>CM033322.1:72625959-73861921 GCA_019359835.1 Pharus latifolius
AGGATCTTTTGCGAGGATGCTCAATAAGCGTCTTCACGCAGCGGGCAACAGGGTCCCACAAAACCCTAACCTCGCTGCCCCGCTGCCCGACTATGTTGGACATGGGAGAGGTGCCTATGGAGGAGGTGCTCGGCCGTTCCGGTGCCGTGGTGCTACATGTGGGCATGGCTTAGGCCCCCATGCGCATGATGATGATCAGCGTGGGTATGCTGCCCCCGCTGCGAACCACATGTTCGATGAAGACTATGATGATGGTGACAATGCACGTGACACATTTCACCCCTTTGTACAACCACCACCCCTCAACATGGTGGGTATTACGGTGACGGTGGTCGCCCACATGGCTATCATAATCGTGATGATCCGGACAGCATGACGAAAGTAAAGCTCAATGTGCCCTCATTAACCAGACAGGAGGATCCGGATGCTTATGTTGATTGGGAGGAGAAGTGCGATCAGATCTTTCGCATTCACGATTTCTCTGATGCAAAGAGGGTAAAGTTAGCTTCTGTTGAGTTTTTCGATTATGCACTAACATGGTGGAATCAGTTACAAGAGACCCTATATGTAGCGGGCAATGATTACATCACCACTTGGGAATGGATGAGGCGTGTGATGTGACGCCGCTTTATTCCTCAACATTACCCAAGAGATCTTCATAATAGATTACAGCGCCTTTTTTAGGGTTCCCACTCAGCTGATGAGTATTACAAAGAGATGGAAGTATTGCTGATTCGTGTGCGAGTTCAAGAAAGTGATGAAGCTGAGATGGCAAGGTTTCTGTGTGGTTTAAATGATGACATTGCTGATGATGTCGAGTTGTATCCCTATAACACTATGCAGGAACTTGTGCACAACGCCATGTGAGTGGAGAAGAGAAATCAGCGCCGAGGGCGGTCTCGCTATTTTCCTGATCATCCTACTACACCGACTTGGCACCGTGGATCACAGCAAACTGCCACCCATTCATCTGCCACATCTGGAGGAGGCCTTGTCTTTAGGCCGGCATCGACCGTGCTTGCTGGTCGGCCAGCGGTTTCATCGGTATCTTCGCCGGCATCTCGCCCCGGGGTTAGGCGCCCTACTGCATTGGCGGGGATGCCTACTACTACACCGGCGTCATCATCTTCTTCTCTCAGCCAAGACATACAATGCTTCAAGTGCAAAGGGAGAGGACACATATCTTCGGAATGACCTAGTCAGAGGGTGCTGTAGGATTGAGGATGCCGACTAGGGGAAGTTGAATAGGAGCCTTTAAAACTTTTCAAATGAAACAACTTTTGCAAAGAGAAAGAACTAAAACAATTGAATACTATATTGCACAATTAAAATAAAGAGAAGGAGAAGACAAACACAAGGATTTTTCCCGAGGTCTCGGAGACTCGTCCGGTCTCCCCTACTTCTCGTTGAAGCACTCAAATGAATGAGTCCTGCTTCAATATCGATGAAGGATATTTCTCACTAATGGTTGCTCCTTGTCCAATCCGGAATGGTGAGCACCGATGCTTTTTACAAGCATGCCGAGCCTCTCCAACAATATTCAAAAAGGAGAGATCAACGGCCACGCCACCAAACCTTCTAGGTGATGGCGTTCACCAAGAGTAATAAGTTGCAAGGTCTTATCTAGACCTTCAACAATCACCGAGAAACTCTAAGTATGCAAATGATACGAACAAAACACTCGGTGGATCACCAAACTCACGACTTGATCAAAAGATCAAGATTTTTATCTCTAAAACAAATGCTCAAGTGTATATGAGAGAAGGAGGCTGCTTGGTGTCTAAAACAACTACTCAAAGCCTCTATTTATAGCCCAAAAGAACAAAAAGGGCCGTTGTGCGCGAGGTGGAAAAGTGACAGTGCATGCTGACAGTCAGCATAGCCCACGACTAGTAAGAAGCAAATCTCAGAGAAAACTCAGCTAGCCATTGTGGTCATATATGGAAATAAAACAGCACATGCTGACAGTCAGCGTCTACAACCACAGCTCGACAAAAATCACGGATAAAATTTTGCTAACCGTTTGTGGTCATATATGGAAACTGACAGTTCATGTTGACAGTCAGCATCGATCACAAAAATGACTAGTTAAAACAAACTCACAAAACAAACAGCTCGAGGTCAAAACTAATGCTGACAGTCAGCAACACATGCTGACAGTCAACATAGGCAAAAAAAATTTGGATAAAAAAATATGCTCTCTGGACAAATGGCAGTTAAACAAACTGACATTCAGGCTGACTGTCAGCATTACATGCTGATTGTCAGCGTGGGTAAAAACAGCCATAACTTTTGAACCAGAGAACTGATTTAAAAGTTTTATAGCTTGTTTAAAATATAATTTAAAGGGCTATATTTTTGTCAACAGAATAAAAACTCAGATCAGCCTAGATCTTTCTAGAAAAAGCAAAAATACTTCTATTGTCAAAAACTCATATGAAAAATCAAATCAAATCCAACCGAAGAGAATGAAATGCAGTGACCTAACAGTTTCTTTGTTTATGATGGAAATGTAGAGAGGACTTGCAGCCCCTCTTTATAGTACGGTTGAAAACTAAAATAAATTTCTAAACCGATCAGACTCCTAACACCGAGATAGGTAAAAATAAAGACTCATTTTACCTCAGGTCCTTTGCAACTTGAATCTTGCGAATTACATCTCATCTTTGTACTTGAGTTCACCTGGGTTCGTATGACTTCTATCTTGATCATCTTGCATATCTTTGCCAAAAGAGCTCTGTATCAAATATCTCAAAACACAATTAGTCTGAAATGCTTGTTTGCATTAATCATCAAAATCAGGCATAATGACCTAAATGCAACAATCTCCCCCTTTTTGATGATTGATGACAACAAGTGTTCGATAATAATAAAATCAATGACTCCCCCTAAGTGTATGCATGAGATCACAGATAATATATGATATGTGTCACAGAAATATCAAGAAGTTCAGATCATAAAACAATAATCATAAGACAATAAAGAGTAATCAACAACATATATATAAGTAATAAACCATCCAACACATAACATCATATCCATAATGACATCATATAAGAAAACATCCATATCCATAAAAAATCATGCAATGTCATACAAAATTCTCCCCCTTTGTCATCTAGCACAAAAAGGCGGGAGTCGACTCAGAAAACAACAGCCTAAAGCTAGTCACTAGAAGAGAATCCTAGGACGGCTGGAGCAGTTGAGGCTGGAGCCTGCAGGAGATCCAATTGGGTCGACGGCTAGGGAAGCTGGTGCAGCTCCTGAAGTTGAGCCAGGCGAGGCCCTCTTGCGAGGGACTGAAGTGCCTGACCAGGGCAAGCGATCCAGAATCTGCTCCTGCTAGGTGAGAAGGCGGAGCAAGATCTGGTGGTGCTCCTCTTAAGTGCTAAGGATCTGTTGTTGAGTCTGAATCACCTGATCCAAGGAATGTTGGAGCTGAGAGAAGGACGAAGATCCGGTGCTCGTGTCTCCAGTAGGTGCTGGATCAGCTGCCTGACATGGAGCCTCATCTCCGGACTCACCAGCAGCATCGTCATCAGATGCGGGAGAGGCAGGGCTAGGAGCAGCAGCAGGGCGAGCACCAAGACGGCGATCAGTCTGACCTGGAGGGTAAAACACCAGAGGATGGTGCGACGAGGAAGGTCAGCATCGACTGCACTGATATGAAGTAGCAGCGCCATGATGTAAGGAGCATAGATCAGATGCCGACGTGGAGAGACAAGAACGTGCTGAATCTCACTAATGAGGAGATCAGCGATATCAAATGGCTCCTCTGGGAAGATGGAAATCAAAACATGAAGGGCGAGATAAGTGACTCGCGCCCTGTCTCCAGTCATCGGGAGCAAGGTGAGACGGATGATCCTGAGGGCAAGGTCAACATCGCGGTGCAGGCCAGCAATGTGACGGAGCTGGAAGGGACCAGAATAGAGCATGGCGACCTCACGATGCTCAAGATCAGGAACTGTGTGGAGCTGGCGGCCAGAAGCGGGACGAATGAGACCAAGAGCGGCCTCAAACTGCTCCTTCGTGATAGTGTGGACCTGGAGGCTTGTCATGAAGGTCAATGAGTCGCGCTGAGGAGAGATGAAGACAGTGGCATAGAACTGGCGAATGGGCTGATCAGCCCAAGAGAGAGAGGAGTCAGAGATGAGATCTCTGACTCCTACAGAAGTGAAAGAGTCAGCCAGAGAGACGATGCCTGTGTAGAGGCAATTGTGGACCAGGAGAGGGAGCGATGAACAAAGATGGGGACACTGCAATACATGCTATTCCACAGATCAAGGTGCAGGTTCGTGTAAAAGGTGAGAACCTAGCAAGAGTTGCGACCAGTGGGACGCGGCAACAGATATGGGTTTGTGGAGTGAAGGGTGCAAAGGCGACTAGCGTGCCACCAAGAATAATCAACCGGGACACGCTCAGGTGGAGAAGGAGAGCGGGTCCCAGACAGTTGACCCATTGAACAACTGCTGTTTGCAGCGTTCTTCCGACGAGCAACACGTCGAGACGAGGACGGCTGATCAGACATGACGCAAAAACGAAGAGGTGAAGAAGCAACCTTTGTGAAGAACCGAACGAGGCAAGCCTACGAACGTTGAAGCGACAACGACGGTGAGCAGGGTCAGAGAGAGTGGCACAACAACGGCGAAGTGACACAGCGAGGAGAGACACGGCAGGGAAGGTGCGGCGGTGAGGCACGGCTCGATGTGGTGAGATGCGCGGCGCACGGCAAGACACGGCGAGGTGCGGTGGTGAGGCAACACGCGGCGGCGAGGTGCGGCGCGGTGGTGAGGTGCAGTGGCGAGAACAGGTGTGGTGACGGTGCGGCGGCGAGAGGAGGAGGCAAAGAGACACGGGAAAAGAAACAGGGTTTAGGGTTTTGGATACACAAACTGACAGTCAGTGTAATAAACTGATAGTCAACACAAAACCAGGAACTTAGAACTGACAATCAGTGTTAGACACTGATAGTCTGCACAAAGAACTGTGTTTTGAAACTGACAGTTAGTGTGACACGCTGACAGTCAGTGTGAGTCACCACTTCGACCAGGGGCTACGACCAGGCTCCTAAGTAAGGGACTGACAGTTAGTGTGCTATGCTGACTGTCAGCAAGGGCAACCACTTCGACTAGGTAGCAATTTCGACCAGAGAGGGAATAAAATATATTTTAATACATTTAACATATCAACTAGCATTTGAAATATCAATTATATTTAATTAGAGTGTTGAACAGGATTATTAGCAATTTTAATAGCACTTTCATTATCACATAAGAGTGGCACTTTTTCAAATATAATTCCATAATCCAAAAGGGTTTGCTTCATCCAAAAAATTTGAGCACAACAACTACCCGCTGACACATATTCCGCTTCAGCGATGGAGAGAGCTACAGAGTTTTGTTTATTAGAAGACCAAGACACCAGTGATCTCCCCAACAATTGACAACTTCCAGATGTGCTTTTTCTATCAATCTTACAACTAGCATAATCTGAATCCGAATAACCAATTAATTCAAAGTTTGCATTTTTCGGATACCAAAGGCCTAAGTTAGGATAGCATTTCAAGTACCTAAGGATTCTTTTAATAGCAATCAAATGACATTCCTTAGGGGTTGACTGAAATCTAGCACATAAACAAACACTAAACATGATGTCAGGCCTAGATGCAGTGAGATAAAACAGGCTACCAATCATAGACCTATAGAGTTTAGAATCAACCGATTTTCCATTGTTGTCTATATCAAGATGTCCATTACTGGCCATGAGAGTTTTGACTGCTTTAGCATCTTCCATCCCAAAGCGCTTGAGCAAATCCTTCACATACTTGGTTTGGCTTACGAATGTTTCGTTCTTGAGTTTCTTGATTTGTAGTCCAAGGAAGAAGCTTAGCTCGCCTATCATTGATATCTCAAATTCCCTAGACATCATTTCTCCAAACACATGACAAAAATGTTCATTAGTAGATCCAAAAATAATATCATCAACGTATATTTGACATATGAACAAATCTTTTTAATAGTTTTTGTAAAAAGCGTTGTGTCAATCTTCCCAATTTTAAAATCTTTTGATAAAAGAAAATCTCTAAGTCGTTCATACCAAGCTCTAGGATCTTGCTTAATACCATAGAGAGCTTTAGATAATATAAACACATGGTTTGGAAATTTGGAATCTTCGAAACCAGAAGGTTGTTCCACAAAAACTAGTTCATATATCTCACCATTTAAAAAGGCACTTTTTACATCCATTTGAAATAACTTAATATTAAAGTTTGATGCATAAGCAAGAGGCATATGAATAGTTTCAAGTCTTGCTATCGGTGCAAAAGTTTCACCAAAGTCTAAACCTACAATTTGAGAGAAACCTTGTGCAACAAGATGAGCTTTGTTTCTAATTACTACACCATTTTCATCTTGCTTATTTCTAAAAACCCATTTTGTTCCAATTACATTATGATCCTTGAGTCTTTCTACTAAAGTCTATACTTTATTCCTAGAGAAATTTTTAATTTCATCATGCATAGCATTTACCCAATAAGGATCATTAAGAGCTTCATCAACAAGTTTAGGTTCTAGAGATGATACAAATGAATGATGTTCACAAAATGAAGCGATACGAGAGCGAGTTTGAACACCCTTACTGACATCACCCAAAACTTGATCTAGAGGGTGATCCTTGATGATGGTTTGATGTTGCCTTGGTGCTTTCTCTTGTGCTGCTTCTCCTTGATTTAGTTCTGGTTGATCAGTGTGAGGTGATGATACATGTTGATCGTCATCCTCTATATTCTCAATCATCTTCTTGATCATCTTCTCTTGGTTTGATGTCTCCTATGGTAATGTTCTTCACAGCTTCTTCAAGATCTTCACCTGAAACTTCACAAGAGACTTGCTCCTTTTGCCAGCCATTAGTTTTATTAAACTCTATGTCGCATGATTCTTCAATACACCTAGAATTTTTATTAAAGACTTGATAAGCCTTGCTAGTGGTGGAGTATCTGACTAGAAATCTTTCATCTACTCTTCTTTGAAATTTGCCACCAAAGTTTCTTTTTCTAAGGATATAACATTTACAACCAAAAACTCGAAAATAAGAAACATTTGGCTTACGCCCAATAAGAAACTCATAGGGAGTTAAATTTAGAAGATGATGCAAATAGAGCTGATTAATAAAATAGCAAGCAGTATGCACGGCTTTGGCCCAAAAGCGACTAGGAGTGTCATACTCACTTAGCATTGTTCTTGCCATTTTTATTAGTGTTCGATTTTTCTTTTCCACAACTCCATTTTGCTGTGGAGTGTGAGAAGTAGAAAATTCGTGTTTAATGCCTAGCGAGTCACAAAAATCAACTAAGGTTGAATTAACGAATTCTCCACCATGATCACTACGGATTTTCTTAATAGAAAGTTCGAATTCAGTGGAAACACATTTTGCAAAACATTTGAAAACATCGGGGGTTTCAGATTTTCGAGAAATATAGAAGACTCAAGTGTAGCGAGTAAAATCATCAACAATAACAAAACCATAGTTGTTACCCCCGATACTTTGGAACTCGGAAGGTCCAAATAAATCCATATGCAGTAGTTCCAAAGGTTTGCAAGTTGAGAGAACACGCTTAATCTGATGTGAAGTAGCTACTTGCTTGCCAGCTTGACAAGTGCTACAAGGTTTATTCTTTTCAAAATTCACATCTTTTAATCCAACAACCAAATCACATTTTAAGAGCTTTTTAAGTTGATGTAGTCCAACATGTGCAAGCCTTCTATGCCATAGCCAACCTTTTGAGGTTTGAGAGACAAGACATGTTGAAAGGGATGCATCTTTAGAATGAAAGTCAACAAGATAAAGATTTCCAAAATGAAAGCATTTAAAGATTAAAGAATTATCTTTTAAACTTTCAACTAAAACTTCTTTAGTATAAAAAATGCAACGAAATCCAAGATCACAAATTTGTGCAACGGAAAGCAAATTAAAGTTCAGAGATTCAGCAAGTAAAACATTTGAAATTGAAAGATCATTGAATATTGCAATTTTACCCAAGCCTACCACATTTCCTTGACGATTGTCGCCAAAGGTGATCTTTTGATTTTCGCTTGAGTTATCTTCCAGTGAGGTGAATATCTTTTTGTTACCGGTCATATGTTCGGAGCATCCGTTGTCTAGCACCCAATGGTTTCCACCGGTCTTGTAGTTGACCTGCAAAAACAAAAGAATCAAGTCCTTTTAGGTGCCCAAACTCTTTTGGGTCCTTCGATGTTAGCAATCAAAGCTTGGGGCACCCAAATTGATTTCTTCTTTTTATTTAGCATGGTGCACGAACAAACTTTGCTATAGCATATACTTTCTTTGACTTTTTGAGCATGTAACAAGTATCAAAATAAGTTGAAGTCATTAAAGGACAAGCGTCATGTGAATGACCAGTTTCATGGCATTTAAAGCAAAATGTGTTGCATGCTTTTACGAAGACAGTTTTTGTATTTAACTTCTTTCCTTTCTTCGGAAAGTATCCAAGTCCTTCTTTTCTAAAAGAGCATTTTTTTTGCTAAGAATAAGATCAAGCGATACTTTTCCTTTGTAACAATTTTCTAATCATTTTCCAAGCTTCTGAATTTGAGCCTTAAGTTCATTATTTTCATTTAAAATTATTTCATTAGAAGCGCATGGTATATCAAAAGAATTATGGCAACTAGTAGACATATTATTTTAAGGGATAGCATAAGAAGGATTATCAACTAGATCACAAGAAATGGCTACATCTACCTTAGATGGTGCATTAGTGATATCTTTAATGAGAAGACTTTCATATGACTCTTTTAACTCTGAGTATTGAGTGCGTAAAGAAGAATGTTCTTCTTTAAGTGCTCTATACTTCTTTTTAGTGATTCCGAAATCCTCATTCAATTCACTAATCATTTCAACTAGTTCATCATATGAAGGATCATGAGAATATACTTTTTCATCACCTTTAGCCATAAGACAAAGGGATGAACTTGTCGATGTGTTAATGTTGCCGAGAGCTAGTCCAGCTAGCTTCCTGGAACATCCTTCTTCATTATCGGAGTCGGATTCCGAGCTTTCTCCTCCAAACATCCATTCTCCGAAGAAAACTTCTTTGGTTGCACCATTATTCTTCTTGAAGAATTTCTTCTTCTTGTCCCAAGTTTTGTTCTTGTTTGGACATCTTGAGGCTATATGCCCTTTTTCGTGACATCTATAGCATATGATGTCTTTGAAATTTGCTTGCTTTGACCCCTTTGGTCTTGTGTCAATGTTGACTCCTTTCTTGTGTAACCTGCGAAGAAGTTTTTGAGTGTTCTTTACCATAAGGGCTAGATCCTCGTCGGAGGAGCCATCACTTGAGTCATCTTTGGAGCTAGCTTTGAAAGGAAACGCCTTCTTTTTCGTCTCCAATAGTTCGGCCGCTTCCTTCTTTTCCTTTCGATGCATCTCATGGGTGATGAGGTTCCCATAGAGATTAGTAGGTGTGGTGGTTTACAGGTCGGAGTTGGTGAGTACTATCACTAGAGTGTCGAAACTCTCCGAAAGAGCCCTAAGCATTTTTCTTACAATTTCGATGTTAGTAAAAACAACTCCTAGCCCTTGAGTTCATTCACAATGTTGTTCAACCGAGTAAACATGGAATCCACGGACTCGATTGGCGACATGGCAAATGTCTCGTATCGTTGCCTTATCATGAGCAACTTTGCCTCTTTAACTTTAGTAGTGCTCTCATATATTTCCTCGAGGGTGGTCCAAATCTTTTCAGCGGTGGTAAGATTGATCACACGGTTGAACTCATTTAAGGACAAACCGGCAAAGAGAGAATTTTTAGCATGGGTGTTTAAGTGGAGTTTTCTCCTATCGTCATCGGAGTGACTTGCCGGATCTTCCGGAGGAGTAAACCCAAGCTTAACTGTCCCAAACATCAAGCCCCATGGCCTCTATAAATACCGACATGCGCACTTTCCAATAGAGATAGTTAGTCTCATCAAAGATAGGTGCACATCCGGTATGACCGGGATGAAAGCCCTCAATTGACGTCATCCTCTCTCTTGGGGGTGAAGCCTACTCAAAGAGAGACCACGCTCTGATACCACGTGTAGGATCGAGGATACCGACTAGAGGGGGGTAAATAGGAGGCTTTAAAACTTTTCAAATGAAACAACTTTTGCAAAGAGAAAGAACTAAAACAATTGAATACTATATTGCACAATTAAAATAAAGAGAAGGAGAAGACAAACACAAGGATTTTTCCCAAGGTCTCAGAAACTCGCCCGATCTCCTCTACTCCTCGTTAAAGCACTCAAATGAATGAGTCTTGCTTCAATATTGACGAAGGATATTTCTCACTAATGGTTGCTCCTTGTCCACTCTGGAAAGACGAGCACCGATGCCTTTTACCATCATGCCGAGCCTCTCCAACAATCTTCAAATAGGAGAGATCAATTGCTACGCCACCAAACCGTCTAGGTGAGGGCGTTCACCAAGAGTAATAAGTTGCAAGGTCTTATCTAGACCTCCAACAATAACCGAGAAACTCTAAGTATGCAAATGATGCGAACAAAACACTCGGTGGATCATCAAACTCACGACTTGATCAAAAGATAAAGGTTTTTATCTCTAAAACAAATGCTCAAGTGTATATGAGAGAAGGAGGCTGCTTGGTGTCTACAACAACTGCTCAAAGCCTCTATTTATAGCCCAAAAGAACAAAAGAGCCGTTGTGCATGAGGTGGAAAAGTGACAGTGCATGCTGACAGTTAGCATACCATACTTACAGTCAGCATAGGCCACGACCAGTAAGAAGCAAATCTCAGAGAAAACTCAGCTAGCCGTTGTGGTCGTATATGGAAATAAAACAGCACATGCTGACAGTCAGCGTCTACAACCACAACTCAACAAAAATCACAGATAAAACTTTGCTAACCGTTTGTGGTCGTATATGGAAACTGACAGCTCATGCTGACAATCAGCATCACATGCTGACAGTCAGCATCGACCACAAAAATGACTAGTTAACACAAACTCACAAAACAAATAGCTCGAGGTCGAAACTCATGCTGATAGTCAGCAACACATGCTGACAATCAGCATAGGCAAAAAAAAATTTTGGCTCAAAAAACACGCTCTCTGGACAAATGGCAGTTAAACAAACTGACATTCAGGTTGATAGTCAGCATCACATGCTGACTATTAGTGTGGATAAAAATAGCCATAACTTTTGATCCAGAGATCTGATTTAAAAGTTTCATAGCTCGTTTGAAATATAATTTAAAGGGCTATATTTTTGTCAACAGAAGCAAAACTCATATCAGCATAGATCTTTCCAGAAAAAACAAAAACACTTCTACTGTAAAAAACTCATCTGAAAAACCAAATAAAATCCAACCGAAGACAATGAAATGCAGTGACCTAATAGTTTCTCGGTTTATGCTGGAAATGTAGAGAGGACTTGCAACCCCTCTGTATTGTACAATTGAAAACTAAAATAAATTTCTAAACCAATCAGACTCCAAACACCGAGATCTATAAAAATAAAGACTCATTTTACCTCAAGTCCTTTGCAACTTGAATCTCGCGAATTGCCTTTCATCTTTGTACTTGAGTTCACCTGGGTTCGTATGGCTTCTATCTTGATCATCTTGCATATATTTGCCAAAAGAGCTCTGTATCAAATATCTCAAAACACAATTAGTCTAAATCGCTTGTTTTCTTAATCATCAAAATCAGGCATAATGGCCTAGATGCAACAAGTGCTACTTCCAACAAGTACTCACACGATCAAATTGGATATATGTGCTGAGAATGATGATTGGTCGAAGTTGGACTGTCGCTTGGTCGGCAGACTGCATGCCGAGAAAAATTCTTTTAGTCGAATCCATCTTGGGCTCTGATGTCCTCATCATCCTCCCCCTCTTGAAAAGTACTCGTCCTCGAGTTTGACAGGGAAGAACCGAAGGACGGAGAAAAGGTCCAAAACTTGGAATGTGGCTGTAACAAAACTTCTCTCTCTTTTTTTCCTGAAAAAATTAGGGTAAATAATCCCACCGTGTGAACATAGCTCTGATACCAGATGATATGCACCAACTTCGTGAGAAATCGGTACACGGGATTTACGATCTTCACGGCATAGGATTCTTGGATAACTTGGTGGAATTGTGACCTGACGATGAGGAAGCCAACCGTAGCCTGCTGTCCAAACAATCGCTAGTCCACAAACCGAAAAAACTAACCCACGCAAACCACGCTCGAAGACCAAGCATTCCACAAGTTGAGAAACACGACTATTTTTATAAGATCACTGTATTTCTCCAGCAGTCTCAATAAATGACTAAAATCTTCTCGACATGCCAACAAAAGCATTGCTTGAGTACTATCACTTTGACCAACTGGTCGAATCATAACAAGCACGTATTTATGACATGCATTGACGATTCTTTTGGCCAGATTTGCGGTATTCAAGTTAGAAGTGTTGACGTGGATGTCTCTATCAATCATGAACTTAACTTTGTCTTTAGTGTGCTCGTCAATGGAAGTGAGTTTCTTGATCATACAAGAACGGACTCCCAAAGATCACCTGACAAATATCGATAGGAACAATGTCACATTGGACCTCATCGATATATCGAGCAGAGATCATAAATTTCAACACACACTGACTCGTAATCTGTTGGTTCACATTGGATGTAAAGCAACCCAGTGGATACGATCGCGGGTGTGTGGTCCTCTTCAAACCAAGTTGTCGAACCAGTCCAGTGGAAACCAAATTCTTCTGGCTTCCGGGATCGAATATTGCTGCGACCACTTCGTGCTTCACCTGGATGTTCATACTAAACAAGTCCTCCATTGAGTGATGGTCGTCAAGGTGAATCTGAACCTTACTCCTTCGACATTGCCATCAGAGACAAAGTCGTATACGCCTCATCAACCAAATTTACTCCGACGACTCCTTCTTTAGGTCGAACCGTAGTAGCTATAGCTGTTCTCTTCTCTGGTCCATTTCTCTTTGGTCAAACCTCCAGAGGGAGCTTATAGCACTTATCCTTTGCATGCCTGAAAACATGACAATGATCACAAGAGATGCTCGTACTGGAGTTTGGAGTACTCTTCTTTGGACTCAACTTTCCTTTTGATGAGGTTGAATTCTCTTTCTTGTCATTGTGGGATTTGTTCTTCTTCTCGATCGCCATAGCAGTCGTGCTCGCGGTTGTGATGTCCTAGATGTTGAACAGGCTTAGCTCAGCATTGATCAATTTTTGAAGTCCAGACGTGTATTTTTGGAACACTTAAGGATCAGAGAGTGAGATGCCAATGACCATTGCTTGTCTCCGAAATTCCATCGTATAATCCTGGATGGATTGGTTGCGGTGCTGGTAAAATATGTGCCAACGATCCCATATCTCCTCGAGATAACCCATCGGGTAGAATTCTTGTCGTAGTAGTCATTTGAATTAACCCACGTAAGGTCGTCAGCTTCACCACTGCCAATAAGGGCATTCCACCATGTCTTGGCATCATCATTCATCTTCAAAGGTGCAAATTTGACATGTCAAAGTAGGTCTCAAGCTAGTCGATCTAAGAATCCAGCTTCTCGGCATGATCACCCCATCAGATATGGGTATGTCAATCTTAGCTTCGACCTTGAAAGATCCTACAGCTAAGGAGGTGATGGCGAGGTCGTCGGTCTTGTGGTCTCCTTCGTCTGGCCTGCATAAGTCTTCACTAATCTTCACGCCCTTAACCTTTCCTTTTGAAGCATCAACTTCAGAAGGTACAGCCATGGCCTACTGCTTAATCCAAGCAAACACGGTATCCATGTCGGCGGAGATTTTAGCCACTTGTTCGACTAGATTAGCTTGAACGAAGGTATCGTATGACATCTTCTGAGATGCGACTGTAGGAACTATTGAGTGATCACCTTTGGTAGCCAGAGTTTATTGCGAAATTTCGCTGGAAGTTTTGTAACCCTGGCAAGTCTTCACCATCCATAGGACAGGATAGTTGCTCTGATACCAACTTGATCTAATTCAAGCCTAGACTGGGTTTTGATCCAGCCTTGACCAGATGTTGTTTGCTCTGATTGAAGTATAGATGGGCTTCTACTATACTCGATCAGATGCTATGTGTAGAATAACGAGATCTTACTCGGAATTACTGAAACCCAATGTTGATAGAAAACAGAGTTCAAAAGATAGCACACTTTTTAATTCAAAGAGGGATCTTGTACACGTCGAATGTTAGGACGCACTCGCCTACGTTGATCAATGAACTATAAGGGCTATCCTATGTGTTAGATAACTCAATGATCTAAACTAGAACTATTACAAAGTATTTATAGTCCAATCGTATGAATACGTATCAGACTCAATAACCTAAACGTATTAGTCTCGGACAATTAACTAAACCTAATCATGTAAGACTTAGTTATATAGATATTGATCGAATCGGAATACAGCCCGACCAGAGATCGGATCCTTCCCAAGGTCGTGAAGTCCTTCAGAATTCGGATAGGTCGCGAAGTCTTTCCAAACTCGGACTGAAGTATTCGACCTGAAGGACCCGAATATCCTCTTGGATCATTCACCTACTATATCTAGCAAACACATTATTCCATACAGAAGTATGCGTCACGACGGATGCGTAGGAGCTGACCACATCAAAATCGGACTCTCCGAGAGGCTAGAACAACTAAAACTAACAACCTAGGGCCAAACTACTAAATCCTGGAAACCTGAACACCCAATTGCAAAAATGTCGAGACTCATAAAGCCTTAACCCTAGCCTCCTAGACTTCTTTGCAATTCACAAAAACCTAAGGGCCAATTTGCAAAATATCCAAAACAACAAAATGCCCTCAACTGCCAGTGATTTCCTTGGCCTAGCACACACCTCATCTCAGCCTCCCTTTTCCCTCTCCCCTGGTACCGTATTGTCGCCAGCGGCCAAGTCCACACCGGCGGTGAGCCATCATTTTCTCTTCAGCCCCACTTTGCTTTTCTTCTATCTTAGCCCCCAATGCTTTGATTCACCTGAACCGCCACTAGTTCCATCTCTGTCGCCGATGAGCTTCTGATCGGCAACCGATGGTGATCTCTCACCTTTGACCTCCTTCTTCTGTCTTAGCCCCCATTTCTGTCTTGTAGCTGGTTTGCCGTGAGGAGATTCCAAGCCGTCAGTGCCACCTCCTCTCTAACCACAGCCCCACCACGGTGTCGCCGCCTTAATTTCCACACTTCACAGTAGATCTGAAACCTTAGCCACCCGCCATTTTGTGCTTAGATCACACAGATATGCTTCACCCACCACCACCCCAAACATTTGTCACCGATCCACTTCAAATTGACCCTCCACCACCTTCATCGCTGCCATGTCCCGTGAGCCATAGCCAATGTGATCCACTCGACACTCCTTCGACCACGACCTACGATCACTTCCTCCACTATCGCAACTCTCTGGGCGTCGACCACGAGCACTCCATCAACTGTCGATCACGACCTCACTTCATCGAACGGCAACCTTGACCACTTCCTTCACACTGACCTCGACCAACCCACTTCTTTGACAACGGCAACAGCAAGAACAAGCTTCATCAGCAGCCGAGTTCATGTGCTACTCCAATAGCTTCAACACTATGAAAAATCTCCAGCAACAACAAAACTGGTGATACTGGGTGCCTGATCTTCACGACGTAGGATCGTTGATAACTCGTTGATTTGTGTAATCTGATGAACTGATGGCGCCAACCACTGTCAATACAGCAACCTGCAACAAAAGAATTCGTCCAACCACATGCTTTGATCGTTGTCTACTTCACCACACAAAAGTAGACACAAAGTTCCTGTAATCAACGAAGAAATTACAAGAACTATGATAAAGAGAATAACTCCCAATTCTAGGTGGTGGCTTATGAGCACAAACCTTAGAACAAAAGCAAAAGCTTCTCTGAAAATATTTGTGTATTCAATTCGTGGTTGTTTCAAAACTATGACCACCTCTCTTTTATAGAGGATGGTGTTTACAAAAGAAGAAGATTTATTCTAGATATCAAATCTTAATCTAATTCAAAATGGAATAAATTCCTAACAAACTATAAAAAATAAAAGAAACCTGCAATCAATCTTCTCGGATTTGGACTGGACTCTTTCCTTCTGTGCAGTCGTTACTCTTTTGGGCCTCCTGGTTGCATACGACTTCGGAATTCAATGATTCTTGATTTTTTGGAAAGATCTTTTGAATTCCTTTCCAAAAAGTACTCACAAGACCAACTTTTGCATCAGTGCTGAGAATGGAGCTTGGTCGAATTTTCTGGTCAAAAATCGGACTATTACTTGATCGGCAGACTGCATGTCGAGCAAAGTTCTTTTGGTTGTAGAGGGTGCAATCCTTGACGGAATTGAGTGATCTTGGGCTCGCTGGAAAGATTACGAAATCCTGTTTCCACTCCGTAGGTGTAAGACCAGATATTATGAAGTCCTTCAGCTCATACGTGGCTATGTCCTTCCTGTTGTGCTCTCCCTTTTTATTTGTAATCAACATTAAACAATAGCTATTAGGTAGTAGCATATTATCATCATAATTTAATTCTATGTGAAATAAAGTCACCTTTTGATTTAATTGGCTGGCTTTCACTCGAGTGATTGGTCCTGTATGTGCCTCTAGTTGAGCGCTAGTGCTACTAGTGCTAGGGATGTTCTCATCATTCTCCCCCTCTTGAAAAGGACTCATCCTCGAGTTTGACAATGTAGAACCAAAGAACGGAGAAATGTCCAAAATGTTGAATGTGGCACTAACTCCATATTCCCCCTGGTAGCTCTATCTTGTAGGCATTGTTATTGATCTTTTCCAACACTTTGAATGGACCATCTCCTCTGGGCAGCAACTTTGATTTCCTTTGTTCTTGAAATCTTTCTTTTCTTAGATGAACCCACACTAAGTCACCCGGTTCAAGACTAAGCTTCTTTTTCCTCTTATTCCTTCTATTTTGCCAAGTCATCTTTTCAATGTTGGCTTTGGTTTCTGCATAGATCTTCTTGATGTGCTCAACCCTCCTCATGGCATCCATGTTAGTGAGCTCCTATGAAGGCAAAGGTATGAAGTCAATAGGGGCAGTCGGTGTAAATCCATAAACAATCTCAAAAGGACAGAGTTTAGTAGTAGAATGTGTAGCCCTGTTATAAGCAAACTCAATGTGTGGCAAGCATTCTTCCCATGACTTCAAATTTCTTTTGAGAATTGCTCTCAGCATGGTGCCAAGTGTTCTATTCACCACTTCTGTTTGCCCATCAATTTGTGGATGACAAGTTGTACTAAACAACAACTTTGTTCCCAATTTGCTCCACAAAGTTCTCCAAAAGTGGCTAAGGAACTTAGTGTCTCTAACTGAAACAATGGTCCTTGGCACACAATGAATTCTCACAATCTCCCCTTTATACATTAGTTGTTGTACTTGGCACTGAATTTCTTTTGTCTCCTTCAGATTGGTGCAGTAAGGAGGACGGTTGGGAAGTGAGGCTCTAGGGATGAGGTCAATTTGATGCTCAATGTCACGCATGGGAGGTAGACCAGCAGGTATATCCTTTGGAACCACGTCCTTGAGTGCCTACAAAACACTAGAAACAACACTAGGAAGAGAGGTTAAGTCGTTAGTCGAAAGCAAGGCATCTTTGCACAAAAGTACAAAATGCATAAAATCTGGGCTGTTGCTCACTTCTCTCAGATCTGATTTGGTGGCTAACATTACTAGCTTCTCTCCCTCACTTTTTTTTTACCTCTCAAACTTGGCTTGTGGTTGTCACTCACTGATTTTTGGATCTCACTCAGATTTGTTTTCGATCTATCCATTCCATCATTCACTCTCTGCATATTATCAGCTAAAATCTGATTTGGAGATATTGGTCAAAATGCATTGTCTTTGCCCTTCCACTTGAAGATATAAGTGTTGGCGCGACCATCATGATGCACTGATCGATCAAATTACCACGGCCTTCCCAACAGCAAGTGACACACCATCATTGGCACCACATCGCATTCCACGGTGTCTATGTTTATCTAAGATTACCATTTTAAACCTGAGAAAATTACTAATGCTACAGTACAATGACCAAATAACCACATTCACCTGCTGGTCAAGTTTCACCAACTTTCCACCTCATGCTAAGACTTTAACATAAGAAAGATTTAGCAAGTAGAAGAAAACTGTGACTAAACTACCGTAAATACTTAGATAAACATAGAAGAGGTGTTTTAAACATAAACTTTTAACATCTATTTAGTTAACATCTACTTAATTAACATCTAATGTAAATGTAACAGCTAACATTAACTTTTAACATCAACTTAGTTACTAATCACATAGTTAGCACATAAATTAGCAACAAAATAATTGCATTTCAACGAAACTTACCACGTTTGGGAGATCTTTCTTCGAGCTACAACTTTCTCAACTGCACTGACTTCAAAAAACAACCAGATTTGAAGAAAATTTGGTTCAAACAAACAAATTTTAAAGTAGAGCAAGTGTGGGAGAGAGTAAAATGAACGAGAGAGAGAGAGAGTGACCGGAGGGGGAGTTAAAAGCTGGTCGAAAACACAAAAACTCGCGAGAAAATGGGACAGAAGTTACTTTCGCGCGTGGGAGATGCGACAAAAGACGACCAGCTTTCGGTCGCGAATGGGAGATGGAAAAGACCACTGGCCAGCTTTTGTCGCTCATGTGCTCGGGAATAATATGTTATCGCGGTCGTGGTCCGTGAGAAGTGGCCTCTGGCATATGTCGCGGTCGTCAGGCGCGAGAAGTTGTCGGTGGCATATTGTCGCGGTCATGAGGCGCGATTAGATGAGGTGGCGGTGTAGTTTCGCAATTTTCTTAAAGTGTGGGTTATTTTTCAAATTATTTTTTTACTTTGGGTTATTAATAAAAAAAATTCTAAAAATTGAGATTGAAAATTCAAGTCAGGGGCAGGGCGATGGATCTCGACGAGTCGCACCGCCGTCTCTTATGCCTCCTCCGCTCCTCGTTCTTCCAAATGGGAGGGAGACACAGTTTCTTCGACCAAAGGGGGAACGGATGCTTTTGCTTGTTTGCTCATCCCCATGGTCATGGTCGCAGCAACGACCTCAACATCACCAACATCGGCGAGTTCATTAGATTGAAGATCTTAAACCACCTCATCGATGATGGGCGTAGTGTCTTCCTAAATCTCCTGTGAATGCACAGCGTTTGCAGTCGCAGCGACTTCTTCCATAGCCACTGGATCTGCTGTGACTTCACCAATGGCAGGCAGATCCACCATGGTAGTATCTTCCTCTTCAACCACAGTTGGTTCAGTTTCCTGCACTAGAGCAGGTATAGTAGTGGTCGAAGAATTCCTATATATCTAGTTTATAATTGGGTAAGATTATTCCTAACTAAGTAGAAAAACTTAGTTAGAGATGAAACGGGTATTTACCTGATACTGAGTCCCTATTGATTTGGGAACTCGATGATCCGCCTTTGCGAGATAAAAGCGAAGACAGTGCCATCGACGAGGAATCATCATGAAGTACTATGGATCTCTTGCTCAGAACAAACAGAGAAGAGTCTGCTTCCTCCTCCACGTCACTTCCCTCTCCCTGTACGACCATGAGATAGTTCCTAGTCATATTTTACAAAGTTTGAGGGGTGGAGGATCTTACCGAAACAACCCTCGCAGACGAGGGACCAGCCATAGACTTGACCACAGCAGGGCTCGAGCTCTTCATTGATGCCTTTTCCGTTGTGGTCGCAGGGATGCTTGTGGTCACAATCAGTTGAGAGGAGGCTTGTGTACATGAAGGCCGCGCAGCTGATGGCTGTGGACTCGCAGCCTTTTCGAAAAGGAGATGAGCAGTTTGTTTGCTCATGCTCTTGGTCAAACCTTTGGTCCCAGAGCGGGCCTTCTTAAGTTTTTTCGATGAAGGGCCACTTGAGGGCCCATTGTCGCTGGTCCTCCTCTTCTGTGCCATTTGGCGTTCGAATAGCTGTGTAAACCGAAATGAATTGCTTTGGTAACTCTTGTTCGAAATGAGACATGTGCAGGCTTTCTGAAAGAGAAGTACCTTTCAGCGTGTCTACACAAAGTCGTCAGTGTTGCCAAGCATGCCTTCTGGCCTCAGGGCACTGATATTGCCTTCTATAGCCACATTGTAGGTTTTTAGGAGAGAGTTTGTCCTCCTGTCGACCTCAAAAGTGGGCAGAACTGTCAAGAAAAGGACTGACAAAAATGGTTCAGTTCAGAAAAGTTAAAAATGGACTGAAAGAATATACCAATCTAAGTGATTGAGAAATTACCTGGGTGATGATCCATGGAACCATCCTATGCTATCCTGACCTCCCAGGCTGGATGTACCCTCTTCCTCAAAGGGCTGATCCGGTTCTTCACAAAGTCCCAGATCACATCACAGGCGATCAAGTCCTCATTCACCAGGTGGTGGATCACTTGGGCCTGCCTCTTCTGCTCATCGTCGAGGGGACGGGCAGAATCCCGCTCTCCACTCTTCTCTGGTCGACGATTTTCGAACCAGAGATGGCTCTCTTCAGGAGCCGAGCAGTAAAACCACCGCTGGCACCATCCATGGACAGAGTGACGGAGGGGAAGGTACGAGTAGTCTTTTTTCTCCCGCAAGCCGAAGTAGATGCACCCAAAAGCATTGGAGCTTTTTGACCACGCCCGGAAATAAAACTGGCAGAAAAGGGGAATGCTGGGCAAAACCCCAACATGCATCTCACACAAGTGCTGAAAGACGGCGAGGATCAAGATAGAATTGGAGTGAAGGTTTACCAATTCTAAATCGTAATGGGCAAGGATGCCCAGGATGATTTGCTCTTCCGGGAGACTCGCTCTCCGGGAGACGAAACTCACAGTGCAAAAAATCCTCAAAAATCACCAGCTCGCCCGATAGGACGGCTGGAGTTTCTTCTTCTTCGGCGGGGTACCACGGGATCAATGACCTGGAGGGGAGATATCCTTCCCTTGTAGGGTCAGCAAATTCTCAACTGAATTGAGATGAAAACAAGTCCAGGGTGCCATTTGGATGCAGAAAGTGAAGAACAAAGAAGAGTTTGAGTTCTGAAGTTTTGGGACTTAGGCAATTTTTGAAGAAAGAATCCTTTGGAGGCCAAGTATATAAAGCTTTAGAAGTGATGCTTCGTGTTCCCGGTAGTGGATCACGATGAGTCGTTACCGAATTTTCATTTAATGTCCATCATGATGGTCTGACACACGCAATGAGAGGTATTTTCGGACTTTCATTGGAATTCAAAACAACAAGGTTTTTCTTTGGAATCGGAAGCGTCGTTTTTAAAGAGCCTTGTCATTTCAAATTCGGGGGCTAGTTGACGAGGATTTTTACGAAGTCCTTTGTCTATACCTTTCCGTGATCACAGGAGACCACAGTAAGAGATCCAAGTTCTTTGTTTATACCTTTCCATAGTCGCAAGAAACCACAGAAAGAGAAATCTATGTTATCTACCTACACCTTTCCGAGGTCGCGGGAGACCACGGAAAGAGGGCTAAGCTATTTCAATCATACCTTTCCTTGGTCGTTGGAGACCATGGAGAGATATCTTAGAATAATCCAAGTTATTCTGGACATATCTCAGCCCATTTTGTCCATTAGACATAAGGGCCCGTCACGGATGAGTATTACTCATGACCTTTGTAGATTGTGGCCACAGTCTTCTATAGTCGCAATCATTTATAATTTCATTAATCCACGACCTCTCTAGCTGTGGAAATATCCGCCCGCGGTCACCTTGGCTACGGAGATATAATAAATCCCTACACGGTCATAGTTTGTGTGCGACCAAGAGAAAAAATAGAAGAGATATGGATCTGATCCAAGAGAAGACTAGAGGATTAGACCTGTCAATAGATACTCTATAATACCATTATTCATATAGTGAGAATATAACAGGAGTAGGGTTATTACTCAAAATCTGGGGGCCTGAACCTGTACAAACACAACATGCCTTTATTTCCATAGATATAGTGATTTCTCTTGGGTGATTGTTTGATACTACCTCCCTACAAAACAAACTAATTCGTGTAAGTTCGACTTGGGAATTTGTTCCAATCGTCGACAATATATATATATACATACATATACATATATATATATATACATATATATATACATATACATATATATATATATACATATATATCTGAGCCAAGCACAAGCGAGCTGGGATCTGCCTCAGGCTCGGCTCGTTTTTGAACCGAGCTATGAGGATAGCTCGAACTCGGCTTATTTGTTAGCGAGCCAAGCGTAAAACCGAGCCGAACTTGAGTAGCTTGTGAGCCACGAGCTAAAATTCCACCCCTAGTCACGACCCAGGAATACTTATCCGTATTGTAAGTCAGTAGTGGCCCCTAGCAGGACATAACGACCATCCAAATACATACGAAGATCATAATTAATGAACCTATGTAATGTCTTCATGTTGATTCTCTTGACATACAACACCAGATTAAACCCAAAGCAGGAAATGTGCCACCTTTGCACAGTTCAATCCTTTCTCGATCTCATAGTGAACTAATCTTCCCGTAGTTAACACTCAACTACAAATGGCATGACCATGCACTTCTTAGTTCATCTATATCGAGGGGCCCAGAGATATCTCTCCCATTATATGAGAGATGCAAATTCCATCTTAGTCATTCACATTCGTCCTCATGGATCATAGCATGCCCGAATATTACCTTTATTACCACTCAATTAAAAGTAGCGTTTGGTAGTATCAAAGTATACTACTACACATGTAGCAAACTATGATGGACCCAGGTCTAAGGATCAATTATAAACATTATTTCAGACCAACTAGTGACACTTAAATGACAAATCCAAACAGTGTCTCAAAATGGGTCTATCCAACATTATATTCTCCAATATATGTCCATATTATTAATTTGATATCTTATATCCATGGTCCATGAATCATAATCATCAATCAATATATGTGCTAATCCATTAATCAATAATGTCCTATTTAAAGATAATAGATCAGAAACTTTATAGAATAATATCATCAAATAAATTTAGAGTTTTACGAACAAGTCACACACTTATTGATTGAAGCGAGATGATAATTTATTCAAAAAAAATAACATATTATTCAAATGTTCATAAACTTCACAAAGATAAATACATCTCTATGATTTTCTCTAGGGCATATCACTAACAAGTGCTACTTGTCAGTGTTGGTGATTTTGTTGAGAAAGGATCGACCTGTAGAAAGGGATCCTGGGTTAGAATTTCCATGAAAGTCACCTCGCAGAATGATGTATGAACAAATGATGTTTTCTACAAGGAAGGCAGAAGAAGTGAAGTAGATGACCATTGAAGCGCAACAAAGATGAGTGGAGAACCAGGTCCAACTGCACCTGCCATTTTGTTTGGCAAAGAAATTCGCTCCAAGGAAATTTCTCTTTTAGATGCGGGCGTGCCATTTTGTCTTTACAAAAGATAATAATAGAAAATGGAATGGAAGAAAAAAGGTGCACAAAACGAACTTGATGCACTTTATTAATTCTAAGTTGAATTACAAAATACAAGTGTTTGCACAATTTTACATTGCTTCGTTTCTGCATCATGGAAGGATCTAACTGCAAGAAAATTGTGTGGATCGCTAGTTCTCAAGGCTTCGAAAGGCTCCCGGTTAACTACATCTAATGATTTTAGTAGAAGACCTCCGATTAAGTTGCACTTGGGGTCTTCATATTCAAACTTCACTTCATCTCTTCATAGGACGGATGAAAAAAAATGCAAATGCAATGCAATGAAGCAGGAGATGGTGATGGTGGACTTCGCTTCGTCAATCCCAGCCATAAAAATGTTTGGCCTCATCAATATCTAGACGGATGTGGGATTGCATAACTAGCCTTGTCGATACCTAGCTATGCGATTGTCTGGTCTCATCAGTCGCAGACTAATTTGTTGCCTTCGCTTCATCAACACCCAACAACAAGTCTGTTGATGGAGATAACCTGATGCAGTGCAGGATTGACCTTGGCCTCGTGGATACTTGGTCAATTGGTTGTCCGGCCTCATCGGTCACAGACAAGATGCATGAATGGGGAGTGACAAGACTATAATAGCCTTGGACAACGCACATGATGAGTAGAAACGGTGTTTGTTAATGTGCTCTCTTGGAGATGGGGTGTGAGCAGCTTGGTGTGAGGAGTGACATGTTTAATTGCGCCCATCCTAATTTGCTTGGGACGTACGAGCATGTCACAATCTTTAGCAAAGACTCCAGTGAGGCGCAACACACCTCTGGATCTTTTAAAGACCGACTGCATGGTTGTCATCCCTTTGCCTTGTTGATGGATCACAGAGACAGGACGTGAATTGTACTCTCAAGGTGAGAGTACCATAGATTTATCTATGACTCACCATTAGGGAGAAGGGCCATCGTGGTGTTGTCGAAACAAGGAAAGAGTTTGACTTGGAATTTTCTCTAGAGTCTAACTCTCTATGTCTTCGTCTGTATCTCTCTATTCTTGCATCTATGTATTTGTGTCCATTGAGGGGCTAGGAGGAGATCTCTTTATATAGAACTCAGCTTCTCCTCATTTAGGAAATAATCCTTTTGTTAGTTAAAGGTGGGCTAACTCTTCTCTCATGATAGGAAGGATCCATTAAGGGGCATCACTTATTCCAATGGCTAGTGAGATTTACCAAGCCCTTGATGCAATCTATTTCATAACATATGGGATCTACTTAGCTCAAGAACCCACCTTTATTTATTACTTCATTATTTTTATTAATAGGTACAAAAACCCGTCAAAAAATATCCATTTTAGCGAACATCTTTAAAATTCAGTAAGCTCCTTTGAGACCTTAAAGAAATATAGTGCCTCATTGATATGGAGCTTTGTCCCAGTTAGTAATGATGTCGTAGCTCTTTCGGAACCCTCTATCAATTTTTCACTTCCAAATACACTGCTAACATTTTCCTCTTATATCCTTAAATTAAGAAAATATTTTCTAATCTTAAATATGGTGCGTTGTTATACTATTCATGAGACATATATATTCACCATTCATTGTTAGTTGAGATAATATATAATTATGAAATTCATGAGATATTCAAATAGCACAATTTTGAATATTTATTCTAAATTTTATAGATACAAATAAACATTTATTCTAATATAAAAATTAAACAATAACAACTAAATGATTTATTCTTGGATAAAAAAATAAGTAACATCTAAATTTGTTGCACCAAGATGACCATCAACTTCCAGCTGATTTATGTCAAAAAGATCATCATTATTGTCATTACCACAAGCAAATTTTGTCTCTATATTTTCCCTTTATTTTAGTGATTGTTGATAGAGTCTAAAAGATATTTAAAGCATATGTCAGATACAAGACTAGTGGATTTCACCTCCACAATTTACATATTTTCTTCAATTTTTACCATTTTCATTTACATTTTCTTGCCTCTTCTGGAGGTCAATTATATTTTTTAAATTCAAATCAACAACTATAGTCATGACTATGGTTACAACATTTGTTTTGTTTATTATGATTGTATGTTGCTATATATTCGCTTCGGGGAATAGAGCAAAACTATTTGTTGGGGCATATCCCGTACTTCTGGGCAGTCTTCGAAGTGAGCTCTCGAGCGCCCCCGGTCCTTCGTGTGGAGAAGATCCCTGGCGGGTCTCTGGACCTCCAGGCCCTGGGTCTCGTGGGGTCTCTGGAGCGCCTCGGGCCTTCGTGCGAAGAAGGTCCCCAGGGGGTCCCTGGGCCTCCGGTCCCTGGGGGTCCCAGGGCCTCTGGGCCCCAGGTCCCGAGGGACTTCCAGAGTGCCTCGGGGCTTCGTGCGGACAAGGTCCCGGTGGGTGCCTGGCCCTCCGGGCCCCCGGTCCCGTGTGGTCTCCGGAGCGCCTCGGGCCTTCGTGCGGAGAAGGTCCGGGGGGTCCCTGGGCCTCTGGGTCCCAGGGGACTTCCGATGATTCGTTTGAGACCTAGTCTTCGTTTTCGCACTAGGCTCGCCCAGATTCTAATATGCGGAATAACGGGATCTTACTCGGAAATACCGAAACCCAAAGTAATTGCACAACTCTTTATTTCAAAGAGGGCTTTACACGTCGAACGTTAGGCACACTTGACTACGTCGAAGGAACTATAAGTGTCTAAAACTCAAATAAATTCTATGACTCTTCGATGATCTAAACTAGACCTATTACAAGGTATTTATAGTCCAATCGTATGAGTACGTATCAGACTCAATATCCTAAACATATTAGACTCATATAACTAATCCTAAACAGATAAGCTTAGTTATACACATTCGGATCGGATTACAATTCCGAACAGGGAACGAATTCCTTTTCCTGGTCGCGAACCAATCCAGGGTCGCGAAACCTTTCCAAACACGGTTAAGGTCGCAAAGCCGTATGCGATCAGGACTTGGTCGCGAATCCGTATGCGATCAGGACTTGGTCGCGAATCCGTATGCGATCAGGACTTGGAGATCCTCCCGGATCATCCGAAGCGCCTCGGGCCTTCGTGCGGAGAAGGTCCCAGCGGGTGCCTGGGCCTTCGGGCCCCGGGTCCTGCGGGGTCTCCAGAGCGCCTCGGTCCTTCATGCAGAGAAGATCCCTGGTGGGTCCCTGGGCCTCTGGGCCCCGGGTCCCGTGGGGTCGCCAGAGCACCTCGGGCCTTCGTGCGGAGAAGGTCCCTGGTGGGTCCCTGGGCCTCTAGGCCCTGGGTCCCGCGGGGTCTTCCCCGGCGGGTCCTTGGGCCTCCGTGCCCCGAGTCCCGTGGGGTCTCCTGAGCACCTCGGGCTTTCGTGCGGAGAAGGTCCCTGTGGGGTCCCAGGGCCTCCGGGCCCTGGGTCCTGCGGGGCCTCCGGAGCGCCTCGGCCCGTCCCCGACGAGTTCCAAGCCCTCCGGGCCCCGGCACCGGGGAACTTCCGGAGTCCTTGGCCCTTCGTGCGGAAAAGGTCCCAGGCGGGTCCCAGGCCCCGGGTCCCGGGGAAGTTCCGGAGCCTCTCAGCCCTTCCTGCGGAAAAGTCCCCGGTGGGTCCCTGGGCCTCTGGGCCCCGGATCCCAGGGGACTTCCGGAGCCCCTCGGTCCTTCGTGTGGAGATAGTCCCCGGCGGGTCCCAGGGCCTCCGGGCCCTGGGTCCCAGAGAACTTTCGGAGCCCCTCAGCCCTTCGTGCGGAGAAGATCCCTGGCGGGTCCCGGGTACTCCGTGCCCCTAGTCCTAGGGAACTAGACCCGAGGCCCCGGGTGCCGGGGAACTTCCGGAGCCCCTCGGCCCTTCGTGCGGAGATGGTCCCTAGCGGGTCCCGGGGCCTTCGGGCCCCTGGTCCCAAGGAACTTTCGGAGCCCCTCGGCCCTTCGTGCGGAGAAGGTCCCTGGAGGGTCCCGGGCCCTCCAAGCCCTGGGTTCCAGCGAACTAGACCCGAGGGCCCCTGGGCCCTTCGTGCGGAGATGGTCCCCGGTGGGTCTAGGCCCTCTGGGTCCCTGGTCCCGGGGACTTCCCGAGCGCCTCAGGCCTTTGTGCGGAGAAAGTACCGACAGGTCCCGGGGGGTCTCCGGAGAGTCTTAGCCTTTCGTGCGGACAAGGTCCCTGGCGGGTCCCTGGGGCTCCGGGCCAATGGTCCCTCAGGAACCAGCGAGGATACTTGTCAAGCATCCAAGCCCTTCGGTCAGTGAAATGACGCCAGCGCCCCTCGATCCAACAGCCATAGCTAGGGATTTTTGGTCTTTTGAGTGTTTTGGGGCCTATAAATACCCCCTTGTACCTCATTTGTAAAGGGACCACAATTCATTTTCAACACACTCAAACAATAGGCTCCTTTGGAGACCTCTCTCCCTGAGAGAGCTCCTCCCAGTGGACTCGCGTCCGGAGGGTGCCGACAGGACTAGGGCCCCCACTGGGACCCGAACCTGTATAAAAATCGCTGTGTCAATTTCTGCCTTGCCCGGCGGGAGGTGACTGGTCACTCGGTCAGCTCGCGCCACTGTTCATGTGTCAGGTCTCTCCGTGAAATCTGCCGGTGGTATATTTTATACCACGATAGTTGGAGCCGTCCGTGGGGACTCGTGACGAATCACCATGGCTCCCCCAAGAACGAGAGCTCAAGCTCTCTCCCTTTCCGGTGGTGACTGTCCCAGCGACCCGGCGCCGCCCCAACAAGACGTCACCGTCGCGACGCTACCGTTCGGGAACACCCGGAGAGAGCTGCCACCTTCTTCTCCCGAAATCTTCAGTAGAGGTGTTCCTGTTTCCAGCTCGGTGACCGCGACCGCGATTGCGGGACCTCGTGCCCTACCCGGTGACGCCGGGCCCGGTGACCCGGTGCCACCCCCTCGAGACACGACCGCCCCGGTGCTTCCGGCTGGAGGCGGCCAGACCCAGGTACGACCTCTCACCTTTCCAATTACTTTCAGTGGGCCGACCTCCGGGCCAACCCCGGTGACAGCGGCCGCCTCGGCGGGGACTAGTCTCCCCCCGATGGCACACCCGGCTCCCCGAGACACCTTGCTCGAAGCTTTGGTCGAAGGCCAACTCCGTGTCCAGCGCACCTTAGCGCGGCCTCCGGCTCCCGTCTATCCGCCCTCATTCCCATTTATGGGGTCGCCGCCTCCGTTTTTCGTGGGACACCCGGCGGCCTTCCTAGCGTCGGGCATGTTCACCGCACCAGGGGCTGACCCCGCGCCGGAGACTTACCATGCGCCGGGAGCTGTCCCCGCGCCAGGGCCTTACCCCGTGCCGGGAGCCTTCCTCGCGCCGGGGCCTTACCCCGCGCAGGGAGCTGTCCCCGCGCCGGGAGCCTTCCCTGCGCCGGGACCTTACCTCGCACCGAGAGCCTTCCCCGCGCCGGTGGCTCTCCCTGGCTCCGCGCCGCGGATGGTTACCAGTGCGTCCGGAGCAGCTCCTAGGCCGGTTGTTTCCACCACTCTCAGGACGGCCCAGGAGACACGCCCGACGCCGAGCCTTGCCCGCGTGGCAGCAGCGTCGGCCAACGCGCATCAGCTCCCTCCTCCCCCAGGGCCGCCCCCGAGGGCTCCCCTGGTGGATCAGACCCGACTAACTCAGGAGGTGGTGGAGAGCATGCGGGCCGCGAAACCTAGCGAAGCTCCCTCTCGACTCAGGCCGGGGACACGCCACCAGACCAGTCGGGGAGAGAGACCAGTCGACGAAGCCACCGCCACCTCTGGGGGACACCTGGAGGTTCATGAAGCTAGCTCCAACCCTGGGGAGAAGAGGCGCTACCACCATCCGGGCAGACCGCTGGGGCCTCTCCCCGACTCCGATAACGAGCGCATCTCCCTTGCAAGGGGGGACAGCGACTGGGAACCTTCCCGGAGAGTTGAGGGGGCCAACCAGCCCTCGTGCCGTTGGCTCCGACGCATCCGATGGACAAAGCCATATCGCCCGCCCCGCATCGAGCACTACAATGGTGAGGCCGATCCTTATGAATTTGTGTAGGTGTACTCGACAGCCATCTTAGCGGCCGGGGGGGACGAGACGGTGCAATACAACGTCTTCCCCCTCTACCTCACCGGGATCGCCCGCTCATGGTTTTACAACCTGAGGGCCGGTTCCATCAAGTCCTTTGCATAGCTCAAGCGCGAGTTCTGCGCGAACTTCCAGGGGAACTATGTGCGTCCCCTAGACTCGTCGCAGCTCTACACTGTTCGGCAGAAGACGGGGGAGACCATTGGAAGCTTCTTCAAGTGCTTTGCTCAAGTCAAGAGGAAGGTGGCGCACGTCCCCGACTCCACAGTCATCGAGGCGTGCAAGAGCGGGATCCTCCCAGGGGAGCTCCATCGGAGGCTCTCCCGGAGCTGCCCCTCCTCTGCCGATGAGCTCTTCAACGTACTTGAAAAGTACGCAAGGGCAGAGGAGGATGACCTCTGGAAGGAAGACCAAGGGGTCTTCCCCCCCCCCCCCCCCCCCCGCAAAGAGGGATGTTGGGGACTCACCCCGCAAACATCTCAAGGAGGGACATCACAGCGAGTCGATGTCTCGAGATGTCTTCATTCTTGAAGATGGAGGCGGCTCTCGCAAAGCCGATCGGGGCAGCCGCCCCTCCCCCAAATCAAAAGGGGGGGAGGCCAGCCCTCCCGTGCTCGGGACAATCCCGCGCTAGGAAGCAACGAGGTTGGGGCCGACTTATGGTGCGCCTTCCACCAGTCCACTTCCCAAGCCACTCGAGAATGTAAGCAACACTTCGCGGCATTCCTCGAGCAACATGAGCAGGGGGAGAGACTTACCTTGCCCCATCAGTCGGTACAGGCGCCCCCCCCCCCCCCCCCCGCTACCTATGGGGGACACCAGGAGCTGGCCCAAGAAAGGGGCTCAACCGACGTTCCCCCTTTCCAAGACTCCCAAGGACATGTCTCCTGACTTGGGGGGATCCTGTCCGTGAGCCCCACGCTGGACCGTCGAGGCGAGGCCTTCCCCGCGAGGATGCCCTCCCCTTGAGGATGCCCTCACTTAGAGGATGCCCTCAGTTAGAGGATGCCCTCCTCGCGAGGATGCCCTCTCCGCGGGGATGTCTGCACTTGGCCTCCGAGCCTCCCCCTCACCCTCTCGCGCTTCGCAGGGGGGAGGCGTTGTATCAATTTACTTAATCAATGCAAATTAGTCGTTCCCGTATCAATCTTCTCTTGCAAGGTGTATTTTCTTCACCGCCTCCAAGGCTATGCCCTCCTAGCGAGGATGCCCTCACTTAGAGGATGCCCTCCCAGCGAGGGTGATCTTCCAGGGTGTTGGGAGAAATCTCCGCCCAATAGATCTCGGTGACCCACGTCTCGGGCGCCGCCGCCACTCCGGTGATAAGCGCCCCGGGGGCAGGTGTCCCCGTGTCCCGGGCGCCGTCACTGTCTCCCGATGAGAGGCATCCCGGTGACAAGCATCCTCGCATGTCGGACGCCACCACCATCCCAACAGCGCAGGGTCTTTCCCCGCGCTGGGGGCTCACTCCGCGGCGGGAGCCTTCCTTGTACCAAGGCTTCCCCCCGCGCCGGGGGTTGACCCCATGCCATGGGTGGTTCTCCCAGCGAGGATAACCTCCCCGAGAGGATGCCCTTAAGAGGATGCCCTCCCCAGAGGATGCCCCTCAGAGGATGCCCTTGAATGAGGGTCACGGGCTCCTGCTTAGCCCAAGTCCCGACGGTGGCAGCCCTGCTCCCCTAGGGCGGCTTACAATCCCCCTCGTGGACTGAGGGCGTAAGCGGCAACTGGTTCCCAGAAACCACGGTAACGAGTCACTTTGAGGGGTGAGTCCCCCCCTCTAATACTCCAAAAGTCCCAACAACGGGAGCCTCGCTCCCTGGGCGGCTTACGATAACCCCTTGCGGACTGGGGAGTAAGCGGCAACCCAGTTTCTTAACTGTGGTAACGAGTCACTTTGAGGGAATAGTCCCCCCTCAAATACTCCAGAGCCCATCATGGCACTCACTCTCCTCCGGGAGCACATTTCCGAACCCAAAATTTCTTGACCGGCTCCCCATTCTCACGGTGACTGGGGGAATTTTCGACTGGGTCTCGGAACTTTTTGACCAGGAAATTCTTCGCCGCCCCCCATTTTCACGGCGACTGGAGAAATTTTCTACGCGCTATCCGAGTGCGACTGCATCTCTCTCCCGAGTGGACTTTGTCCTGGGAGAAGGTTTTCCCGTCCGGGGGGCTCCGCGCTGCTCGGATGAGGTAACACCCTCTCCCGGTGGACTTTCTCCCGGGAGAAGGTTTTTCCCATCCTGGGGCTCCACGCCATCCGGACACGACTATGTTCTCTCCCGGTGGGACTTTGTCCCAGGGGAAGGCTTTTCCTGTACCGGGCGCCGCCATTCGCCCGGGGACCAGGGCCCCAGTGACCTCGTCCCGGGCGCCGCCATTCGCCCAGGGACCAGGGCCCCGGTGACCTCGTCCCGGGCGCAGGGGAAGGGTTTTACACATACCCTCCGGGGCCATGACGTGTCCCCGAGGGCCTGGGGGGCTCCTGTTGGGGCAAATCCCATACCTCTGGGCAGTCTTCAAAGTGAGCTCTCGAGCGCCCACAGTCCTTCGTGCAGAGAAGATCCCCGGCGGGTCCCTGGGCCTCTGGGCCCCGGGTCCCATGGGGTCTCCGGAGCGCCTCGGGCCTTCGTGTGGAGAAGGTCCCCGGTAGATCCTTGGGCCTTGGGGCCCTGGGTCCCGGGGGACTTCCGGAGGGCCTCGGGGCTTCCGGGCCCTGAGTCCCGGGGAACTTCCGGAGCCGCTCGGCCCTTCATGCGGACAAGGTCCCCCGCGAGTCCCAGTCCCAGGGAACTTCCGGAGCCCCTCGGCCCTTCATGCAGAGATGGTCCTCGGCGGGTCCCAGGGAACTTCTGGAGCCGCTCGGCCCTTCATGCGGAGATGGTCCCCGGTGGGTCCCGGGGCCTCTGGGCCCTGAGTCCCAGGGAACTTTCAGAGCCCCTCAGCCCTTCGTACGAAGAAGGTCCCCAGTGGGTTCCGGGCCCTCTGGGCCCTGGGTCCCAGGGAACTAGACCCGAGGCCCCGGGTTCCGGGAACTTCCGGAGCCCCTCGGCCCTTCGTGCAGAGATGGTCCCTGGCTGTTGATCGAAGGATGCCGACTAGAGGGGGTGAATAGGCGGTTTTTCTAATTTTACTTTTAATTGAGTGATTAGCAACCTAAATTGCAATATCAATACACAAATGATATAGATGATGGCACAAAGTAAGTATTGCAATTACTAAAGAGACTAGAGCAATAATCGAATTCAAGAAATGTAAAGCAAGTAATAGAAGTAACCGAAGAGATCGAATTTTTCCCGAGGTCTCGGAAATTTGCCGATTTCCACTAATCCTCGTTGAAGCGCTCTTCACTAGAGCTTTTGCTTCGATTTCACTAGGGGTAGCCCTTCTCCTCTCCGGATAGGCGAGCTCCGAGCCTTTACAACCAACCGCCGGGCCTCTCCGACACACACCGTCGATGGAGAGATCGCCGGACCTCCCGGGTCGTCTAGGTGACGGCAATCACCAAGAGTAATGAGCCTAGCACCTTGGTTGATCAACCTCAACGCTTGAAGAACAAATATGCAAATGCAAATGGCTCAATTTCAACCTCTCTCAACTAGCACTCAATGTTTTGCTAAAGATTTGGCTTCAAATGCAAGAGAATGAGTGTGAGAGGCTTTGCAAGCTGTTTCACTAAGCTTAAGAGATGAATTTCGTGTGTATACAGCTTCTACAAACAGTAGGGTTTATATAGTTTCAGCAAAATAGTCGTTTTTAAGAAAATTGGGCGAAAGTTGTACTGGCCGGACATTGTCTGGTCACTTCAGACAATGTCCGGTCAGTACAAATAATGTGACCGTTGCTAACGAGATTTTCGAGTGTCAGTAGCCGTTTGAAGTCATTTGTGAAGGCCGGACAGATGGATTTGTCCGGACAAAACGTCCGGACAAATGTATATGTCTCTGTTAACACTCATGTTTATCAGCACATATACAGGCCGGACAAATACAATTTGTCCGGACAAAACGTCCGGACAAATGTATATGTCTCTGTTGACACTTGGCTTAACACTTAACAAACAATACATAGGCCGGACAAATGTGATTTGTCCAGACAAAAAGTCCGGACAAATGCATATGTCTCTGTTAACACTCGTTTTCATCTTCACAGAAATTTTATATAGGCCGGACATTGTCCGGTCACTTCAGACAATGTCCGGTGCGTCCCGGACAAATGCCTCCGGACAAATTCATTTGTCTCAATTAAACTTGCCATATTGAAATGTACTGGCCGGACATTGTCCGGTCATTTCGGACAGTGTCCGGCCTAAATCGGACAAATGCTCCCGACAAGTTTATTTGTCTCTGTTTATCGTTTTGCAATTTTCAGAAGACATTTGTATTGGCCAGACATTGTCCGGCCATTTCAGACATTGTCCGGCCAGTTCAAAACGAAAACAAAAATTCTGAATTTTACCCAATTTCAATTAGGGACCAAATGCATATGCAAATATGTTTCCAAAGACTTCAAGGTTGATCAAATGACTTGTGCTAAAACCCCTCTTAATAGTACGACCATCTAAACTAGAAATTTTCAAAAATAAAAACGCCAGATTTAGATACTTGTACCTTTGTCGGAGTTTTCCGTCATTCTTGCTTCATGGAGTCTTGATAATCTTGATTTGCGCTTTTGTGATGCTTTCTCCGCTGATTAACCTGAGTCTCAACACATAAGTTAGTCGCATATATCACGGATGTCATTAATCACCAAAACCCTAATCAGGGCTCAAGATTCAACACTGGCGGGTCCCAGGGCCTCCGGACCCCGGGTCCCAGGGAACTTTTGGAGCCCCTCGGCCCTGCAGAGAAGGTCCCCGGCGGGTCCCAGGCCCTGGGTCCAAGGGAACTTTCAGAGCACCTCGGCCCTTCGTGCCGGGACGGTCCCTGGCGGGTCTCAGGCCCTCTGGGCCCCAAGTCCCGGGGACTTCCGGAGCAACTCAGGCCTTCGTGCGGTGAAGGTCCTGACAAGTCCCTGGGCCACCGGGCCCTAGGTCCCGTGGGGTCTCTGGAGAGTCTCGACCTTTTGTGCGGAGAAGGTCCCTGGGGCTCTGGGCTCCGGGTCCCTCAGGAACCAGCAAGGACACTTGTAAAGCATCCAAGCCCTTCGGCCGGTAAAATGACGCCAGCACCCCTCGATCCAACAGCCATAACTAGGGCTTTTTGGTCTTTTGCGTGTTTTGGGGCCTATAAATATTCCCTTGTACCTCATTTGTAAAGGGACTCCAATTCATTTTCAACACACTCAAACAATAGGCTCCCTTGGAGACCTCTCTCCCCGAGAGAGCTCCTCCCCAGCAGACTCGCGTCCGGAGGGTGCCGACGGGACTAGGGCCCCCCACCGAGACCCGAACCTGTATAAAAATCGCTGTGTCAATTGCTGCGTTGCCCGGCGGGAAGTGACCGGTCACTCGGTCAGCTCACGCTGCTGTTTGCGTGTCAAGTCTCTCCGTGAAATCTGCCGGTGGTATATTTCATACCACGACACTATTATATGTTCTTCATGATTTTTCATCAAACGGTTATTATTTTGTTCACTCTCTAATAGATAGTAAATCAGTTTAGAATATTTCTTAATGATATAAAATAAAAATATTTTAATTACATTCACATACAGTTTTAAAATCTTACAACCACGTGCATATAGCCATAACAAGATTTAGGAAGAATCATAATTTTTCATTGTATCTTTCCTTTATGCTGTTCTAAAGACCAAACAAAATTTTCATAGAAAGTTATTCAATTCTTAAATCTTTGATGGAGGTGATAGCAAATAAAAATTATTGTTTTAGTCTTGTCTTGATTAGATGCTTATTTCCTCCTTCTATTGTATAACTATCCAAATAAAGTTAAGCATCTAACACTTACGACAAATAGTTTTTGCTAATAATATGTAGAGCCAAAAACCTCAAACTTTATGGGATTCTCATAATAAACAACAATATACAACAAATACAAGTTATGAATATTACATAAAGTTTTCATTCAAAGAAATCGAAATGATATCTTATCGTGAACAAAAATATCTTCATTGAAAGAAATTCTTACCAAGCAAAATAATTAATTGACAATAATTTTTAGAGACTTACCAAGATAAATAATTATATAATGACAATATGTAGAAACACTCGTGTTGATAATATATTATGAAAAAATACTCTTTAACTACAAAATAAGAATAGACAAAGTATATAAGGAAATTTTTCTCTCATGTATTCTTATGTATCCTCATGTATCATTTAAAGTGTACAAAACATCTATTTATAGAAAATTATGAGATAGCCCTTATTTATAAAAAAAAATATGGAGTAGATTCCAATGCATAGCATAATGTGTTACTAATTTTATGGTATTAGGGGTATAGAATTACATCAATCATAATATATGTGATATATATTTCATAACAGGTTTTAACTTTCCTAGGATTTTCCGGAAGTAATTTTCAACACTAATCCCTCCTTTGTTAGCCGACATGTCTTGTTGGTCCCTCTTCTCTCGATTTCATCAATTATATCCCTCTATTTTTCTAAAATTTTACCAGTCCCTCTTCGACTAATTTAAGTTGCGCTTGATAACAGAGCCGGCCAGACCGAATCAACAAAGTGAGAGGAACAGATTAACGATGGAGCCCATGACAAAGAAACCCATGTGAATTTCTGTCGTCTTACATTTAGAATTTGATCCCCAATAGATACAGTGTCCAACCCAGTTACTCCTCGATCTGCATTGCATGTATTGGTGCACTCATAAGCCAACTCCTGCTGTCAAGCTGATACACAAGGCATCAATATAACAAGCAGCTCCACACATAGAAACAACAGGGCATGCAGGCACGAAACGCCTCAAAATCTGGTATATTATTGCTGGATGTATTGGTAAAACAAAGTGGCTTGAACACACTCTATTACAAAAATTAAACCGTGTCAAAATTGAAAGACCTTTGCGAGTAATTTGGGTATATAATGGTGTGGCAGAACAGTATCTATCAAGAAATAATACCTAGCAGCGCCAAGCTTAAGTGCAGCAATTTTATGCAGGCTATGCAGCCACTCAAACACCACCATTTCCAGTAAACATCTCTTTTCCACGAGCAAATGTACCACACCAATTGATGGGCAGACTACAGAGGGGGTCTGGATGACAAATTTGCAAACTTTGTGATCTCATGGTATCTTGAAGATGTGCTTCAACCTAACAACAAGCCTCCACTCTTCATTGGACAGATCATCCTGCAGCAATAAATTTAGCTGATCAGTAACCAATACCAATATTTACAGAAATGGAGAATTTAGAGTATAAACTGTACATGAACATAAGCAACAAACGTCCATCTTACCCTATAGTTTTCTTTAAGAATATCAATAGATCGCCGTGTAATGTGGCTAACAAGCTCATCTTCCATATCAAAATGTCTGCCGAAACTTTTCTGCTGCTCCTCAGGATTGCTCCCAATAATCTGTTCACGACCAAATCAAAACCAACACTCAAGACATCTTTAAAATCTATAAGATTAAGCAGAGTGCCAGGTCTAGATGCTAATGCTGACCTTTATAGCCACCTTCTGTCCTTTAGTGGCCACATCAACTTGCTTGTGATTAATTTCAATAGATGCTATCCTTCCAATATCAATAAAATCTTTGGAAGGTATGCAGACAGGGGTTCCCACCTAAATGAAATGAAGGCAAAAAATTAGGAATCAACATATCTCAAATAGAACCAGTATGTCTTAAAGAAAAACATAAAAATTCATCATCACATGGAAGGTAATAATATATTCAAGCCTTTGAATTTTTTTATATAATAAAGTATCTAGATTATGCGGCTATCATTACTTCCAATTTGTTCACATGGAAGCTGCCAGTAAATAACTAGTGAACAATACAAGCTAACATTTTCAATCATGGGAAGAAATAAAATGTCAGCAATCAACCAAAATACCTTAGCTATTCCTTCAAGGACATCGACACCTAAAACAATTGGATCCTTCTTGTTAAAGACACAGTTTGGCATGATCTTTAGGACACAAGGGAACACAGCTTCTTCAGCACTTTCTTTCTTCTTTTCTTCTCTCAGGTTCTTAATGTATGCTGTGAATTGGTCAAAAAGGTGATATATTATATCTGCTACAAAGATCTTCACACCAGATTCTTCTGCAAGATCACGTGCATCAGGCATCACTTTGACATCAAACGCCAAGATAGTTGCATATTCTTTCTTCCTCTCAAGCATAACACTGGCTTTCATAACATCTTTCTTGTGAACTGGTCCTATACTGAAATCACAGAAGGGGATATTCACAGCAGGGCTCTTCAAGAACTCAGTGAGAGCTTCCAATGACCCTAGGGTAGAGGCTTGCACATAAACACCCTCGCCACTCTTATCAATTCGGTTCCTAACCCTAGTCATCTCTTCCATTACAGCATCCTTCAATTTGTCCAGATCATCCTCAGGTCGTACCACATAGAGAGCAGTCCCTGCAATCGCATATTCAAGCCCCTGAAAGCAAGCAGTCATTAATTTGCTGCCATAGAAACACCCAAAATGAAACTGAACCCACCTGCGCTGATATTTTTACTCCTTGTGCAGCTTTGATCTCCTTATGATGTTGGTAGGTGCCCTGAAACATTGACACTTTGCCATATTAGCTCAACTTAACAAAAGAGCAAGTGCACACACGTCAGACCTGCAGATGCAGTTCAGCTAAACAAACCATGCTGTGATTAATTTCATTGTAGCTTGGGAAGAAACAGAAGATAATGACAGATGTCCTGTCGATAAAGGCAAACAAAAAATGCTGACTCGTATTCTCAAACTAATTGGCCATTCTAGTGCCACCCGGCACTTTAGTAACTCCTAATATCACACTATGGCAAATCCTAATAACAGTGATTACGTGTGCCGCTTCGTGCTGTGAACTGAATGGAGCACACCATTTCACACAATGAATTTAATGGAGCACATTGTAAATTGGATAGTCAGTGGAAGGTTATGTAAATTTCACATCTTCCTTTTTTCTAAGAGAAATTTCATAGCTCATCCAAACCTATCTGAAGCTGAACAACAAAAAATTAAGGTTCTATTGTCAAAAAGAAACAATTAAAGGTTCTACTAATTGCAGACTGAACTGTACAACATTAAATTTGCTTAGTTTGCCCACAACAACAACAAATACTCATATTATCTACACTAATCCAAGTTGCTGAATAAGAACAAAATTGGAAACACTTAACCAACCAATACTGTGATTCTGTGAACTAAAGTACCATCCCGAACAAATCAGAACGAGATGTACAGTGTTAATTTAAACTTGTAGTTCACAATAACAAAGAGCCAAATTATCTAAATTTAACTTCAAGATGCTAAATCATAATATAAAATATAAAATGAAGTCCATTATAAAATTACATATATTAAGCAGGATTTGAAGTTATTTCCCAAGTGGAGACTGGCATACTATGATCATGTTATCAATATACAAATGTCTAACTCCATGTCCTACTAACCAACTAATTGCCAATTAGTCATTTGGAAAAAGTTCAAGCATTAATTATTCTACCCAAACATATTAACTGCTATGATCACTTATAGCCATGTAGCTGGTATGTAAAACCATCATATTTAAATATTTCTTTTGCATGCATGCATTCTCTAAATCAAACATAATAGAAATCTGAACTAAGAGAGATTGAATTTTTGAACTATGCTTGAACAGATGTTATGGAGGTGCACAATTTGCAGCTTTGACCAAAAAAAATATCATATGTTAGCCATGTGTTGGACAGACCAAAAGTCCTGCTAATGTATGGTGGAGCAAAAAGACGGAATGGTCAAAGGGTCATCAAAAGGCAAAAAAAAAAAATCTCTTTAATTAACTGTATACTGACCAAGAAACTGCATAAGGTCAATTTTTCAAGCTGTGTACTGGAACAAAAATCTCATATATTTTGAACCTTTTACTTGTTCACATTGTTTGGATAAATAACCTAGAATTGAATGAGCCAATCCAAAGAAAAATCACCAAAGCATGAGGATTGACCAGTCTAACCGAGTCCATCACAAAATCATATGGCCTCGTAGTCGTAGCAATGCAAAGTGAGAACCAAAGCAATAATACTTGTCCTGGGTTCACTGCATTTGGGTAAAACAATTTGCCACTGGTCGAAGAAAGGAATGGTATTCAAGGTATTCAAGTTACTTTCTCCATTGCAAAATACAAGACATATAATTCCTTCAACCTTGTTGTGTAATATAAGGCGTGCATGTAAATTTATTGTCATCTTTCCTACTTTATCCTTATTTACTTCTTCACTCTAGAATTTATAACTAATCCCTCACACTAGCATTCTCTCTAATGAGTGAAGTAGTTTAATCATTTTCCTTCAATGTTCTTTTGATTTTATAACTTTCTTAAGCTGTGTGAGTTGTCAAAACATATCTTATATTTTGCAACGGAGAGAGTACATAAACTTGAACCAACATCTTAGTGGAGAAAAGAAGTGGAATAACAGATGGGAACCATTTGAGTTCTCATAGTAGGACTTCGTAGTGGGTAGCAGAATCGTTAGCAGGCACCCTTTTTACAGGAATGACCAATGACATCCTTACTTACCAAGTGTGATCCACTAATTCTCCCAGAATAAAAAATGAATTTAATGAAAAGATTTTGGTAGAGAGGTGTAATCATAAGTAAACAAAAGGAATTGCTAGACCTCTCAAAAAAGCACAGGAGAATCATCCAGGTAACAGCGCTAATCACATTGTATGCTATTGTGAATTAAGTTACTAAAACAAAGCTACAACATGACCAGTTACGCACCTTAACTCGGAGCTCTCTCATTGGATGTGGTGTTAACAAAGCTCTGACAGTTGTCACAATAGGCCCCTATAGAAAAGATTCAACAACATAGTAACATGAGGCATCTGAAAGATGTTATACTTCTCACATCAACTGAAACTATAAAGCAACACATTTTTACCTGCATGCCGCATACAACGATTTGATCTGCTTCACGGAGTAGACCATTGACCAGAACAACATCAATTGTAGTACCATGGCCTTCAACGACCTTGACTTCCAGTACAGTACACTGAAACACAACAAGATACAGATGTATTTCTACCGTAATGAGAAGTAGATCTATACATCAAATGATTTACATGAAGAAAACAGAAACAAAGCCTAACACTTCTGAATTCTCAGAGCAGTTTGAAATCAGTATGAATCTAGAAATTTACCTGGACTTCATCGATGAATGTAAGCCTCTCTTCCATTGTCTTCTGCGCCCATTGCACCGACAGCAGAAGCAGATCAGGAATGCCTTCACCACTGTAGAGGACAGTGTGTCATATGTGAGGAAAATCCAGGCACAATCGTGGCTGCTGATAGTTATCAAAATGAACTAAACAGTAAGTTCAAAAGTAGATATACCTTATTGCACTGGTAGGCACTATGTTAAATGTATCTCCCATCTCCTTGTTTTTGTAGTACAAAGCAGTATTTACTCCTTGCATCTTGAATTCTGTCACAATCTGTTGGACAAAGCATGAACAGGTGAATATATAAGTACCAGATGATTTGAGTTAGAAAAAAAAAAGGCCAAGATGTCATGGTCACAAACATCAATAAGCCTTGTATTGAACTCCATCTTAACATCTTCATTTTGTTGTTTAAGAGCCTTCACAATAGGAGCATTCGGACATCTCTTCCAACCATAGAGTCGATCAACCTTCAGAATAGAAATAAATGAATAAGTAAATAAAGGTGGCAAGAAAAATTTGAACAGTAAGCAACACAATGAGAAAAGGAAACTCTGAAACTTAACCTTATTTAAGGCAACGATGAACTCTGCATTTCGACTCTTCAAAAGATTCAAGGATTCAATTGTCTGAGGTTCAAGCCCGTGCATGATGTCAACAACCAAAATAGCAATATCACACAAACTTGAACCTCTAGAACGCAGATTACTGAATGACTCGTGGCCAGGAGTATCAATAACAAGCAAACCTGGAACCTTAAGAGTGGCATCAGCTTTCAACTCCTTGGTTCTCTCTCTAATGTTTTCAGTAGGGAAGTAAGTGGCTCCAATCTGTTGGGTAATACCCCCAGCTTCTCCTTCCTGTACATTAGTGCCCCTAATACAATCTAGGAGCTTTGTCTTCCCAGTATCGACATGGCCAAGGATGCAACAGATTGGTGAACGCAGGTCACCACCCTTATTAGCATTATCCTCTTTAGCAGGAAGCCCTTTCTTGGGAGCAAACCCCCTATTCCTCTTACCAGTTCCATTATTGCCGTCCCCATCTTCCAGTTCACACCTTTTTGAGCTTGCAACAGGAGGAACAACCTTTTTGACAGAAGGTTTTGTAGGTTGCGCTTTAGAAATTTCTTGCTTCTGAACAGGCTCAACAGCCTTCTTGACAAGAGGTTTCACCTCTTCCTCCTCAAAAGCACTTGTCTTGGGCAAATTCACATCAATGTCATCCCAGCTCTTTGCATCCCATTCGTCCTCATCTTCCTCCGCTTCCTCTGGTTTAGGTTCTTCAACCTCCTGATCAGGTTCGGTCTTCTCCTCAGCCTCCACCTGTGACTGGGATTCCTGATCCACTAATACATATTCTTCCTCGTCATTGTTAGCCTCATTGGCCTCTTGCTGTTCTTCTTCAACTACCTTCGCAGTCTCTGTAGTCTTTGGTTGAGCTTTCTTCTTCTTAGAATTGTATATAGGCCTCTTCTTTGCCTCGGGGGCAACACCATCACCTACTTGGAACTCACGCTGCTCAAGGAACTGTCTCCTCATGGCTCCTAGTCTCTTCGCTTCCTCCTTCTGCTTCCCAGTCAATAGCTTACCCTCCTGCTTCTTCTTCATCAGCTTCTCCTTCTCCCTCTCTTTTTTCCGCCTCTTTGCTTCCTCTGCTTTTCTCTCCTCCTCCTCTCTTCGCAGACGCTCTTCCTCCTCCTTCCTCAGTCGCTCCTCCTCCTCGTGCTTCTTCCGCTCCTCAGCTTCCTTCCTCCTTGCAAGCGCCTCCTGCATCTCCCGCACATGCTTTGGGAGCTTCTTCATGTCCACCTTCCCTTTAGACGCCTCTTCCTCCTTTTTCTCCTCCTCTTTCTTAACTTCCGCCTCCTTAGCAGCTGCCTTCTTCTCTTTCTCCTTCTCCTTCTTCTTCTTTTTCTTCTTGGCAGCAGCAGATTCCACCTCCCCTTCCCCGACTTTCTCCTCCACATTACCATCCTCTGCACCCTCCACATCCTCTTTAACCACCGGACCAGAAGACCGTGCCTGAGACTGCATCTCCTTCTTCTCTGCAGCTGGGCATTCACCAAGCTCAGCAAGAATCTTATCCAGATCCTCCTCCTCCTGTGCTGTTCTCCCACTCTTCTTCTTTTTTTTCTTCGATTTCTTCCCTTCAGCATCATCGTTGGCTTCCTTCACATCCTCAGGTTCGGCATCCTCAGCCGGCAGCACGGGCAGATGGTCCTTCTCAGTAAGGAGGGCAACGGCCGGGTTCGCGGGGGCAGGCTTATCAAGGCCAAGGTTCTCAGCTTCGTCAGGGGCTGGGCGAGCTGCCCTGTCCTTCTTCTTTTTCTTCTTCTTGGCCTTGCTGAAGTCGAAATCAAGGTCGAAATCATCGCAATCGCCGTCACCAAGATCGTTGTTGCCCTCCGATTTGGCGACCTCCAGCTCATCGACGGCCGCCTCGCCCCCGCCCTCGTCGTCATCAGCGGCAGCGAGGGCGTTGAAGGCTCTGAAGCCTCCGCCGCCTCCCTTCTTCTTCTTCTTGCCAGTGAACACAACGTTGATCGGCTCCTCCTCCTCCTCCTCCTCGCAGCCGCCATCCCTGCTCGGCGGCGCCGGGGTAGGGGGCTCGTAGTCGTCGTCGTCGTCGGGCGCGCCGACCTTGGAGGCCTTCTTACCCTTCTTGCCGCCCTTCTTGGGTTTCCCCTTCTCGATGTCGGGCGACGGAGGCGCGGGCTCGGCGGGGTCGTCCTGCGGGAAGGAGTACTCGTCGTCGTCGATGGTCACGTTCTTCTTGCGGCCCATCGCCGGGAGATTTCTAGGGTTTGGTTTTTGGATGGGGTGGATGGAGATCGTGGAGGAACAAAACAGGATCTCGCGGACGTTGAGAGGCGGCGGCGGTAGCGGCGAGGGTGAGCAGTTGTGGTGGCTGCTGGCGGAGCTCGCGGTGGTGGCCTCGTGGGAGCGGCGGCTGGAGGAGGGCTGCCAGTGGGGGATGCATATATATGGGTAGAGGGGGTTTGTAAACGGATTGCCTTCGGATCCGACATGATCAAATCGTATCGGTATATCCTACTTTTAAGTCATATTTGTTGTAATTCCTCGATTGGCTCTTGCTTCCCAGGGGAAATAATATATAAACACAAAAAAAATGATAGAAATAAAAAGTATAGAGAAAATAGAGATTCTTTTTATTATATTAGATTTCTCTTTATACCATCGTTACCAATTACCACGTCATGTATATGTCTCATTAAAACTCTGTCGAAAAATTTAGTGGAAAAAAATAAAAGAAAAAAAATACATAACATGTGCATTCTTATATGTTGTGTAAGCTACCTTATTAAAAAAAATTTAATTAAGAAAATTCTAGTAAGTAAAAAAATTTAATTAAGAAAAGATACATTATTAATCTTCATATCTGATTTTTTAGATCTAAATTATAAACAAATTGAATAGTAGAAATTTGGTAAAGATATTCAGGGTTTAAATACTCATTTGTATATTAATATTTGCTCCCCTAAAGACAATAGTCTTTTTAGTCCATAAATAAAAATTTTATAAACAAATTTGCCAGATTATCATTAAAAAAATTTCTCTACAATTATCTCACCACTTTTCTAGAGTTCGTTAGGATAAAAGAATTTTGGAATAATATGTTTTGTTAAATTACTCTTAACATATCCACTATTAATTTATACAACACAACCAACATTATCCTCACATATGATTTTTTTTTTTAAAACCTCTTCTTTAGTAGATTGACTGATGAATAATTATTCCTTCGTACAGATGCTTCATTTTCAAGTCAAGACAATACTTGATTTTATTCAAATATTTTATTTCAAACTCCATCTTTAAACAAGAACTTGCTTCCTCTTTTGTGGTTTCAACAGTATTTATGTCATCAACATATATTAAAATTATTCAAAAGTCATTCTGTAATTTCTTTTATTAAAGTTATTCAAAAGTCATTCTGTAATTTCTTTTCTTATGAATACACGAGAACAAATGTAATTATTGATGTTGTCAACAAACGGCGAACTAGTCGTTGAGTTTACAATGAAAACAAAGCTTGTAGAGAATGAAAAAGATCAATATGGGGACCTCGCCCGTTGCAGGAATACAATAGTTGTCTAACTTAAAATACATTACAATAACTGTCATAAAATATGAGGCAGGGCCACATGGCCTTAAATACAAAACATAGCATAACGAGCCAACATGATCAGTTTTTAGAACTTAGATTTTCAACAAAATGCAGAAGCTAAACGGGTACATCTACAGTCGATGCTTGAGTGTAGTGCGACATTCTCATGGACCCTATTGGAATTTGGTCATCTTCAGGCTCCAATATGATGGTGAACTCTCCTTGGTCATTTAGCTATTCATCTACTAAAGAAGTGAACTTGTAAGAATAAGTATTTTGGTACTTAGTAAGTCATGGTAACACTTAGTCTACTATGTGATCCTATGACTAATCAAGGAATGTTGATAGTTAGGTTGGAAACCATTTTCTTTATCATGCATTGTTAGCTTAATAAATTACTACAACATCATTTTATTTTGTATTAAGCTCATTTTATTCCAAAATTTACTTGTGTTGCAACGACGTAGGTTTAATTCACCACAAATTGACTCCTAAACACCCAGGAGCACAGAATATTCGAGTATGTTTTAAACTCCGTGGAGGTGTACCAATTTACCCACAAGATATCTCAACTTTCATGCTAGTCCTATATGAGGCGATTACACTAGATCCTGCAGCTATATACAAACGACTAAGTTGAGATAAAAACGACTATATTTATGCTTTCCATACAATTCGTCCCTATCTTGTGGTAGGACTAACCACAGTTGTGGCGGGCTTAACCCCCCACATCAACAGATTATTTTCTCATTACTGTGTCAGAGTGCAGTGTGTGGAATAAGCTCCGTGTAAATTTGTACTACCAGAAGTATGTGCTCAATTTAAAAGTAAGACTTCGCCATACAAAAGGGTTTATATATGTTTCACATATTGCTGGTCCAGACTCGTCCCATACCAGACTTGTGGACAATACAAATTTCATGTCACTAGAAATACAATACAAGGTTATAGTTCTTATATGTCCATGACTAGGAACAAACCACATACCATGCACTAAACAGTGTCATTCCACCATTTCAAATCAATTTGGTTAAAGATGACTCTCTTTTGACTCAAAAGATCCTTAAGTGTAATTTTAAACATCTCATTCTATGGCTTGACATGACAATTTAATCTAAGGTGACACAATGAAGTAGATAAATATAATAGTGATTTGTACTCTAAGATGATGACAACATTTCATACAGTATAATTATATTCAAGGACATATCATAATCAACATATTTTAAATATAGATTTCAGGTGTTCAATAACATGATTTGCCTTCAGCGAAGTACGTATCAACGGTCCATGGTGGTTCTACAACAATGTCTTCGAACTTGAACTCGTGACCTAAGCGACAATCAAGTTCAATCATCAACCAATTTATAACCTCATTATAAGTATAAATATGCATATGCATGGCATACAAATGAAAAATGCGATTTCAAAGTGATTAGGATTTCGAATGGTGCGTTCACCTCGGACGGGCTCCAAATTATTGGTTGATTTAGAAAAATGATGATTTGAACTCATGGCTTGATGAAATGGATTTATAACAGTGGCTAGGTACTGGTTTTAGGGTTTTATAACCACTAGAAATGACGAGACAAAAATCATTGGAATTTAGGGTTTTGGCGGAACTCAAAATGGGCTTGCAAAATGTAGTCAGGGTCTGTTTTAAGGCTAACACAATTAGGTGAAAGGCAAACTTTCCCACAGACTAGTTCTAATAATATTTATAAGGCTATTGGACAAGGCGCGACATTTAGGATGTGACAAATCGGCTGAAAAACTAACAAATGTCAGTCTGCTGACATTTGATTTGCGGCCGGACAATGTCGGTAGCTGACATAGAACTGAAACTCAAGATTTTCAATGGTTGCGATGAAAACTGATGGCGTCACTTGATGCATTACAACTAAATAAAGTTCCTGGACAAAGTTATTTCAACAGAAAAGCACTAAATCACACAAAATCTGATTTGAAATCCAGTGCAGTGCCAGGACAGTGTCATGACAATGTTAGTCCACTGCCAAGAACTAGGGTTTCGATGATTGGGTGCGCTGGATCATTTTGGCTTCGCCAAATATGTCCTGCAGGTAGGCGAAGGCTTGATAAACTCACTGTTAAGAGGATTTTGTCGGTGGTAACCGGACGGCGGTGAACGGCGAGTTCAAAATGTTATGAACTGGAAAACTTCCACGGCTCCCGATGCTAGAGCAATTGAGCCAATAATTTCCAAAATTAGTGGCTTAATTAGCTTCCTGGGATGGATCTAATGGTGTCAGTGAAAGGAATTTGGCGATGGTGATGAACGGTCTCTTGTCGGCGTGCGGCCGGAGACGAAGAAGAAGGTTGAATCTGGCATTTTCAAAAGAAAGAACTACAGTCGAATTAATTCATATATCACCATCTATTGGTTGCAAGGAATCTTTTGGTTAAGTCAATTTCACCGGGATTTCCGCATGCCGGGTCAGCGATGTGAGCCTGTCGGCGGCAGTGCGCGAAGAGTTCTGAAACCTTGGCTCGGGGTGGATTTCAAAAAGTAATTGAACAGATACGCCTCATTGAGGCGAAGAACATTTTCCTCTACATGATCGAAGGCTAATTTGGGCCGGAAACTAGTCTGATGGCCGGAACAGGGAACGGCTGAATCTAAGAAAAACAGCGATCGTCGGTGATGTGGCTCGCCGGAACTCGCAAGGTAGCTTGAAATGACAGTGAAGAGCATAAGGAGTACGATCGTTACCTTGGGAACTTGGCTGGTGAAGTAGCGGCTCTTTGCTTCGTCTTCTTCCTCAGGTGGTAGCGAAGAAGAGCAAGAACAGGTGAAGAAAGCTTCTATCTGTGAGTTTGTGTGTGTTAAGACTTAACCGAAATGGAAGGTGATGAGTTTGAGGGAGGAAGCAGTGAAGGCATTTTATATTGTCTTTCGGAGATTGCAAGAAGTTGATCACTGGAACTTGTGCTGCAGCTGGTATGGTTTGGATTTGACACAGCGAGAGGTGGCTGCAGCGAAGCGACGGCGCACAGAGAATAATCCGGCTTGCACAGTTATTGTTGAGGTTGCCGGAGAAGGAAAGTTCGATGGCTGGGCTTGCATTGTGTCTTCTGTTTCTAAGTGGAGCGGTGAGAGTGGTGCACTGTTGAGCTTGTGGCATGGTTTCTGAATTCTGGACGTGATTGCTTGCACTGTGTGCGTGTGTGTTGCTGTCGACCGAGAAGTTGTGTGCATTGCTGTGTGTATATGATCAAGTATATGTGTTGCTGTGTGGTGCAAATCTAAGGAAATTTCAAGTGTGAAGATCTGTGCAAAGAACTGAAGGGGGATGAAATTCAGAAACCTGAATTCCCTGCTGATCTGAAATGCAGATTTGACAAAAGGATTGATTTGCAATTTTGGAAGTTTAATTGGACTGAAAAGCAAATAACAATAAATTGGAGGTTAATCTGAACTTAGTTCAATATGCAGGATTTGTTTGATAGGTTAGATCTGGAGTAACTCACATTAAAACGAAAACGAAACGAAAACAAGGTAAAAGTATATAGATAATGAAGAAAACATGAATAATTGAGTTTAGGGTTCGATTCCGAAGTAGTGACAAAAGAGAAATTTGTGTTGAATAGTGTAAGGAAAGTTCTCCTTCAATCATATTTGAATTTGAAGGTACATTGGAGATTTTAGCCACTTCTAACTTCTGAAAACTAAAAAATGACTAATTTGTAATGAAATTTGGACTGATTTGTGAAAAGTGATCAAATGATTGAATTTGGTTGGGAACTTTTAGGATTGATATGTAACTATAGTTAGTCCAGAGTTTTAGAATAATCTAGATAAAAAATTGTACAGAAATTAGTAGAATTGGATAATCGAATTTAGGGTAATTAGGTAATATGGTTTTCAAAAACTGAATAGGATATGGTTTCTGGGTTCTGGGAGTTGAATTTGATCTGGTTTCAGAAGGCAAATTTGTATAAGATACATAATAATCAAGGCAAATTTATATAAGATACATAATAATCCACATCTGTTCAGAATGATTTGAGATCTGAACTATTAATAAAAATCTGGAAGTTTTTGGGACTGAAAATGATAAAATTGTAATTTCAGAAAATGCTTACATGAAGGGTCTTAAACTAAAAATGGAATTTTTATGCCCTAGATTTTGGGGTGTTACAATCAAACACAATGGCGATATACGAGGGAGTTTTTAGACAGGTTCAGGCTCTTGAACGATCGAGTAATAACCTTACATCTTGTGTAATGTTTGATTATTCTTGGAAAATACGTGTGTATACAACAAGGAAAAATGTTATGATCCCCAAGCCCTTACATTATTCCTCTTTTTATGATGATACAAAAGCAGTTATTGATAGTAATTATCAGCGGTTTTCACCAGTTACCTTTATGATGCGGTTGCATTGGCGGTTTCTGTAGATCGTGGGTTGATTGACTTGATGCAGAACTTCCTTTGTTGTGGAATCGTCATATTGTGGAGATCGTGGGATGCTTATGTGTCCTTGGTCAAAGACAACTGATATTCTGATCATAGGTCTTTGTGCAAAGTTTCTTCAACCAGGGAAGGGTTGAGCATAATATTTTGACCAGAGCAGGTCGTGGTTGAATATATGTTCCTAAAGATATCTTGACTAGAGCTGGTGTAGCTTCTAGGCCCCTATAGAATGTTTTAATAATTAATGACAACTTCAAATGCTATACTAACGTTACCTACCTAGTTGTGTCAAGAAGATACTTAAAAGACAGGTTAATGAAAGGCGAAGAAAGAGCCTCATGATGAAGAAAGAGCATTGATCAAAAGGGCAAAGGTATGAAATAGGGTCTTTTCCATTTTTACCGGTCTAAGGTGATTAGAGAAGAATTTTGACCAGATTTTAGGATAGTTGCCGTACTATTAAGAGGAGCATGTAGTGTATTACAAAATACTTCATCTATGTGCCACAAATCATAAAATCAACTTGCATTGCATACTAGAAGGTCATATATTTTGAATATGCTTGTTTCAGCTCATTTCTGCTCAGCAATGTCTCAGTCGGTCTGACCGTATGTTGGACCAGTCTGACCGAATTCACGGACTGACCGATTAGAATTCTCGGACTGACCGACGTTATGTCTTAGTATAGTATACACCTTTATAAGGTTGGTCTGTCCGTAGTTAAAACCTAGGTCAGTCTCCTGGAACCTCATGAACTATCTTTCTGTTGTTTTGAGCTATTACGGTCTGACCGCGAAATCGATCTGACCGTGTTTTTGTACTACGGTCTGACCGTATGGCCGGTCTGTCCGTTTTTATCGACCTGACCATATAAGGTGTCCAGAAACTAGGTCGTCTCTGGACAGCTTCACGGTCTGACCGAAATAGGCTCCAGTCTGACCGTGTGTGTGCCTGACAAGGGCAGTTGAGCATTTATTGCGCCTGTTTAATGCCGTTGCAATTGCGGCGGTTTGACCAAGCTTATAACTGTGGTCTGACCGCCAAGTGAGCTTTTTCTCCCAACGGCCTGTAACGGCTATATTTATTGTGGGGGGTATATATACTCCCATGCACGGCCCTGTTAAAGACTCTTGGCAAAATTTGAGCATGGTCATCATCCTTGAGAGCTTTAGCACATTTCATACACTCTAGGGTTCAAATTCTCGAATTTGTGAGAGTGTGCATTTGAGATCTTCTAGTGCATTGCATCTAGATCATTAAATCATTCTCGTGGCACTAGAAGAAGGCTAAGTGATCATCACCGGCTTGTTACTCTTGGAGTTTGCCGGCTCCTAGACGGCTAGGAGAAGAGTTTTGGAGAGCTCTTCAAGGAAGATTGTGAAGAAGCCTCAAAACGTCTTGTGAAAGGGTTGAGCACACCTTGCCGGAGCGGTAAAGTGCATCCTTAATGAAATCAAGGTTTGGATAACTCATCACACTAATCCGGCTCAAGATCTAGGTCACTTCTCGAGAGAAGGTTGACTAGATAGAGGAGCGGTTAGAGATTTGAGTTTGCCTCAACGTGGATTAGGGGTGATCGGCAAATCACCGAGACCACGGGATATATCCTTGTGTTGGAATTGTGCTTTGTTCATATTGTGTTATTTATTTGCTCTCATTATCTCTAAATTGTTTGATTAATTGCTAAATTGTTAAAATCGCCTATTCACCCCCCTCTAGTCGATATCCTAGATCCCTTTCAGTTGGTCGTGGTCGAATATATGTTTTTGAAGATATATCGACTAGAGATGTTCGTGGTCGAATATAAGTTCCTAAAGATATTTTAACCAGAGCTGGTCGTGGTCAAATATATTAGCTTGTGCACGTACACGACTTATACATCATTGACCAGAGCAGATTATGGTCTTAGACTTTTGATGTATGACATTCATAAATATTATTGTTGACCAAGGGAGTGGTCTAATCCTTGTCAGTTAGTCCCCCAAGTTCTAGCGAACAAATCGAGTTGAGAACTTGAGGTCATAACCCTTTGATCAAGCATTGAAAAGATAAGAAATATAACTCTGTTCGATTTAGATTGCAAGAACAAAACTCATCGAATCTTGGTCGGAAAACAATTAAGTGAAAAATTTGGCGGTCAGACTTTTTTAAGACTCAGTTGGAAACTTGCCTTTGCAACAAATCAAATCAACTTGTTCCTAAAATGACATAAATATTTGTAGAGGCTGAAAAAGTTATGGTTGATAGAGATATGCCCTAGAGGTAATCATGGAGATGGTTGTATCATATCATGTTTATGAATTCTTATTGTATTCCTTGAATAAAGTAACACTTTTATTGATCAACAAGTATGTGATTTGTTTGTGAACTCTTTATAATGATATATGAATTGTCTCTTTTTACCTACGGCATTATTAGTGATACTTATTCTAAACATCCCTGACTTCGGCATTATATGGAATAATAATGCAAGTTAAGTCAGCACAATCATTGATTGATAGTCAAGTTTCACAGACCATGGATATGAGATATCAAGTCAATGTCGTGGACATATGTTGGAGAACATGTTGGTCAGATTGACTCATTTTGAGACACTGTTGAGATTATTATGTGTCACCAGTTTGTTTCTAACAGTTATTTTAGTTTATCTTTAGACTTGAGATCATCACAATTTCATACATGCGTAGTAGCATACCTTGGTGTCATTAACCGCTGCTTTTAAACAAGTAGTCATAAAGGTGACATACAGATATGTTATGAACCATGTGGTCGGAAGTGAATGGTTGAGATGGAATTTGCCCCTTGTCGATGATTGGAACTCTGAGTCCCTCTGTCGATGTTATGCAAAGAAGGGAATAAGAAGGAATGAGGCCAATCAGACAGATTCTCAAGACGTTCAAGATATCTATGAATCTAAGACATGGGGAGAAAGTTATCCAGGTTCAGGCCCTCTTTTTCTGGGTAATAGCTCTACGTCCTGTGTATTTGACTGTGGGAAAAAAGATTACCGAGAGGTGGTTACAAAGTGTGTAGCTAGCTAATCCTATCTTTGCTAAGCCTAGTCTTCTCTCTGTAGTCGATCCCTCCTATGATCCTTTCCCTTGAAGGTCTTATATGTTGGGGGAAATCCCGTATCTTCGGGCTGTCTTCGGAGTTGGCTCCTGAATGCCCTAGGTCCTTCGTGCGGAGAACGCGGGGTCTCCGGAGCGCCTCGGTCCTTCGTGCCGAGAAGGTCCCCGGCGGGTACCTGGGCCTCCGGGCCCTGGGTCCCCCGGGGTCTCTAGAGCACCTGGTCCTTCGTGCAGAGAAACTCCCCAGCGGGTTCCTGGGCCTCCGGGCCCTGGGTCCCATGAGGTCTCCAGAGCGCCTTGGTCCTTCATGCGGAGAAGGTCCAGGAGGTCTCCAGGCCCCCGGACCTTCGGGTCCCGGGTCTCACGGGACCCCCGAAGCGCTTGGGTCCATCATGCGGAGAAGGTCCCCGGGCCTCTGGGCCCTGGGTCTCGCGGGGTCTCCGGAGCACCTCGGTCCTTCGAGCAAAGAAGGTCCCGGCAGGGACCCGGAGTCTCCGGGCCCAGGGTCACGTGGGATCTCCAGAGCGCTTGGGTTCACTGAGAAGGTCCCCAGGCCCCTGGGCCTCTGGGTCCTGGGTCTCGTGAGACCCCGAAGCGCCTAGGTCCATCATGCGGAGAAGGTCCCTGGGCCTCCGGGCCCCAGCTCCCGTGGGGTCTTCGGAGCACCTCGGTCCTTTGTGCGGAGAAAGTCCCGGCGGGTCCCAGGGTCTCTGGGCCCCGAGTCCTGTGGGATCTCCGGAGCGCCTGGGTCCACGGACAAAGTCTCGGCTAGTCCTCGGGCCTCAGGGCCCCAGATTAGAAGGTCCCACGGGTCTCTGGAACACCTGGGTCCTTCGTGCTGAGAAGGTCCCTGGAGGGTCCTGGGCCTCCGGCCCTGGGTCCCGCAGGGTCTCCGGAGCGCCTTGGTCCTTCATGAGGAGAAGGTGCCTTGTGGGTCCCTAGACCTCCGGGCCTCGGGCCAACGGTTCCCTGTGGGTCCCTGAGCCTCCGGGCTCTGAGTCCTGTGGGATCCCCCGAGCGCCTACGGGGGAATGTCCCGGAGAGTTATCGGGGAAAGTCCCGGACGCCTCTTGGGGGGAGTCCCGGACGCCTCTTGGGGGGAGTCCCGGAGGGCTATTGGGGAAAAAGCCATGGAGATATCTCATGCGGGGTCACGTGCAAGTGATGTAAAGAGCGCATCGGGAACTAGCGAGGACACTTGTCAAGCATCCAAGCCCTTCGGCCAGTGAAATGACGCCAACGCCCCTCAATCCAACGGCCATAGCTAGGGCTTTTTGGTCTTTTGCATGTTTTGGGGCCTATAAATACCCCACTTGTATCTCATTTGTAACCAACGCAATTTCATTTTTCATACACACAAACAACAGGCTCCCTTGGAGACCTCTCTCCCTGAGAGAGCACCTCCCCAGCGAACTCGCGTCCGGAGAGTGCCGACAGGACTAGGGCCCCTACTGGGACCCGAACCTGTATAAAAATCACCGTGTCAATCTCTGTGCTTGCCCGACGGGAGCTGACCAGTCGCACGGTCAGCTCGCATCGCTGTACGCGTGTTACGCACATTCGAAGAAATTTGCTGGGGTATTCGTAATACCACGACAGTTGGCGCCGTCCGTGGGGACTCATTTCCAGCCCGGTGACCGCGACCACGATTGTGGGACCTAGTGCCCCCCAATCGGCAGTCCCAATCTTCGGAGACCCCTTGCTTGGGGCCTTGGTCGAGGGCCAACTCCGTGCCTAGCGCACCATGGAGGAGCTGCTGCGCGCCTTAGCACGGCCTCTGGCTCCCGTCTATCCGCCCCCATTCCTGTTTATGGGAGAGCCACCTCCGTTTTTTATGGGGCACCAGGCGGCTTTCCCTACGCCGGGAGATCTCCCCGCGCTGGAGGCGTACCCCGCGCTGGGAGCTGTCCTTGCCGGGGCTTTACCCCGCGACGGGAGCTTTCCCCGCGCCGGGGCCTTACCCCACGCTGGGAGGTTTCCCCGCGCCGGAGGCTTTCCCCACACCGGGAGCTTTCCCTACGCAGGGAGGTTTCCTTGCGCCAGGAGTTGTCCTCACGCCGGGGGCTCTCCCTGACCCCGCGCCGCGGATGGTTGCTAGTGCGTCCGGAGCGGCTCCTGGGCCGGCGGTTTCCATTGCGCCCGGGACGTCCCTGGTGCCCGCGGCGAGCATCCCTCGTGAGGGATGTCCCGCACCAGCTCCCAAGGCCGCTGTGGAGACACGCCCGACGCCGGGCCTTGCCCCCGTGAGGTCGATCCTTATGAATTTGCGCTGGTGTACTCCACGGCCATCTCAGTGGCTGGGGGGGATGAGACGGTGCAATGCAACGTCTTCCCCCTCTACCTTACCAGAATCGCCCGCTCATGGTTTTACAACCTGAGGGCTGGCTCCATCAGGTCCTTTGCACAGCTCAAGCGCGAGTTCTGCGCAAACTTCCAGGGGAACTATGTGCATCCCCTGGATTTATCGCAACTATACACCTTGAAGCAAAAGATGGGGGAGACCATCCAGAGCTTCTTCAAGCGCTTTGCTCAGGTCAAGAGCAAAGTGGCCCACGTCCCCGACTCTACAATCATCGAGGCGTGCAAGAGCGGGATCCTCCCCAGGGAGCTCCACTGGAGGCTTTCCCGGAGCTGCCCCTCCTTCGCTGATGAGCTCTTCAACATACTTGAAAAGTACGCAAGGGCAGAGGAGGACGACCTCTGGAAGGAGAGCCAAGGGTTCTCCCCCCTCGCAAAGAGGGACGTCGGGGACTCATCCCACAAACATCTCAAGGAGGGATATCGCAGCGAGTCAAGGCCTCGGGACATCTTCATTCTCGAAGATGGAGGCAGCTCTCGCAGAGCTGATCGGGGTGGCCGCCTCTCCCCCAAGTCAAAAGGAGGGGGAGGCCAGCCCTCCCGTGCCCGGGACAATCCCGCATCGGGAAGCAATGAGGTTGGGGCCAACTTATGGTGCGGCTTCCACAAGTTCACTTCCCATGCCACTCGAGAATGTAGCGCTCTTCATCAGCACTTCGCGGAATTCCTCGAGCAACACGGGTAGGGGGGGAGACTTGCCTTGCCCCATCAGTCAGCACAGGCAGCCCTCCCCGCTCCCTATGGGTGATACCGGGAGCTGGCCCAAGAAAGGGGCTCAACCGACGAGCCCCCTTTCCAAAACTCCCAAAGACATGTCCCCTGACTTGGGGGGATGCTATCCGCAAGCCTCGCGTTGGACCCTCAAAGCGAGGCCCTCCCCGCGACGATGCCCTCACTTAGAGGATGCCCTCCTTGCGAGGATGCCCTCACTTAGAGGATGCCCTCCCCGAGAGGATGCCCTCACTTAGAGGATGCCCTCCTTGCGAGGATGCCCTCACTTAGAGGATGCCCTCCCCGAGAGGATGCCCTCACTTAGAGGATGCCCTCCCCTCGAGGATGTCTGCACTCGGCCCCTGAGTCTCTCTCTCCCCCTCTCGTGCTTCATAGGGGGGAGGCGTTGTATCAATTTACTTAATCAATGCAAATTAGTTGTTCCCGAATGAATCTTCTTTTGCAGGGTGTATTGTTTCCCCTCCCCGCGAGGATGCCCTCACCGTGAGGATGCCCTCCCCGGAGGATGCCTTTTGAGAATGCCCTTGAATGAGGGTCACGGGCTCCTGCTTAGCCCAAGTCCCGACGGTGGTAGCCCTACTCCCCTAGGGTGGCTTACAATTCCCCTCGTGGACTGAGGGCGTAAGCGGCAACCCAGTTCCCAGAAACTGCGATAACGAGTTACTTTGAGGGGTGAGTCCCCCCCCATCAAACACTCAAAAAGTCCCAACAACAGGAGCCTCGCTCCCCGGGCGGCTTACGATAACCCCTTGCGGACTGAGGGGGTAAGCGGCAACCCAGTTCCTAACTATGGTAACGAGTCACTTTGAGGGAATAGTCCCCCCTCAAATACTCCAGAGCCCATCATGGTGCTCGCCCTCCTCCGAGAGCGAATCTCCAGACGCAAATTTTCTTGGCCGGCTCCCCATTCTCACGGTGACCGGGGGGATTTTCGACCGAGTCTCGGAATTTTTTGACTTTGTCCTGGGGGAAGGTTTTCTCTCTAGGAGGACTTTGTCTCAGGAGAAGGTTCTCTCCCATCCGGGGGCTCCGTGCCACCCGGATGCGGCTACGTTCTCTCCTGGTGGACTTTGTCCCCGGGGGAAGGTTTTCTCTCTAGGTGGACTTTGTCCCGGGTGAAGGTTTTCTCTCCCGGAGGACTTTGTCCCGGGAGAAGGTTCTCTCCCATCCGGGGGCTCTGCGCCACCTGGATGCGGCTACGTTCTCTCCCGGTGGACTTTGTCCCAGGAGAAGATTTTTCCCGTCGGGGGGCTCCGCGTTGCCTGGACGCGGTAACGTTCCCTCCCTGGTGAACTTTGTCCCGGGGGAAGGTTTTCTCTCCCGGAGGACTTTGTCCCGGGAGAAGGTTTTCTCCCGCCCGGGAGCTCCACGCCATCCGGACGCGGTAATGTTCTCTCCCGGGGGGACTTTGTCCCGGAAAAGGTTTTTCCCATCGGGGGGCTCCGCACCGCTCGAACGCGGTAACATCCTCAACTCGGTGGACTTTTTCCCAGGAGGAGGTTTTTCTCAACCGCACCGCCCAGACGCGGTAATGTTCTCTCCCGGGGGGACTTTGTCCTGGGAGAAGGTTTTTCCCGTCCGGGGGCTCCGCGCCGCTCAGACGCGGTAACATCCTCTCCCCGATGAACTTTGTCCCGGGAGGAGATTTTTCTTGACCGCGCTGCCCAGACGCGGTAACGTTCTCTCTCAGGGGGACTTTGTCCCGGGGGAATGTTTTCTCTCCCGGCTATATTCTCTTCCGGGGGGACTTTGTCCCTGGAGAAGGTTTTCTCCACCGCGCGGCCCAGGCGCGGTAATGTTCTCTCCCGGGGGGACTTTGTCCCGGGAGAAGGAGACAACATAGCCGCATCTGCGTCGCCTGGATGCGGTAACGTTCCCTCCCTGGTGGACTTCCTCCCGGGGAAGGTTTTCTCTCTTGGAGGACTTTCTCCACCGCGCCGCCCAGACGCGGTAACGTTCTCTCCCGGGGGGGACTTTGTCCCGGGAGAAGGTTTTCTCCACCGCGCCGCCCAGACGCGGTAACATTCTCTCCCGGGGGGACTTTGTCCTGGGAGAAGGTTTTCTCCACCGCGCCTCCCAGACGCGGTAACGTTCTCTCCCGGGGGGACTTTCTCCGGGGAGAAGGTTTTATCCCATCTGGGGCTCCACGCCATCCGGACGCAGCTATGTTCTCTCCCAGGTGGACTTTGTCTCGGAAGAAGGTTCTCTCCTGTCTGGGGGCTCCGCGGCACCCGGATGCGGCTATGTTCTCTCCCGGGGTACTTTGTCCCTGGGGAAGGTTTTCTCTCCCGGTGGACTTTGTCCTGGGGGAAGGTTCTCTCCCGTCTAGGCTCCTCCGCGCCACCCAGATGCGGCTATGTTCTCTCTCGGGGGACTTTGTCCCAGGAGAAGGTTTTTCCCATCTGGGGGCTCCGCGCCGCCTGGATGCAGTAACATTCCCTCCCGGGTGGACTTTGTCCCGGGGAAGGTTTTCTTTCTTGGAGGACTTTGTCCCGGGGGAAGGTTTTCTCTCCCAGAGGAATTTGTCCCGGGAGAAGGTCTTCTCCCGTCCGTGGGCTCCGCGCCATCCGGACGCGATAATGTTCTCTCCTGGGGGGACTTTGTCCCGGGAGAAGGTTTTTCCTATCTTGGGGCTCCGCACCGCTCAGCCGCGGTAACATCCTCTCCCTAGTGGACTTTGTCCCGGGAGGAAGTTTTTCTCAACCGCACCGCCCAGACGCGGTAATGTTCTCTCCTGGGGGGACTTTGTCCCAGGAGAAGGTTTTTCCCGTCCGGGGGTGTCGACAATTTGGACTCAGGGTCCTCAGTAGATCTTACGCAAATTTGTGAGTTGTGAGACCTTTCAGGGCGCTCCTCCGGGAAGGTAGGATGAGTAATATCTATATGGGCACGAGAGAATTTATACAGGTTCGGGCCCTCGATGGTGGGAGTAATAGCCCTACGTCCTGTTATGATTTCACTATGTTGGAAAAAGTGTTTACAAAAGGGAGGAAGAGATGATCACAGGCGAAGATCTCTCCTATATTAATGTCTATCTAACTATGTCTAAGTCTTCAGGTTACTAAGACTCCTGGTAATGCTTGTATGTTCAACCGTCCTCTAGATCGTGCATTGACCACCTTTTTATACTAAACAAAAGGGCGCCAACGCGAAGCGGCTCTGGATGGTTATTACTGTGCAGTTTGCGTAACTGCTCCTCTCTCCTACACAGGTTTAACACGTGTAGTTAGTGGGTAACCGCACATATTAATCTCCTGGCAGTTGTCTTCATACGTGGGAGAAGTTATCTTGATCCTGGAGATGTGTTTGTAAAAGACTTAAACACCCTCGAATCATCTTGGTTGCATGCAGTCATCAACCTCCTGACCGCGCATTGTCTGCGGCCTCCTGACCGTGCATTGTCTGCGGCCTTGTGATCGCGCAAGGGCTGCGATCACAAACTACCTTTGTGTCCGCGTTCTCCTAGTATATAGAAGACTGGCCGACTGAGATCATAGCGGCCATTTAAGACTCATAGACACATATCAGATTCGAACCTGACCTGAACCTAATGTGTGTTAATCAAACTAGCTCAGGTGATAATCCTCGTCAGTTAGCCCCCAAATTTGAAGAAAACGAAGAGACATGTTTACTTCAAATTTTAATCTTGCATCGAATTGTGAACCCGACGCTTCAAACTTCCCAGTTTGCACTGTTCTGTCATGTGACTGTTCATATCCCGAGAAAAACCCTGAGTTTTTCTTGACAGGTAATGATGGATATTTTCAATCAAGGCAGAAATTGCAAATGCATTTTAAGAATTCGAGACGTGGGTGAACATAAACCGCACCTCCTGGCTCTATAAATAGAGGAGCTTCCCAGTTCTTTTGAACTCACTATGCTTTCTCTTGACTAATTTTTTTAAAGCCTCTTCTCTTCTCTTCTATTGTTTTGTTTCACCCTCTCCCTTCTGTTCTTATCTCGATGGCGAATCAAGATCCCAAGACGGTTATTGAGATTGAGAGTGATCAGGAAGAAACAGAGAAGACACAAGATATTCAGAAGGTAAACTTCTTCTTAAACATCTTATGATTTTCTGAGTCAAAGATTTTCCTAAGCAATTCATCTTTGGACTTCGCAGGTGATTGAGGAAATGATCTCTCCAAAGAAGAGATCTAGTGATTCGTTTGAGACCTAGCCTTGGTTTTCGCACTAGGCTCGCCCAGATTTTAATATGCGTAATAACGAGATTTTACTCGGAAATACCGAAACCCAAAGTAATTGTACAATTCTTTATTTCAAAGAGGGCTTTACACGTCGAACGTTAGACACACTTGCTACGTCGAAGGAATTATAAGTTTCTAAAACTCAAATAAGTTCTATGACTTTTCGATTTTGTATTCAATGATCTAAACTAGACCTATTACAAGGTATTTATTGTCCAATCGTATGAGTACGTATCAGACTCAGTAACCTAAACGTATTAGACCCATATAACTAACTAATCCTAAACGGATAGGCTTAGTTATATATATTCGGATCGGATTACAATTCCGAATAGGGAACGAATTCCTTTTCGTGGTCGTGAACCAATCCATGGTCGTGAAACCTTTCCGATCACCATTAAGGTTACGAAACCTTTCCGATCAGGGTTAAGGTCACGAAACCGTATGCAATCAGGACTTGAAGATCCTCTTGGATCATGACTCCCTTGTTGAGAAGGAGCCAACCCTTGTTGCGACCTCTCGATCAAACTGGAGATGTGGAAATTGGGCTTGTCCATGTTCTCTGGTGTACCACTTTGCCGCACGTGCTCGTTGATCTTTCTGACCGATTCAAAAAGTTTCCTTTGTGCCACTGTGTGTGGTAGTCACCTTCTTTTCCAGAATCACATCTTCGCGTAGAGGTTCGTCTCATTGATAGACCAAGTCTTCAACAGATGGTACTATAATATCTGGCTCATCATCCATCATTGAAGGCTCGAAGAGTTTGAGGTGCTCAACATTAACAACCGAGTAAATATCCATGTATGGAGGTAACTCGAGGTGACAAGCATTATTACCCACTTTCCGCAAAATCCGAAAAGGACCATAATGAATGGGTTTGAGTTTCTTACCTTCACCTTTAAGTCTCTCCTTACTCAGATGTAACTATACCATATCACCTTCTTGAAATTGCACATCAACTCGGTGCCGATCATGTCGCGCCTTGTACTTGAGTTGAGCTTTCAGCAAGTTCTGTTCAACCTCACGATGGAGTGGTTGAATACCCTCCAGGAACTTTTGTGCTCGATCCTGATCAGATGGTTCCTTGCTGTTCTGTGCTGAGGTACGAATCACAAACTCCATGTCGAAAGGACTCTATGGTAGAAATCCTAAACAGACCTCAAACGGTGACTTTCCAGTCGAACCATGCATTGCTCGATTAAAAGCAAACTGCCGGTACGGTATGCTTTCATCCCAGGTCTTCGGGTGCTTCAAGTTATATCCTCTCAAGAGATGAATGACTGTGCGATTTACACCTCGGTTTGACCATCAGTTTGCAGATGAAAAGCAGTACTCCTCTTTAGCTTGGTGTCCATCATCGTCCAGAGAGATCACCAAAAGTGACTAGGGAACCGGGTATCGCGATCAGACACAATAGAAGTCGGTAGTCCGAAGTGTGTCCAAACGTGTTGAAAGAATACCCGAGCTGCTTCTTCTCCCGTGATAGTCTTTCGACAAGGTATAAGAATAATCATTTTGGAGAACCGATCAACGACCATGAATAGATAGTCGTTGCCACGTCCGGTGTTAGGAAATCCTCCCAAGAAATCCATGGATATGCTCTCCCATGGTCGCGATGGAACTGGCAAAGGAGTGTACAAACCTAATTTTCGATTTGCCGGTTTCGAGATGCTGCAGAGACCACAGCCTCGAACAAAACTAGCCACATCTTGCTGCATACGCGGCCAGAACACCCCGGCAGGTTTTGAGAATGATCCTAGCGAAGATTACGCGGCGCAGGTTGACCGGATGACCGGTCCTCCCTCGCCGGACAAGCACAAGAAATGACACACGGATTTATACAGGTTCGGGTCCTGGTGGGGGCCCTAGTCCTGTCGACGCGCTCCCGATCGGAGTCGGCTGGGGAGGCTCTCTCCGGGGGAGAGGCTTCCGGAGCACGCCAGTGAGTTTAGCTATTCCAATAAAAGTGATCCGATCCTTTACAACAGAAGGGTACAAGGGCTATTTATAGCCCCAAAAAGAAGCAAAAAACCTAAACTACCCCGGAAGCCACCGTCGGATTGAAGGGTAGGACCGTCCTTCTTCCGGTCAAACGCCTTAGATGCTTGACAGGTGGTCACTAGTTCCCGAGGCGCTCCTCGCGTGACCTACATGTGACAAACAATTCGAGACTTTACCTTTAGGAGGGCGATGAGGCCCGGGATGGCGCCGGAGGCCAGGTCCCGGGGGCCAAAAGGCGGCACTCGGGGAGGGGCCGGAGGCCACGTCCCCGGGCCAATGGCGGCGCCGGGGACGGCGCCGGAGGCCATGTCCCGGGGGCCAAACGGCGGCGCCCGGGGAGAGCCCGGAGGCTACGTCCCCGGGGGCCAAATGGCGGCGCCCGGGAAGAGCCCGGAGGCCACGTCCCCGGGCCAATGGAGGCGCCTGGGACGGCGCCGGAGGCCAGGTCCCGGGGGCCAAACGGCGGCGCCCGGGGAGCTCGGAGGCTACGTCCCCGGGGGCCAAATGGCGGCGCCCGGGACGGCGCCGGAGGCCAGGTCCCGGGGGCCAAACGGCGGCGCCCGGGACGGCGCCGGAGGCCAGGTCCCGGGGGCCAAACGGCGGCGCCCGAGAAGAGCCCGGAGGCCACGTCCCCGGGCCAATGGCAGCGCCCGGGATGGCGCCGGAGGCCAGGTCCCGGGGGCCAAAAGGCGGTGCCCGGGGAGGGGCCGGAGGCCACGTCCCCGGGCCAATGGCGGCGCCCGGGATGGCGCCGGAGGCCATGTCCCCGGGGCCGGAGGCCACGTCCCCGGGCAAACATGACGCAACTTACCTGGACTTAGTCCCGCGGAGATTTCCCCCGACAGCAGGCCCCATGCCCCCCGGGGACGAAGCTTGAGCCCCCGGTGGGTATGGCATATGTTACCGGGAAAATCTCCGGACGAAGTCACCGGAACCGTGACGCTTCGATTCCCGTGCCGGATGCTTATGGTCGCGCCGTTTCGCCATAAATGTGCGCGCGGTTCGAACCGGCGCCTCGATTCGCGCACGGTTCGAACCGTGACGCTTCGTTTCCCGCGCACGGTTTGAACTTCTACGGTCCAGATTGCTCCGCGGGTGCCACGTGGCGCGCATCTAGACCACGTCCCGCCCCTATAAATAGGGTCTTGGGGGGCCCGGAAGTTCATTCCAAACTTTCAGCCTTAGCGATTTTTGCTCTCCCGGTAGCCCTCTCCCGGTAGCTCTTTCCGGTAGTTAGCTCCCGGTAGCAGACGTCCGGAAGTTTTAGTGGTAGCCTCCTGAAAGGTTAGTCACCGAAGAAAAAAAGAAGACACTAACCTCATGGCACCCAAGGGTCGAGCAAAGACCACGGAAGTGCCCCCGGAGGAAATCCCTCCGGATTTCCTCTGGGCGTTGGAGTTCACGGCCGAGGACGCCGAGTCCTTGGTCGAACGCTGCATCGTCGCGGACGGGGACATCCGAGTCCCCGTGAAGAAAGACGGAGCCCCCCGCCCCAGGCCCAGAGAGGTCGTGGCCTTCGAGGCCTTCCTGGAGGCGGGGCTCCGGCTCCCGGTGCATCCCATGCTCCGGGAGTTTCTGAAGGAGTATGGGGTGGCGCTCAACCACCTCACCCCGAACGCGCTCGTCCGGATGGGCCTCTTCATCTGGCTCTACAAGACGGCGACCGGGCGGGAGCCCACCCTTCGCGCCTTCCGGTACTTCTACGAACCGGCGGCACGGACCTCCCACCTGGTGAAGGGGGGCCCCAAGTCCCCCTTCGGTTCGGTGATGGTGCAAATGCTGCCGTCCCTGGTGGCTGACTACCCGACGGCAGCCTCCCGGGACCACTGGGGCGACTGGGTCCGGAGGTGGTTTTACCTCTGGGTCCGGGACGAGGCGGTGGTGTACGCCTCGGAGCCCCCCACCTACAGCCGATCGTCCGCGCCGAAGCCTCCGGTGTGGACGGACGAGGAGTTCGAGCTCCTTGGCAGGGTGGTCCTCTCCAAGAAGACCCGCTCAATGCGGGACGCTGCCGAGGAGATGGCTCTCCTCCGGATCTCCCCCTTCTCGCGCTGGAAGAGGGGAGTCGGCATGGGCCCGGAACAGCGGCCCCCGGTGAAGCCGGTGACGCGATGTAAGCTCCGGGACCCTGCTGCATTATACTTATGAATTTTTGAAAATTTGACTAACTCTTTACCTCTTGCAGTCTGGCCGTACCCGGCGGAGCGGGAGAAGGAGGAGAACCTCCTGGGGAGGTACTTCACCGACGAGCACGAGCGCGTCGTGCGCCTCGTGGGGGAGGGCCCTCCCTAGAACTTGGTAGCGGCGGCCTACGGGCTAAAGCTGCCGGAGAGGAAGCCTCTCCCCACCCCCGGGTCGCACAAACGGGGGAAGGAAGCGGCCGGGGGCTTGGAGCCCAAGAAGGCCAGGGTCCAAAAGACCCCCGGCCTGTCGACGACGTCGGCGGCGACACCGGTGAAGCCCCGGGACGAGACCCCCGGGACCGAGCGTGCCCGAGCACCGGGCCAGAGGGGAGCAACACCTCCTCCCCCGAAGAGCCCCGTCGAGGCCTGGGGGAAGGAGGCGGCCACGGGCGGGGCGGCGTCCGACTCGGCGAACTACGCCCCGTCGCTACCCTCGGTGGAGCCCCTCCTGCCCCTTCCGGCTTCTTTGGAGCCGGAGAGGCTGGAGGTGAGATTCGCGGATGCCTCGCCTCCGCGGGTTTGGCCGGTGGACGAGGGGGGGAGCCCCTCGGTCTACGAGGTTCCTCCGGAGGAGGAGGCCCCAAGGACCTTTCGGCCCGGGGCGGGGAAAGGTCTGATGATCCTCCCCCGGGCAAGGACCCCCGCCCAAAGCTCCTCGGCCACGTCTTCGGAGGAGACCTCGGCCACGAAGACGCCGGTGACGCCGGCCGCGTTACCGGACTCACAGGTCCGGGGACCCCCCACCGGCAGCGACGCCGGCGCCGGGCGAGAGGCCCCTCTGCTTCCCGTGGGGGAAGTCGCCCGCTGCTAGGAGGGCCTGCACACCCGGAAGGTGCAGGCCTTCATCGCGGAAGGAACGCTCCATGAGTGTTTCCAGGGGCTTCAGTCCCTCGGGGCCCAGGTAACCCGAGTCGATGATGTCTTCATTTATTTCCTGCACTTTGAGATTTTTCTAACTCTATATATTTTGTAGGTGGCAGCTGTTACCTGGGGCCTTGAGTAGCAGGTCGCCCGGCTGCTTAACGAAGCGGAGGGCCGGGCCGCGGCCTCCGTAGGGCAGCGCGAGGAGGCCCTCTGGGAACGCGATGAAGCCCTCGCGGAATTGACCCGGGTCCGGGCCCAGGTTCATATTTCCGAGGCTGTCAACGGCCGCCTCCGGGAGGAGGCCAAAGCGAGGGAGGAGGCGCTCCGGGAGCTCGAGGGCACGAGTGTCCGGGCGGTGGCGGACGCGGGCCGCTCCGTCCGTTCGGCCCTCGAGAGCCTTGGCGTAAGCTTAGGCTCCGGGAGCAGCTCGGGGGTGCCGTCGGCAACCATCGCGGAGGCTGTGCGTTTTCTCAACGCACAGGTCTCCGCCATCCCGGAGGCGGCTGACGCTCGAGCGCGGGGCAGGGCGATCCCCGTCATCACGGCCGCTGCGGGGCTCGTCGAGTTCCGGGGGGTCGGCGCCCGGGTGATCGGGGGCCGCATCCCCCGAAGCTTCCCGGACTCCTTCGAGCCCTCGCACCGGGAGGTCGAGCAGCTTGCCGGAGGGTTCTACGACCGGATCATCCGGGCGTGGTTCCCGGCTTCGGCGCCTCCGGCGGGAGACGTCCTAGCCCCGGCCTTGGAAGAAGCCCCCCGGGGGGAGGACGCCAACGAACATGTATGAGCCTCCCCCCGGGTCTTAGTTAGGGCCCTTTTTTGTTTTCTTAGGATTTTGATCCCGGTAGCTTCTTAGAAGAAGCCCCCGACGCTTGTACAAAAACATTTTGAATGCAATGAAGTTAGAATTTTTTTCTAAGTCTGAATTGAATGTTGTTACCAGGGTTCCCGGGAGGTTACTCCCGAGCGAAGGTCCGGGAGGGGCTCCCCGGGGGACGCCCAAGTGGCTTTAATCTTGCTAAGCCTTGTCTCCGGGAATCGCGGCGGGGATAGCGTCCAGGAGCCGATCCGGTTGAGGTGGCGTCCGGAGTGGCACTTGGACAACTTTGACAATCATCGCGCCGAATTGTCCCCTCCGCGACCGGGGTTCCGGATGATACCTCCCCTCCGGATACTTCCACCGGCGGGATATGAGTTTTGGCCCGAAAACGTGCTCCGGGACGCTCGGCGCCGCGTGCGAGCATTGTACCGGGACTTGACCCGGGAGCTAGCGGAGAGCCTCCGAGAGTATTAGGCGTAGGAGCCTTAAGGCGTAGGAGCCTTAGGGTGTAGAGAATCCCCCGGGTTAGGACCCGGGTTGTATCGTTTCCGAAGCCCACCGGAGGGGGAAGATGTCCTCCGGGTTTGACAATCAATAAAGCTGTGTTGTTGCTTCTTCTTTCATTGTCTCTTTATTTTCTTCTTCTTGGATGGTCCGGACGACTCATCTTAACAAGGATGAGCTAAGTTTGCTCGTGGGCGGTACGGTCGACAGCCGAGGGTTCCTTATCCCCCCCCCCCCCGCCCACAGCGGGCCGGAGGGTAGCTCCGGGCGCTGTGGGGGTAACAAGGCCCCCGGGATGGAAGTCACCTGTAGCATAGGAATTTTTCTAAGTTAGAAAATTTTAAAACGAGCTTTCTTGGGAGAAGACCTTCCGGGAGACAAGCGTCCGGTCGCCGTGAGAACGGGGAGCCGGGAATAAGGCCCCGTGTTGGAGAAACATCCAAGAAAAACCCTATGAGATTTCCGGAGTCGAGCTTCCTAGGAGACAATCGTTCGGTCGCTGTGAAAACGGGGAGCCGGGAATAGGGTCTCCGGGAGGCATGCATCCGGTCGCCGTGAGAACGGGGAGCCGGGAATAACGTCGACTCCAGGAGGAGGAAGATAGATCCAATCAGGCCGCAAGGGGCCGATCATCCGATTGCCGTGAGAACGGGGAGCCGGGAATAACGTCGACTCCCGGAGGAGGAAGATAGATCCAATAAGGCCGCAAGGGGCCGATCATCCGGTCGCCGTGAGAACGGGGAGCCAGGAATAACGTCAACTCCCAGAGGAGGAAGATAGATCCAATCAGGCCGCAAGGGGCCGATCATCCGGTCTCTGTGAGAACGGGGAGCCGGGAATAACGTCGACTCCCAGAGGAGGAAGATAGAATGCCCGGAGACGGGTCTTGAGTGTTTGGGCAGGGGACTAGTCTCCCAAAGTGACTCGTTACCGTGGCCACTGTGACCGGGTTGCCGCTTACACCCTCAGTCCATGAGGGCTGATCGTAAGCCGCCCTACAGGAGGGACTTGCTGGGGCTGGCCCACTTCCTCGCGAAGAGGGCATCCTCATGGGGAGGGCTTCCTCGCGGGGAGGGCATCCTCGCAGGGAGGGCATCCTCACTGGGAGGGCGTCCTCGCGGGGAGGGGCGTCCTCGCGGGGAGGGCATCCTCGCGGGGAGGGCATCGCCGCTAGGGGCGGTAACGAGAAAGACCTGCAATGAGACAGTTTGAAAAGCAAGACCTATGTATTGCTAATAAAATGAAGTACAGGGCCTCCCCCTGCGAAGCCGCGAAAGGGGAGGAAAATACAGTGTCCCTCCTCCCCCTCCGGCGTGAACGCTCCGGGGGAGGGGACAGGCCCGTAAGGCTAAACATAGAACTTGCGAAGTAAACGCAAGTTCCACGTGTGCTTCAGCTCTTGCTCTTGAAGGTTGGAGAGCTTGTAGGCCCCCGAGCCCAGTACCGCGGAGATCCTGTAGGGGCCCTCCCACTTTGGGGAGAGCTTCCCCTGGGCTTGGGGGTCTGTGACGCGTTTGAGGACAAGGTCCCCAAGGCGGAAAGCTCTCTCGCGCACGCCCTGGTTGTACGCGCGCGCAATCTCTTGCTCGTAGATGGCATGGCGGAGGAGCGCTCGGTCGCGTTCCTCCTCCACGAGGTCGATCTCCAGGCGCTGGTTGGCCTCGTTGGCCTGGTATGCTGCGGGCGTGGCTCCCTCCAGGAGCTCGACCCGCAGCGACCGGAAGCCAATCTCCGGGGGGAGGACTGCCTCCGCCCCGTAGACCAGGGAGAAGGGAGTACGCCCCGTCGCCCGGGACGGGGTCGTGCGCATGGAGCAGAGGATGCAAGGGAGCTCCTCTGCCCATGCACCCCGCTTAGAAGCGGTTTGCTCGAGTCTCCGGCGCAACCCCTATAGGATCACGCCATTGACCCTCTCGACAGCCCCATTGCTCCGGGGATGGGCCACTGAGGCGAAGTGGATGACGAGCCCCAGGCCTTCGCAGAATTTCCGGAAATAAGCCGAGTCGAATTGGGTCCCGTTTTCCACGGTGATTTCCCGGGGGACGCCAAAACGACATACGACGTTTTTCCAGAAAAACCGCTGAACGACCCGGGACGTGATGCTGGCCAAAGGCTCCGCCTCAACCCACTTTGTAAAATAGTCGACTGCGACTACCGCATACTTGTATCCCCCAGGCGCTGGGGGGAAGGGCCCTAAGAGGTCCATCCCCCAGCGCACGAAGGGCCAAGTGATGGGGATTGTCTGCAGCGCTATAGGGGGGAGGTTCGAGCCCTTAGCCATCTTCTGGCATGCCTCGCACGCGGAGACAAGGTCTCGCGCGTCGCGCATGACCGTGGGCCAGTAGAAGCCCTGCCGGAGGGCCTTGGCCGCCATGGCACGCGGGGCTAGGTGAGAACCACAGCTCCCCGCGTGGATGTCTTCGAGAAGTTGAAGTCCCTCCGGCCGAGGGAGGTAGCGCAGGAGGGCGGAAGCCCCCCGCTTGTAGAGCCTCCCCTCCAGCAGGAGATATGCCCGGGCTTTAGCCCGGAGGCGTTTCGGTTTCACTAGGAGGGTCCCCCTCCCCCTTGATGAAGGAGATGAGGGGGTCCATCCAAGACGGAGTCCGGATGATCTTGGCGACCTCCGGGACATGAGGCTCGTCGCCCGTGTCCGGGGAGGCCACCGAGGGCTTCGTGATGATTTCCAAGAAAGCCCCCTTGGGGAGCGATTCCCGGGCGCTTGCCGCCCGGGCCAGGGCGTCGGCCCAGTCATTGTCGCTCCGCGGGATATGCCGGGCCTCGAGGCCGTCGAAATGCCTCTCCATCTTTCGCACTTCCTGCAAATAAAGACTTAAGTTTGCGTCATGGCACAGGTAAGACTTGTCCATTTGGCAAACTACGAGCTGAGAATCTCCCTTGACTAGGAGGCGCCGGATCCCCAGGGAGAGCGCGAGGCGCATCCCGAGGAGCAGAGCCTCGTATTCGGCGACGTTGTTGGTTGCGGGGAACTCGAGCCGCGTGGCGTACTCGAGTTCCTTCCCCTCGGGGCTCCAGAGGACTACTCCCGCACCAGCCCCGGCGAGACACAGCGACCCATCGAACATGAGGGTCCAATGATCACTGCGTCGGGCGGCACAGGGAGATCTTCGTCCCCGGACCCAGAGGCGGGAGTCCACTCTGTGACGAAGTCGGCGAGGACCTGCGACTTGATGGCGGAGCGACCGGTAAGGGATAGGGAGAAGGGGGCGAGCTCGGCCCCCCACTTCCGGTGGCTTCCTTGTTCCGCAGTACCTCCCCGAGGGGGAGGGACGACGGGACGGTGATGGGGTGCCCCAGGAAGTAATGCCGAAGCTTCCGGGACGCCATGAGGAGGGCGTAGCAGATTTTCTCCATTTCCGTGTACCGAGTTTTGGCCCCTTGGAGGGCCTCACTCGCGTAGTACATGGGACGCTGCTGCCCCCCTTGCTCCTTCACCAAGACCGCGCTGATGGCGACGGGGGTCGCGGCGAGGTAGAGGAGCAAGGGCTCTTCTGGAGACGGACTCACGAGCATTGGAGGGCTCGTGACGTACTTCTTGAGGTCGTTGAAGGCTTCCTGGGCCTCGGGGGTCCAGCGGAACCCCTTGAGCCCTCGGAGGATCTTGAAGAACTGGAGGCCTCGCTCCCCCGACCGGGAGACGAAGCGGCTGAGTGCGGCTAGACGGCCGGAGAGCCGCTGGACGTCCTTGACGGAGCGCGGCGGGGGCATGTCTAGGAATGCCCGGATCTTCTCGGGGTTTGCCTCTATGCCCCGCTGGGACACGAGGAAACCTAGGAGCTTCCCCCCGCGCACCCCGAAGGCGCACTTCTCCGGGTTAAGTTTGAGCCCGAATGCGCGGAGGTTGCGGAAGGTTTCAGCCAGGTCGTCGATGTGGGAGGCTGCGCGGGGACTCTTGACGACCGCGTCGTCTACGTAGACTTCAACGTTGCGGCCGACTTGCTCTTTGAAAACCAACGTCATGAGGCGTTGGAAGGTTGCCCCCGCGTTCTTGAGCCCGAAGGGCATATGGACGTAGCAGAAGGTTCCGAGGGGAGTAATAAAACTCGTCTTTTCCTCGTCCCCTTCCGTCATCCGGACTTGATGGTAGCCCGAGTAGGCGTGTAGGAAGCTCATGAGCTCGCACCCCGCAGTGGAGTCGACGAGCTGATCAATCCGCGGGAGCGGGAAGTTGTCTTTGGGGCAGGCGCGGTTAAGGTCGGTGAAGTCCACGCACATCCGCCACCTGCCGGTTGATTTCTTGACGAGGACAGGGTTCACGAGCCACTCGGGGTGCAGGACCTCCCGAATGAACCCCGCCTCTCGGAGCCGGGTGATCTCCACCTTGATTGCCTCTTGGCGCTCGAGGGAGAGTTTCCGCAGCTTCTGTTTGACCAGGGGGTGACCGGGAGCCACTGCGAGCTTGTGCTCAATAACCTCCCGGGCGACACCCCGCATGTCCGAAGGCTTCCACGCAAAAACATCGGAGTTTTTGCGCAAAAAAGCCGCAAGTTGCGCTGCGTGCTCCTCGGGGAGCTCCGCCCCGACCCGGACGGTTTTGTCTTCGTTGCCCGGGGACAGCAGGACCTTCCGGAGGCCCCCTTCCAGACACGGCTTGAGGAGGGGCCTCCCGGGCGGCGGCGCAGCGGCGTCTAGTTCCGGGGGAGAAGCCTCCCCCCCGGCGTCTTTATGAGGTTGACGTTTCCGATTGTGGCCGCAGCGCGCTCGTATAGAGCACGGGCCATGTCTTGGTCTCCCCGGACGTTGATCACATCATGCGGCCCGGGGATCTTCATGTAGAGATAGTTTTGATGAGTGGCAGCCCCCAGCCGGTTGATTGTGGTCCTCCCCATTATCGCATTGTAGGAGGAGGGGAGGTCCACTACGTCGAAGTGGACCAACTCGGTCCGGTAGTTCTCCGGTGTGCCGAAGTTCATTGGAAGATCTACCTTGCCCACGGGGTGGATCGCCTTCCCCGGGACAAAACCTTGCAGGGGCCCGGCAGCGGGCTGCAGGAGCTTCTCATCCACCTGCATCTCTTTGAAGGCCTTCAGGAATAGGACGTCGGTGGAGCTCCCGCCGTCCACGAGGATGCGGGCCAGGTGGCAGTTGTAAATGGTCGCGGAGACAATAAGCGCGTCGTCGTGGGGGAAGCGAACCCCTCGCGCGTCTTCTGCCGTGAAGGTGAGGGGGACGTCCGACCACTTAGGAGGCGGGGACGTGTGCAGCACCCCCACAACCTTGACCTCGCGCGCGTACTCCTTACGTTGGCGCTTAGAGTCCCGCCAGGAGGCAGACCCTCCCACGATGGCGTTGATGCGGCGCTGAGAGGTCTGGAAGGGGAGAGCTTCTGAAGGCTCCCCCTCTTGCGTCTGCTGCCCCCCCGTGGGAGCGGGAAGGGCCGAAACAGCTGGCCGAGGGGGCAAGGAGGCCGGAGTCCCCCCCCTGCCCGCGCTGGTCAAGGAACGCCGCGAAGTGTTGTAGCAGCTGATGGCAATCTCGGGTAGCGTGGGTACTGGACCCGTGGAAGCTGCACCACGGTCCTTCCCGGCTCCTCCCCGCGGGGCCTTCCCGGCCGCGCGAAGATTGTCCTCCCCCGTGACCTTTTGTCCTGGGAAAGGGGCGGCTGGCCCTCGGGGGGTCGCGCGAGCCGCCTCCGCCCTCGAGGACAAAGGTGTCCCGAGGCCGTGGCTCGCTACCCCCCCTGTCTGGGGCGTTTGGGGGGGGATCCCTGGCCCCCCGGTCGACGGGGGCGGGAGCCCCCTGGGTCTTCTTCCAGATGTCGTCTTCCTCCGTCCGAGCGTACTTTTCGAGCATGTTCAAGAGCTCGTCGGCGGAAGAGGGGCAGCTCCGGGAGAGCCTTCGGTGGAGCTCCCCCGGAAGGATGCCGCTTTTGCAGGCTTCGATGACCGTAGAGTCGGGGACGTGGGCCACTTTGCTCTTCACCTGAGCAAAGCGCTTGAAGAAGCTTCTGATGGTTTCCCCAGTCCTCTGCCGGACAGTGTACAGCTGCGAGGAGTCCAGGGGACGCACGTAGTTCCCTTGGAAGTTGGCACAGAACTCCTGCTTGAGCTGCGAGAAAGACTTGATGGAGCCGGCCTTCAGGTTGTAGAACCAGGAGCGGGCGATGCCGGTGAGGTAGAGGGGGAAGACGTTGCACTGTACCGTCTCGTCCCCCCCCCGGCCGCGGAGATGGCTGTGGAGTAGACCTACACGAATTCGTAAGGGTCTACCTCACCATTGTAGTGCTCGATGTGCGGAGGGCGGTAAGGCTGCGGCCACCGGATGCTGCGAAGTCTTCGGCACAGGGGCTGGTTAGCCCCCTGCACCTCCCGGGGAGAGTCCCGGTCACTGTCTTCCTTCACGGGACCTTCGTTGTCTGCGTCTGGAAGCGGTCCGAGAGGTCCGCCAGGATGGTGGTGGCGACGCTTTTCCTCCGGACCAGGACTGAGTTCCCGGACGTCCCGGCTCTCCGCCGGAGAGGTTGGCTCTTCAGCGGGTCTCTTCCCCCGGCCGGTGCGAGAGCGAGGCTCCTCGCGCCCGCGGCCGGGGGGAAGTTCTTCCCCGTGCTTTGGTGAATGCGTTCGCTCGACCTCCCCTCGGGCGAAACGGACCTGTCCCGCCGAGGGAGGGAGCTCATGCACTGTAGCTGCCGGCCCGGAGGCTTCCGGAGCCGGTTAGGGGGGGCCCCCTGCGACGATCCCCAGGACCGGAAAGGGGGAGGCCCCTATATTATCCGGAACCGGGGAGGGGGCGCCCACGGCGACGCTTGGAACCGAAGTGGAGGGGGCCCCAGTGGCCACGACCGGAATTGGGAAGGGGGGAGCCCCTGTAACATCCGGAACCAGCGAGGGGGGAGCCCCCGCGGCGACGTCCGGAACCGGGGAGGCCATGCGGGGGGAAGTCCGCTGCGGCACGGGAGCTGCTCTGTCAACCGCCCCTGGTGCGGTAAACGCGACACGGGGGGCGGGACTGGCTCCCGGCGTAGGGAAAACCCCCGGCATAAAGTGGGCTCCCGGCCCCGGGAATAGGCCTAGGACGGGGTACCCCCCTGGTGCCACGAAGGGCCCTGGCATGAAGTAGCCTCCCGGCACCGGGATGGGCCCGGGTGCCGGGAAGGATCCGGACGTATATCCCGCAGGGGGAGGAAACCCCTCGGCAGGATCATACGGGGCGGACAAACCCCCGGAGGCCAGAGGGGCCGCCGGGTAACCCATAAACGGGGGGCATGTTCCCCGGATACGGGTGTGACGCAAATGTGGGGGCCGGAGGCCTCGCCAACACGCTGAGCAGCTCATCCATAGAGCGCTGGGCGCGGAGCTGGCCCTCCACGAGAGCCTCAAGCAGGGCGTCCCGGGGAGCCGGGGGAGCCGTCGGGGGGAGACTGGTCCCGGCCGAGGTCCCCGCGGTCACCGGGACCGACCTGGAGGTGGAAGCACCTAAGTTAAGAGGGAAGGAGGGAGGCGGTACCTGGGCCAGGCCGCCTCCGGACGGAAGCGCCGGGACAGCAGTGTCCCGGACGGGCGGCGCCGGGTCTCCGAGACCCGGGTCACCGGGAAGGGTGCGAGCCCTTGTTCTTGTGGGAGCCATGGCGTCTTGTCACGGGTCCCCACGGACGGCGCCAACTATCGTGGTATTGCGAATACCCCGGCAGGTTTTGAGAATGATCCTAGCGAAGATTACGCGGCGCGGGTTGACCGGATGACCGGTCCTCCCCCGCCGGACAAGCACAAGAAATGACACACGGATTTATACAGGTTCGGGTCCCGGTGGGGGCCCTAGTCCTGTTGACGCGCTCCCGACCGGAGTCGGCTGGGGAGGCTCTCTCCGGGGGAGAGGCTTCCGGAGCACGCCAGTGAGTTTAGCTATTCCAATAAAAGTGATCCGATCCTTTACAACAGAGGGGTACAAGGGCTATTTATAGCCCCAAAAAGAAGCAAAAAACCTAAACTACCCCGGAAGCCACCGTCGGATTGAAGGGTAGGACCGTCCTTCTTCCGGTCAAACGCCTTAGATGCTTGACAGGTGGTCGCTAGTTCCCGAGGCGTTTCTCGCGTGACCTACACATACAAACAATTCGAGACTTTACCTTTAGGAGGGCGATGAGGCCCGGGACGGCGCCGGAGGCTAGGCCCCAGGGGCCAAAAGGCGGCGCTCGGGGAGGGGCCGGAGGCCACGTGCCCGGGCCAATGGCGGCGCCCGGGACGGCGCCGGAGGCCAGGTCTCGGGGGCCAAAAGGCGGCGCCCGGGGAGGGGCCGGAGCCACGTCCCCGGGCCAATGGCGGCGCCCGGGACGGCGCCGGAGGCCATGTCCCGGGGGCCAACTGGCGGCACCCGGGACGGCGCCGGAGGCCATGTCCCGGGGGCCAAACGAAGGCGCCCGGGGAGAGCCCGAAGGCTACGTCCCCGGGGGCCAAATGGCTGCGCCCGGGAAGAGCCCGGAGGCCACGTCCCCGGGCGAATGGCGGCGCCCGGGACGGCGCCGGAGGCCAGGTCCCGGGGGCCAAACGGCGGCGCTCGGGGAGCCCGGAGGCTACGTGCCCGGGGGCCAAATGGCGGCGCCCGGGGAGCCCGGAGGCTACGTCCCCGGGGGCCAAATGGCGGCGCCCGGGAAGAGCCCGGAGGCCACGTCCCCGGGCCAATGGCGGCGCCCGGGACGGCGCCGGAGGCCAGGTCCCGGGGGCCAAACGGCGGCGCTCGGGGAGCCCGGGGACCAAATGGCGGCGCCCGGGAAGAGCCCGGAGGCCACGTCCCCGGGCCAATGGCGGCGCCCGGGACGGCGCTGGAGGCCATGTCCTCGGGGCCGGAGGCCACGTCCCCGGGCAAACATGACGCAACTTACCTGGACTTAGTCCCGCGGAGATTTCCCCCGACACCATGGATATGCTCTCCCATGGTCGCGATGGAACTGGCAAAGGAGTGTACAAACCTAATTTTCGATTTGCCGGTTTCGAGATGCTGCAGAGACCACAGCCTCGAACAAAACTAGCCACATCTTGCTGCATACGCGGCCAGAACACATGTCGGTGAAGATTTTGCAATGTCTTTGTAACCCCAAAGTGACCAGCTACGTTCGATGTGTGCGCTTCTCGTAATCATTGAATTCGAGGTGCTCCACGAGGTATGCAAAGTAAATTGCCCTTGTACAAGAGTCCTTCTTGATGAACAAACTCCGTAGGTTTCCCTGTTGTTGGATCAAGGATGCCGACTAGAGGGGGGGTGAATAGGAGGCTTTTAAAAACTTTTAAGTTTAAACAAATAAATTACAAATCAAGAACAAATAATATAAGCGAGAGAAGAAGAGAACGAACACAACAGTTTTTACTGAGGTATCGGAGACTCGCCCAGTCTCCACTAGTCCTCGTTGAAGCACTCAAGTCACTTGAGTTTTGCCTCAATACTCACGAAGAGTATTATCAACTATTGGTTGCTCCTTGTCCACTTCGGAAAGGTGAGCACCGATGCCTTGTACAAACTTGCCGAGCCTCTCCGACAATCTCCAAGCGGACGAGGTCAACGGCCACGCCACCAAACCGTCTAGGTGAGGGCGCTCACCAAGAGTAACAGGCAGCAAGGTCTTCTCAAGACCTCCAAATATGCACTGAGAAACTAATAGGATGCAAATGCACTAAAACAAAAATACTCGGTGGATCGGAAAAGCTCTCGACTTGATTAAAAGATCAAGATTTTGTATAAGAAACTAAAGCTCAAGAGATAATATGAGAGAAGGCTGCTTGTTCTTTCAAAAACATGCCCAAAGCCCCTATTTATAGCCTCAAGGATCAAATGAACCGTTGGAGCTAAGGCTGAAAATCAGCAACTCAAACTGACAGTCAGTTTAGTGCACAACGGCCGACAAAATTTACGGATAAAAATTTGCTAGCCGTTCGTGGTCGTTTATGGAAACTTGAAACCCACAACTGACAGTCAGTTATGCAAACTGACAGTCAGTTCGACCACAGACTCGACCAAAATCAAGAAGAAACTCAGTTAAAAATATTGTGTCGAATCCCCAACTGACAGTCAGTATGGATAAACTAACAGTCAGTTTAGTACAAAAGTTTTGAGCACAAAAAACACCCTCTCTGGACAATTGTCAGTTTAATTAAACTGACATTCAAACTGACAGTCAACCTGAACAAAAACAGATATAACATTAAATCCAGAAATCCAAAAGAGGTGTTTAATAGCTCGTTTGAAAGATAATTTCAAGGGCTACATTTTTGTCAACAGAAGCAAAAACCAGATCTGCCTATATCTTTCTAGAAAATCAAAAAACTCTTCTACTGTCAAAAACTGAACTGAAAATCCAAATAACTCAAATTAAGTTCAAATCAAATCCAACCGAAATGATGCAATGCAATGACCTAAGTTTCTCGGTTTATGTTGGAGATAAAGAGAGGACTTTCACCACACCTCTTTATAGTACGGTTAAATCTAAAAACAGTTTTCCTAACCGATCAACTCCAAACGCCGAGATCGGTAAAAAAAAGAAACTCATAATACCTTAGGTCTTTCGCATCTTCATGATTTTTATGTCTCATTCCTGCTCTTTGCGACTTGTGCTTTTATTTTACGTCGGGTTCATCTTGTATACCGTGCATTTCTTCCCAACACAACTCTGTATCAAATAAACTCAAAAGCACAATTAGGCCGAAACACTTTGTTTTCATTAATCACCAAAATTAGGGTTAGGCATGAAGGCCTAGATGCAACACCTGTTTCAAGCTCGGTCAGTGTTATTTGAAAATCAGGGTCTTCACTGTACATATTGGTATAGTCATCATGACATGAGGGCTCGATCTGCATGAACGTTGATAAGCAGAGGGTCATAATTGGTGGTCGCGACAACATGTCTGCCAATTTGTTGTGTACACCCTTCTTGCACTTAATCACCAGTTTAAACTGCTGTAGATACGACATCCACTTCATGTGCCGAGCTTGCTGTAGCTTGGACTGAATTTGCAAATATTGCAACGGTTTGTGGTCGGCGTGGACAACAGTCTCTTTACCCAAGAGATAACACCGCCAATGTTTCACGGCCTGATGCAGTGCGTGTAACACCCTGTTTTTGCCAAACCCTAAAATAGCCAAAATCCACATCTTGACCCCAAACCCTAATCTGCTTCAGCCATTCCCTTCTAAGTGTTGTTCAGAACATTTTTCCCTTCGGGATCACCTCCAAAATCCCATCCTAAAACTGAGTTTCGACCCTTGCCGTCTCAGAACCCTAATTACCCTAATTTTACCCTAAACTGCTTTTCCCCAATTTTGTCGAAACCCTTCAGATCTTACCCGATCTTACCAAACTTTGGCCGGATAAGTTCTAATAATCTTTTGCAACTTATCTGCGAAATCAGATTTCAGATCGGACCCTCAGATCTCCAAATTTGCAATCAGGCCCAAGTTCTATTCAAATTTTCCTCACAGAACAGTCCCTGGAGCAAGTTTCAAAATTACAGAACGGCCCAAATATTCTTTTCAGGTCCATTCGACCAGCCCCTGGTCGTTGCCCACGACCAGCGCACGAGTCGCCGTTGCCGCGCCGTGTTTTCGCCGTGTTTGCTCGCCGCCGGCCACCGCTTCTTGTCGCTTGTGCCCGTGAGTTGCTGTGCCACCCCGTGCGCACGTGCCAGCGCCGTTGCTTCGCCATGCCCAGCGGTTAAACGGCCGCACTCCAGTAGCGTTTCGCGTGCGCGCTCCCGTTGCCGTGGCATTTGCATGGCGTTACGTGTCGTTGCCGGAGCTGTGCCGCTGCCTCCGCATCTGCGCCGTCCCAGGTGAAGTTCCAATGCACCCGACAAGGTCAGCAAGGCTGCAACACCGCCTGAAGCGCATCACATCACCGTCGCCGTCGTTGCGCCTGCGCCCGACAAGCTTCTCCCCGGCGCAAGCAACCGCTGTCGCTTTATCCCTCGCAAGCTCCGTCCTCGTGCCTATTTAAACCCTCCCTGTGCCTTGAGAGCCTCAAGCCTCCAGAAAATCGGCTAAGTCTCAAACTCCACCGTTTTCGCTTTCTTCTCCGGCGAGCCAGTGAGTGAGCTCACGGTGCCAGCCCATTTCACAGCCCCTCTCTTCGATCCAAGTTCATCAGTGAGTTCCTCCCTTCTCTCTCTCTGTGTCATAGCAGCCAATTGCACCAGATCGATCCCCAGCGCCGGCAATCGCCGGAAAGGCCCAACTGCCCTGTTTCCCCAATGCTAACCAATTCGTCCCGAATTAGCTCTCATCCCAGTAGTAGAAACTGATCCTTAGCCATTTCTTAGCAAGCCTATGGAATCCAAATCCCCAATTGAGCTCAAATCGAAGAAATCCCATTTTGGAACCTCGGCCGTTCGCCGGACCTCGGCGCCAAGCTTCTCCGGTCATTCTCCGACCAAATTGACTGCACCAGTAGCTTCTACACTCCACCCTTTCACTCCCTGAGCAAAGAATCGAGTTCAAACGCCTTGTGGCAAAAATCCCCAATCCCCAGTGTCGTCTTCTCCAGCGCCGGTCGCCGGAATTATTTCCCGGCCGATCTAGCCCTTGAAACCTTGTCCCTTAGCTTAGCCTCACCTCCCTGAGCAATTCTTTCCACTAGCTCGACACCTGGATCTGCCTAGATTGTGAGTTATGCCTTTGCCAAACGTTTGTCCAGATCAATGTCTGTGCCGTGTCGCCACCGCAGTTCATCGCCGGATTTGGCCGCCCTCCGGCCACTTTCAGCCCTTATTCCTGTTGAGTATTTTGTTCCTGTTAGTAACGCCTACCTCCCAGACAAAGTGTTGCATCAATTGGAGCCCTGGATCAAAAGTTAAGCCATGCCCTAGTTTCTGGCCATGTCCAGCACTATGTCAGTGCATGTCAGCCACTGGCATTAGCCTTGTTTGACCCCTCTGGTTGAGCAATGGAAATGTCACTTTGTCCCCTAGATTCCTGGAGTTGTGTTCTACATCTTTCCCTTCTATCACTTCTCCAGAAAACCATCCTAAGATCAGTTTAAAGTTATGCCAAGGCCATGAACCGAATGTCGACCCTCCGACGTTCAATCCTTTTTAGCCGTTTCTTCGACCAAAGCCCTTGTGACCTTGCCCTAACCTTTTCCCCTGCATGCATGACTTATTTACTTAATAATTTCTATGGAAACTATTTTCTGTATGCTTATGGTATGTGTTTGTGTGTTGGTTGATTGCCACAGAGTCAGAAGTTGAAGGAGCAGAGGAAGTCTTCGAAGAATCGTCTGAGTACTTAGACCCAGCATTGCAAGGCAAGCCTCATTCCTTTGATCATGTCTCACCCAATATTTTCATATGAAGTATATTCACTGTTTCTTACTATGCATGCTTAGTTGAGATACAAGTTATGTTTGAATGACATGAGTAGATATTACCTAATGAATCATGAAACCCCTTTTTGTTATTGAACCTTCTTATATATGCTTTTGTCACCCTAGGACTCATATACTGAATATCCACATTAAACCTGAAATGGTCAAATACATGAGAAGTTATAATGAAAACCGTTTTGTCAAGAAAACCGATAAAAGGGATCAGTAGTGAGGATTGGATTGTATGGAGAGGGTGCGGTGCGCACCAGGGTATGTGAATGCTCCTCACTATTGATTCATAAGGACGAGAACCTTGTGCTGTGTCTCTATGCGAATTGTAAACGTACCAACCACTTGCCTGGTATGGGACAGGCACAACTTAGTAGCTTTTTGGTATTAGCAGTTCCCTGCACGGTTTGTCGGTCTGGTTTCTCGCGTGGAAACTGGTGGGCCGCAGTTCGGCCATGAGTGATGTGAGTTCAGAAAAATGATGAGAGATAAAGGTGGAAAGAAGGAAGGCGCCCTACGCCTCAGATTAAGCCGTGCGCGGTTGTAATCTTGAATGGTCATATGTCTTGCGTGGACACAGACCAAGGCTATGTGTCTTGCGGGAACATAAGCCAGAGGCTAGGAAGTAAGGCAGTGGGGAGGACCCACAACAGTACTTGAGACTTAATTGCCTATTTACTGGGCGGGGATACTGTTAATACTGAACTGTAAAAGTGTTGTGTGATCTCGGCCTTGTCACATGTGTATAAGTCACATGGAGCTGATCCGACTTGAAAGCCGAGTGAACCAGTGGATTTAAAAAGAGGTACACCTTTGCAAAGTGTAAAAGAAGTATCAGATACTCTGTACTCCCAGGTTCAGGAGTCTTTTCGTAGTGGATGTTATCCATGGGTTATAGCACAAGTAATGTTTTGGAATGTTTTCATAATGCGGTTAACAAAGTAGTGACTCATGGGAGACCACTACATCTAATGTTTTATTGAAAACCTGTTTAATGTTTAAAGTATCATTTTCATGACAAAAGTACTGTTTTACCGAACAAATGACTTGGAAATCTACATATCTCTATCCATATGAAACTAAAACCCCGGAATCATATGTTTCACCCTCATGTAAGTACAATTGCATTAATCCCCGGAATGAGTGTTGCTGAGCACCAAGTGCTCACCCTTGCATTTATATCCCACTGTAGAAGAGGGATTCGAGGATCCCGATTCCTTCAGTTATGAGTACTCAGCTGAAGATGGAAGCACCCCGGACGAGCCCACTTTCTAGAAGGATCTTGCACCAAGTCAAGTCAGATGTGGGAGAAGTCCCTCCTACCCCGCTGCTGATGGAAGTCAAGCTGTTTGTCGTCGCTTTGTGCTTTATGTTGTGTGTTCGGTACTTGGATACCGATTCTGGTTCTGATAAACTGGTTATTTTCTTAGCAACTCTACTTAGCGCCATTTTCGGTGCTTTGGCTATGTAATATTGGCCATGTTGGCCTGATACTTGTTTAATGATATTACTATGCTTGTGTGGCTTGAGCTCATGTGGCATCATGCTGTGTGTAACCTACCTGGGCGGTTACCAAGGTGATCCTCAAATGGGGGTCTCACAGCGAATGGTATCAGAGCATGAAGCTTGACTGTAGGTCGTGACCCTTACTAGAATGGGCGTCCCTAAAGTAGAGAATCGCTAGATTATTTGGTAAAAATCTAATCGTGAAAAACCTAATTTGTTTAAGAAAAGCATAATGAGTATTATTTGAAAATTTTCAAAACCTTTTTCCTACTTTTAAGTGTTCCGTGTCTCATCATCGCAGATGGCCCCTGGTAAGAAGCTAATTCACGGAGACGAGTTGGGATCATGGGCGTTGATGCTTTGGATGATGTTGCAATTCCTTGGAGCAAGGGACAACCAGCGACCAGTCTACTACGTCCGTCGTGAAGAAGTAGATGGTAGACCTTTTGGTTTCCGTGCCTCAGTGATTGTGTACGAGATTCCAGAGATCGGGAGAGGATCAACAAGAAAGGAAGCTCGTAGAGAAGAAGAAGAAGATGCCATCCAAGACGCTGCTCGTCGTGCTATAGGTACCATCCGCCAGCTGTACGATGATTTTCTTATAGGTTCTCCTTTCTGTTTTGTACCCTACCAAGTCCCTGGATCGGATCGTCGAACTGTTCATCCCTCCACCAACCAGAGAGATGCCATCCTGACCAAAACCAGAGATGTAGTTCAAGCTTTGGAGTCGAGCTACACTCGGTTGTTGCGTGAGCATGAAAATGCTTGGGATGACCGTCACTATCTCGAAGGAGCGCTTGCGAAGGTTCGCTCAGAACTCCAAGAGAAAGAGAAGCATATCCAAGAGTTGGCTGAACCTAGCAGAGCGCGAGAAGTCAAAGACGAAGGATCGGTGAACAAGAAGAACCGCTTGAAGATAAGACTCACAGCCCGCAAGAGTGTGGGAAGACCTAGGGATTACCTGGGTTATTTCACGCCTGCTTCGCGTGGCATTGTGATCAACACCCCTGCACCAGAATATCCTACTCTCGCGAAAGGGAAGGAAGTTCCTGAAGGCAAAGGAAAAGAGATTGCTACATGCGACACCAACTGTTCATCTGAGGAAGAAGAGGACAATGATATGGAATGGGACCCTATGGATGCCGACGAAGATCAAGAAGAGGAAGACCCCGAAGAAGTGGAACCTTGCAGTTCTTCCAGGACCGACAGGAGATCCTAGTTTTCTCTTCAGCTTGACCCTTCTGCTCTAGCCCTTGTAATCGTTAGTTTTTAACTCTTGTTGTGGTAGTTGCTTTGTTTGTATTGTTTGTTGGTAACTCTAAGGCTGTAAAGGTGAAAACCTTGTATCTTTTGAAAACCTTTGAAGATAGCAATCGCATGTTCCAATCCAATCTCTTGGGTTGATCTTTCATTTCAGCTTGTGTTCAATCTGTGCTCTCTTGAATTAGTAGTCTTCTCTCAATTATCTTGTCAGAACAGGATGGTGAACACCAGAGGTAGAATCCAAGACTCGGAAGAAGCCCCCAGGAACACGTCAACGAGAAGGACTAGAGATACCTCAGATCAGCCAAATTCATCGACCTCAGTACCGCAAGGGGGAAATCTGACAGAAATATTAATATGGATGGAACAAAACCGACAGAGATCCGCAGAGGTACAGAGTCAAATTCTGGAACAATTGATGCAAAACTCCGCAACACGACGCGAGGAAGGTTCGAACATTGGAGCAAGACTGACAGACTTTCAAAAGACGCGTCCTCCAACTTTCTCCTGCACTGAAGACCCGATTGTGGCAGACGATTGGTTAAGAGAAATTGAGAGGAAATTGGACACTGTCAGGTGTAATGATGAAGAGAAGCTGCTGTATGGACCCCATCAGCTCACAGGATCGGCTGCAGCATGGTGGGAAAATTACAAGACGGTACACCCTAATCAGAATTCCATTACCTGGAATGAATTCAAGGAACAGTTCCGTAAGTACCACGTCCCCAAAGGAGCTATCCAAGCCAAACGCAGAGAATTCTTGAACTTAAGGCAAGGAGGAAGGACGGTGAAGCAGTATTTGCATGAATTCATCAAATTGGCCAGGTATGCACCTGAAGATATCATGACAGAAGAGCGGAAGATCGACAGATTTTGCGAAGGCCTACAAAACTCATATCAATACCACTTGTCAATGCACGAGTTCACGGACTTCCAAGTCCTTGTGAATCGAGTGCTCAAAATGGAGGAGAAAAGAGGCATAGTAGAAGAAGACAGCAAGAGGAAAAGTATAGCATACCCATTTCAAGGCAATTCTAGTCGAGGGAGACCAGCACCATATGCCAGAGCCGCTTTCAGAGCACCCGCACCTCCAAGACCCCAGAGGACTTCATCACCAACAACTCTAACATGTCCTGGATGCAAAGGGAGTCACCTCTATAAAGATTGTACGCTGAAGAATACAGAGTGTTTCCATTGCGGCAGAAGAGGACACCGCAGAGAGACTTGTCCACTTCAACATTTACCTCCCAGTGTTGCTAAAGCTCAAGCAGCCAAATCCCCTACACCTACACGAACTATTGCCAGAGGAGCACCACAAGCCAGAGGAGGAAGATTCCTAACCAGCAGAGGGAGAGGAACACCAACCGCCGGGGGAAGACTCAACTTTGTGACTGCTGCAGAAGCAGGAGAAGCAACTGACGTCGTGATCGGTAGACTCTTGATCTCCTCTCAAATTTCAGTTGTTTTGTTTGATCCCGGTGCAACTCATTCATTCATGTCAAAAGATCGCTTGTTGGGTAATAATTTTCCTGTGGTTGCTTTAGAGCATCCTATCATCATTCAATCACCTGGTGCTAGGATGACTGTTAATTCTATTTGTAGAAATGTTGCCTTCTGTATCGGCAATCTAGAATTCCTGGCAGACATGCTAGTTCTAAACCTTCAAGGATTGGATGTCATTCTTGGAATGGACTGGCTGGCCAAGCATAAGGGATTGATGGATTGTGAGAAGAAAACAATCACCCTGACAAATGCCATTGGAAAGCAAGTTACATTCCATGCAGACAGAACTCCAATCTGCGACCACCTGCAGAGATTGAACTGCATTGAAGAAGTGAAGCTTGAAGAGGTACCGATTGTCAATGAGTACCCAGAAGTCTTTCCAGAAGAACTTCCCGGACTACCACCAGATAGGGATATAGAGTTCACTATTGAACTGAAACCCGGATCCGCTCCGTATGCTAGGAAGTTGTTTCGGATGACTGGTCATGAGCAAGAGGAACTGAAGAAGCAGATAGCTGAATTGGAAGAAAAAGGATTCATCAGATCAAGTTCATCACCATGGGGAGCCCCAGTGCTCTTTGTTAAGAAGAAAGATGGTAGCATGCGACTTTGCATAGACTACCGCAAGCTGAACGACATGACCATTAAGAAAAAATACCCCTTACCAAGGATAGATGACCTTTTTGACCAGCTCAGAGAAGCGAAAGTGTTCTCAAGAATAGACCTGAGATCGGGATACCACCAGTTAAGGATCCGAGAGCAGGACATTCCTAAAACTGCTTTCGTGACCAGATACGGGTTGCATGAGTTTACAGTGATGCCCTTTGGATTAACTAATGCACCCGCGGTATTTATGAATCTAATGAATAAGATCCTTATGGAATTCCTGGATAAGTGCATCATTGTATTTGTAGATGATATCCTCGTCTATCCCAAGACATAGGAGGAGCACACATATCACCTGAGGATAGTGCTACAGAAACTAGCAGACCACCAGCTATACGCCAAGTTCAGCAAATGTGCTTTTTGGCTAAAGAAGATCTCTTTCTTAGGACACATCATCTCAGGAGAAGGAATATTTATGGACCCGTTGAAGATACAAGCTGTTACTGAATGGAAACAACCTGAAACCGCAACAGAAGTTAGAAGTTTCTTGGGATTAGCGGGATATTATCGAAGATTCGTGGAAGGATTCTCGAAGATCACCAAACCGCTGACCCAGCTACTGAAGAAGAACGCCTCTTTTAATTGGACCGAGGAGTGCGAAAGAAGTTTTGAGGAATTGAAGAAAAGACTGACAACTGCACCAATCCTGATACTACCGGACGTCAAAAAGGATTTTCAAGTCTACTGTGACGCCTCCAAACAAGGATTGGGATGCGTATTGATGCAAGAAAGGAAAGTGATAGCTTATGCATCAAGACAACTACGACCTCATGAGGAGAATTATCCAACACATGATTTGGAGCTAGCTGCGGTCGTACATGCACTAAAGATATGGAGACACTACTTACTAGGCAGTAAGTGCGAAATTTACACGGATCATAAGAGCCTGAAATATATCTTCACGCAACAGGAGTTGAATATGAGGCAGAGAAGATGGCTAGAACTGATCAAAGATTATGATCTAGAGATCCACTATCACCCGGGAAAAGCCAATGTAGTAGCTGATGCTTTGAGCAGGAAGTCTCGTTGCAACCAGATAACCCAGCTAGAAGTGCCAACGCAACTAATTAAGGACTTCGAAAGGTTGCAATTAGAGTTAGTAAACCAAGGAACCATCACTGCCCTGAAGATGGAATGTGAGTTGAAGGATAAGATCCGGTAAGCTCAAGCGATTGACCCAGACCTTCAAGAGATGAAGGAGGACATGAAGAGCAAAGATACGACCAACCTTCGAGAAGATGAACAGGGAATCCTATGGTACGATGACCGTATCTGCATTCCAAATAACAACGAGATCAAAGGCCTGATCATGCAAGAAGCTCATCAAACCCCATATTCCATACACCCAGGCAGCACCAAAATGTACAAGGACTTGAAGAAAAATTTTTGGTGGAAAGGAATGAAGAGAGAAATTGCCAAGTTTGTCGCAGCTTGTGACACATGCCAAAGAGTGAAAGCAGAACATCAAAAGCCTGCGGGACCACTACAACCTCTACAAATCCCAGAGTGGAAGTGGGATGAAATCGGAATGGATTTTATTGTGGGACTACCAAGGACAAGAAAAGGATTCGATTCTATATGGGTCATAGTAGATAGATTAACAAAGGTAGCACATTTTCTTCCAATAAAGACCCTATATACAGCTAAGGACCTAGCAGAGCTGTATCTCAACAGAATAGTTGTCCTGCACGGAGTGCCGAAGGCTATCGTTTCCGACAGAGGAGCCCAGTTCATTTCAAGATTTTGGCAAGAGTTGCAGAAAGCCCTGGGCACAAAGTTAAAATTCAGTACCGCTTACCACCCTCAAACTGGAGGTCAGACTGAAAGGGTAAACCAAAATTTGGAAGATATGTTGAGGGCATGTGTTTTGGATTATGGAGACTCTTGGGAGTTATTTCTACCGTATGCAGAGTTCACATATAACAACAGTTTCCAAGCAAGCCTACAAATGGCACCATATGAAGCTCTATATGGAAGAAGATGCCGCACGCCTCTGTATTGGACAGAAATTGGTCAAAAGCAACATCTAGGACCCCAGTTAGTAGAAGAAGCCACAGCCCATGTTAGAATCATACAAGAAAAACTGAAAATAGCACAATCTAGACAGAAAAGCTATGCAGATAATCGTAGAAGAGAGCTATCTTTTGAAAAGGGCGATTATGTGTATCTCAAGGTTATGCCATACAAAGGAGTTCAAAGATTCCAGATGAAGGGAAAGTTAAAACCTAGATATGTGGGACCATATCGAATTCTGGAAAAGCAAGGTGAAACGGCATACAAGTTGGAATTGCCACTAGAACTGAGCGGAATTCATGACGTATTTCATGTGTCTCAGCTGAAGAAATGCTTGAGAAAACCAACGGAACAGATATCTCCTGCAGAGATTGAGATTCAACCAGACTTATCTTGTCAAGAATACCCTGTCAGAATTCTGGAAACCAGAGAGAAAGTACTGAAGTCAAGAACCCTCCGATTCTGCAGAGTCCAGTGGAACAATCACTCAGAGGAGGAGTCAACTTGGGAAAAAGAAGAAGATCTCCGCCGAGAATTTCCCTTCCTATTCTCTGATCTGCCCTAATCTCGAGGACGAGATTGTTTCTAAGGTGGGTAGATTTGTAACACCCTGTTTTTGCCAAACCCTAAAATAGCCAAAATCCACATCTTGACCCCAAACCCTAATCTGCTTCAGCCATTCCCTTCTAAGTGTTGTTCAGAACATTTTTCCCTTCGGGATCACCTCCAAAATCCCATCCTAAAACTGAGTTTCGACCCTTGCCGTCTCAGAACCCTAATTACCCTAATTTTACCCTAAACTGCTTTTCCCCAATTTTGTCGAAACCCTTCAGATCTTACCCGATCTTACCAAACTTTGGCCGGATAAGTTCTAATAATCTTTTGCAACTTATCTGCGAAATCAGATTTCAGATCGGACCCTCAGATCTCCAAATTTGCAATCAGGCCCAAGTTCTATTCAAATTTTCCTCACAGAACAGTCCCTGGAGCAAGTTTCAAAATTACAGAACGGCCCAAATATTCTTTTCAGGTCCATTCGACCAGCCCCTGGTCGTTGCCCACGACCAGCGCACGAGTCGCCGTTGCCGCGCCGTGTTTTCGCCGTGTTTGCTCGCCGCCGGCCACCGCTTCTTGTCGCTTGTGCCCGTGAGTTGCTGTGCCACCCCGTGCGCACGTGCCAGCGCCGTTGCTTCGCCATGCCCAGCGGTTAAACGGCCGCGCTCCAGTAGCGTTTCGCGCGCGCGCTCCCGTTGCCGTGGCATTTGCATGGCGTTACGTGTCGTTGCCGGAGCTGTGCCGCTGCCTCCGCATCTGCGCCGTCCCAGGTGAAGTTCCAATGCACCCGACAAGGTCAGCAAGGCTGCAACACCGCCTGAAGCGCATCACATCACCGTCGCCGTCGTTGCGCCTGCGCCCGACAAGCTTCTCCCCGGCGCAAGCAACCGCTGTCGCTTTATCCCTCGCAAGCTCCGTCCTCGTGCCTATTTAAACCCTCCCTGTGCCTTGAGAGCCTCAAGCCTCCAGAAAATCGGCTAAGTCTCAAACTCCACCGTTTTCGCTTTCTTCTCCGGCGAGCCAGTGAGTGAGCTCACGGTGCCAGCCCATTTCACAGCCCCTCTCTTCGATCCAAGTTCATCAGTGAGTTCCTCCCTTCTCTCTCTCTGTGTCATAGCAGCCAATTGCACCAGATCGATCCCCAGCGCCGGCAATCGCCGGAAAGGCCCAACTGCCCTGTTTCCCCAATGCTAACCAATTCGTCCCGAATTAGCTCTCATCCCAGTAGTAGAAACTGATCCTTAGCCATTTCTTAGCAAGCCTATGGAATCCAAATCCCCAATTGAGCTCAAATCGAAGAAATCCCATTTTGGAACCTCGGCCGTTCGCCGGACCTCGGCGCCAAGCTTCTCCGGTCATTCTCCGACCAAATTGACTGCACCAGTAGCTTCTACACTCCACCCTTTCACTCCCTGAGCAAAGAATCGAGTTCAAACGCCTTGTGGCAAAAATCCCCAATCCCCAGTGTCGTCTTCTCCAGCGCCGGTCGCCGGAATTATTTCCCGGCCAATCTAGCCCTTGAAACCTTGTCCCTTAGCTTAGCCTCACCTCCCTGAGCAATTCTTTCCACTAGCTCGACACCTGGATCTGCCTAGATTGTGAGTTATGCCTTTGCCAAACGTTTGTCCAGATCAATGTCTGTGCCGTGTCGCCACCGCAGTTCATCGCCGGATTTGGCCGCCCTCCGGCCACTTTCAGCCCTTATTCCTGTTGAGTATTTTGTTCCTGTTAGTAACGCCTACCTCCCAGACAAAGTGTTGCATCAATTGGAGCCCTGGATCAAAAGTTAAGCCATGCCCTAGTTTCTGGCCATGTCCAGCACTATGTCAGTGCATGTCAGCCACTGGCATTAGCCTTGTTTGACCCCTCTGGTTGAGCAATGGAAATATCACTTTGTCCCCTAGATTCCTGGAGTTGTGTTCTACATCTTTCCCTTCTATCACTTCTCCAGAAAACCATCCTAAGATCAGTTTAAAGTTATGCCAAGGCCATGAACCGAATGTCGACCCTCCGACGTTCAATCCTTTTTAGCCGTTTCTTCGACCAAAGCCCTTGTGACCTTGCCCTAACCTTTTCCCCTGCATGCATGACTTATTTACTTAATAATTTCTATGGAAACTATTTTCTGTATGCTTATGGTATGTGTTTGTGTGTTGGTTGATTGCCACAGAGTCAGAAGTTGAAGGAGCAGAGGAAGTCTTCGAAGAATCGTCTGAGTACTTAGACCCAGCATTGCAAGGCAAGCCTCATTCCTTTGATCATGTCTCACCCAATATTTTCATATGAAGTATATTCACTGTTTCTTACTATGCATGCTTAGTTGAGATACAAGTTATGTTTGAATGACATGAGTAGATATTACCTAATGAATCATGAAATCCCTTTTTGTTATTGAACCTTCTTATATATGCTTTTGTCACCCTAGGACTCATATACTGAATATCCACATTAAACCTGAAATGGTCAAATACATGAGAAGTTATAATGAAAACCGTTTTGTCAAGAAAACCGATAAAAGGGATCAGTAGTGAGGATTGGATTGTATGGAGAGGGTGCGGTGCGCACCAGGGTATGTGAATGCTCCTCACTATTGATTCATAAGGACGAGAACCTTGTGCTGTGTCTCTATGCGAATTGTAAACGTACCAACCACTTGCCTGGTATGGGACAGGCACAACTTAGTAGCTTTTTGGTATTAGCAGTTCCCTGCACGGTTTGTCGGTCTGGTTTCTCGCGTGGAAACTGGTGGGCCGCAGTTCGGCCATGAGTGATGTGAGTTCAGAAAAATGATGAGAGATAAAGGTGGAAAGAAGGAAGGCGCCCTACGCCTCAGATTAAGCCGTGCGCGGTTGTAATCTTGAATGGTCATATGTCTTGCGTGGACACAGACCAAGGCTATGTGTCTTGCGGGAACATAAGCCAGAGGCTAGGAAGTAAGGCAGTGGGGAGGACCCACAACAGTACTTGAGACTTAATTGTCTATTTACTGGGCGGGGATACTGTTAATACTGAACTGTAAAAGTGTTGTGTGATCTCGGCCTTGTCACATGTGTATAAGTCACATGGAGCTGATCCGACTTGAAAGCCGAGTGAACCAGTGGATTTAAAAAGAGGTACACCTTTGCAAAGTGTAAAAGAAGTATCAGATACTCTGTACTCCCAGGTTCAGGAGTCTTTTCGTAGTGGATGTTATCCATGGGTTATAGCACAAGTAATGTTTTGGAATGTTTTCATAATGCGGTTAACAAAGTAGTGACTCATGGGAGACCACTACATCTAATGTTTTATTGAAAACCTGTTTAATGTTTAAAGTATCATTTTCATGACAAAAGTACTGTTTTACCGAACAAATGACTTGGAAATCTACATATCTCTATCCATATGAAACTAAAACCCCGGAATCATATGTTTCACCCTCATGTAAGTACAATTGCATTAATCCCCGGAATGAGTGTTGCTGAGCACCAAGTGCTCACCCTTGCATTTATATCCCACTGTAGAAGAGGGATTCGAGGATCCCGATTCCTTCAGTTATGAGTACTCAGCTGAAGATGGAAGCACCCCGGACGAGCCCACTTTCTAGAAGGATCTTGCACCAAGTCAAGTCAGATGTGGGAGAAGTCCCTCCTACCCCGCTGCTGATGGAAGTCAAGCTGTTTGTCGTCGCTTTGTGCTTTATGTTGTGTGTTCGGTACTTGGATACCGATTCTGGTTCTGATAAACTGGTTATTTTCTTAGCAACTCTACTTAGCGCCATTTTCGGTGCTTTGGCTATGTAATATTGGCCATGTTGGCCTGATACTTGTTTAATGATATTACTATGCTTGTGTGGCTTGAGCTCATGTGGCATCATGCTGTGTGTAACCTACCTGGGTGGTTACCAAGGTGATCCTCAAATGGGGGTCTCACAGTACGCACAACTCCTTATTGTACGTCGGGTAGTTCTTCTGAGAGCCCTGGAATAACTCAGAGTGATATGCCACTGGTCGACCTTCTTGCATGAGCACTGCGCCCATCGCATAACCTGAGGCATCAGTTTCTAGCTCGAATGGTTTCTGTTGATTCGGCAAAGCTAACACAGGCGCCTCGCTGATCTTCCTCTTCCGCAAGAGAAACGTGTTCTCATGTTTCCCTGTCCACTAGAACTTCTGATCGATCCAGGTTAATGCATGCAATGGAGAAGCCACAATCGAGAAGTGTCGAGTAAACTTCCGAAGATATTGGCATGCTCTAAAAAAACTAAGCACATCCGTAATTGTTCACAGTCGCGGCCACTCGCGAGTCACTTTTACCTTTTCTGGGTCGATTTGCGACGTACCGTTGCCAACCATGAATCCTAGGTAAAGTAGAGTTTGCTGACCGAACTCGCACTTATTACTGTTGAGGCGAAGTCGATGTTGCCGCAGTTGTTCGAACACCTTTTCGACATGAATGAGGTTCTCATCCCACGAATGACTATAAACTAGTATGTCATCGAGGTAAATAATCACAAAGTCGTCGATGAATTGTCTCAATATGTTATTCATAAGATGCATGAAAGTTGCCGGGGCGTTGCAGAGACCAAACAGCATGACCAGCCATTCGAACAGACCTTGTCGTGTTTTGAATGCAGTTTTTGACGTATCCTCCTCTTGAATGCTGACTTGATGTTATCCTGACTTAAGATCCAACTTGGAGAAGACAACAGCATGCTTCAATTGGTCTAGCAGGTCATCAATACGAGGAAGGGGGTGTTGCATCTAGGCTTCTATGCCTAACCCTAATTTTGATGATTAATGAAAGCTAAGTATTTCAGACTGACTGTGTTTTTGAGATTGTTTGATACAGAGCTCCGTTGGGAAGATAGTCGAGATGAACAAGACGAACCCAACACAAAAGAGGTAAAAGCACAAGTCGCAAGGAATGAAGTCGAGACGCAAATCGCAAAAGTGCAAAAGACCTAAGGTAACATTGTCTCTATTTTTTTCCTATCTCAGTGTTTGGAGTAGATCGGTTAAGGACTTTGTTGCTTAGATTTTAACCTTACTATAAAGAGGGGTTGCAAAAGTCTCTCTACATCTCCAACATGAACCAAGAAACTTAGGTCATTGCATTGCATCTTTTTGGTTGGATTTGATTTGAATTTGGTTTGAAAGATTTGGATTTTCAGTTGAGTTTTTGACAACAGAAGAGTTTTTCAAAATTCTAGAAAGATCTAGGCAGATCTGGTCTTTGCTTCTGTTGACAAAAGTATAGCCCTTTAAATTATATTTCAAACGAGTTATTAAACACCTCTTTTGAATTTCTGGATTTAATGTTATAGCTGTTTTTGTTCAGGCTGACTGTCAGTTTGAATGTCAGTTCAGTTAAACTGACAATTGTCCAGAGAGGGTGTATTTTGGGCTGAAAACTTTTGAACTAAACTGACTGTCAGTTTGGTATAACTGACTGTCAGTCTGGAGTTTGACCTCAGTTGTGTTTTTTTTGAGTTCCTATTTGATCTGGTCGCTTTGTGGTCGAACTGACTGTCAGTTTGTGAGACTGACTGTCAGTTGGGGGTTTCAAGTTTCCATATACGACCACAAACGGCTAGCAATTTTTTATCCGCAAATTTTGTCAGCCGTTGGTTTTGGAACTGACTGTCAGTTTATACTGATTTGTTTCCTTTTTTGACCACAAACGGCTAGCACTGTTTTCTCCGGATTTTTCTTCTCTCCGGTCATGACCTAAACTGACTGTCAGTTTGAGCTGCTGATTTTCAGCTCGAGCTCCAACGTCTCTTTTGAGCTTTGAGGCTATAAATAGGGGCTTTGGGTATGAGTTTTATATAACAAGCAGCATCATTCTCTTAGACACTCTTGAGCTTTAAGTTTCTACATAAAATCTTGATCTGTTGATCAAGTCGAGTGTTTTCTGATCCACCGAGCATTTTCAGTTCATTGCATTTGCATACTCATAGTCTCTCGGTGCGTGTTTGGAGGTCTAGAGAAGACCTCGCTGCCTATTACTCTTGGTGAGCGCCCTCACCTAGATGGTTCGGAGGCGTGGCCGTTGACCTCTCCAGTTTGGAGATTGTTGGAGAGGCTTGGCAAAAGTGTACAAGGCATCGGTGCTCGCCTTTCTGGAGTGGACAAGGAGCAACCACTAGTTGATAATATCCTTCATGGGTATTGAGGCAAAACTCAAGTGACTTGAGTGCTTCAACAAGGATTAGTGGAGACTGGGCGAGTCTCCGATACCTCGATAAAAATCGGTGTTTGCTCTCTCTATCTTATCTTTTAAATATATAAATTGCTTTTGGTTCTTCTTGTTGCAAAAACTTGTTTTTCATTTAAAGTTTTTAAAGCCTCCTATTCACCCCCCTCTAGTCGGCATCCTTGATCCTACAGGGGGTACCGGTTCTTGATGGTGATCTTGTTCAGTGCTCGGTAGTCGATGCACATACGCCAAGTCCCATCTTTCTTAGGCACTAACACCACAGGAGATCCACAAGGTGAACTACTTGGTTGAATGACACCATCATTCAGCAACTCACCAAGTTGTCTCTTAATCTCTTCATTCTCCAATACTGAGTTGCGATACATACTCAGATTGGGCAGTGTCGCATCAGACACAAGCTGAATTTCGTGCTCAACTGGACGTTTCGGCGGACGACCCTGAGTAGTCTCGAATAGATGACTGTATTCCTCCAGCAGTCCCAACAAATGACCAGAATTCTCTCAGCACGCCAACGACAATGCTGGTCGAGTACCCTCACTTTGACCAATGGATCGAATCATGACAAGCACATACTTGTGACATGCATTAACAATTCGTTTGGCTTGATTTGCGGTAATCAAGTTCGAAGTGTTGACGTGGATGTCTCTACTGATTACGAACTTAACTCCATCTTTGGTGAGGTCGTACTCTTGCGCTCGCAGATGGAAGTGAGCATCTCGATCATATAGATATGGACTCCCAAAGATCATCTGTGGAGACATCCCACAGATATCGATAGGGACAACATCGCATTGCACCTCATCGATATACCTTGCAGAGATTGCAAACTTCAACACACACTAACTCGTAATCTGTTGGTTCACGTCGGATGTAAACCAACCCAGCGGATATGGTCGCGGGTGTGTGGTTATCTTCAAACCAAGTTGCCGAGCCAGTCCAGCGGAGACCAGATTCTTCTGACTTCCGGGATTAAATATCACTGCGACCACTTCGTGCTTCACCTAGATGTTGATGGTGAACAAGTCCTCCGTTGGGTGATGGTCATTCGGTGGATCCGAGCCCTTCCCCTTCGGTATTGCCATCAGAGACAAGGTCGTATCCACCTCATTAACCGAATTCACTCGGACAACCTCTTCGTCGGGTGAAGTCGCAGTAGCCGTGGCTGTTCTTTTCCCTGGTGTGTTTTTCTTCGGTTGAAATTCAGGATGAAGCTTGTAGAATTTGTCCTTGGAATGTCCCACGACTTGACAATGTTCACAAAAGGCACCCATGCCTGATTTTGAAGCATTTCTTCTTCGGACTCGGCTTTTCTTTGTCGAGGTTGCACTTTCCTTCGTGCTTTTGTCGCTGCGGGATTTGTTCTTCTTCTCGATCGCCATAGCAGTTGTGCTTGCGGTCGCGATGTCTTGGACGTTGAACAGACTTAGCTCTGTACTGATCGATTTTTGAAGTCTAGATGTGTATTTCTGAAATACCTGAAGATCGGACAGTGAGATGCCGATGACTATTGCTTGTCGCCGAAACTCCGTCGTATAGTCTTGGACGGTCTGGTCGCGTCGTTGGTACAATCTGTGCCAACGCTCCCATCTTTCCTCGAGGTAACCCGTCGGATAGAATTCTTGTCGCAGAAGTCGTTTGAATTGACCCCACACAAGGTCGTCAGTTTCACTACTGGCGACAAGGGCCTTCCACCAAGTCTTGGTGTCGTCCTTCATCTTCAAAGGTATGAACTTCACCTTTTGAGCGCTACTGAACCCTTTCAGGTCAAAGTAGGTCTCAAGTTGATCGATCCAAGAATCCAGTTTCTCGGCATCGATCGCCCCATCATATATGGGTATTTCAATCTTAGCGTCGACCTTGAAAGATCCAATAGCTAAGGAGGTGTTGGCGAGGTTGTCGGTCTTATGGTCGCCTTTGTCTTCATCTTCGTCTGCCCTGCGCAAGTCTTCACCAGTCTTCACACCCGTAACCTTCCCTACTTCAGGAGGTACAATCATGGCCTGCTGCTTAATCCAAGCAAGCATGGTTTCCATGTCGGTGGAGAGTTTAGCCACTTGTTTGGCTAGGTTAGCTTGAACGGAGGTATTGTCAGACATTGTCGGAGACGTGGCTGTAGGAACCGTCAATTGATCGCCTGGAGTTTTACCGGAAGTTTTGTAACCCTGGTGAGTTTTCACGATCCATAAGATAGGAAAGTTGCTCTGATACCAACTTGATCCGTTTGAGACCTAGCCTTCGTTTTCGCACTAGGCTCGCCCAGATTTTAATATGCGGAATAACGGGATCTTACTCGGAAATACCGAAACCCAAAGTAATTGCACAACTCTTTATTTCAAAGAGGGCTTTACACGTCGAACGTTAGACACACTTGCCTACGTCGAAGGAATTATAAGTGTCTAAAACTCAAATAAGTTCTATGGCTTTCCAATTTTGTATACGATGATCTAAATTAGACCTATTACAAGGTATTTATAGTCCAATCGTATGAGTACGTATTAGACTTAGTAACCTAAACGTATTAGACTCATATAACTAACTAATCCTAAACGGATAGGCTTAGTTATATATATTCGGATCGGATTATAATTCTGAACAGAGAACGAATTCCTTTTCATGGTCGTGAACCAATCCATGGTCGCGAAACCTTTCCGATCATGATTAAGGTCGCGAAACCTTTCCGATCAGGGTTAAGGTCACAAAACCGTATGCGATCAGGACTTGAAGATCCTCCCAGATCATCTAGAGATGATGAAGGATCCTCCAGTGGAGCTACATTGAAGATTCTAAAGGGTGCTGGTGCCTATGTTGCCACATTGCCCCTTGAAACTCATCCAGTTGCCTCTTCATCTCCACCTTTGGAGATCGACAACAACCCTTCTAATCATCCCACTTTTGGAGGAAGTCTCACACCTCTGCGACCAGACGGTCCTCAGCTTTTATTGGGTGATCAATTTTCTGGGGAAAGTCTCACACTTCCATGTCCAGATCCTCCCCAAAGCTTGGCTTTTTCCTCTACTTCTCAGGTAATAGCTATCTTCACCCTCCCTATTGGTTATATGTTTTATGAACTAACCATGAGTACACAGGAGGTGAAGACCCCTGGAGCCCCCAGCGATCAGCTTGCTGAAATCCAGGCTCTTCTTGATGAGAGAGTAGCCTTTTGCAGAACTCTCCAAAAAGAAAAAGAGGCTCTGGAAACGAAGACTGAGGAAATGTCTTCGGTCATTCTGCGTCTGGCAGAATGTTGCGACAACTCCTGTGAAGAGGCACGCACCTTTTGTGTGGAGAGAGACTACGCTCGACAGCAGCGAGAACTCTCTGACTCAATAAGTAACAATTGCACTCCTTTGCTTCGGGACGATGTAGATAGGCTTAGGGCTATAGCCAGTTCTCTGGGGGTAGTCAGTGTAAATCCTACTGACGCTAATACGTCCCTAGGAGAACTTTGTAAATTACTTTCAGATCAGGTCGACGCTTTGGTCGCTTGTGTCCCTTCTGTATGCAAGGATTGTAAGAAATAAAGTATTCCTTTCTCCTTGTATACCTGACTTTTCGAATGATTATGTATGGCTGACAATCATCGAAATAATCTCCACTGTGTGAAAAAAATTATGACAGAAAAAATATGTCTGCGATCATAACATACACAGAGAATAAGACTTTGTTCGAATAAGCCTTCTATTTGAAACTGAATTCAGAATTCGTCTCAAGTTGCTAAGGTCACAGCAAAACATTGTGATCACAAAACAGCCTTGAGACCGCCCTTAGGACAATACTTAGATCACAGAAAAACAATACGATCATGTCAGATATTTGAAGAAAATAATTTTCATCTTTAAGATCGTGATAATGTTAGGATAATTCCCTTGTGAGTTATGTATTACTGACAAGAGGCATTCTAAGTACCGATGTACTCAGACGTAGGGACTCTGTCCTCACTACCCCGACGACATCTACAATCATCGGCACATCAACTGCTGTTGAAGTCGTGGGTGAAACACACTAGTACAGAAAAGCTTTCTTCTATCGGTAAAAAACACCCTTCTACTATCGGTTTTTATACCGATAGAGATAGACACGAAAAAACAAGACAGAACATTTTCTATCGGTAAATAACCAATAGAAGAACTTCACTATTCTATCGGCATCTTAGGAGTGTATCGACAGAAAACCCGTCGTAGTCTGACGTTTGTTAAAGAGTTTACCGATAGAAAAACTATAGTACTCTCTCGGTTGTGAATGAGTTTAGCGGCAGGAAAAGTACCAATATTCTAACGGTTAATTACAATTTTACCGACAGAACAAAGCTTAGTACTCTCTCGGTTGGAAATGAGTTTACCGATAGAAAAAACGATTGTACTCTCTCGGTTGTGTATGAGTTCACTGGCAGGAAAAGTCACACTCTTCTAACGGTTAATTTCGAGTGTACCGATAGAAAAAACGACAGTAGTCTCTCGGTTGTGGATGAGTTTACCGATAGAAAAAGTGGTAGTAGTCTCTCGGTTGTGTGTGAGTTCACCAGCAGGAAAAGTCACACTCTTCTAACGATAATTACGAGTGTACTGATAGAAAAAACGACAGTAGTCTCTCGGTTGTGGATGAGTTACCGATAGAAAAAGTGGTAGTAGTCTCTCGGTTGTGAATGAATTTACCGATGGAACATTCACATATATAGTACGTTATTTACATTCACAATACAGTACATTCACATATACAGTACATATGCAATACAGTATAAATTGGATACACAATACAGTACAGATGCAAAGAAGGGTAAATTCACAGAACAGATTGACACATTAGACAGTTATTCACATTTATTCACATATATATGGACAAATAAAAATTACAATCCAATGTGGACATTTATTCACATATATATTTATTCACATGTATATAAACAGTCTATGCATAGAGTACACGAAAAAAAGAAAATTGCCATGGTGGATGGTTGGGCGCAACTTCCTCCATGACATATTGAGCCCAGATTTGTCGAAGATCTCTAATCTTTGCATTTTCGTATTGGTCTTTCGACATGGCGATCTGCAAGCATGTGTGAATACTGAGTAACTAACTTCCTAATTTTGAACGTGACACCCAATTTTCAAATTTGAGTTAGCTATCGATGCTTACTTGGGGAATTGGGCAAAGTTTGTCTGCACTAGGTCGTACATGTAGCGCAGCACATAAAACCCGCATTCCCACGATTGCGGCTGCTGATGGCACTGAGATAATTGTATATGTGAAGACATGTTAGCTATTGTTTCCATAAACTAATTAAGCATAAACAAAAAGTCTCATGAGTACCTCATATTCTTTCCAAGCAGGTAGGGAGCCCTGCGGTGCGGCATGCCTCCCTCCAGCGGACACATATTTATCAAAAGCCCTGCATTCCAGTTAGTATTGCCGGTTAATGTATTATCATTAGCTAGTGAGGTCAAAATTTAAATCAAACATATAAGTACTTACGCCTCCATATTCCCCTTGACCACATATTCGATCAATAATCTGTCACGCATCGAATTGAGGTAGTACACCTCGTTCCTCGGCGGACAGATCACGATGAGGATCCAGTGGCCCCTGCATTGTACGTAAAAGAGGACCGCTAGCGCAAAGTATATCTCAGGTGTAACATACAAGATTGAGTTAAATTAGTACGAAATGCACTAACCTTTGGTGGTACGGCACCAGAATGAACTCCCTGTCCTGCTGTGCCATCAGCACCTTGGATATGTATTGCTCAGCGTGCGCGGCGTCATGCTCTAGCATCGTGAGGCTTATTTTCTCTGGGTCGAGGAAACCCACCTTGTCACACGCAGCCTCCGATGCTAGCCTGTACATGCACCTGCATGCAAAGGACAACATTAGTATTGCACAGAAAGTTACTACATTTCAAATGAACTACAACAATGCAGAGTTAGCAAACAGAGTTAGAAAACAGCAATACATAGCATCAGCAAACTCACAGGACTACAGTCCGTATGATGGACATATCGAGCTGCCGATAGAGCAGACCAATTTTTTCTATCGGCAAATATAGGAGATACCGATAGAATATGTGTAAGAACATCTCCAACATATAATGTGCATTACATGGCAGTTGGATACAATTGATCACACATACAGCAGTATATATAAGTTAAAATCTCAAAATAGGTTCATTACAGCACTGGAACATATTATGTCAACCCTAATTTAAATCAACATTGCCTGCGGAATGTACATAATCCAATACAATAGGGAACCCTAGTGTAATTGCAAAACTCGAAGAATTAGTACGTACAAAACACTAGGATCAAATAAGGAAGATGCTGGAAAAAGAACGACGAATTAGGGTATTTACGGCGATCAGTTGTGGTGATGGAGAGGCGGTGTAGAACGCAGCGGCGGCCAGCGAAGGACGAAAATAAGAACCGGTGGCAGTGGCGAACCAGTATCCAGCCGGCGATCGTCATGTGGGAGAGAGGAAGTGAGTGGTCACTGCGGAGGTTGTGGTTTTCTTCGCTCTCGAAGAGACGCAGTGCTATAAGTTGGAACTGTTCGACTGGAGGGAAACTCAAGGGCCGTGTACGAGTAATAAAGTAGTGGATGACCTTTTCTATCGGTACAACCAAATAATACCGATAGAATTATGTACTTTTCTATTGGTACAAAAAAATAATACCGATAGAACAAGTAAATTTCTCAGAAAAATATTTGAAGTAGTGGATGCCTTTTTCTATCGGTATAAACAATAAAATCCCGTGAGACCAATTTCCCCAGAAAATTTTTTTAATTAAGTGCCTGAGATTATAGTATTGTGTGCCCTTTTTCTATCGGTAAAAACAACAAAATACCGTCAGAGTAATGAAAAGGTACACACAATTTAACATCAAACAGACCGTGCTTGAAAGCTGCAGAATGATAAAGAAAGAGGGAAGATAGCTAGAAAATTGAAAAATTGACATAAAAAGAAATTGTTCATTCATTGTTGTTTTATCACTTATAAAAAAAATAAAACCCAAAATGCTAGGTCAAGGGGTGGTCTTAGCCCTGGCTGCATGTAGAATAGAGTCAATTTGACTTGCAGCCAGGACGCAGGACTCCTTTAGCGACAAGTTGTCCCTAGGATCAACTACTACCGCGTCGAGAAGGCCTGCGACCTCCCTCAGCTTCGCTATGGTATCCTTCATAGTCAAACCGCAGCCAGTGATGGTAATATATGCGGCTTGCTTCTCCTCTCGAAGACGCCTCATCCTCGCCCTGGAATTGTCACCAGCCGTCTCCATGCGCTGAATGCGCCGGAGGAGATCGTCCAGTTCAAGCCGTAGCTGAGTGTGCTTGTCTGTAAGGAGCTTGTGCTCCTCCTGGAGGGCCCTCAGCTCGGCCTTGACTTTGCCAGTGTCTTCCATGGCTCCCATTCCCTGTGCAAATCAACAGGTCAATAATGTACTGAACATGGGTTAACAATACAGGGGTAAACCCAGGAGATTTAGAGTTCTTATCGGGGAGGGCGTGGCTGACGATCCCATTGAGGTTGCCATTGTGAAAGAGAAGATAAGGAGTCGAAGCGTTCGAGAATTAGAAAAACAACAAAATACCGTGACGCATGGCGAGGTACTTATAGAATTTCCAAGGCGACGCATGGCGACACTGTTGAGAATTCAAAGCGCCAGAGTATTGTTCTATTGGTACAAACAACAAAAAACCATCAGACAACAAAATACCGTGAGACTAACAAATTTATTCTAACGGTAAAACATAATAATACCGATAGAATAAGTAAATTTTTCGCAGCGAAACTTTTGAAGTGCCTGAGACACATTAAAGTAGTGGATGTCCTTTTCTATCGGTACAAATAACAAAATACCATCAGAAAAATTGATTTTTGCAGAGCTTAATTTGAAGAAGCAAGAGGCTGCAATGAGATTTTTGCCAGTGCTATTTGAAGGGAAGAATTAAGTACTTACAGGATAAAGGTACTGTACATGTTAGAACTCATGCTGTGGAGTAAAATTGAGATATATTAATGCTGTGAACTAGCTTATCATTAAGTTCTAAAGAAAAATATACTGCCTGATGTATTAATGATAAGTTCCTCACCTTGCTGCAGAACTTGTGGGCTATTTGCTTGGCATTTATCCCTGAAATAGAAAATAATCATCAATGGTTCTCAACCCATAATCCTTCTTCGTGATCATCAATGGTTCTCAACCCATAATCCTTGTTTCGTCGATATCTTCAGTAGGGATAGATTGAATTTCCTCTAAAAATGGAGGTATTTCATCGAATTGGTTATACTCCTCTTCGTTGACAACGTCTTCGACCCCAACAATACGTCTCTTGCTGTGGAGGACAACATGCAAGTTTGGATTGGCCGGGTCAACGATGTAGAATACCTGTGTGGCTTGCTTTGCAAGTATGAATGGATCGTCTTGGTGTCCGACTCTACCAAGATCGACGAGAGTAAACCCGTAACTGTCAACTTGAACACCTAGAGGGATTTCGACCAATTGGCATCGAAACAGGGGAATCTTAAGTAAGTCGTAATCGAGCTCCCATATTTCGTCAATAGCACCGTAATATGAGTTCAGCGCCCTTACTGACCTGGCATCCTCGGAAATAGCAAACAGTGTCACTCCGCTACATTGCGTGCTACTCTTGGCGTCTTGAGCTCTTGTGTAAAATGAATACCCATTGATGTCGTACCCCTGCCAAGTCCCTACAGTGAATCTTGGGCCTCTAGCCAACCATGTCACAGTTTCACTTACGGAGCCCTCGGCAGCTCGCGTGACTCTTTCTTGGATCCACCCAGCAAATTTCCTGTTATGTTCTCTGGTGACCGAAACGTCTGACTTCGAAGGATTCTGTGACCGTAACATTACCTTGTGCTCGTGTATGTATGGCTTGACCTCCGTCATGTGTTGTAAGACCCAAAAATGTGATTTTGCGTACACATCACGAGCGGGGACGATAGCTTTGAATCCAATCGTTCCGATGCCCTGAAGCCTACCCTCGTGTCGGGACCTAGGAACGCCAATTGGGTCAACCCCGGTCATATAATCTGTGCAAAATTCAATCACCTCCTCGGCGGCATAACCTTCCATGATACTCCCCTCGGGTCGACGATGAGTCCTTATGTATCCATTCAATACACCCATAAATCTCTCAAATGGATACATGTAGCGCAGGCACACAGGTCCACAAAACTTAATTTCTCTGATAAGGTGAACAATCAGATGGACCATAACATCAAAAAAGGATGGAGGGAAATACATCTCGAGCTGACAAAGAGTTGTAACCACGTCGCGTTGCAAAGCGTCCAGTCCATCGGGATCAATTACCTACGAGGACACAGTTGCGCCAAATATTCATATCAGAAAAATCTTCTAATTAAGCTCCACAAATGGAGGTAGTGAACTTATAGTACGAGTGCACGTACTTACCTTGCAAGATATTGCGTTGAAGAAATAACATAGGTTTGTGATTGTCTCTCTGACTTTAACTGGGAGAATGCCTCTGATAGCAATGGGAAGCATTTGTGACATCAAGACACGACAGTCGTGGGACTTCGTGCCAACTAGTCTTAGGTCCTTCATGGACACAAGTTTTTTCAAGTTCGCGGAGTACCCACATGAAACTTTAACACCGTGCAGGCACCGACAGAGTTCTATTTTTTCGCTCTTGGACAACGTATAGCAGGCCGGGGGAGGTATGTACGCTTTCCATTCTCTAAAGGTGCAAGCTCAGTCCTTATCCCCATTTCCACCATGTCAGGACGAGCTTTCACACCATCCTTTGTCTTTCCCGGAATGTTCAACAACAAACCAATCAAACTGTCACAGACATTTTTCTCTACATGCATGACGTCAATGCAATGTCGAACTTGTAAGTGCTCCCAGTACGGTAGATAGAATCGATCTCTTCTTCCAAACATTTTTTTCTCGAGGTTTAGAATACTTACCGAACTCAGCTTTGATGTCCTTCACACGCGAGTAAATCTCCTTACCGGTCAGAAACACTGGAGCTGATCCCTTCTCAGGCTTCCCGTTAAATGATTTCCTCTTCTTACGGTACGTGTGATGCACCGGAAGAAACCTGCGGTGACCCATTACACTGTTTTCCGGCAGTTTTGCAGCCACATGCTCTCAGTTTCATCTAGGCAAATAGGGCAAGCCTTGGCTCCTTTCGTACTATACCCCGACAAATTGCCGTAGGCCGAAAAATCATTTATGGTGCAAAATATCAGGGCCCGCAAGATGAAATTCTCTTTCTTGTATGCATCCCACACTTGCACCCCCTCGCTCCACAATTTCTGTAAGTCCTCGATTAAAGGCGCTAGAAACACGTCAATATCATTTCCGGGTTGTCTGGGTCCTGAGATTAGTAACGCCATCATGATGTACTTGCACTTCATGCATAACCAAGGAGGAAGATTGTAGATGCATAAAAGAACCAACCAGGTGCTATGCCGACTGCTCATATTACCATGTGGGTTCATACCATCTGTACTCAGCCCGAACCTTATATTCCTAAGTTCGCCGCCGAACTCAGCAAATGTTTTGTTGATATTTCTCCATTGAATAGAATCAGCTGGGTGTCTCAGTTTTCCGTCTTGTTTCCGGGCTTCAGCATGCCAACACAAGTGCTTCGCGACTTTCGGATTTGCAAACAGCCGCTTCAATCTAGGTATCACAGGCAAGTACCACACAGTTTTCACCGGAGGTCCTTTCTTTACCTCGTGACGTTCACTGTCAATCCGGTCCCTACGCGTATACCTCGATGCGCCGCATCTTGGACAAACATGCAAACTGGAGAACTCTTTACGGTACAACACACAATCATTTGGGTATGCGTGTATCTTTCGATTTCCATTCCCAACGGACACAACAGTTGTTTGGCTTGGTAAGTAGATCTTGGCAACTCATTTCCCTCTGGAAGCATGTCCGCTAGAAGATCTAATAGTGCCGTGAAACTCTTATCACTCCAACGGTTGCCTGCCTTCAAGTTATATAATCTTAGCACAGAAGATAGTTTTGTAAATGTTGCACATCCAGGGAACAGAGGCTTCTCAGAGTCAGCAATCAATTTCTCAAATTCACAGAAGTCATTTTCATTGTAATCTTCCTCTACATCACGTAACATCTCATCTAGATTGTCATCATCATCATCTAAGTGCACATCGGAATGAACATTATCAAAATTCGAATGATCATCGATATTATTGCAATCCACATCCGAGTCCTGCTGATTGGTAGTAGTGGTGCTTGTTTTCTCAAGATCTTCGCCATGCCATATCCAATGGGTGTATCGCGCGTTAAAACCACGACGAATCAAATGACTCTTAATTTGATCAGAGTTGCTAAACCTCTTCAAGTTCATACAATATGTACAAGGACAAAGCATATTTTTCTCTCCCTTCCTCTCCTTTTGTTGCTCAGCAAATTTAATAAACTCATTCACACCATCCAAAAATTCATGAGTAGTACGTTTTATTCCATACATCCAATATTTCTTGTCCATCTACAATTAACAAAATTTAACGACTCAGCAATGCATGAAACCTGCCCGATTAAGTTATGTATATGTACATGTACAGCCTCTTACAACAGATGTGTTAAACCCTAGCCTGACAAAATTAACACTAATTAACCTAGATAACTACACAATACAAGCTAGTTAGCTCCTGAAACATGACGCATTTCCAGCTAGCTAGCTCCCAAGCTTAGAGCTACAAACTTCGAACTACACAATACAGCTAGCTTGCAAGTAGAGAGGGAGGGAGATCTAGAGGGAGAGAGAGAGATAAGTGTCGACACTTAAGCATACCTTAAAGAGAGGGGTGCAATCAACTTCCCTCCAGCTTGCCCTGATCACCCTAGCAGTTTAGCTGCGAGCGTGGAACTTTCATCACAAACAGAGGGACACAGAGTGCAACAGAACAAAAGAGTAGCTCAGCAATGGTCGAGTGGGGTTTTCCTTATAATGGACCTTTTTCTAACGGTAAATACATGAAATAACCATTAGACTAAGTAAGGTAATTTGCCGCTCACATATTCTATCGGTAAAAACACACATATACCGTTAGAGAATGTACATTGCTGAGCAAGTACAGGTCTTGTTCTATCGGTAAATATGTGTATTGACCGTTAGATGATACATGACACAAGTGGGGTTTTCCTTATAATGGACCTTTTTCTAACGGTAAATACATGAAATAACTGTTAGACTAAGTAAGGTAATTTGCCGCTCACATATTCTATCGGTAAAAACACACATATACCGTTAGAGAATGTACATTGCTGAGCAAGTGCAGGTCATGTTCTATCGGTAAATATGTGTATTGACCGTTAGATGATGCATGACACAGCACGTACATGAGTTTTTCTATCGGTAAATATGTGTATTAACCGTTAGATGATGCATGACACACGAACATGAGTTTTTCTATCGATAAATATGTGTATTTACCGTTAGATGATGCATGACTGAGCAAATATATGTGTTTTCTATCGGTAAATATGTGTATTTACCGTTAGAGGAGGTACTTGTACCAAATTGGGTATTGTATGACACACATGACACCAGTTCTCACATCTAAGGAATCATATCAATGTAACATCAAACAAATCTTACATAAAATAGATCTTAACTAGAAGATAAAGCAATATTTCAAGAAATGCTAATTTGTGGATTAACTAGGAGACACAAAAATACTTTTCTTAGGTACTTGGGACTTCATCTTGCCAAAGAAATTACACATGCCAGTTCACAAATTCAGGTACAAACGTACACATGTCAGTTCACCAATACAAATTCAGGTACAAACATACACATGCCAGTTCACAAATTCAAATGCATGTCTGAAACAGCAGTACAAATACACACCTACCTACCAATACAATTAAATACACAAATACTCCCTACACATTCAAGTTCATGTCCCAAATAGCAATACATGATACACAAATATACAACAATATACAAATACAACAATTCACACATTCGATGTATATTAGAAAAGTCACGTCTGAAATTAACAACAGATCACGACAAGGACCCAGTGGCCCATACATTTTACATAAAAGAGAACCTTTGCAGGTTGCGACAATGCAACTACCGACTACAAGTTAGACCTGATACATCACAAATCCATTCATCCAAAATAGCAAATGTCTGAACCACATTGGACTTAACCATAGGAGTTCAGTTCGAAGACGCCCGAGGAGCTGGAACTGCCGTCGAGTTACATTTGTATTGGTGATTTCCTCGGACTCAAACTCGATCAACTCAACTCAACTCAACTCAACTCCATTAACAAAAAGAACCTACCTTCCAAGATGTTGTTCTGTGTAGTGATGGTGTAGAATGGCTGTGCAAATGACAACAATTCTTCTTCTCCAAGCAGGTAAGCATCTGGCCACAAGTTGGTGCATGCAAAAAAATGTAAGATGCTTTATATAGGTCCTGATTTGAGAAACACGCCGGGCTTAAGGATCTTTTTGACCGAGCCAACCAAGATCTCTCCCTTCACGTCCTTCCAGCTCTCGATGGTGATCTTTCCGTTTCTTTCGCCAACAAGCCAACGTAGGCAGCGTACTACGATGAAGAACAGTGAAATACGTTGCCCCTCATGAGCATCATCCAAGGACTTGCACAGATCATAATCATATTGAAAAGAAGACACATCAAAATGAAGGATACAAAAATTACAGAATAATTGTCATAATCGGATTATAATAATCTAACAATATTGCCGAAATTTTACGTACCTTGCTTGGGATGCCGAAGTCTAGAGGGCGTTGATGGAGGTGCGGAGGTGTAGCGGTCGCCTGTAGAGGTGCGCCGGCCATCCATGGAGCTTACGGGTTAGGACTACGAGTGCCAGATGAACTGTGAGAATGAAAGAGACATGCCCGTGTATTTATAGTACTAGATAAGTTCTATCGGTACAAAAATCGCATACCGTTAGTAATTTTATATATCTTCTAACGGTATACAAATAAATTACCGATAGAATAAACACATCTGTAGAAGGCGAATGGTTCTATCGGCACAATACATATTACCGATAGGAATTTTTGTACATACTCTGTCGGTATATACGTACATTGCCGATAGAATAATACTAGTTGTAGAAGGCGAACAGTTCTAAAATATTTTTGCTATATTCTAACGGTATAAACATTCATTACCGATAGAATAAAACTATTTGAAGACGAACAGTTCTAAGCAATTTTCGATATATTCTAACGGTACAAGAATCCATTACCGATAGAATAAAAATATTTGTAGAAGGCGAACGGTTCTATCGGCACACTACATATTGCCGATAGGAATTTTTGTACATACTCTGTCGGTATACGCATACAGTACCGACAGAATAAGTCTAGTTGTAGAAGTCGATCAGTCCTATCGGCGCGCAACATTCTCCTGTCAGTACTTATGCATCTCTTCTAACGGCAAATATGTTCATTACCGCTAGAGTAAATCATACTGCTTCTTCTATCGGTAAGTTTCTTACAAACCGATAGGAAAAATACACCCGTTGGCCTTTTATGATCGTGAGGCACATTTTCTATCAGTTTTCTACTAAATCGCTAATAACCGATAGAAGATAGGGGTTAGTAGACTGCATTTCTGTACTAGTGACAGGTCCTGCTCCAATGGCTGAGGAATCCTGCCAGGCCATTGTAGAGGAAATAATAGCGGACATCTGAACCCAGGGGATGGAAGCCGCAATACCGACCGAGGAGGATCAGCAGGAAAGATCATCCACTGCTCCGGTCGTGGAAAAAATAAGTTTTGAGGCTCGACCTCACGCTGATTTTGAGAGCAGCTCATTCAGCGATTATATAGAAGTATGTAGGTTCTCTTTTTATAAGTTTTTAAAAAACTTAGGAATATTCAAGTTTTTAAGAGCGATTTCTTATTGTGTTCTAGGACTTAACCCGAGTGGCGACTAGATCAATAGCGGTAGCAAAACACATTGAGGTCGCACAACGAGAGATTAGCCGGCTACAACAGTAAGTGAAATTGCATCTTATTTGCCTGAATTCGCGTCTAGGTTTAATGATTGTTTGCCTTGTCATAGAGAGAATGCCTTCCTGAACAAGAGCTTGGCTGATCGGGAAAACCAGGAGGTAGTGGCCGTTGCCAAGATTTCCTTTCTGGTGGGGGAACTCCAGAAATTGCGATTGCAACTCTCCAGTAAGTATACTTCCGACCAGAAGAAATCATCTTGCTGTATGAACTATTATAGTAACTGCTTACTGCGCTCATGCAGCACAAAAGGACCAAATAAGCCATCTTTCAGAAGAGAAAAAAGACCTTCAGGCGACCATCGAGTTACAAAACTCGAAGATTAATACTGTCAGCAAGGGGAATGAAGATTTAAATAGAACAATTTCCTCCTGCAGCAGTACTCAACTGAACATCTTCGAAAAGCTAAAGATGGTGGCAACTTTGCTAAAAGCAGATGTGATCGAGTCACAAAAGGACAATCCAAGCTTTAGCGAGTTAGCTGCATTGGTCGTGGCCCAAGCCGAATCACTCCTCGAGTATCTTCCTGGAGATACAAAATGGCAGGAAGAGGCAATGAAGTCGAATGTACGATCTATAGCCTCTGCCATTCTCTGCAGATTATGATTTCACCATGGACTAGATCTGAATCTAAAGCCAGTGGTAGAAGATGCAGAGATCGAGAGTGAAGAGCAGCTTGAGGCTATCTATGAAGAAGTCAATCCTCTAGTCGAAGATCTACTGAAAGAACTAGGCTTTATTTGATTCATTGTAATGAACAATGATCTCTTTTGGTAATTGTACCTGAGAATTTACAAATGCGTGCCTTAATTTTTGGAAAAGAGTGATATTTTCTTCATTTCATGTTATGACCATATTCTCTTAGCCCCCTCCTGAGATCATAGGTACTGATACCACCTAAAACGGGGCCTCGCAAGTGGACGAGGTCGCAGTAGTAGGCGAATATGTCGTTCTCTCCCAAGGGACTTAGATGAGAGAAAAATATGCCTAACCTAATTCGAATCAGAAATGCAGAGGGAAGAAGATAGCCCAGCTCAATTTGCCTAATGCCGAATTCAGACTTTAAGTAACTTCATTGCTTCAGAACACACCAACAGATAAACAGTAATTCAAACCCTAATCTCATTCATCTATGCAATCACAACAATTACTAAAATGCAACACAAGCAGTTCACGAGGAGAAGCAGCAAAATAGACTTGAAATCAAGCTCAAGTTGCGACTCAAATCAATTCAGCTCTTATTCCTATCAACGGTCACAGTTCAACATCAGTAGAAACAGAATCAAAGTTCTAAATTGAAGTCAAACAAACACAAATAGAGAGATCACCAAGGACTACAACTCAGAGCAATTAACACACAACTAAACTGGAATTTACTCAAGTATTAAACTGATCATCCACAGTTGAACTCTGTTTATATACAAGCATCACAGAAACATATTAGAGTGAGAAGGAGAATGAGATTGAGAGAGGGGAATTGTCACTGAATGGCTGTTGAAGTCGAGGAAGAACTCAGGCACAGAGGTCACCGGAGCAGTGGAAGAAGATGGTCGGAGTCGATGAAGACGGCTGGGGCTGTGCGCACGGCGAAGGCAAGCCGCCAGTGGCAAGGGGAGTTGGTGGCCGAGCCTGGGGCAGGGTTGTCGAAGATGGCTGGAGACGGTGTTGGTGAAGCTGTGGCCAAAATGGTCGAAGCTGCAGCAGCTCGGGGTTGAGGAAGAGGATGAAGAAGTTGCCGACGTAGTGAAGAAGGACGGCGAAGACAGCGGTGCTGTGCGGCGCGACCCGAGACCGAGGACGACTCCGGCGGCGGGAGGCGGCCGATCGGTGAGGGCTGATGGCGATGCGCCGGCAGTGCGGGTTGCTCTGTGGTGGTGGCGTGTGAGATGGTGCTGGCGTGGAGCGCGAGGTGGGGATCAGCGACGGCACAGTGCAGTGCGCATTGGAGGCGGCGGATGTGGGATCAGGGACGGATCCGGCGGCGGGAGCTTGTGGGGTCGCGAGATCGGGAGCGGGGAGGCGGCTGTGGTGTCTAGACGGCGGTGGTGTGGAAGCGGCGCAGCACACGGGAGACGTGGTGAGCGGCGGCTGTGGGATGCGAAACGAAGCCGGATCGGGTGAAGTAGTGGCGGTGCGCCGCCGGCGTACGGCCCGGCCATCGGCAGTGAGGTGGACGGAGGTGAGGAGGAGGTTGAAGGGAGGAAGAAGAAGAAGCAAAAAGAAAACAAAACCGGGCTCAGATTCGATCTGGCCGGCGGTAGTGTTTATGCCAAGTTTTGGCATCTTTGCAATCAGGCCCTTGGAGTTTTGGAAAATTACAAATTAGACCTGGCGGCTAGGGTTTAGGAATTCCGGGCCCCCGGAGACTCTGATTTTAGCGCGGTTGGTTCCTACGCATCCGCAGAAACATGCACTTCCATCAGGAATCGACCGAGGGTCAGAATAAGTCGATGAGGCGCGTCCGTTAGCCAAAAATCCATCCAATTCGTGCCAACCTGCGATAGAAATTGCAAAACAAGTAATCCGGTCGATTATCAACAAATTTGGAATAATCTATGTATATGCCGAGGTATATGACTAATATGTGCAAAAGCATGGGGAAAATGTATAGAAAAATCAAGCAAATCAAGTAAATATCAGGTACCGAAGACTTGGTATTATAATCTTTGAAAAAAATATGGGCGTTCTGATGATCTAAAATATCTAAGAAATGTTTTAACTTAGATACGGTCACCTGATCATACCGATACTGACCTTAATACGACACCCGGCCTTATTACGAATTGGCAGCCACTCAAATGATTAGGAACATGCCAGTAAGTCCCGTATGCGTTGAGAAACGGCTTGTTGAGGGAGGTCTTATCTGGATGCGACCATGAGATTGGCTAGCGAATCCAATCAGGGTATTGTAGCAAGATGATTGTCGGCGATCAGCCCCCGAGCAAAGCTCGTTATAGGTGTGGCAAATAAAGAAACGAACGTAACATGAGCCGAATAAAAGTACTGATCACGAATTTTTATTAAACCATGCTAATTGAAAAGGAAAAAAGATTGGAGAACTTACACGTAGAATTTTCGTAGTTGGTCTATGTTCCAAGTATTGGACAGGATTCTGCCATCCTCCATTTCTAATCGAGCCGATCCTGATTGCGGTACTGAAACAACAATGTAAGGGCCTTCGCACTGAGGAGAAAACTTATTGCGGTTAGACTGGTTTTGTATCTTTCGTAAAACCGAATCACCCACGCGAAGACTACGTGGCCGCACCTTTTTGCTGTGAAATTTTTGCAAAGCTTGCAAATATACCGCTGACTTTATCAGCGCTTGATCACGTTCTTCTTCGAGGAGGGTTAAATCCTGAGTACGTTATTCGACTTGATCAATTTGATCGACTTGATCTACTCGAACAGAACCAATACGAATTTCCATGGGCAATACCGCCTCAGCGCCATATACCAATTGGAAAGGTGTCTCACCGGTGGCTCGACTACAGGTAGTACGTAATGCCCACAGAACGGAGTAGAGTTCATCTGCCCAAGCCCCTGAGCGCATCTTAAGGCGATCAAAAACACGAATATCTGCCCATTGGCACATTCGACGGCACATTGCTCTGTGGATGAGCCACAGAAGCAAAGAACACCTTAGTTCCAATATTATCGCAGTAGTCCAGAAAGAGACCGCTAGCAAATTGGGAACCATTATCAGTAATGAGACGACTTGGAACACCAAATCGAGTGACGATGTTCTTAAGAAATAACTTTTGTGCCACAGCAGCGGTGACATTATGGACTGGTTTAGCCTCGATCCACTTTGTAAATGTGTCAATAGCTACGAACAAGAACTTGTACCCATTAACCGCATGTGGCATAGGTCCCACAATATCTATCCCCCAGACCGCAAAGGACCACGTTAGAGGGATAGTTTGTAAGGTGTAGGCGGGCTGATGAACCTGTCTTGCATGAAATTGACACTGAGGGCATGTCTTGACCAAGTATTTGGCATCATCGAGTGTCAAAGGCCAGAAAAAACCCTGTCGAAAAGCCTTCGCGACCAGTGTGCGAAATGACACGTGCGCACCACATACACCATCATGGATCTCTTTCAAGAGGGACTTACCTTCCTCTTAAGAAATACAACGCATGAATACTCCTTGAGTACCCTTCCTATACAAAACCCCTTCTATAAGTTTGTATAGGCGTGCTTTTCGAATCAACCGATCACTTTCGGTTTCATCCTTGGGCAAGGTCCCTTGTTCGAGATAGACCCTCAATGGATGGATCCAATCTTCTTCATGTCCAAGGTTGGTAACGCAGACTGTTACTGGGTCATCTTTGACTGTAGTCATGATCGAAGGATATTTTAAGTGTTCGACGAACACTCCTGCCGGAGCAGATGTACGTGAGGATCCAATTTTAGATAATTGGTCTGCGAGAATATTGTCCTTTCGCGGGATGTATTGGACTTCGAAATGACTGAAGTGTATTTCCAATCTCCTCATTTCCCCCAGGTAATGAGCCATTGTCTCATCGGAGGTGCTGTACTCCTTGTTTACCTGGTTTACGACCAGCTGTGAGTCTCCCCTCACCACTAATCGACGGACTCTGAGGAATTTTGCTGCCCGGAGCCCTGCAATAAGACCCTCATATTCTGCTGCGTTGTTAGTCGCAACAAAATGTAATTGAATGACATACGTGAGTTTTTTGCCCTGAGGCGTGATTAAGACCACTCCAGCCCTCGAGTGTTGAAAACTGCGAGAGCCGTCAAAATACATCGTCCAGTAGTTGGTGCATGATAAGTCTTTAGATTCTTGCATAGGTGGGTCAGGGTTAGTCCATTCGACCACAAAGTCTGCAAGGATCTAAGACTTGACCGCCGTGCGAGGGGTGAAATGGATGTCAAATGCTCCAAGTTCTACAGTCCACTTCGCGATTCGACCAGATTTCTCTGGGTTTCGAATAATATCTCCCAAAGGAAAGGATGAGGGCACTGTAATTTTATGTGCTTGAAAGTAATGTTGTAGCTTGCGGGAAGCCATCAGTAGCGTGTAAAGTATCTTCTGGATCTCAGGGTAGAGTTCCTTAGGACCATGAAGTACCTCGCTTTCGTAATAGACGGGTTGCTGCACACCATCTCTTTCTGCGATCAGAACTGCGCTGACAGCGTGAGGTGTGGCCGCCAAGTAAAGAAGTAGTGGTTCCCCTGTAATCGGAGAAACCAACACTGGCGGACTGGATAAGTATGCTTTAACCTCCTGGAACGCTTTCTCGGCTTCATCCAACCAGGTAAAACCATTGTGTTTTCAAAGAGCTTTGAAAAAAGGTAATCCTATTTCGCCTAGACGCGATATAAATCAACTTAGAGCCGCCATGCCACCTTCTAGGCACTGGACATCCTTCATGGTCGAAGGAGACCTCATTTGCTCGATGGCCCTGATTTTTTCGAGATTAACCTCGATTCCTCTAGAACAAATGAGAAAGCCTAGAAGTTTACCAGATGAAACCTCGAAAGAACATTTTTCTGGGTTTAATTTTATTCCAAATCGGTTTAAATTATAGAAGGTTTCAGCAATATCATCCAAATGAGTCAAGCTTTTCAGGCTTTTTACAACCAAATCATCCACGTAAGCTTCTAGATTACGTCCCATCTGGGAAAGAAAGGTCTTTTGCATCAAGCGCTGGTACATAAAACCAGCGTTCTTGAGATCGACCAAATGGCATTCTGACGTAGCAGTGATGCCAAATGGTGTGATGAAGGCAGTCTTCTCTTCATCTTCTTCTACCATGCTAATTTGATGATACCCTGAGTAAGCATCCAGGAAGCTCATCAGTTCGCAACCCGCAGTAGAGTCGACCAACTGATCAATGCGGGAAAGGGGAAAGTCATCCTTTGGGTAGGCACTATTTAAGCTGGTGTAATTGACGCACATGCGCCACTTACCATTTGACTTACGGACCATGACCGGATTGCTAACTAGTGCTTTGGGCAGGCACTATTCGGCCTTTTGGAGTTTATCTAGCTCCACGCGGATAGCTTCTTGTCGATCAACAACAAAGCATATGAGCTTTTGCTTTATTGGTCACTGTCCAGGTTGAATTGCTAACTAGTGCTCAATTACCTCCCTTGGGACACTGGGCATGTCGGATAGTTTCCACGCAAACACATCTACATTAGCTCGGAGGAAAGTAACGAGTTAGAGTTCCTATTTGTCATCCAGGCCTGATCCAATCTGAATTGTTCTAGATGGATCATCTGGGTATAATGGAACTAGTTTCAACTTTTCCTCTGGTCAAGGGGCGACCTTGATCGTATCCACAGCTGTGGTGGCGATCTTAGCATCTTGGAGGGGGAGCTGATCTACTAGCTCCAGGGATAACCGATCACAAGTCAATGCCACATTGCGGCTACCTTGGATCGAGGTAATGCCTTTGGGGCTAGGTAGCTTGCCGCACTGATAAGCATAGTGCGTTGCCATCATAAATTTACCTAGAGTCGGCCTGGCAAAAATTGTGTTATAAGCTGAATCGCAATCAATTACATTGAAAGTAACCAATTCTGTTCGGAAATTATCCGGTTCACCCAGTGTCACTGGGAGCACCACCTGTCCCATCGGCATCATCGAGGGACTAGGAATTATCACATAAAACAGATGAATTATGGGTTTGAATTTTTGAATGAGGAATTTGCATCTCATCCAATGCCTTGACCAATAAAATGTCCAAGGAACTACCTCAGTTGATCAGGACTCTTTCGACTCTCGCATTACTGATAATTGGGGTAATGACAAAGGGTAGCCTCAAAGCTCGAGTAAGCCCAATGGGACAGTCAGAGCGATCAAATGTCAAAGGAGTGTCCGACCAACAGGGGTATTGAGGTTAGCCAAGGGGAGCTTCCGCTTGGTTCACTTCTTGATAAAATGCTTTAAACTGATGTTTAGAAACAAAAGAGGAGGAACCTCCAAAAATGACATTAACATAATTACGAGGTACTTGGTAGGACATTTCTTCGTCCCTGTCGGTGTCTCTGAGCCCGCAAGTCTGCTCTTTTGGTGGAAAAGTTCGCATTGGCCCAATCCCCTGGTAGAAGTCATCTAGTTGCTTCAACCAGCTCCAGTACTTCTTGAGGTCGTGTCCCGGAGAGTTGTGAATCGGACACCACTTCTTGCCTTCCTGCGGTTTAGTTGATTTTTTTGGCTGGTTGGCGTTGCGGCCACCAGAGGCAGTTTTATTTTTAAATGAAAACTTGTTACCTTTGGCCGGCGGAGGCTTTTCTGCAACTGCGACCTTCCTGTACTGTCTGGTTTGATTCTTTTTAGACTTCTTCGATTTCCCGCCCGATGAAGACTCCGGCTTCTTGCCTGTATCCTCTTTTTTCACGTCCTTGAGACTTGGTTGGGGCGGTAAATTCCCTTTATCCACCATCCTATTCCACTCAATGGCCTCGGCTGCATCAGAGTAGCGATTATCCATATCAAAGAGATCGGCTACTGACCGAGGAGGGTGGATAAGTAGATCTTCCGTAATCCTCTGATACCGAACAGCGTGCTTAAATGCCCTGATAACAGAGCTATCGGATATGTTTGGGATGGTATATCTCACCTCGACAAACCTTTTGACAAACTGGCGAAGAGTCTCTGTAGAGGTTTGTCGTAGGCGATGAAGATCATCCTCTTTTCTGGGTTTCTGATAACAATTCTGGAAATTGTTGAGGATGGCGTCGCACAACATTTCTCAGTTATATATCGAACCCTCGGGCTGATTGAATAGCCAGGTCCTTGCTGGTCCCTCAAGGACCGTCGGCAAGTAATTGGCCATGATGCAATCATCCTCTCCCGCCGCTTGGATAGCGGTGATGTAAATTTGAAGGACCTCAGACGGATTCTGGGTCCCATCAAATCTCTCAATTTCCCCCGGCTTGAACTTATCCGGCCAGACGACCACACGGAGGCCTGGCGAGAAAGCTTTACAGCCAATATAGGAACTATGGAGAGTTCCGCGGTTCCTAGCTTGACCATGAGTGATTTCACCTGAGGGGGACGCGCCACGTGGTCCCAGACGAGAATGCACAGGAATTTGATCCCGATCACGAGAACTTCCCACGCGTCTGGATTTGTCATGCCGAAGTGATCCGGATGGTAGTCGATTACACCTACCATGACTAGAGTAAGAATACTCATTTTCATAGGAACGTATCGTAGACCGGGAGGAAGTTGTAGGGGTTGCATTGAATGCGACCTCATCCAGCTTCTCCGCCAGGATCCTAGCAAAAGCCGGTTTGTCCACGTCTGTGAGGGTAGGAGGAAAATTACGCAAGACTTCTGTGATAGATCGAAGTCGGCCATGCATACTTCTCTTTGGTGCACCAGGTGTCATTGTTTCTTCATCCGCCGGTGAATATTCCAGGGGCAAAGAAGGCGTCTAGTCGCACCTGCGACCATGTGGGCGATGGGAGGAACTAGGGGCGGCATCATAACGAGATTATGCATTTTGCAAAGCCTCTAGGGTTGTTCTGCGGAGTTCGTTATCTCGTCACTCATGGTCCTGATCCTCCTTTTGCTTACGTTCCTGTTCCTCCTTTTGTCTGTGCTCCTGTTCTTCCCTAGCAACCCATTGATCGGGAGTTTCCTCTGACAAGGCAGCGAATTCTCTGGGGAGCGAGGCCGCAGAAGGAGAGAACATCCTTGTTTGTTCTGAGTCAGACTCGAAATCAAAGAGAGAGTGGAGGTTGTCAGGATCAAACCTCCCCGGACTGAGTTCTCGGTCACTGTCATCCTGGTCCCCAACGAGGACGCATGGTGACTAAGACTTTATTTCCAGTATGGTGGAACTGACATTAAGTTCCAGACCTGTCTCTTCCATCCCCTGGTCGATGGCATGACCTGGGTGGGGGAAGACGTGTCTGCCTGACGTCCCTTCGGAATGTATTCGCAACTGATCTCTTCCATTGGAACGGGATCGCTGGGCGAAGGCATCCGTATATGGGAATAATCCTCGAGATCGAAGTCGTTCTCGGAGTTCTATGCCCCAGAAATGGCTCACCAAACCTTCAGATGAGGGAAAGCACCTTGAGAAAAGGCCCCACAGTGGGCGCCAGCTGTCGACGATTTGGACTCGGGGTCCTCAGTTGATCTTACGCAAATTTGTGAGTTGTGAGACCTTTCAGGGCACTCCTCCAGGAAGGTAGGATGAGTAATATCTATATGGGCACGAGAGAATTTATACAAGTTCGGGCCCTCGATGGTGGGAGTAATAGCCCTACGTCCTGTTATGATTTCACTATGTAGGAAAAACGTGCTTACAAAAGGGAGGAAGAGATGATCACAAGAGAAGATCTCTCCTATATTAATGTCTATCTAACTATGTCTAAGTCTTCAGGTTACTAAGACTCCTGGTAATGCTTGTATACTCAACCGTCCTCTAGATTGTGCATTGACCACCTTTTTATACTGAACAAAAGGGCGCCAACGCGAAGCAGCTCTGGACGGTTGTTAATGTACAGTTTGCGTAACCGCTCCTCTCTCCTACGCAGGTTTAACATGTGTAGTTAGTGTGTAACCGCACATATTAACCTCCTGGTAGTTGTCTTCATACATAGGAGAAGTTATCTTGATCCTGGAGATGTGTTTGTAAAAGACTTAAACACCCTCGAATCATCTTGGTCGCATGCAGTCATCGACCTCCTGACCGCGCATTGTCTACGGCCTCCTGACCGCGCATTGTCTGCGGCCTTGTGATTGCGGAAGGGCTGCGATCACAAACTACCTTTGTGTCTGCGTTCTCCTAGTATATAGAAGACTGGTCGTCTGAGATCATAGTGGCCATTTAAGACATAGACACATATCAGATTCGAACCTGACCTGAACCTAATGTGTGTTAATCAAACTAGACGCGGACACAAAGGTAGTTTGTGATCGCAGCCCTTGCGCGATCACAAGGTCGCAGACAATGCGCGGTCAGGAGGCCGCAGACAATGCGCGGTCAGGAGGTCGATGACTACATGCGACCAAGATGATTCGAGGGTGTTTAAGTCTTTTACAAACACATCTCCAGGATCAAGATAACTTCTCCCACGTATGAAGACAACTGCCAAGAGGTTAATATGTGCAGTTACCCACTAACTACACGTGTTAAACCTGTGTAGGAGAGAGGAGTGGTTACGCAAACTGCACAATAACAACCGTCCAGAGCTGCTTCTCATTGACCACCTTTTTATACTGAACAAAAGGGCGCCAACGCGAAGCGGCTCTGGACGGTTGTTACTGTGCAGTTTGTGTAACTGCTCCTCTCTCCTACGCAGGTTTAACACGTGTAGTAAGTGGGTAACTGCACATATTAACCTCTTGCTCCGCGCCGCTCAGACGTGGTAACATCCTCTCCCTGGTGGACTTTGTCCTGGGAGAAGGTTTTTCTCAACCACGCCGCCCAGACGCGGTAACATCCTCTCCCCGGTGGACTTTGTCCCGGGAGAAGGTTTTTCCCGTCCGGGGGCTCCGCGCCGCCTGGACACGGTAACGTTCCCTCTCGGGTGGACTTTGACTTGGGGGAAGGTTTTCTCTACCGGAGGACTTTGTCCCGGGAGAAGGTTTTCTCCCGTCTAGGGGCTCTGCGCCATCCGGATGCGGTAATGTTCTCTCCCGGGGGGACTTTGTCCCGGGAGAATGTTTTTCCTGTAGGGGGCTCCGCGCCGCTCGGACGCGGTAACATCCTTCTCCCTGGTGGGCTTTGTCCCGGGAGGAGGTTTTCTCAACCGCGCCGCCCAGACGCGGTAATGTTCTCTCCCGAGGGGACTTTGTCCCGGGAGAAGGTTTTTCCCGTCTGGGGGCTCCGCGCCGCTCGGATGCGGTAACATCCTCTCCCCGGTGGACTTTGTCCCAGGAGGAGGTTTTACTCAACTGCGCCTCCCAGACATGGTAATGTTCTCTCCTAGGGGGACTTTGTCCCGGGAGAAGGTTTTTCCCATTTGGGGGCTTCGCGCCGCTCGGACGCGGTAACATCCTCTCCCCGGTAAACTTCGTCCTGGGAGGAGGTTTTTCTCGACCGCGTCACCCAGATGTGGTAACATTCTCTTCCGGGTGGACTTTGTCCCGGGAGAAGGTTCTCTCTTGTCCGGGGGCTTCGCGCCACCCGGATGCGGCTATGTTCTCTCCTGGGGGGGACTTTGTCTCGGGAGAAGGTTTTTCCCATCCGGGGGCTCTGCGCTGCTCGGACGCGGTAACATCCTCTCCCCGGTGAACTTTGTCCCAGGAGGATATTTTTCTCGACCGCGCCGCTCAGACGCGGTAACGTTCGCTCCTGGGTGGACTTTGTCCCGGGAGAAGGTTTTCTCCTATCCGGGGGCTTCGCACCACCCGGATGCGGCTATGTTCTCTCTTGGGGGACTTTTTCTCGGGAGAAGGTTTTTCCTGTCCGGGGGCTCCGCGCTGCTCGGACACAGTAACATTCTCTCCCGGGGGGACTTTGTCCCGGGGTTTTTCCCGTCCGGGGGCTCCGCGCCGCTCGGACGCAGTAACGTCCTCTCCTGGGTGGACTTTGTCCCGGGGGAGGGCATTCTCTCCCAGTGGACTTTGTCCCGGGGGAGGGCATTCTCTCCCCGGTGGACTTTGTCTTGGGAGAAGGTTTTTCCCGTCCGGGGGCTCCGTGCTGCTCAGACGCGGTAACATTCTCTCCCCGATGAACTTTGTCCCAGGAGGATTTTTTCTGTTCTGGGGCTCCAAGCCCCTCGAGGGCGGTTTTCTCTTCCTCAGAGCGACTTTACATACCAAGTCCATATCCTACAGCCCGGAGATCCCTGGTCCCTCGGACACAAAAGGGTTCTACCCCAGTACTGTGCGGGAAACTTACCCCGGAGACCTCAGTGTCATCCGGGGAAGGGTTTGACACATACCCTCTAAGGCCATGGCGTGTCCCCGAGGGCCTGGGGGGCTCCTATTGGGGGAAATCCTGTTTCTCTGAGCGGTCTTCGTAGTGGGCTCCTGAACGCCCTGGGTCCTTCGTGCGGAGGAGGTCCTCGTCGGGTCCCTGGGCCTCTGGGCCCAGGTCCCGCGGGGTCTATGGAGCGTCTTGGTCCTTTGTGCGGAGTAGGTCCTGGTGGGTCCCTGATCCACTGGGCCTCGGGTCCATGGACCTCCGGGTCCCCAGTCCCATGGGACCCCCGGAGCGCCTGGGTCCGTTGTGCGGAGAAGGTCCCTGGGCCTCCGGGCCCTGGGTCCTGCGGGTCTCCTGGAGCGCCTTGGTCCTTCGTGCGGAGAAGGTCCCGGCAGGGACCTAGAGTCCCCGGGCCCTGGGTCCCGTGGGATCTCCGGAGCACCTGGGTCCGTGGAGAAGGTCCCCGGGCCCCCGGGCCTTCAGGTACTGTGTCCCGCGGGACCCCAGAGCGCATGGGTCCGTAGTGCGGAGAAGGTCCCTGGGCCTCCGGGCCCCGGCTCCTGTGGAGTGTCTGGAGCGCCTCGGTCCTTCGTGTGGAGAAGGTCCCGGTGGGTCCTTGGGTCTCCGGGCCCCTGTTCCCGTGGGATCTCTGGAGCGCCTGAGTCCGCGAAAAAGGTCTCGATGGGTCCCCGGTTCTCGGGTCCTTGGGCCTCAGGGCCCCGGGTCCCACGGGGTGTCTGGAGCGCCTTGGTCCTTCTTACGGAGAAGGTCCTCAGGCCTCCGGTACCGTGTTCTGCGGTGTCTCTGGAGCGCCTCGGTCCTTCATGCGGAGAAGGTCCCCGTCGGGTCCCTGGGCCTCTGGGCCCTGGGTCTTGCGGGCCCATCGGGTCTCTGGAGCACCTGGGTCCTTCGTGCTGAGAAGGTCCCCGGTAGGTCTCCGGGCCTCTGGGCCTCGGGTCACATGGGGTCTCCGGAGCGCCTCGGTCCTTCGTTTGGAGAAGTTGCCCGGTGGGTCCCCAGACCTCCGGGCCCCAGGGGCCGACGTTTCCCTACGGGTCCCTAGCCCTCTGGGCTCTGGGCCCTATGGGATCCCCTGAGCGCCTACGGGGGAAGTCCCGGGGAGCTATCGGGGAAAGTCCCGGACGACTCTCGGGGAGAGTCCCGGAGGGCTACCGGGGAAAATCCCGGAGGGCTACTGGGGAAAAAGCCACGGAGGTCTCTCATGCGGGGTCACGTGCAAGTGACATAAAGAGCGCCTTGGTAACTAGCGAGGACACTTGTACAGCATCCAAGCCCTTCGGTCGGTGAAATGACACGAATGCCCCTCAATCCAACTACCATAGCTAGGGCTTTTTGGTCTTTTGCATGTTTTGGGGCCTATTGTTGGGGGAAATCTCCGCGAGACTAAGTCCAGATAAGAAGTTGTGCCTCTAGCCCGGGGACAAGGCCCCCAGTGCCTGTCCCGGGCGCCGCCTTTTGCAAGGGGACAAGGCCCCCGGTGCCTGTCCTGGGCGCCGCCTTTTGCCCGGGGACAAGGCCCCCGGTGCCTGTCCCGGGCGCCGCCTTTTGCCCGGGGACAAGGCCCCCGATGCCTGTCCCGGGCGTTATCGTCCTTCCGGAGACAGAAGTCTCCGGTACCGGGTCACGTGCAGGTCACGCGAGGAGCGCCTCGGGAATCAGCGGATACCTGTCGAGCATCCGAGGCGCCTGACCGGGAGAAGGACGTTGCTACCCTTCAATCCAACGGTAGCAGTTGGGGTAGTTTAGTCCTTTTGCTTCTTTTGGGGCTATAAAAACCCTTCTACACCTCTTGTAAAGAACAACTGGCTCATTATTGCTAGAATAGACAATCTCACGGTGTGTTCTGGAGCCTCTCTCCCCCGAGAGGGCCTCCCCAGCCGACTCCAGTCGGGAGCACGCCGACAGGACTAGGGCCCCCACCGGGACCCGAACCTGTATAAATCCTCGTGTCATTTGTTGTGCTTGCCCGGCGGGGGAGGACCGGTCACCCGGTCAGCTCGCGTCGTATTTTCTTCGCCAGGATCGTCCACAAAACCTGCCGGGGTATTCGCAATACCACGACAGTTGGCGCCGACCGTGGGGAGTCGTGACAAGACGCCATGGCTCCCCCAAGAACGAGGGCCCGCGCCCTTCCCGGTGATGCCGGTCCCGGTGACCCGGCACCACTCGTCCGGGACACGACCGTCCCGGCGTTTCTGCCCGGAGGCGACCAGACCCAGGTACCACCTCCCACCTTACCTCTTAATTTAGGTGGTTCGACCTCTGGGTCAGTCCCGGTGACCGCGGTAGCCTCGACCGGGACAAGTCTCCCCCCGACGGCTCCGTCGGCCCCCCGGGACGCCTTGCTTGAGGCTTTAGTGGAGGGCCAGCTCCGCGCCCAGCGCTCTATGGATGAGCTGCTTCGCATATTGGCGTGGCCACCGACCCCCACATACCCGCAGTACCCCTACTCGGGGGCTATGCCCCCGTTTATGGGTCACCCGGTGTTCCCTCCGGTCTCCGGAGGCCCGGCCGCCCCGTACGACCCTGCTGGGGGGTACCCTCCCCCGGTGGGTCCTCAGTCCGGAGCCTTCCCGACGCCGGGAACCTTCCCGATGCCAGGGGGTTACCTCATGCCCGGGCCCTTCGCGGCGCCTGGGGGATACCCCTTTCCGGGGGGCCCATTCCTGGGGCCGGGGGCCCATTACACGCCGGGGGTTTTCCCTGCGCCGGGAGCCAGTCCCGCCCCATGGGTCGCGTTTACCGCACCGGGGGCGGTCGACAGAGCAGCTCCCGTGCCGCAGCGGAGCTCCCCCCGCAACAGCGCCCCGGTCCCAGACGTCGCCGCGGGAGTTCACCCCTTGCCGGTTCCGGATAATACAGGGGTTTCCCCCTTTCCGATTCCGGTCGTTGCCGCGGGGGCTCCGTCCTCTTCGGTTCTGGATAATACAGGGGTTTCCCCCTTTCCAGTTCCGAACGTCGCCGCGGGGCCCCTGTAGGACCCTCATTTGAGGAATCTAGTGGCAACCGCCCAGGTGGGTTGCACTCAGAAATGGCACATTGCAGCTCACAACAACAAGATGCATTATATAAAAATGCGAGTAATTAAAAACAAGTGCTGATCATAGGGACCAACATTACAATAACTTAGCGCCAAAATGATGCACATAATGTTGATACAAAATTAAGGAGTTTTTGACACAAAGGTCGGCACAAACGAAACAGTAATAATAAGCAAAAGGACTTCATCAGTCTTCTTCTTCAGCAGCATCGGTGATGTACGGGCCTTCTCCACATCGGACTCCACTTTGGTACGTAACCCTCTAACAAGCTGGGTCTTCAGTTTCTTCTTCTTGTTCCACATTGGGTTCAAGACCGTAGGATTCATGGTCGATGAATCCTTCTTCTAAATTTGTTTGTAAAAGCAAGGGTGAGCACATTGTTCACATGGTGCTCAACAAGTCCCAAATAAGAATGCAAGTATATTTAGATGAGGGGGAATTTCTCAAAGAATGGCTCTTTGGGTTTTTACATACATATAGAATAGATTTTCGCACTTAGTTTTGAAGAAAAGATCTTTAGTTTCAAAAGCGGTGCTTTTAAAACCCTAACCTAGATTTTCAGAAAATGTTGTGTGTGACGGTCTTCCATGAGTCACCACTTTATTCAAATTTTGTGAAAAACTTTCCAAAAGCTACTTGTGCTGCATCGACGTGAATAGAATCCACAGCGCGCAGACTCCATAACCTAGGAGCTCAAAGTATCCGATACTTTTTAAACTTTGCAAAGGTTTACCACCTTAATCCACCGATCATTTGGCTTTCAAGTCGGTACCTCTCCATGCGACTTTTACGCATGTGACAAGGCCGAGATGACACAACAGTTTACAGTCCTAGCATTAACAATTCCCTGCCCGGTAAATAGACAGTTAAGTCTCAATTACCGTTGTGGGTCCTCCCCACTGCCTTACTTCCTAGCCTGGGTCTATGTTCTCGCAAGACACATAGCCTCTCTTGATTACAGCCGCGCACGACTTAATCAGGCATAGGGCGTCTTCCTTCTTTCCACCTTTTCCTCTCATGATTTTTTTGAACTCACATCACTCATGGCCCTCAGTGGCCCACCAGTTCTCGCAAGAAATCGGATCGACAACCATTGTAGGGAAAAGCTAATACTAAAGAAAGCTACTAAGTTGCGCCCGTCCCATTCCGGGCAAGTGGTTGGTACGTTTTTCATGCCGCATAGAAGCACAACACAAGGTTCTAGTCCTTATGAATCTCTAGTGAGGAGTCTTTCACATTCCCAGTGCGCACACAGCACCATCCAATCAAACCATCCTCACTATCGATTCCAATCACATTTTCTTTCACAAAAAGGGTTTTGAATGTGCTATTCTCATATGTGACCATTCAACATTTAACATATAATGTTGAGCATAGCATAGCCTAAGCATGATATTCTAGGGTGACAAGGGTGCAGGGATATTCAATGTCAAAAGGGGCTTTACAGTTATTTAGGTCATATGTAATCATTTCATTGAAACATAACTCTTATTTGAATCTAAGGCATGCATATACCTGAAAACAGTTAACATACTTCCTTTCAAAATATTAGGCTAGACATGATGAAGGTATTGAGACTTGTCTTGCAGTGATGGGTCTAGCTGCTCAGATGAATCCTCGAAGTTCTCTTCTGCACCTTCAACTTCTGGTTCCATGGCGGACACAAACAACACATACACACTATATAAGCTTACAAGTACTAGAAGATAATACGTAAATATATCATGCATGCAGGGGAAAGGGTTTGGACAAGGTCGCTTGGTATTGATCGAAGAGATGGGCTCAAAAGGACTTGAATGTCGAAGGGTTGACATTCGGCTCATGGCTTGACATAGCCCTAAATTGGTTCTAGGTACGTTTTCTGGAGATGTGACAGTAGGGAATATCGTAGAACATGGCTCAGAAGGCTTAGTGGACAAAGTGGCATTTCAATAGCTCAAATGTAACGGGTCTAAATCATTCAATGCCACTGGTGGACATGCACTGACATAGTGCTGGATATGGCCAGAAACTAGGGCATTGCATAACTTTTGACCTAGGGCACCGATTAATGCACAACTTTGTCTGGGGTTTAGGCCTTGATGACAGGAACAAATCATTCAACAGGCTCAAGGGCAGAAAGTGGCCGGACGGCGATGAATGGCGTCGATGAACCACGGTGGCGACACGGCACAGACATGGTTCTGGACAAAACTTGGCATGATCATAAATTTTGCTCCAGGCCGATTCAGGGTTCGGGCCAGTGGAGTAAAATACTCAGGGGTTGAGGCCTAGCTAGATGACAAGGTTGCATCAGCTGGTTTGGCCGAAAAACAAACTCCGGTGATCGGGGCCGAAGACGAAGGCAGCGATTTGGGCATTTTTGATCTAGAGCGTTTGAACTCAATTCCACACTCGGGAAGCATCTAGGGTTCGACACGAAGCTACTGGTGTGCTCAATTTTGCCAGGGGATGGCTGGAGAAGCACGGTGGCGTTCTCCGGTGAACTGCCGAAGCTCGAATTTGGAGATTCGACGCTCGGGGCAAAATCGATGATTCCAATCTTGTAGGCTTACTCCTCCTGGCTTACTGATCACTTTTCTCTACTAGCACGAGGATCAATTTGGCTTGAATCACTTAGCATTAGGGGAACAGGGCAACAGGCAATGTCGGCGATCGCCGGCGCCAGGTTTCGTCGGAGTTCAATTAAAGGCTATGAAATGGACAGGGTGGTTGGAGGAACTCACTGGTAGCTTTGGGTTGAAGAGAGGTGTTGCGGTTGAGGCTGGCACCGTGAGGTCCAGAAGCGGCTCGTCGGGGAAGAAGACGAAGGCGAGCTTTGGTGCTAATGCTACGGGGTTTCTGGTGAGCTTTGGTGTGAAGTGAAGCACTGGCGAGAGGGGGCTTTATATAGCCGTGGGGTTGAGTCCTCGGGAGCGGTAGCAAATCGACGGGGAGATGCTCTCTGGCGCTGGAGCGGTCAGCGAGGTGCATTGGGACACGGCGGGAGCTCTGCCAGAGACGGAGTATCGCGCGAAACCTGGATTCGTCAGGACGACGGGATAGCGAGCCTCGGCATGGCAGCCATGTGGCAGTAAAGCTCTGACAATGGCAGGCACGCGCGCGCGAACGGTGAAGCTGCGGTCTCCGGTCATCGCCACGGTGGAGCTTCTTGGCGCGACGCGAGCACGTGCGGTCACGTGGGATTCGGCCATTGGCGGAGGCACAACTGGCCGGCGGTGAAGGCTACGGTGGTTCACGGCGAACGGCGGCAGCAACCGCGGTCGAACGTCCTCAGGTCGTGGTCGTGCATGCGGGCTCTGGTCGTGGTCAAAGAAAAGAAGCCAGGGACTTGTTTGCGAGGCAAAGGGCTCATTTGTGAGGGTTCGGACTGAATTGCGAAGGTTCTTCTCGGGATTTAGGACTTGATTGCAAATTTGGGGATCTAAGGGGCTGATTTGCAATCTGATTTTGCAGATGAGTATTACCTGGACTCATCCAGCAGGGAAAATGGCAAAATCCGATAAGATCTGAGGGTTTCGACAAAAATTGAAAACAGGGTAAAATAGGGTAATTAGGGTTTGACTTTTTAGTCGGGGCTGAAACTAGGGTTTCAGTTGAGATTCTTGAGTTCTTCTAGAAGGGAAAAACGTTCAGAAAAGCAAAAGAGAGACAACCATTTGATCAGATTTGAATTTGGAGATGATCTGAGACTTTTAGCCTTTTTGGGCTTTTTGAAAATTCTGATAAGGACTAAAGTGAAACACTTTTGGACTAAAATGTGAAAATGATCTGCAAGATGAAGTTTAGCTGCCAACTTTTTAGGTTAAGGTAGTGGCATGCCTAAGATCAAAATAGGGTTGAGACACCAGGGATTCCAAAGAAGATATGCTGACTCGTGAGCAAAAAGATATCTAAAAACTGGGATGTTACAGCTCCCTCCCCGGTTCCGGATAATTCAGGGGCTTCCCCCTTTCCGGTTCCGGAGGTGGCCACAGGGGGCTCCCCCCAGCCAGCCCCGGTTGCGCCCGGGCTAATAGCTACAGTGCATGAGCTCCCTCCTCCCCCGGGGCCGCCCCTGAGGGTGCCTCCGGCGGACCAGGTCCGTTTAAATAATTGGCGATCAAGACTAAGTGCAGTTTTCAAAGCATTTTCTCTAATGCACCACAAACTATACTTAGACTCTCTAGCAATGCAAGAGGTGATAAAACACTAGTGCAAGATGATATGAATGCATTTGAGCTTCCACACTAGATAGACTCAAGCTACTAGTTTCTGACCACTCTTAATAGTACGGTCAAACTAGTAAAAAGAATCTTATCAACCCGGTCTGTCTCCAAACACCGAGACCGGTAAAATCCTAAGAAAACAATCCTTAATCTTGGATTTTACCATTGGTGAAGTTTTACCTCGTGAAGCTTGACCACTCGACGCTTGTCCTCACAAAGCTCGACCTCGCTAAGCTTGACCTCGCTCGAGATGACTCATGTTGGCATCATCCTCTTCACTCCCTTGCTTGCTTTCGTCTCGCGACCAATCTGAGACTACAGCACATACACTCAATGCACAACATTAGTCTCATAATCAGTTTGTCATTCATCACTAGAGAAATTACTCCACACAGGAGTTAGCTTAACAATTTCTCTTTCTGGTGAAATGACGAACCATATTCGACAAATAGCAAATGAGTATGAGACGAAATACAATCATATAGATCCGTATATGATAAAGACATACGCACACGGTCTATACTGCTCATGTCATCATAAAGATAATCATGATGCAACCACTGAGCTCCCTCTCAACACATGCATCGATCTCGATACCACAAATGAAGGAGTTATCAAACTTCTGGATTTATCACATGACATTCCAATTTACACTTAGCACAAGATTGATGCCACCACAGAGCTCCCCCTCAACATATGCATCAATTGTTAAATCATAACCGGGAGTCATCGACTTCTAGGGTTTGACATTAACAATTCTATGTACTTGTGCTAAACTAGGATTTATACAAGTTGTCATTTAATCCTCAAAGTTGTCATTATTTAGATCAATATTAATCATTATGCATTTATCCAAATCATCATTAATCATCAAAACCTAGATATCTTAGATTGACCTAGATCCAACACTCGTCTCCTTTATAAGGGGGGAGGGGGACACTCCTAGTGAGACCGAGGCGAAACGCCTCCGTGCTAAGGCATGGGGTTACCTCTTAGTAGAGGGGAAACTCTACAAGTGGGGGACCTCCGCCCTGCTTCGCTAGCTCCTGTGGGTAGAAGGACTTCAACTCCTTGAGGACATTCACTCGGGGAGCTGTGGGTCCCACCTGGCTCCACACGCAGTCGCAGCAAAAGTCATTCGCCAGGGCTGCTATTGGTCCACAGTGGTCCGCGACGTGCGAGATCTCATCTTCGCGTGTGAGGCCTACCAAAAGATGGCGAAGGGCTTTAATTTGCCCTCCACAGCGCTGAAAACCATCCCCATCACTTGGCCCTTTGCGTGCTGGGGGATGGATCTCTTAGGTCTCTTCCCCCCGGTGCCCGGGGGCTACAAGTACGCGGTGGTCGCAGTGGACTACTTCTCCAAGTGGGTAGAGGCTGAGCCCTTGGCCAGCATCACCTCCCGAGCAGTACAGTGGTTTTTATAGAAGAATATCGTGTGTCGTTTCGGGGTCCCTCGGGAAATCACTGTTGACAACAGGACCCAATTTGACTCCGCATACTTCTGGGAATTCTGCGAAGGCTTGGGGACTACCCTCCACTTTGCCTCTGTGGCTCACCCCCAGAGCAACGGAGTTGTCGAAAGGGTCAACGGCATGATCCTACAGGGGTTACGCTGGTGACTCGAGCAGGCCACCTCCAAGTGGGGCGCGTGGGCAGAGGAGCTTCCGAGCATCCTCTGTTCCATGCGCACGACCCCGAGCTGGGCGATGGAGCGCACGGCCTTTTCGATCGTGTACGGGCCTGTTGCAGTTTTTCCCTCGGAGATTGGCTTCTGGTCACTGCGGGTTGAGCTCGTTGATGGAGCTATGACCGCAGCGTACCAGGCCAATGAAGCAAACCAACGGCTCGAAGTCAACCTCATCGACGAGGAGCTTGACCGAGCGCTCCTTCGCCACGCCATCTACGAGTGCGAAATGGCACATGCATACAACCAGCGCGTCCGTGCGAGAGCTTTTTGCCTCAGGGACCTTGTCTACATGCGCATGACTGACCCTGAAGCCCAGGGCAAACTTTCCCCCAAGTGGGAAGGCCCCTACAGGATCTTCGCGGTCTTGGGCTTGGGGGCTTACAAGCTCTCCAACCTCCAAGATCAAGAACTGAAGCACACATGGAATGTAGACTTGCTTCGCAAGTTGTACATCTAGCCTCCGGGCTTACTGCCTCCCCCACCGCGTTTGCGCGGGGGGAGGCATTGTACTCACTATTCCCTCCCCCACCGCAGCATTACGGGGGGAGGCGTTGTATTTCAATTTCTATCAATACAAATGGCTTTTTGGTCAACTGGAATTTTTCGTAGGTTCTTGATTTATCGTCTCCTGAGACGATGCCCTCCAAATGAGGATGCCCTCTCCGTGAGGATGTAGGCTATCGCAGCCTAAAAGCTTCTACGATGGGAGCCCTGCTCCCGTAGGACGGCTTACAACCACCCCTCGTGGACTGAGGGGGTAAGCGGCAACCCAGTCCTCAAGGACTGTGGTAATGAGTCAGTTTGAGAGACTAGTCCCCCCTAAAACACTCAGACCCGTCATCAGGCTTATCCTCCACTGGGAGAAAATTGTCCCTCAGTGAGACACGGAATTCTCTGTTCCCCAAAAATTATTTACCAAGCTCCCTATTCTCACAGAGACTGGGGGATTTCTCACTGGGACTTCCGGAAAGCCTCCTCTTGGAGGCCCTTTACTCGGCTCCCCGTTCTCATGGAGGCCGGGGGATTTTTCATTGAGATTTTCAAAAATTTTCCTCCCAGAGGTTTTTTACCGAGGGAATTTTTTCACTGGTCTCTGGAATTTTTTCAACCAGGGGCTTCATAACCCGGGTGGTCTTTAACGCCCGGGCCTCTTCGTTCCTTACCCACAGTGCTCAGAGCCAAGCTGCACCCCGCTGTGGGGGGAGGGGGTAACTCGCGCCCGGACAGGTGAAATTTTCAAAGACAAATTCAAGGAACAAGCAAACTTAGCTTTATTGATACATTTAACCAGGGGACATCCCCCCCCTGGTGGGCACTCATACAACATTTAACCAGGGGACATTCCCCCCCAGTAGGTATTCATACAACACAATCCGGGGAGTTAAGCTCTCGCAGAAAACTACTCTGTAGGACAGCCCCCTCCGGGAGGTGGCTACACCTAGTACTCTCGGAGACCTTGTGATAGTTCCCAAGAAAGGTCCCGGTACAAGCTCCTTATGCGCCTCTGGGCTTCTCGAAGCAAGTCCATGGGGCAATACTCGTGGCCTGTTGGATGGCGTATCCAAAATGGGGGGACCTTCCGGGACCCTGGTCTCAGAGGGGACAACTTGGCGCGACTATTGTCGAAGTTATCCAGGTGCCACTCCGGGAGCCATCGCAACCGGATCGGCTCCCGGGAAGCATTTTCACCATGCCCCCCGGTGGCAAGGCTTAGCAAAGCCAGGGCTACTTGGGCATCTCCCAGATTACACTCTTCGTGACCTGGAAGCCCCTTCTCGGGAGCGAGGCCCCAGACCACCGGGGAGCCCCCCGTGTTAAGGTGTTCAAGCCTCGAAAACTCTCCCTCGGGAGCAAGCTCCCGGGGGACTTGTTCATGATGAGTCGAGACTTAGCGAAATATTCGTTTCATTGATTGAGAAAGAAATTTTTTACAAGTCTCCAGGGCTCCCTCTAAGAAGCTACCGGGAGCAAAAATCCTAGCAAAGAAAAAAAGGACCTATCTAAAGGCCCGGGGGGGGGGGTCATACTTGCTCATTGTCGTCCCCCCCCCACGAGAGGCCGCTCCCACCGCCAGGCCGGGAACCGAGCCCGGACGATCCAGTCATAGAAGTCCCCCTGCCGACTCCTCCAGCTCCCGCCGCTGTGGCTTGAAGAAGTCGGGGAAGCTTTGAGGGAGCCATCCTCCAATCCCGGGTTACGATCCCCCGGTGCTCCACAAGGGCGGCAGCCGGGGCCACCACCGGGACCGCCTGGCCCCGGGCCCGTGCGTCGGTCGCCTCCGGGATCACAAAGACTTGTGCGTTGAGAAAGCGCATAGCCTCTGTGAACGTGGCCGGTGCCACGCCGGAGCCACCTCCCTGCCCGAGGCTAAGCCCAAGCCCCTCGAGGGCCGAGCGGACCGAGAGCCCGCCTCCGCAACCGCCCAGGAGCTAGAGTCCTCAAGCTCTTGGCGGGCGCTCTCCTTCGCCTTCGCCTCCCTTTGGAGACGGGCGTTGGCATCCTCCGAGGCGAGGAGCTGGGTCCGGACCTTGGCTAGCTCCCCAAGGGCCTTGTCCCTCTCGGCGCAAAAGGCGGCGGCCAGGGCCTCGGGGCAGCTTGAGTGTGCCCCGACCCAGGGGCCACCTCACGGGCCTTGCCGGGCGTAGCGTCCAGTGTGGTGGCTGCACTGGGGGCCTTTCATGGCTAGCGCACTTTGGCTCGGCCCCCCTTCCCTCGCTTGTGGGAGCCGGGGTGGGGATAGGTTTCGTCGCCGGTAGCTTCAGCCCGAAGGCTTCCGCCACCAAGTTGCGAGGAGAGCTCTCCCCGATGACTCGCATGATGTGCTCGTGCTCGTCAGCGTAGTACCTCCCAAGGAGGTTCTCCGCCTTCTCCCGGGCGGCCGGATACGGCCAGACTGCAAAGAACAAGAGTTAGCCAAAATATCAAAGACTAAGGATAAGATTCACCGGATACTTACGTCGGGCCACTGGCCTCAGCGGGGGCTAGTGCGCCTGGCACATCCCGATCCCCCTCTTTCCGTGCGAGAAGGGGGAGAGCTTGAGGAGTGCAGATCCTCGGCAAGGTCCCTCATGGACCTCTGGGCTTGGACGCCCACCATCTTACTGAGGAGCTTCAACTCCTCGGCTATCCAGACAGGGGCTTGGGGGCGGACGAGCGGCATAAGAGGGGGGCTTCGGGGAGTATGTCACCTCGGAGTCCCGGACCTGGAGATAGAACCATCTCCGGAGCCAGTCCCCAGTGATCTCGGGAGGCCGCCACCAGATACTCCTCCACCCGGGCTGGTAGGAGCTACATCATGATGGAGCCGAAGGTGGACTTTGGCCCTTCCTTGACCATGTATGAGCTCCTCGCTGAGGGCTCGTAGAAGTACCAGAGTAACTGGAGCATCGGCTCCTTCTCGGTGGCTGTCTGACACAGCCAAATGAAAAGGCCCATCCAGACGAGGGTGTTGGGCGTCAGGTGGTTGAGCGCCACCCCGTATTCCTGGAGGAACTCCCGGAGCAATGGATGCACCGGGAGCCAGAGGCTGGCCTCTACGAAGGCCTCGAAGATGACCACCTCCCCAGCCTAGGGGGGGCGGGTCTCCTTCTTTGGGGGGATCCGGACGTCCCAGTCCGCGAGGACCCCCCGCTCCACAAGGGACTCCAAGCCCCCCGAGGTGAACTCCGAAGCCCAGAGGAAGTCCGCGGTGACTTCCTCCGGGAGCACATCGGTGGTTTTGGCACGGCCTTTTGGCACCATGTGGTTTGTCAGTGGATAGGTCTCCGGGGGCGAAGTTTCCGGAGGCTAGGTTGCCAGGAAGCTAATTTTTCGGGGGCCTAGGTTACCGGGAGAGGTTCGGAGCGCCGGTGAGAAGTTGGAGGCTAAGGCTTGAGTGTGAGCACTACGGGTGCCCTGAGGCCCTACTTATAGTAGCCAAGCGCAGTCCCGATGGGCGACACGTGGCCCCTCGGGATCAATCGGGGCCGCCCATTTCAAACGTTGCGCACAAACCAAAGAGACGCGCGAGAAATGATGCACCCACGTTTGAACTGCACGAAGTCATCATGACAGACAACGCACACTAATATAGGCTTGCGGCGCCATGATGATCGGCGGTGCCACCATAAATGTGTGGTGCAAAAATCAAGGCGTCGCCAAGCGCCGGAGACCCCCTCCGGGGGAGATGTTACTGGTGGTGTGAACAATCCCCTCCGGGAACTTAGGGCATGTTCCCGGAGGACATGGGGGGCTGCTGTTGGGGAAAATCTCTGCCGGATCAGTCCCGGTGACCGTCCCGGGCACTGCCATTTGCCCAGTGACAGGAGCCTGCGGTGACTTGTCCCGGGCGCCACCTTTTGCCCGGTGATAGGGGCACCCGGTGGCCCGTCCCGGGGCGCTGCCATTTGCCCAGTGACAGGGGCCTCCGGTGACCTGTCCCGCCCAGGGACTAGGGTCCCCGGTGACCCTGTCCCGTCCCGGGCGCTGCCTTTTGCCCAGGAACAGGGGCCCCCGGTGACCCGTCCTGGGCGCCGCTATTTTCCCAGTGATAGGGGCCTTCGGTGACCTGTCCTGGGCGCCGCCGTTTGCCCGGGGACCAGGGGCCCCCTTGCAGTCGTGGGGGCCTCTTGCGTAGGGTCACGTGGGGATCATGTGAGGAGCACCTCGAGAATCGGTGAAGACACTTGTCCAGCATCCGAGCCCCCTGGTCAGTAGAAGGATGTCGGTGCCCCTTGATCCGACGGTTGTAGCTGGGGTAATCTTGTAATTTGCATCTTTTGGGCCTATATATGCCCTTGTACCCCTCTCTTGTAATGGGGGACAATTCATTATCATCAATATACAAAAACGAATAGGCGTGCTTAGGAGCACTCTCCCCGCGAGAAAGCTCCCTCAGCCGACCCTTGTTGGGAGCACGTCGACAGGACTAGGGTCTCCACTGAGGCCAAACCTGTATAAACCCTTGTGTCACTCTCTGTGTTGGTGCGACGGGAGAGCACGGTCACGCGGTCGGCTCGCGTTGCTTTTTATTCACTAGGAACCTCTGTAGAACCTACCGGGGTATTCGCAATACCACTACAGAGCTGGACAGGGTGAAGGCAGAGCTACAGGCCCTTCAGGAGGAGCACAAGCTCCTTGAGGAGAAGTGTGGACGATTCGGACTCGGGGTCCTTAGTTGATCTTACGCAAATTTGTGAGTTGGATGTGAGACCTTTCAGGGTGTTTATCAGGTAAGTTAAGACAAGTATGAAATGGAGACACAAAGAATTATACAGGTTCGGGCTGTCAATAGATTGAGTAACAGCCCTACGTCCTATGGTGGTTTCACTACGTATGCGAATATTACACGAAAGAGAAATTGTTACAGAGGACAATCAATCTCTCTCAACACTTCTGCCAATCATCTATTGCTTGAGTTAGTCAAGTCTTCTCTTTGTTGATGATTGATCTTCTCTTTGTGGATGATTGATCTTCTTCCCCTTGCTTCTGCACGCTCGTCATCCTTTTATACTAAATGAAAGGATGCCAACATGAAGCAATTTGGACAGTTGCTACTATGCAGTTGCATAACTGCACTAATCTCTTCACTGGTTAATACATGCAATTATTGATAACCGCACATGTTAACTACTTGACGGTTATCTTCATACGTAGGAGATGAAGTTATCTTTATCCTGGGAACGTGTCTAGTAAAGCTCAAACACACTCAGGTCATCTTGGTCGCGCATAGCCTACAACCTTATGGTCGCGCAAGTTCTGCGACCATAGACTAGTTCTTCACACCCGTGACCTTCTGGTATACAGGAAGTTTCTTCTGCAACCATAGTGGCTGCTAAGGCACAGGTTTACACATCATATCCGAAATATCTTGAATATGATATATTAAATAAATATCTAGCTCGGGTAATAATCCTCGTCAGCTAGCCCCAAATTTGAAGAGATAAGAAGACTATTACTTCAAATTTTTAAAGATTATTGGAAATAGTACCCGACACTTTGCCTTCTTTAGTTGTACTGTGCACCGTATGACGGTTAGTTTCCCAAGAAGAACTTTGGGTTTATCTTGATAGGTAATCATGAAATCTTTGACCACATAATAGAGGTAAAATGTAAGTGCGTTTTAAGATTTTGAAGCACCTGTTGAATACGAACCGTTGCCTCTGGCGCTTATAAATAGCCAAGCTTGTTTGGTTTCTAAGACTCACAATTTTCCACTCGCTAAGTCTTTAGAACTTCTATTCATCTTCCAACTCCAAATCTTCTCCCCTGTTCTCGTTTGCAATTTATCGAGAGTGATGGAGAAGACTCAGATGTTGAAGAAACCATTGCAAAGATGATTCAGAAGGTAATCCCCCTTCGAAACATCTATTCAAATCCTCAATCTTTTTAGCAGAATTCTTCAGAGTAATGCATCCTGAAATACTTTAGGTGTTTGGTGATTATTCATCTTCGAAGAAGCACTTTGGGGACGATGCTGGATCATCTAGTGGAACTTCTGATCTGCACCTGTCTGAGGGTGTATCAACTGCCATCGTGCCCTCAGTGTCTTTGACATCAAGCTCTTCAAGGCCAAGGTTTAAGACTTTTGATATTTCCTCTTAACTGAATTGCATAGTTAAGTATGGTGTCTTGTCACTTCATTTTGAAAATGTAGGGATATTGGTACCATTCTTAAGCCAATTCCTTTAGTTTCCCAACCAACTGCTGCCTCCAGGGTAATATTCTCTTATTTCCAACCTCATCAGATACATCCTGTAACTAACTCATGGACTTAGAGGATGAGAAGGCTCTATGGGTTCTCAATGAACAGCTTGCTGAGATCCAAGTTCTTCGAGAGAAGACTCCTTTATGCAAAACCCTCTAGGAAGACCAAGAGATTCTGGAGATACACCTTGCTAGTTGAGAGCGCTGTCTCAGGACCACCTTGACAGTGATCGAGCGCTTGACAGAGAGTCTTTAGAGAGCGCATCAAGAAATAAGGCGAACTCGCGAAGAGAGAGACTATGCACAAGACCAAAGACACCTCTCTGACGCGATCAGGGCTCATTGTTTTATTTCAGTGAGAAGCGACGTGGACAGGCTGAGGGACGTCGCGGACTCCCTTGGAGCAGTTGGTGTTGATCCTTCCAACATTAACTTAACCCTAGGGGAACTTTGTGACTTACTTTTGGGTTAGGTCGACGCTTTGATTGCCTGCATCCCTTTTCTATGTAAAGAATGCAAGAAATAAAATCCCTTTTCTTTACATCTTGACTCCTTTTCTTAATAATTACGTATAATCTATAATCATTAGTTGGAGTTTTTAAGTTCTCTGTGTGAAAAATGGTTACAGGTAAATACTTCTGCAACCAAAACATATATAGGTAATAAGTATTTTGTCCATGATCAAACTAGGATAGTATTAAGGTCTAAGAATAGCATTGAGACCACAAGAAACACTGAGGCAACAAAATAGCCTTGCGACCATACATAGTACTGAGGCCATGCATAGTACTGAGATCACATAATTCACTTTGAGATCATAACAGTACTAAAATTACGAGATTGCTCTGAAATCATAGGGTTTTTAAACCGCAAAAAATTCCCATATAATCACTTGTACCGTAGCCCCCGAATTTAAAATAAAATGACTTTTTATCTTTCAAAAAAGATGCATTTTGTTTCAAATTCTACCAGGGTAACGATGTGTTTCTGGGTGCAATTCGTGAGAAAAACCTGTTAAGAGGAAAAATTAAAATATTAAATGCACCTGGTAGTGGGTTGTTGGCCCTATAAAAGGAGTTACCGTGCTTGAGAAGCTTCAGAAAACCCTCTTTTGCCTTAGCCACTCTGCCGCAGAAAATCCTCTTGGTGCACCAACACCTTCATCACCCTGAAACCCTTCACCTTTCCAACAATTCTCACAACAATGGTGTGCTGGAACCGATCCATCCACTATAATGGTGAGAGTTTGATGGCGTTGGAGAAAGAGGAAATCCTTCCTCCGCGACTGTTGATTAATTGGCGGCCGGCGGAGAAACAAGAAGAAACCCCCAATGTTCAAGAAAGTGAACTGGTGATTTTTGAAGACTTCCTGCATTGTGGATTCCGCTTGCCAGAAAGCGAATTTCTGCAAGACGTGTTGATGCACTTCGATTTGGGGCTGGTAAATCTTCACCCCAACGCTTATCCTCATTCTGGCTGTTTTCCAGCATTTGTGTGAGGCATTTGCGGGAGTATTGCCAAGCGTAGACCTGTTTCGACTGTTCTACTTCTCGGCATGGTCAAAAAGTCCCATCTCCACTAGATGTGTGTACTTTCGCCTATGGGAGAAAAAGGATTACCCCTCCTTCCCACTGCATGATTCAGTACATGGATGGAGCCAAAAATGGCTCTACTGCTCTACACCAGCGGAAAGCAACCTGTGGTTCGAGAACCGATGACCGGTGAAGAGCAGCGAAATGGACACCGTCCCAGTGCTAGATGCTGACTTGCAGAAACAAGCACAAGTAATTCTTCACTTAATCTGCCAGGGATTGACTGTGCGAGACATCATCTGCGACTTTGTGAAGAATCGGATAAGCCCTCTAAAAAGAGGGAACATCTTGCCTGGGAGGTGTAGTCATTGTAGATAATACCTTGGACTATAATAATAGTAAGTTTCACTTGCTCAAAAATTGTACATTACTATTGACAAGCAATGTTAGATTGAGCAATCACATCTTGTGAAACAGTCTTGTCCATATCAGAAATTGATAAGAGGACAAACAGCCTTCTGAAGCCATATAATGCGGCGATAGAAGGAGCTCTAGGATCACCCCGTCCTTAGAGCTTGATCAACAGCGGCGACGATCTGAGACAAGAACGTCAAAAGGTAATATTTCTTTTGGAAAGCTTACTCAATAATGTTGGTTGATATCAAATCACCAATTTTGGAATGGCGCAGCTGCTGAAAGGGCAAGTTATCAGGACAAAATGCCCTGGGGATAACGCTGGACCTTTTGGGAGGACAACATTGAAGAGAATAAAAGTCATCTCTTCTAAAGCCAAAAAGATGAAGGAGTCAACTCTTGGAGTGTCCAAAGCAAAGACCATAGGATGGACATCATCAAAGGCAAAGAAGGCTACCGTAAAAACTGTTGCGGTAAGGTTTTCTCTTCCCCCTGTTATACCATGTACAAATAGGAGTCACTTCTTAATCGTACAGGGTGAGGGGAGCGAGGATGAGGAAGATGATGTCCCTCTCATCCACTGAAAGAGAAGGGTGATGACCCCTCTGGAGATTGACAATCCAAAAAGGCCATCCTCCCCCACCATTGCCAACATACTATCCTCAATTGCAGAGGTAGCTGTTGAGGCTAGGGATCTCGTGGTCGTGGGAGAACTCACAGTCACGAAGGAAATTTCCAGTCCTGAGGCCAGAACTATGGTCGCAGAAGACTCTGCGGCTGTATTTTCAACTACTTCAGGGCTGGTAACACCTCCTCCTAACACCGAAAGAGTTGCTGGGGTAAGAACATCACACTTCACGAGATTTTTCCTCATTGAATATACTAATCATCTTTTGAATATGCAGGAAAAGGAAACTACTGTCCTGTTCAAGAAGAGGAGAACAAGGACAAGTTTTGATGATGCTTCGACAGGAGCGCACAGCATGGTTCTGTCTCCCTAGAGTCCATCACCGAAACCCAAGAATCGGATAGGGTTTTGAATCAAGTAAGGATATCACATCTTGACAAATCACATTTTTTGAGAACAGGCATGTTATGAATTGTGTTTTTTCCAGGAACCCTGTGCCTAGCACCTTGCCGACCTCACCGAAAACCGGCGCAATATTTACCATGGAGGTCGCAAGGAACACAGGCACAAGCACAATGGCTGAGGTAGCCCCTCAAGCCATTGTGGAGGAGATAATTGCAAATCTCCAATCTCATAGGATGGAAACCACAACCTTGACAGTAGGAGTGAACCAACAAGAACAATCATTCACTGCTCCTGTTGTCAAGGAAAAGACTGGTCTCGTGGTTCAACATTCGAATGAACCCGAGAGCATGCTGAAAATTTCTTTCAGCAATTTCGTAGAGGTAAATAAGCTTTTTTACCTTCCCTGGAATTGAGGATCTTAGGAATGTTCAGGTTTAAACAATAGGTTTTACTATATTTCTAGATCTTACCCAAATGGCGACCAAGTCAAAGGTTCTAGCAGAACAATTTGAGGTCGCACAAAGGGAGATCAACCGTCTACAACAGTAAATATCCATACCTTGTTTAAACTAACTTTGAACTGCATCTAAGTATAAAGATTGCTTCTCTGGTCGCAGGGAAAATTCTTCATTGACAAAAGGTATGGCTGATCAGTAAGATCAGGAAGAAACTGCAGCCACGAGACTTTCTTCTATGGAGAAAGAACTCAACGAGGTGCAATTAAAGCTGGCCTGTAAGTTTACTTTCAACCAAAGGATGTTACTTACATGAACTGGTGTAATTTCCATTACTTTGTTCATGTAGTACAAGAGGAATAGATAAGCATTCTTTCTAAAGAGAAGGATGACTTCCAGGAGAAGTGTGCCCGAGCTGAAACTCAGAACGAGCAACTCCGTGCAACAATTGAGCACCAAAGTACAACCATAGAGTCATTTAAAAAGATGGTTGACACTGTCTGTGAGGAGAGGAGAACCTTGAAGGCGACAATCTCAACCTACAGCAGCATTCAGTCGGAAGTCTTTGAGAAACTAAAGATGGTTGCGGACTTGCTGAAGGCTGATATTATTGATCCCCAATAAGAAAACTTAAGCCTCAGTGAGTCATGCAAATTGGTTGTGGCTCAAGCTGAATCACTTCTCGAGTATCTTCCTGAAGATACAAAGCGGCAAGAAGAGGCAGTGAAGACCAACGCAAGATCTGTAGCCTCTGTCATTTTGTGCAAATTAAGACATCACCACGGCCCAAATTTGGATTTGAATCCAGTGGTGGGAGATGCAGAATTTGAGAGTGAAGAACAGCTTGAAACCATAATGGAGGAAGTCAAGCCCTTGATTGAAAACCTCTTGAAAGAACTCGACTTATTGTGATCTCATTGTAATGAACAATGATCCTCTATTTAAATTGTTCCTGCACATATATAGTTGAGATAGAAAATATGCAGATGTATGCTTTTCATTCTTTGGAAAAAATGTACCCAATTTTGTCTTATATTATGGCTGTATTCCCCTAGCCCCCTCCTGAGATCATAAGTACTGATGGCATTGTATTATAATCTCAGGAAAAATATGGGGTAAAGATGATCAAGGGATATCTAGCGAGTTTCTTATATATTAAGAAATAGTTTAGAAAGAAATGTCTCAACTAGATATGATCATCTGGTCGCACCAATACTAATCTTAACATAATACCGAAGTTTATTGCGAATTGACAGCCCCTCGAATGATCAGAAACATGCTAGTAAGTCTCGTATGAGTTGAGAAACAGCTTATTTAGGGATGTCTTATCTAGGTGCGACCATGAGATCGGCCAGTGAATCCAACTTGGTTACCATGATAAAATAATAAGTGGCGACCAGCAACTGAGCATAGCTCGGCAAGGATGGGACAAAAGAATCAAACCATAACATAATGCAAAAAAAGGTACATGTTATTTTTTAACAAAATCATGCTAATTGAAAAGGAAAAAGGGAAATGGAAAAACTTATACGGAGAACTTGCGTAACTGATCTATGTTCCAAGTATTGGACAAAATCCTTCCATCTTCCATTGCTAATCGGGCTGATCCTGGTTGCGGCACTGAGACCACAGTATAAGGGCCTTCCCACTGAGGGGAGAATTTGTTGCGATTAGACTAGTTTTGTATTTTTTGTTGTTGGGGGAAATCTCCGCGAGACTAAGTCCAGGTAAGTTGCGCCGCCTTTGGCCCGGGGACGTGGCCTCCGGTGCCTGTCCCGGGCACCGCCTTTTGGCCCGGGGACGTGGCCTCCGGTGCCTGTCCCGGGCACCGCCTTTTGGCCCGGGGATGTGGCCTCCGGTGCTCACCCCGGGCGCCGCCTTTTGCCCGGGGACCTGGCCTTCTGTGCCCGCCCTGGGCGCCGCCATTCACCTGGGGACGTGGCCTCCGGTGCCTGCCCCGGGCGCCGCCTCTTCGTCCGGGGACGTGGCCTCCTGTGCTTGCCCCGGGCGCCGCCTTTGGCCCGGGGACGTGGCCTCCGATGCCCTCCCCGGGCGCCGCCATTGGCCCGGGGGCGTGGCCTCCAGTGCCTGCCCCGGGCGCCGCCTCTTCGTCCGGGGACGTGGCCTCCAGTGCCTGCCCCGGGCGCCGCCTTTTGCCCGGGGACCTGGCCTCCGGTGCCTGCCTCGGGCGCCGCCTCTTCGTCCGGGGACGTGGCCTCCAGTGCCTGCCCCGGGCGCCGCCTTTTGCCCGGGGACCTGGCCTCTATTGCCCGCCCCGGGTGCCGCCATTCGCCCGGGGACGTGGCCTCCGGTGCCTGCCCCGGGTGCCGCCTCTTCATCCGGGGACGTGGCCTCCGGTGCCTGCCCCGGGTGCAGCCTTTTGCCCGGGGACGTGGCCTCTAATGCCTGCCTCGGGCGCCGCCTTTCGCCCGGGGACATTGCCTCCGGTGCATGTTTCGGGCGCCGCCATTCGCCCGGGGACGTTGCCTCTGGAGCGTGTCCCGAACGCCGCCTTTGGCCCGGGGACGTGGCCTCCGGTGCCTGTCCCGGGCATTGTCGCCCTTTTAAAGGTAAAGTCTCTGGTTCTTGATCACGTGCAGGTCATGTGAGGAGCGCCTCAGGAATCAGCAGCCACCTGTCAAGTATTTGAGGCACCTGGTCGGGAGAAGGACGTTGCTACCCCTCGATCCGACGGTAGCAACGTCCACGAAAGAACCAGAGACGTTGCTAGTCTTTTTTGCTTCTTTTGGGGCTATAAATAGCCCTTGTACCCCCTGCTGTAAGGACAAGTTATTCATTATTGCTAGAGTAGCCAAAACTCACAGGTGTGCTCCGGAAGCCTCTCCCCGAAAGAGCCTCCCCAGCCGACTCAGGTTGGGAGCACGCCGACAGGACTAGGTCCCCCACCGGGACCCGAACCTGTATAAATCCTCGTGTCCCTTATTGTGTTTGTCCGGCGGGGGACGACCGGTCACCCAGTCAACCCGCGTTGTGTTTTCTTCGCTAGGATCATCCACGAAATCTGTCGGGGTATTCGCAATACCACGACAGTTGGCGCCGTCCGTGGGGACTCATGACAAGACGCCATGGCTCCCACAAGAACAAGGGCCAGTGCTCTTCCCGGTGACGCCGGTCTCAGAGACCCGGCGCCGCCCGTCCGAGACACGACTGTCCCGGCGCTTCCGCCCGGAGGCGGCCAGACCCAGGTGTTGGATCAAGGATGCCGACTAGAGGGGGGGGGGTGAATAGGAGGCTTTAAAAACTTTAAAACTTAAAGCAAATAAAGAACGAATTATGTAAATAAGAGAAAGAGAACGAACACGATGATTTTTACCGAGGTATCGGAGACTCGCCCAGTCTCCACTAATCCTCGTTGAAGCACTCAAATCTCTTGAGTCTCGCTTCAATATCCACAAAGGATATTATCACTAATGGTTGCTCCTTGTCCACTCCGGAAAGGCGAGCACCGATGCCTTGTACACACTTGCCGAGCCTCTCCGACAATCTCCGAACGGAGAGATCAACGGCCACGCCTCCGAACCGTCTAGGTGAGGGCGCTCACCAAGAGTAACAGGCAGCGAGGTCTTCTCTAGACCTCCAAACACGCACCGAGAAGCTAAGTATATGCAAATGCAAAAGAACTGAAACTCTCGGTGGATCGGAAAGCACTTGACTTGATCAAAAGACCAAGATTTTATATATGAAACTAATGCTCAAGAGTGTATATGAGAGGAGGCTGCTTGTTGTAAGAAACACATGCCCAAAGCCCCTATTTATAGCCTCAAGAATCAAATGAACCGTTGGAGCTAGGGCTGAAAATCAGCAACCCAAACTGACAGTCAGTTATGCAAACTGACAGTCAGTTTAGTGCACAACGGCCGACAAAATTTACGGATAAAAAATAGCTAGCCGTTTGCAGCCAAAACAGGAAAGCTGGAACACGCAACTGACAGTCAGTTACACAAACTGACAGTCAGTTTGTGTACTAGCTCGACCACAAACAAATATAAAAACACAGTAAAACACTCTCTGGTCGAAACCCCAACTGACAGTCAGTATGGACAAACTGACAGTCAGTTTAGTACAAAAAATTTGAGACCAAAAAACACCCTCTCTGGACAATTGTCAGTTACACTAAACTGACATTCAAACTGACAGTCAGTTATGCAAACTGACAGTCAGTATGAACAAAAATAGCTATAACTTTGAATCCAGAAATCCAAAAGAGGTGTTTAATAGCTCGTTGGAAAGATAATTTCAAGGGCTACATTTTTGTCAACAGAAGCAAAAATCAGATCTGCCTAGATATTTCTGAAAAATGCAAATACTCTTCTGCTGTCAAAAACTGAACTGAAAAACAGATTTTTCCAAATAAGACCGAAAGCAAATCCACATAAAAAGGATGCGATGCAATGACCTAACATTCTCGGTTTGTGCTGGAGATAAAAAGAGGACTTTCGCTACCCCTCTTTATAGTACGGTTAAAGCTAGAAAGAATTTTTCCTAACCGATCATCTCCACACACCAAGATCGGTAAAATATAAAAACTCGTAATACCTGAGGTCTTTCGCATCTTCACGATTTTGGACTTGTCTTTTGCTCTTTGCTACTTGTGCTTTTATTTTACGTCGGGTTCTTCTTGTATTCCGTGCATATCTTCCCAACGCAACTCTGTATCAAATAAACTCAATAGCACAATTAGTCCGGAACACTTTGTTTTCATTAATCATCAAAATTAGGGTTAGGCATTAAGGCCTAGATGCAACACCAGGTACCGCCTCCCACCTTCCCTCTTAACTTAGGTGGTTCAACCTCCGGGTCGCTCCCAGTGGCCGCGGGAACCTCGGCCGGGACCAATGTCCCCCCGACGGCTCCCCCGACTCCCCGGGACGCCCTGCTCGAGGCTTTAGTGGAGGGCCAGCTCCGCGCCCAGTGCTCCATCGATGAGCTGCTTCGCGTGTTGGCGCGGCCACCAGCCCCCACATATGTGCCGTACCCATATCCGGGGGCCATGCCCCCGTTTATGGGTCACCCGGCGGTCCCTCCGGTGTCCCGAGGTTCGGCTGTCCAGTATGACCCCAGCGGGGGGTACCCTCCCCCTGTGGGTCATACGTCTGGACCCTTCCCGGCACCCGGGTCCTTCCCGGTGCCGGGAGGGTACTTCATGCCCGGGCCCTTTGTGGCACCAGGGGGATACCCCGTTCCGGGCCCATTCCGGGGGCCGGGGGCCCAATACATGCCAGGGGTTTTCCCTGCACCGGGAGCCAGTCCCGCCCCGCGCGTCGCGTTCACCGCACCGGGGGCGGTCGACAGAGCAGCTCCCGTGCCTCAGCGGACTTCCTCCCGCATTGGCTCCCTGGTTCCGGACGTCGCCGCAGGGGCTTCCCCCTTTCTGGTTCCGGTCGTCGCCACGGGGGCTGCCTCCACTTTGGTTCCGAACGTCGCCGCGGGCGCCCCCTCCCCGGTTCCGGATGATACAGGGGCTTCCCCCTTTCCGGTTCCGGGGGTCTACGCAGGGGGCTCCCCCCAGCCGGCCTCGATAGCTTCCGGGCCGGCAGCTACAGCGCATGAGCTCCCTCCTCCCTCGGGGCCGCCCCTGAGGGTGCCCCCGGCGAACCAGGTCCGTTTCTTCTGGGAGGAGGTCGAGCAAATGCATACCGCCAAGTGCGGGGAAGAACTTCCCCTGGGCCGCGGGTGCGGAGAGCCTTGCTCTCGCACCGGTCGGGGGAAGAGACCCGCCGAGGAGCCAACCTCTCCGGGGGAGAGCCCGGACGTCCGGGAACTCAGCCCCGATCCAGAAGAAAAGCATCGCCACAGCCACTCCGGCGGACCTCTTGGGCCGCTTCCCGACTCCGATAACGAGGGCGTGTCCCCCGTCAAAGAAGACAGCGATCGGGACTCTCCCCGGGAAGTGTAGGGGGCTAATCAGCCCCTATGCCGCAAACTTCGGAGCATTCGGTGGCCGCAGCCCTACCGCCCGCCGCACATCGAGCACTATAATGGTGAGGCCGACCCTTACGAATTTGTGCAGGTATACTCCACGGCCATCTTAGCGGCTGGGGGGGACGAGACGGTGCAGTGCAATGTCTTCCCCCTCTACCTCACCGGGATCGCCCGGTCCTGGTTCTACAACCTGAAGGCCGGCTCCATCAAGTCTTTCGCGCAGCTCAAGCGTGAGTTCTGCGCGAACTTCCAGGGGAACTACGTGCGTCCCCTGGACTCCTCGCAGCTGTACACCGTCCGGCAGAGGACGGGGGAGACCATCTGGAGCTTCTTCAAGCGCTTCGCCCAAGTGAAGAGCAAAGTGGCTCACGTCCCCGACTCTACGGTCATCGAAGCGTGCAAAAACGGGATCCTCTCGGGGGAGCTCCACCCGAGGCTCTCCCGGAGCTGCCCCTCCTCCGCCGATGAGCTCTTCAACATACTCAAAAAGTACGCTCGGGCGGAGGAAGACGACTCTGGAAGAAGACCCAGGGGGCTCCCACCCCCGCCGACTGGGGGGCCAAGGACCCCCTCAAACGCCCCAGGCAGGGGGGGCGTAACAAGCCACGGCCTCGGGACACCTTTGTCCTCGAGGGCGAAGCAGCTCGCGTGACCCCCCGAGGGGCAACTGCCCCTTCCCCAAGCCGAAAGGCCATGGGGGAGGACAGTCTTCCCGTGGTCGGGAAGGCCCCGCGGGGAGAGGCGGGGAAGGACCGTGGTGTAGCTTCCACGGGTCCAGTACCCACGCTACCTGGGAGTGCCACCAGCTGCTGCAGCACTTCGCGGCGTTCCTCGACCAGCATGGGCAGGGGGGACTCCAGCCTCCTTGCCCCCTCGACCAGCTGTTCCGGCCCTTCCTACCCCCGCGGGGGGTCAGCAGGGGCACACGCAGGAGAGGGAGCCTTCAGAAACTCTCCCCTTCCAAACTTCTCAGCACCGTATCAACGTCATCATGGGAGGGTCCGCATCCGGGCGGGACTCTAAGCGCCAGCGCAAGGAGTACGTGCGCGAAGTCAAGGTGGTGGGGGTGCTGCATACGTCTCTGCCACCCAAGTGGTCGGACGTCCCCCTCACCTTCACGGCGGAAGACGCGCGCGGGGTTCGCTTCCTCGTAGATGGCGGGAGCTCCGCCGACGTCCTCTACTTGAAGGCCTTCAGGGAGATGCAGGTGGATGAGAAGCTTCTGCAGCCCGCAGCGAGCCCCATGCAAGGGTTCGTCCCGGGGAAGGCCATCCACCCCGTGGAGAAGGTGGATCTCCCCATGACATTTGGCACCCCGGAGAACTACCGGACCGAGATGGTCCGATTCGACGTAGTGGACCTCCCCTCCTCATACAACGCGATCATGGGGAGGACCACGATTGACCGCCTGGGGGCTGCCACCCATCAAAACTACCTCTGCATGAAGATCCCCGGGCCGCACGGCGTGATCAACGTCCGGGGAGACTAAGACATGGCCTGTGCTCTATACGAGTGCGCCGCCGCCACAATCGGAAGCGTCAACATCATAAAGGCGCCCGGGGGAGAGGTCTCTCCCCCGGAACCAGATGTCGCAGCGATACCTCCCGGGAGGCCCCTCCCCAAGCCGTGTCCGGAAGGGGGCCTTCGGAAGGTCCTGCTGTCCCCGGACGACAAGGACAAAACCGTCCGAATCGGGGGGAGCTCCCCAAGGAGCATGCAACGTAACTGGCTGCTTTCCTACGTGAAAACTCCGACGTTTTGGCGTGGAAGCCTTCGGACATGCGGGGTGTCGCCCGGGAGGTCATTGAGCACAAGCTCGCGGTGACCCCCGGTCACTCCCCTATCAAACATAAGCTGAGGAAACTCTCCCTTGAACGCCAAGAGGCAATCAAGGGGGAGATCGCCTGACTCATAGAGGCGGGGTTCATTCGGGAGGTCCTGCACCCCGAGTGGCTCGCGAACCCGTCCTCGTGAAGAAGTCAAATGGCAAGTGGCGGATGTGCATAGACTTCACTGATCTCAACCGCGCCTGCCCTAAGGACAACTTCCCACTCCTGCGGATTGACCAACTAGTCGACTCCACCGCATGGTGCGAGTTGATGAGCTTCCTAGACGCCTACTCAGGCTACCACCAAGTCCGGATGGTGGAACGGGACGAGGAAAAGACGAGTTTCATAACTCCCTTCGGAACCTTCTGCTACGTCCACATGCCCTTCGGGCTGAAGAATGCGGGAGCGACATTCCAGCGCCTCATGACGCTGATCTTCAAAGACCAAGTCGGCCGCAACGTCGAAGTCTACGTAGACGACGTGATCGTCAAAAGTCCCCACGTAGCCGCCCACGTCGACGACCTAGCGGAGACCTTCTGCAACCTCCGCGCGTATGGGCTGAAGCTCAACCCAGAGAAGTGCGCCTTCGGCGTGCGCAGGGGGAAGCTCCTGGGTTTCCTCGTGTCCCAACGGGGCATAGAGGCAAATCCCGAAAGGATCTGGGCGTTCCTGGACATGCCCCCACCGTGCTCCGTCAAGGATGTCCAGCGGCTCGCCAGCCGCTTAGCCGCGTTGAGCCGCTTCGTCTCGCGGTCGGGGGAACGAGGCCTCCAGTTCTTCAAGATCCTCCGGGGGCTCGAGGGGTTCCAATGGATCCCTGAGGCCCAGGAGGCCTTCGACGACCTCAAGAAGTACCTCACGAGCCCTCTAATGCTCGTGAGTCCATCTCCAGAAGAGCCCTTGCTCCTCTACCTTGCCGCAACCCCGGTCGCCGTCAGCGCGGTATTGGTGAAGGAGCAAGGGGGGCAGCAGCGTCCCGTGTACTATGTGAGTGAGGCCCTCCATGGGGCCAAAACTCGGTACACGGAAATGGAGAAGATCTGCTACGCCCTCCTGATGGCGTCCCTGAAGCTTTGCCACTACTTCCTGGGACACCCCATCACCGTCCTGTCGTCCCTCCCCCTGGGGGAGGTGCTGTGGAACAAAGAGGCCACCGGCCGGATCGGGAAGTGGGGGGCCGAGCTCGCCCCCTTCTCCCTGTCCCTCACAGGCCGCTCCACCATCAAGTCACAGGTCCTCGCTGACTTCATGGCGGAGTGGACTCCTGCCTCTGGGCCCGGGGACGAAGACCTCCCCACGCCGCCCCGACACAGTGACCATTGGACCCTCATGTTCGATGGGTCGCTGTGTCTCGCCGGGGCCAGTGCGGGAGTAGTCCTCCGGAGCCCCGAGGGGAAGGAACTCGAGTACGCGACGCGGCTCGAGTTCCCTACAACCAACAACGTCACCGAGTACGAGGCTTTGCTCCTCGGGTTGCGCCTTGCGCGCTCCCTGGGGATCCGGCGCCTCCTAGTGAAGGGAGATTCTCAGCTCGTAGTTTGCCAAATGGACAAGTCTTACCTGTGCCATGACGCAAACTTGAGTCTTTATTTGCAGGAGGTGCGAAAGATGGAGAGGCATTTCGACGGCCTCGAGGCCCGGCATATCCCGCGAAGGGACAATGACCGGGCCGACGCCTTGGCCCGGGCAGCAAGCGCCCGGGAATCGCTCCCCAAGGGGGCCATCCTGGAAATCATCACGAAGCCCTCGGTGGCCTCCCTGGACACGGGCGACGAGCCTCGCGTCCTGGAGGTCGCCGAGATCACCCGGACTCCGTCATGGATGGACCCCCTCGTCTCCTTCATCAAGGGGGAGGGGGACCCGCCCAACGAGACCGAGGCCAAGCGCCTCCGGGCCAAAGCCCGGGCGTACTTCCTGCTGGAGGGGAAGCTCTACAAGCAGGGGGCTTTCGCCCTCCTGCGTTGCCTCCCACGGCCGAAGGGACTCCAACTTCTTGAGGACAACCATGCGGGGAGTTGTGGCTCTCACCTAGTCCCGCGTGCCATCGCAGCCAAGGCTCTCCGGCAGGGCTTCTATTGGCCCACGGTCATGCGCGACGCGCGAGACGTTGTCTCCGCGTGCGAGGCTTGTCAGAAGATGGCCAAGGGTTCGAACCTCCCCCCTGTAGCGCTGAATACTATCCCCATCACTTTGCCCTTCGCGCGCTGGGGGATGGACCTCTTAGGACCCTTCCCCCCAGCTCCCGGAGGATACAAGTATGCGGTTGTCGCGGTCGACTACTTTACAAAGTGGGTAGAGGCAGAACCCTTGGCCAGCATCACCTCCCGGGCCGTCCAGCGATTTTTCTGGAAAAACGTCGTTTGTCGTTTTGGTGTCCCCCGGGAAATCACTATTGATAACGGGACCCAATTCGACTCGGCTTATTTCCGGGAATTCTGTGAAGGCCCAGGGCTCGTCATCCACTTCGCCTCAGTGGCCCATCCCCGGAGCAATGGGGCTGTCGAGAGGGTCAACGGCGTGATCCTATGCCGGTGACTCGAGCAGGCCGCTTCTAAGCGGGGTGCATGGGCAGAGGAGCTCCCTAGCATCCTCTGCTCCATGCGCACCTCCCCGAGCAGGGCGACGGGACGTACTCCCTTCTCCCTAGTCTACGGGGCTGAGGCAATCCTCCCCCCGGAGATTGGCTTCCGGTCGCTGCGGGTCGAGCTCCTAGACGGGGCTTCGACCACAGCATACCAAGCCAATGAGGCCAACCAGCGGCTGGAAATCGATCTCGTGGAGGAGGAATGCGATCGAGCGCTCCTCTGCCACGCCGTCTATGAGCGCGAGATGGCGCGCGCATACAACCAGCGCGTGTGCGAAAGGTCCTTCCGCCTTGGGGACCTTGTCCTCTAGCGCGTCACAGACCCCCAAGCCCAGGGCAAGCTCTCCCCCAAATGGGAGGGCCCCTACAGGATCTCCGCGGTCCTGGGCTCGGGGGCTTACAAGCTCTCCAACCTCCAAGAGCAGGAGCTGAAGCACACGTGGAACTCGCGTTTACTTCACAAGTTTTACGTCTAGCCTACACAGGCCCGTCCCCTCTCCCCAGAGCGATTACGCCAGAGGGGGAATGGGGACCTCCTACTTACTGTCCCCTCCCCCGGAGCGATAATGTCGGAGGGGGAGGGGGGACATTGTAATCACCTTTCCCTCCCCTTTTGCGACTTCGCGGGGGGAGGTGTTGTATTTTGTTGCATTATCAATACAACTGGATTTTTTTTCTTCTTCAACTGTCTCATTGCAGGTTCTTCACATTACCACCTCTAGAGGTGACGCCCTCCCTACGAGGATGCCCTCCCCGTGAGGAAGTGGGCTCAGACCCAAAAAGTCCCTCCTGTAGGGTGGCTTACGATCAGCCCTCGTGGACTGAGGGTGTAAGCGGCAACCCGGCCCTCAGGGACTGTGGTAACGAGTCACTTTGGGAGACTAGTCCCCTACCCAAATACTCAGACCCGTCATCGGGCACATCCTCCTCTGGGAGTTGACAGTCTCCCCAACGGGACAGATTTCTTGGATATTCTTCTTCGAAGACCTTATTCCTAGCTCCCCGTTCTCACGGCGACCGGACAATTGTCTCCCGGAAGGTTTATCTCCGGAAATCTCATCTCAGGCTTTCTTGGATACTTCTTTCCCAGAGATCTTATTCCCGGCTCCCCCTTCTCACGGCGACCGGCTGATTGTCTCCCGGAAAAATTACGGATTTCTCGGATGTTTCTTCCCCCAAGACCTTATTCCCGGCTCCCCGTTCTCACGGCGACCGGACGATTGTCTCCCGGAAAGTTTTCCCCCGGAAACCTCGTTTTCAAATTTTTTAACTTGGAAAAATTCTTATGCTACAGGTCTTCACCTTCATCCCGGGGGCTTTGTCACCCCCACAGCGCGCGGAGCTACCCTCCGGCCCGCTGTGGGCGGGGGGCATAAGGAGCCCCCAGGAGTCGTATGGACCATCCAAGAAAAATGAGTAAACTTAGCTCATTCTTATTAAAAGAAGTCGTCCAGACCATCCAAGAAAAATATCAAAAGAAGACTCTTAAAGCAACAAGGAGCAAACATGGCTTTATTAATCATTCAACCGGAGGACATCTTGCCCCTCCGGTAGGCACCAGAAACGGTACAACCCGAGTCATAACCCGGAAATTCTCTACATCCTAAGGCTCCTACGCCTAATAGTCTCAAATCGTGGAACACAGTTTACCTCCAAATTTTGGAATAGATTGCATGAAACCCTAGGAACCCAGTTGGATTTCAGTACTGCATATCATCCACAGACGGGAGGACAGACAGAAAGAGTCAACCAAATCCTAGAGGATCTTCTAAGAGCTTGTATACTAGATTATGGAACATCATGAGACAAATGTTTACCGTTTGCAGAATTTACATATAATAACAATTATCAAGCTAGTATACAGATGGCACCATTTGAAGCTTTATATGGACGTAAGTGCAGAACTCCATTGCATTGGAATGAGCCAGGAGAACGAAAGGCCATAGGACCAGAGATAGTAGAAGAAGCAGAAGCTCATGTCAGACTCATCAGAGAAAGGTTGAAAACAGCACAATCACGACAAAAGAGTTATGCAGATAAACGACGGAGAGAATTATCATTTGAACCAGGAGATTTTGTGTATCTCAAGGTCACACCATTCAAAGGATTACAAAGATTCCAAGTGAAAGGAAAGTTATCTCCAAGATACATTGGACCATTTAAGATAATCAAGAAAAAGGGAGAAGTATCATATAAATTGGAATTACCTGTGGGATTAGCAGGAGTGCATGATGTGTTTCATGTCTCTCAGCTCCAGAAATGTTTGAAAGAACCTACTGATCAGATAGATGTTCAAGATGTGCCATTACAGAAGAATCTCACTTATCTTGAGCACCCAATCAGAATCCTAGCCACTGATGAACGTCAGCTCAGAAGGAAGAAAATCAGATTGTGTAAAGTTCAATGGAAAAATCATTCAGAGCAAGAGGCTACTTGGGAGAAGGAAGAAGATCTTAAGCAAACCTATCCTTATCTTTTCCAGTCTTAGGTAAATCTCGGGGCGAGATTTCTTTAAGGAGGGTAGATCTGTAACACCCTGAGTTAGGGGTGAAAATTTCCTTTTTCATCAATAGCATGCATGCATGTATCTGTAGTAATAGCCAGATCAGTATCTATCCTAAGCCCTAAAATCTCCAAACTCTATCCTGTGACCTCAAATCAAGATCAGATTGTTCAGAAGTGATCTATCAGTTACTCTGAACTTAAAAGTCTTCAGAACCCAGATCCAATTTTATCTCTAAATCCCAGATTTATCAACTTCTTCTGTTTTCGAAAACAGAAATACCTTATATTACCCAAATACCCTAAGTTTCAGAAATACAGATTTAATCCGAATCTTGACCAAGTTCAGACCAGATTATTCCTGGAATATGATCATGGGTATGTCAATACCTTAATATAAAAAGTTGACGGCCAGATTTCACCATCTAGACTCTTTTCACAAATCAGTCCAAGAGTTATCGCAAATTAGTCCTTATCTGATATCTGAAAATCCAAAAAGGCTAAAATCTCCAGATTAACTTCAAATTCAGAATTTCTTCAGCAAATCTTCTCAAAATGCTATTTGCCACAAGTTTCTCTTCTGTGCAGATATCAAAATCGAACCCTAAATGCCAGAATTCGAAATCGACAAAACTTAAATCTTATTTTACCCTAAATTACCCTATTTTCAGTTTGTATCGAAAACTATTCAAATGTGTCAAATTTTATCAATTACCTTTGCCAAATACCTTGTTGAATATAATCTACCAGATTAGTGAAATCAAATTCAACTCTAACCTTCCAAATCTCCAGAATTACAGATTGGTCCAAATGTGAAAATCAAATATTGCAAATCAGTCCATTTTTGACCAGGCCAACTGCTGTACACGACCAGGGCTCGCCGTGGTTTCCTTGCGCCGTGGTTGCTTGCCGCCTGTGAAGCTTCGCCTGCAACTTGACCGTGCATGCCAGTGCGCACGTGTCCTCGCTCCAGCTGGTGCCGTGGCAAGGCCGCTTCTACGTCGACGACCAGTGCTTGCTCCTGCGCGCGACCAGCAGTGACTTTGTCAGCAATCCATCGCCACGTAGCCTCGCCGCGCCAGTACTTGTCGCCACCGCTTGCTACAAGCTTTGCCAGGTCCCGATGAGGCGACATTGTGATCAGTTGAAAGCTTGTCGCCGTCGCATCACCGCTCTTGCTGTTTCTTCGCCGCTACTGCTCCAGCACGCAACCGATCTCATCACAGCAACCAATTACTTCATTGTTCCCCTTTGCCATCTTTGCCTGACCTATTTAAACGCTCCTGTGTGCAGCAGCTTCTCCACACATCACCAGGACTTAACCAATTTCCAAATTTCACCGCTGCAGTCGTCTTCTCCGGCGAGCCATCGAGGAGACTCACGGTGCCAGCACTCTACAGATCATCTCCTGTCAAATTAAAGCCATCAGTGAGTTCATCTACTCAACCTCTCTGTGTAGTACTGTCTAATTGCTCCCCGGTGACCTCTAACGCCGGCGATCACCGGAAATGGCTGAAATTCGAAGAATGCCCTGTTCCGGCAATGCAGGCCAAATTACCTCGTATTAGCTCTCGATTCTGTAGAAGAAGTTGATCAGTGAGTCGTTTCCAGCAAGCCTGTGCATCAAGATCTCCAGATTGAGCTTCAATCGAAGCTTTCCCCAATTTTTGAACTTCTCCAGAAACCGGCGATCGTCGCCAGGCTTCTCCGGCCATCCTCCGGCCAAAGTGATCGTGCAGGTAGCTTCCTCTTACCCATATATCACTTCCCAAGCTTGGAATCGAGTTCGTTCGGCCTAAATTGAAAACCCCCAAATAGCAGTGTTCTTCTCCGGCGCCGATGACCGGAAAAGTGTTCCCGGCCGTTTCAGCCCAAATCACCTTGTCATTTAGATGTGCCTTAGCCTCCTGAGCATTTTTGTCTTCTATCTCGACACCTAAATCGGCCTAGATCAAAAGTTATAGCTTTGCCAAGTTTTTGCCCAGAACTGATCTAGTGCAGCCAGTTCATCTCTGTTCATCATCAAATTTCTTGCTTTCCAGTCATTTCTTGCCCTAGATCCTGTTGACTTAATTGTTCTTGTTACTCAAGCCTACCTCCCAGACAAAGTGGTGCATCATTTGGAGCTCCAGATCAAAAGTTATGCTAAGCCCTAGTTTTTGGCATTGTCAGCTCTATGCCAGAGCTTGTCAGCCAGTGGCATTGACCTTATTTACCCACTTCTGGTTGTGTAATTTGAAATCCACTTTGTCCACTGAATTTGTAGAGTTGTGATCTACATTTTCTTCTACTACCACAACTTGAGATAAGCCTCCTAGCTTTTCTTAAAGCTATGTCCAAGCTTTGATCCGAATGTCGATCTGTTGACATTCGCTGTTTTGATTAAACCAGCCACAAAATTGTTATCCCTATTGCAATCCTGAAACCCTAAGATTATCTAATCACCATCCTTAGCCCAAATTCCTTGAAACCCTAGAATCTCAGTTCAATTGCAGTTCAAATTATCTCCAGTATAGTTCAATCATTCTTGTTGAGCATTTCTGCATAAAAGTCTTAAAATATTTTAATATTATAAGTAATTATTGTGTGTTTGTTTGTCGTCGAGCAGATTCAGAAGCTGACTTTGAAGATTTTGCTGTTGACCCGTCATCGACTGCTGTATTTTACGACGCGGAAGGCAAGTCATATCCTTGGTCATCTTGAACCTATATTTTAAATGTTGCTATAATATAACCTTGAATATAGGCAATATTGCATGTGAAAGATTGAGAATGATTGATTTATGAATTGGCAGTACTAGACTGGTTATCTGTGAAATGTGAAAAAAACAAGTTTTGAGCCATGAACTATTATATGTATGTATATACTTATATTCATGAAATAAAACCCCTAGCCGTGACCAGAAAAATGGTATGGATGGCTGTAGCACTGGAGGTGCTAGACTGCAAAGGAATGCAGGCACTGAAGGTGCAGGGTTGTGGATGGTCTGGTCACTGGCATATAAGGACTAGAACCTTGTGTTGTGCGTCTTGTGGCATGAACAACGTGCTAACCGCAAGCCTGGTATGGGACAGGCCTGAACAAGTAATTATGTGGATCGCACATGAAACCCCTGCATGAGATGTGTAGTGATGCACGATAAACACGGAGCGCGGCTCCCACACATATCACTGAAGGTGATCAAGCACGCTGACCCAGTAATGGGAATAAGCAATGGGGTGGAGGTTTGGATACAACCTGCCACAACTGTGCCTCACTGAGAGCCACAGGGTCGGGGGTGAATTGTGAGTGATACATAACAAAATTTCTTGTTATTTCCACCTTGCCGCTCACAGTATGAAGTGAGTCAGGGGTCCAATCATTTTGTTATGATAGGAAAGGTTTGAAAGTGGAATATCTTGCGGGTAAATTGGTACGTCTCTGCAGAGTTAAAAACGTATTCGAATACTCCGAGCTCCTGGGTTTATAGGAGTCTGCTGCGGTGGATTAAATCCACGGGGTGTGACACAAGTACTATTTTCTAAATAAAATATATTTAATCAAGATTACCCAAATGACATGTGTTGTCATGATAAGGAGTGCTGCCGTGGGCTGTCGTGTGTCGACGTGTCGCGGTAGTGCTATAATCTAGTGAACATGAATGATGATGTTACTTTATGAAAAGTGCTGCCATGGGATGAGGTATGAAAGGAAAAGATTATTTTACAAATATCCATAATTCTTGACTAGTCTAGGTTCATATCATCACTACTATATGTATCTACTCTTACCTATGACTTGCTGAGTACGTAAGTGCTCACCCTTGCAACATTCAACTCAATAAATGGAGCCTACCTTGATCAAGATGATGGCACGGAGTACTACGTGGATCCAGAAGGAGGAGAATCAGTTCCGCCAGAACCCTGAAGTGTGTTGTTCTGCCGTCAACTTCTTTTGTGGGAGGGTCACCTATCTTCTACTGCGTAGTTAAATATTTTGCTAAACCCTGAATGCCTTGTAGGCATTGTAATCCTCTTTATGTAATATTAAGGCCAGCAGGCCACACTACTTAATATTTTGTGAGTACTCTGTTGCAATGTAATATACTCCTGTGTTTGACTCATCCTGGGAAGTCAAAGGTTGTGGTTTGGGACTAGCTGCAGCGAGCTAGGTCTCTACAGGAGTAGTCGTTGTCCCAGTCTCGGGGCGCGACAGGCTAAAAGTCCCAGATCATCTCCAAATCCAGATCTGATCAAGTGATTACCTCTCTTTCATTTTTCTGAACATTTTTCCCTTCTGGAAGAATTCCAGAATCTCAACCGAAACCCTAGTTTCAGCCTCGACGAAAGTTTCAAACCCTAATTACCCTGTTTTTGATTTTTGCCGAAACTACCAGATCTTATCGGATTTTACCATTTTTCCTTCTGGATGAGTCTAAGACATTTTGTAGCACTAAGCTGCAGAGTCAAAGTTCAAATCAGCCCTTCAGATCTCTGAAATTACACATAGGCCCAAATTCCCGAGCCAAAACCTTCACAGTTTAGTCCAAACCGTCTCATTTCAGTCCAAAACCTTGCAAACAAGCCCCTGGCCTTTTCTTCGACCACGACCAGGAGACCGCGTGCACGACCGCGATCAGTGTTCGTTCGACCAGCGCCCCGCCATTTGCCGCGCCGTTGAGCTCGCCGCCGGCGAAGTTCCTCGCGCTGCCACCTTCACGGCCACGTAGCCACCAACCTTGCACAGCTGTACCGCCACCGTGGAACGCTTCAACCACACCGTGCCGTGTTCTTCCCCGCGCGCGCGCGTGCCCGCTGTTGTCAGGAGCTCCACGCCACATGGCTGCCATCCCGGAGATCAGCACCTCGTCTTCCTGACGAAACCCCGGTTTCGCGCGATGCTCCGCCTCTGGCAGAGCCCCGCCATGTCCCCAAGCACGTCGTTGACCGCTCCAGCGCCAGAAGAAAAATCCCCGGCGATTGCTGCTGCTCCCGAGAGCTTCACCCGCGGCTATATAAGCCCCCCCTTTGCCCAGCATCTCTTCACACCACCGCAGTTGTAAGCCTTAGCTTCCACCACCAGAGAGCAGCTGAGTTCTCCAGCGCCGCCGCGAAGACCTTCTTCCCCGGCGAGCAGTTCCTGAAGCTCACGGCGCCAGCTTCGCCCGAAGCTTCCCCCTTCAAGCCAACACCACCAGTAAGGTCCCCTTGTCCCCCTGTACGTTTCATAGCCATCAATTGGCCCCCGGCGAACCTCAACGCCGGCAATCACCGGAAAAACCGAAATCCCCTGTTCCCGTAATGCCGAGTGATTCAAGTCAAATTGATCCTCGTGCCAGTAGAGAGTATTGATCAGTGAGCTAGGAGAAACGAGCCTGTAAACTTAGAATCGCCAATTTTGCCCCGAGCTTCGAAATTCCATATTTGAGCCTCGGCAGTTCGCCGGAGAACGCCGCCGTGCTTCTCCAGCCATTCTCTGGCAAAATTGAGTGCACCAATAGCCTTGTGACAGCCCCTAGATGCTTCCCGAGCGTGGAATTAAGTTCAAACGCCCTGGAACGAAAACCCCCAAATCGGTGCCTTCGTCTTCGGCCCCGATCGCCGGAGTTCGTTTTCAGGCCAAACTAGCCGGTGAAACCTCGTCATTTAGATAGATCTCAACCCCCTGAGCAATTTTGTCTACTAGCTCGACTTCTGGATCGACCTGAATCAAAAGATATGGTCATGCCAAGGTTGCTGTCCAGTGGTTCAGTTCATATTCAGGCCACCGTGTTTGCTCACCGGATTTGGCCACCTTCCGGCCACCTTCTGCTCTTGAGCCTGTTTAGAGTTTTGTAGCTGTTATCAATGCCTAAACCCCAGACAAAGTTTTGCATCAATTGGAGTCCTGAGTCAAAAGTTATGCAATGCCCTAGTTTCTGGCCATGTCTAGCACTATGTCAGTGCATGACCACCAGTGGCATTGGATGATTTAGACTTGTTCCATTTGAGGAATTGAAATGCCACTTTGTCCAGTAAGTCCTTTGAGCCATGATCTACAACATTCCCTACTACCACATCTCCAGAAAACAGACCTAGAACCGATTTAGAGCAATGTCAAGCCATGAGTCGAATGTCAGCCCTTCGACATTCAAGCCCTTTGAGCCCATCTCTTCGACCTATGTCAAGTGACCTTGTCCAAACCCTTACCCCTGCATGCATGATGTATTTACGTATTATTCTCTAGTACTTGTATACTTATATAGTGTGTATGTGTTGTTTGTATCCGCCGTGGAATCAGACGTTGAAGGAACCGAGGAGATCTTCGAGGATTCATCTGAGCAGCTAGACCCATCACTGCAAGGCAAGTCTCAATCCCTTGATCATGTCTAGCCTATTATTTTGGAATGAAGTATGTTAACTGTTTTCAAGTATGTGCATGCCTTAGATTCAAATAAGAACTATGTTTCAATAAAGTGAATAGATATGACCTAAATGATTGTGAAGCCCCTTTTGACATTGAATATCCCTGCACCCTTGTCACCCTAGAATATCATGCTTAGGCTACACTATGCTCAAGATAGTATGATAAATGTTGAATGGTCACATATGAGAAAAGTATATTCAAAACCCTTTTGTGAAAGAAAATGTGATTGGAATCGATAGTGAGGATGGTTTGAGAGGATGGTGCTGTGTGCGCACTGGGAATGTGAAAGACTCCTCACTAGAGATTCATAAGGACTAGAACCTTGTGTTGTGCTTCTATGCGGCATGAAAAACGTACCAACCACTTGCCTGTTTATGGGACGGGCGCAACTTAGTAGCTTTCTTTAGTATTAGCTTTTCCCTGCAATGGTTGTCGATCCAGTGTCTTGCGAGAACTGGTGGGCCGCAGAAGGCCATGAGTGATGTGAGTTAAGAAAAATCATGAGAGGAAAAGGTGGAAAGAAGGAAGACGCCCTATGCCAGATTAAGTCGTGCGCGATTGTAATCAAGAGAGGCTATGTGTCTTGCGAGAACATAGACCCAGGCTAGGAAGTAAGGCAGTGGGGAGGACCCACAACGGTACTTGAGACTTGACTGTCTATTTACCGGGCAGGGAATAGTTAATGCTAGGACTGTAAATTGTTGTGTCATCTCGGCCTTGTCACATGCGTAAGAGTCGCATGGAGAGGTACCGACTTGAAAGCCGAATGATCGGTGGATTAAGGTGGTACACCTTTGCAAAGTTTAAAAAGTATCGGATACTCTGAGCTCCCAGGTTATGGAGTCTGCGTGCTGTGGATTCTATTCACGTCGATGCAACACAACTAGCTTTTGGAAAGTTTTCACAAAATCAGAATAAAGTGGTGACTCATGAAAGACCGCCACACACAACGTTTTCTAAGAATTTAGCTTAGGGTTTTAAAAGCACCGCTTTTGAAAATAAAAGTCTCTTTTCCAAAGACTAAGTGTGAAAATCTATTCTATATACATATATGAAGCCAAGGAGCTATTCTTTGAGAAATTTCCCCCATCTATATATACACTTGCATTCTTATTTGGGACTTGTTGAGCACCATGTGGACAATGTGCTCACCCTTGCTTTTACAAACGAATTTAGAAGAAGGATTCGTCGACCCTGAATCTTACGGTCTTGAACCCAATGTGGAACAAGAAGAAGAAACTGAAGACCAAGCTTGATAGAGGGTTATGCACCAAGGTGGAGTCAGATGTGGAGAAGGCCCGTACACCGCTGCTGCAGAAGAAGAAGACTGATGAAGTCTTTTCGTTTGTTACTGTTGTTTTATTCGGTGCCGACCTTTGTGTCGAAAACTCCTTAATTTGTATCAACTTTTAAATGCGTCATTTTGGCGCTAAGTTATTGTGATGTTGGTCCTTGTGATCAGCACTTGTTTTTAATTACTCGCATTTTTATATAATGCATCTTGTTGTTGTGAGCTGCAATGTACCTTTTCTGAGTGCAACCCACCTGGGCGGTTGCCACCGGATTCCTCAAATGAGGGTCCCACACCGGAGGCCCTCCGCTAGCTCCCAGGCCAGGTCCCGGTACAATGCGCGTATGCGGCGCTGAGCTTCCCGGAGCACGTCCTCGGGCCAATACTCGTAGCCCGCCAGTGGAAGTATCCGAAGAGGGGGGATCATCCGGGACCCCGGACACGGAGGGGATAATTCAGCGCGATGATTGTCAAAATTATCCAAGTGCCACTCCGGATGCCATCTCAATCGGATCGGCTCTCGGATAGCGTCCCTGCTGCGCTCCCCGGAGAAGAGACTTAGCAAGATCAAAGCGGCTTGGGCGTCCCCCGAGGGGCATCGACCGGGGCTCAAAGGCCTCGCCCCCGGGCAACCCCTTCCGGACCTTCGCCCGGGAGTAACCTCCCGGGAATCCTGGTGACAATGTATTCATTAAAGACTTAGAAAAATTTTTCAATTCCATTGCATTTCAAAATGTCTTTTTACAAGTGTCCGGGGCTTCTTCTAAGAAGCTACTGGGAACAAAATTCTAAGAAAGCAAAAAGGGCCCTATCCAAGACCCGGGGGGAGGCTCATACTTTGTCATTGGCGTCCTCCCCCCGGGGGGCTTCCGTCGGGGCCGGGGCCGGGGCATCCGCTGTCGGAGGCACCGGTGCCGGGAACCTCACCTGGACGATCCGGTCGTAGAAGCCCCCAGCGAGTTGCTCCACCTCCCGGCGCGAGGGCTCGAAGAACTTGGGGAAGCTCTGGGGGATGCGGCCCCTGATCGCCCGGGCGCCCACCCCCCGGTGCTCCATGAGCCCGGCCGCGGCCGCAACCACGGGGATTGCCCGGCCTCGTGCCCGGGCATCTGCGGCCTCCGGGATCACGGAGACTTGTCGTTAAGAAAACGCATAGCCTCCGTGAGTGTGGCCGGGGGCACCTCCGAGCTGCTCCCGGAGCCTAGGCTCATGCCGAGGCTCTCGAGGGCCGAGCGGATGGAGCGGCCTGCGTCCATCACCGCCCGGACGCTCGAGTCCTCGAGCTCCCGGAAGGCCTTCTCCTTCGCCTTGGCCTCCTGCCGGAGGCAATCGTTGACGGCCTCAGAGACATGGACTGGGGCCCGGACCCGGGCCAGCTCCTGGAGGGCTTCGTCCCGCTGCCCCAGGTAGGTGGCGGCCCTCCCCTCCGCGTCCTTCAGCAGCCGGCTGATGCGCTGCTCAAGGCCCCAGGTAATGGCCGCCCCCTACAAACTCCAGAGTTAGAAAAAATTCAAGTGTAGGGGGCCGAAAGAAATCTTTATCGACTCGGGTAAGTACCTGGATCTGGAGAGACTGGAGCTCCCCAAAATGCTCACGGAGCATCCCCTCCGCGACGTAGGCCTGGACCTTCCGGGTCTGCAGGCCCTTCGCGTAGCGGTCGACCTCCCCCGCGGAAAGCAAGGGGGTCTCCCCCCCGACGCCGGTCCCGTCGCTGCCGATGAGGGGCCCCCGGACCTGAGCTCCCGCCGTAATCTCGGCCGGGGTTGTGGTGGTCGGCGTCTTCATCGCCGAGGAGGTGGCCTCTGAGGAAGTGGCCGAAGAGGTCTCGGAAGGGGTCCCTCCCTAGGGGGGAATCATCAGCCCTTTTCCCTTCCCGGGCGGGAGGGCCCTCGGGACCTCCACTTCCGGAGGGACCTCATAGATTGAGGGGCTCCCCCCCTCGTCTACCGGCCACTCCACCCACGGAGGCAAGGCCTCCGCGAACCTCACCTCCGGCTTCTCCAGCTCCAAAGGTGTCGGGGGCGCCGGGAGGGCCGCCACCGAAGGCGGTGTAACACCCCAGTTTTTGATTATCTTTTCTGCTTGCGAATCAGCATAACTTCTTTGGAAACCCTGATGTTTTAACCCTATCTTGATCTTGGGTATGCCACTACCTTAACCTAAAAAGTTGGCTGCTAAACTTCTTTCCCCAGATCATTTTCACATTTCAGTCCAAAAGCGTTTCAATTTAGTCCTTTTCAGAAGTTTCAGAAAACCCAAAAAGGCTAAAAGTCCCAGATCACCTCAAAATCCAAATCTGATCAAGTGATAACCTTTCTTTCTTTTTTCTGAACATTTTTCCCTTCTGGAAGAATTCCAGAATCTCGACCAAAACCCTAGTTTTAGCCTCGACAAAAGTTCAAACCCTAATTACCCTAATTACCCTGTTTTCGAATTTTGTCAAAACCACCAGATGTTATCGGATTTCATCATTTTTCCTGCTAGATGAGTCCAAGACATTTAGTAGCACTCATCTGCAAAATCAGAATTCAAATCAGCCCTTCAGATCTTCAGAATTGCAATTAGGTCCAAATTCCCGAGCCAAAACCTTCGCGTTTCAGTCCAAAGCCTTGCAAATAAGCCCCTGGCCTTTTCTTCGACCACGACCAGGAGACCGCGTCCACGACCGCGACCAGTGCTCGTTCGACCAGCGCCCTGCCGCTTTGCCGCACCGTTGAACTCGTCGCCGGCGAAGCCCCTCGCGCTGCCACCTCACGGCCACGTAGCCACTAGCCGTGCGCAGCTGTACCGCCACCGTGGAGCGCTCAAGCCCCACCGTGCCATCTTCTTCCCCGCGCGTGCCTGCTGCTGCTGCTGCTGCCAGGAGCTTTATGCCACTTGGCCACCATCCCGAAGATCTTCGCCACCACCTCCTGACGGAATCCTGATATCCCGCGATTCACCGTCTCTGGCAGAACCCCGCCGCGTCCCGAAATACCTCGATGACCGTCCCGGCGTCAGAAGAAGATATCCCCCGGCGATTGCTGCTGCTCCCGAGAGCCTCACCCACGGCTATATAAACCCCCTCCCTTGCCCAGCATTGCCTCACACCACCCCACAGCTTCCTTGCCTTAGCCTTACCACCCGAGAGCAACCGAGTCCTCAGCGCCGCCGCGAAGTTCATCTTCTCCGGCGAGCAGTTTCTGGAGCTCACGGTGCCAGCTTCACCCGAAGCTTCCCCCTCCAAACCAACGCCACCAGTAAGCTCCCTACACCTCTCTCTACGTTTCATAGCCGTTAATTGGTCTCCGGCGCACCTCAACGCCGGCAATCACCGGAAAACCGAAATCCCCTGTTCCCGCAATGCCGAGCGATTCAAGCCAAATTGATCCTCGTGCCTGTAGAGGATATTGATCAGTGAGCTAGGAGGAACAAACCTGCAAGCCTGGATTCGCCAATTTTGCCCCGAGCGCCGGATTTCCATGTTCGAGCCTCGGTAGTTCGCCGGAGCACGCCGCTGTGCTTCTCCAGTCGATCTCTGGCAAAATTGAGTGCACCAATAGCCTTGTGACAGCCCCTAGATGCTTTTCGAGCGTTGAATTGAGTTCAAACACCCTGGAACGAAAACCCCCAAATCGGTGCCTTCGTCTTCGGCCCCGATCACCGGAGTTCGTTTTCCGGCCAAACCAGCCGATGAGACCTTGTCATTTAAATAGATCTCAACCCCCTGAGCAATTTTGTCTACTAGCTCGACCTCTAAATCGACTTGAATCAAAAGTTATAGCCATGCCAAGGTTGCTGTCCAGTGGCTCAGTCCATGTCCAGGCCACCGTGTTTGCTCACCGGATTTGGCCACCCTCCGGCCACTTTCAGCCCTTGAGCCTGTTGAGAGTTTTGTAGCTGATATCAATGCCTAAACCCTAGACAAAGTTGTGCATCAATTGGAGCTCTGAGTCAAAAGTTATGCAATGCCCTAGTTTCTGGCCATGTCAAACACTATGTCAGTGCATGTCCACCTGTGGCATTGGATGATTTAGACTTGTTTCTTTTGAGCAATTGAAATGCCACTTTGTCCACTAAGCCTTTTGAGCCATGTTCTACAACTTTCCCTACTATCACATCTCCAGAAAACAGACCTAGAACCGATTTAGGGCAATGTTAAGCCATGAGCCGAATGTCAGCCCTTCGACATTCAAGCCCTCTGAACCCATCTCTTCAACCAATGTCAAGTGACCTTGTCTAAACCAATTCCCCTGCATGCATGATGTATTTACGCATTATTTTCTAGTGCTTGTGTGCTTATATAGTGTGTATGTGTTGTTTGTACCCGTCGTGGAACCAGACGTTGAAGGAGCAGAGGAGATCCCTGAAGATTTGTTTGAGCAGCTAGACCCGTCACTGCAAGGCAAGTCTCAAACCCTTGATCATGTCTCACCTATTATTTTGGAATGAAGTATGTTAACTGTTTTCCAGTATATGCATGCCTTAGATTCAAATAAGGACTATGTTTCAATAAAATGATTAGATATGACCTAAATGATTGAAAAGCTCCTTTTGACATTGAATACCCCTGCACCCTTGTTACCCTAGAATATCATGCTTAGGCTATGCTATGCTTAAAGATTATATGATAAATGTTGAATGGTCACATATGAGAAAAGCATGTTCTAAGCTCCTTTTTGTGAAAGAAAATGTGATTGGAATCGATAGTGAGGATGGTTTGATTGGATGGTGCTGTGTGCGCACTGGGAATGTGAAAGACTCCTCACTAAAGATTCATAAGGACTAGAACCTTGTGTTGTGCTTCTATGCGGCATGAAAGACGTACCAACCACCTGCCTGTTTATGGGACGGGCGCAACTTAGTAGCTTTCTTTAGTGTTAGCTTTTCCCTGCAATGGTTGTCGGTCCAGTTTCTTGCGAGAACTGGTGGGCCGCAGAAGGCCATGAGTGATGTGAGATCAGAAAAATCATGAGAGGAAAAGGTGGAAAGAAGGAAGACGCCCTAAGCCAGATTAAGTCGTGCGCGACTGTAATCAAGAGAGGCTATGTGTCTTGCGAGAACATAGGCCCAGGCTAGGAAGTAAGGCAGTGGGGAGGACCCACAACGGTACTTGAGACTTAACTGTCTATTTACCGGGCAGGGAAATAGTTAATACTAGGACTGTAAATTGTTGTGTCATTTCGGCCTTGTCACATGCGTAAAAGTCGCATGAAGCTGATCCGACTTGAAAGCCGAATGATTGATGGATTAAGGTGGTACACCTTTGCAAAGTTTAAAAAGTATCGGATACTCTGAGCTCCCAGGTCATGGAGTCTGCGCGCTGTGAATTCTATTCACGTCGATGCAGCACAAGTAGCTTTTGGAAGTTTTTCACAAAATCTGAGTAAAGTGGTGACTCATGAAAGACCGCCACACACAACATTTCTGAAAATCTAGCTTAGGATTTCAAAAGCCCCGCTTTCGAGAATAAAGACCTTTCTTTAAGGCTACATGTGAAAATCTATTATATATTTATACACAGAGCCAAAGAGCTGTTCTTTGAGAGATTCCCCATCATCTATATATTTATGCATTGTTACTTGAGACTTGTTGAGCACCATGTGGACAATGTGCTCACCCTTGCTTTTACAAACAAATTTAGAGGAAGGATTCGCCGACCCTGAATCTTATGGTCTTGAACCCAATGTGGAACAAGAAGAAGAAACTGAGGACCCATCCAGTTAAAGGGTTATGCACCAAGGTGGAGTTCGATGTGGAGAAGGCCCATGCAATACCGCCGCTGCAGAGAAAGAAGACTGATGGAGCCCTTTTGTTTATCGTTGCTGTTTTATTTTGTGCCGACCTTTGTGTCGAAAACTCCTTAATCTGTATTAACAATTAAGTGCGTCATTTCGGCGCTAAGTTATTGTAATGTTGGTCCTTGTGATCAGCACTTGTTTTTAATTACTCGCATTTTTATATAATGCATCTTGTTGTTGTGAGCTGCAATGTGCCTTTTCTGAGTGCAATCCACCTGGGCGATTGCCACTGGAATCCTCAAATGAGGGTCCCTCAGAGGCGGCGAGGGGGCGTAGTCCACCGAATCAGACGCCGCCCCGCCTGCGGCCGGTCCCTTCCCCCGAACCTCAACGGGGCTCTCCGGGGGAGGGGGAGTTGCTTCCTTCCGCGCCGGCGCCCGGGCACGCCCGGTCTCGGGGGTCTGGTCCGGGGCCTTCGCCGGCGTCGAGGCCGGCATCGTCGATGGGCCGGGGGCTTTTTGAACTCTGGCCTTCTTAGGCTCAGAGCCCCCTGCAGTTTCCTTCCCCCGCTTGTACGATCCGGGGGTAGGGAGGGGCTTCCTCTCCAGTAGCTTTAGCCCGAAGGCCTCGGCTACAAGGTTCCGGGGAGGGCCCTCTCCCACGACGCGCATGATGCACTCGTGCTCATCGGCGAAGTACCTCCCTAGGAGGTTCTCCGCCTTCTCCCTTGCCTCCCGGTACGGCCGGACTGCGAAAGGTAAGAGTTAGAAATTTTAAAAAAAATTTGTAAATGCAATGAACCAGGTAACAAAGACTTACGTCGGGTCACCGGTTTCACTGGGGGCCGTTGCTCCGGGCACATCCCAATCCCCCTTCTCCCGCACGAGAAGGGGGAGATCCTCAAAAGCATCATCTCCTCGGCGGCGTCCCGCATGGAGCGGGTGCGCCGAGAGACGATGACCTTCCCGAGGAGCTCCAGCTCCTCGTCTGTCCACACCGGGGGCTTCGGCGCGGACGATCGGCTGTAGGTGGGGGCCTCCGAGGAGTACACCACCCCGTCGTCCCGGACCCGAAGGTAGAACCACCTTCGGATCCAATCGCCCCAGTGGTCCTGGGAGTCCGCCACCGGGTAATCGGCTACCTGGGATGGTAGCATCTGCACCATCACCGAGCCGAAGGGGGACTTGGGTCCCCCCTTCACCAGGTGGGAGCTCCTCGCCGCCTGCTCTAGAAGTACCGGAAGGCTCGTAGGGTGGGCTCCCGTCCGGTCGCCGTCTCAAAGAGCCATATGAATGGCCCATCCAGACGATGGTGTTCTGCGTGAGGTGGTTCAGAGCCACCCCATATTCCTTCAAAAACTCTCGGACCAATGGGTGCACCGGGAGCTGGAGCCCCGCCTCGAGGAAGGCCTCGAAGGCCACAGTCTCTCCGGGTCTAGGGCGGGGGGCTCCATCCTTCTTCACGGGGACCCGGACGTCCCCGTCCTCGACAACCCCCCGTTCGACTAGGGACTCTAAGTCCCCGGCCGTGAACTCGGACGCCCAGACCCTTGGGTGCCATTAGGTCTGGTTTTTTCCGGTGGCTAAGGCTTCCGGGAACTGCAGACACCTAACGGTTCCGGAGGCTAAACTTCCAGGAGGGGCTACCGGGAGAGCTAAGGGCGCTGGAGTTTGAAAAGTTTGGAATGAGCTTCCCGGGCCCCCCAAGGCCCTATTTATAGGGGTGAAGCGTGGTCCAGATGGGTGCCACGTGGCACTTCGTGGTACATCTGGGCTGTTGGAATTCAAACCGTGCGCAGGAAACGAAGGGACGGGCGCGCAAACCGAGGCGCCAGTTCGAACCGCGAGCGCATTTATGGCCAAATGACGCTATCATAAGCGCGCGGCACAGGAATCGAAGCGTCACGGCTCCGGTAGCTTCGCCCGGAGATTTTCCCGGTGACATGTACCATACCCACCGGGGACTCGAGCATCATCCCCGGCGGGCATGGGGGGCTGTTGTTGGGGGAAATCTCCGTGAGACTAAGTCCAGGTAAGTTGCGCCGCCTTTGGCCCGGGGACGTGGCCTCCGGTGCCTGCCCAGGGGGCCGCCTTTTGCCTGGGGACGTGGCCTCCGGTGCCTGCCCCGGGCGCCGTCTTTCGCCGGGGGGCGTGGCCTCCGGTGCCCGCCCCGGACACCTCCTTTTGGCCCGGGGACGTGGCCTCCGGTGCATGCCCCGGGCGCCGCCTTTTACCCGGGGACCTGGCCTCCGGTGCCCGCCCCGGGCGCCGCCTTTTGGCCCAGGGAAGTGGCCTCTGGTGCCCGCCCCGGGCGCCGCCTTCTGCCCGGGGGCTTGGCCTCCGGTGCCCGCCCCGGGCGCCGCCTTTTGCCCGGGGACGTGGCCTCCAGTGCCTACCCCGGGCGCCGCCTCTTCGTCCGGGGACGTGGCCTCCGGTGCCTACCCCAGGCGCCGCCTTTGGCCCGGGGACCTGGCCTCCGGTGCCCGCCCCGGGCACCGCCATTCGCCCGGGGATGTGGCCTTCGGTGCCTGCCCCGGGCGCAGCCTCTTCGTCCGGGGACGTGGCCTCCGGTGCCTGCCCCGGGCGCCGCCTTTTGCCTGGGGACCTGGCCTCCGGTGCCTGCCTCGGGCGCCGCCTCTTCGTGCTGGGACGTGGCCTCCGATGCCTGCCCAGGGACGTGGCTTGCAATGCCTGCCCCGGGCGCCGCCATTCGCCAGGGGACGTGGCCTCCGGTGCCTGCCCCGGGCGCCGCCTTTTTCCCAGGGACGTGGCCTCTGGTGCCTACCCCGGGTGCCGCCTCTTCGTCCGGGGACGTGGCCTCCGGTGCCTGCCTAGGGTGCCGCCTTTTGCCCGGGGACGTGGCCTCCGGTGCCTACCCCGGGCGCCGCCTTTCGCCCGGGGACATTGCCTCCGGTGCATGTCCCGGGCGCCGCCATTTGCCCGGGGATGTTGCCTCTGGAGCGTGTCCCGGACGCCGCCTTTGGCCCGGGGACGTGGCCTCTGGTGCCTGTCCTTGGCATTGTCGCCCTTCTAAAGGTAAAGTCTCTGGTTCTTGATCATGTGCAGGTCACGCGAGGAGCACCTCGGGAATCAGCGGCCACCTATCAAGCATCCGAGGCACCTAGTCAGGAGAAGGACGTTGCTACCCCTCGATCCGACGGTAGCGTCCGGGGTAGTTTAGTCTTTTTTGCTTCTTTTTGGGGCTATAAATAGCCCTTGTACCCCCTGTTGTAATTGCAAGTTATTCATTATTGCTAGAGTAGCCAAAACTCACAGGTGTGCTCCGAAAGCCTCTCCCCGAGAGAGCCTCCCCAGCCGACTCCGGTCGGGAGCACGCCAACAGGACTAGGGCCCCCACCGGGACCTGAACCTGTATAAATCCACGTGTCACTTATTGTGTTTGTTCGGCGGGGGAGGATCGGTCACCCGGTCAACCCGCGTCGCGTTTTCTTCGCTAGGATCGTCCACGAAATCTGCCGGGGTATTTGCAATACCACGACATTTGTAAAATCAGGTCACCCACGTGAAGACTACGAGGTCGCACCCGTTTACTGTGGTATTTACACAGAGCTTGTGAATATTCTGCAGACTTAATCAGAGCCGATCGCATTTCTCCTTAAGGAGGGTAATATTTTGGGCACGTTGTTCATGTTGATCAGAGTGACCAAATTGATTTACACGAACAGAACCAATATGAATTTCCATAGGCAAGACAGCCTCGGCACCATATACCAGTTGAAAAGGTGTCTCACCCGTAGCCCGATTACAAGTAGTGCGTAGTGCCCATAGAACAGAGTAAAGTTCATCTACCCAAGCCCCCAAGCGCATTTTAAGGCGATCGAAAGCACGCTTCTTGATGCCTTGTAATACCTGCCCGTTGGCACGTTCAACAGCACCATTGCTCTATGGATGAGCCACAGATGCAAAGCACACCTTAGTCCCGATATCATCGCAATAGTCCAGGAAGAGACCACTAACGAATTGGGAACCGTTGTCGGTGATAAGACGATTTGGAACACCAAATCGCATTTATAACATCCCAGTTTTTGCTACCCCTTTTGCTTGCTAGTCAGCATATCTTCATTGGATTCTCAGATGTCTCAACCCCATTTTGATCTCTTATCTCAAAACCATGATCTTAGGTATGCCACTACCTTGACTTAAAAAGTTGGCAGCTAAACTCCACCTTTCAGATCATTTTTGCTTTTTAGTCCAAAAGTATTTCAGATTAGTCCTTTTCAGAATTGTCAGAAGCCCAAAAAGACTAAAAGTCTCAGACCACCTCCAAATTCTGATCTGATCAATGATTGTCTTCCATTTACTTTTCTGAACATTTTTTCCTTCTGGAAGAATCAAAAATCTTAACCGAAACCCTAGTTTCAGCCTCGCCAAAGTTTCAAACCCTAATTACCCTATTTACCATATTTTTTATTTTTGTCAAAACCACCAGATCTTATTGGATTTTACCATTTTTCTTGCTAGATGAGTTCAAGTGACTTGGTGACACTCATCTGCAAAATCAGATCTCAAATCAGCCCTCCAAATCCCCAAAATTGCCAATAGGTCTAAAATCCCGAACAAAACCCCTGCAGATCAATCCAAATCTTCGCGGATTAGTCCTTGGCCCCTTATTCGACCTCGAGCAGGGCTGAGCCCGTTTGTGACCACGACTAGAGACCACCTCGACTGCAACCAGTGCCGTTCGCCGAGTTTCACCGCCGCAATCTTCACCGCCGGCCAACTTTTGTCTTCACCAATGGTCGTATCCTACGTGTCCGCACGTGGTGCTGGCGTCGCGCCAAAGCCCTCCACTGTGGCGACGACTGGTGACCGCCAGCAACGCCATTCACCTTGTGCGCACGCGCGTGCCTACTATTGTCAGAGCTTTTTTGCCACTTCGCTGCCATGCCAAAGCCAGCCACCCCGTCGTTCTGCCCAAGCCGGATATGATGCGATTTTCTCCTTTGGTAGAGCCACCGCCGCGTCCCAACGCCGTCTCGATCTTGCTCCAACGCCAGTCAAGCATCTCCTGGTCGATTTGCTTCAACTTTCGAGGACCCCAGCCGCTGGCTATATAAACCCTCCCCCTTGCCCAGAGCTCTTCACACCACACCACCCCAGCAACCTCATAGCTTCAACTCTCGTGCTCATCTTCTTCTTCCCCAATGAGCTACCTGAGGAGCACTCGCCGCTAGCTCAAGCCACTGCCTCCCTCTCCAATCCAAGTTCACCAGTAAGTTTCCCTCACCCTCCTCTCTGTATCATAGCGCTTAATTGGACCCCGGCGAACCCTAGCGCCGGCGACCACTGGATTTCCCCTTTTCCCCTGTTCCTCCAATGCTGAGTGATTTAAACCGAATTGGCCTTTGTGCTAGTAGAACAAAGTGATCAGTGAGCCAAGTAGAGTAAGCCTGTAAGACCGAAACCTTCAATTTTGCCCAGATCGAGGAACCCCCCAATTTGGGATTTCATCAGTTCACCGGAGCTCGTCGCCGAGCTTCTCTGGTGATCCTCCAACCAAATTGACCTTCCCAGTAGCCTTCTATTGTCCCCAGGATACTCCACAAGCTTGGAATCGAGCTCAAGTGCTTTAAATAAAAAACGCCCAATTTCTGTGTCTTCGTCTCCGGCACAGTTCACCGGAGTTTGCTTTCCGGTCGATCTAGCCGATGTCAATTTGTCACTTAGCTAGGTCTCAGTCCCCTGAGAATTTCATTCCACAAGCTCGATCCCTGAATCTGCCCAAATCAAGAGTTATGCTCTTGCTAGTTCTTGTCCAGAGCTGTGCCTGTGCCGTGTTGCCACCATAGTTCATCGCCGCCGTTCATCGCCGTCCGGCCATCTTTTGCCCTGAAACCACCGCCAATGTGTCCCTGGTATCCACACCTACCTCCTAGACATAGTTGGCGAAGAGTTTGAAGCCCAGAAGTAGATTTACCCCTCTACCCTAGTTTTTGACAGTGTCAGTGCAGTGTCAATGCATGTCAGTCACTGGCATTGGCCTTGTTTAACCCTTTCTATTTGAGCAATTGAAATGCCACTTTGTCCACTAAGCTCCTGGAGCCATGTTCTACAATTTTCTCTACTGTCATATCTCCAGAAAACCCACCTAGAGCCAACTTAGGGCCATGTCTAGCTGTGGACTAAATGTCAGCCTTCGATGTTCAAGTCCTTTTGAGCCCATCTCTTCAATCAACACCCAAGTGACCTTGTCCAAACCTTTCCCCCTGCATGCATGATATATTTACTTATTATTTTCTAGTGCAACTATTTCTGTATACTTATATGGTGTGTTTGTATTATTTGTATCCGCCGTGGAACCAGAGGTTGAAGGAGCGGAAGAGATCTTCGAAGAATCGTCTGAGCAACTAGACCCCTCACTGCAAGGCAAGTCTCAAACCCTTGATCATGTCTCGCCTATTATTTTAAGATAAAGTATGTTGGTTGTTTTCAAGTATATGCATGCCTTACATTCAAATGAGAATTATATTTAAATAAAGTGGTAAATATGACCTACATAATTGTAAGGCCCCTCTTGTGATTGAATATCCATGCACCCTTGTCACCCTAGAATATCATGCTTAGGCTATGCTTATACTCAAGGTTATATCTTAAATGCTAGATGGTCACATGTGAGAAATGTATATTAAAAACCCTTTTTGTGAAAGAAAATGTGATTGGAATCAATAGTGAGGATGGTTTGATTAGTTGGTGCTGTGTGCGCACTGGGAATGTGAAAGACTCCTCTGTAACACCCCAATTTTTCCCAAATCCTGGCCTGCCTCGTCTCTCTCTATTTTAGAATGAGATCTCAGTTGTGCCAGCAGCTTACCCCAAAAAGTTAGCAGTCAAACTCTTTCGTTCAGATCTTTTTCACAAATTAGCCCTTTTCAGATTTGTCAGAAGCCCCAAAAAGACTAAAAGTCTCAGACCACCTCCAAACTTTGATTTGATTCAGTGAATATCTCCCATTCACTATTCTGAACATTTTTCCCTTCTGGAAGAATTTCCAAATCCTGCCCTAAATCCGAGTTTCGGCCCTTGCCATTTTTGAAACCCTAATTACTCTGTTTTACCCTAAAGTCGTTTTCCCCATTTTTGTCGAAACCCTTCAGATCTTGCCTGATCTTACTAAACTTTGGCTGGATGAGTTCTAATAACTTTATGCAACTCATTCCTGAAATCAGATTTCAGATCAACCCTCCAGATCTCCAGATTTACAATCAAGCCCAATTCCAATTCAAACTTTCTTCGCAGATTAGTCCCTGGAATCAAGTTCTGAAATTGCAAATCTGCCCTTCTGTCCTTTTCTGCTGTTTTCGACCAGCACCTGGTCGTTGCTTTCGACCAGTGCACTTCGCTGGAGCCGCGCCGTGTTTTTCGCCGCGTTTGTTTGCCGCCGGCCATCGCCTCTTGTCGCCTGTGCTTGTGAGCATCTGAGTCACCCCGCGTGCACGTGCCAGCAACCAAAAAGCCTTGCTAAGCCCAGCAGTTAAACGCCCGCGCTCCAGAGCACCGTCTTCGCGCGCGCACACCCATTGCCGTGGCAATTGCATGCAATTACGTGTCGTTGCCGGAGCTATGCTGCTACCTCCGCATCTGCGCCGTCCCAAGTGAAGTTCCAATGCACCCGACAAGGTCAGCATAGCTGCTACACCGCCTGAGCGCAATCACATCGCCGTTTGCCGCTGTCGCACCTGCGCCCGGCCGGTCTCGTCCCCGGCGCAATTCCCCTCGTGTTTTCCCTCGTTGGCTCCGTCCTTGTGCCTATTTAAACCCCCCTGTGCTGTGAGAGCTCTAAACCTCCAGAAAATCGGCTAAGTCCCAAGCTTCGCCGTGAATGCCTTCTTCTCCGGCGAGCCAGTGAGAGAGCTCACGGTGCTAGCCCACTTCATAGCCCCTCTCTTCGATCCAAAGCCACCGGTGAGTTCCCCTCTTCTCCCTCTCTGTGTCATGCCAGTTAATTGCATCCTGGTGAACCCCATCGCCGGTGATCGCCGGATTCCCGATTTGCCCTGTTTACCCAGTTCTGCCCGTTCCAATCCAAATCAGCTCTCGTTCCTGTAGTAGAAATTGATCCTTAGCCATTCCTTAGCAAGCCTGTGGAGTCAAAATCTTCAATTGTGCCCAAATCGAAGAAATCCCGATCTGGAAGTTCATCAGTTCGCTGGACCTCGTCGCTGAGCTTCTCCGGCCATCCTCCAGTGAAATTAACCCTTCCAGTAGCCTTGTCATACCCCAGAGATCGTTCTCAAGCTTGGAATTGAGCTCTTTTTCCTTGTATCAAAAATCCCCAATTCGGTGTCTTCTTCTCCGGCACAGTTCACCGGAGTTTGCTTCCCGACCGATTCAGCCGACACCACTTTGTCTCTTAGCTTTGCCTCAGCTCCCTGAGCAACTTTGCCTTCGAGCTCGACATCTGGATCTGCCTAGATTGGAAGATATGCCCTTGTCAAGCTTTTGTCCAGAACTGTGTCTGTGCCGTGTCGCCACCGCAGTTCATCACCGGATTTGGCCACCCTCCGGCCACTTTCAGCCCTTAATCCTGTTGAATATCTTGTTCCTGTTATCAAGGCCTAACTCCCAGACAAAGTTGTGCATCAATTGGAGTCCTGGATCAAATGTTATGCTTTTCCCTAGTTTTTGGCAATGTCTGCACTATGTTAGTGCATGTCAGCCACTGGCATTAGCCTTGTTTTACCCCTTCTAGTTGAACAATGGAAATACCACTTTGTCCCCTAGATTCCTGGAGTTGTGTTCTACATCTTTCTCTTTTGCCACTTCTCCAGAAAACCTACCTAAGACCAACTTATGGCTATGTCTAGCTGTGGACCGAATGTCGACCCTTTGGCGTTCAATCTTTTCAGCCCATCTCTTCTAGCAGCGCTCGAGTAGCCTTGTCCAGAGCATCTCCCCTGCATACATGATATATTTTACGTATTATTTCCTATGGAAACTATCTTCTGTATGCTTATATAGTGTATGTGTTGTATTGCTTGTGTCCGCCGCAGAGCCCGAAGCTGAAGGAGCAGAAAAAGTCTTTGAAGATTCGTCTGAGTAATTAGACCCAACAGTGCAAGGCAAGTCTCAACCCCTTGATCATGTCTCACCTAGTATTTTGATATAAAGTAGATTAACTGTTTTCAAGATATATGCATGCTGAGTATTTGATAAAACTATGTTTAGAAACATGTGAATAGATATGACCCAAGTCTTATGTGGAAACCCCCTTTTGTGATTGAATACCCATGCAACCTTGTTACCCTAGGATGCTATGCTTAAACTCTAATCTTAATTAAAAGTACATGTTGAGTGTGAAATGGCTAATATGTGAGAAATGACTTTGAAACCCCTTTTATGAAAGAAAATGTGAATTAAGTATTGATAGTGAGGATTGGTTTGTATGGAGAGGGTGCGGTGCGCACCAGGGAATGTGGATGGCTCCTCACTATTGATTCATAAGGACAAGAACCTTGTGCTGTGTCTCTATGCGAATTGTAAACGTACCAACCACTTGCCTGGTATGGGACAGGCACAACTTAGTAGCTTTTTGGTATTAGCAGTTCCCTGCATGGTTTGTCGATCTGGTTTCTCGCGTGGAAACTGGTGGGCCGCAGTTTGGCTATGAGTGATGTGAGTTCAGAAAAATAATGAGAGGAAAAGGTGGAAAGAAGGAAGGCGCCCTAGACCTGATTAAGCCGTGCGCGGTTGTAATCTTAAATGGTCATATGTCTTGCGTGGACACAGACCAAGGCTATGTGTCTTGCGGGAACATATGCCAAAGGCTAGGAAATAAGGCAGTGGGGAGGACCCACAACGGTACTTGAGAATTAATTGTCTATTTACCGGGCGGGGATACTATTAATACTGAACTGCAAAAGCGTTGTGTGATCTCGGCCTTGTCACATGTGTATAAGTCACATGGAGCTGTACCGACTTGAAAGCCGAGTGAACTAGTGGATTTAAAAAGAGTTACTCCTTTGCAAAGTGTAAAAGAAGCATCAGATACTCTGTACTCCCAGGTTCAGGAGTCTTTTCGTAGTGGATGTTATCCATGGGTTATGGCACAAGTAATGATTTGGAATGTTTTCATAATATGGGTTAATAAAAGTGATGACTCATGGGAGACCATCACATAACGATTTCTAAAGTATAATTTAAGATTTCAAAGTATTGCTCTTGGAAACTAAAAGCTTTTCTTTATGATTTTAGAGTGAAAATCTACTCTATTCTTATATATATATAAAACCAAAACTCGCTTTTCTTGATCACTCCTCATCTATATGCCCGCATTCTTGTAACGAGACTTGCTGAGCATTGTGTAAAAACATGCTCACCCTTGCCTTTGCAAACAAATTCAGAAGAAAGGATTTGAGGATCCCGATCCCTTTAATTGTGAGCACCAAGAAGAGGAAAGAGCCTTTCCAGACGATTTGAGCTTCTAGGAGGGTCATGAGCCAAGTTGAGTACGATGTGGAGGAAGCCCTTCCAGAGCCGCTGCAGAAGGAAATGAAGACCCTTGTGGTTGCTTTTTGTGTTGTTTTTCTGTGTTCGGTACTTCGATGCCGATTCTGGATTTTGAAAAGCTCTCTCTACTTTTGAATCAACTTTAATTAATGCCATCCTTGGCATTATGATATTGTAATAGTGGTCCTCGTGACCTTGTACTTGCTTTATCTACCAGCTTTATTATTTAAAGTGAATCTTGTTGTTGTGAGCTTGTGATGTACCTTTCTGTGTACAATCTACCTGGGCAGTTGCCACGAGATTCCTCAAGGGAGAGGGTCTCACATCCTCACTAAAGATTCATAAGGATGAGAACCTTGTGTTGTACTTCCATGCGGCATGAAAAACATACCAACCACTTGCCCGGTATGGGACGGGCGCAACATAGTAGCTTTTTCAGTATTAGCTTTTCCCTGCAATGGTTGTCGGTCTGGTTTCTTGAGAGAAACTGGTGGGCCACTGAGGGCCATGAGTGATGTGAGATCAGAAAAATAATGAGAGGATAAGGTGTAAGAAGGAAGACGCCCTACGCCTGGATTGAGTCGTGCACGATTGTAATCAAAAGAGGCTATGTGTCTTGCGAGACAATAGACCAAGGCTAGGAAGAATTGGCTGTGGGGAGTACCCACAATGGTAATAAGGACTAAAATGTCTATTTACTAGGCAGGGAATTGTTAATGCTAGGATTGTAAACTTTGTGTGATCTCGGCCTTGTCACATGCGTAAAAGTCGCATGGAGAGGTACCGACTTGAAAGCTGAGTGATCGGTGGATTAAGTTGGTACACCTTTGCAAAGTTATAAAAAGTATCGGATACTCTGAGCTCCCAGGTCATGGAGTCTGCGCGCGGTGGATTCTATCCACGTCGATGCAGCACAAGTAGCTTTTGGGAAAGTTTTTCATGAAATGGGAATAAAGTGGTGACTCATGGAAGACCACCACATATAACATCTTCTGGAAATCTAGCTTAGGGTTTTAAAAGTCTCGCTTTTGAAAACAAAAACCTTTTCTTCAAAACCAAGAGTGAAAATCTATTCTATGAGCCAAAGAGCCATTCTTTGAAAGTTTCCCCCCTCATCTATATATGTGCCTGCATTCTTATTTGGGACTTGTTGAGCACTATGTGGACAATGTGCTCACCCTTGCTTTTGCAAACAAAATTTAGAAGAAGGATTCATTGATCCTGAGTCCTACGGTCTTGAACCCAACATGGTAGAAGAAGAAACTGTTCTAGAAGATCCAGCTTGTTAGAGGGTCACTTACCAAGTGAAGTCCGATGTGGAGGAAGCCCATACAACACCGCTGCAGTTGAAGATGAAGACTGTTGAAGTCCTTTTGATTGTTGTTGTTCTATTTTGTGCCGACCTTTGTGTCGAAGAAAACTCTTTAATTTTGTATCAACGCAAAAGTGCGTCATTTTGGCGCTATGTTATTGTAATGTTGGTCCTTGTGATCAGCACTTGTTTTAATTACTTGCATTTTTATATAATGCATCTTGTTGTTGTGAGTTGCAATGTACCATTTCTGAGTGCAACCCACCTGGGCGGTTGCCACTGGATTCCTCAAATGAGGGTCCCACAGCATTACAATATTCTTGTGAAAGAATTTCTTCACCGCAGCGGCGGTAATATTGCGGACTGATTCAGCTTCAATCCACTTAGTAAACGTGTCAATGGCTATGAATAGAACTTGTACCCATTAACCGCTTGGGGCATAGGGCCCACTATATCTATTCCCCAGACCGCAAAAGGCCATGTTAAAGGAATTGTTTGTAAGGCATATGCTGGCTGATAAACTTTCCTTGCATGAAATTGACACTGTGGGCATGTTTTGACCAAATGCTTGGCATCATCAAGTGTCGAAGGCCAATAAAAACCCTGTCCAAAAGCTTTTCTGACTAGCGTCCAATAAGACACATGTGCACCGCATACACCGTCATGAATTTCTTTCAAGAGGGATATACCTTCCTCTTGGGATATACAGTGCATGAATACTCCTTGAGTACCCTTTCTATACAAAACTCCATCAATGATTTTATATAGACGCGACTTCCAAACTAACCGATCACTCTCGGTTTCATCCTTGGGCAAGGTCCCATGTTCAAGATATATCCGCAATGGTTGGGTCCAATCTTCTTCATGTCCAAGGTCGGCGACGTGAACTGTCACCAGATCATCCTCAACCGAAACCATGATCGAAGGGTATTTTAAGTATTCAACGAACACTCTTGCCAGAGCGGATGTGCGTGAGGACCCAATTTTTGATAATTGGTCAGCGAGTATATTATTCTTTTGTGGGATGTATTGGACTTCGAAATGACTGAAGTGTTTTTCCAATTTCCTCAGTTCCCCCAGGTAATGAGCCATTGTCTCATCGGAGGTGCTGTACTCCTTGTTTACCTGGTTTACGATCAGCTGTGAGTCTCCCCTCACCACTAATCAACGGACTCCAAGGAATTTTGCTGCTTGAAGCCCTGCAAGAAGACCTTCATACTCTGCTGCGTTGTTAGTCGCAACAAAGTGTAATTGACTAACGTACTTGAGTTGGTTGCCCTGAGGTGTAATTAAGACCACTCCAGACCCCGAGTGTTGAAAACTACGAGAGCCGTCAAAATACATCGTCTAATGGTCGGTGACGAGGATTGACACCCGAGTCAGTTCAAATAAATGCACTATTAGTTCAAGGCAGATTCGAGCCAGACACGTGCCTGGCGGTGCGAACTCAAGTTATTCTGAGAAGCATCAGCCCGAGGTCGCAGGCTTTGCCCGATCAGACCGCAGGCTTCGCGCGGTCAGGAATTCGTATGCTATACGCGAACAGAATGTTGGAGATGTTGTGCGGTCAGCCAACATCCCGCGGTCAGAGCACTTTCGACCAGGGTACTTGGGGTTTACCTGTCCGGCTGTCCCTATAGCGAGAATATCCCAAGTATCCCGAAGATTCCTCCGCGTGGAAGATCAACCGTCAGGAAGTTAATACGTGTAGTTATCCATGAATAACACGTGTTAAACTTGCGTGGAGGTTAAGAGCGGTTCTCTAAAACCGCATTCGAACAACTGTTTGATGCAGTTACGACATGGCACCCTTTTGACCAGTATAAAAGGGTGGCAAGATGCATCAAACAGGAGGGATCAACGTCTCTGATACAAGCAAGATACAACACATCTAAACCACTCAAACAGCCAAGTCTACGGCCTAGATTAGATAGTTTTTTACAAGCCTCTTTGTCTTCTTTCTGTATCCTTACACAGGAAAAAACCTTCGCCTGTGAAGGTCTTTTCCCGCCCTTTTGTAAATCTTTCTCACATATAGTGAAATCCCAACAGGACGTAGGGCCATTACTCCCACCATCGAGGGCCCGAACCTGTATAAACCTCTCTGTGCTCCTGTTCTCCATATTTCTACATACCTTCCTGGAGGGTCATCTTGAAAGGTCTTGCTATTACAAATTTTGCATAAGTTCGGCTGAGGACTCCGAGTCCGAATCGTCGACAGCTGGTGCCCACCGTGGGGCCTTTCTCAAGGAGTCCTAATTTTAATCTGGAGGTTTGCTGAAACATGGCTGGAGTATATGATTCTGAGAACGATTTTGATCTCGAGGATTATGCTCACAATCCAATGCCTTCTCCAAGCGATCCTGTTCCGATGGAGGAGGTTGAAGGCCAGCATCTTCCAGAGGTGGAATCATCTCTCTAGGTCATGTCCATCGACCAGGGGGTGACTAGCGCAAGGTCAGAACCCACAGAGGTTCTCAATGCGCTAGAGGATGAATCCGGTCCGTCATACGACCCCGCTAAGGGGAAGAATGATATCGACCTGGAAATCAGCCCGGGGAGATTCGACCCTGATAACCTTCACCGTCTCTTTGATTTCGAGTCCGACTCGGAACAAACCGAGATGTTTTCCCCATCGACAACCTCTCTCCCTAGACAGTTCGCTGCCTTGTCGGAGGACACTCCCGACCAACAGGCTGCTAGGGAAGAACGGGATCGCAAACAAAAGGAGGATGAAGATCTCGAGCAACAAAACAATGAACTATGCAGAACTGCCCTAGAGGCTCTTCAAGATGCGCAGGCTCATTACGATGCTGCTCCGAGTTCTTCTCGATGGTCACGTGGTCGCAAACGTGACCAGATCCCTTCTTTGCCACCGGAGTGTTTCCCGGTGGACGAAGAAACAGTAACACCTGGTACCCCTAGGAGAAGCACCCATGGTCGACTGCGATCTATCGCGGAAGTCATGCGTAACTTTCCTCCTACGGTCACGGATGCGCAGAAACCGGCCTTTACCAGGATCTTGGCGGAAAGGCTGGATGAGGTCGCGTCTGAGGCAACCCCAACGGCCTCTTCCCGCTCAGTAACACGTTCCCGCGAACGAGAGTGTCCTCACTCTGGTTCTGGCCGGCGAAGTTATCCACCGCCCGTACCGTCCCGACAGGACAAGTACCGACGAACGCAGGATTCTCGTAGTAGGGATTGGGTTCCTGTTCACTCTTGTTTGGGACCGCGAGTAACTTCACCGTTGCGTGAGGTTGCCCGTAACCCAGTCGAGAGTCACAGGGCAGTTCACGGCCCCTACGTCGGTTGTAAAGCTTTTTCGCCCGGCCTACGAGCGGTCGCTTGGCCTGATAAGTTTCGACCAGGAGCCATTGAGAGGTTTGACAGAACTCAGAACCCATACGAGTTCCTTCAAATCTATATCACTGCCATCCAAGCGGCAGGAGGCGATGACTGGGTCATGGTCAACTACCTGCCTATAGTCCTCGAAGGACAGGCTAGAACCTGGCTGTTTAACCAGCCCGAAGGTGCCATCTATAATTGGGAAATGCTGTGCGACGCCATCCTCAGCAATTTCCAAAACTGTTACCAAAAGCCGGGCAAAGAGGACAATCTTCATCGGCTACGACAAACTTGAACCGAAACTCTTCGGCAGTTTGTCAAGAGGTTTGTCGGGGTGAGGAATACCATCCCAAACATATCTGATGGCTCCATTATCAGGGCATTTAAACATGCCGTTCGATACCGGAGATGCACCGAAGACTTGCTTATCCACCCTACTCGATCAGTGGCCGAAGCAGTCGAATGGAACCGGATGGTCGACAAGGGTGACCTACCACCTCAACTAGGTTTCAAAGACGCCAGGAAAGAAGATTCAAGTAAGAAGCCAGAATCTTCGTCAGGTGGGAAGTCGAAAAAGTCGAAGAGGAACCGCTCTGGACAGTACCGCGAGGTCGCAGTCGCAGAGAAGCCGCCTTCGACCAAAGGTAACAAGCCTTCATTTAAGAATAAAACTGCTTCTGGTGGTCGTAGTGCCGACCAGCCAGAAAAGTCAACTAATCCGCAGGAAGGCAAGAAGTGGTGTCCACTCCACAACTCCGCAGGCCACGACCTCAAGAACTGCAGGAGTTGGTTGAAGAAATTGGATGATTTCTACCAGGGAGTTGGGCCAATGCCAACCTTACCGCCTAAAGAGCAGGCGTACGGACTTAGAGACGCCGACGGAGATGAGGAAATGTCCTACCAGGTACCTCAAAATCATATTAATGTTATTTTCGGGGGTTCTTCTTCTTTCGTTTCCAAAAGGCAGTTTAAAGCCTTTTACCGAGAAGTTAACCAAACGGAGACATCTCTTGGTGAACCTCAATACCCCCGTTGGTTAGATACACCCTTGACATTCGAGCGTTCTGATTGTCCCGCGGGGCTTACTCGACCATTGAGGCTCCCTCTGGTCATTTCCCCGATCATCAGTAACGCGATAGTCGAAAGGGTCCTGATCAATGGAGGGAGTTCCCTTGACATTTTGTTGGTCAAGGCGCTCGACGAGATGCAAATTCCTCGTTCGAAGATCAAGCCCATAATCCATCCGTTTTATGGGATAATCCCAGGCCCCTCCATGATGCCGTTGGGACAAGTGGTCCTCCCGGTCACACTGGGAGAACCGGATAACTTCCGAACAGAATTGGTTACTTTTGACATAATCGATTGTGATTCAGCTTATAATGCAATCTTTGGCAGGCCAACTCTCGCTAAATTCATGATGGCAACGCACTATGCTTACCAGTGCGTAAAATTGCCTGGCCCCAAAGGTGTCATTTCGGTCCGAGGCACTCGCAACGTGGCACTCACGTGCGACCGGCTATCTTTGGAGATGGTCGATCAACTTCCCCTCCGGGACGCCCAGGTCGCCACCGTCGCCACCGACGCGATCAAGGCTGCTCCTCGACCAGATGAGATACTCAAATTGGTTCCTTTGTACCCAGATGATCCATCCAAGACAATTCGGGTCAGATCAGGTCTGGATGACAAATAGGAACTCGAGCTCATTGCTTTCCTCCGGGCTAATGCAGATGTGTTTGCGTGGAAACCGTCCAACATGCCCGGTGTCCCAAGGGAAGTAACTGAGCACAGGTTAGCAATTCGACCTGGACAACGACCAATAAAGCAAAAGCTCAGGTGTTTTGCTGTTGACCGACAGGAAGCCATCCGAGAGGAGTTGGACAAACTCCTAAAGGCCGGGTTCATTCGTGAAGTCGATCACCCGGAATGGCTCGCCAATCCGGTCATGGTCCGCAAGTCAAATGGCAAGTGGCGCATGTGCGTCGACTACACTAGCCTCAACACTGCCTGTCCGAAGGATGACTTTCCCCTTCCCCGCATCGACCAGTTGGTCGACTCAACCGCGGGTTGCGAACTGATGAGCTTCCTGAACGCCTACTCAAGATATCATCAAATTAGCATGGCAGAAGAAGATGAAGAGAAAACTGCCTTCATCACCCCGTTCGGCACCTACTACTACGTCAGAATGCCGTTCGGTCTCAAGAATGCAGGTTCCACGTACCAGCGCTTGATGCAAAAGACCTTTCTTTCCCAGATAGGGCGTAATCTCGAAGCATATGTAGATGACTTGGTTGTAAAAAGTACCAAGAGATTGTCTCATTTGGACGATCTCGCCGAAACTTTCTGTAATTTAAATCGCTTTGGAATAAAATTAAACCCGGAGAAATGTGCTTTCGGGGTTTCTTCAGGAAAACTTCTTGGTTTCCTTGTGTGTTCCAGGGGCATTGAAGTTAATCCTGAGAAAATCAGGGCCATTGAACAAATGAGATCGCCCTCGACCATGAAGGATGTTCAACGCCTAGCTGGTCGCATGGCGGCCTTAAGTCACTTCATATCGCGACTAGGCGAAAGGGGATTGCCTTTCTTCAAAGCCTTGCGGAAGCATCACAATTTCACATGGTCGGATGAGGCCGAAAAAGCGTTTCTGGAGGTGAAGACATATCTGTCCAGTCCGCCAGTGTTGGTGTCTCCCGACAAAGGAGAACCATTGCTTCTTTATCTGGCGGCCACACCGCATGCGGTCAGCGCTGTCCTGATTGCGGATAGGGAAGGAATACACAGACCCATCTACTATGTGAGCGAAGTACTTCATGGTCCTAAGGAGCGTTACCCTGAGGTCCAGAAGATACTTTACGCGCTACTGATGGCTTCCCGTAAGCTACGACACTACTTCCAAGCTCATAAGATCACAGTAACCTCCTCTTTTCCTTTTGGGAATATTGTCCGAAATCCAGAAAAATTTGGTCGAATCGCTAAATGGGCGGTCAAACTCGGTGCCTTTGATATCCATTTCACGCCCCACACGGTGGTTAAGTCTCAGGTTTTGGTCGACTTTGTGGTCGAATTGACCAACCCTGAACCACCCGTGCAGGTGCCAGAGGAATTGGAGTGCCTCGATCACTAGACAATGTACTTTGACGGCTCCCGTAGTTTTCAACACTCGGGGGCTGGAGTGGTCTTAGTTACGCCCCAGGGCGAACAGCTTAAGTATGTCATCCAACTACACTTTGTTGCGACCAACAACGCGGCAGAGTATGAAGGTCTTCTTGTAGGGCTTCGGGCAACAAAATTCCTCGGAGTCCGTCGATTAGTGGTTAGGGGAGACTCACAGCTGGTCGTAAACCAGGTAAACAAGGAGTACAGCACCTCCGATGAGACAATGGCTCCTTACCTGGGGGAAGTGAGGAGATTGGAAAAACACTTCAGTCATTTCGAAGTCCAATACATCCCGCGAAAGGACAACATTCTCGCAGACCAATTATCCAAAATTGGGTCCTCGCACATCCGCTCCGGCAGTAGTGTTCGTTGAACACTTGGACCATCCTTCGATCATGACTTCGGTCGAGGATGATCCGGTAATAGCCTGCGTTACCAACCTCGGTCGGGAACAGGATTGGACTCATCCATTGAGAGTTTATCTTGAACATGGGACCCTACCCGAGGACGAAACCGAAAGCAATCGGTTAATTCGAAAAGCGCGTGTGTACAAGCTCATAGATGGGATTCTGTACAGGAAGGGTACTCAAGGAGTATTCATGCGCTGTATATCTCAGGAGGAAGGAACATCCCTCTTGAAGGAAATACATGACGGTGTATGCGGTGCGCACGCGTCATATCGGACACTGGTCGGAAAAGCTTTTCGACAGGGATTCTACTGGCCTTCGGCACTTGATGATGCCAAGCATATGGTCAAGATGTGTCCTCAGTGTCAGTTCCACGCGAGACAGGTCCATCAACCTGCTTACGCGTTACAAACCATTCCCCTCGCATGGTCTTTCACGGTCTGGGGAATGGATATTGTTGCTCCTATGCCACAAGCGGTCAACGGGTACAAGTTTCTGTTCATAGCCATTGATACGTTTACAAAGTGGATTGAGGTCGAACCGGTACGAAATATTACCGCCTCAGCAGCACAAAAGTTCTTTCATAAGAACATTGTTGCCCGATTTGGTGTTCCAAACCGTCTTATCACCGACAACGGTTCTCAGTTCGCCAGTGGTCTTTTCCTAGATTACTGCGATCAGATCGGAACTAAGGTGTGCTTTGCTTCTGTGGCACATCTGCAAAGCAACGGCGCTGTAGAACGGGCTAATGGGCAGATACTGCAAGGCATCAAAAAACGTGTTTTCGATCGCCTTAAGACTCGCTTGAGGGCTTGGGCAGACGAGCTCTATACCGTTCTATGGGCGCTACGAACTACCTCTAGTCGAGCCACCGGTGAGACGCCCTTCCATCTGGTCTATGGGGCCGAGGCTGTGTTGCCTATGGAAGTCAGTATTGGGTCTGTTCGGACAGAACAATTCGAACAGGTTAATCAGTCCGAACAGCGATCACAAGATCTCATCCTCTTAGAAGAAAGGCATGATCACGCTTTGATCAAGTCCGCGGCATACCTGCAAGCTTTGCGCAAGTATCACAGCAAAAGGGTGCGACCACGTAGTCGTAACGTGGGCGACTTGGTGTTACGAAAAATCCAAGACCAGTCTAATCGCAACAAATTCTCCCCGAAGTGGGAAGGCCCTTACACTGTTGTCTCAGTGCCGCGACCAGGATCGGCGCGGTTAGCCATGGAGAATGGTCGAATTTTGTCCAATACTTAGAACATCGATCAACTTCGCAAGTTCTACGTGTAAGTACTCAATCCCTTTTCCTGTTCAATTAGCATCTTTTCATAAAACAAAAAATGTTTTGGTTTCATACGATGAATATTTCCCTTTATGCCCATGTGTTGCGAATTCGGCTCGGGGCTGGTCGCCGACGGTTAGATCATTACCACATCCTAGTCGGATTCGCCGGCCGATCTCATGACCGCTTCCAGAAAAGTCACTCCTAAATAAGCCGTTTCTCAACGCACACGGGGCTTTCTGGCAAGTCCTCGGTTATCTGAGTGGCTGTCGGTTTGCAAACAAGGCTAGGCGTTACTTTGATCATAATTGTTGGTTCGATCACACATCCCTGGTCGTTATTATTGACTTTTCTCCTGCGTTTGTAATACTAAGTCTTCAGTATTTACAATCACATGCGGGCGCTAGGGGGATATGTTTATAGTATGAAACAACACAAAACAAGGATACATACATTCATTTTTCAAAAATGGATTTCAACATACATTGCATCGTATACAACTATTTCTGTACAGAAGTAGGGATCACTCGATCCCAAGCTCAGTCAGGAGCTTATCTACAAGGGGCCTGATCTCCTCCATGACGGCCTCTAGTTGTTCCTCACTGTTGACCTCAACCGGTCCCACCAATGGATTCAGATCTGCATCTGGTCCCTGGTGAAGTCGAACCCGGCTGAGAATGGCGGAAGCGGCTGACTGAACCCTGGTTCTGATCGCCTCTTCTCGTCGCCGTGTATCCTCAGGAAGATACTCGAGAAGTGACTCCGCCTAGGCCATGACTAGTGTAGACCAGTCATTTAGGCTGAGATTATCTCTTGTGGTCTCGACCACATCAGCCTTCAGAAGACGAGCCACTACCTTCAGTTTTTCGAAGATTGAATGGCTCAGCTCTTTGATCGCCCTTTTGAAGGTTAGAATAGAGCCCTGGAGGAGTCCATTGTCTTGACTGAGTTGTTTTATTTGACCCGCTTGCGCTGCAGCAAGAGAAAAGATTACTCGCGCGTTATGAAGTTAAGTCTTCCTAATCAAGAATTGACTTACCAGCAAGTTGTGACCGCAGCTTGTTGTTTTTGATCTCTTGGTTTCTAGTCACTGAGATCGAATGGAGCTTGACTGTGGCCACTTCTTTCTTCAGAAATGCCACCTCTCTGTAGTAGAACAGAAGGAGTGGTCATAACCAATTTGTATCTGTACAAGTTGAAGAGTAATGATCCTTACCTGCGCAAGTTGTCTCGTTCTTTTTGTACGGCCTCAACGCTCGCCATCATAGCATGCGACTTGGCCGTCATCCGGGATAACTCCTATGATGCAAAAAAGGAGTTAAAGGTGTCCTATGTACAATTCAGGCACCAAAAGTGAAGTTCATCATACCTTCATGAATTCCCGTAAGGAAATGTCTTCCGCAGTAACCGGAAGACCCGTTGAAGGCCCCGATGCGACCACAACAAGGGGAGCTGGTGGGAGTGCCTGCTGGGCACTACCCCCAGTCGCTGTTGGTTGCGACTGGGTCTCCGCACTTGCCTCTCCCCTCATGGCCCGGACTGCTTCCTGGACTGAGGGGGCGGAGCGCTCCTCACTGGAGGCTCCTGCACCAGCAGCAACTTCAACCCTCCCTGGAGCGGTTGAAGGGCCGGATGCTGTTACTTTTCACCTGACAAAGGATAGAGGAACCAAGCAGTTACAATTCGTGATCTTCACGACTTGTTTTAATACAACCAAGATAAAGGTTCTTACCTTACTTGAAATCCCATCAGTTTTTGAGATTTCTGGGAAGGCTCTTCGCGAGAAAGAGGACAACTGTCGTCTGTCCTGGTCTTCCTCTTGGTGAATAAGGCATTCCCTCCTTAGATGTGTTCCTTTGTAAGCACATTTCTAAGGGAAGATGAAGACAAACGATAAGAGTCTTTACCTGGGCAACTGGACCGGTTGGCAGGGCTGCATCCGAGGGCCTGGATGGCTCCTGGACTTCTGGGGCCGGCGCCTCGTTTGCAACCGTAGTAGGGTCTTGTCCGACCACCTCTACTCCTGTCTGCGGGGGTGGAGGATTTTCCTCCCTGGGACTCGCATGAGTCGTAGGGGGAAGCCCTTCTCCCTGCATAAGCATTAACTTAATGAACACACAGGGGGAATTGAAGAAAACAAGACTGTGAAGGAATCTTACCATGGTCGTCCCTTCGACCAGGGAAGTAGAAATAACTGGCCTTGAAACCTCGGGGGCTTCAGGAGCTGGGGGGTTATCCGCGACCACAGGGCTTTTGGTGGCCGCGGGGTCTGCTACAGCTGCCTCGGCGGTAGCAGTTGTTTCTGCAGAGCGAGTTGGAGCGTCGCCGGATGGAGAACCTGCAATCTTCCTCCTTCGGCGAATCAAGGGGACATCATCATCTTCCTCCTCCTCGCTCCCTTCTCCCTGTACAACGAAGAAGTAATTCCAGTTCGCACCTGGAAAGATCGGAGGAATGTGATATCTTACCGCAGTTTTCCTGGTGGTAGGAGGAACGCTTTGTGAAGACCCTTCCCCAAGATTTAGCCTGGCTTTCTTGGGGACAGGATTCCTCGTCCTGGGTCTCGAGGAAACCTTCTTCACAAATTTCGTCGTCGGCTTCCCCAGGGAACCGACGTTCTCGCTGGGGAACGTCGCCTCGGCGAACCTCCCTAAGAGATGTTCTCATTCCAATGGGACTGTTAGTGCTGGATATACATAAGACCTGCAAAACAGAGGCCGGGTGAAAAATTTACCTTTCGGCGCTCCTGTTTAAGGTCGTCGCCGGCGTGAATCAAGCTCTGGGGGTAGAGCAATCCCTTGGGGCCCTCTACCTCGGCATTGTAAGCCCTGAGGAGGTAGTTAGTCCGCCTCTCGATCTCGGGTGAGGACAGGACTGTTCCCAAGTATGAGTTAACTAGAGCTTTTTTTTAAAAAAAAAAATATAAAGAGTTTTCAGTGCCAGAAATGGGTACCTTCATTATAGTCCAGGGTACTGTCCGCCATGGACTTGATCTCCCAAGCCGGATGAGCCCTTTCATGCAGGGGGCTCACCCGATTCTTCACAAAGTCTCAAATGACATCGCGAGCCGTTAGTCCCTCTTGGACTACCGGAAGAATGACCTCGGCGTGCTTCATGAACTCCGCGTTCATCGCCGGGAGAGCATCCAACTCGCTCGGCTTCTCCGGCCGCGAGTTCTCAAACCACAGCCCGCTCTCGGTTGGTGGGGTGCAGTAAAACCATTTCTGGTGCCACCCGTGCACCGAGTCTCGCAGGGGTGGGAAGGGATACTCCTTTTTCTCCCTTAGCCGGAAGTAGATGCATCCGGCGGCGTTGGCGCTCTTCGACCACGCCAAATAATAAAAGCGCCGGAAGAGATCCACGCAGGGATATACTCCGACGAACGCCTCGCACAAGTGCTGAAACACCACCAAGATCAGCACTGCATTTGGGTGGAGGTTAATCAGCTCCAACCCATAGTGCTCGAGGACGTCCTTCAGGAACCGACTCTCAGGGAAACGGAACCCGCAGCGCAGATATTCTTCAAAAACCACCAATTCGCCCTCTTGGACGATTGGGGTTTCTTGGTCCTTCTCCGCGAGCCGCCAATTGATTAGTAGCTGCGGAGGAAGGATTTCGTCCTTCTCCAATGCCAATAAGCTCTCCTCGGAGTGGTGGATTGATCGACTCCAAGACGCCATTTTTTGGTGGACAATCGGAAGAAAAGTTCACAACTTTTGGGGAAGATGAAGGCTGAGAAGAACGAGGGTTTTGTGCAGCGGAAATGTTGAGGGTTTTTGGCTGTGTGGCTTTGTCGGGGGAAATCTCCGCGGGGCAGTCCAGGTAAGTTGCGTCACGTTTGCCCGGGGACTTGGCCTCCGGGGCCTCCCCGGGCGCCGCCTTTTGGCTTCCGGGACTTGGCCTCCGGCGCCGTCCCGGGCGCCGCCATTAGCCCGGGGACCTGGCCTCCGGCCCCTCCCCGGGCGCCGCCTTTTGGCCCCCGGGACCTGGCCTCCAGCGCTGTCCCGGGCGCGGCAATTAGCCCGGGGACCTGGGCTCCGGCCCCTCCCCGGGCACCGCCATTTGGCCCCCGGGACCTGGCCTCCGGCGCCGTCCCGGGCGCCGCCATTTGCCCGGGGACGTGGCCTCCGGCCGCTCCCCGGGCGCCACCTTTTGGCCCCCGGGACCTGCCCTCCGGCGCCGTCCCGGGCGCCGCCTTTTAGCTCCCGGGACTTGGCCTCCGGTGCCGTCCCGGGCCTAGTCGCCCTTCTAAAGGTAAAGTCTCGAGTTGTTTGTCACGTGCAGGTCATGCGAGGAGCGCCTCGGGAATCAGCGGCCACCTGTCAAGCATCCAAGGCGTTTGACCGGGAGAAGGACGGTCCAACCCTTCAATCCGACAGTGGCTTCCGGGGTAGTTTAGGCTTTTTGCCTCTTTTTGGGGCTATAAATAGCCCTTGTACCCCTCTGTTGTAAAGGATCGGATCACTTTTATTGGAATAGCTACACTCACAGGCGTGCTCCGGAAGGCTCTCCCCCGGAGAGAGCCTCCCCAGCCGACTCCTGTCGGGAGCGCGTCGACAGGACGAGGGCCCCCACCGGGACCCGAACCTATATAAATCCTCGTGTCATTTCTTGTGCTTGTCCGGTGGGGGAGGACCGGTCGTCCAGTCAACCTGCGCCGCGTAATCTTCGCTAGGATCATTCTCAAAACCTGCCGGGGTATTCGCAATACCACGACAGTTGGCGCCGACCGTGGGGACCCGTGACAGGACGCCATGGCTCCCCCAAGAACAAGGGCTCGCACCCTTCCCGGTGACCAGGGTCTCGGAGACCCGGCGCCGTCCGCCCGGGACACTGTTGTCCCGGCAGTCCCTTCTGGAGGCGACCTGGCCCAGGTACCGCCTCCCTCTTTTCCTCTTAACTTAGGTGCTTCCACCTCCAGGTCGTTCCCGGTGACCGCGGGGACCTCGGCCGGGGCCAGTCTCCCCCCTACGGCTCCCCTGTCTCCCCGGGATGCCCTGCTTGAAGCTCTCGTGGAGGGCCAACTCCACGCCCAGCGCTCTATGGATGAGCTGCTCAGCGTGTTGGCGCGGCCTCCGGCCCCCACATTTGCGTCACACCCGTATCCGGGGAACATGCCCTCGTTTATGGGTTACCCGGCGGCCCCTCCGGCCTCCGCGAGTTTGTCCGCCCCTTATGATCCTGGCGGGGGGTTCCCTCCCCCTGCAGGATATACGTCCGGACCCTTCTTGGCACCCGGGCCCGTCCCGGTGCCGGGAGGTTACTTCATGCCGGGGCCCTTCGTGGCACCAGGGCGGTACCCCGTCCCTGGCCTATTCCCGGGGCTGGGAGCCCACTTCATGCCGGGGGTTTTCCCTACGCCGGGAGCCAGTCCCACCCCCCGCGTCGTGTTTACCGCACCGGGGGCGGTTGATAGAGCAGCTCCCGTGCCGCAACGGACTTCCCCCCACATGGGCTCCCTGGTTCCGGACGTCGCCGCGGGGGTTCCCCCCCCTCCGGTTCCGGTCGTGGCCACTGGAGCCCCCTTTGCTTCGGTTCCAAACGTCGCCGTGGGCGCCCCCTCCCCGGTTCCGGATAACACAGGGGCTTCCCCCTTTCCGGGCCCGGGGGTCTTCGCAGGGGGCTCCCCCCAGCCGGCCCCTGAAGCCTCCGGGCCGGCAGCTACAGTGCATGAGCTCCCCCCCTCGGCGGGACAGGCCCGTTTCGCCCGGGGGGAGGTTGAGTGAATGCATTCACCAGAGCGCGGAGAAGAACTTCCCCCCGGCCGCGGGTGCGGGGAGCCTCGCTCTCGCACCGGCCGGGGGAAGAGACCCGCTGAAGAGCCAACCTCTCCGGCGGAGAGCCCGGACGTCCGGGAACTCAGTCCCGGTCCGGAGGAAAAGCGTCGCCGCCGCCACTCTGGCGGACCTCTCGGACCACTTTCAGACTCAGACAACGAAGGTCCCGTGAAGGAAGACAGCGACCGGGACTCTCCCCGGGAGGTGCGGGGGCTAACCAGCTCTTGTGCCAAAGACTTCGCAGCATCCGGTGGCCGCGGCCCTACCGCCCTCCGCACATCGAGCACTATAATGGTGAGGCAGACCCTTACGAGTTTGTGCAGGTCTACTCCACAGCCATCTCCGCGGCCGGGGGGGACGAGACAGTACAGAACAACATCTTCCCCGTCTACCTCTCCGGCATTGCCCACTCCTGGTTTTACAACCTGAAGGCGGGCTCCATCAAGTCTTTCTCGCAGCTCAAGCGGGAGTTCTGTGCCAACTTCCAGGGGAACTACGTGCATCCCCTGGACTCCTCGCAGCTGTACACTGTCCGGCAGAGGACTGGGGAAACCATCAGAAGCTTCTTCAAGCGCTTTGCTTAGGTGAAGAGCAAAGTGGCCCACGTCCCCGACTCTACGGTCATCGAAGCCTGCAAAAGCGGCATCCTTCCGGGGGAGCTCCACCAAAGGCTCTCCCGGAACTGCCCCTCTTCCGCCGACGAGCTCTTTAACGTGCTCGAAAAGTACACTCGGGCGGAGGAAGACGACATCTGGAAGAAGACCCAGGGGGCTCCCGCCCCCGTCGACCGGGGGGCCAGGGATCCCCCCAAACGCCCCAGACAGGGGGGGCGTAGCGAGCCACGGCCTCGGGACACCTTTGTCCTCGAGGGCGGAGGCGGCTCGCGCGACCCCCCGAGGGCCAGCCACCCCTTTCCCAGGACAAAAGGTCACGGGGGAGGACAATCTTCGCGCGGTCGGGAAGGCCCTGCGGGGAGGAGCCGGGAAGGACCGTGGTGCAACTTCCACGGGTCCAGTACCCACGCTACCCGAGATTGCCATCAGCCGCTGCAACACTTCGCGGCGTTCCTCGACCAGCGCGGGTAGGGGGGGGACTCCGGCCTCCTTGCCCCCTCGGCCAGCTGTTCCGGCCCTTCCCGCTCCCGCGGGGGGTGAGCAGGCGCAGGAGGGGGAGCCTTCAGAAGCTCTCCCCTTTCAAACTTCGCAGCGGCACATCAACGTCATCGTGGGAGGATCCGCCTCTGGGCGGGACTCTAAGCGCCAGCGTAAGGAGTACGCGCGCGAGGTCAAGGTTGTGGGGGTGCTACACACGTCCCCGCCACCTAAGTGGTCGGACGTCCCCCTCACCTTCACGGCGGAAGACGCGCGAGGGGTTCGCTTCCCCCACGATGACGCGCTTATTGTCTCCGCGACCATCTACAACTGTCACCTGGCCTGCATCCTCGTGGACGGCGGAAGCTCCGCTGACGTCCTATTCCTGAAGGCCTTCAAAGAGATGCAGGTGGATGAGAAGCTCCTGCAGCCCGCTGCCAGGCCCCTGCAAGGTTTTGTCCTGGGGAAGGCGATCCACCCCGTGGGCAAGGTAGATCTTCCTATGACGTTCGGCACCCCGGAGAACTACCGAACCGAGCTGGTCCGCTTCGACGTAGTAGATCTCCCCTCCTCCTACAATGCGATAATGGGGAGGACCACAATCAACCGGCTGGGGGCTGCCACCCATCAAAACTACCTCTGCATGAAGATCCCCGGGCCGCACGGTGTGATCAACGTCTGGGGAGAACAAGACATGGCCCGTGCTCTATACGAGCGCGCTGCGGCCACAATCGGAAGCGTCAACCTCATAAAGGTGCCTGGGGGGGGAAGCCTCTCCCCCGAAACTAGATGTCGCTGTGCCACCGCCCTGGAGGCCCCTCCTCAAGCCGCGTCCAGAAGGGGGCCTCCGGAAGGTCCCGCTGTCCCCAGGCGACGAAGACAAAACTGTTCGGATCGGGGCGGAGCTCCCTGAGGAGCATGCAGCGAAAACTCTGATGTTTTTGCGTGGAAGCCCTCGGACATGCGGGGCGTCGCCCGGGAGGTCATTGAGCACAAGCTCGCAGTGGCCCCCGGTCACCCCCCGGTCAAACAGAAGCTGCGGAAACTCTCCCTCGAGCGCCAAGAGGCAATCAAGGTGGAGATCACCTGGCTCCGAGAGGCGGGGTTCATTCGGGAGGTCCTGCACCCCGAGTGGCTCGCGAACCCCGTCCTCGTCAAGAAATCAACCGGCAGGTGGCGGATGTGCATGGACTTCACCGACCTTAACCGCGCCTGTCCCAAAGACAATTTCCCACTCCCGCGGATTGATCAGCTCGTCGACTCCACTGCGGGGTGCGAGCTCATGAGCTTCCTAGACGCCTACTCGGGCTACCATCAAGTCCGGATGGCGGAAGGGGACGAGGAAAAGACGAGTTTCATAACTCCCCTCGGAACCTTCTGCTACGTCCATATGCCCTTCGGGCTCAAGTACGTGGGGGCGACCTTCCAGCGCCTCATGATGCTGGTTTTCAAAGATCAAGTTGGCCGCAACGTCGAAGTCTACGTAGACGACGCGGTCGTCAAGAGTCCCCGCGCAGCCTCCCACATCGACGACCTAGCTGAAACCTTCCGCAACCTCCGCGCGTTCGGGCTCAAACTCAACCCGGAGAAGTGTGCCTTCGGGGTGCGCGGGGGGAAGCTCCTAGATTTCCTCGTGTCCCAGCAGGGCATTGAGGCAAACCCCGAGAAGATCCGGGCTTTCGTAGATATGCCCCCGCCACGCTCCGTCAAGGATGTCCAGCGGCTCTCCGGCCGCCTAGCCGCGCTAAGCCGCTTCGTCTCCCGGTCGGGGGAGCGGGGCCTCCAGTTCTTCAAGATCCTCCGGGGGCTCGAGGGGTTCCGCTGGACCCCCGAGGCCCAGGAAGCCTTCAACGACCTCAAGAAGTACCTCACGAGCCCTCCAATGCTCGTGAGTCCGTCTCCAGAAGAGCCCTTGCTCCTCTACCTTGCCGCGACCCCCGTTGCCGTCAGCGCGGTCTTGGTGAAAGAGCAAGGGGGGCAGCAGCGTCCTGTGTACTATGTGAGTGAGGCCCTCCAAGGGGCCAAAACTCGGTACACGGAGATGGAGAAAGTCTGCTACGCCCTCCTCATGGCGTCCCGGAAGCTTCGGCATTACTTCCTGGGGCACCCCATCACCGTCCCGTCGTCCCTCCCCCTGGGGGAGGTACTGCGGAACAAAGAAGCCACTGGCCGGATTGGGAAGTGGGGGGCCGAGCTCGCCCCCTTCTCCCTGTCCCTTACCGGCCGCTCCGCCATCAAGTCACAGGTCCTCGCCGACTTCGTCGCAGAGTGGACTCCCGCCTCTGGGTCTGGGGATGAAGATCTCCCTGTGCTGCTGTAACGCCCTGAGTTAGGGGTGAAAATTTCCTTTTTCATAAATAGCATGCATGCATGTATCTGTAGTAATAGCCAGATCAGTTTCTATCTCAAGCCCTGAAATCTCCAAAATCTATCCTGTGACCTCAAATGAAGATCAGATTGTTCAGATATGATCTATCAGTTACTTTGAACTTAAAAGCCTTCAGAACCTAGATCCAATTCTATCCCTAACTCTCAGATTTATCAGCTCCTTCTGTTTTCGAAAACTGAAATACCTTCTATTACTTAAATACCCTAAGTTTCAGAAATACAGATTTAATCCGAATCTTGACCAAGTTCAGACCAGATTATTCCTGGAATATGATCATGGGTATGTCAATACCTTAATCTAAAAAGTTGACAGCCATATTTCACCATCTAGACTCTTTTCACAAATCAGTCCAAGAATTATCGCAAAATAGTCCTTATCTGTTATTTGAAAATCCAAAAAGGCTAAAATCTCCAGATTAACTCCAAATTCAGAATTTCTTTGGCAAATCTTCTCAAAATGCTATTTGTCACAAGTTTCTCTTCTGTTCAAATTCCAAAATCTCATCCTAAGTACCAGAATTCAAAACCAAATGAAATTCAGATTTCAATTACCCTAAATTACCCTATTTTCAGTTTGTATCAAAAACTATTCAAACGTATCATATTTTATCAATTATCATTGCCAATTAACCTGTTGAATATAATCTACCAGATTAGTGAAATCAAATTCAACTCTAACCTTCCCAAATCTCCAGAATTACAGATTGGTCCAATTGTGAAAATCAAATATTGCAAATCAGCCCAATTTCGACCAGGCTAGCTACTGTGCGCACGACCAGGAACTGCCGTGCTTGTGCGCCGTGGTTGCTCATCGCCGGTGAGGCTTCGCCCGCGCTCGTGACCATGCATGCCGGTGCGCACGTGTCCCCACTCCAGCTAGTGCCGTGGCAAGGCCGCTGCTACGTCGACGACCAGTGCTGCTCCCGCGCGCGATCAACGGCTTTTTGTCAGCAACTCCTCGCCACGTCGCTTTGCCGCGCCAGTGTTGTCGCCACCACTTGCTACAACTTTGCCAGGTCCCGATGAGGCGACACTGTGATCAACTGCAAGCCTGTCGCCGTCGCATCACCGATCTTCGCTGTGTCTTCGCCGCTGTTGCTCCAGCACGCAACCAGTCAAGTCACCGGCTGCCAATTACTTCGTTGTCTCCTTCTTGCTTGCTTCGCCTGGCCTATTTATACACCACTGTCCCCCAGCAACTTCTTGTTTCACTGGAAATCAGCTAAGTCTCAAAATTCTCCTGTCCTGGTCTTCTTCTCCGGCGAGTCCAGATTGAGGCCTCACGGTGCCAGCACGCCCTGCTGCACTCCTCACCGACTTAACAGCACCAGAAGGTATATCTCATCTCCCTCATCGTGCTGTACCATTTAATTGAGCTATATTGCATCCAGTCGCCGGTGATCGCCGGAATTGACTGAAAATCGAAGATTGCCCTGTTCCGGCAATGCAGGCCAAATCAATTCGAATTAGCCCTCGAACCTGTGAAGCAAATTGATCAGTGGGTTATTTCAAGCAAGCCTGTAAGCTTAGAATCCCTAATTAAACATCATTCGAAGCTTTTCCCAAATTCAAGCTCTACCAGAAAACCGGCGATCGTCGCCAGGCTTCTCTGGTGATCCTCCAGTCAATTTGATGTGACCAGAAGCTTCCCTATACCTCCTAGATGCTCTCCAAGCAAAGAATTAAGTTCTCTCGGCCTGTAGCAAAAACCCCCAAATAGCAGTGTTCTTCTCCGGCACAGTTCACCGGAAAAGTGTTCCCGGCCATTTCAGCCCTCGAAACTTTGTCATTTAGATGTGCCTTAGCCTCCTGAGTATTTTTGTCTTCTAGCTCGACACCTAGATCGGCCTAGATTGGAAGTTATAGCCATGCCAAGTTTGTGTCCAGAACTGCTCCAGTGCAGCCAGTTCATCTCTGTTCATCATCAAATTTCTTGCTTTCCAGCCATTTTCAGCCTTAGATCCTATTGAATGATTTATTCCTGTTATCAATGCCTACCTCCCAGACAAAGTGGTGCATCATTTGGAGCTCCAGATCAAAAGTTATGCTAAGCCCTAGTTTTTGACATTGTCAGCTCTATGCCAGAGCTTGTCAGCCAGTGGCATTGACCTTATTTACCCACTTCTGGTTGTGCAATTTGAAATCCACTTTGTCCACTGAATTTGTAGAGTTGTGATCTACATTTTATTCTACTACCACAAATTGAGATGACCCCTCTATCATTCATCGACCCTATGTCGATGCTTTGAACCGAATGTCGACCTAAAGACGTTCGCTGTTTTTGAGCGAACCAGTCGCAACCTTGATATCATTCTGATATTTTGAGACATTTGGAACCTTGTAAACCTTTGACAGCTAATCTTAACATTGGTTTCCTTAACTTAACCCTAATCAGCCTCTTAACCCAATCATTTCAGAATCATCAAGACTTCATCTTTGCATCATTGCATATAGTATAATAATGTATTGAAAAGATTATGATTATTGGTTGTTTGTTTGATTGGAGAGCAGATCAAGAGCCCGAGTTCGAGGACTTCACTGTGGATCCGACGTCGACTGCTGTATTTTACGACGCGGAAGGCAAGTCACATCATTGGTCATCTTGAACCTATATTTTAAATGTTGCTATAATATAACCTTGAATATAGGCAATATTGCATGTGAAAGATTGAGAATGGTTGATTTATGAATTGGCAGTACTAGACTGGTTATCGGTGAAATGTGAAATAAACAAGTTTTGAGCCATGAACTATTATATGTATTTATATACTTATATTCATGAAATAAAACCCCTAGCCGTGACCAGAAAAATGGTATGGATGGCTGTAGCACTGGAGGTGCTAGACTGCAAAGGAATGCAGGCACTGAAGGTGCAGGGTGTGGATGGTCTGGTCACTGGCATATAAGGACTAGAACCTTGTGTTGTGCGTCTAGTGGCATGAACAACGTGCTAACCGCAAGCCTGGTATGGGACAGGCCTGAACAAGTAATTATGTGGATCGCACATGAAACCCCTGCATGAGATGTGTTGTGATGCACGATAAACACGGAGCGCGGCTCCCACACATATCACTGAAGGTGATCAAGCACGCTGACCCAGTAATGGGAATAAGCAATGGGGTGGAGGTTTGGATACAACCTGCCACAACTGTGCCTCGCTGAGAGCCACAGGGTCGGGGGTGAATTGTGAGTAAAACATAACAAAAGTTCTTGTTATTTCCACCTTGCCGCTCACAGTATGAAGTGAGTCAGGGGTCCAATCATTTTGTTATGATAGGAAAGGTTTGAAAGTGGAATATCTTGCGGGTAAATTGGTACCTCCCTGCAGAGTTAAAAATGTATTCGAATACTCCGAGCTCCCGGGTTTTATAGGAGTCTGCTGCGGTGGATTAAATCCACGGGGTGTGACACAAGTACTATTTTCTAAATAAAATATGTTTAAATCAAGATTACCCAAATGACATGTGTTGTCATGATAAGGAGTGCTGCCGTGGGCTGTCGTGTGTCGACGTGTCGCAGTAGTGCTATAATCTAGTGAACATGAATGTTGATGTTATATTATAAAAAGTGCTGCCATGAGATGAGGTATGAAAGAAAAAGGATTATTTTACAAATATCCATAATTCTTGACTAGTCTAGGTTCATATCATCACTACTATATGTATCTACTCTTACCTATGACTTGCTGAGTACGTAAGTGCTCACCCTTGCAACATTCAACTCAATAGATGGAGCCTACCTTGATCAAGATGATGGCACGGAGTACTACGTGGATCCAGAAGGAGGAGAATCAGTTCCGCCAGAACCCTGAAGTGTGTTGTTCTGCCGTCAACTTCTTTTGTGGGAGGGTCACCTATCTTCTGCTGTGTAGTTAAATATTTTGTTAAACCCTGAATGCCTTGCAGGCATTGTAATCCTCTTTATGTAATATTAAGGCCAGCAGGCCACACTGCTTAATATTTTGTAAGTACTCTGTTGCAATGTAATATACTCCTGTGTTTGACTCATCCTGGGAAGTCAAAGGGTTGTGGTTGAGACTAGCTGCAGCGAGCTAGGTCTCTACAGGAGTAGTCGTTGTCCCAGTCTCGGGGCGCGACAGCTGCCCCAACGCAGTGATCATTGGACCCTCATGTTTGATGGGTCGCTGTGTCTCGCCGGGGCTGGTGCGGGAGTAGTCCTCCGGAGCCCCGAGGGGAAGGAACTCGAGTACGCCGCGCGGCTCGAGTTCCCCGCAACCAACAACGTTGCCGAATACGAGGCTTTGCTCCTCGGGATGCGCCTCGCGCGCTCCCTGGGGATCCGGCGCCTCCTAGTCAAGGGAGATTCTCAGCTCATAGTTTGCCAAATGGACAAGTCTTACCTGTGCCATGACGCAAACTTAAGTCTTTATTTGCAGGAAGTGCGAAAGATGGAGAGGCATTTCGACGGCCTCGAGGCCCAGCACATCCCGCGGAGGGACAATGACCGGGCCGACGCCCTGGCCCGGGCGGCAAGCGCCCGGGAATCGCTCCCCAAGGGGGCTTTTCTGGAAATCATCACGAAGCCCTCGGTGGCCTCCCTGGACACGGGCGACGAGCCTCATGTCCCGGAGGTCGCCGAGATCATCCGGACTCCGTCTTGGATGGACCCCCTCATCTCCTTCATCAAGGGGGAGGGGGACCCTCCTAGTGAGATCGAGGCTAAACGCCTCCGGGCTAAAGCCCGGGCATATCTCCTGCTGGAGGGGAGGCTCTACAAGCGGGGGGCTTCCGCCCTCCTGCGCTGCCTCCCCCGGCCGGAGGGACTTCAACTTCTCGAAGACATTCACGCGGGGAGCTGTGGTTCTCACCTAGCCCCGCGTGCCATCGCGGCCAAGGCCCTCCGGCAGGGTTTCTACTGGCCCACGGTTATGCGTGACACGCGAGACCTTGTCTCCGCGTGCGAGGCATGCCAGAAGATGGCCAAGGGCTCGAACCTCCCCCCTATAGCGCTGTAGACAATCCCCATAACTTGTCCCTTCGTGCGCTGGGGGATGGACCTCTTAGGGCCCTTCCCCCCAGCGCCCGGAGGATACAAGTATGCAGTAGTCGCAGTCGACTATTTTACAAAGTGGGTTGAGGCGGAGCCTTTGGCCAGCATCACGTCCCGGGCCATCCAGCGGTTTTTCTGGAAAAACGTCGTATGTCATTTTGGTGTCCCCCGGGAAATCACCGTGGACAACGGGACCCAATTCGACTCGGCTTATTTTCGGGAATTCTGCGAAGGCCTAGGGCTCGTCATCCACTTCGCCTCAGTGGCCCATCCCCGGAGCACTGGGGCTGTCGAGAGGGCCAACGGCGTGATCCTACAGGGGTTGCGCCGGAGACTCGAGCAAACCGCTTCTAAGCGGGGTGCATGGGCAGAGGAGCTCCCTAGCATCCTCTGCTCCATGCGCACGACCCCGTCCCGGGTGACGGGGCGCACTCCCTTCTCCCTGGTCTACGGGGCGGAGGCAGTCCTCCCCCTGGAGATCGGCTTCCGGTCACTGCGGGTCGAGCTCCTGGAGGGAGCCACGCCCGCAGTGTACCAGGCCAACGAGGCCAACCAGCGCTTGGAGATCGACCTCGTGGAGGAGGAACGCGACCGAGCGCTCCTCTGCCACGCCATCTACAAGCAAGAGATGGCGCGCGCGTATAATCAGCGCGTGCGCAAGAGGGCTTTCCGCCTTGGGGACCTTGTCCTCAAGCGCGTGACGGACCCCCAGGCCCAGGGTAAGCTCTCCCCCAAGTGGGAGGGCCCCTACAGGATCTTCGCGGTCCTGGGCTCGGGGGCCTACAAGCTCTCCAACCTTCAAGAGCAAGAGCTGAAGCACACGTGGAACTTGCGTTTACTTCGCAAGTTCTATGTTTAGCCTTACGGGCCTGTCCCCTCCCCCGGAGCGTTCACGCCGGAGGGGAGGAGGGACACTGTATTTTCCTCCCCTTTCGCGACTTCGCAGGGGGAGGCCCTGTACTTCATTTAATTAGCAATATATAGGTCTTGCTTTTCAAACTCTCATTGCAGGTCTTTCTCATTACCGCCCCTAGCGGTGATGCCCTCCCCGCGAGGACACCCCTCCCCGCGAGGACGCCCTCCCAGTGAAGATGCCCTCCCTGCGAGGATGCCCTCCCCGCGAGGAAGCCCTCCCCGTGAGGATGCCCTCTCCGCGAGGAAGTGGGCCAGGCCCAGCAAGTCCCTCCTGTAGGGCGGCTTACGATCAGCCCTCGTGGACTGAGGGTGTAAGCGGCAACCCGGTCACAGTGGCCGCGGTAACGAGTCACTTTGGGAGACTAGTCCCCTGCCCAAACACTCAAGACCCGTCTCCGGGATCTATCTTCCTCCTCCGGGAGTCGACGCTATTCCCGGCTCCCCGTTCTCACGGCGACCGGATGATCGGCCCCCTGCGGCCTGATTGGATCTATCTTCCTCCTCCGGGAGTCGACGCTATTCCCGGCTCCCCGTTCTCACAGCGACCGGATGATCGGTCCCCTGCGACCCCATTCCCGGCTCCCACGGTGACCGGATGAATGCCTCCCAGAGACCCTATTCCCGGCTCCCCGTTCTCACGGCGACCGGATGAATGCCTCCCGGAGACCCTATTCCCGACTCCCCGTTCTCACGGCGACCGGATGAATGCGTCCCGGAGACCCTATTCCCGGCTCCCCGTTCTCACAGCGACCGGACGATTGTCTCCTAGGAAGCTCGACTCCGGAAATCTCATCGGGTTTTTCTTGGATGTTTCTTCCACAAGGGGCCTTATTCCCGACTCCCCGTTCTCACGGCGACCGGACGCTTGTCTCCCGGAAGGTCTTTTCCCAGGAAAGCTCGTTTTAAAATTTTCTAACTTAGAAAAATTCCTATGCTACAGGTGACTTCCATCCCGGGGGCCTTGTTACCCCCACAGCGCGCGGAGCTATCCTTCGGCCCGCTGTGGGCGGGGGGGGGGGGGGGGATAAGGAATCCCCGGGTGTCGACCGTACCATCCAAGAAGAAGAAACAAAAAGACAATGAAAGAAGCAACAACACAGCTTTATTGATTGTCAAACCCGGAGGACATCTTCCCCCTCCGGTGGGCTTCGGAAACGATACAACCCGGGTTCTGTAACATCCTGAGTTTTGGGGTGAAAAGTTCCTTCTTAAAAATCATGCATGCATATGTCTCTTCTAGATCAACCAAATCAGCCTCAGCTTTATTTTGTTCTAGCCCTAAAATCTCCAAAATCTATTCTGTGACCCCAAGTCAAAATCTGACTTGCCAGATTTGATCTATCAGTTATCCTAAACCTAAAAGCCTTCAGAACCCAGATTCAATTCTATCTCTAACTTCCAGATTTGTCAACTCCTTTCTGTTTTCGAAAACAGAATATCTGTTATTACCTAAATACCCTAAGTTTCAGAAATTCAGATTTAATCCAAATCTTAACCAAGTTCAGATCAAATTATACCTGGAATATGATCAAGGGTATGCCAATACCTTAATCCAAAAAGTTGACAGCCAGATTTCACCATCTAGATTCTTTTCGCAAATCAGTGGAAAAGTTATTACGAATTAGTCCTTATCTGATATCTGAAAACCCAAAAAAGGCTAAAATCTCCAGATTAACTCCAAATTCAGAATTTCTTCGGCAAATCTTCTCAAAATGCTATTTGCCACAAGTCTCTCTTCTGTGCAGATATCAAAATCGAACCCTAAATTCCAGAATTCGAGATCAATAAGATTCAGACTTATTTTACCCTAATCTACTTTGTTTTCAGTTCATATCAAAAGTCATCCAAATGTCTCAAACTTTATCTCCTAGCTGTGCCAAATCATCTATTAAATTAAGTATACCAAAACAGCAGAATCAATTCCAGATCAAATCATCCAAATCTTCAGATTTACAATTCAGTCCAAATCAAAAACCTAAAGCTGCAGTTCAGTCCAAATTCGACCAGGCCGTTTGCTGTGCTCACGACCAGAGTTGCTGTGCTTGTGCGCCGTAGCTGCTCGTCGCCGGCGAGGCTTTGCCGCACTTGTGACCGTGCATGCCGGTGCGCACGTGTCCTCGCTCCAGCCGTGTCGTGGTAGCGCCACTGCAACGTCGACGACCAGAGCATGCTCCCGCGCGCGACCAGCAGCCTTTTGTCAGCAATTCACTGCCACGTTGCCTTGCCGCGCCAATGTTGTCGCCACCGCTTGCTCCAGCTTGCCATGTCCCGATGAACCGACATGATGATCAACTGCAGAGCCGTTGTCGCCGTCGCATCACCGGTTAATGCTGTGTCTTCGCCGCTGATGCTCAGCACGCAACCCATCTCATCACAGCAGCCAATTACTTCACTGTTCCCCCTTGCAGCTTCGCCTACCTATTTAAGCATACCTGTACTCAGTAGCTCATTCACACCTCACTTGGAACCAGCAAAGCCTCAGATTTTCTGTCTTAGTCTTCTTCTCCGGCGAGACCAGCTCGAGGCCTCACGGTGACAGCCTCAACCGCAGCCTCAACCACCAAATTGACAGCACCAGTGAGTTCCCCTTACCTCTCTTATCGTTCTATACCACTTAATTGGATTTCCTTGCCTCCTATCGCCGGCGATCACCGGAATTTACTGAAACTCGAAGATTGCCCTGTTCCGGCAATGCAGGCCAAATTAACTCGATTTAGCTCTCGATCCTGTGGAAGAAAATGATCAGTGACTCATTTCCAGCAAGCCTATGCATCAAGATCTCCCGATTGAGCTTCAACCGAAGCTTTCCCCAATTTTGAGCTTCGCCAGAAACCGGCGATCGTCGCCAGGCTTCTCCGGCCATCCTCCGGCCAAATTGATCGTGCAGGTAGCTTCCTCTTTATCTCTCTTTCACTTCCTGAGCTTGGAATTAAGTTCATTCGGCCTGAATCAAAAAGCCCTAAATTCTATGTCTTCTTCTCCGGCATCGATCACCGGAAACCTATTCCTGGCCGTTTCAGTTTCATCCACTTTGTCATTCAGGTGTGCTTCAACCTCCTGAACATATTTGTCTTCTAGCTCGATCTTTGAAACTGCCCAGAATTCAAGTTATAGCCATGCCAAGATTTCTGTCCAGTGGCTTCACTGTGCCGTGTCGCCACCACACTTCTCCTTCGAATTTCATCACCTTCTGGCCATCTTCTGCCCTAGATCCTGTTGAATGATTTGTTCCTGTTATCAATGCCTACCTCCCAGACAAAGTGGTGCATCATTTGGAGCTTTAGATCAAAAGTTATGCCAAGCCCTAGTTTCTGGCCATGTCAAGATCAATGCCAGACTATGTCAGTCAGTGGCATTAGCCCTTTTCACTCCCTTCCAGATGTGCATTTTGGGCATAACTTTGTCTCTTAGATTTCTGAGGTTGTGATCTACATTTTATTCTTCTATCACAACTTGATTTGAGCCCTTGAATTATAATTGCTGCTAAACCCTAGTTTTTGACACTATTCCAGTGCATGCCAACCAATGGCATTGGCCTTGTTCACCCACTTCTGATTGTGCTTTCTGAAAGCCACTTTGTTCACTGAATTTGTAGAGTTATAATCTACACTTTCTTCTACTGTCATAACTTGAGATAAGTTCTCTAGTTTTCCTTGAAGTTATGTCAGAATCTTGATCTGAATGTCAATCTGCTGACATTCGCTGTTTTTGATCAACCAACCACAAAACTGATGTTCTTATTGTAACCTTGAGATCCTAAGAGCACCTAACACCCATCCTTAGCCAAATCCTTGAAACCCTAGATCTCAACTCAGTTCAGCTTGTAATCTCAATTATCTCCAGTATCGTTTAGTCACTCTGGTTAAGCATATCTGCATATAAATCCTAAAACATCTTAATATATAAGTAATATTTGTGTGTATTGTTTGGTTTGTCGTCGAGCAGATTCAGAAGCTGACTTTGAAGATTTTGCTGTTGATCCGTCATCGACTGCTGTTTCTTACGACGCGGAAGGCAAGTCATATCCTTGGTCATCTTGAACCTATATTTTAAATGTTGCTATAATATAACCTTGAATATAGGCAATATTGCATGTGAATGATTGAGAATGGTTGATTTATCAATTGGCAGTACTAGACTGGTTATCTATGAAATGTGAAATAAACAAGTTTTGAGCCATGAACTATTATATGTATTTATATACTTATATTCATGAAATAAAACCCCTAGCCGTGACCAGAAAAATGGTGTGGATGGCTGTAGCACTGGAGGTGCTAGACTGCAAAGGAATGCAGGCACTGAAGGTGCAGGGTTGTGGATGGTCTGGTCACTGGCATATAAGGACTAGAACCTTGTGTTGTGCGTCTAGTGGCATGAACAACGTGCTAACCGCAAGCCTGGTATGGGACAGGCCTGAACAAGTAATTATGTGGATCGCACATGACACCTCTGCTGGAATTGTGTAGTGATGCACGATAAACACGGAGTACGGCTCCCACACATATCACTGAAGGTGATCTCGCACGTTCATCCAGTAATGGAAACATATGTAGGGGTGGAGGTTTGGATACAACCTACCACAACTGTGTCTCGCAGAGAGCCACAGGGTCGGGGGTGAATTGTGAGTAAAACATAACAAAAGTTCTTGTTATTTCCACCTTGCCGCTCACAGTATGAAGTGAGTCAGGGGTCCAATCATTTTGTTATGATAGGAAAGGTTTGAAAGTGGAATATCTTGCGGGTAAATTGGTACCTCTCTGCAGAGTTAAAAATGTATTCGAATATTCCGAGCTCCCGGGTTTATAGGAGTCTGCTGCGGTGGATTAAATCCACGGGGTGTGACACAAGTATTATTTTCTAAATAAAATATGTTTTAATCAAGATTACCCAAATGACATGTGTTGTCATGATAAGGAGTGTTGCCGTGGGCTGTCGTGTGTCGACGTGTCGCGGTAGTGCTATAATCTAGTGAACATGAATGATGATGTTATATTATGAAAAGTGCTGCCATAAGATGAGATGAGAAAGGAAAAGGTTATTTTTCAAACATCCATAATTCTTGACTAGTCTAGGTTCATATCATCACTACTATATGTATCTACTCTTACCTATGACTTGCTGAGTACGTAAGTGCTCACTCTTGCAACCTACAAATCAATAGACGGAGCGATCAACAATCAAGATGAAAGCGTGGAGAACTTATTGGATCCAGAAGGAGGAGTGTCAGTTCTGCCAGAGCCCTGATGTGTGTTGTTCTGCCGTCCACTTCTCTTTTGTGGGTGGGTCACCTATCTTCTGCTGTGTAGATGTTATTTTGCTAAACCATGTATGCCGTGAAGGCATTGTAATCTCCTTATGTAATATCAAGGCCAGCAGGCCACACTGCTTAACTATTTTGTAAGTTACTCTGTTGCAATGTGATATACTCCTGTGCTTGACTTATCCTGGGACGTCAAGGGTATGTGTATGCTATGCATATATGGGACTAGCTGCAGCGAGCTAGGTCTCTACAGGAGTAGTCGTAGTCCCAGTTTCGGGGCGCGACAAGAAAAGATGGTATCAGAGCAACATGAGAACTTGACTGTAGGACGACACCTTTAGGGATTGGCCGTGCCAGGAAGACGTAATTTATTTAGAAAACTATTTGATGAAAATTGTATTTTGATAAAAACAATGAGCTTTGTAGCTCTTGAAAACTTTTATTTCAAAATTTTATTTGGATTTTCTAAAATTCGGTAAGATTGTGAGAGTGCGTTCTGTTGTTTCAGAGTGTTTAGAGGTTGGTGTAGATAGAGCTAGTGATGCTCTTGATAGTTTGTGATTCGCTGTTGCTTTTGCAATGGTTAACTTGTGTATTATGGCTAGTAGCCTAAGTATTTTATGCACTAAAGTAGTTTGCATTATTTCCTGCATTGTTGTCTTAGTTGGCTCTAGATAGTTAGATCAGCCCAAAGTTCTTTTTCAGAGCCACCATGGTTGATGCAAGAAGAAGATCTCAATGCAGTGGAGAAGACGGGGAACAGACTCCTCAGGAAGAAGATATTATGACAAGAAACCCTTTGTTTCAACAAGGATCTCAGAGTTCCAATCCTCCACAGAAGGAAAATATAGAGGGAGAGGATCGGAAGAGAAGAATGCCTCAACAAGTGCAACCACAACTAAACTCAACTAAAAGGAGAATTCCTACTGCCTCTAGTTTTCAACCATCATACCAAACTCCCAGACCAATAAGGATGATGTGCCCCAATTGCAGAGGAAACCATCTTCAGAAGCATTGTCCTTGTGCAAGTATCCAATGTTTTCATTGCAAACAGCATGGGCATCGCAAAGAATTCTGTCCCTGGATCCAATTTCCTAGACCCATAGCCATATCTCAGGCAAGGATGCAGTCAATAGTACCTAGAACATCACCACTACAGAATCCCAAGAGAAACGTACAAAGAAGAGGAGCCATGTTTACCAGAAGCAAAGGAAACCCTTATATGAACATTCAATGCTATCACTGTTGGCAGCGTGGACATCGTAGAGAATTTTGCCCTTGGATTCGACTTCCATCATCCATTGCCAGGATACAGGCAAGAACACAACTAGAAGCATCTAAAGTACCAATATCACAACCACAGAAGTTTAGAGGAACTCCACCAGGAAGAGGAGGAAGCATGGCCAACCGAGGAAGAGGAAGAGATGGAACACCAACAGCAATGCCAGGAGGAAAGCTAAACTACACTTCCACCCAAGAAGCAGGAAACAACACCGACATCCTTCGAGGTAGATTTTTGACTCAGTTGCATCTACCTTAATACTATTTGATTCTGGTACTGCAAGTTCATGTTAAGAGCAATTACATCTGAAGTTGAAACGCATATAAAGCAAGTATCTTTAGAATATTACATGTCAGATTATAAAAGTTCAGTGGGAAATCATTCAGAACAAGGAACTACTTGGAAGAAGGAAGAGAATTTTCAGCAAACGGCGCGACCTTAAGCGCGGGGCACGGCAACCGAAGCGTCGCGGCTCCGGTGACTTCGTTCGGAGATTTTCCCGGTAACGTATGCCATACCCTCCGGGGGCTCAAGCTTCGTCCCCGGGGGGCATGGGGGGCTGTTGTCGGGGGAAATCTCCGCGGGGCAGTCCAGGTAAGTTGCGTCACGTTTGCCCGGGGACCTGGCCTCCGGGGCCTCCCCGGGCGCCGCCTTTTGGCTCCCGGGACTTGGCCTCCGGTGCCGTCCTGGGCGCCGCCATTAGCCCGGGGACCTGGCCTCCGGCCCCTCCCCGGGCGCCGCCTTTTGGCCCCCGGGACGTGGCCTCCGGCGCCGTCCCGGCCGCCGCCATTACCCCGGGGACCTGGCCTCGGGCCCCTCCTTGGGCCCTGCCATTTGGCCCCCGGGACCTGGCCTCCGGCGCCGTCCCGGGAGCCGCCATTTGCCCGGGGACGTGGCCTCCGGCCCCTCCACGGGCGCCGCCTTTTGGCCCCCGGGACCTGGCCTCCGGCGCCGTCCCGGGCGCCGCCATTTGCCCGGGGACGTGGCCTCCGGCCCCTCCCCAGGCGCCGCCATTTGGCCCCCGGGACCTGGCCTCCAGCGCCGTCCCGGGCGCCGCCATTTGCCCGGGGACGTGGCCTCCGGCCCCTCCCCGGGCGCCGCCTTTTGGCTCCCGGGACCTGGCCTCCGGCGCTGTCCCCGGCGCCGCCATTTGCCTAGGGATGTGGCCTCCGGCCGCTCCCCGGGCGTCGCCTTTTGGCTCCCGGGACTTGGCGTCCGGCGCCGTCCCGGGCCTCGTCGCCCTTCTGAAGGTAAAGTCTCGAGTTGTTTGTCACGTGCAGGTCACGCGAGGAGCGCCTCAGGAATCAGCGACCACCTGTCAAGCATTCAAGGCGTTTGACTGGGAGAAGGACGGTCCTACCCTTCAATCCGACGGTGGCTTCCGGGGTAGTTTAGGCTTTTTGCCTCTTTTTGGGGCTATAAATAGCCCTTGTACCCCTCTGTTGTAAAGGATCGGATCACTTTTATTGGAATAGCTACACTCACAGGCGTGCTCCGGAAGCCTCCCCAGCCGACTCCGGTCGGGAGCGCGTTGACAGGACTAGGGCCCCCCGGGACCCGAACCTGTATAAATCCTCATGTCATTTCTTGTGCTTGTTCGGTAGGGGAGGACCGGTCGTCCGATCAACCCGCGCCGCGTAATCTTCGCTAGGATCATTCTCAAAACCTGCCGGGGTATTCGCAATGCCACGACAGGCTTCCTCAAGAAGATACCTGCTTCTTTTATAGACCCGAGGAGACGCACTAACGAGAGTAACGTTCCATTCAAACGTTCCACTGAGTATTTTATTCATTTCCCATAATGGATACTATCTCTGGCGGACCCGTTAAAGTGTTCCAGGCATCGGATCTGAAACAAAAAGGCTTCTTTGTTTCAGAGTCTGAAAGTACAAAAGCCTGAAAACTTTTTCAGAGTTTTTCAGAGGACGTTTTTCCTTTATGTGCCTTGTGTATTTTCATGAAAAATCCTATGGCCCAATTTTTGGACGTATGGATATATTCTGATCGGGTTGTGGTATGATCGAGACCATGCTTTCGATTAAGCTCCAATTCTAATCGAAGTGACGGTCTGACCGAGCCTCGATTCTGGTCGCAGTAAGCTTCAGTTTTAACCGCGGCTTTAAGTCTGATCGCGGTATCAGAGTTGGTCGCGGTAATTTTATGAAAGCATGATTCTAATCGCGGAACTGAGGTTTCCCTATGTATGAATGGTCGCGAAGACATTACTCACGGCCATATATTCGTACAGAAGATGCAAAGAATATTTGTATAAAGAAAGAAATTTTATTTTGTCGTGGTATTGAGAATACCCCGGCAGGTTTTGAAGACGATCCTAGCGGAGATTACGCAGCGCGGGTTGACCGAGCGACCGGTCCTCCCCCGCCGGACAAACACAAGAAAAGACACGAGGATTTATACAGGTTCGAGTCCCAGTGGGGGCCCTAGTCCTGTCGACGCGCTCCCGACCGGAGTCGGCTGGGGAGGCTCTCTCTGGGGGAGAGGCTTCCGGAGCACGTCTGTGAGATTAGCTATTCCAAATAATAATGAGTTGATCCCTTACAACAGAGGGGTACAAGGGCTATTTATAGCCCCAAAAAGAAGCAAAAAACCTAAACTACCCCGGAAGCCACCGTCGGATTGAAGGGTAGGACCGTCCTTCTCCCGGTCAAACATCTTGGATGCTTGACAGGTGGTCGCTGATTCCCGAGGCGTCCCTCGCGTGACCTGCACGTGATAAACAAACAGGGGTTTTACCTTTTAGGAGGGCGATGACGTCCGGGACCCCTTCCGGAGAGCAGGGTCCCGGGAACCTAAAAGGCGGCTCCCGGGGCAGGCACCGGAGGCCACTGTCCCCGGGCGAATGGCGGCGCCCGGGACATGCCCGGGGGGCACGATCCCGGGGGCCAAATGGCGGCGCCCGGGGTAGGCACCGGAGGCCACTGTCCCCGGGCTAATGGCGGCGCCCGGGACATGCCCGGGGGGCACGGTCCCGGGGGCCAAATGGCGGCGCCCGGGGCAGGCACCGGAGGCCACTGTCCCCGTGCAAATGGCGGCGCCCGGGACATGCCCGGGGGGCAACGTCCTGGGGGCCAAATGGCGCCGCCCGGGGCAGGCACCGGAGGCCACTGTCCCCGGGCAAATGGCGGCGCCCGGGACCCGACCGGGGGGCACGGTCCCGGGGGCCAAATGGCGGCGCCCGGGGCAGGCACCGGAGGCCACTGTCCCCGGGCAAATGGCGGCGCCCGGGACATGCCCGGGGGGCACGGTCCCGGGGGCCAAATGGCGCCGCCCGGGGCAGGCACCGGAGGCCACTGTCCCCGGGCCAATGGCGGCGCCCGGGACATGCCCGGGGGGCACGGTCCCGGGGGCCAAATGGCGGCGCCCGGGGCAGGCACCGGAGGCCACTGTCCCCGGGCAATCATGAACTTACCTGGACTTGACCGCGTGGAGATTTCCCCCAACAGCAGCCCCCCATGCCCTCCGGGGACGAAGCTTGAGCCCCCGGAGGGAATGGTTACGGTACCGGGAAAATCTCCGGACGAAAACTCCGGACGAAAATCACCGGAGCCCCGGCGACGCTTCGGTTTCTGTGCCGGGCGCTTTATGGCCGCGCCGTTCTCGCAACAAATGCACGCGCGGTTCGAACCGGTGTCTCGATTTACGCGCCTGTCCCTTCGTTTCCCGCGCACGGTTTGAATTTCAGTGGTCCAGATTGCCCCGAGGGGAACACGTGGCGCGCATCTAGATCACGGCCAGCCTCTATAAATAGGGCCTTAGGGGGCCCCGGAAGCTCATTCCAAATCTTCAACTCCAGCTTCAGCTCTCCCGGTAGCGCTCTTCCGGTAGCTTCTCCGGTAGCCTTTTCCGGTAGCGAGCGTCCGGGAGTTGTTGACTTAGCCACCTGAAAACTTAGCCACCCAAAAAAGAAAGAACTGACCTAATGGTGCCCAAAGGTCGAGCGAAGACCACGGAGGTGCCCCCGGAGGAAATCCCCGTGGATTTCCTCTGGGCCTCCGAGTTCTCGGTCTCGGACGCGGAGTCCCTGGTCAAGAAGGGCATCGTCGCGGAAGGGGACATCCGGGTCCCCTTAAAGAGGGACGGAGCCCCTCGCCCCAGGCCCGGAGAGGTTGTGGCCTTTGAGGCTTTCCTCGAGGCAGGGCTCCGGCTCCCGGTGCACCCGATGCTCCGGGAGTTCCTGAAGGAGTACGGGGTGGCGCTCAACCACCTCACCCCCAACGCCCTCGTCCGGATGGGTCTCTTCATCTGGCTGTACGAGACGGCGACCGGGCGGGAGCCCACCCTCCGCGCCTTCCGGTATTTTTACGAGCCGGCAGCGCGGAGCTCCCACCTGGTGAAGGGAGGACCGAAGTCCCCCTTCAGCTCGGTGATGGTCCAGATGCTGCCCTCCCGGGTGGCGGACTACCCGGCGGCGGCCTCCCGGGACCACTGGGGGGACTGGCTCCGGAGGTGGTTCTACCTCCGGGTCCGGGACGAGGCGGTGGTCTACGCCCCGGAGCCTCCCACCTACAGCCGGTCATCCGCACCGAAGCCGCCGGTGTGGACGGACGAGGAGTTCGAGCTCCTCGGGAAGGTGGTGCTTACGAAGAAGGCCCGCTCGATGCGGGACGCCGCGGAGGAGCTGGCGCTCCTGCGGCTTTCCCCCTTCTCACGCGGTGAAAGGGGGATCGGCATGGGCCCGGAGCAGCGGCCTCCGGTGAAGCCGGTGACGCGGCGTAAGTCCCCTGCATTTTTGTACTTGCAGTTTTTTATGAGAAATTGACTAACTTTTTACCTCTTGCAGTGCGCCCGTACCCGGCGGCGAGGGACAATGTCGACGATTCGGACTCGGAGTCCTCAGCCGAACTTATGCAGAATTTGTAATAGTGAGACCTTTCAAGATGACCCTTCGGGAAGGTATGCTGAACAATGGTGAACAGGAGCACAGAGAATTTAGACAGGTTCGGGCCCTCGATGGTGGGAGTAAAAGTCCTACGTCCTGTTGAGATTTCACTAAGTATGGTAAAAGGTTTACAAGTGGAGGAAAAAGTCCTCACAGGCGAGGATTTTTCCTGTAAAAGTGTACAAAGATAAGCTAAAGAAGACTTAAAAATGCTATATGAGATGTGCCGTAGACTTGGCTAACTTGGATCCTCCTTGATTGATACTTCATACCATCCTTTTATACTGCTTGAAAGGGTGCCATGTGAAGGAAACTGCATCAATCGGTTGCACGGACGGTTGGATACGGTTTTTGAAACTGCTCTTAACCTCCACGCAGGTTAAACACGTGTTATTCATGAATAACTGTACGTGTTAACCTCCTGACGGTTGATTTTCCACGTGTAGGAATCTCCGGGATACCTAGAATATCCTGTCGTATGGACAACCGAATAGATAGATTCCAGGTATCCTGATCGGCAGATGTTCTGACCGCGGGATTCGGCTGACCGCGTAATATCCCGAATGTGTAGTTCGCTTATAGCCCACGAACTTCTGACCGCGCAAGGCTTACGGTCTGACCGCGTAAAGTTGCGACTTGATCGCGTAAAGCTTGCGACCTCGTGGTGATGCCTCTCAGAATAGCTTGATTTTGCATCTCCAGACACATGTCTGGTTCGAACCTGTCTTGAACCAGAAGTTTATTAGAAGTGACCCGGGTGTCAATCCTCGTCAGCTGGCCCCCAAATTCGAAGAAAACGGAGAGACGTGTTTATTTCGAATTTTAAAAACCGTGCATTGGATTTTTAACCCGGCCCTTTAACTTCTCCACTTAGTGGCGCACGAAGTGAAAACGGTTGGTTTTTCAAGACGGGTTCTGACATTACGTGACGGGCAATGATGGCGCCGTAGAGATTTTTATCTCGAGGTAAAATTGTAAATGTCTTTAACGAAACTCGAGGTGTCTGGGAGGCGAACCGTCGACCTGGCGGCTATAAATACCAGACCCCTGGACATGTAAAGATTTACAATTTCCCTCTCACGCCTAAGTCTTTTTCTTGTTACCTGGCCTCCTTCCTTTTCACTTACTCTTCCCAATGGCAGATCACGAAATCATCGAGATTGAGAGCGATGAAGGGGAAATTGTCGAACAAGGGTCGAATGAAGTCCTGTCTCCCTTAAGGAAGAAACCCAAGGTTGACGAAGGATCTTCCAGTGGAACAAAGGTGAAGAATGTAGCGAGTTTCTTTCTTCCTTCAGTTCCTTTGACCCTCCCCGTTCATGCCTCTCGGCAAGTTAGGCCTTTATCCTTAGAGAAAGATCCCTTCACGTCCAATTCTCCCATCCTTATGGGTGATCAACATCCTGGTCGGCAAGCGGTGACTATCCCTCGACCAGATGATTGCCATATTGGGTTGGCGAAGCAATTTTCTTCTGGGAAGGTTGCTCTTCCACCATATGATCTTCCTCCCAAGATGGGTGTATCAACGGGTTATGCACCGGGACAGGTAACAATTCTTCTCCTTTTTTGTTGATAATTTTAGTTAATATGACTAACTTTTGCAAAATGCAGGAGGTAGGAGGCCCCAGCGATCAGCCTTCTGCTGCTCCATCTCTTCCTTCCGGACAGACTCTTCTGGAAGAGAAGAATGCCCTGGAGAAGAAGACCGAGGAGATGGCCTCGAAGATTCTGTGTTTAGCAGAATGTCTTGATCGATCCCGAGAGGAGGCGCACCATTTCCGTCGAGAGAGAGACTTCGCTCAGCAACAACGAGGACTCTCTGACTTGATTAGGGACAATAGTGCGTCTGTTGTTAGGGACGATATAGATAGACTTAGAGTAGTCGCTAGTTCCTTGGGGGTTGTCAGTGTAGATCCTACTGACAACAATATGTCCCTTGGGGAACTTTGTAAACTTCTTTCAGAGCAAGTCGATGTTTTGATCGACTGCATCCCTTTTGTATGTAAAGAATGTAAGAAATAAAAAGTTTCTTATTTCTCACGAATATTCTTCACATCTTCTGTGCGAAAATATAGCCATAAACTTTACGTTTGTGACCATTCATACACAGGAAACTTTAGTTCTGCGATCAGAATCGTTTTTAAGAAAAAGGCACCGCGACCTGCCCTGATTCCGCGATCAGTTTCAGAGCCGCGGTCAGAACTAAAGTGCGACCAGAGTTGGGACTCGGTCAGGCCGTCATTCCGATTAGAATCGAGGTTTCAGCTTAAAACATGATTTCGATAAAACCATAACCCAATTAGAAACATTCCAGTACGTCAAAAATCGAGTTATATGATTTTTTCGAAGAAAATGTTCAAAGTATAAAAAGGAAAAACGCCTTCTGAAAAGTACTGAAAATTTTTCAATCCTTTTGCACTTTCAGTTTCCAAAACAAAGAATCCTTTTTGTTTCAGATCCGACGTCTGGGTACTTTATCGGGTCTATCAGAGACAGTATCCATTATGGGAAATGAATAAAGCATTCAATGGAACGTTTGAAACGAGCCGTTTACCCATTAATGCGTCGCCTTGGGTCTATAAAAAGCAGTAGGTAGCTTCTTGAGGAAGCCACTCAGCCGCGAAAAAATCCTTAGAATTCCCACCGCTCAAAATCCTCACTTTCTTCAACCTTCATCTTCCCCAAATCGCCAGCTTCCCCTTTGATTCTACACCATAGATGGCGTCCTGGAGCAGATCCATTCATCATTCTGAGGAGAGCCTGATGGCGCTTGAGAAGGAGGAAATCCTTTCTCCGCGGCTGCTCATTAACTGGCGACCTACGGAGAAGGACCAAGAAACCCCAACTGTCCAAGAAGGCGAGTTGGTGGTTTTCGAGGAGTATTTTCGTTGCGGGTTCCGATTCCCTGAGAGTCGGTTCCTTAAGGATATCTTTGAACATTACGGGTGGGAACTGATCAACCTCCACCCCAACGCGATGCTGATTTTTGCAGTATTCCAGCATCTCTGTGAAGCCTTCGTCGGAGTATATCCCAGCGTGGATCTTTTCCGACGATTTTACTTTTCGGCGTGGTCGAAGAGCACCAACGCCGCCGGATGCATCTACTTCCGGCTGAGGGATAAAAAGGAGTATCCCTCCCCACCCCTGCGAGACTCAGTGCACGGGTGGCACCAGAAATGGTTTTACTGCACCCCGCCGACCGAGAGCGGGCTGTGGTTTGAGAACTCGCGGCCGGAGAAAACGAGCGAGTTGGATACTCTCCCGGCGATGAACGCGGAGTTCATGAAGCATGCCGAGGTGATCCTTCACTTAGTCGAAAAAGGGCTGACGGCACGTGACGTCATCCGAGACTTTGTGAAGAATCGGGTGAGCCCCCTACGTGAAAGGGCTCATCCGGCTTGGGAGATCATGTCCATGGCGGACACTACCCTGGACTATAACGAAGGTACTTATTTCTGACATTGAAATCCTTTCATGTCATTTTTGAAATGTATCAATTTAACTCGTATCTGGGAACAGTCCTGTCCTCAGCTGAGATTGAGAGGCGGACTAACTACCTCCTCAAGGCGTACAACGCCGAGGTAGAGGGCCCCAAGGGATCGCCTCGCCCCCAAAGCTTGATTCATGCTGGCGACGACCTTAAACAGGAGCGCCGAAAGGTAAACTTTCCACTTGGCCTCTGTTTTGCAGGTTTCATGTATGTCCAGCACTAATCAATCCCATTGGAATGAGAATAGCTCCTAGGGAGGTATGCAACATTCCCAAGTGAAAATGTCGGCTCTCTGAAGAAGCCGACGGCGAGGAACGTGAAGAAGGTCTCTCAGAGACCCAGGACAAAGAGTCCTGCCTCTAAGAAGACCAAGCTGAACCCTGGAGAGGGATCTTCACGAAGCGTTCCTCGTCCCGCAAGAAAGACTGCGGTAAGATATCGCATTCCTGCTACTTTTTCAGGCGCGACATGGAATCACTTCTTCGTCGTACAGGGAGAGGGGAGCGAGGAGGAAGAGGATGACGTTCCTCTGATCCTTCGAAGGAGGAAGATCGCGGATCTTCCATCCAGCGATGCCCCAGGCTGCCCCGCAGAGACCACAGCTGCCGAAGAGGTGGCCGTGGCTGACCCTGCGACCACCGAAGATCTGGTGGTCGCGGGTGACCTTCCAATTCCTGAAGCCCCCGGGGTTTCAGGGTCAGTCATCTCTGCTTCCCTGGTCGAAGGGACGACTAAGGTAAAGGATCTTTTCGATCATTCCCTCCATGGCTCTTTCTGCGCATTTGACAAGTTAATGTACATACAGGAAGGAGAGCTTCCCCCTGGGTCCACTGGGGATTCCAGGGAGGAAAATCCTCCTCCTCCGCGGACAGAGGAGGAGGTAGACGAACAAAGGCCGGCTGTGACGGTTCCAGCAACTCAGGAATCGCCAAGGCCTTCGGATGCAGCCCCACCGATTAGTCCGGTGGCCCAGGTAAAGATCTTTCTATGTGTTTTTACCCGTTCCTAAAGAATATGCCTATAACATGACATTTCCAGGGGGGTGCTGTCTTATTTACCATAAGGAAGGCAAGAACCGGAGACGGCTCTCCTTCGCAAGGGGAATTGTCCCAGAAGTCCCAGGAACGAATGGGATTTAAAATAAGGTAAGAACTCTTACTTGACAGTAATCTCAGATAAAAACTGTCTGACCCATTCTTCCTGTTAGGCAAAAGAAGACAGCGCCTACACCTTTAACCGCCACTGGAGAGGTTGAAGCTAGGGCTGATGAGGGAGCCTCTAATGAAGAGCGCTCTACTCCCGTGGTTCAGGAAGTCGTCCGGACCGCGGGAAGTGAGGCAAGTACAGGGACTAGGTCACCACCAGTGGCCTCTGGGGGTGGCGTTCGGCCGGCACTCCCATCAACTGTCCCCGTTGCAGGCACTTCAGGCGCGCTAGCAAGGATTCCCGCTAGCATGGATGATGCCGCTTTAAATAAGTTTATGAAGGTATGATCACCCCTGTTTCGGCGCTTGAATCGCCTTTAGAGCATACTTGACTCTCTTGCTTTGTGTCACAGGGCTTGTCATGGGTGACGAGCCAGTCGCATGCTGCAATGGCTAGCATGGCGGCTGTTCAAAAAGATCGTGACGGCTTGCGCAAGTGAGTATCGTCATCCTTCTGTTAATATAAGTAGGCTTTAATTGTGACTAACCTGATTTTGCTGCAGAGAGGTTACGTTCTTGAAGAAAGAGTTAACCAAGATAAAGCTGAACTCAGTTACAAAGTTCCAGAAACTACGGACTGAAATCAATAGACTTCAGTCTGAGAATGCTGGTAAGTCGATTCCCAACTTGAGAAGACTTAAAGACGTTTCTTGTTAATAACCTCTTTTCTTTGTACAGCGCAAGCAGGTCGCATTAAACAGCTCAGCCAGGACAAGATGCTTCTCGAGTCCTCGCTCGACCACACCAATCAAGTGGTCAAAGAGTTGAGCCTACTGGTCTTCGAAAAACTGAAGGCCATAGCCAGCCTTTTGAATACCAATGTGGTAGAGTTGAGGAAGGACGACCCAAATGTCAGCGATTGGGCATCACTGCTTACAACCCAAGCAGAATCACTGCTCGAATATCTCCCTGGAGATTTACGGCGACGTGAAGAGACAATCAGGACGAGAGTCCGATCAGCCGCTTCGGCCGTACTCAGCCGGGTTCGACTTCACCATGGCCCAGATGCGAATCTGAGCGCGCTGGTGGGACCGGTTGAGGTCGAGAGTGACGAACTGCTTGACGCCGTTATTGAAGAAGTTAAGCCCTTCGTTGACAAGCTCTTGGCTGAGCTAAGGATCGAATGATCCTTACATTTTGTAACCAAACAATTGTAATTACAATGCTATGTATGTAAAACTATTTTTTCAAAAGAAAGTGCATATTCACATCATAAGTTTCATACTATAAGTATATTCCTCTAGCCCCCGCCTCTGTTTTATGAATACTGAAGCCTTAGTATTTTAAGCAGAGGGAAAAACATAAGTATGATGACTAGGGATATGTGCTTCAAACCGATGGTCTAGATTAAAGTAACATTTTAACCTTATTGCAAACTGGTAGCCACCCAAATGAGCGAAGACTAGCCAGATAGTCCCGTGTGCGTTGAGAAACGGCTTATTTAGGAGTAACTTATCTGGAAGTGATCATGGGATTGACCAGCGAATTCGGTTGAAAAATGCTGTAATAACCTAACCGCCAGCGATCAGCCCCCAGGTCGAATTTGTATAATTTGGGCTTAAAGAAAAACACTCATTGTATGAAAACAAGACATGCTTTTTATGAAAAGATGCTAATTGAACAGGAAAAAAGTGATTGGAATACTTACACGTAAAACTTGCGAAGTTGATCGATGTTCCAAGTATTGGACAAAATTCGACCATCCTCCATGGCTAATCGCGCAGATCCTGGCCGCGGCACTGAGGCGACAGTGTATGGTCCCTCCCACTTTGGGGAGAATTTATTGCGGTTAGACTGGTCTTGAATTTTTCGTAAAACCAAGTCGCCCACGTTGAGATCACGTGGTCGCACCTTTTTACTGTGATACTTGCGTAGAGCCTGCAAGTATACCGCGGACTTAATCAGGGCGCGATCACGCCGTTCTTCCAGGAGGATGAGATCTCGCGATCGCTGTTCGGATTGGTTGACCTGTTCGAATTGATTCGTGCGAACAGATCCAATACTTACTTCCATAGGCAACACAGCCTCGGCTCCATAGACCAAATGGAAGGGTGTCTCACCGGTGGCTCGACTAGAGGTAGTCCGTAGTGCCCATAGAACAGTATAGAGCTCGTCTGCCCAAGCCCCCGAGCGGGTCTTGAGGCGATCAAAAATACGTTTTTTGATACCTTGCAATACTTGCCCATTGGCCCGTTCTACGGCACCATTGCTTTGTGGATGTGCCACGGAAGCAAAGCACACCTTGGTCCCAATCTGATCGCAGTAGTCTAGGAAAAGACCGCTAGCGAACTGAGAACCGTTGTCTGTGATGAGACGGTTTGGAACACCAAATCGTGCCACAATGTTCTTGTGAAAGAACTTTTGTGCGGCTGATGCAGTAATATTTCATACTGGTTCGGCCTCAATCCACTTTGTGAACGTGTCAATGGCTACGAACAAAAACTTGTATCCATTGACCGCTTGTGGCATAGGACCGACGATGTCCATTCCCCAGATCGCGAAAGGCCATGCGAGAGGAATAGTTTGCAATGCATAAGCAGGTTGATGAACCTGTCTTGCATGAAACTGACACTGTGGACACATCTTGACCATAAGCTTGGCATCGTCGAGTGCCGAAGGCCAGTAGAATCCCTGTCGAAAAACTTTTCCGACCAGTGTTCGGTATGACGCGTGTGCACCGCATACACCGTCATGTATTTCTTTCAAGAGGGATTTTCCTTCCTCCTGAGATATGCAGCGCATGAATACTCCTTGAGTACCCTTTCTGTACATAACCCCATCTATGAGTTTGTACAGACGCGCCTTTCGAATTAACCGATCGCTTTTGGTTTCATCCTCGGGTAGGGTCCCATGTTCAAGATAGACCCTCAATGGATGAGTCCAATCTTGTTCCTGACCGAGGTTGTGTCGCGCCCCGAAACTGGGACTACGACTACTCCTGTATAGACCTAGCTCACTGCAGCTAGTCCCATATATGCATAGCATACACACCCTTGACGTCCCAGGATAAGTCAAGCACAGGAGTATATTCACATTGCAACAGAGTAACTTACAAAATAGTTAAGCAATGTGGCCTGCTGGCCTTGATATTACATAAGGAGATTACAATGCCTTCACGGCATACATGGTTTAGCAAAATATCATCTACACAGCAGAAGATAGGTGACCCACCCACAAAAGAGAAGTGGACAGCAGAACAACACACATCAGGGAAATGACGGGACTGACGCTCCTCCTTCTGGATCCAATAAGTTCTCCACGCCTTCATCTTGATTGTTGATCGCTCCGCCTATTGATTTGTAGGTTGCAAGAGTGAGCACTTACGTACTCAGCAAGTCATAGGTAAGAGTAGATACCTATAGTAGTGATGATATGAACCTAGACTAGTCAAGAATTATGGATATTTGTAAAATAATCTTTTCCTTTCTTATCTCATCTTATGGCAGCACTTTTCATAATATAACATCATCATTCATGTTCACTAGATTATAGCACTACCGCGACACATCGACACACGACAGCCCACGGCAGCGCTCCTTATCATGACAACACATGTCATTTGGGTAATCTTGATTAAAACATATTTTATTTAGAAAATAATACTTGTGTCACACCCCGTGGATTTAATCCACCGCAGCAGACTCCTATAAACCCGGGAGCTCGGAGTATTCGAATACGTTTTTAACTCTGCAAAGAGGTACCAATTTACCCGCAAGATATTCCACTTTCAAGCCCATCCTATCAAAATGATTAGACCCCTCCTCACAACCATGTGTGAGTGGCAAGGTGGAAATAACAAGAACTTTTGTTATGCATCACTTACAATTCACCCCCGACCCTGTGGATCTCTCGCGAAACACAGTTGTGGCGGGCTATACCCCCACCCTACCTCATGTCCCCATTGCTGGGTCAAATACCAGATCACCTTCAGTGATAGTGGGAGTCAGCCTCCAAGTCAATCATCACAATACATCTCATGCAGGGGTTTCATGTACGATCCACATAAGTACTTGTTCAGGCCTGTCCCATACCAGGCTTGCGGTTAGCACGTTGTTCATGCCACTAGACGCACAACACAAGGTTCTAGTCCTTATATGCCAGTGACCAGACCATCCACAACCCTGCACCTTCAGTGCCTGCATTCCTTTGCAGTCTAGCACCTCCAGTGCTACAGCCATCCACACCATTTTTCTGGTCACGGCTAAGGGTTTTATTTCATGAATATAAGTATATAAATACATATAATAGTTCATGGCTCAAAACTTGTTTATTTCACATTTCACAGATAACCAGTCTAGTACTGCCAATTGATAAATCAACCATTTCCAATCTTTCACATGCAATATTGCCTATATTCAAGGTTATGTTTTAGCAACATTTAAAATATAGGTTCAAGATGACCAAGGATATGACTTGCCTTCCGCGTCGTAAGAGACAGCAGTTGACGTCGGGTCAGCAGTGAAGTCCTCGAATTCTGGCTCTTGATCTACTCTCCAATCAAACAAACAACCAAGAATTACAATCTTTTCAATACATTACTATACTATATGCAATAATGCAAAGATGAATGTCTTAATGATTCTGAAATGATTAGATTTAGGTACCATAGAAGCTGATTAGGGTTAAATCATAGAATTAGGACTGAAAATGAGTGCTAGGAACTTCTAGGGTTCCAGGATATGGGAATTGACATTAAGTCCGCGGCTGGTTTGCCCAAAATCGATGAATGTCTTTAGGTCGACATTCGGTTCAAGGCATCGACATAGGGTTAATGAATGGTAGAAGGATTATCTCAACTTGTGGCAGTAGAATGAAATGTAGATTACAACTCCACAAGTCTAATGGACAAAGTTATTTTCAATTTGCATAACTGGAAAGAGGTGAAATGAGTTAATGCCACTGACTAACATGCTTTGACATAGGGCTGACAATGTCATAATCTAGGGCTAAGCATAAAATGCAGTTCAAGGGCTCAAATCAAGTTGTGATAGAAGAAGAAATTGTAGATCACAACCTCAGGAGTCTAAGGGACAAAGTCATGCTCAAAATACACATCTGGAAGGAAATGAAATGGGCTAATGCCACTGACTGACATAGTCTGGCATTGAACTGGCATGGCCAGAAACTAGGGCTTGCCATAACTTTTGATCTAGGGCTCCTATTGATGCACCACTTTGTCTAGGAGGTAGGCCTCAGTAACAAGAACAAATGATTCAATAGGTTCTAAGGTTGAAGATGGCTGGATGATGATGAAAATCAGTAGAGAAGTACGGTGGCGACACGGCACAGTGAAGTCACTGGACAATATCTTGGCATAGCAATAACTAGCATTTCTGTGTAGATTCAGGGGTGGAGCTAATGGAGGAAAATGTTCAGGGAATCAGGGCGAAGATTCTGGACAAGGTGGCATCGACGGTGATGGCCGGCGATGACCGGGCGGCACACTGGCGGCGCGGCAGTGAAAGGTAAAACATTCAAATTGCAATCTGGTGCTGTGCTGCTGAAACTTGGCATTGCTGGAGCTAGCTAGGGCTAAATAATACTGTTTGAAGCATTGGGCTCGACTGGAGATGGCACGGCAGTGAACGGCGACGAGCTGCGCCGGAGAAGAAGACGGCTTCAACGGCAACAGAGCGATGTAGTGAAATAAGCTCCAAATTGAAGGCACAGTTGAGTTCCTGGATAGCTTCAGATAGTTTGGATCAAAGGGATTGGCCTAAAACGACGCCGGTGAGAAGATCAACACTGTGGCCGGAGGAGAAGGCGGCTAAATTGGGCGAAACTGATTCACGGCCTTAGAGTTCAATTACTCGCTGTGAGAGCAGTAGGGAGCTGAGGTGAAACTTCTGGTTACATCAATTTGGCCGGAGAAATGGTGGTGCGGCCTGGCGACGTGAGCCGGTCACCGGTGGCGCGCGAAAAAGGGGAAAATTTCCAATTGTAGTTAATTTTGAAATCTCGATGCACAGGCTTACTAGGATTAGTCCACTGATCATTTTATTCTACTATCACAAAAACTACTTCGAACTGGAATAAATGCAATTGCTGGAACAGGGCATTAGAGAACTTCGGTGATCGCCGGCGCTAGAGATCACCAGAGCTCAATTGATTGCTAACACATAATAAGGAAGATGAGATATACCTACTGGTGCTATCAATTTTGGGATTGGTGCAGTGAGGTGTGCTGGCACCGTGAGCCTTCGTGTTGAGCTCGCCGGAGAAGACGATTGCAGCAAGGAAAAGTACTGTTTATGCTTAATTGCTTAAGAGCTTTGGAGAGCTTTGCTAAAGGTGAATAGGTTGCTCTGGGGTTGCTATTTATGGGCGAAGCAAGGTACAACAAAGTTCACTGCTTGCTTGCGCTGGTGAAGTAGGAAGCTTCGAGTTGCAGCAACGGCGAACAGCGAAGCTCCTCTCTGGCGTGCAGCAGCTGGTGAGCTGGGTAGAGATGGCCACGGCAACAACTGAGGTGCAAACACGTGTGTACATGCAAACACGGTTGCAAACAACTCGGGCTTGAGCGGCGCTGATCAGCGGCGAAACACGGCGTGGTCGCGGTCGCAAGGCACAGCACTGTTCAACGCTAGCCGAGGTCGTGATCGAAGCCACACTGTGCACTGTGCCGACTGTGGTCGAGGTCGATGGCAAGCACTGGTCAAATTGCAGCTTCCCTGGTCGCAGCAGCTGGTGGCTGATGATCGAAACAACCATTTGGACTGATTTGCAAATTCTGAAAATTGGCTGTGGACTGAATTGTAATTTCTGATTTAGAGAGGGGTAATATGCAATCTGATTTCACAGCTGAGTATAAACTTATACCTTATACTCGTCTAGTAAGAGATTTGGTAAAATCTGGCATGATTTGATGTTTTTCGATATAAACTGAAAATAGGGTACTTTAGGGTAAAATAAGTTCTGAGTTTTGTCGATTTCGAGTTCTGGCATCTAGGATGAGATTTTGTAATCTGGACAGAAGGGAAATTTGTATCAAATAGCATTTGGAAAATATTTGCTGAAGAAACTCTGAATTTGGAGTTAATCTAAAGATTTTAGCCTTTTCGGGTTTCCAGATATCAGATAAAGGACTGATTTGCGAAATAATTTGGACTGATATGTGAAAAAGACTTAGATGATATGATTTGGCTACCAACTTTCTGGATTAAGGTATTGGCATACCCATGATCATAGTCCAATAGTAATCTGGTCTGACATAGGTCAAGATTTAGCTAAATCTGAATTCAGAGTAATTAGGGTAATTAGAATAGTAATTAGAATTTCTATTTTCGAAAACAGAAAGAAATTAATAAATTTGAAAGTTAGAGATGGAATTGAATCTAGCTTCTGAAGACTTTTATGTTCAGAGTAACTGATAGATCATATCTGAGTAATCTGATCTTGATTTGGATTCACAGGGAAAATTTTGAGATTTTAGGGTTTGAGATAGTTACTAATCTGGCTATTATTACAGATATATGGTATCATGCATACATGGTGTTCATGAAAAGAAAGTTTTTACCCCTAAACTCAGGGTGTTACAGATCTACCCTCCTTAAAGAAATCTCGCCCCGAGATTTACCTAAGACAAGAAAAGATAAGGATAGGCTTGCTGAAGATCTTCTTCTTTCTCCCAAGTGGCTTCGTGTTCTGAATGGTTTCCCCATTGGACTTTGCACAACTTAATCTTCTTCCTTCTGAGCTGGCGTTCATCAGTGGCCAAGATTCTGATTGGATACTCAAGGTAAGTGAGATTCTTCTGTAATGATATATCTTGTACATCTATCTGGTCAGTAGGCTCCTTTAAACATTTCCGGAGCTGAGAGACATGAAACACATCGTGTACTCCTGTTAATCTCACAGGTAATTCCAATTTATATGATACTTCTCCCTTTCTCTTGATTATCTTAAATGGTCCAATGTATCTTGGAGATAACTTTCCTTTCACTTGGAATCTTTGTAATCCTTTGAATGGTGTGACCTTGAGATACACAAAATCTCCTGGTTCAAATGATAATTCTCTCCGTCGTTTATCCGCATAACTCTTTTGTCGTGATTGTGCTGTCTTCAGCCTCTCTCTAATGAGTTTGACATGAGCCTCTGCCTCTTCTACTATCTCTGGTCCTATGACTCTTCGTTCTCCTGGCTCGTTCCAATGTAATGGGGTTCTGCATTTGCGTCCATATAGAGCTTCAAAAGGTGCCATTTGTATACTAGCTTGATAACTATTATTATATGTGAACTCTGCAAATGGTAAACATTTATCCCATGATGTTCCATAATCTAGTATACAAGCTCTTAGAAGATCCTCTAGGATTTGGTTGACTCTTTCTGTCTGTCCTCCCGTCTGTGGATGATATGCAGTACTGAAGTCCAACTGGGTTCCTAGGGTTTCATGCAATCTATTCCAAAATTTGGAGGTAAACTGTGTTCCACAATCTGAAACTATCTTCTTAGGAATACCATGCAATACCACTATTCTTTGCATGTATAACTCGGCTAATTTACTGCCATCATAAATCTTTTTGACTGGTATGAAATGAGCTACTTTAGTAAGTCTGTCCACAATAACCCATATAGAATCATATCCTCCATGAGTTTTAGGTAATCCTGTAATGAAATCCATACCAATTTCTTCTCATTTCCATAATGGTATTGGTAGAGGTTGTAGCTTTCCTGCTATTTTCTGGTGTTCTGCTTTAACTCGTTGGCATGTATCACAGTTTGCAATGTATTTTGCAATCTCCCTCTTCATATTATCCCACCAAAATTTTGGTCTTCAAATCTTGATACATCTTTGTGTTACCAGGGTGTATTGAGTATGGAATTTTATGAGCTTCATGGAGAATTATTTCCTTAAGATCTGCGTTTTGAGGTACACAGATTCTTCCTCAATACCATGCAATTCCTTGGTTATCTTTAGTAAAGCCTTGAGCCTTTCCTAACTTGATTCGACTCTTGATCTTACAAATTTCTTCATCTTCCTTCTGGGCATTTCCTATCTGTTCTTCAAGTTGAGGTTTTACTGTTAAAGTAGCTACCGTTCCCTGCGGTACTATTTCCACTTGATGATTCTGCAACTCTCGTTGTAGGTAAGAGTTCCTTAGCATAACTATTCCTTATAGGTTGTAAACTTTTCTGCTTAAGACATCGGCCACTACATTAGCTTCCCCTGGATGGTACTGAATACTAAAATCATAATCTTTGAGTTGATTCTTGAGCTTCTCTATATCTGTAACTGACATTTCTGCAAGTTCTTCTGAAAAACACATCAGAATATGGTTGCACTACAGGCGCTTGTTCCAGGCATAACTTTTGTAATGCTTGAACAGGTCTTAGCAGTTTCTTGATTGATGATCTTTGTTCATAAAATAGAACTCTCTCCCCTTGGCTACTGACAAGACTAAGAGTTTTCTCTTTACAATCTTCTAGGCCTTTATGTTGGGATAACTAATCCATGCCCAATATAATGTCTAGACCTTGCAGTTCTAAAACTAGCAGTTTTGCCTCGAATTCTACCCCTTCTATACTGAAGGTTATATTCGGGCAGATTGAATAGACAAATAGTCTAGCCCCTGGAGTTTGTATAATCATAGGGTACTCTAATGGTACTTGCTCTATATGCATTTCAACTTCAGATGCAAATGCTCTTGACATGAATGCATTTGTAGCACCAGGATCAAACAATATTAAGACAGATGCAAATTGAATCAGGAATCTACCTAGAAGAATGTCGGTGGCGTTGCCTGCTTCTTGAATTGAAGTATAGTTTAATCTTCCTTCTTGGGTTGTAGCTGGTGCTCTGCCTCTTCCTCTTCCTCGGTTAGCCATGTTTCCTCCTCTTCCTGGTGAAGTTCCTTTAGGCTTCGGTGCTGGTGGCACTGGTACTCTGGGTGCTTCTGGTTGTGTTCCTGCCTGTAATCTGGCAATAGATGGTGGAAGCCGGGTCCAAGGACAAAATTCTCTATGATGTCCACGCTGCCAACAGTGATAACATTGAATGTTCATGTAAGGGTTTCCTTTGCTTCTGGTAATTATGGCTCTTTTTCTCTTGGGTTTCTGCAGTGGTGATGTTCTAGGTTTTACTGACTGTATCTTTGCTTGAGATATGGCTATGGGTCTAGGGAATTGAATCCAGGGACAGAATTCTTTGCGGTGCCCATGCTGTTTGCAATGAAAACATTTGACACTCGCGTGAGGACAGTTCTTTTGAAGATGATTTCCTTTGCAATTGGGGCACGTCATCCTTATTGGTCTGGGAGTTTGGTATGATGGTTGAAAACTAGAGGCAGTAGGAATTCTCCTTTTAGTTGAGTTTAGTTGTGGTTGCACTTGTTGAGGCATTCCTCTCTTCCGATCTTCTCCCTCTATATTTTCCTTCTGTGGAGGATTGGAACTCTGAGATCCTTGTTGAAACAAAGGATTTCTTGTCATAATATCTTCTTCCTGAGGAGTCTGTTCCCTGTCTTCTCCACTGCATTGAGATCTTCTTCTTGCATCAACCATGGTAGCTCTGAAAAAGAAGTTTGGACTGATCTAACTATCTAGGGTCAACTAAGACAACAATGCAGAAAATAATGCAAACTACTTTAGTGCATAAAATACTTAGGCTACTAGCCATAATACACAAGTTAACCATTGCAAAGCAACAGCGATTCACAAACTATCAAGAGCATCACTAGCTCTATCTACACCAACCCCTAAGACACTCTGAAACAACAGAACGCACTCTCACAATCTTACCGAATTTTAGAAAATCCAAATAAAATTTTGAAATAAAGGTTTTTCAAGAGCTACAAAGCTCATTATTTTTACCAAAATAAAGTTTTCAACAATTAGTTTTCTGAATAAATTACGTCTTCCTGGCACGGCCAATTCCTAAAGGTGTCATCCTACAGTCAAGTTCTCATGTTGCTCTGATACCAACTTTTCTTGTCGCGCCCCGAAACTGGGACTACGACTACTCCTGTATAGACCTAGCTCGCTGCAGCTAGTCCCATATATGCATAGCATACACACCCTTGACGTCCCAGGATAAGTCAAGCACAGGAGTATATTCACATTGCAACAGAGTAACTTACAAAATAGTTAAGCAATGTGGCCTGCTGGCCTTGATATTACATAAGGAGATTACAATGCCTTCACGGCATACATGGTTTAGCAAAATATCATCTACACAGCAGAAGATAGGTGACCCACCCACAAAAGAGAAGTGGACAGCAGAACAACACACATCAGGGAAATGACGGGACTGACGCTCCTCCTTCTGGATCCAATAAGTTCTCCACGCCTTCATCTTGATTGTTGATCGCTCCGCCTATTGATTTGTAGGTTGCAAGAGTGAGCACTTACGTACTCAGCAAGTCATAGGTAAGAGTAGATACCTATAGTAGTGATGATATGAACCTAGACTAGTCAAGAATTATGGATATTTGTAAAATAATCTTTTCCTTTCTTATCTCATCTTATGGCAGCACTTTTCATAATATAACATCATCATTCATGTTCACTAGATTATAGCACTACCGCGACACATCGACACACGACAGCCCACGGCAGCGCTCCTTATCATGACAACACATGTCATTTGGGTAATCTTGATTAAAACATATTTTATTTAGAAAATAATACTTGTGTCACACCCCGTGGATTTAATCCACCGCAGCAGACTCCTATAAACCCGGGAGCTCGGAGTATTCGAATACGTTTTTAACTCTGCAAAGAGGTACCAATTTACCCGCAAGATATTCCACTTTCAAGCCCATCCTATCAAAATGATTAGACCCCTCCTCACAACCATGTGTGAGTGGCAAGGTGGAAATAACAAGAACTTTTGTTATGCATCACTTACAATTCACCCCCGACCCTGTGGATCTCTCGCGAAACACAGTTGTGGCGGGCTATACCCCCACCCTACCTCATGTCCCCATTGCTGGGTCAAATACCAGATCACCTTCAGTGATAGTGGGAGTCAGCCTCCAAGTCAATCATCACAATACATCTCATGCAGGGGTTTCATGTACGATCCACATAAGTACTTGTTCAGGCCTGTCCCATACCAGGCTTGCGGTTAGCACGTTGTTCATGCCACTAGACGCACAACACAAGGTTCTAGTCCTTATATGCCAGTGACCAGACCATCCACAACCCTGCACCTTCAGTGCCTGCATTCCTTTGCAGTCTAGCACCTCCAGTGCTACAGCCATCCACACCATTTTTCTGGTCACGGCTAAGGGTTTTATTTCATGAATATAAGTATATAAATACATATAATAGTTCATGGCTCAAAACTTGTTTATTTCACATTTCACAGATAACCAGTCTAGTACTGCCAATTGATAAATCAACCATTTCCAATCTTTCACATGCAATATTGCCTATATTCAAGGTTATGTTTTAGCAACATTTAAAATATAGGTTCAAGATGACCAAGGATATGACTTGCCTTCCGCGTCGTAAGAGACAGCAGTTGACGTCGGGTCAGCAGTGAAGTCCTCGAATTCTGGCTCTTGATCTACTCTCCAATCAAACAAACAACCAAGAATTACAATCTTTTCAATACATTACTATACTATATGCAATAATGCAAAGATGAATGTCTTAATGATTCTGAAATGATTAGATTTAGGTACCATAGAAGCTGATTAGGGTTAAATCATAGAATTAGGACTGAAAATGAGTGCTAGGAACTTCTAGGGTTCCAGGATATGGGAATTGACATTAAGTCCGCGGCTGGTTTGCCCAAAATCGATGAATGTCTTTAGGTCGACATTCGGTTCAAGGCATCGACATAGGGTTAATGAATGGTAGAAGGATTATCTCAACTTGTGGCAGTAGAATGAAATGTAGATTACAACTCCACAAGTCTAATGGACAAAGTTATTTTCAATTTGCATAACTGGAAAGAGGTGAAATGAGTTAATGCCACTGACTAACATGCTTTGACATAGGGCTGACAATGTCATAATCTAGGGCTAAGCATAAAATGCAGTTCAAGGGCTCAAATCAAGTTGTGATAGAAGAAGAAATTGTAGATCACAACCTCAGGAGTCTAAGGGACAAAGTCATGCTCAAAATACACATCTGGAAGGAAATGAAATGGGCTAATGCCACTGACTGACATAGTCTGGCATTGAACTGGCATGGCCAGAAACTAGGGCTTGCCATAACTTTTGATCTAGGGCTCCTATTGATGCACCACTTTGTCTAGGAGGTAGGCCTCAGTAACAAGAACAAATGATTCAATAGGTTCTAAGGTTGAAGATGGCTGGATGATGATGAAAATCAGTAGAGAAGTACGGTGGCGACACGGCACAGTGAAGTCACTGGACAATATCTTGGCATAGCAATAACTAGTATTTCTGTGTAGATTCAGGGGTGGAGCTAATGGAGGAAAATGTTCAGGGAATCAGGGCGAAGATTCTGGACAAGGTGGCATCGACGGTGATGGCCGGCGATGACCGGGCGGCACACTGGCGGCGCGGCAGTGAAAGGTAAAACATTCAAATTGCAATCTGGTGCTGTGCTGCTGAAACTTGGCATTGCTGGAGCTAGCTAGGGCTAAATAATACTGTTTGAAGCATTGGGCTCGACTGGAGATGGCACGGCAGTGAACGGCGACGAGCTGCGCCGAAGAAGAAGACGGCTTCAACGGCAACAGAGCGATGTAGTGAAATAAGCTCCAAATTGAAGGCACAGTTGAGTTCCTGGATAGCTTCAGATAGTTTGGATCAAAGGGATTGGCCTAAAACGACGCCGGTGAGAAGATCAACACTGTGGCCGGAGGAGAAGGCGGCTAAATTGGGCGAAACTGATTCACGGCCTTAGAGTTCAATTACTCGCTGTGAGAGCAGTAGGGAGCTGAGGTGAAACTTCTGGTTACATCAATTTGGCCGGAGAAATGGTGGTGCGGCCTGGCGACGTGAGCCGGTCACCGGTGGCGCGCGAAAAAGGGGAAAATTTCCAATTGTAGTTAATTTTGAAATCTCGATGCACAGGCTTACTAGGATTAGTCCACTGATCATTTTATTCTACTATCACAAAAACTACTTCGAACTGGAATAAATGCAATTGCTGGAACAGGGCATTAGAGAACTTCGGTGATCGCCGGCGCTAGAGATCACCAGAGCTCAATTGATTGCTAACACATAATAAGGAAGATGAGATATACCTACTGGTGCTATCAATTTTGGGATTGGTGCAGTGAGGTGTGCTGGCACTGTGAGCCTTCGTGTTGAGCTCGCCGGAGAAGACGATTGCAGCAAGGAAAAGTACTGTTTATGCTTAATTGCTTAAGAGCTTTGGAGAGCTTTGCTAAAGGTGAATAGGTTGCTCTGGGGTTGCTATTTATGGGCGAAGCAAGGTACAACAAAGTTCACTGCTTGCTTGCGCTGGTGAAGTAGGAAGCTTCGAGTTGCAGCAACGGCGAACAGCGAAGCTCCTCTCTGGCGTGCAGCAGCTGGTGAGCTGGGTAGAGATGGCCACGGCAACAACTGAGGTGCAAACACGTGTGTACATGCAAACACGGTTGCAAACAACTCGGGCTTGAGCGGCGCTGATCAGCGGCGAAACACGGCGTGGTCGCGGTCGCAAGGCACAGCACTGTTCAACGCTAGCCGAGGTCGTGATCGAAGCCACACTGTGCACTGTGCCGACTGTGGTCGAGGTCGATGGCAAGCACTGGTCAAATTGCAGCTTCCCTGGTCGCAGCAGCTGGTGGCTGATGATCGAAACAACCATTTGGACTGATTTGCAAATTCTGAAAATTGGCTGTGGACTGAATTGTAATTTCTGATTTAGAGAGGGGTAATATGCAATCTGATTTCACAGCTGAGTATAAACTTATACCTTATACTCGTCTAGTAAGAGATTTGGTAAAATCTGGCATGATTTGATGTTTTTCGATATAAACTGAAAATAGGGTACTTTAGGGTAAAATAAGTTCTGAGTTTTGTCGATTTCGAGTTCTGGCATCTAGGATGAGATTTTGTAATCTGGACAGAAGGGAAATTTGTATCAAATAGCATTTGGAAAATATTTGCTGAAGAAACTCTGAATTTGGAGTTAATCTAAAGATTTTAGCCTTTTCGGGTTTCCAGATATCAGATAAAGGACTGATTTGCGAAATAATTTGGACTGATATGTGAAAAAGACTTAGATGATATGATTTGGCTACCAACTTTCTGGATTAAGGTATTGGCATACCCATGATCATAGTCCAATAGTAATCTGGTCTGACATAGGTCAAGATTTAGCTAAATCTGAATTCAGAGTAATTAGGGTAATTAGAATAGTAATTAGAATTTCTATTTTCGAAAACAGAAAGAAATTAATAAATTTGAAAGTTAGAGATGGAATTGAATCTAGCTTCTGAAGACTTTTATGTTCAGAGTAACTGATAGATCATATCTGAGTAATCTGATCTTGATTTGGATTCACAGGGAAAATTTTGAGATTTTAGGGTTTGAGATAGTTACTAATCTGGCTATTATTACAGATATATGGTATCATGCATACATGGTGTTCATGAAAAGAAAGTTTTTACCCCTAAACTCAGGGTGTTACAGGTTGGCAACGAAGGCTATTGCCGGATCATCCTCGACCGAAGTCATGATCGAAGGATGGTCCAAGTGTTCAATGAACACTCCTGCCGGAGCGGATGAGCGTGAGGATCCAATTTTGGATAATTGGTCTGCGAGAATGTTGTCCTTTCGCGGGATGTATTGGACTTCGAAGTGACTGAAGTGTTTTTCCAATTTCCTCACTTCCCCCAGGTAATGAGCCATTGTCTCATCGGAGGTGCTGTACTCCTTGTTTACCTGGTTTACGACCAGCTGTGAGTCCCCCCTCACCACTAATCGACGGACTCCGAGGAATTTTGCTGCCCGGAGCCCTGCAAGAAGACCTTCATACTCTGCTGCATTGTTGGTTGCAACAAAGTGTAGTTGAATGACATACTTAAGCTGTTCGCCCTGAGGCGTAACTAAGACCACTCCAGCCCCCGAGTGTTGAAAACTACGGGAGCCGTCAAAGTACATTGTCCAATAATCGGGGCACTCCAGTTCCTTTGCCAACTGCACGGGTGGCTCAGGGTTGGTCCATTCGACCACAAAGTCGGCCAAAACCTGAGACTTAACCGCCGTGCGAGGAGTGAAATGGATCTCAAAGGCACCGAATTCGACCGCCCATTTGGCGATTCGACCATATTTTTCTGGATTTCGGACAATATCCCCTAAAGGAAAAGAGGAGGGTACTGTGATCTTGTGTGCTTGAAAGTAATGTCGTAGCTTACGGGAAGCCATCAGTAGTGCGTAAAGTATCTTCTGGACCTCAGGGTAGCGCTCCTTAGGACCATGAAGTACTTCGCTCACATAGTAGACGGGTCTGTGTACTCCTTCCCTTTCCGCGATCAGAACTGCGCTGACCGCGTGCGGGGTGGCCGCCAAATACAGAAGTAATGGTTCATCCTTTTCAGGAGACACCAATACTGGCGGACTGGATAGATATGTTTTTACCTCTGCATTGTTGGTTGCAACAAAGTGTAGTTGAATGACATACTTAAGCTGTTCGCCCTGAGGCGTAACTAAGACCACTCCAGCCCCCGAGTGTTGAAAACTACGGGAGCCGTCAAAGTACATTGTCCAATAATCGGGGCACTCCAGTTCCTTTGCCAACTGCACGGGTGGCTCAGGGTTGGTCCATTCGACCACAAAGTCGGCCAAAACCTGAGACTTAACCGCCGTGCGAGGGGTGAAATGGATCTCAAAGGCACCGAATTCGACCGCCCATTTGGCGATTCGACCATATTTTTCTGGATTTCAGACAATATCCCCTAAAGGAAAAGAGGAGGGTACTGTGATCTTGTGTGCTTGAAAGTAATGTCGTAGCTTACGGGAAGCCATCAGTAGTGCGTAAAGTATCTTCTGGACCTCAGGGTAGCGCTCCTTAGGACCATGAAGTACTTCGCTCACATAGTAGACGGGTCTGTGTACTCCTTCCCTTTCCGCGATCAGAACTGCGCTGACCGCGTGCGGGGTGGCCGCCAAATACAGAAGTAATGGTTCATCCTTTTCAGGAGACACCAATACTGGCGGACTGGATAGATATGTTTTTACCTCCTGAAACGCTTTTTCGGCCTCATCTGACCACGTGAAGTTATGATGTTTCCGCAAGGCTTTAAAGAAAGGTAGTCCCCTTTCGCCTAATCGCGATATGAAGCGACTTAAAGCCGCCATGCGACCAGCCAGGCGTTGAACATCCTTCATGGTCCAGGGCGACCTCATTTGTTCAATAGCTCTGATTTTCTCAGGATTAACCTCAATGCCCCTGGAACACACAAGAAAACCAAGAAGCTTTCCTGAAGAAACCCCGAAAGAACATTTCTCCGGGTTCAATTTTATTCCAAAGCGATTCAAGTTACAGAAGGTTTCAGCAAGATCGTCCAAATGAGACAATCTTTTGGTGCTCTTTACAACCAAGTCGTCTACATATGCTTCGAGATTACGCCCTATCTGGGAAAGAAAGGTCTTTTGCATCAAGTGCTGGTACATGGAACCAGCGTTCTTGAGACCAAACGGCATTCTGACGTAGCAGTATGTGCCGAACGGGGTGATGAAGGCAGTTTTCTCTTCATCGTCTTCTGCCATGCTAATTTGATGATATCCCGAGTAGGCATCCAGGAAACTCATCAGTTCGCAACCCGCAGTGGAGTCAACCAGCTAGTCGATGCGGGGAAGGGGAAAGTCGTCCTTCGGACAGGCACTGTTGAGGCTAGTATAGTCGACGCACATGCGCCACTTGCCATTTGACTTGCGGACCATGACCGGATTGGCGAGCCAGTCCCGGTGATTCACCTCACGGATAAACCCAGCTTGTAAGAGTTTGTCTAACTCTTCTCGGATGGCTTCCTGTCGGTCGGTGGCAAAACGCCTGAGCTTTTGCTTTATTGGTCGTTGTCCAGGTCGAATTGCTAACCTGTGCTCAATTACTTCCCTTGGGACACCGGGCATGTCGGACGGTTTCCACGCAAACACGTCTGCGTTAGCTCGGAGGAAAGCAACGAGGTCGAGTTCCTATTTGTCATCCAGGGCTGACCCAACCCGAATTGTCCCGGATGGGTCATCTGGGTACAAAGGAACTTGTTTGAGTTTCTCATCTGGTCGAGGAGCAGTCCTGATCGCATCGATGGCGACAGTGGCGACCTGAGCGTCCCGGAGGGGAAGTTGATCGACCATCTCCAAAGATAGCCGGTCGCACGTGAGTGCCACGTTGCGACTACCTCGGACCGAAATGACACCTTTGGGGCCAGGCAATTTCCCGCACTGATAAGCATAGTGCGTTGCCATCATGAACTTAGCGAGAGTAGGCCTGCCAAAGATTGCATTATAAGCTGAATCACAATCAATTACATCGAAAGTAACCAATTCTGTTCGGAAGTTATCTGGTTCTCCCAGAGTGACCGGGAGGACCACTTGTCCCAGTGGCATCATGGAGGGGCCTGGGATTATCCCATAAAACGGATGGATTATGGGCTTGATCTTCGAACGAGGAATTTGCATCTCGTCGAGTGTCTTGACCAATAAAAGATCAAGGGAACTTCCCCCGTCGATCAGGACCCTTTCGACTCTCGCGTTACTGATGATTGGGGTAATAACCAGAGGTAACCTCAATGGTCGAGTTAGCCCCGCAGGACAGTCAGCGCGGTCGAACGTCAAAGGCATATCCGACCAACGGGGATATTGAGGTTCACCAAGGGATGTCTTCGTTTGGTTAACCTCTCGGCAAAAAGTTTTAAACTGCCTTTTGGAAACGAAAGAGGAGGAACCTCCGAAAATGACATTAACATGATTTTGAGGTACCTGGTAAGCCATTTCTTCGTCTCCATCGACGTCTCTAACCCCGCACGCCTGCTCTTTGGGCGGTAAGGTTGGCATTGGCCCAGCTCCTTGGTAGAAATCATCCAGCTGTTTCAACCAACTCCTGCAGTTTTTGAGATCGTGGCCTGCGGAATTGTGGAGTGGACACCACCTTTTGCCCTCCTGCGGATTAGTTGATTTTTCTGGCTAGTCGGAATCCCGGCCACCAGAAGCAGTTTTACTTTTAAAAGAAGACTTATTACCTTTGGTCGAAGGTGGTTTCTCCGCGACCGCGACCTCACGGTACTGTCCAGAGCGGTTCCTCTTCGACTTTTTTGACTTCCCACCCGGTGAAGACTCCGGCTTTTTGCTCGAATCTTCTTTCTTGGCGTCCTTGAAGCCTGGTTGGGGCGGTAGGTCCCCCTTGTCAACCATTCGGTTCCATTCGACTGCCTCGGCCGCATCGGAGTATCGATCAGCCATATCGAACAGATCGGCCACCGATCGAGGAGGGTGGATGAGCAAGTCTTCAGTGAATCTCCGGTATCGAACGGCATGCTTAAATGCGCTGATTACGGAGCCATCAGATATGTTCGGGATGGTATTTCTTACCCCGACAAACTTCTTGACAAACTGCCGAAGCGTTTCGGTCGAAGTTTGCCGCAATCTATGCAAGTCGTCCCCCTTACCCGGCTTTTGATAATAGTTTTGGAAATTGCTGAGGATGGCATCGCATAGCATTTCCCAATTATAGATAGAACCCTCAGGCTGATTGAACAACCAGGTTCTAGCCGGTCCTACGAGGACTGTTGGCAGGTAGTTGGCCATGACCTTGTCATCGCCTCCTGCTGCTTGGATGGCAGTAATATAGATCTGAAGAAACTCGGATGGGTTCTGAGTTCCATCAAACCTCTCAATGGCCCCTGGTCGAAACTTATCAGGCCAAACGACTGCTCGTAGGCCAGGCGAGAAAGCTTTGCAACCAACGTAAGGACCGTGAACCGTCCTGCGACTTTCAGTCGGGTTTCGAGCAAACTCACTTAATGGCGGGGTTACTCGGGGTCTCAAACGAGAATGAACGGGAACTCGATCCCTACTGCGAGAGTCCTGCATTCGCCGATATTTGTCCTGTCGGGACGGTATAGGCGGCGGGTAACTCCGTCGGCCAGAACCAAAATGAGGACCATCTCGATCACGGGAATGTGTCACTGAGCGGGAAGAGGCTGTTGGGGTCGCCTCGGATGCGACCTCGTCCAATCTTTCTGCCAGGATCCTGTAAAAGGCCGGTCTCTGCGCATCCGTGACCGTAGGAGGAAAATTGCGCATGACTTCCGCGATAGATCGCAGTCGACCATGGGTACTTCTCCTAGGGGCACCAGGTGTTATTGTTTCCTCGTCCACTGGGAAGTGCTCCGGTGGTAAGGAAGGAGTCTGGTCACGTCTATGACCGCGCGACCGTCGAGAAGAACTCGGGGCAGCATCGTAACGAGCCTGCGCATCTTGAAGAGCCTCTAGGGCAGTTCTGCGTAGTTCGTTGTTTTGTTGCTCGAGATCTTGCTCCTCCTTCTGTTTGCGATCTTGTTCTTCCCTGGCAGCCTGTTGATCGGGAGTTTCCTCCGACAACGCAGCAAACTGCCTAGGGAGAGAAGTTGTTGATGGGGAGAACATCTCGGTCTGTTCCGAGTCAGACTCGAAATCAAAGAGACGGTGGAGGTTATCAGGGTCGAACCTTCCTGGGCTAACCTCGGGGTCACCATCATACTTTCCCTCAGCGGGATCGCATGACGGGCCGGATTCATCACCTAACACATGAAGAACGTCTGCGGGTTCTGACCTTGTGCCAGTTACCTCCTGGTCGATTATCATGACTTGGGGAGATGATTCATCCTGTGGAAGATTCTGGCCTTCGACCTCTTCCATCGGAACAGGATCACTTGGAGAAGGCATTGGGATATGAGCATAATCCTCGAGATCGAAATCATTCTCGGAATCATATGCTCCAGCCATGTTTCGGCAAACCTCCGAATTTCAATTAAGACGCCTTGAGAAAGGCCCCACGGTGGGCGCCAGCTGTCGACGATTCGGACTCGGAGTCCTCAGCCGAACTTATGCAGAATTTGTAATAGTGAGACCTTTCAAGATGACCCTTCGGGAAGGTATGCTGAACAATGGTGAACAGGAGCACAGAGAATTTAGACAGGTTCGGGCCCTCGATGGTGGGAGTAAAAGCCCTACGTCCTGTTGAGATTTCACTAAGTATGGTAAAAGGTTTACAAGTGGAGGAAAAAGTCCTCACAGGCGAGGATTTTTCCTGTAAAAGTGTACAAAGATAAGCTAAAGAAGACTTAAAAATGCTATATGAGATGTGCCGTAGACTTGGCTAACTTGGATCCTCCTTGATTGATACTTCATGCCATCCTTTTATACTGCTTGAAAGGGTGCCATGTGAAGGAAACTGCATCAATCGGTTGCACGGACGGTTGGATACGGTTTTTGAAACTGCTCTTAACCTCCACGCAGGTTAAACACGTGTTATTCATGAATAACTGTACGTGTTAACCTCCTGACGGTTGATTTTCCACGTGTAGGAATCTCCGGGATACCTAGAATATCCTGTCGTATGGACAACCGAATAGATAGATTCCAGGTATCCTGATCGGCAAATGTTCTGACCGCGGGATTCGGCTGACCGCGTAATATCCCGAATGTGTAGTTCGCGTATAGCCCACGAACTTCTGACCGCGCAAGGCTTACGGTCTGACCGCGTAAAGTTGCGACTTGATCGCGTAAAGCTTGCGACCTCGTGGTGATGCCTCTCAGAATAGCTTGAGTTCGCATCTCCAGACACATGTCTGGTTCGAACCTGTCTTGAACCAGAAGTTTATTAGAAGTGACCCGGGTGTCAATCCTCGTCAGACAAGGCGGAGCACCTCCTGGGGAGGTACTTCGCCGATGAACACGAGCGCATCGTGCGCCTCGTGGGGGAGGGGCCTCCCCGGAACCTGGTGGCCGAGGCCTACGGGCTCAGGCTTCCGGAGAGGAAGCCCCTTCCCACCCCCGGGTCTCATAAGCGGGGGAAGGATGCGGCTGGGGGCTCGGAGCCCAAAAGGCCCCGGGTCCAAAAGACCCCCACCCCGACGACGACGCCGGTGAGGGCCCGGGACGCGGCTCCCGGCGCCGAACATGCCCGGGCGGCGCCCCGGGCAGAGGCAACGCCTCCGCCCCCGGAGGCCCCCGTCGAGGCTCGGGGGAAGGAGGTTGTTACCGGCGGGGCGGGGTCCGATTCCGCGGACTACGCCCCGTCTCCAGTTCGAGTGACGCTCCTCTCTCCTCTCCCGGCGGCATTGGCGCCGGAGAGGCTGGAGGTGAGGTTCTCGGAGGCGGAGCCTCTGTGCCTCTGGCCGGTGGACGACGAGGGGGGGAGCCCGTCGGTCTACGTGGTCCCCCCGGAGCAGGAGGCCCTGAGGGCCCTTCGGCCTGGGGCGGGGAAAGGCCCGATGATCCCCCCCCGGGCGGAGAACCCCGCCCAATCTTCGTCTTCGTCTTCGGAGGAAACTTCGTCGACGAAGACGCCGGCGACGCCGGCCGTGCTCCCGGATTCCGAGGTCCGGGGGCCCTCTCCCGGCCGTGACGGGAGGGCCGGGCAAGATACCTCCCTACTTTCCGCGGGGGAGGTAGCCCGTTACGCGGAGGGCCTGCACAACCAGAAGGTGCAGGCCTTCGTAGCAGGAGGAACGCTCCACGAGCGTTTTGAGGGGCTCGAGTCCCTCAGAGCCCAGGTAACCCGAGCTCTTAATACTTCGGCTTTTTTCCTGCACTTGAGATTTTTCTAACTCTTTATGTATTTTGTAGGTAGCGACTGTTACCTGGGGCCTTGAGCAGCGGGTCACCCGGCTGCTCAAGGAGGCGGAGAGCCGGGCCGCGGCTTGCGTGGAGCAGCGGGAGGCGGCCCTCCGGGAGCGGGACGAAGCTCTTGATGAGCTGTCCCGGGCCCGGGCCCAGGTGCACCTTTCGGAGGGCGCCTACATCCGCCTCCGAGAGGAGGCCAAGGTGAGGGAGAAGGCGCTCCGGGAGCTCGAGAGCTCCAGCGTCCGGGCGCTGTCGGACGCGGGCCGCTCCGTCCGCTCGGCCTTGGAAAGCCTTGGCGTTAGCCTGGGCTCCGGGAGCGGCCCGGAGGTGCCCCCGGCGACCCTCGCGGAGGCTGTGCGTTTTCTTAACGCACAAGTCTCCGCCATCCCGGAGGCTGCGGACGTCCGGGCACGGGGCCGGGCGATCCCCGTCATCGCGGCCGCCGCAGGGCTCGTTGACTACCGGGGGGTCGGCGCCCGGGCGATCGGGGGGCGCATCCCCCGGGGCTTCCCGGAGGCCTTCGAGCCAACGCGCCGGGAGGTGGAGTTGCTAGCAGAGGGATTCTACGACCGGATCATCCGGACGAGGTTCCCGACACCTGCGCGTCCGGCCGCGGATGCCCCTGCTCCGGACTCAGAGGAAGCTCCCCGGGGGGAGGACCCCAATGCTAAAGTATGAGCCTCCCCCCGGGTCTTTAGCTAGGACCCCTTTTTATTTTTGTTAGACATTTTGATTCCGGTAGCTTCTTAGGAGAAGCCCCGGGCACTTGTACAAAAACATTTTGCAATGAAATATATTTGAAATTTTTCTAAGTCTGCAATGAAATGTTACCAGGGTACCCGGGGGGTTATTCCCGGGCAACGGTCCGGGAGAGGCTCTCCGGGGGACGCCCAAGCGGCTTTGATTTTGCTGAGCCTTGTCTTCGGGGAGCGCGACGGGGGTACTGCCCGGGAGCCTGTCCGGTTGAGGTGGCGCCCGGAGTGGCACTTGAATAATTTTGACAACAGCCGTGCTGAATTAACTCCCCCGCGCCGGGAGGCCCGGATGATACCTCCTCTCCGGATACTTCCGCCGGCTGGGTACGAGTTTTGGCCCGAAGACGTACTTCGGGACTCTCAGCGTCGCGTCCGGGCGCTGTACCGGGACTTGGCCCGGGAGCTGAGGGAGCGCCTCCGGGAGCTTTAGGCGTAGGGGCCTTAGGCTCATAGAAAATCCCCCGGGTTAGGACCCGGGTTGTATCATTTCCGAAACCCACCGCATGGGGAAGATGTCCTCCGGGTTTCCCGATCAATAAAGCACGTTGTTGTTGTTTCCTTTTATTGCGCCTCTTTATTTTCTTCTTGGATGGTCTGGACGACTCATCTTAACAAGGATGAGCTAAGTTTCTTCGTGGGTGGTGCGGTCGACACCCGGGGGTTCCTTATCCCCCCCTGCCCAAAGCGGGCCGGAGAATAGCTCCGCGCGCTGTGGGGGTAACAAGGCCCCCGGGAAGGAAGACACCTGTAGCATAGGAAATTTTCCAAGTTAGAAAATTTTAAAGCGAGGTTTTCAAGGAGAAGACCTTCCGGGAGATAATCATCCGGTCGCCGTGAGAACGGGGAGCCGGGAATAAGGCCTTAGGCAGAAGGAATGTCCAAGAGAACCCGATGGGATTTCCAGAGGCGAGCTTCCTGGGAGACTCTCATCCGGTCGCCGTAAGAACGGGGAGCCGGGAATAGGTCTTCGGGGGAGGAAACGCCCGAGAAATCCGACTCTCCGAGAGACAATCGTCCGGTCGCCGTGGGAACGGGGAGCCGGGAATAACGTCGACTCCCGGGGGAGAAGATAGATCCAATCAAGGCGCAAGGGGCTGATCTTCCGGTCGCCGTGAGAACGGGGAGCCGGGAATAACGTCGACTCCCGGAGGAGGAAGATAATCCAGAAAGCCATTAGACGTCCCGCTGAGGAGAGCGTCTACTCCCGGAGGAGGAAGTGCCCGAAGACGGGACTTGAGTGTTTGGGCAGGGGCCTAGTCTCCCAAAGTGACTCGTTACCACGGCCACTGTGACCGGGTTGCCGCTTACACCCTCAGTCCACGAGGGCTGGTCGTAAGCCGCCCTACGGGAGTGCAGGCTCCGTTGTAGGGACTTGTTGGGGCTGGCCCACTTCCTCGCGGGGAGGGCATCCTCATAAGGAGGGCATCCTCGCGGGGAGGGCATCCTCGCGGGGAGGGCTTCCTCGCGGGGAGGGCATCGCCGCTAGGGGTGGTATCGAGAAAGACCTGCAATGAGACAGTTGAAGAACAAAGGCTATGCATTGATTAACAAAATATACAAAGCCCCCCCCTGCGAAACCGCGAAGGGGGGGGGGGGGAAAGGGGAGCTACAGTGTCCCTCCTCCCCCTCGGGCGTGATCGCTCCGGGGGAGGGGACAGGCCCGTAAGGCTAGACGTAGAACTTGCGAAGTAAACACAAGTTCCAGGTGTGCTTCAGCTCCTGCTCTGGAAGGTTGGAGAGCTTGTAGGCCCCCGAGCCTAGGACAGCGGAGATCCTGTAGGGGCCCTCCCACTTGGGGGAGAGTTTTCCCTGGGCTTGGGGGTCCGTGACGCGCTTGAGGACAAGGTCCCCAAGGCGAAGAGCTCTTTCGCGCACGCGCTGGTTGTATGCGCGCGACATTTCGCGCTCGTAGATGGCGTGGCGGAGGAGCGCTCGGTCGCGTTCCTCCTCCACGAGGTCGATTTCCAGCCGCCGGTTGTCTTTGTTGGCCCGGTAGGCTGCGGTCGTGGCTCCATTCAGGAGCTCGACCCGCAGCGACCGGAAGCCGATCTCCGGGGGGAGGACTGCCTCCGCCCCGTAGACCAGAGAGAAGGGAGCACGCCCTGTGGCCCGGGACGGGGTCGTGCGCATCGAGTAGAGGATGCTAGGGAGCTCCTCTGCCCACGCGCCCCGCTTGGAAGCGGTTTGCTCAAGTCTCCGGCGTAACCCCTGTAGGATTACGCCATTGACCCTCTCGACGGCCCCGTTGCTTTGAGGATGGGCCACTGAGGCGAAGTGGATGACGATCCCCAGGCCTTCGCAGAATTCCCGGAAATAAGCCGAGTCGAATTGGGTCCCGTTGTCCACGGTGATTTCCCGGGGGACACCAAAACGGCAAACGATGTTTTTCCAGAAAAACCGCTGAATGGCCCGGGAGGTGATGCTAGCCAAGGGCTCCGCCTCAACCCACTTTGTAAAGTAGTCGACCGCGACTACCGCATACTTGTATCCTCCGGGCGCTGGGGGGAAGGGCCCTAAGAGGTCCATCCCCCAGCGCACGAAGTGCCAAGTGATGGGGATAGTCCGCAGCGCTACAGGGGGGAGATTCAAGCCCTTGGCCATCTTCTGGCATGCTTCGCACGCGGAGACAAGGTCTCGCGCGTCGCGCATGACTGTAGGCCAGTAGAAGCCCTGCCGAAGGGCGCGATGGCACGTGGGGCTAGGTGAGAACCGCAGCTCCCCGCGTGAATGTCTTCCAGGAGTTGAAGTCCCTCCGACCGGGGGAGGCAGCGCAGGAGGGCTGAAGCCCCCCGCTTGTAGAGCCTTCCCTCCAGCAGGAGATATGCCCGGGCTTTGGCCCGGAGGCGCTTAGCCTCGGTCTCGTTGGGAGGGTCCCCCTCCCCCTTGATGAAGGAGATGAGGGGATCCATCCATGACGACGGCCGGGCGATCTCGGCGACCTCCGGGACCGGAGGCTCGGGGCCTGCGTCCGGGGAGGCCACCGAGGGCTTCGTGATTGTTTCCAAGAAGGCCCCCTTGGGGAGCGTTTCCTGGGCGCTTGCCGCCCGGGCCAAGGCATCAGCCCGGTCATTCTCCCTTCGCGGGATATGCCGGGCCTCAAGGCCGTCGAAGTGTTTCTCCATCTTCCGTACTTCCTGCAAGTAAAGACTTAAATTTGCGTCATGGCACAGGTAAGACTTGTCCATTTGGCAGACAACGAGCTGAGAGTCTCCCTTCACTAGTAGGCGCCGGATCCCCATGGAGCGCGCGAGGCGCATCCCGAGGAGCAGAGCCTCGTATTCAGCGACGTTGTTGGTTGCGGGGAACTCGAGCCGCGCGGCGTACTCGAGCTCCTTCCCCTCGGGGCTCCGGAGGACTACCCCCGCGCCAGCCCCAGCGAGACACAGCGACCCATCAAACAGCAGGGTCCAATGGTCACTGCGTCGGGGCGGCACAGGGAGATCTTCGTCCCCGGACCCAGAGGTGGGAGTCCATTCTGCGACAAAGTCGGCGAGGACCTGCGACTTGATTGCGGAGCGGCCGGTAAGGGACAGGGAGAAGGGGCAAGCTCGGCCCCCCACTTCCCAATCCGGCCGGTGGCTTCTTTATTCCGCAGTACCTCCCCCTGGGACGGTGATGGGGTGCCCCAGGAAGTAGTGCCGGAGCTTTCGGGACGCCATGAGGAGAGCGTAGCAAATCTTCTCCATCTCCGTGTACCGAGTCTTGGCCCCTTGGAGGGCTTCACTGACGTAGTACACGGGACGTTGCTGCCCCCCTTGCTCCTTCACCAAAACCGTGCTGACGGCGACGGGGGTCGCAGCGAGGTAGAGGAGCAAGGGCTCTTCCGGAGATGGACTCACGAGCATTGGAGGGCTCGAGAGGTACTTCTTGAGGTCGTTGAAGGCTTCCTGGGCCTCGGGGGTCCAGCGGAACCCCTCGAGCCCTCGGAGGATCTTGAAGAACTGGAGGCCCCGCTCCCCCGAACGGGAGACGAAGCGGCTGAGCGCGGCCAGGCGGCCGGAGAGCCGCTGGACATCTTTGACGGAGCGCGGCGGGGGCATGTCTAGGAAGGCCCGGATCTTCTCGGGGTTTGCCTCAATGCCCAACTGGGACACGAGGAAACCCAGGAGCTTCCCCCCGCGCACCCCGAAGGCGCACTTCTCCGGGTTGAGCTTAAGCCCGAACGCGCGGAGGTTGCGGAAGGTCTCTGCGAGGTCGTCGATGTGGGAGGCTGCACGGGGACTCTTGATGACCGCGTCGTCTACATAGACTTCGACGTTGCGGCCGACTTGATCTTTGAAGACCAGCATCATCAGGCGCTGGAAGGTGGCTCCCGCATTCTTGAGCCCGAAGGGCATGTGGCGGTAGCAGAAGGTTCCGAGGGGAGTTATGAAACTCGTCTTTTCCTCGTCCCCCTCCGCCATCCAGACTTGATGGTATCCCGAGTAGGCGTCTAGGAAGCTCATCAGCTCGCACCCCGCGGTGGTCAACGAGCTGGTCGATCCGCGGGAGCGGGAAGTTGTCTTTGGGGCAGGCGCGGTTAAGGTCGGTGAAGTCCACGCACATGCGCCACTTGCCACTTGATTTCTTGACGAGGACGGGGTTTGCGAGCCACTCGGGGTGCAACACTTGCCGGATGAACCCCGCCTCTCGGAGCCGGGCTATCTCCGTCTTGATGGCTTCTTGACGTTCGAGGGAGAGCTTCCTCAACTTCTGCTTGATAGGGGGGTGACCGGGGGTTACCGCGAGCTTGTGTTCAATAACCTCCCGGGCGACGCCCCGCATGTCCGAAGGCTTCCACGCAAAAACATCGGAGTTTTCGCGCAGAAAGGCTGCGAGTTGCGCTGCATGGTCTTGGGGGAGCTCTGCCTCGATTTGGACAGTTTTGTCCCTGCTGCCCGGGGACAGCGGGACCTTCCGGAGGCCCCCTTCCGGACGCGGCTTGAGGAGGGGCCTCCCAGGGGATGGCGCAGAGACGTCGGGGGAGCCTCCCCCCCGGGTGCCTTGATCAGGTTGACGCTTCCTATTGTGGCAGCAGCTCGCTCGTATAGAGCACGGGCCATGTCTTGATCCCCCCGGATGTTGATCACGCCATGCGGCCCGGTAGTTTTGGTGGGTGGCAGCCCCCAGCCGATTGATCGTAGTCCTCCCCATAATCACATTGTAGGAGGAGGGGAGGTCCACTACGTTGAAGCGGACTAGCTCGGTCCGGTAGTTCTCCGGGGTGCCGAAGGTGATCGGGAGATCTACCTTGCCCACGGGGTGGATCGCCTTCCCCGGGACAAACCCTTGCAGAGGCCCTGCCGCTGGTTGCAGGAGCTTCTCATCCACCTGCATTTCCTTGAAGGTTTTGAGAAACAGGACGTCGGCGGAGCTTCCGCCGTCCACGAGGATGCGGGCCAAGTGGCAGTTGTAGATTGTTGCGGAGACAATGAGCGCGTCGTCATGGGGGATGCGAACCCCTCGCGCGTCTTCCGCCGTAAAGGTGAGGGGGACGTCCGACCACTTGGGCGGCACGGACGCGTGTAGCACCCCCACTACCTTGACTTCTCGCGCGTACTCCTTGCGCTGGCGCTTGGAGTCCCGCCCGGAGGCGGAGCCCCCTACGATGACGTTGATGCGGCGCTGAGAAGTTCGAAAGGGGAGAGCGTCTGAAGGCTCCCCCTCCTGCACCTGCTGCCCCCCCGCGGGAGCGGGAAGGGCCGGAACAGCTGGCCGAGGGGGCAAGGAGGCCGGAGTCCCCCCCCCTACCCACGCTGGTCGAGGAACGCCGCGAAGTGCTGCAGCAGCTGGTGGCAATCTCGGGTGGCGTGGGTACTGGACCCGTGGAAGCTGCACCACGGTCCTTCCCGGCTTCTCCCCGCGGGGCCTTCGCGGCCGCGCGAAGACTGTCCTCCCCCATGGCCTCTCGGCTTGGGAAAGGGGCGGTTGCCCTTCGGGGGGTCGCGCGAGCCGCCTCCGCCCTCGAGGACAAAAGTATCCCGAGGCCGTGGTTCGCTACGGCCCCCCTGCCTGGGGCGCCTGGGGGGATCCCGGGCCCCCCGCTCGGCGGGGGCAGGAGCCCCCTGGGTCTTCTTCCAGATGTCGTCTTCCTCCGCGCGAGCGTACTTTTCGAGTACGTTGAAGAGCTCGTCGGCGGAGGAGGGGGGGCAGCTTCGAGAGAGTCTTCGGTGGAGTTCCCCCGGGAGGATCCCACTTTTGCAGGCTTCGATCACTGTGGAGTCCGGGACGTGGGCCACTTTGCTTTTTACTTGGGCAAAGCGCTTGAAGAAGCTTCTGATGGTCTCCCCGGTTCTCTGGCGCACTGTGTATAGCTGCGAGGAGTCCAGGGGACGCACGTAGTTCCCCTGAAAGTTGGCGCAGAACTCCCGCTTCAGCTGCGAGAAAGACTTGATGGAGCCCGCCTTCAGATTGCAAAACCAGGAGCGGGCAATGCCGGTGAGGTAGAGGGGGAAGACGTTGCATTGGACGCTCTCGTCCCCCCCCGCCGCGGAGATGGCTGTGGAGTAGATCTGCACGAACTTGTAAGGGTCCGCCTCGCCGTTATAATGCTCGATGTGCGGGGGACGGTAGGGCCGCGGCCATCGGATGCTGCGGAGTCTTCGACACAGAGGCTGGTTTGCCCCCTGCACTTCCCGGGGGGAGCCCCAGTCACTGTCTTCTTTAACGGGGGACGCCCCCTCGTTATCTGAGTCAGGTAGCGGCCCAAGAGGGCCACCAGAGTGGTGGTGACGACGCTTCTCTTCCGGGCCGGGACTGATTTCCCGGACGTCCGGGCTTCCCTCCGGGGAGGATGGTTCTTCGGCTGGTCTCTTCCCCCGACCGGTGCGAGAGCGAGGCTCCCTGCGACAACGGCCGGGGGGAAGCTCTTCCCCGCGGCTAGGAGAATGCATTCGCTCGACCTCCCCCCGGGAGAAGCGGACCTGCTTCGCCGGGGGAGGGAGCTCCTGCACTGTAGCAGCCGGCCCGGAAGCTACCGGGGCCTGCTGGCGGGAGCCCCCTGCGACGGCCCCCGGGACCGGAAAGGGGGGAGCCCCTGCACCATCCGGAACCAGGGAGGGGGCGCCCGGGGCGGCGTTTGGATCCGAAGAGGGGGCCCCTGCGGCAATGACCGGGACCGGAAAGGGGGAAGCCCCTGCGACATCCGGAACCAGTGGGGGGTGAGCCCCCTCGGCGACGTCCGGGGTTGGGGAGCCAATGCGGGGGGAAATTCGCTAAGGCACGGGAGCTGCTCTGTCGACCGGCCCCGGTGCGGTAAACGCAACGCGAGGGGCGGGTCTGGCTCCCGGCGTAGGAATAACCCCCGGCATGAAATGACCCCCCAGCCCCGGAAGCGGGCCGGGGACGGGGTACCCCCTTGGTGCCACGAAGGGCCCGGGCATGAAATAGCCTCCCGGCACCGGGACAGGCCCGGGTGCCGAGAAGTGTCCGGAAGTATATCCCGCGGGGGGAGGGAACCCCCCAGCGGGATCATACGGGGTAGACAGCCCCCCTGACGCCGGAGGGGCCGCTGGGTATCCCATAAACGGGGGCATGATCCCCGGATACGGGTGCGACGAAAATGTGGGGGCCGAGGGCCGCGCCAACACACTAAGGAGCTCGTCCATAGAGCGCTGGGCGCGGAGCTGGCCCTCCACGAGAGCCTCCAGCAGGGCGTCCCAGGGAGCCGGGGGGGCCGTCGGGGGGAAACTTGTCCCGGCCGAGGTCCTCGCGGCCTCCGGGAGCGACCCGGAGGTGGAGGCACCTAGATTGAGAGGAAAGGTGGGAGGCGGTACCTGGGAATGGTCGCCTCCAGACGGAAGCGCCAGAACAGCAGTGTCCCGGACGGGCGGCGCCAGGTCACCAGGACCGGCGTCACCGGGAAGGGCGCGGGCCCTTGTTCTCGGAGGAGCCATGGCGATTCGTCACGGGTCCCCACGGACGGCGCCAACTGTCGTGGTATTGAGAATACCCCGGCAGGTTTTGAAGACGATCCTAGCGGAGATTACGCAGCGCGGGTTGACCGAGCGACCGGTCCTCCCCCGCCGGACAAACACAAGAAAAGACACGAGGATTTATACAGGTTCGGGTCCCAGTGGGGGCCCTAGTCCTGTCGACGCGCTCCCGACCGGAGTCGGCTGGGGAGGCTCTCTCCGGGGGAGAGGCTTCCGGAGCACGTCTGTGAGATTAGCTATTCCAAATAATAATGAGTTGATCCCTTACAACAGAGGGGTACAAGGGCTATTTATAGCCCCAAAAAGAAGCAAAAAACCTAAACTACCCCGGAAGCCACCGTCGGATTGAAGGGTAGGACCGTCCTTCTCCCGGTCAAACGTCTTGGATGCTTGACAGGTGGTCGCTGATTCCCGAGGCGTCCCTCGCGTGACCTGCACGTGAGAAACAAACAGGGGTTTTACCTTTTAGGAGGGCGATGACGTCCGGGACCCCTTCCGGAGAGCAGGGTCCCGGGAACCTAAAAGGCGGCGCCCGGGGCAGGCACCGGAGGCCACTGTCCCCGGGCGAATGGCGGCGCCCGGGACATGCCAGGGGGGCACGGTCCCGGGGGCCAAATGGCGGCGCCCGGGGCAGGCACCGGAGGCCACTGTCCCCGGGCTAATGGCGGCGCCCGGGACATGCCCGGGGGGCACGGTCCCGGGGGCCAAATGGCGGCGCCCGGGGCAGGCACCGGAGGCCACTGTCCCCGGGCAAATGGCGGCGCCCGGGACATGCCCGGGGGGCACGGTCCCGGGGGCCAAATGGCGCTGCCCGGGGCAGGCACCGGAGGCCACTGTCCCCGGGCAAATGGCGGCGCCCGGGACCCGACCGGGGGGCACGGTCCCGGGGGCCAAATGGCGGCGCCCGGGCAGGCACCGGAGGCCACTGTCCCCGGGCAAATGGCGGCGCCCAGGACATGCCCGGGGGGCACGGTCCCGGGGGCCAAATGGCGCCGCCCGGGGCAGGCACCGGAGGCCACTGTCCCCGGGCCAATGGCGGCGCCCGGGACATGCCCGGGGGGCACGGTCCCGGGGGCCAAATGGCGGCGCCCGGGGCAGGCACCGGAGGCCACTGTCCCCGGGCAATCATGAACTTACCTGGACTTGACCGCGTGGAGATTTCCCCCAACATATTTCTTGCATTCTTTACATACAAAAGGGATACCGGCGACCAGAGCGTCGACCTGATCCGAAAGAAGTTTGCAGAGTTCTCCTAGGGACATATTGCTGTCAGTAGGATCCACACTGACAACCCCCAGAGAACTAGCAACTAACCTAAGCCTATCTACATCATCCCTAACAAGAGATACACTACTGTTCCTAATTAAATCGGAGAGTTCCCGCTGTTGCAAAGTGTGATCCCTCTCTCGACGGAACTGGTGCGCCTCTTCACGGGATCGTTCAAAACATTCTGCCAGATGCAGAATCACCGAAGATATCTCTTCGGTCTTCTTCTCCAGGGCATTCTTCTCCTTTGGAAGAATCTGTCCGAGGGGAAGAGGTGGAGTAGTAGAAGGCTGATCGTTGGGGCCTCCAATCTCCTACATTTGCAAAAGTTAGTGGTATTAACTATAACCATCAGCAAAAGGAGATGAGGATCATTACCTGTCTATGCTCATGACAGGTTGATATATCCATCCTGGAAAGTAGATCACCCGATAAAGGCGGATGATCACCAGATGGTGGAAGTGCAACCTTCCCACCAAGAGATTGCTTCTCCAACACAAGTTGAGGATCTTCTGGTCGTATAGTCACCACTTGCCGACCAGAAAATCGATCACCCAAACAAAAGCAGGGAGTATTGGAGTAGAAAGCTGAAGGAAGAAAGAATGATGGCTCATCTTCTACCTTTGCTCTGCTGGAAGATCCTTCGTCAACCTTGGGTTTCTTCCTTAAAGGAGATGAATCTTCAGGCATTTGAGGCTCCTGCTTAAGAACTTCCTCTTCATCACTTTCAATCTCGATGATGTTGTGATCTGCCATCAGGAGGTGTATGAGGAGAAGAATGAAGGTGACTTTAGAAAGAACTTAACCGTGAGAAGAAATTGTGAAGCTTTACGAATTCAAAGACCCGGTATTTATAGCTGCCAAGGTGACGGTTTACATTCCGAGTGTCTTGGGTTTTTTAAAAAAAGCATTTACAGTTTTACCTCGGGTTAAAAAATGTTTCAACGGCGCCATCATTACCTGTCACGTAATACCCAGAACCCGTCTCGGGGAACCAACCGTCCCACTTAGGGCTCCACTAAGCGGGGGATTTGAAGAGTCGGGTTAAAAATCCGATGCATGACTTTAAATTCGAAATAAACACGTCCCTTCGTTTCCTTCGAATTTGGGGGCTAGCTGACGAGGATTGACACCCGAGTCAGCTCAAATAAATGCACTATTGGTTCAAGGCAGATTCGAGCCAGACACATGCCTGGCGGTGCGAACTCAAGTTATTCTGAGAAGCATCAGCCCGAGGTCGCAGGCTTTGCGCGATCAGACCGCAGGTTTCGCGTGGTCAGGAATTCGTATGCTATACGCGAACAGAATGTTGGAGATGTTGCGCGGTCAGCCAACATCCAGCGGTCAGAGCACTTTCGACCAGGGTACTTGGGGTTTACCTATCCGGCTGTCCCTATAGTGAGAATATCCCAAGTATCCCGAAGATTCCTCCGCGTGGAAGATCAACCGTCAGGAGGTTAATACGTGCAGTTATCCTTGAATAACACGTGTTAAACTTGCGTGGAGGTTAAGAGCGGTTCTCTAAAACCGCATCCGAACAACTGTTTGATGCAGTTATGACATGGCACCCTTTCGACCAGTATAAAAGGGTGGCCAGATGCATCAAACAGGAGGGATCAACGTCTCTGATACAAGCGAGATACAACACATCTCAACCACTCAAACAGCCAAGTCTACGGCCTAGATTAGATAGTTTTTTACAAGCCTTTTTGGCTTCTTTCTGTATCCTTACACAGGAAAAAACCTTCACCTGTGAAGGTCTTTTCCCGCCCTTTTGTAAATCTTTCTCACATATAGTGAAATCCCAACAGGGCGTAGGGCTATTACTCCCATCATCGAGGGCCCGAACCTATATAAACCTCTCTGTGCTCTTGTTCTCCATATTTCTACAAACCTTCCCGGAGGGTCATCTTGAAAGGTCTCGCTATTACAAATTTTGCATAAGTTCGGTTGAGGACTCCGAGTCCGAATCGTCGACAGTCGGTGCATTTTAAATCTTTAGATTCTTGCGCATGAGGGTTGGGATTAGTCCATTCAACCACAAAATCTACAAGAATTTGAGATTTAACTGAGATACGAGGGGTGAAATGGATATCAAATGCTCCAAGTTCCACTGCCCACTTCGCAATGCAACCAGATTTCTCCAGATTTTAGATAATATCTCCCAAGGGAAAGGACGAAGGCACAATAATTTTATGTGCTTGAAAGTAATGTCGTAGCTTATGGGAAGCCATCAGAAGAGCGTAAGTAATTTCTGGACTTTAGGGTAACGCTCCTTTGGTCCATGAAGTACTTCACTTACGTAATAGATTGGTTGTTGTACTCCTTCTCTCTCTACAACCAGGACTGTGCTGACCGCGTGAGGGGTGGCCGCCAAGTAAAGAAGTAATGGCTCCCCTAAATTCGGAGAGACCAGTACTGGTGGACTAGATAAATATGCTTTGACATCTTGAAAGGCTTTTTCGGCTTCATCTGACCAGGTAAAACCATTGTGCTTGCGAAGAACCTTAAAGAAAGGAAACCGCGTTTGCCTAGTCGCGATATGAAATGGCTTAAAGCTACCATGTGACATGTTAGGCTCTGGACATCCTTCATGGTCGAAGGATATCTCATTTGCTCAATGGCCCTAATTTTTTCAGGATTCACCTCTGATCCGGGAGGATCTTCAAGACCTGATCGCATATGGCTTCGCGACCAAGTCTTGGTCGCATACAGCTTCACGACCTTAATCGTGTTTGGAAATGTTTCGCGACCATGGATGGGTCCGCGACCATGGATTGGTTCACGACCATGAAAAGGAATTCGTTCCCTGTTCAGAACTGCAATCTGATTCGAATATAAATAACTAAGCTTATCTGTTTAGGATTAGTTAGTTAGTTATATGAGTCTAATACGTTTAGGTTATTAAGTATGATACGTACTCATACGATTGGACTATAAATACCTTGTAATAGGACTAGTTTAGATCATCGAAGAGTCATAGAACTTATTTGAGTTTTAGATACTTATAGTTCCTTCGACGTAGGCAAGTGTGCCTAACGTTCGACGTGTAAAGCCCTCTTTGAAATAAAGAGTTGTGCAATTACTTTGAACTATGTTTTCGATCAACCTTTGGATTTCGGTATTTTCGAGTAAGATCCCGTTATTCCACACATTAGAATATGGGCGAGCCTAGTGCAAAAACCAAGGCTAGGTCTCAAACGGATCAAGTTGGTATCGGAGCAACTTTCCTATCCTGTGGATGGTGAAGACTCGCCAGGGTTACAAAACCTCCGGCGAAACTCCAGGCGATCAATTGACGGTTCCTACAGCCGCGTCTCCGACAATGTCTGACGATACCTCCGTTCAAGCTAACCTAGCCGAACAAGTGGCTAAGCTCTCCACTGACAAGGAAACTGTGCTTACTTGGATTAAGCAGCAGGCCATTATTATACCTCCTGAAGCAAGGAAGGTTATAGGTGTGAAAACTGGTGAAGACTTGCGCATGGCAGACAAAGATGAAGACGAAGGTGACCATAAGACTGACGACCTCGCCAACACCTCTTTAGCTGTCGGATCTTTCAAGGTCAACACTAAGATTGAAATACTCATATATGATGGGGTGATCAATGCCGAGAAGCTGGATTCTTGGATCGATCAACTTGAGAGCTACTTTGACCTGAAAGGGTTCAGTAGTGCTCAAAAGGTGAAGTTCGCACCTTTGAAGATGAAGGACCACGCCAAGACATGGTGGAAGGCCCTTGTCACCAGTGGTGAAGCTGACGACGTTGCGTGGGGTCAATTCAAACGACTTCTGCGACAAGAATTCTATCCGATGGGTTACCTTGAGGAGAGATGGGAGCGTTGGCACAGATTGTACCAACGGCGCGACCAGACCGTCTGGGACTATACTACGGAGTTTCGGCGACAAGCAATGGTCATCAGCATCTCATTATCCGATCCTCAGGTATTTCGGAAATACACATATGGACTTCAGAAATTGATCAGTACTGAGCTAAGTCTGTTCGGCGTCCAAGACATCACGACCGCAAGCACAACTGCTATGGCGATCGAGAAAAAGAACAAATCCCGCAGCGACAAAAGCACGAAGGAAAGTGCGATCTCGACAAAGAAAAAGCCGAGTCCGAAGAAGAACGCCTCAAAATCGGGCACGGGTGCCTTTTGTGAACATTGTCAAGTCACGGGACATACCAAGGACAAATGCTACAAGCTTCATCCTGAATTTTGACCAAAGAAAAACGGACCAGGGAAAAGAACAGCCACGGCTACTACGACTTCATCCGACGAAGAAGTTGTCCGAGTGAATTCGGTTAATGAGGTGGATACGACCTTGTCTCTGATGGCAATGCCGAAGGAGAAGGGTTTGGATCCACCGAACGACCATCACCCGACGGAGAACTTGTTCACCATCAACATCTAGGTGAAGCACAAAGTGGTTGCAGCGATATTCGATCCCGGAAGTCAGAAGAATCTGGTCTTCGCTGGACTGGTTCGATGACTTGGTTTGAAGACAACCACACACCCGTGACCATATCCGCTAGGTTGGTTTACATCCGACGTGAACCAACAGATTACGAGTCAGTGTGTGTTGAAGTTTGCGATCTCTGCACGATATATCGATGAGGTGCAATGCGATGTTGTCCCTATCGATATCTGTCAGGTGATCTTTGGGAGTCCGTATCTGTATGATCGAGACGCTCACTTCCATCGGCGAGCGCAAGAGTATGACCTCACCAAAGACGGAGTTAAGTTCGTGATAAGTAGAGATATCCACATCAACACTTCGAACTTGATTACCGCAAATCAAGCCAAACGAATTGTTAATGCATGTCACAAGCATGTGCTTGTCATGATTCGACCCATTGGTCAAGGTGAGAGTACTCGACCAGCGTTGTCGTTGGCATGCCGAGAGGATTCTGGTCGTTTGTCGGGACTGTTGGAGAAATACAGTGATCTGTTCGAGACTACCTAGGGTCGTCCGCCGAAACATCCAGTCGAGCACAAAATTCAGCTTGTATCCGTGCGACACTGCCCAATCTGAGTATGTATCGCAACTCAGAATTGGGGAATGAAGAGATCAAGAGACAACTTGGTGAGTTGCTAAACAATGGTGTCATTCAACCGAGTAGTTCACCTTGTGGATCTCCTGTGTGTTAGTGCCAAAGAAAGATGGGACTTGGCGTATGTGCATCGACTACCGAGAACTGAACAAGATCACCATCAAGAACCGGTACCCCCTTCCTCGTATTGACGACCTGCTATACCAATTGAAGCATGCCGTTGTCTTCTCCAAATTGGATCTTAAGTTAGGATATCATCAAGTCAGCATCCGGGAGGAGGATACGTGGAAGACTGCATTCAAAACACGACAAGGTCTGCTCGAATGGCTGGTCATGCCGTTTGGTCTTTGCAATGCCCCGGCAACTTTCATGCGTCTTATGAATGACGTATTGAGACAGTTCATCGACGACTTTGTGATCGTTTACCTCGATGACATATTGGTTTATAGTCGTTCGTGGGATGAGAACCTCATTCATGTCGAAAAGGTGTTCGAACAGCTTCGGCAACATCGACTTCACCTCAACCGTAAGAAGTGCGAGTTCGGCCAGCAAACTCTACTTTACCTAGGATTCATGGTCGGCAATGGTACGTTGCAAATCGACCCGGACAAGGTAAAAGTGATTCGCGAATGGCCGTGACCGCGAACAGTTATGGACGTGCGTAGTTTTGGGGGAGCATGCCAATATCTTCGAAAGTTCATCCGACACTTCTCGATTATGGCTTCTCCATTGCATGCATTAACCAGGATTGATCAAAAGTTCAAATGGACGGGGAAACATCAGGACATGTTTCTCTTGCTGAAAAGGAAGATCAGCGAGGTGCCTGTGTTAGCTTTGCTGAATCTCCAGAAACCGTTCAAGCTAGAAACTGATGCCTCAGGTTATGCGATGGGCGCAGTGCTCAAGCAAGAAGGTCGACCAGTGGCATATCACTCTGAGTTATTCCAGGGAGCTCAGAAGAACTACCCAACTTATGACAAAGAGTTGTGTGCACTGCATCAGGCTGTGAAACATTGGCGGTGTTATCTCTTGGGTAAAGAGACTGTTGTCCACACCGACCATCAACTGTTGTAATGTTTGCAAACTCAGTCCAAGCTACAGCAAGCTCGGCACATGAAGTGGATGTCTGGTGATTAAGTATAAGAAGGGCGTACACAACAAATTGGTGGATATGTTGTCGCGACCACCAGTTACGACCCTCTGTTTATCAGCGTTCATGCAGATCGAGCCCTCATGTCATGATGACTATGCCACTATATACAGTGAAGACCCTGATTTTCAACCAACACTAACTGAGCTCGAAACAGGGAAACCTAAGGAGTTCGTTCGTCGAGAAGGACTCTTGTACAGGGGCAATTTACTTTTCATACCTCGTGGAGCACCTCGAATTCAATGGATGCGAGAAGCACACACATCGAAGGTAGCTGGTCACTTTGGGGTTACAAAGACGTTGCAAAATCTTCACTGTCATGTGTTCTGGTCGCGTATGCAGCAAGATGTGGCTAGTTTTGTTCGAGGCTGTGGTCTCTGCAACATCTCAAAATCGGCAAACTGAAAATTAGGTTTGTACACTCCTTTGCCAGTTCCATCACGACCATGGGAGAGCATATCCATGGATTTCTTGGGAGGATTGCCTAAGACCCGACGTGGCAACGACTATCTATTTGTGGTCGTTGATCGGTTCTCCAAAATGATTATTCTTATACCTTGTCGAAAGACTATCACGGGTATTCTTTCAACACGTTTGGACACACTTCGGACTGCCAACTTCTATTGTGTCTGATCGTGATACCCGGTTCCTTAGTCACTTTAGGCGATCGCTCTGGACGATGATGGACACCAAGCTAAAGAGGAGTACTGCTTTCCATCCGCAAACTTATGGTCAAACCGAGGTGGTAAATCGCACAGTCGTTCATCTCTTGAGAGGATATAACTCAAAGCACCCAAAGACCTGGGATGAAAGCATACCGTACCTACAATTTGGTTTTAATTGAGCAGTGCATGGTTCGACTGGAAAGTCGCCGTTTGAGGTCTGTTTAGGATTTCTACCACAGAGTCCATTCGACATGGAGTTTGTGATCCCTACCTCAGCACAGAACAGCACGGAAGCATCTGATCAGGATCGAGCACAAAAGTTCCTGGAAGGTATTCAACGACTCCATCGTGAGGTTGAACAGAACTTGCTGGAAGCTCAACTCAAGTACAAGGCACGACATGATCGGCACCGAGTTGATGCGTAATTTCAAGAAGGTGATATGGTATGGTTACATCTGAGTAAGGAGAGACTTAAAGGTGAAGGTAAGAAACTCAAACCCATTCATTATGGTCCTTTTTAGATTTTGCGAAAAGTGGGTAATAATGCTTGTCAGCTCGAGTTAGCTCCATACATGGATATTTACTCGGTTGTCAATGTTGAGCACCTCAAACTCTTTGAGCCTTCAATGCTGGATGATGAGCCATATACCATAGTACCATCTGTTGAAGACTTGGTCTATCAACAAGATGAACCTCTATGTGAAGATGTGATTCTGGAGAAGAAGGTGACTACCACCCACAGTGGCACAAAGGAGACTTTTCGAATCGGTCGGAAAGGTCAACGAGTACGTGCGGCAAAGTGGTACACCAAAGAAGATGGACAAGCCCAATTTCCACATCTCCAGTTTGATCGAGAGATCGCAACAGGGGTTGGCTCCTTCTCAACAAGGGAGTCATGATCCGGGAGGATCTTCAAGACCTGATCGCATACGGCTTCGCGACCTTAACTGTGTCCGGAAATGTTTTGCGACCATGGATGGGTCTGCGACCATGGATTGGTTCACGACCATGAAAAGGAATTCGTTCCCTGTTCGAAATTGTAATCCGATCTGAATATAAATAACTAAGCTTATCTGTTTAGGATTAGTTAGTTAGTTATATGAGTCTACTACGTTTAGGTTATTGAGTTTGATACGTACTCATACGATTGGACTATAAATACCTTGTAATAGGACTAGTTTAGATCATCGAAGAGTCATAGAACTTATTTGAGTTTTAGATATTTATAGTTCCTTTGACGTAGGCAAGTGTGCCTAACGTTCGACGTGTAAAGCCCTCTTTGAAATAAAGAGTTGTGCAATTACTTTGAACTGTGTTTTTGATCAACCTTTGGGTTTCGGTATTTTCGAGTAAGATCCCGTTATTCTGCATATTAGAATCTGGGCGAGCCTAGTGCGAAAACCAAGACTAGGTCTCAAACGGATCAACCTCAATTCCTCTTGAACAAACAAGGAAACCCAAAATTTTGCCAGAAGAAACACCGAAGGAACATTTTTCAGGATTCAACTTTATTCTATGTTTGTTCAAATTACAGAAGGTTTCAGCAAGATCATCTATGTGACTAGAGCTTTTCAAGCTCTTTACAACCAAATCATTGATGTAAGCTTCCAAGTTACGCCCCAACTGGGAAAGAAAGGTCTTTTGCATCAAGCGCTGGTACGTGGAACCGACGTTCTTGAGACCAAATGGCATTCTGACATAGTAGTAGGTGCCAAATGGTGTGATGAAGGCAGTTTTCTCTTCATCTTCTTCTGCCATGCTAATTTGATGGTACTCTGAGTAAGCATCCAAGAAGCTCATCAGTTCACAACCGGATGTAGAATCGACAAACTGATCAATGCGAGGAAGGGGAAAATCATCCTTCGGGCAGGCACTGTTTAGGCTGGTTTAATCGACGCACATGCGCCACTTACCATTTGACTTTAGGACCATGACCGGGTTCACAAGCAATTCAGGATGATCGACTTCGCGAATAAATCCTGCTTTCTGGAGTGTGTCTAACTCTGAACGGATGGCTTTTTGTCTGTCAACAGCAAAACGTCTCAGCTTTTTGCTTTATTGGTCGCTATCTAGGCCGAATTGCTAGCCTGTGCTCGATCACTTCCCTTGGGACTCCAAGCATGTCGGATGGTTTCCATGCAAACACATCTGCGTTAGCCCAGAGGAAAGTAATGAGCTCGAGTTCCTATTTGTCGTCCAGACCTGATCGAATTTGAATGGTTCTGGATGGATCATCTGGGTATAATGGAACCAGCTTTAGTTTCTCATCTGGTCGCGGGGCAACTTTGATCATATCTGAGGCTGTGGTCACAGTTTTAACATTCTAAAGGGGAAGTTGATCCACCAACTCCAGAGATAGCCGATCACAGGTAAGTGCCGTGTTCCGGCTGCCTCAGACTGAATAACGCCTTTGGGGCCTGGTAGCATGATGCATTGATAAGCATAATGCGCCACCGCCATGAACTTAGCAAGTGTTGGCCTGCCAAAAATAGCGTTATATGCTGAATCGCAATCAATCACATGAAATGTAATTAACTCCATTCAGAAATTGTCTGGTTCTCCTAATGTTACCGGTAACACAATTTGTCCAATCGGCATCATTGAGGGACCAGGGATGATTCCATAAAACGGATGAATTATGGGTTTAATTTTTGAGCAATGAATTTGCATCTCGTCCAGTGCCTTGACCAATAACAGGTCCAAGGAACTACCCCTGTCGATCAGAACTCTTTCAACTCTAGCATTGCTAATTATCGGGGTAATGACCAAAGGGAGTCACAATGGTCACCTGAGCCCCTTGGGAAAATCGTCCAGGTCAAAGGTTAAGGGAGTTTCCGACCAATGAGGATATTGAGGCTCTCCAAGGTGAGTCTCAACTTTATTTACCTCGCGGTAAAAAGTTTTGAATTGACGCTTAGAAGCATCAGAAGAAGAACCACCAAAAAATAATATTGACATGATGTTTGGGTACCTGGTAAGACATTTCTTCATCTCCATCAGCGTCTCTAACCTCGCAAGCTTGACCTTGTTGTGGTATGGTCGACATAGGTCCAATTCCTTGATAGAAGTTATCCAACTGCTTCAACCAATTGTGACAGTTCTTGAGATCATGTCCCGATGAGTTATGGAATGGACACCACTTCTTGTTTCCCTGTGGGTTAGCTTGTTTTCCCGATTGGTCACCGTCGTGGCCACTAGAAGGAGTTTTACCTTTAAATGGAAACTTGTTACCTTTACCCGACGGTGATTTGTCAGCAATGGCAACATCCCGATATTGTCCAGCCCGGTTCTTCTTGGACTTCTTAGATTTCCCGCCAGATGACGACTCTGGTTTTTTGCTAGAATCATCCTTCTTGTCGTTCTTGAGACCTAGTTGTGGTGAAAAATTCCCCTTGTCCACCATTATGTTCCATTCTACGGCCTCAATCGCGTCAGAATAGCGGTCATCCAAGTTGAAGAGATCAGCTACTGACCGGGTTGGATGGATGAGTAAGTCCTCAGTGAACCTCCGATATCGAACTGCATGCTTCAATTCCCTGATAACAGAGTTGTCAGAGATGTTTGGAATGGTATTTCTCACTCCAACAAATCTCTTGAAAAATTGCAGAAGAGTTTCCGTGGAAGTTTGACGCAAGCGATGAAGGTCATCTTCCTTGCCAGGCATCTGATAACAATTTTGGAAATTATTGAGTATTGCATCACATAACATTTCCCAATTGTAAATCAATCCCTCTGGTTGATTAAACAACCAGGTTCTTGCTGGTCCTTCGAGAACCGTTGGCAAGTAGTTTGCCATTACGCGGTCATCTCCTCCTGCAGCTTGAATGGCAGTTATGTAGATTTGAAGAAACTCGGATGGATTCTGAGTTCCATCAAATCTTTCGATTGTTCCTGGTTTAAAATTATTTGGCCAGACCATAGCATGGAGACTTGGAGAGAAGGCTTTACAACCAACATAGGAACTGCGGAAATGTCCACGACCTTCCACATGGTTGCGGGCGACATCACCTTGAGGAGATATACCTCACGGCCCCAGGTGAGAATGGACTGGTATGCGATCTCGATCGCGTGAACTCCCAACTCGCCTGACTTTGTCATGCTGAATTGACCCTGCTGGCAACCGATTGCGCCTCCCATGACTAGAGTGAGAATAATCTCACTCATGGGAGTGAATCGTAGAGCAGGACAATGACGTTGGAGTTGCATCAGATGCAACTTCGTCAAGTGTGTCCACCGGGACTTTGGCAAAGGTTGTTCTATCTGCATCTTCAATACCAGGAGGAGGATTACGCAGGGTATCTGAGATAACACGAATTTGATCTTGTGTACTCCTCCTGGGCACCATGGGTGTCACCATTTCTTCAACCACCAGGGGATAATCCAGGGCCAAAGAAGGTGTTTGGTCGCGCCTGCGACCATGCGGATGACATGAAGTGCTAGGAGCGGCATCATGGCGAGATTGCACTAGGTGTAAGGCTTCCTTAGTGGCCCTACCAATCTCGTTTTCTCGTTGCTCGCGATCCTGATCCTCCTTTTGTTTGCGTTCCTATTCCTCCCTAGCAATTCGCTGCTCAGGAGTCTCCTCTGATAGCGCCGCGAATTCTCGAGGAACTGAGGTCGCAAATGGAGAAAACATCCCTCCTTGTTCTGAATCAGATTCAAAATCAAAGAGAGATTGGAGATTGTCCGGGTCGAAATTCTCAGGACTAAGCTCCAGATTACCATCATCCACATCCTCTGGAGCGATGTGTTGTGGTACATATTCAGCCTCTAATGTGGCATGAGGTGTCTCTTTTATCTTCGCTGGCTCTTGGTCGATGGACATGACTAGAGTCGGAGAAGATGCATCCTCAGGATGTTCTTTAAGGACATCCTCGCGATCCACCTCTTCCTTAGGAATGGGATCGTCAGATGAGGGCATCTGAACATGGGCATAGTCATCGAGATCAAAATCGTTCTTGGAATCATATGCCCCAGACATGACTTACCAGAACTCCTGATGGAAGAAAACACCTTGAGAAAGGCCCCATGGTGGGCGCCAGCTGTCGACGATTCAGACTCGGGGTCCTTAGTCGATCTTGCGCAAATTTGTGAGTTGGATGTGAGACCTTTCAGGGTGTTTATCAGGTAATTTAAGACAAGTATGAAATGGAGACATGAAGAATTATACAGGTTCGTGTTCTCAATAGATTGAGTAACAGCCCTACGTCCTGTGGTGGTTTCACTACGTACAAGAATATTACAGGGAAGAGAGATTGTTACGGAGGCTAATCAATCTCTCTCAACACTTTTGCCTATCATCTATTGCTTGAGTTATTCAAGTCTTCTCTTTGTGGATGATTGATCTTCTCTTTGTGGATGATTGATCTTCTTCCCCCTGCTTCTGCACGCTCGTCATCCTTTTATACTAAATGAAAGGATGCCAACATGATGCAGTTTGGACAGTTTCTACTATGCAGTTGCATAAGTGCACTAATATCTTCGCCTGTTAATACATGCAGTTATAGATAACCGCACATGTTAACTCCTTGACGGTTATCTTCATAGGTAGGAGAAGTTATCGTTATCCTGGGAACGTGTCTGGTAAAGCTCAAACACACTTAGGTCATCTTGGTCGCGCATAGCCTACAACCTTATGGTCGCACAAGTTCTGCGACCATAGACTAGTTCTGCACCCGCGACCTTCTGGTATACAGGAAATTGCTTCTGTGACCATCGTGGCTGCTAAGGCACAAGTTTACACATCATATCTTGAATATGATATATTAAATAAATAACTAGCTCGGGTAATAATCCTCGTCAAGAAGTACACTTGGCGGGGGCTCAACTTGGATGACTTCTTCAAGCGCGTTCAGCGTTTGAAGGCAAGTTTTAACCGGGCCAGGGAGACTGTGAGGTTGGCATGACAAAAGGAGTAGCTTGTGTGCGAAGAAAAACATGTCGCAGATGTAACCATCGCCAGCTATGGTCTCACCCTGAAGGATACCCTCTCAAAGCTGAGGGAGGTCGCAAGCCTTCTCGAAGCGTATGTAGTTGACCCTAAGAAGGACAACTTGTCGCTGGAGGAGTCCTGTGTCCTGTCTGTGAGTCAAACTAACTTTATTTTAGATGCAGTTAGGACTAAGGCCCATCCTTAGCATGGCCCTTTGTATTTTTACTTTTTGTTTATGTAAATAATGAAAAAATATTAATGAAAGATATTTTTTCATGTTAATTTTTCATCTGCTGTTGATGAATTACGTTCAGCGCTTTCTTAGACCGCGGTCATATCTCTTTTCCTTGGCGCTCGGTGACCATAGAAAGGTATGCATGCTGCGTGCGATCACGGAATGACTATCGCGATCATGGAATGATTGTCGTAAGTGTAGGAAATCAAGTAAACTACACTAGCAAAATTTCAAAAATTTTACTCGAAGGCTGCAAGTAATAGATCATAGATTAGATTATTACCAATAGCGGAAGCAAATTTGCTGAAGCAACCATTTGCGGATCGTCCTGATCAGCAGATGTAGATGACAACGACCGTTCACAGATCGTTCTAATTAGCGCAGCAATTGCAGCAGCACCTCTACCGGTATCCACACGTACCGGGATGTAACATCGTACGATGATGTGCTAGCACCAACGCGTACAACAAGGGTTTATGGGCTATCAAAAGAGATGGCAGCTATGGCTTTTGTGATGATCCTCAAAGCCCATCATACATCTCTATATATAGGGCCATGTAGAGGAAATCCTAACAGATTAGGTTTCCTGATGTGATACGAATCTTATTCGAATTCGTATCTGATACGTATATTCTATAACAGTAAGGTGGTCATGCACGATCATGAGAGCGGGAATCTTTGTCTGCTAGCCCCCGAAGTCAAAGTGAAAAGGCTTTCTTTTGACTAGAAAAGGCGTTTTTGCTCTAAAAAGGCGTTTCGACTTCTAAAAAGGTGTCTTTTCGGTTCGACTTCCCGTTGAACGTTCGTGGGACTGTGAGTATGCGTGTTAGGTTTGTTTTGATGTGCATTTAATGTGAAAAACACCTTTTGCCGCGCGGCATGAACCAAAGACCCGTCTTGATGGCGTGTTGGACAAGATCCAGTCATCGATTGGAGGAGCGTTTGCTTGTGTTGGAGGCCCATGGTTATCTTCCCTCTAGGTCACTGATTCCATGGCAGCCTGCTGGGGTGAACAAAGAGAGCCTTGAAGTGTAGGAGGGTGAATTGGTGATATTCGAGGACTTCTTATGCTGCGGGTTCCGCTTGCCAGAAAGTGATTTCTTGTGGGAGGTCCTCGCCTATTTTGATTTGGAGCTAGTGAATCTGAATGCCAATTCTGTGTTGATCCTCGCCACCTTTCAGCACTTGTGCGAGGCGTTCATTGTGGTTTTTCCAGTGTTACACTTTTCCACCAATACTACTTTTTGGCGATGTCGAAGGGCACAGTCACACCGGGTTGTCTATTTTTGTCTGCGGGAGAAGGACTTTCTTTCCTTTCCATTACGCGACTCGATGCATAAGTGGTACAGAGGTGGTTTTACTGCACCGCGCCTGAGGAGAGTCATATCTGGTTTGCCGATCGGCGGCCAGAGAAGAGCAAGGAGAAGGATATAGCCCCTTCCCTTGACGAAGAGTAGAAGAAACAATCCCAAGTGAGATGTGGGCTTGACTGCTCGGGATGTGATCCTTGGTTTTGTGAAAAATTGAATCAGTCCGTTGAAGAAGATGGATCACCCTGCATGGGAGATCAAAGTGATGGAGGATGCTACTAGGGACGGTAGCTGTAACACCCCAGATTTTGCTACCTCTTTGGTATGCCAGTCAGTGCATCTCCATTGGATTTCCCGGATGTCTCTACCCCATCTCAGATTAAACCCTAGATCAATCCCCAAGTCTTGACCCGATCTACATCAATTATTTCAGAATTGTAATCCAGGGTATGCCACTACCTTAATTTAAAAAGTTGGCAGCAAAACTCCACCATTCAGATCATTTTCGCATTTCAGTCCAAAAGTATTATAGATTGATCCTTTCTTATTCTCCCAAAAGCCTGAAAAGGCTAAAAGCCATGTATCAGCCCCAAACCTTGATCTAATTTAGGGAATATCTCCCAATTGTTATTCTGAACAAAATCTTCTTCTGAGAGAATCTCAAAATCTCATCCTAGACCTCAGATTTTAGCCTCGACAAAATCCAGACCCAAATTACCCTAATTACCCTAACTTCTCTGTTTTCGTTCTGCTCAAAACCTGATCAAAGACACTGGATTGTGTCATCTATCCTTGCAAACCTGCTTGCTGAATTTAGTGAACCCAATTGGCAAAGTCAGTTTCAGCCAAATCCCAATATATTGCCAGATTTACAATTCAGTCCTAAAACCAAATTCCATAAATTGCATTTCAGTCCAAACTCCTTTCCCAGCCCCTCCTTTCGACCAGGCCACGGGCGTTCAACCAGGACCCCAGCCAGCAGCCGCCTTCGACCAGTGCCGCCGCAATCTTTGCCGCCGGCCAATGATCGTCTCCACTAGTGCTCGTGTCTGACATGTTCGCACGTGGTGCACACGTTGCGCCAAAACCAGCCACTATGGCAATGACCGACGACCAGCAGCAGCTACGTCGTCTCGTCCCGTGCGCGCGCGTGCCTGCAGCCATCATAACTTTTTTGCTACGACGCCGCCATGCCGAGGCCGGCCATCACATCGACGTGCTCCAGCCAGGATCTTGCATGATCCTCTTCTCTCTAGCAGAACCGTGGCAGCCACTGCAGCGTCCCAACGCCGCTGCATGCTGTCTCGATCCCGCCACCGTCGCCAATCACGCCGTATTGAGCTTGATTCGCTTCATGTCTCGAGAGCTCCAGCCATTGCCTATATAAACCTTCCCCCCCCCCCCCCCCCGCCCAGAGTTTCTTCACACCTGCAGAAACCGTCTAAGTCCCAGTTTTCTCACGTTTCTTCTTTGTCTCCGGCAAACTGTAGAAGGGGGAAATGACGCCAGAGCTCGCCATTGCCCCTTTGCTTCTTCCAGCTGCACTAGTATGTTCCAAACAACCACCTCTCTATTCAGTAGCATTCAATTGATCCCCAGCGCACCCTAACGCCGGTGATCGCCGGAATTCCATTTTTCCCTGTTCCGGCAATGCAGCTCGATTTAGCCCGATTAGCCCTTCTATTAATAGAGTTAAATGATCAGTAGCTCATTCTTAGCAAGCCCGTTCAACTAGAATTCAAATTAAAGCTTGAATTAAATCATTTCTATTTTTCGCGCGCCATTAGCGACGGGCTCACGTCACCAGGCCGCACCACTGTCCCTCCAGCCAAATTGGTCTTTCCAGTAGGTTTCCCTTGCCTCTCTGTTGATCTCACCATGAGGAATTGAGCTCCAAAGCTCTGTGTAGGAAATGCCCAAACCAACCCCCTTCTCCGGCCGCGTCGTCGAGTCTCTCTCCGTCGCCGCCTTAGCCAAATCCCTTTGAGCCACACCATCTAGACAAGCCCAAGAGCATAACCGTGCCTCCAATTTGGAGTGTAATCCACTCAATCTCTGTAACACCTTGGTTTTGGGGGTGAAAAGTGTTTTACATGAATGTCATGCATGCATGTCTCTCTGTAGTAGTAGTCAGACCAATTTAACTCTAATCTATCCTAAGACCCAAAATCCCCAAATCTATCCTGTAGATCCAGATCAAGATCTGACCATCCAGATTCAACCTACCAGTTACCCTGAAGATAAAAGTCTTCAGGAGCCGGATCAAATTCGACCTCTAACTCCTAGATCCATCCACTCCTTTCTGTTTGCGAAAATAAAATTAATTAAATTACCCTAATTACCTTGAGTATCAGAATCCAGATTTAGCTAAGCCTTGACCTAATTCAGATCAAATTATATCAGGATTATGATCATGGGTATGCCAATACCTTAATCCAAAAAGTTGGCAACCATTTCGCAAATTAGTCCAAATTTTACTGTGATCAGTCCTTTTCCGGGTATCTGAAGCCCAAAAAGGCTAAAAGCCACCAATTGACTCCAAATTTAAAATTGATTCAGGGAATACCTCACAAATGTTATTTGATACTAAATTCTCTTCTGCTAGAACTTCAAAATCTCACCCCAAATGCCCAGAATTCGAAATCAACCAGATTTAAAATACCCTAAAGTACCCTATTTTCATATTATACCAAATTTCATCAAATGTTGTCGAATTTCACCAAAATTTCCTACTAGATGAGTATAAGGAATAAAGTTACACTCATCTGTGAAGTCAAATCTCAATTTAACCATCTCTAAGCCAGAATTTGCAAATCAATCCAGATTTCAAATAAGAATCCTTGCAATTTGGTCCCTGGTTTGACCAGAGCACATGCGCGACCAGGAGCACCCGCGACCACGACCTGCTGCACTACCGCGCCAGTGCCACCTTCGCCCTTGCGACCCGGCCACATGTGCACACGCCGTTCACCACCATGGAGCAGTCGTGCCAGCCCAGCCAGGCAGTCTTCTCCCGCACGCGCACGCCATTGCCAGCATCAGCAGCAGAAGCCCTCTGCCACGTTGCAGCCATGTTGGGGCAGCTCTCAGTTCGCCATCTCATCGCAGCAGCGCAGCAGGCAAAGTCAGTACGGCAGCTGTGCATGTTGCTTCGCCGCCTGTCTCGCCGTTCGGTCAGTTTCTAGTCACTTCGGCTGCTTCAATTTTCTAGGCAATTCCAGCCGTTGCAAGCTTCTAACCGTGCCTATAAAAGCCACCCCATACTCAGCTCAACTTCACACACACCAGAAGTCACCTCAGTCTTCAATCTCGCCGCCTTCATCGTCTTCCCCGGCGAGCTCGAGAAGAAGCTCACGGTGCTAGCTCCAATTACTCCACTGATCCTCAAATTGACTGCATCAGTGAGTAGCTCTCATCTCTCTTATTGTGTTGTAGTAGTGAATTGAACTCTTATGCACCTCATCGCTGGTGATTGTCGGAATTTCCAGAACCCCTATTCCAGCTTTGCTGTTCGATTTAGTTAAAATTAACCCTCAATCCTGTAGACTAAATTGACCAGTGAGCTAAATATAGCAAGCCTGTAAGCTCAGAAGCATCAATTGAGCTTGATTTGAAACTATCCCCAAATTGGAACTTCACCAGTCACCGGATCTCGTCGCCAGGCTACTCCAGTGATGCTCCAATCAAATTGACCTTACCAGTAGCTTTCTCATACCCTTCTTTCACTCTCCAAGCAAGGAAATAAGTTTGAACCCTCTAAATCAAAAACCCCCAATTTCAGTGCCTTCTTCTCCGGCACCGGCCACCGAAAATTTGTTCCCGGCCGTTGCAGCCCTAACCACTTTGTCTAGTAGATGTGCCTTGACCCCATGAGAATTTTTGTCTTCTAGCTCGACACCTGGATTTGCCCAGATCGAGAGTTATAGCCATGCCAAGACCTTGTACAGAAGCTGTTTGGAATAGTTTGGCCACCGTGTTTCTTCGCCGGAGTTCGTCACCGTCTGGCCATCTTAGGTCTTGAAATCACTTGCATTGTGTTCCTGTTACTTGAGCCTGTCTCCTACACATAATTGGCGCAGCAGATGAAGCCTTGAATTGCATTTGCTGCTAAACCCTAGTTTTTGACATTGTCAGCACTATGTCAATGCATGTCAGCCAGAGACATTAGCGCTGTTCACCCTCTTCTGTCTGCGCATTTTGAAAATAATTCTATCCATTAGATTTGTGGAGTTCTGATCTACATTTTATTCTACTGCCACAAGTTGAGATAACCCCTCTAGCATCCGTTGATCCTATGTTGATGCCTTGAACCAAATGTCGACCTAAAGACGTTCGCTGTTTTGGGTGAACCACTCGCGGACCTAAAGACGTTCGCCGTTTTTAGGCTATTTGGATGTTAATCTCTTAACTCTTTCAAATGACTAAAATATTTGAATCTTGGATCTTCATGGAAAGTTCTTGTGTTGATGTGTTCTATCTCTATGAAATTTTCCATGAGTTTTGGTATTTATTTTGATGTTTTCTGAATTTGAGTTCATTCGGATTCTTGTTGAGCTCTTGATTCTTAAGTAGATCATTTTCATCTCTTGCACATTTTTCTTGACCAAACTTCGATGACACATTTAGGGGGAGCAACTTCAAAGTCAGTGGACCCCTGTATACCCTAATTGTGCATATATATATATCAAATAGTGCAAGCTTTTGGTAAAAAGGGTCATTTTCGAGAAAAAAATAAAAAGAGCTCAAAGCTTTCAAAATGTTCAAAATTACCACAAAACCTTCATAAATACGTTTCAAATATGGTTTCAAAGGTTTTGAAAGTGAAACAAAAGAGTTTCGAGCTAAAATGAAAAATTTCGACAAAAGTGAAGAATTCGGGATCTTGTTTTGGCCCAAAACGATTTATTTTCATAAAACAAGATGGGTTGAGATTTGATCAAAATTTTCTACATGAAACATTTAGAACTCACTCACCCGAAGATAATTCATATTGAACTTATTCTCAAAATGCCTATGGTTTTCAAATTATCACATATCCTAGGTCGCTCGAAAATGGCTATCGACCCGAAAATACCCAAAAGTGCATTTTTGTGATTTGAGCTATTTGGACTGAACTTTCTCCCATGTCTTGATTTGGAATAGTATTTCAAACCCATCCATGTCCAAACATTTGAGAAAAATCCAAGTTTCATCAAGATTTGAAGTTCTTGTGAAAATCAATATTGGTTTTACTCTTTTACCCAAAAATCACTTCTTGAGAATTGATTTCATGATCTCCTTCAAATCAAATTCATTCAATTTGTATCCAACAAAGTTCCTGACTTGTTACTCAAATCTATTAAGGAACTTGAATCAAATTTCGAAGCAAAATTGCAAAAATAAAAAATTTCAGAAGTTTCAGCAGCTTTAATTGAAATGTCCGGACATTGTCCGCCCAGTGCCAGACTCTGTCTGCCCCTACCGGATTTTGTCCTACCCTAGCAGACATTGTCCAGCCTGTATGAAATTGGATGGTTTCTGAATTTTTCGGCTGCTGCTTTCTCTCCTCCCTGTTTTGGTCAGTTTTTGCTTCCATTACTCTCCATATGTTGCAATTCTTCATGATTCATATGATGGTGTTTAAAATGCCTTGATTTGTGATTTTGGATATTAAATAAATATGTTTTTCATGAATTTGGAGCATATTCAAATGAATTTGAGATTTGAGCTTTTTTTTGAAAATTTGAACTCCTCACTAGGTCATATACTTTTATCTCAACCTTGTGACCTAAACATGTTTTGACAAACCTCCTTTTGGCATATTCCTCATTTGTATGTCTTTTTGTGTTTTATGCCAAAAGAAGTGAATTTTTGAGGATTGAATCTATTGTTTCCAATTGAGGTGGTTCAAAAGCTTGAAAATTTTTCTTATATCAAATGATTTTCAAAATAAGAAGTTTGACATAATAATCATCAAACATTCAATTGAGACATTATACTCTTGTGGGTCAAATACATATTGATGACATTACATTCGTTTCCACTAATGAATCTCTCTATCAAGAATTTTTGTGAGATGATGATTAGGGAAAGCGAGATGATTCAAGATGCAAATGATTGAAGGGCAAATTTACTTCCATTCTTGTTTAGTGAGTACTTATATGCTAGCTTTCGACCATCTCCTAAGGAATGTCATATGATTGCCATTAAATACATTCTTAGGTAATTGAAATTGTTGGGGGAAATATCCGCGAGACTAAGTCCGGGTAAGTTGCGCCACATTCTCCCGGGGACGTGGCCCCCGGTGCCTGCCCCGGGCGCCACCTTTTGGCTCCTGGGACCTGGCCTCCGGTGCCGGTCCCGGGCGCCGCCATTCGCCCGGGGACGTGGCCTCCGGTGCCTGCCCCGGGCGCCGCCTTTTGGCTTCCGGGACCAGGCCTCCGGTGCCGGTCCCAGGCGCCGCCATTTGCCCAGGGACGTGGCCTCCGGTGCCTGCCCCGGGCGCCACCTTTTGGCTCCCGGGACCAGGCCTCCGGTGCTGGTCCCGGGCCCGGCCTTGCCTGGCCCCGGAAGCCAAAAGGCGGCGCCCGGGGACCCGGCCTCCGGTGCCGGTCCCGGGCGCCGCCTTTTGCCCGGGGACGTCACCTCCGGTGCATGTCCCGGGCATCGTCACCCTTCTAAAGGTAAAGTCTTTGGTCCTTGATCACGTGCAGGTCACGCGAGGAGCGCCTCGGGAATCAGCGACCATCTGTCAAGCATCCAAGGCAGCTGACCGGGAGAAGGACGTTGCTACCCCTCAATCCGACGGTAGCGTCCGGGGTAGTTTAGTCTTTTTGCTTCTTTTTGGGGCTATAAATAGCCCTTGTACCCCCTGTTGGAAGAGGGGTGATTCATTATTATTGAAATAGCCAAACTCACAGGTGTGCTCCGGAAGCCTCTCCCCGAGAGAGCCTCCCTAGCCGACTTCGGTCAGGAGCACGCCGACAGGACTAGGGCCCCCACCGGGACCCGAACCTGTATAAATCCTCGTGTCATTTCTTGTGTTTGTCCGGCTGGGGAGGACCGGTCACCCGGTCAGCCCGCGTCGCGTTTTCTTCGCTAGGATTGTCTACGAAACCTGTCGGGGTATTCGCAATACCACGACAGTTGGCGCCGATCGTGGGGACTCATGACAAGATGCCATGGCTCCCCCAAGAACAAGGGCTCGCACCATTCCCGGTGACGCCGGTCTCGGAGACCCGGCGCCGCCCGTCCGGGACACTACTATCCCGGTGCTTCCGTTCGTAGGCGGCCGGACCCAGGTACCGCCTCCCACCTCATCTATTAACTTAGGTGCTTCTGCCTCCAGGTCGCTTCCGGTGACCGCGGAGACCTCGGTCGGGACCAGGCTCCCCCCGATGGCTCCCTCGGCTCCCCGGGACGCCCTGCTCGAGGCTTTAGTAGAGGGCCAGCTCCGCACCCAGCGCTCTATGGATGAGCTGCTTTGCGTGTTGGCGCTGCCACCGGCCCCCACATATGCGCCGCACCCATTACCCGGGGGCTGTGCCCCCGTTTATGGGTCACACGGCAGCCCCTCCGGTGTCCGGAGGTTTGGCCGCCCCGTATGACCCCACTGGGGGGTTCTCTCCCCATGCGGGTTATATGTCCAGACCCTACCCGGCACCCGGGCCTTTCCTTGTGCCAGGGGCTTCTTCATGCCTGGGCCCCTCGTGGCACCGGGGGGATACCCCGTTCCAGGCCAGTTCCCGGGGCCGGGGGCCCAATACATGCCTGGGGTTTTCCCTACGCCGGGGGCCAGTCCCGCCCCGTGTGTCGCGTTTACCGCACCGGGGGCGGTTGACAGAGCAGCTCCTGTGCCTTAGCGGACTTCCCCCCGCATCGGCTCCCCGGTTCTGGATGTCGCCGCGGGGGCTCCCCCCTCCCCGGTTCCGGATATTACAGGGGCTTCCCCCTTTCCGGTTCCGGCCGTCGCCACGGGGGCTCCCTCCACTTCGGTTCTGAACGTCGCCGTGGGCGCCCCCTCCCAGGTTCCGGATGCTACAGGGGCTTCCCCCTTTCCGGTTCTGGGGGTCTTCGCAGGGGGCTCCCCCCAGCTGGCCCTGGTAGCCTCCGAGCCGGCAGCTATAGTGCATGAGCTCCCTCCCCCGGCAGAACAGGTCCGTTTCTCCCGGGGGGAGGTCGAGCGAGTGCATTCACCCAAGCGCGGGGAAGAACTTCCCCCTGGCCACGGGCGCAGAGAGCCTCGCTCTCGCACCGGTCTTGGGAAGAGACCCGCCGAAGAGCCAGTCTCTTCGGAGGAGAGCCCGGACGTCCGGGAACGCAGTCCCGGTCCAGAAGAAAAGCGTCGCCACCGCCACTCCGGCGGACCCCTTCGGCCGCTTCCTGACTCCGACAACGAGGGCGTGTCCCCCGTCAAAGAGGACAGCGACCGGGACTTTCCTCAGGAAGTGCAGGGGGCTAATCAGCCCCTATGCCACAGACTTCGTAGCATTTGGTGGCCGCGGCCCTATCGCCCGCGGCACATCAAGCACTATAACGGTGAGGCCGACCCTTACGAATTTGTGCAGGTATACTCCACAGCCATCTCCGCGGCCGGGGGGGACGAGACAGTGCAATGCAACGTCTTCCCCCTCTACCTCACCGGCATCGCCCGCTCCTGGTTCTACAACCTGAAGGCCGACTCCATCAAGTCTTTCGCGCAGCTCAAGCGTGAGTTCTGCGCGAACATCCAGGGGAACTATGTGCATCCCCTGGACTCCTCGCAGCTGTACACCGTCCGGCAGAGGACCGGGGAGACCATCCGAAGTTTCTTCAAGCGCTTCGCCCAAGTGAAGAGCAAGTGGCTCACATCCCCGACTCTACAGTAATCGAAGCGTGCAAAAGCGGGATCCTCCCGGGGGAGCTCCACCGGAGGCTCTCCTGGAACTGCACCTCCTTCGCCGATGAGCTCTTCAACGTACTCAAAAAGTACGCTCAGGCGGAGGAAGACGACCTCTGGAAGAAGACCCAAGGGGCTCCCGCCCCCGCCGACCGGGGGGCCAGGGACCCCCTCAAGCGCCCCAGGTAGCGGGGGCGTAACGAGCCACGGCCTCGGGACACCTTTGTCCTCGAGGGTGGAGGCGGCTCGCGTGACCCCTCGAGGGGCAACCGCCCCTTCCCCAAGCCAAAAGGCCATGGGGGAGGACAGTCTTAGCGCGGCCGGGGAGGCCCCGCGGGGAGAGGCAGGGAAGGACCGTGGTGCAACTTCCACGGGTCCAGTACCCACGCTACCCGAGGCTGCCACCAGCTGCTGCAACGCTTCGCGGCGTTCCTCGACCAGCATGGGCAGGGGGGCACTCCGGCCTCCTTGCCCCCTCGGCCAGCTGTTCCGGCCCTTCCTGCTCCCGCGGGGGGTCAGCAGGGGCAAACACAGGAGGGGGAGCCTTCAGAAGCTCTCCCCTTCCAAACTTCTCAGCGCCGCATCAACGTCATCGTGGGAGGGTCCCCCTCCGGGCAGGACTCTAAGTGCCAACGTAAGGAGTACGCGCGCGAAGTCAAGGTTGTGGGTGTGCTACACCCGTCTCCGCCACCCAAGTGGTCAGACGTCCCCCTCACCTTTACGGTGGAAGACGCGCGAGGGGTTCGCTTCCCCCATGATGACGCACTCATCGTCTCCACCACCATCTACAACTGCCACCTGGCCCACATCCTCGTGGACGGCGGGAGCTCCGCCGACGTCCTATTCCTGAAGGCCTTCAAGGAGATGCAAGTGGATGAGAAGCTCCTGCAGCCCGCGGCAGGGCCCCTGCAAGGGTTTGTCCCGGGGAAGGCGATCCACCCAGTGGGCAAGGTGGACCTCCCTATGACATTCGGCACCCCAGAGAACTACTAGACTGAGATGGTCCGCTTCGACGTAGTGGACCTCCCCACCTCCTACAACGCGACCATGGGGAGGACCACGATCAACCGGCTGGGGGCTGCCACCCATCAAAACTACCTCTGCATGAAGATCCCCAGGCCGCGCGGCGTGATCAACGTCCGGGGAGACCAAGACATGGCCCGTGCTCTATACGAGCGCGCCGCCGCCACTATCGGAAGCGTTAACATCATTAAGGCGCCAGGGGGGAGGCCTCTCCCCCGGAATCAGACGTCGCTGAACCACCTCCCGGGAGGCCCCTCGTCAAGCCGAGTCCTGAAGGGGGCCTCTGGAAGGTCCTGCTATCTCCGGGCGACGGGGACAAAACCGCTTGGATCGGGGCAGAGCTCCCCGAGGAACATGCAGAGCAACTTGCAGCTTTTCTGCGCGAAAACTCTGATGTTTTTGCGTGGAAGCCTTCGGACATGCGGGGCGTCGCCCGGGAGGTCATTGAGCACAAGCTCGCAGTGGCCCTGGTCACCCCCCGATCAAACAGAAGCTGAGGAAGCTCTCCCTCGAGCGCCAAGAGGCAATCAAGGGGGAGATTGTCCGACTCCGAGAGGCGGGGTTCATTCGGGAGGTCCTGCACCCTGAGTGACTCGCGAACCCCGTCCTCGTCAAGAAATTGAATGGTAAGTGGCGGATGTGTGTGGCCTTCACAGACCTTAAATGTGCCTGCCCCAAGGACAACTTTCCACTCCCGCGGATTGACCAACTGGTCGACTCCACCGTGGGGTGCGATTTGATGAGCTTCCTAGACGCCTACTCGGGCTACCATCAAGTCCGGATGGCGGAAGGGACGAGGAAAAGACGAGTTTCATAACTCCCCTCGGAACCTTTTGCTACGTCCACATGCCCATCGGGTTGAAGAACGCGGGAGCGACCTTCCAGTGCCTCATGACGCTGGTCTTCAAAGATCAAGTCGACCGCAACGTCGAAGTCTACGTAGATGACGCAACCTCCGCCATCCCACAAGTCTTGACCGAGGGCTACCATCAAGTCGGCCGCAAAGTCTTCAAAGATCAAAGTCCCAGCGTAGCCTCCCACATCGACGACCTGGCGAAAACCTTCCGCAACCTCCGTCCGTACGGGCTGAAGCTCAACCCGGAGAAGTGCGCCTTCGGCGTGCGCGGGGGGAAGCTCCTGGGTTTCCTTGTGTCCCAGTGGGGCATAGAGGCAAATCCTGAAAATATCCGGGTGTTCCTGGACATGCCCCCGCCGCGCTCAGTCAAGGACGTCCAGCGGCTCTCTGGCCGCTTAGCCGCGCTAAGCCGCTTCGTCTCGCGGTCGGGGGAGCGAGGCCTCCAATTCTTCAAGATCCTCCAGGGGCTCGAGGGGTTCCGGTGGACCCCGGAGGCCCAGGAGGTATTCGACTACCTCAAGAAGTACCTCACGAGCCCTCCAATGCTCGTGAGTCCGTCTCCAGAAGAGCCCTTGCTCCCTTACCTTGTCGTGACCCCGGTCGCCGTCAGCGCGGTCTTGGTGAAGGAGCAAGGGGGGCAGTAGCGTCCTGTGTACTACGTGAGTGAAGCCCTCCAGGGGGCCAAAACTTGGTACACGAAAATGGAGAAGATCTGCTACGCCCTCCTGATGGCGTCCTGGAAGCTTCGCCACTACTTCCTGGGACACCCCATCACCGTCTCGTCGTCCCTCCCCCTGGGGGAGGTGCTGCGGAACAAAGAAGCCACCGGCCGGATTGGGAAGTGGGGGGCCGAGCTCGCCCCCTTCCCCCTGTCCCTCACAGGCCATTCCGTCATCAAGTCATAGGTCCTCGCCGACTTCGTCGCGGAGTGGACTCCTGCCTCCGGGCCCGGGGACGAAGACCTCCCCGCGCCGCCCCGACGCAATGACCATTGGACACTCATGTTCGACGGGTCGCTGTGTCTCACTGGGGCAGGTGCGGGAGTAGTCCTCCGGAGCCCCGAGGGGAAGGAACTCGAGTACGCAGCGCAGCTCGAGTTCCCCGCAACCAACAACGTCGCCGAGTACGAGGCTTTACTCCTCGGGATGCGCCTTGCGCGCTCCCTGGGGATCCGGCGCCTCCTAGTGAGGGGAGATTCTCAGCTCATAATTTGCCAAATGGACAAGTCTTACTTGTGCCATGACGCAAACTTGAGTCTTTATTTGCAGGAGGTGCGAAAGATGGAGAGGCACTTCGACGGCCTCGAGGCCCGGCATATCCCTCGAAGGGACAATGACCAGGCCGACGCCTTGGCCCGGGCAGCAAGCGCCCGGGAATCGCTCCCCAAGGGGGCCTTCTTGGAAATCATCACGAAGCCCTCGGTGGCCTCCCCGGACACGGGCGACGAGCCTCGCGTCACGGAGGTCACCGAGATCACCCGGACTCCATCATGGATGGACCCCCTCGTCTCCTTCATCAAGGGGGAGGGGGACCCTCCCAACGAGACTGAGGCTCAGCGCCTTCGGGCCAATGCCCGGGCATATCTCCTGCTGGAGGGGAGGCTCTACAAGCAGGGGGCTTCCGCCTTCCTGCACTGCCTCCCCCGGCCGGAGGGACTCCAACTTCTCGAAGACATCCACGCAAGGAGCTGTGGTTCTCACCTAGCCCCGCGTGCCATCACGGCCAAGGCTCTCCGACAAGGCTTCTACTGGCCCACGGTCATGCGCGAAGCGCGAGACCTTGTCTCAGCGTGTGAGGCATGCCAGAAGATGGCCAAGGGCTCGAACCTCCCCCCTATAGCGCTGCAGACTATCCCCATCACTTGGCCCTTCGTGCGCTGGCGGATGGACCTCTTAAGGCCCTTCCCCCCAGTGCCCGGAGGATACAAGTATGCGGTGGTCGCGGTCGACTACTTTACGAAGTGGGTAGAGGCGGAACCCTTGGCTAGCATCACGTCCTGGGCCGTTCAGCGGTTTTTCTGGAAAAACGTCGTTTGTCGTTTTGGTGTCCCCCGGGAAATCACCGTTGACAACGGGACCCAATTCGACTCGGCTTATTTCCGGGAATTCTACGAAGGCCTGGGGCTCGTCATCCACTTCGCCTCAGTGGCCCATCCCCGGAGCAATGGGGCTGTCGAAAGGGTCAACGGCGTGATCCTATAGGGATTACGCCGGCGACTCAAGCAGGCCTCTTCTAAGCGGGGCGCGTGGGCAGAGGAGCTCCCAAGCATCCTCTGCTCCTTGCGCACAACCCCGAGCCGGGCGACGGGACGTACTCCCTTTTCCTTAGCCTACGGGGCAGAGGCAGTCCTCCCCCAAGAGATTGGCTTCCGGTCGCTGCGAGTCGAGCTCCTAGACGGAGCTACGACCGCAGCGTACCAGACCAATGAGGCCAACCAGCAACTGGAGATCGACCTCGTGGAGGAGGAACACGATCGAGCGCTCCTCCACCACGCCATCTACGAGCGTGAGATGGCGCGTGCATACAACCAGCGCGTGCGCGAGAGAGCTTTTCGCCTTGGGAACCTTGTCCTCAAGCGCGTCACGGACCCCCGAGCCCAGGGTAAGCTCTCCCCCAAGTGGGAGGGCCCCTACAGGATCTCCGCGGTCCTGGGCTTGGGGGCTTACAAGCTCTCCAACCTTCAAGAGCAGGAGCTGAAGCACACGTGGAACTTGCGTTTACTTCGCAAGTTCTACGTCTAGCCTACACAGGCCTGTCCCCTCCCCCGGAGCGATCACGCCGGAGGGGGAGGAGGGACATTGTATTTACCTTTCCCCTCCCCTTTCGCGGCTTCGCAGGGGGAGGCGCTGTATTTCATTTCGTTATCAATACAACTAGATTCTTTTCAACTGTCTCATTGCAGGTTCTTCACATTACCGCCCCTAACGGTGATGCCCTCCCCACGAGGATGCCCTCCCCGCGAGGAAGCCCTCCCCGTGAGGATGCCCTCCCCGTGAGGAAGTAGGCCCAGACCCAGCAAGTCCCTCCTGTAGGGCGGCTTACGATCAGCCCTCGTGGACTGAGGGTGTAAGCGGCAACCCGGTCCCCAGTGACCGTGGAAACGAGTCACTTTGGGAGACTAGTCCCCTACCCAAACACTCACACCCTTCATCGGGCACATCCTCCTCCGGGAGTAGACTGTCTCCCCAGCGGGACGTCTCAGGCTTTCTTGGATATTTTTTCCCCGGAGACTCTATTCCGGCTCCCTGTTCTCACGGCGATCGGATGAGATGATTGTCTCCCAGAAAAATATCGGATTTCTTGGATATTTATTCCACGGAGACTCTATTCCCAACTCCCCGTTCTCACGGCGACCGGATGATTGTCTCCCAGAAAATATCGGATTTCTCGGACATTTCTTTCCCGAAGATCTTATTCCCGGCTCCCCGTTCTCACGGCGACGGGATGATTGTCTCCCGGAAAAATATCGGATTTCTTGGATTTTTCTTCCCCGGAGACCCTATTCCCGGCTTCCTGTTCTCACGGTGACCGGACGATTGTCTCCTGGAAAGATCACCTCCGGAAATCTCGTCGGATTTTCTTGGATGTTTCTTCCCCAGAGGCCTTATTCCCGGCTCCCCATTCTCACGGCGACCGGATGGTTGCCTCCCGGAAGGTTTCTCCCCTGAAAACCTCATTTTAGAATTTTCTAACTTGGAAAAATGCTTATGATACAGGCCATCTTCACCCCGGGGGCTTTGTTACCCCCACAGCGCGTGGAGCTACCCTCCGACGCACTGTGGGGGGGGGATAAGGAACCCCCGGGTGTCGACCACACCGTCCACGAGCAAACTTAGCTCATTCTTATCAAAAGGAGTAGTCCAAACCATCCAAGAAAAATATGAAAAGAAGACTCTCAAAGCAACAACACAGCTTTCTTGATCATTTAACCTAGAGGACATCTTCCCCCTCCGGTGGGCACCGGAAATGGTACAACCCGGGCTCTAACCCGGGGATTCTCTACATCCTAAGGCTCCTACGCCTAATAGTCCCGGAGGCCCTCCGCTAGCTCCCTGGCCAGGTCACGGTACAATGCGCGTACGTGGCGCTGAGCTTCCCGGAGCACACCCTCGGGCCAATACTCATAGCCCGCCGGCGGAAGTATCTGAAGAGGGGGGATCATCCGAGACCCTGGACGCGGAGGGGACAATTCAGCCCGATGATTGTCAAAATTGCCCGGGGATGCCACCTTAACTGGATGGGCTCCCAGACGGCGTCCCCGCTGCGCTTCCCGGAGATGAGGCTTAGCAAGATCAAAGCGGCTTAGGCTTCCCCTTGGGGGCACCTGCCGAGCCTCGAAGGCCTCGCCCCCAGGGAACCTCTTCCGGACCTTCGCCCGGGAGTAACCTGCCGGGAACCCTGGTAACATTGCATTTAATTCGAGACTTAGAAAAATTTCTAATTCCATTGCATTTCAAAATGTCTTTTTACAAGTGTCCTATCTAAGAAAGCAAAAGAAGGGTCCTATCTAAGACCCGGGGGGAGGCTCATACTTTGTCAATGGTGTCCTCCCCGCGAGGGGCTTCCGCTGGGGCCGGGGCCGGGGCGTCCTTTGCCGGAGGCGCCGGTGCCGGGAACCTCACCCGGACAATCCGGTCGTAGAAGCCCCCGGCAAGTTGCTCCACCTCCCGGCGCGAGGGCTTGAAGAACTCGGGGAAGCTCCGGGGGATGCGGCCCCCCATCGCCCGGGCGCCGACCCCCCGGTGCTCAACAAGCCCCGCCGCGGCCGCAACGACGGGGATCGCCCACCCCCGTGCCCGGGCATTGGCGGCCTCCGGGATGACGGAGACCTGTGCGTTCAGAAAATGCACAGCCTCCGCGAGGGTAGCCGAGGGCACCTCCGAGCTGCTCCCGGAGCCTAGGCTCATGCCAAGGCTCTCGAGGGCCGAGCGGACGAAGCGGCCCGCGTCTGTCACCGCCCGGACGCTCGAGCCCTCGAGCTCCCGGATGGCCTCCTCCCGAAGGCGGCTGTTGACGGCCTCGGAGACGTGGACCTAGGCCCGGACCCGGGCCAGCTCCTGGAGGGCTTCGTCGCGCTGCCCCAGGTAGGTCACGGCCCTGTCCTCCGCATCCTTAAGCAGCCGGCCGATCTGCTGCTCAAGGCCCCAGGTAATGGCCGCCGCCTACAAACTATAGAGTTAGAAAAAATTCAAATGTAGGTGCCCGAAAGAAAGCGTCATCAACTCAGGTAAGTACCTGGACTTGGAAATATTGAAGCTCCCCAAAACGCTCATGGAGCGTCCCCTCGGCAACGACGGCTTGCACCTTCCGAGTCTGCAGGCCCTCCGTGTAGTGGGCGACCTCCCCCGCGGAAAGCGGGGGGTCTCCCGCCCGACACCGGTCCCGTCGCGGCTGATGTGGGGTCCCCGGACCTGGGCATCCAGCAGTGTGTTCGGCGTCTTCGGCGCCGAGGAGGTAGCCTCCGTGGAAGTGGCCGAGGAGCTCTCGGAAGGGGTCCCTGCCGGGGAGGAACCATTAGGCCCTTCCCCTTCCCAGGGGGGAGGGCCCCCGGGGCCCCCATTTCTGGAGGGACCTCATAGACTGAGGGGCTCCCCCCCTCGTCCACCGGCCACTCCACCCGTGAAGGCGAGGCCTCCGCGAATCTCACCTCCAGCTTCTCCGGCTCCAAAGGTGCCGGGGGCGCAGTGAGGGCCGCTACTGAAGGCGGCGAGGGGGCGTAGTTCACCGAATCGGACGCCTCCCCGCCCGCGGCCGGTTCCTTCCCCCGAGCCTCAACGGGGCTCTCCGGGGGAGGGGGTGTTGCTTCTTTCTGGGCCGGCGCCCGGGCACGCCCGGTCCCGGGGGTCTCATCCCGAGCCTTCACCAGTGTCGAAGCTGGGGTCGTCGAAGGGCCGGGGGCTTTTTGGACCCTGGCCTTCTTAGGCTCAGAGCCCCCGGCAGCGTCCTTCCCCCGTTTGTGCGACCCGGGGGTGGGGAGGGGCTTCCTCTCCGGTAGCTTTAGCCCGAAGGCCTCAGCTACCAAGTTCCGGGGAGGGCCCTCCCCCACGATGCGCACGATGCGCTCGTGCTCGTCGGCGAAGTACTTCCCCAGGAGGTTCTCCGCCTTCTCCCGTGCCGCCGGGTACAGCCGGACTGCGAAAGGTAAAGAGTTAGTCAAATTTTCAAAAATTTGTAACTGCAATGAACCAGGTAACAGGCTTACGTCGGGTCACCGGCTTGACCGGGGGCCGCTGCTCTGGGCCCATCCCAATCCCCCTTCTCCCGCGCGAGAAGGGGGATATCCTCAGGAGCATCACCTCCTCGGCGGCGTCCCACATTGAGTGGGTGCCCCGGGAGATAATGACCCTGCCGAGGAGCTCCAGCTCCTCGTCCGTCCACACTGGAGGCTTCGGCGCGGACGACCTACTGTAGGCGGGGGCCTCCGGGGCGCACACCACGTCGTCGTCCCAGACCCGGAGGTAGAACCACCTCCGGATCCAGTCGCCCCAGTGGTCCCGGGAGGCCGCCGCTGGGTAATCGGCTACCCAGGACGGCAGCATCTGCACCATCACTGAGCCAAAAGGGGACTTGGGTCCCCCCTTGACCAGGTGGGAGCTCCTCGCCACCGGCTCGTAGAAGTACCGGAAGGCTCGTAGGGTAGGCTCCCGCCCGGTCGCCGTCTCGAAGAGCCAAATGAAGAGGCCCATCCGGACGATGGCGTTCGGCGTTAGGTGGTTCAGCGCCACCCCATACTCCTTTAGAAACTCCCGGAGCAAGGGATGCACCGGGAGCCGGAGCCCGGCCTCGAGGAAGGCCTCGAAGGCCACAATCTCCCCGGGCTTGGGGCGGGGGGCTCCGACCTTCTTCACGGGGACCCGGATGTCCCCGTCCTCAACGACTCCGAGTTCGACCAAGGACTCCATGTCCCCGGCTGTGAACTCTGACGCCCAGAGGAAATCCGGAGCGATTTCCTCCGGGGGCACCTCCGTGGTCTTCGCTTGACCCTTCGGTGCCATCAGGTTTGGTTTTTTCGGTTACTAAAGTTTCAGGGAACAGGACACCTAAAGGCTCCGGACGCTTGGCTACCGGGAGCTAGCTACCGGGAGAGAGCTACCAGGAGAGGGCTACCGGGAGAGCTAAGGGCACTAGAGTGTGAGAAGTTTGGAATGAGCTTCCCGGGCCCCCCAAGGCCCTATTTATAGGGGTGAAGCGTGGTTCAGATGGGCGCCACGTGGCACTTCGCGATACATCTGGGCCGTTGAAGTTCAAACCGTGCGCCGGAAATGAAGGGACTGGCGCGCAAATCGAGGCACCGATTCGAATCGCTAGCACATTTATGGCAAAGCGGCGTGGCCATAAGCGCGCGGCACGGCAATTGAAGCATCACGGCTCCGGTGGCTTGGTCCGGAGATTTTCCCGGTGACATGTACCATACCCACCGGGGACTCGAGCATCGTCCCCGGGGGGCATGGGGGGCTGTTGTTGGGGGAAATCTCCGCGAGACTAAGTCCGGGTAAGTTGCGTCACATTCTCCCAGGGACATGGCCTCTGGTACCTGCCCCGAGCGCCGCCTGTTGGCTCCCGGGACCTGGCCTCCGGTGCCGGTCCCGGGCGCCGCCTTTTGGCTCCCGGGGCTGGGCCTCCGGTGCCGGTTCCTGGCGCCGCCATTTTCCCGGGGACGTGGCCTCCGGTGCCTGCCACGGGCGCCGCCTTTTGGCTCCCGGGGCCTGGCCTCTGGTGCCGGTCCCGGGCGCCGCCATTTGCCCGGGGACATGGCCTCCGGTGCCTGCCCCGGGCGCCGCCTTTTGGCTCCCGGGGCTGGGCCTCCGGTGCCGGTCCCGGGCGCCGCCTTTTGGCTCCGGAGGCCAGGCCTCCGGTGTCGGTCCCGGGCGCCGCCATTTGCCCGGGGACCCGGCCTCCAGTGCCGGTCCCGGGCGCCGCCATTTTTCTGGGGACCCGGCCTCCGGTGCCAGTCCCGGCGCCGCCTTTTGCCCGGGGACGTCTCCTCCGGTGCATGTCCCGGGCATCGTCGCCCTTCTAAAGGTAAAGTCTTTGGTCCTTGATCACGTGCTAGTCACGCAAGGAGCTCCTCGGGAATCAGCGACCACCTGTCAATCATCCAAGGCACCTGACCGGGAGAAGGACGTTGCTACCCCTCAATCCGACGGTAGCGTCCGGGGTAGTTTAGTCTTTTTGCTTCTTTTTGGGGGTATAAATAGCCCTTGTACCCCCTGTTGTAAGAGGGGTGATTCATTATTATTGGAATAGCCAAACTCACAGGTGTGCTCCGGAAGCCTCTCCCCTGAGAGAGCCTCCCCAGCCGACTCCGGTCGAGAGCACGCCGACAGGACTAGGGCCCCCACAGGGACCCAAACCTTTATAAATCCTCGTGTCATTTCTTGTGTTTGTCCGGCGAGGGAGGACCGGTCAGCCCGCGTCGCGTTTTCTTCGCTAGGATCGTCTACGAAACCTGCCGGGGTATTCGCAATATCATGACAGAAATACAATCCTAGGTAGATCTTTGATATCCTAAAAGTATAAATCTTTAATTACTTGATTATTTGGATTCAGATCTTATGAATTGCAAGATCAAATCAAAAGTACATCTGGTGGTTGTTATGCTTAAATTCTCATAGATGAAACAAAATATTGGATTATAGAATTGCCTTTGAATAGATGCCACTTAAGAAATATTGAAAGTGTCGTAAAGATGGTGAACAAGATGATTCAAAACTCTCGGTTAGAGTACATTGATATACGACATCATTGTATAAGAGACTTTGTGGCATAAAGAGATTTAGAGATCAATCATGATATGGCAAATATGCATCTAGCGGATATGTTCACATCAAACTATTAGATGCATCTAGATTTTGAATGATTGAAAATGGATTAAATGTCATCGATATACTCACTGTATGTTGATTGTTTGGATATCTTCTCCATACTTTGGATGTGTTTTTCAAAATCACTTGCAACAAACCTTCTTGAGATCATGTCTTTGCATAAAAACCTTTTCATATAATTTGCATGCCCTCAAAAATATTGCTTATCAAAATTTAAGTTCTCAGTCCTTCCTTTTTGTGCTTGATGACAAAGGGGGAGAGATAGTGTTTGAGAGAGAGTGTTTAGAGATAAGCCTTAGAGAAAGCTTTAGGGGGAGAGATTTTGAGAGAGTTTGGAAGAGACTAGAGATTGTTGAATGAATTGACAAAGGGGAGAGATAGATATCATTTGACATTTGATATATTTGATATTGATATCTGAGAGAGATGAGAGGAGTTATTTGAGATTGATAAATGAGATTTGGGGAGAGATATTAATTTATATCATTAATATTGATATTTTTGAGAGGTAAATGAGATAGAGAAAATCAAGATAGTTGATGTTTTTGGCAGATTACTTGATTGAACTTGTGCCCATTTGTCATTTAGATCTCTTAAACTCATATGATTAAATGTGTTGTTCAGTTCCGATATACTATTGCATATATTGAGGGGGAGCTGAAGAATCTATTTTGAATTTATTGAAATTATAAAGTTGGTTGTCATCAATCATCAAAAAGGGGGAGATTGTTGGATCTAGGTCGATCTAAGACATCTAGGTTTTGATGATTAATGACGATTTGGATAAATCCATAATGATTAAATATTGATTTGGATAATGACAGCTTTGAGGATTAAATGACAACTTAGATAAATCCTGATTTAGCAAAAGTAAAATGAATTGAGGATTGATAAACCCTGAAATGGATGTTTCCTTAGTTGTGGGTTTAATATTAATGCATATCTGAGGGGGAACTCGATGGTTGCATCAAACTTGTGTTAAGTACAAATTGAAATGTCATATGTTAAATCCTGAAGTTGATGACTTCTTTTGTCGTAATCTTGATATCGATGCACATGTTGAGGGAGAGCTCAGGATGATTAGTTATCTATGTTTGTGCAAAAGTTTGATGACTCCTTATTCTAGATTTGATATCTATGTGTATGATTGAGGGGGATCTCATCATTTTAGTCATCTCTATTGATTAATATCATGACTTGAGTAATATAGATCGTGTGCGTATGTCTTTATCATATACGGATCTATAAGAGTGTATGATGCATCTCTTACTATTTGTTGAATATGGTTTGGTCGACATTTAATCGGAAAGAGAAATTGTTGAGCTAACTCCTGTGTAGAGTAATTTCTCCAGTGATGAATGACAAACTGATTAAGAGACTAATGTTGAGCATTGAGTGTATGTGTTGTAGTCTCAGAATGGTCGCGAGATGAAAGCAAGCAAGGGCGTGAAGAAGATGAAGTCGATATGAATCATCTCGAGCGAGGTCAAGCTTAGCGAGGTCGAGCTTTGCGAGGACAAGTTTCAAGGGATTGAGCTTCACGAGGTCGAGCTTCACCGAAGGTAAAATCCAAGATTAAGGATTGTTTTCTTATGATTTTACCGGTCTCGGTGTTTGGAGACAGACCGGGTTGATAGGATTCTTTTTGCTAGTTTGACTGTACTATTAAGAGGGGTCGGAAACTAGTAGCTTGAATCTATCTCATGTGGAAGCTCAAATGCATTCATATCATCTTACACTAGTGTTTTATCGCCTCTTGCATTGCTAGAGAGTCTAAGTGTAGTTTGTGGTGCATTAGAGAAAATGCTTTGAAAACTGCACTTAGTCCTGATCGCCAGCTATTTAAATTGGTTTTCTTTCTAGAGCTGGTCGTGGTTGTATGTGCACATTCTGATCGTATCCTTGTTTGATACGTGGTCGTGGTCGTGTCGCTAGTTTGGAGGTCTTCTGTTTAGGGCTTGGTCGTGGTCGTAGGAATTCGAGCTAGTTGTACCAGTCTTTGGCTCGCTTGTGTACGCTCGACCAAACTCACTCGACCACCTATTTTCGATCGGATGTCAAACCTGTGTGGTCGTGGTCATCATTGAGTGTCAGCTAAGATATCCGCGAGAAAACAGGAAATCCGCCTGTGCAAATACCCAAATCAAGTTTGGAGTAAATTTGATAAGTTCTTGTTTTCATTTTGAATAGGCCGGACAGTGTCTGTGGTGGCCGGACAATGTCCGGCCAGTACACAACATCTGTGGCTTAGAAAAAACGAAACCAGAGACAAATGCATTTGTCCGGTGCATCTGTCCGGAGAAGGCCGAACATTGTCCGATGTGGCCGGACAATGTCATGACCATGTAAAACTTGTGAGGTTTTTATTTAAACGAAACCAGAGACAAATAGTTTTGTCCGGTGTTTTTGTCCAAGGTAGGCCGGACATTGTCTGATGCAGCCGGACAATGTCCGGGATGTGTAAATCTTGTGAGGTTTTGTTTAAATGTACCAGAGACATTTGTATTCGTCTGGAGGGCTTTTGTCCGAGACGGGCCGGACTTTGTCCAGTATGGCCGGACATTGTCCGGCCTGTACAAATTTATTTGTGCCCTGATTTGAAGTGTTAACAGAGACAAATGCATCTGTCCGGGGTTTTTGTCCGGACATATGATCATTTGTCTGGCCTTTACAAACTAAGCCCCCAACGGTCACTGACGCGTTTGCAACGGTCATTTGAGTTGTACTGGCTGGACAATGTCCGAAGTGGTCGGACAATGTCCGACCTGTACAATTTTGGCATGATTTGTTGCAAACGGCTAGTTTTCCTTTAAGGCTATAAATACCTTGTGTTGGCCAGCATTTGAGGATACTCAAGAAGTTGCATACACTATTGAAAAGCTAGCCAAAGTCATTGCATTTGCTATATTGCATTTAGAGGCTAGATTTGAGCCCAAATCTTGAGTAGATTTGAGAAAGAAGCAAATTGGGTGAAGTTATTAGTGCTTAGTGCACTTCAATCACCATTTGCATGCTAGTGCTAGAGTGTTGAGCATTCATTTACATATTTGAGCTCCTAGCACGTGATTTGTTCAAGTGAGCGCATCTGACTTGTTACTCTTGGCGATCGCCTTCGCCTAGACAGTGTCGGAGGAGAGTCGCGATCTCTCTGGTTGAAGTTTGTTGGAGAGGCCGGCAAGAACTTGTGAAAGGTGTGGTGCTCGCCTATCCGGTGTGGAGAAGGAGCAACCCTAGTGAGATATCCTTTGTGGATATAGAAGCGAGGCTCACAAGTGAGCGCTTCAACGAGGAGTAGGGGAGATTAGGCGAGTCTTCGAGATCTCGGTAAAAATATTGTGTCAATTGCGTATTTCTTATTTGCTTAATATTCATCTTGACACAATTGCTAAATTTACTAATGTTGCATGTATGGTTGAATATTTTATATGGTTGAATGCAACTAGTTGATTAAATTGTTTTAAGCCTCATTGTATAATCTAGGTTTCACAATTATCTTGTTGAAATTGCTTAGTGGGGAAAGAAATTTTAAAAGCCTCTTAATCACCCCCCTCTAGTCAGCATCTTTGATCCTACAGATGGGCCGTACAATTATGACACTTTGAAATATTTTGCTGCTGTAATCGAATTCCTGTGCTTGACTTATCCTAAGAAGTCAATGTAGTGTTATGGGCCCAGCTGCACCGAGCTGGGATCCTCACAATCTCCTTGCCATCATTGAGGCCAATCTCTTCTCTGGTGCAGTTCGCCGCCACTCACCGCCGGCCACTGCCGTCGTCGATACTTTGTCCAGTAGATTGGCCTCAACCTCTTGAGCATATTTCTCCACTACCCCGACCTCTAATTCTGCTCAAAATCACAAGTTTAAGCCATGATAAAAATCTGTCCAGTACCTGTGCCTTGCCGTGTCGCCACCGTATTTCCTCATCGTTGTTCAACACTGTCTGGCCACCTCAATCCTCGAAACCACCACCATAGATTCCTGTTGTCTTCGCCTATCTCCTAGACATAGTTGGCGAAGCAATTGAAGTCTTGAATCAACTCCACAGCTATGCCCTAGTTTCTATTCATGCCAAGTCTATGTCAGCCCATGTCAGCCAGTGGAATTAGCCCTGTTTGATCCCTTCTGGTTGAGAAAATGAAATTCTACTTTGTCCACTAAGTTTTCAGAACTATGTTCCACATTTTCTTCTTCTGTCACATCTTGAGAAAACCCCTCTAAACCAACTTAAGGCCATGTCTAGCCGTGAACAGAATGTCAGCCCTTCGACATTCGACGTTTCAGAGATCTACGCTTAAGTATCTTCGACCAGATCATTTCTCTTGCATACATGCCTATACTTATTATTTTCTATAGCAAGTACTTTCTGTATGCTTATGTAGTGCGATGTGTTGAGTTGTCTCGTTGTTTGTGTGCGAGAGTAGAGCAAGAAGCAGAAGAGGCAGCAGAAGTCTGCGAAGAACCTTTAGGGCCGTTAGAACCTACACTGCAAGGCAAGTCTCTAACCTTGATCATGTCTCTCCCAGTATTTTGAGTAAACTAGATTAATTTCCGTTTCAAAGTATATGCATGCTCTATGTTCAAATTAAGTACTATGTTGGAAGAATGTGAATAGATATGACCTAAATCCTTGTGAAGCCTCTCATGTTCGTATAGCTCATGCACCCTTGTCACCCTAGGATATCATTCTTAGTGTTGGGGGAAAATACTAGCCAACTCCAGAAACGTCACCATGGGAGTTCTTTCCCCGGGGTTGAGAGACTTCCCCCGGCGCACCTCCTCCGGGCTAGGGAGAGCTCCTCTCCCGGAGCCCCTTCTCCGGGCCGGGGAAGACGTCTCCCGGAGCCCTCCCCCGGGCTCGGGAGAGACTTCCCCCTTCTCCGGGCTAGGGAGAGCTCCTCTCCCGGAGCCCCTTCTCCGGGCCGGGGAAGACGTCTCCCGGACCCCTCCCCCGGGCTCGGGAGAGACTTCCCCCGGCGCGCCTTCTCCGGGCTAGGGAGAGCCCCTCTCCCGGAGCCCCTTCTCCGGGCTCGGGAGAGGTCTCCCCCGGTGCTCCTCAGGTGGGCACTGATTTCGAGGGCCGCCGCGTGTCAGAAATCGGTGCCCTGGACCTCGTCAAAAGACCGTTTTGCCCCCGATCCTACGGTGGCAGCAGGGGTAGTTCAGTAATTTGCGTCTTTTGGGGTCTATATATACCCTTGTAACCCTCTTTTGTAACCTAAGACATTCATTTGTACTCAATCCATAAAGACAAAAAGGCGTGTTCTGGAGCCCTCTCTTCGGGAGAGAGCCCTCTAGCCGACGCTCGTCGGGAGCACGTCGACAGGACTAGGGCCTCCACTGAGGCCTGAACCTGTATAAACCCCTGTGTCAATCTCTAGGATTGTCCAACGCGGGGTGACCCGTCGCACGGTCAGCTCGCGTTGAGGAACACGTGTTGCGCACGTCCTCAAATCTGCCGAGGTATTTTTTATACCACGACACTTAGGCTATGCTTATGCTCAAATTATTTGTTAAGTGCCAAATGGTCATGTGTATGAAAAATGTGTTTAAAGTATCTTTTTGAAAGAAAATGTGATTAGAATTGATAGTGAGGATGGTTTGAAGAGTTGGTGCTGTGTGCACATCGGGAATGTGAATGACTCTTCACTAAAGATTCATAAGGACAAGAACCTTGTGTTGTACTTCTATACGGCATGAAAAACGTACTAACCACTTGTCCGGTATGGGACGGGCGCAACATAATAGTTTTCCCAGTATTAGCTTTTCCCTGCAATGGTTGTTGGTCCGGTTTCTTGAGAGGAAATTGGTGGGCCACAGTAAGCTCCCCACACCCATCTTCCCGTGTCCAAGCAACCAATTTCATTTAGGTGATCTCCATCGCCGGTGATTGCCGGAAAACCAAAAATCCCTGTTTCTGAAATTAAACCCACTCCAGTCCTTTTCACCACCCCTTTCTGTAGAATGAAATAATCCTTAGCCAATTCTTAGCAAGCCTATTCAGCCAGTTTTCAAATTGGTGCAGCACCGCGTGATTTCCCAATTTTTGTGTGCCACCGTGGATGTCGCACGTCGCCGGCGTGCCTCGCTGCAGCTCTCCCCAAATTGAAGCCACCTACACCTTCCCTGTAACCCCTAGATGGTGTAGCCCAGAGCTTTTAACCTGCATTGTTGTGGAGCCCCAGTTCGTCGTTCACCGTCTTCTCCAAGTCGGCGACATCACCTAGTATTTTGATATAAAGTAGATTAACTGTTTTTAAGATATATGCATGCTGAGTATTTGATAAAAACTATGTTTAGAAACATGTGAATAGATATGACCCAAGTCTCATGTGGAAACCCCCTCTTGTGATTGAATACCCATGCACCCTTGTCACCCTAGGATATATGCTTAGGATTATGCTTATGCTTGAAGACTTATGCTAAATATCAAATGGTCGCTTATATGAGAAACATGTTTGAAAACCCTTTTTGTGAAAGAAAATGTGAATTAGAATTGGTAGTGAGGATGGTTTAATTGGTTGACTGCTGTGTGTGCATTAGGTATGTGAATGTCTCCTCACTATTAATTCATAAGGACAAGAACCTTGTGTTGTGCCTCTATGCGGCATGAAAAATGTACCAACCACTTGCCTGGTATGGGACAGGCACAACTTAGTAGCTTTTTGGTATTAACAGTTCCCTGAGATGTTTTTCATAAATTAAATTTTCATAAAATACATAGTTTTGCCTCTACGGCTTACAGGAATATTTAGCAACCAACACACATCATGACAAGCATCTACTACACAAAAGATCTTGCACTTTCCAATCCTTGTCTCATGGATTGATCTCAGCTTTCTGCTTGTACCCTATCTATGTATCCCTCTAAATCAGCAGTTGTTCCTTTGATCCCCAATCAGAACAGAATGGTTAATACCCGCGGAAGATCTCAAGGAAGAATGTCTGAAGGAAATGCTGAGAATGCAAGAGATGCATCTGGAAGCAGAGTTCGTACTGGTCAGAACCAGCCAGAGTCATCTTCTATGCCTCAGGGAAGTGATATCAATGAAGTACTGATATGGATGGAGCGGAATAGGCAACAGTCCATGGTTGCACAAAACCAGATGTGGGAACAGATGATGCAACAATTCTCATCAGGACAGACTGGAGGATCGACAATCGGAGCTAGATTGTCAGATTTTCAGAAGACACGCCCTCCGACCTTTTCATGTACCGAGGACCCTATTGTGGCTGATGACTGGTTAAGGGATGTGGAAAGAAAATTGAACACAGTCAAATGTAGTAATGAAGAAAAACTTTTGTATGGACCACACCAACTATCTGGACCCGCCGCAGCTTGGTGGGAAAATTACCAGTCCGTACAACCCAATCTGGACACAATCACTTGGGAAGAATTTAAGGAGCAATTCCGTAAATATCATGTTCCGAAGGGCGTCATGCAAGCAAAGCGCCGAGAGTTTAGGAATCTCAAGCAAGGGGATAAACCAATTAAACAATACTTGCATGAGTTTATCCAGCTCGCAAGATATGCACCAGAGGATGTAGCAACTGAAGCAGAAGATGGGAACGCCCCAGATAATTCAAAGTTCTAGGAGGGTCTCGCGCCGAGTTGAGTCCGATGTGGAGAAAGCCCTACCAGAACCGTTGCACACACAATGATATCTAATGGCCAAGGTAATCATATATGTAGGACGAAAGTCAAAGGATTGTGGGTCCTCAGCTAAGCATATATCATGATGTGTGTTGGTTGCTAAATATTCCTGTAAGCTGTAGAGGCAAAACTATGTATTTTACGAAAAGTTAATTTATGAAAAACATCTTGCACTTTCCAATCCTTGTCTCACAGATTGATCTCAGCTTTCTGCTTGTACACTATCTGTGTCTCCCTCTGAATCAGCAATCATTTCTTTGACTGCCTGTTAGAGTGGATTGGTTAACTCAAAAGGAAGATCTCAGGGAATAGAACCCGAGGAAGATACCAGTGACATGAGGAACACATCTGGAAGAAGAGCCCGTACCAACTAAGATCAACCCGGATCATCAACTTCCATGCCACAAGGAGGAAATATCAATGATATGTTGATATGGATGAAGCGAGAATGCCAATCAAATCCATCTGTAGAAATATTGCCTTTTGTATCGGCAACCTAGAATTCCTAGCAGATTTGCTAGTTTTGAATCTTAAAGAGTTAGATATCATTCTTAGAATGGACTAGCTAGTGAAGCACAAAGGTCAGATAGATTGTAAGAAGAAGACCGTCACTCTAACCAACGCCAAACGAGAACAAGTCACATTCTGCCCAGAAAAGAAAAAAAAAGATCTCCACTAATCGACCGTATGGACAGCTTGAACAATGTTGACAAGATCAAATTCAAGAAGGTCCCAGTAGTCAACGAGTACCCGGAAGTTTTTCCTGAAAAATTCCCTGGAATGCCACCAGACCGAAATATAGTGTTTGCCATCGAGCTGAAACCTCGATCAGCCCATACGCAAGAAAACTTGCATGTATGACGAGCCAAGAATAGGAAGAGCTGAGAAAGCAAGTGAAAGAATTGGAAGAAAAAGGATTCATGAGAACAATTTCTTCACCTTGGGGAGCCCCAGTGCTCTTCACCAAGAAGAAAAATGGCAGTCTGCAACTTTGTATCAACTACTGGAAGTTGAATGATACGACGATAAAAAACAAGCATCGGGCCATGAGTGGTGTGAGATCAGGAAAATAATGAGAGGATAAGGTGTGAGAAGGAAGGTGCCCTAGCCTAGATTTCGAGTCGTGCACTGCTGAATCCACAGGCTATGTGTCTCGCGGGACCATAGGCCAAGGCTAGGTAGAATTGGCTGTGGTAATGAGGACTGAAATGTCTATTTACCGGGCAGGAAATTGTTAATGCTAGGATTGCAAACTGTTGTGTGATCTCGGCCTTGTCACATGCGTAAAAGTCTCATGGAGAGATACCGACTTGAAAGCTGAGTGATCGGTGGATTAAAGTGGTACACCTTTGCAAAGTTATAAAAAGTATTGGATACTCTGAGCTCCCAGGTTATAGAGTTTGCGCACGGTGGATTCTATCTACATCAATGTAGCACAAGTAGCTTTGAAAGACTTTGGTAAAATTTGATAAAAGTGGTGACTCACGGAAGACCGCCAAGCATAATATTTTCTAAAAATCTAGTTTAAGATTTTAAAGTGTCACTTTTAGAAAACAAAACCTTTTTCAAAACTTTAGAGTGAAGATCTACTCTATCTATGTCTATAAACCAAAGAGCCCATCTCTTGGAAATCCCCCTCATCTATATACTTGCATCCTTAAATTTGAGACTTGTTGAGCACTGTGTAGACAACGTACTCACCCTTGCTTTTGCAAACAAATTTAGAGGAAGGATTCGTTGATTCCGACTCCTACGGTTTTGAACCCAATGAAGAAGAAGGAACTACCCCCGAAGATCCAGCTTACTAGAGGGTCGCTCACCAAGTGGAGTCCGATGTGGAGGAAGCCCACGCAACACCGCTGCCAATGATGATGAAGACCTTTGCAGTTTCATTTGCTTGTTGTTGTTCTGTTTTTGTGCCGACCTTGGTGTCGAAGAAAACTCCTTAATTTTGTATCAACTTTAAATTGTGTCATTTTTGCGCTATGATATTGTAATATTGATCCTTGTGATTAGTACTTGTTTTAACTATTTGCATTGATGTATAATGCATCTTGTTGTTGTAAGATTGCGATGTATCATTCTGAGTGCAACCCACCTGGGCGGTTGCCACCGGATTCCTCAAATGAGGGTCCCATAGTAGCCCTGGTAAGTTGGCAAGACATGTCATTTTTATAATGTTGTTGGATGTGTTGGTTAACACACAACATTGTGTAGAGTTGTCCTCTTCTGATGTCGTGGTTAGGATCAGCTATCTAATGAAGGCTTTCAACCCGGCCAAGGAAGGTGACAGAAGCATATTGAGGCCGGAGAGCCTTGTTGGGAGTGCCGACGAAGTTGTACAGGCGCACCGAAAGGTATGCTTTCTTCCGCAAATTGGGACAAATCGTGTTGAGGTGAGGTTGACCAAAGAACATGTCATGCTGATTTGCGCAGATGGCCGAGGGCCAAGTGGTGGGGATGAAGAGGCCCCTGGGTGACGAATGTCCTTCTCGTGGTTCCTCAAAGAAGGCAAAGAGGACCCCGAAGTCCTAACAGCCCAAGGCTCCAGCTTCCAGCAAGGCGAAAGTGGTGACGGCTGCTGGGGCAGCTTCGTCCAAGGCAACTGCGACCGGTTCGAAGATGGCCGCGGTAAACATTTCTACATTTTACACCCCAACAAGAAGGATGGGGAATTATGTCTTGCTTGTACAAGGGGAAGGAAGAGAGGAGGAGGAGGACGAGACTCCCCTAATCCTTCGGAGGAGAAGGCTGGTAGAGCCTCCATGGAAGCATGCATTGAAGGTGCTTTTCTCACTGCTGTCTCCCCAAAGTGGGGGGTCAAGCTCCCAAAACCTTTTGGGACATAGTATTAGGTAAATAGCTTCTTTTGCTAGCTAAGTCGTATTTCTTAGTTATGACTAGCTTTATCAATTGTGAATTGAATGTACAGGACTCCCTCGACCATGGCCGTAGCTACTCTAGCGAACGACGTGTAGCCCGCCATGGCCGAAGGGGAAGGAACCATCATGGCGGGTGTGACAGCCATGAGTGGTATCACAGTAGAACCAGCGGCTACAACGGAGGCCACTGCGACTGCTAGCGATGTACCATTGTCCGACGTCGTTGACAAGGTGGTTGCGGATACGCTATGTATCGAACCTGTTGAGGACAAAGGAGCTGAGGTTGCCGCGGCGACCGCGACCGTGGACATGGATGCATCTACCACGCCATTGATCGAGGAGGCTATGCAGTGCCCCACACTGGAGACAAGCACTGAAGCTCAAAGCTCTAGGCCGGCGCTTGATGGCTTGGCTTTGTCCAGCCAAGGGGTTGGATCTGAAAAATTTCTTGGAGATCTTTTGGAGGTAAGCGAAGTTCTTACACCAGGTTAGTCAGTATTCATCTGGATTTTCCTAAGGTCTGTTTAATGTTTTTCGGCAAAGCTCTGCTCACAGACCATGGTCTGGCTGCTGATAGAGTGGTTCAAGGTCGTCCAAGCGGAGCGCGACTACCTAAAGCAGTGAGTGTCTTGCTTAATCTTTAGTCCTAAGATGGACCAGAATCATAATCTTTGGTTATTGTCATAGGGAAAACTCTACTTTATTATAAGAGATTGCCACGATGCACAACAATGAAGGAATTGCAGTGGCCGAGGCTCTGAGGGAGAATAATGAGAAACTCTTGAACACCCTCGCATCCTTGGAGGAGAAGACACGATCACATGATGCTCTCCAAGGGGAAAAAGACAGCCGGGCATCGGCGTGTGGTAAATTGCAAGTCGATGTCTATTTTAAGTTCATCTCAGCAGGAATCATCATTGCTTATTCGATTTTATGGATCATGAGAATGTTTCCTTCTTTGATCAGGTCAAAGGGAAATAAATCACAAGCTGACCGAGGAGATGTATCAATTGGAAGAGAAGTTTATCAGGTGTGGACACGACCTTGAGAAGCTTCACAACATCATTAACCACCTCCGGTCGGCCAGTGATAAGGTCAAAGAGAAGGCAGAGTTAGCTCTCAACGAGAAGGAGAATTTAGAAGAGATCATCAAGAATTACGGTCTCGTGAAAAGCACTCTGGTCAAACTGAAGGAGGTTGCGGACTCACTTGATGTGAAAGTTGTCAATCCTGAGGGGGATGACTTATCACTTGCTGAGTCCTACAACCTGGTCGTCGCCCAATCTGACTCGCTTGTCACCAATATTCTAGAGTTTGTTAGGAAGCGGAAGGAGACACTGAAGGCTGATGTCAGTGATGTGGCTTGTGCTATACTTTGCAAACTCAGATATCACCACGGCTCGACATTGGACCTGAGGCCAGTAGTGGACAACATTGTGTTTGACAGTGAGGATCAACTAGACGTGACCAAGGCCGAAGCTAAGGTTCTTGTAGAGAAACTGTTACAAGATCTCATCCTTCCTTGAAGATTGCTTATTTTGAGAGGAAACAGTAGGAAAACCTACTGCAAAAGATATATTATTGTGTCGCACCCCGAAACTGGGACAACGACTACTCCTGTAGAGACCTAGCTCGCTGCAGCTAGTCCCAAACCACAAACCTTTGACTTCCCAGGATGAGTCAAACACAGGAGTGTATTACATTGCAACAGAGTACTCACAAAATATTAAGCAGTGTGGCCTGCTGGCCTTAATATTACATAAAGGATTACAATGCCTACAAGGCATTCAGGGTTTAGCAGAATATTTAACTACGCAGCAGAAGATAGGTGACCCTCCCACAAAAGAAGTTGACGGCAGAACAACACACTTCAGGGTTCTGGCGGAACTGATTCTCCTCCTTCTGGATCCACGAAGTACTCCATGCCATCATCTTGATCAAGGTAGGCTTCATCTATTGAGTTGAATGTTGCAAGGGTGAGCACTTACGTACTCAGCAAGTCATAGGTAAGAGTAGATACATATAGTAGTGATGATATGAACCTAGACTAGTCAAGAATTATGGATATTTGTAAAATAATCTTTTCCTTTCTCATCTCATCTTATAGCAGTACTTTTCATAATATAACATCATCATTCATGTTCACTAGATTATAGCACTACCGCGACACGTCGACACACGACAGCCCACGGCAGCACTCCTTATCATGACAACACATGTCATTTGGGTAATCTTGATTAAACATATTTTATTTAGAAAATAGTACTTGTGTCACACCCCGTGGATTTAATCCACCGCAGCAGACTCCTATAAACCCGGGAGCTCGGAGTATTCGAATACGTTTTTAACTCTGCAGAGAGGTACCAATTAACCCGCAAGCTATTCCACTTTCAAACCTTTCCTATCATAACAAAATGATTGGACCCCTGACTCACTTCATATTGTGAGCGGCAAGGTGGAAATAACAAGAACTTTTGTTATGTATCACTGACAATTCACCCCCGACCCTGTGGCTCTCAGTGAGACACAGTTGTGGCAGGTTGTATCCAAACCTCCACCCCTTTGCTTATTCCCATTACTGGGTCAGCGTGCTTGATCACCTTCAGTGATATGTGTGGGAGCCGCGCTCCGTGTTTACCGTGCATCACTACACATCTCATGCAGGGGTTTCATGTGCGATCCACATAATTACTTGTTCAGGCCTGTCCCATACCAGGCTTGCGGTTAGCACGTTGTTCATGCCACTAGACGCACAACAAAAGGTTCTAGTCCTTATATGCCAGTGACTAGACCATCCACAACCCTGCACCTTCAGTGCCTGCATTCCTTTGCAGTCTAGCACCTCCAGTGCTACAGCCATCCATACCATTTTTCTGGTCACGGCTAGGGGTTTTATTTCATGAATATAAGTATATAAATACATATAATAGTTCATGGCTCAAAACTTGTTTATTTCACATTTCACAGATAACCAGTCTAGTACTGCCAATTCATAAATCAACCATTCTCAATCTTTCTCATGCAATATTATCTATATTCAAGGTTATGTTTTAGCAACATTTAAAATATAGGTTCAAGATGACCAAGGATATGACTTGCCTCCCGCGTCGTAAAATACAGCAGTCGATGACGGGTCAACAGCAAAATCTTCAAAGTCAGCTTCTGAATCTGCTCGACAACAAACAATCACACAATAATTACTTATAATATTTAAAATGTTTTATGACTTATATGCAGAAATGCTCAACAAGAATGATTGAACTATACTGGAGATAATTTGAACTGTAAACTGAACCGAGTCGAGATTTTAGGGTTTCAAGGAATTTGGGCTAAGGATGGTGATTAGATAATCTTAGGGTTTCAGGATTACAATAGGGATAACAATTTTGTGGCTGGTTTAAACAAAACAGCGAATGTCAACAGATCGACATTCGGATCAAAGCTTGGACATGGCTTTAAGAAAAGCTAGAGTGCTTATCTCAAGTTGTGGTAGTAGAAGAAAATGTAGATCACAACTCTACAAATTCAGTGGACAAAGTGGATTTCAAATTACACAACCAGAAGTGGGTAAACAAGGTCAATGCCACTGGCTGACAAGCTCTGGCATAAAGCTGACAATGCCAAAAACTAGGGCTTAGCATAACTTTTGATCTGGAGCTCCAAATGATGCACCACTTTCTCTGGGAGGTAGGCTTGAGTAACAGGAACAATTAAGTCAACAGGATCTAGGGCAGGAAATGGCTGGAAAGCAAGAAATTTGATGATGAACAGAGATGAACTGGCTGCACTAGAGCAGTTCTGGACAAAAACTTGGCAAAGCTATAACTTTTGATCTAGGCTGATTTAGGTGTCGGGCTAGAAGACAAAAATGCTCAGGAGATCAAAGCACACACACTGGACAAGGTTTCGAGGGCTGAAACGGCCGGGAACACTTTTTCGGTGATCGGCGCCGGAGAAGAAACACTGTTAATTGGGGGTTTCTGCTACAGGCCAAAAGAACTTAATTCCTTCCTTGGAGAGCATCTAGGAGGTATAAGAAAGCTTCTGGTACAATTATATTGGCCGGAGGATCACTGGAGAAGCCTGGCGATGATCGCCGGTTTCTGGCGAAGCTTGGTTTAGGGACAAGCTTCGATTCTTGCTTAATTTCGAAATCCAACTTCACAGGCTTGCTTGATTTAGCTCACTGATCAATTTTGTTTACAGAAACGAAAGCTAATTCGAATTGAATCGGGCTGCATTGCCGGAACAGGGCATTTAGCAATTCCGGCGATCACCGGCGATAAGGTGCAAGGTAATCCAATTAGATGGTACAGCACGATGAGAGTGGCGAGGGAAACTTACTAGTGCTGTCAATTTGGTGGTTGAGGCTGCGGTTGAGGCTGTCACCGTGAGGCCTCGAGCTGGTCTCGCCGGAGAAGAGGACTAAGACAGAAAATCTGAGACTTGGATGATTTCCAGTGAGGTTTGAGGGAGCTGCTGAGCACAGGGATGCTTAAATAGGCAGGCGAAGCTTGCGAAGAGGAAACAATGAAGTAATTGGTAGCCGGTGACTTGACTGGTTGCGTGCAGGAGCAGTAGCGGCGAAGAAACAGCAAGAGCGGTGATGCGACGGCGACAAGCTTTCAGCTGATCACAATGTCGCCTCATCGGGACTTGGCAAAGCTTGTAGCAAGCGGTGGCGACAAGTACTGGCGCGGCGAAGCGACGTGGCGATGAATTGCTGACAAAAGCCGTTGATCGCGCGCGGGAGCAGGCACTGGTCGTCGACGTAGCAGCGACCTTGCCACGGCACCGGCTGGAGCGAGGACACGTGCGCACTGGCATGCACGGTCACAAGTGCGGCGAAGCTTGGCCGGCGGCAAGCGTGCACGGTGCCAGGAAACCACGGCGAGCCCTGGTCGTGCGCACAGTAAACGGCCTGGTCGAATGCTTGCTGCTGTCCTGGTCGAAAATGGACTGAACTGCAGTTTCAATTCTTTGAGTTTTGGACTGAAATGCAAATCTGGAATTCTGGAAGGTTTAGACTGAATTGATTTCACTAATCTGGTAGATTATATTCAACAAGGTATTTGGCAAAGGTAATTGATAAGGTTTGGTACATCTGAATAGTTTTCGATACAAACTGAAAATAGGGTAATTTAGGGTAAAGTAGAATTTGAGTTTTGTCGATTTCGAATTCTGGCATTTAGGGTTCGGTTTTGATATCTGCACAGAAGAGAAACTTGTGGCAAATAGCATTTTGAGAAGATTTACTGAAGAAATTCTGAATTTGAAGTTAATCTGGAGATTTTAGCCTTTTTGGGTTTTCAGATATCAGATAAGGACTAATTTGCGATAACTCTTGGACTGATTTGTGAAAAGAGTCTAGATGATGAAATCTGGCTGTCAACTTTTTAGATTAAGGTATTGACATACCCATGATCATATCCCAGGAATAGTCTGGTCTGAACTTGGTCAAGATTCGGATTAAATCTGGATTTCTGAAACTTAGGGTATTTGGGTAATATAAGGTATTTCTGTTTTCGAAAATAGAATGGAGTTGATAATTCTGGGAGTTAGAGATAGAATTGGATCTGGGTTCTGAAGGCTTTTAAGTTCAGAGTAACTGATAGATCACATCTGAACAATCTGATCTTGATTTGAGGTCACAGGATAGATTTTGGAGATTTTAGGGCTTGAGATAGATACTGATCTGACTATTACTACAGATACATGCATGCATGCTATTGATGAAAAAGGAAGTTTTCACCCCTAACTCAGGGTGTTACAATTATCAAGAGGATAATACAAAAGTCACCAAAAAGCCAAACAACCAAAAAGAAAATTGCAAAAGATCAACCCATCTGGATAAACCAGTTTTAATAGTTGGATTAATTCGATGAATAATGAGCTCTAAGTCGAAGATGAAAACCTTTAACCAGTCCTCCCTCGAACCTAAAGAGCTTTGAAAAATAGCTTTGTTTCTGAATTTCTATAAGGACCAAAAGACTGAAATAATCACTTCCCAATAGAATTTCTTAATGTTTGAAAAATAAATCTGTCCTTCTAATAACATATCCTATATATTATCTTCAAGAATCCAAAAAATGCCAATGCACCTCCAACAAGCAATAGCAAAAGGGCAAAGAAAGAAAAGATGAAGTTGAGATTCCAATGTATTTTCCAAACAGCAAACACAATCCTGATTGTTCAAAATGAAATGTTTCCTCATCAGCAAGTCTTTAGCATGTAATCTGCCATGCAAAAAGATCCAAAAAAAGATCTTCTGCTTGACAAGACAACTATTCTTCCAACACATGGAAAAAATAGCATGCTTAATCCCTTGACCCGATAGAGACAGATAAACCTTATTCGTTAAATACCTCCCTTGCGTAGTTCCGAAGAAAAACCAAGCATCTTTATTATGACCTACATGCCGAAGGTCTTGATGAAGATTTGATAAAAGTAAGAACTGTTGATGCACAGTAGGAGACAAAGGGAGAGAAAAAAGCTCCTCCAACTCAATCAAGTTCACGAAATTACTGACCGAAATCTCCTGATTAGCAAAAGAATATAACTCCGCCCATTCATATGAGAGAATATTAGAATGCCATAAGTTAGTCCAAAGACTACACATAGAGGCAATACCAATTGAACAATGAAATAAACCTTGGAAAAATGAAGGTTAAGAAGCACATCTTTCCACCAAAAAGAACCATTAGCAGAGGCCCACTGCGGTAACTTATGCGGGTAGTAATATTCCCAAATCAGATTGGACCAAGGAATGTCCTGTTTGTTAAAGAACATAAACAGGAATTTCATCAAAAGAGCTAAATTTTGTACTCTAAGGTTCGAAACTACTAACCTTCCATTTCTTTAGGTCTACAAATCTGTGACCATGCAACTAAACAATTTCCTCCAGCACAAGAATCATTTCCCTTCCAAAGGAAAGCTCTTCTAATTCTACCAATCCTAGCAATTGATTTCTCAGGAATCTGAAGGGTGATCATAAGGAATATAGGCAAGGAAGATAAAACTGAATTAAGCAAAGTTAACCTTCCTCCCCTTGAGAGAAAAGAGAGATGCCAACCCGTCAATCTCTTCTCAATCTTATTAACCAAACCTTTGAACTCAGAGTCTTTGGCCTAGCGGTTCCAAGAGGCAACCCTAAATAAGTAAAAGGAAAAGATCCAACTTTGCAACCAAGAATCCCAGCAAGATTGATCAACTTCTCCTAGTCACAGCACATAGGGACTAAGAAGGATTTATTAAAATTGACTTTCAATCCAGTAGACTTAGCAAAGGTTTGCAATTAAGCTTTAACCAAGAAAATATGTTTAGCAGAGGCTTTGAGAATAATTAAAGTATCATCAGCGTACTGAATAATGGGAATTCCTTGAGAATGAAGATTAGCGATAGGTAACTCCAGAATTCCTTTACTGTTGGCCTTATTCAAAATACTCTGAAGAAGATCAGCAACCAAGACAAAAAGAAGAGGAGACAGAGGATCTCCTTGTCTAACCCCTCTTGCACAATTAAAAATTTTTCCAGGGACATTGTTAAGAATGATATTAGAAGATCCCAAATGTAGAATAGAAGAAATCCAGCTTAACCATCTATTACCGAAACCTCTAGCTTTCATAACTGCCATAATAGCTTTATGCTCAATTGTGTTAAAAGCTTTCTCGAAATCCAGCTTGAGCAACACAGTTGGATATTTTTTAACTTTGCAGATATGTAAGTATTCAAACGTCCAGGCTAGAAAATCTTTAATGGATCTTCCTTGAATAAACCCATATTGATTCTTATGAATAGTATTAATAAATCTTGTCGGGGGAAATCTCCGCGGGACTAAGTCCGGGTAAGTTATGTCACGGTAGCCCGAGGATCCGGCCCCCGGGGCCTCCCTGGGCGCCGCCTTTTGGCTCCCGGGACGCGGCCTCCGGTGCCCTCCCGGGCGCCGCCATTTGCCCGGGGACGTGGTCTCCGGGGCCTCCCCGGGCGCCGCCTTTTGGCTCCCGGGACGTGGCCTCCGGTGCCGTCCCGGACGCAAGCCATTTGCCCGGGGACGTGGCCTCCGGGGCCTCCTCGGGCGCCGCCTTTTGGCTCCCGGGACGTGGCCTCCGGTGCCGTCCCGGGCGTCGCCATTTGCCCGGGGACGTGGTCCCCGGGGCCTCCCCGGGCGCCGCCTTTTGGCTCCCGGGACGTGGCCTCCGGTGCCGTCCCGGGCGCCGCCGTTTGCCCGGGGACGTGGCGTCCGGGGCCTCCCCGGGCGCCACCTTTTGGCTCCCGGGACGTGGCCTCCGGTGCCGTCCCGGGCGCCGCCATTTGCCCGGGGACGTGGCCTCCGGGGCCTCCCCGGGCGCCGCCTTTTGGCTCCCGGGACGTGGCCTCCGGTGCCGTCCCGGGCGCCGCCATTTGCCCGGGGACGTGGCCTCCGGGGCCTCCCAGTGCGCCGCCTTTTGGCTCCCGGGACGTGGCCTCCGGTGCCGTCCCGGGCGCCGCCATTTGCCCGGGGACGTGGCCTCCGGGGCCTCCCCGGGCTCCGCCTTTTGGCTCCCGGGACGTGGCCTCCGGTGCCGTCCCGGGCGCTGCCATTTGCCCGGGGACGTGGCCTCCGGGGCCTCCCCGGGCGCCGCCTTTTGGCTCCCGGGACGTGGCCTCCGGTGTCGTCCCGGGCGCCGCCATTTGCCAGGGGACGTAGCCTCCGGCGCTGTCCCGGGCCTCATCTCCCTCCTAAAGGTAAAGTCTTGAACTGTTTATCACGTGCAGGTCACGCGAAGGGCGCCTCGGGAACTAGCGACCACCTGTCAAGCATCCAAGGCATTTGACCGGAAGAAGGACGGTCCTGCCCTTCAATCCGACGGTGGCTTCCGGGGTAGTTAGGTTTTTTGCTGCTTTTTGGGGCTATAAATAGCCCTTGTACCCCTCTGTTGTAAGGGATCGGTTCTTTTATTGGAATAGCTAAACTCACAGGCGTGCTCCGGAAGCCTCTTCCCCAGAGAGAGCCTCCCTAGCCGACTCCAGTCGGGAGCGCGTCGACAGAACTAGGGCCCCCACCGGGACCCGAACCTGTATAAACCCGTGTGTCATTCTTTGTGCTTGTCCGGCGGGGGAGGACCGGTCATCCGGTCAACCCGCACCGCGTAATCTTCGCTAGGATCACTCTGAAAACCTGCCGGGGTATTCGCAATACCACGACAGTTGGCGCCGTCCGTGGGGACTCGTGACAAGACGCCATGGCTCCCCCAAGAACAAGGGCTCGCACCCTTCCCGGTGATCCGGGTCTCGGAGACCCGGCGCTGTTCGCCGGGGACACTACTGTCCCGGCGGTCCCTTCCGGAGGTGACTTGGGCCCAGGTACCGCCTCCCTCCTTTCCTCTTAACTTAGGTGCTTCCACCTCCAGGTCGTTCCCGGTGACCGCGGGGACCTCGCCTGGGACAAGCGTCCCCCCGACGGCTCCCCCGGCTCCCCGGGACGCCCTGCTCGAAGCTCTCGTGGAAGGCCAGCTCCGCACCCAGCGCTCTATGGACAAGCTCCTTAGCATGTTGGCGCGGCCTCCGGCCCCCACATTTGCGTCGCACCCATATCCGGGGAACATGCCCCCGTTTATGGGTTACCTGGCGGCCCCTCCGGCCTCGGGGGGGTTGTCCGCCCCGTATGATCCTGCCGGGGGATTCCCTCCCCCTGCGGGATATACGTCCGGACCCTTCCCGGCACCCGGGCCCGTCCCGGTACCGGGAGGTTACTTCATGCCGGGGCCCCTCGTGGCACCAGGGGGGTACCCCGTCCCCGGCCTATTCCCGGGGCCGGGAGCCAACTTCTTGCCGGGGGTTTACCCTATGCCGGGAGCCAGTCCCGCCCCCCGCGTCGTGTTTACCGCACGGGGGGCGGTTGACAGAGCAGCCCGCGTGCGGCAGCGGACTTCCCCCCGCATGGGCTCCCCGGTTCCGGACGCCGCCACGGGGGCTCCCCCCTCGCCGGTTCCGGGTGTTACAGGGCCTGCCCCCTTCCCGGTTCCGGTCGTGGCCACTGGGGCTGATGCGCACGGTGGCCCGATCTTCCGACAGGTAGAGGTAAGTCGATTGGTGGAGACTCGACGTTGACAATCCGGCTTCCGATCAGAACCGATCCGAACCCAGCAATCGCTACACCACGGCTCCGTTGGTTATCAACCATGCACAAACACGATTGACCTCGCCAAGAAGGCTTATCCCTGCATGCGAATCGAGAACACAAGCAAGAATGAGAAAGAAGCAATCTGAAATATTGCAAATATAAATTGAATCTCACGAGTTGGGGTTCCACAAACCGATACACGGCGAAACTGTTCTTTGACAGATTAATCTAAGCAAAACCCAAGTCTAAACGACAGCCATGGCGGCCATATATATACTGTATGGGGCGGCCATGGGGTGGAGGAGGAAACCCTAGGGGTACATGGGCCTTGGGCCCAAAGTGGAGCGTCGCAGCGCACGTGAGATTCTGGTCGTAATCTTGTTTTGATGATTCCTGTTGATCCGTAAGGAATTTGGACATGGGACTGGATCCGTTGGAAATTTCTCGTCGTTCTCTTGTCCGTAGAGTCCAAGAACGTCGAAAACGGACTTCGTATGTGGCCTGTACATCCGTTTGAAGTTGGACTACGCGCAGATGGCCGAACCGGACTCGCGGATGAATTGAGCTCACTTGTGGGCTGGCCTTGGAGTGACGTGGCTTGTGTGACCTTAGAGGTGTAGAGGCGCCTTTCTTGAGCACGTCTTGTGTTTGGGGAGGTGGCCAAGGTGGAGGCCGAACTTGTGGCGGCGACAGCACAAAATCCAGACGATGTACGTGCTGCCAGCTTTCGCGTCCTGGCCAAGGTGGCGGACGATGACATCTTGATGACCACCATGTTGATGTCGTCTTGGTCATAACCATGATGTACATGGTCTCATCATTCCCCCTTTCTTGATGTGGAGTCGTCCTCGACTCCATTGTGTTTTTCTGCAAAATGTTAGCACCAACAGAGAGCACAGCAATATGCATATCTTTGATAATCAAATCATTAGACACAGAACCATTAACATTTATATACTCCCTTTCTTGAAAACTATCATATACCTTGAAAATTGAATTAGAGTGACATGGCAAGACATGATTAGTGGCATTTTCATTAATTGCAGCAAGATCAGATTTTGTAGCAAGCAAGACGGGATTCCTCAATTTAATTTGGTTGGCTACATGCTGAATTTCAGATTTTTCATCAATGGTTTTCTTGTCATTAGCAAGCCGCTCCCTATCGGATTTAACAATTTCAGCGGGGGTCAAAGGTAGAAGTGTAATTTTCTTTCCCTTATGCATAAAAGTGTATTTATTACTTCTACCGTGGTGAAGTGCATCAGTGTCATATTCCCATGGGCGACCCAATAAAAGAGAGCAAGCTTGCATCGGCACCACATCACAATCAGCAAAATCAGAATAGGAACCAATGGAAAAATGAACCTGAACTGTTTGTGTTACCTTAGCTCTGCCGGAATCATTCAGCCACTGAATGTGGTATGGATGTGCGTGCGGGCGTGTGGTCAAGCCAAGCTTCTTGACCAAATCTGTACTCACCAAGTTGTTGCAGCTGCCGGAGTCAATGATCACGCGCGCTCGTCGGTTGTTAATGACGAAGAAAATCTGGAACAAGTTGTGGTGCTGCTGCTGCTCGGCTTGCTCCATTTGTGCGCTAAGGACACGCTGGACAATGATGGACTTGTACGCAGCGGTATCCTCGACACCAAAGGTGGCATCAGCATCAACCTCGTCGTCGTCCACCCTGGTGTCGTCGATCTCATCCTCAACATCGGAGGCGCTGATGTAACCTCCGTCGTCTGTGGCGATGTATGCCCGCTGGCTGGGGCACTCTTTCTTGACGTGGCCAATCCCTTGGCACTTGTGGCAGCGAATTACCATCGATGTACGGCCCGTGGAAGCGACGGAGGAGGAGCTCTTGACCGGTGTTGGCGGGGTCGACTTGCTGCTGTCCGCGGCACGGGCGGGCAGTGCCGTCGATGCCGGTCGTGTGCTCGTCGAAGGTGGCGGTGCAGCTGGTCGGAAGGTGGAAGAAGGCACTGTCTTCGCTTGTCCCGTAGTCATTCGGGGCGTGAAGGTGCTGCCGGTGTTGCTCCTGCTCTTAGAATGGCGTCCCTGCAACTCCTTCTCTGGTAACATAGCAAGTTGAAACAAGCGATTGACAGTTGTATATTCTTTATAATCAACAATATCCTGAATTTCTGGACGCAAACCACCGTAAAAACGAGCAATTTTATCCTCAGGTTCCTCTACTACCCCACAACGTAACATACCCTTCTGAAGCTCTTGGTAATATTCCTGCACAGTCATACTACCTTGATCTAATCGTTGCAATCTCTTGCGCATATCACGTTGGTAGGAAGGAGGAACAAATCTATTATGCATAGCATCTTTTAATCTCGCCCAAGAATCAGGTTGTAAACGGGCATTTACTAGTTCATTCCACCAGATTATAGCAAAATCTTTAAATTCACTAGTGGCTTGTCTAACTCTATGAATCTCGGGAACTAGATGGGAATTAAATTTTTGTTCAACTATCATCTCCCAATCAAAGTAAATTTCACCATCATATGCACCATAAAAAGAAGGTAAGGCTATTTTACCATTGGCATTGTCACCTCCATTATCTTTTCGATCGTGATTCCAGCGTTGATATAGTTGTACATTTTCCCCAATGATCCATGAACCTGCCATTGTCAGTAGAAAACAAAAGATAACACAAAAGTATTATCCCTATCAACTACTAGGTTAGATCTCACGCTCTCAAGCAATCTTACCAAGTTCTTACCCTGTTCTTACCAACACAGCGAGGGACGGTGCAACCGGTGGCTGGTTCGTGACACCGTGAGAGCGTGATGAAGCGATTGCAAGGGTCAATAACCTGTGCTGATCAGAAGGATGTATTTGTGGAGCTTGGATATGCAATATTTAGTAGCAAGGAATATGCAATCATCGAAATCAGAATAGCAAAGCTGAATAAATATCCAAAGTACTTGTCAAAGTTGCTGGCCTAAACTCGTTCTCAGACCTAGCTCAAGCAAGCAAAACGAATGACGTAACACTGTCGATACAAAGGATACAAGCACTTTTGATTTTTTTTTTCCTTGCTTTTTATTTATTTTTTTATTTTTTTATCTTTGTGCGGCTTCTTTTTTTTGCACTTGCCTTTTTCACCTTTTTTTTTAAATATCAATAGTGCCGCATATGAGAGATTACAAGATATATACACAAACACTCAATTTTCTCTCGCTGGAAAAACAGATCTACTATGCAGAAACTTCCTATGCTGTTTTCGGATTTTTGGAGGCCTCAAACGCTAAAACGTATAACAGAAAAGTTGTAGATCGTTTCGTGTTGATCAATTTGCATATATGGAACACCAATTTTGGATAACGGATCTAGGCGATATGGGCCCCGCAATACAGTCTGTGTAGGAAATCCGAAATCAAACAGATTCACTTTCAACGCGATTTTGGGCTTGAAAACGGCGTTTCTAGAACTTCTCACAATGGACAAAGTTGTAGAGAATTTTCGGAGCTACAATTTACACTCTGAATTTGTCCAATTTAGTGTTCAGACAAAGGATATAAAAGCAAAATACCGAGCTTGACAGATTGACACCCGATTTGGACGCGGCGGCGACGACGACGTGATGGCGTTAGACTCAACGTCAAGATGCAAGACTCAAACTAGATTAAGAACTTACTATAAACCAGCAACAAGACGATGACGATGGATACAAATTCAACAACGCGAAACTGAAAACGAAATCGCGAAGGGCACAAAGTGGCTTGGACGATGGATATGACGGCGAACTCAAATATTGTTGTGGGGCAATTTTCTGGACTCTAGGTGAGAGATGAATAATGAACAAAGGGGATACAAGGATACCTGACGGGCAACCGAGGCTCTGATACCACTTGATGCGCACGGTGGCCCGATCTTCCGACAGGTAGAGGTAAGTCGATTGGTGGAGACTCGACGTTGACGATCCGGCTTCCGATCAGAACCGATCCGAACCCAGCAATCGCTACACCACGGCTCCGTTGGTTATCAACCATGCACAAACACGATTGACCTCGCCAAGAAGGCTTATCCCTGCATGCGAATCGAGAACACAAGCAAGAACGAGAAAGAAGCAATCTGAAATATTGCAAATATAAATTGAATCTCACGAGTTGGGGTTCCACAAACCGATACACGGCGAAACTGTTCTTTGACAGATTAATCTAAGCAAAACCCAAGTCTAAACGACAGCCATGGCGGCCATATATATACTGTATGGGGCGGCCATGGGGTGGAGGAGGAAACCCTAGGGGTACATGGGCCTTGGGCCCAAAGTGGAGCGTCGCAGCGCATGTGAGATTCTGGTTGTAATTTTGTTTTGATGATTCCTGTTGATCCGTAAGGAATTTGGACATGCGACTGGATCCGTTGGAAAGTTCTCGTCGTTCTCTTGTCCGTAGAGTCCAAGAACGTCAAAAACGGACTTCGTATGTGGCCTGTACGTCCATTTGAAGTTGGACTACGCGCTGATGGCCGAACTGGACTCGCGGATGAATTGAGGTCACTTGTGGGCTGGCCTTGGAGCGACGTGGCTTGTGTGACCTTAGAGGTGTAGAGGCACCTTTCTTGAGCACGTCTTGTGTTTGGGGAGGTGGCCAAGGTGGAGGCCGAACTTGTGGCGGCGACAGCACAAAATCCAGACGATGTACGTGCTGCCAGCTTTCGCGTCCTGGCCAAGGTGGCGGACGATGACATCTTGATGACCACCATGTTGATGTCGTCTTGGTCATAACCATGATGTACATGGTCTCATCAGGGGCCCCCTCCACTTCGATTCCAGGCGTCGCCGCGGGCGCCCCCTCCCCGGTTCCGGATGATACAGGGGCTTCCCCCTATCTGGTCCCGGGGGTCGTCGCAGGGGGCTCGCCCCAACCGGCTCCGGAAGCTACAGCGCACGAGCTCCCTCCCTCGGCGGGACAGGTCCGTTTCGCCCCGGGGGAGGTCGAGCGAATGCGTTCACCAGAGCATGGGGAAGAACTTCCCCCCGGCCGCCCCATTGCATTGAAATGAGCTAGGAGAACAAAAGGTCTTAGGACCAGAGATAGTAGAAGAGGCAGAAGCTCATGTCAGACTCATCAGAGAAAGGTTGAAAATGGCAAAATCACGACAAAAGAGTTATATAGATAATCGATGGAGAGAATAATTATTTGAACTAGGAAATTTTATGTATCTCAAGGTCACATTTTCAGGGGATTACCAAGATTCTAAGGGAATGAAAAGTTATCTTTAAGGATACATTGGACCATTTAAGATAATCAAGAGAGAATGAGAAACATCCTATGAACTGGAATTACCAGTGAGATTAACAGGAGTACACGATGTGTTTCATGTCTCTCAGCTCCAGAAATGTTGAAGGAACCTACTGACCAGATAGATGTACAAGATGTGCCTTTACAGAAGAATCTCACTTATCTTGAGCACCCAATCAGAATCCTAGCCACTGATGAACGTCAGCTCCGAAGGAAGAAAATCGGATTGTGTAAAGTTCAATGGAAGAATCATTTAGAACAAAGAACTACTTGGAAGAAGGAAGAGAATTTTCAGCAAACCTATCTCTATTCTTATCTTTTCTTGCTTTAGGTAAATCTCGGGGCGAGATTTCTTTAAGGAGGGTAGATCTGTAACACCCTGAGTTAGGGGTGAAAACTTCCTTTTTCATCAATAGCATGCATGCTTGTATCTGTAGTAATAGCCAGATCAGTATCTATCCTAAACCCTAAAATCACCAAAATCTATCCTGTGACCTCAAATCAAGATCAGATTGTTCAGATGTGATCTATCAGTTTCTCTGAACTTAAAAGCCTTCAGAACCCAGATTCAATTCTATCCCTAACTTCCAGAATTATCAACTCTTTTCTGTTTTCGAAAACAGAATATCTGTTATTACCTTTTACCCTAAGATTCAGAAATTCAGATTTAATCAAAATCTTAGTCAAGTTCAGACCAGATTATTCCTGGATTATGATCAAGGGTATGTCAATACCTTAATCCAAAAAGTTGGCAGCCAGATTTTACCATCTAAACCTTTTTCGCAAATCAGTCCAAGAGTTATTACAAATTAGTCCTTTATCTGATATCTAGAAACCCAAAAGGGCTAAAATCTCCAGATTAACTCCAAATTCAGAATTTCTTCGGCAAATCTTTTCTAGATGCTATTTGAAACAAGTTCTTCTTCTGTGCAGATTTCAAGATCTCATCCTAATTACCATAATTCGAAATCAATTAAAGCTCAGATTCAATTACCCTAACAATACCCTATTTTCAGTCTGTATCAAAGACTATTCAAATGTGCCAAATTTTATTAAATGTTCTTGCCAAATATTCTGTTGAATATAATCTGCTATATCAGTGAAATCAAATTCAGTTTAAACCTTCCAAAACTCCAGATTCGCATATCAGTCCTTCTTCCAGATTTTTCTAAAAGCCAGAAAGGCAAAATGTTGCAAATCATCTTCAAATTCAAATCTAATTCAAGGAACACCTTCCAAATGCTTTTCAACACAAATTCTTCTTTTATGAGTATCTCAAAATCAAACCCTAAATCTCAGAATTCGAGATCAATAAGTTTCAGACTTATTTTACCCTAATCTACTCTGTTTTCAGTTCATATCAAAAATCATCCAAATGTCTCAAATTTTATCTTCTATTTGTGCCAAGTCATCTGTTGAATCAAGCCTACCAGATTAATGCAATCAATTTCAGATTTAACCTTCCAAATCATCAGATTTACAATTCAGCCTGAAATCAAAAGTCAAATATTGCAAATCAGCCCCTATTTCGACCAGAGCAGCAGCTACTGTACGCACGACCAGAGCTCGCCGTGATCTTTGCGCCGTGCACGCTCGCCGCCGGCCAAGCCCCGCTTGCATTTGTGCTCGTGCATGCTTGCTGTTGCTGATGCGCACGCGTCCGTGTCTTAGCTTTCGCCGTGGCAGCAACGTTGAACAGCAATTGCTTCCGTGCGCGACCAACATCAGCTTTTGTCAGCAACACGGCACCACGTTGCTTTGCCTTGCCAGCTTGTGTTGCCACCGCCTTGCACCACCCGACATTGTTGAGTCCCGATGAAGCCGACAGCTTAATCAGCTTTGCACCGCCTGTGCGCCATCACGTTACCGCTCGCCGTTGTTGCATCTGCGTCCGGCAAGTCACTGACGCCAATTCATTGCTGTTTAATCCTTGCAAGCTTCGCCCTCTAGTCTATTTAAGCAATCAACACCTTGTGCAATCTTCACTTCACCAGAGCTTAACCAAATTCTCAAATTCCCTTGCTGTCGTCGTCTTCTCCGGCGAGCCATCGAGGAGCTTCACGGTGACAGCCTTAACCGCAGCCTCAATCCTCAAATTGACAGCATCAGTGAGTTTCTCCTACCTATCTCATCGTGCTGTAGTATTTAATTGAACTCTTATGCACTTCATCGCCGGTGATCGCCGGAAATTGCTGAAATCAGTGAAATGCCCTGTTCCAGTTGCACAAGTCAAATTAGCCCGAATTAGCCTTCGATTCAATAGACAAAAATGATCAGTGAGCTATTTTAAGCAAGCCTGTGAAGTTGAATGGTGAAATTGACCAAGAACTGGAGTTTTTTCGCTAGCCCGAGCTTCACCAGCCGCCGGCGAACGTCGCCAGCCTTCTCCGGTGATTCTCCGGCCAATTCAATCGTGCCAGAAGCTTTCTTATACCTTCTAGATGCTCTCCAAGCAAGGAATCGAGTTCAAACATCGTGTAGCCAAAACCCCCAATATCAGTGTCTTCTTCTCCGGCGCCGGCCACCGGAAAACCATTCCCGGCCGATCCAGCTCCAGAAACCTTGTCCACCAGATGCGCCTTGATCTCCTAAGCAACTTTGCCTACTAGCTCGACTTCCAATTCAGCCTAAATCAGAAGATATAGCTATGCCCTAATTCCTGTCCAGTGCTGTGAATTGAAATTTCAGCCACCGAGTTCATCGCCGGTTTTCATCACTTTCCGGCCACCTCCTGCCCTAGGTCCAGTTGAATGAATTGTTCCTGTTACTGAGGCCTACATCCCAGACAAAGTGGTGCATCAAATGGAGCCCTAGATCAAAAGTTGTGGCAAACCCTAGTTTCTAGCTATGTCAGTGCAATGCCAGGCTATGCCAGTCAGTGGCATTAGCCCATTTCACTTCCTTCCAGATGTGTATTTTGAAAATAACTTTGTCCATTAGACTTGTGGAGTTGTAATTTACATTTCATTCTACTGCCACAAGTTGAGATAATCCTTCTACCATTCATTAACCCTATGTCAATGCCTTGAACCGAATGTCGACCTAAAGACATTCATCGATTTTGGGCAAACCAGCTGCGGACTTAATGTCAATTCCTATATCCTGGAACCCTAGAAGTTCCTAGCACTCATTTTCAGCCCTAATTCTATGATTTAGCCCTAATCAGCTTCTATGGTACCTAAATCCAATTATTTCAGAATCATCAAGACATTCATCTTTGCATTATTGCATGTAGTATAATAATGTATTGAAAAGGTTGTGATTCTTGGTTGCTTGTTTGATCTTTGCTCAGAGTCGGAGCTGGAGTTCGAGGACTTCACTGCTGACCCGACATCAACTGCTGTCTTTCACGACGCGGAAGGCAAGTCATATCCTTGGTCATCTTGAACCTATATTTTAAATGTTGCTAAAACATAACCTTGAATATAGGCAATATCGCATGTGAAAGATTGAGAATGGTTGATTTATGAATTGGCAGTACTAAACTGGTTATCTGTGAAATGTGAAATAAACAAGTTTTGAGCCATGAACTATTATATGTATGTATATACTTATATTCATGAAATAAAACCCCTAGCCGTGACCAGAAAAATGGTGTGGATGGCTGTAGCACTGGAGGTGCTAGACTGCAAAGGAATGCAGGCACTGAAGGTGCAGGTTTGTGGATGGTCTGGTCACTAGCATATAAGGACTAGAACCTTGTGTTGTGCGTCTAGTGGCATGAACAACGTGCTAACCGCAAGCCTGGTATGGGACAGGCCTGAACAAGTACTTATGTGGATCATACATGAAACCCCTGCATGAGATGTGTTGTGATGATTGACTTGGAGGCTGACTCCTACTATCACTGAAGGTGATCTGATATTTGACCCAGTAATGGGAAAATGAGGTGGGGTGGAGGTTATGATACAGCCTACCACAACTGTGTTTCGCTGAGAGCCACAGGGTCAGGGGTGAATTGTAAGTGATGCATAACAAAAGTTCTTGTTATCTCCACCTTGCCACTCACACATGGTTGTGAGGAGGGGTCTAATCATTTTGTTATGATAGGATGGGCTTGAAAGTGGAATATCTTGCGGGTAAATTGGTACTTCTCTGCAGAGTTAAAAACGTATTCGAATACTCCGAGCTCCCGGGTTTATAGGAGTCTGCCGCGGTGGATTAAATCCACGGGGTGTGACACAAGTACTATTTTCTAAATAAAATATGTTTAAATCAAGATTACCCAAATGACATGTGTTGTCATGATAAGGAGTGCTGCCGTGGGCTGTCGTGTGTCGACGTGTCGCGGTAGTGCTATAATCTAGTGAACATGAATGACGATGTTATATTATGAAAAGTGCTGCCATGAGATGAGGTATGAAAGAAAAAGATTATTTTATAAATATCCATAATTCTTGACTAGTCTAGGTTCATGTCATCACTACTATATGTATCTATTCTTACCTATGACTTGCTGAGTACGTAAGTGCTCACTCTTGCAACCTACAAATCAATAGACGGAGCGATCAACAATCAAGATGAAGGCGTGAAAAACTTATTGGATCCAGAAGGAGGAGCGTCAGTCCCGTCATTTCCCTGATGTGTGTTGTTCTGCTGTCCACTTCTCTTTTGTGGGTGGGTCACCTATCTTCTGCTGTGTAGATGATATTTTGCTAAACCATGTATGCCGTGAAGGCATTGTAATCTCCTTATGTAATATCAAGGCCAGCAGGCCACATTGCTTAACTATTTTGTAAGTTACTCTGTTGCAATGTGAATATACTCCTGTGCTTGACTTATCCTGGGACGTCAAGGGTGTGTATGCTATGCATATATGGGACTAGCTGCAGCGAGCTAGGTCTATACAGGAGTAGTCGTAGTCCCAGTTTCGGGGCGCGACAAGAAAAGTTGGTATCAGAGCAACATGAGAACTTGACTGTAGGACGACACCTTTAGGGATTGGCCATGCCAGGAAGACGTAATTTATTTAGAAGAACTATTTGTTGAAAACTTTATTTTGATAAAAACAATGAGCTTTGTTGCTCTTAAAAATTTTTATTTCAAAATCTTATTTGGATTTTCTAAAATTCGGTAAGATTGTGGGAATGCGTTCTGTTTTTTTTTTAGAGTGTTTAGAGGTTGGTGTAGATAGAGCTAGTGATGCTCTTGATAGTTTGTGATTCGCTGTTGCTTTTGCAATGGTTAACTTGTGTATTATGGCTAGTAGCCTAAGTATTTCATGCACTAAAGTAGTTTGCATTATTTTCTGCATTGTTGTCTTAGTTGGCCCTAGATAGTTAGATCAGCCCAAACTTCTTTTTCAGAGCTACCATGGTTGATGCAAGAAGAAGATCTCAATGCAGTGGAGAAGACGGGGAACAGACTCCTCAGGAAGAAGATATTATGACAAGAAACCCCTTGTTTCAGCAAAAACCTCAGAGTTCCAATCCTCCACAGAAGGAAAATATAAAGGGAGAAGATCGGAAGAGAAGAATGCCTCAACAACTGCAACCACAACTAAACTCAACTAAAAGGCGAATCCCTACCAACTCTAGTTTTCAACCATCATACCAAACTCCCAGACCAATAAGGATGACGTGCCCCAATTGCAAAGGAAATCACCTTCAAAAGAACTGTCCTCACGCGAGTGTCAAATGTTTTCATTGCAAACAGCATGGGCATCGCAAAGAATTCTGTCCCTGGATTCAATTCCCTAGACCCATAGCCATATCTCAAGCAAAGATGCAGTCAGTAGAACCTAGATCATCACCACTGCAGAAACCCAAGAGAAATTTACAAAGAAGAAGAGCCATGTTTACCAGAAGCAAAGGAAACCCTTACTTGAACATTCAATGTTATCACTGTTGGCAGCGTGGACATCATAGGGAATTTTGTCCTTGGACCCGGCTTCCACCATCTATTGCCAGATTACAGACAGGAACACAACCAGAAGCACCCAGAGTACCAGTGCCACCAGCACCGAAGCCTAAAGGAACTCCACCAGGAAGAGGAGGGAACATGGCTAATCGAGGAAGAGGAAGAGGTAGAGCACCAACCGCAACCCAAGGAGGAAGATTAAACTATACTTCAACCCAGGAAGCAGGAAACACCACCGACATTCTTCTAGGTAGATTTCTGATTCAATCTGCATCTGCCTTAATATTGTTTGATCCTGGTGCTACAAATTTATTCATGTCAAAAGCATTTGCATCTGAAGTTGAAATGCATATAGACCAAGTACCACTAGAGTACTCTATGGTTATACAAACTCCAGGGGCTAGATTATCTGTCTACTCGATCTGCTCAAATGTAACTTTCAATATAGAAGGGGTAGAATTTGAGGCAAATCTACTAGTTCTAGAACTGCAAGGACTAGACATTATTTTGGGAATGGATTGGTTGTCCCAACATAAAGGCCTAATAGATTGTGAAGAGAAAACCCTTAGTCTTGTCAGTAGCCAAGGGGAGAGAGTTCTATTCTATGCAGAAAGATCATCAGTCAAGAAATCGCTAAGATCTGTTCAAGCATTACAAAAATTATGCCTGGAACAAGCGCCTGTAGTGCAACCATATTCTGATGTATTTTTCAGAAGAACTTTCAGAAATGTCAGTTACAGATATAGAGAAGCTCAAGGATCAACTCAAAGATTATGATCTTAGTATTCAGTACCATCCAAGGAAAGCTAATGTAGTGGCCGATATCTTAAGCAGAAAAGTTTACAACCTACAAGGAATGGTTATGTTAAAGAACCCTTACCTACAACAAGAGTTGCAGAATCATCAAGTAGAAATAGTACCGCAGGGAACAGTAGCTACTTTAACAATAAAATCTCAATTTGAAGAACAGATAGGAAATGCCCAGAAGAAAGATGAAGAAATTTGTAAGATCAAGAGTCGAATCAAGTTAGGAAAGGCTCAAGGCCTTACTGAAGATAACCAAGGGATTATATGGTATCGAGGAAGAATCTGTGTACCTCAAAACGCAGATCTTAAGGAAATAATTCTCCATGAAGCACATAAAACTCCATACTCAATACACCCTGGTAACACAAAGATGTATCAAGATTTGAAGACCAGATTCTGGTGGGATAATATGAAGAGAGATATTGCAGAGTATATTGCAAACTGTGATACATGTCGACGAGTTAAAGCAGAACACCAGAAAATAGCAGGAAAGCTACAACCTCTACCAATATATTATGGAAATGGGAAGAAATTGGTATGGATTTCATTACAGGATTAGCTAAAACTCAAGGAGGATATGATTCCATATGAGTTATTGTGGAATAGACTGCATGAAACCCTAGGAACCCAGCTAGATTTCAGTATTGCATATCATCCGCAAACAGGAGGACAGACAGAAAGAGTCAACCAAATCCTAGAAGATCTTCTAAGAGCTTGTATACTAGATTACGGAGCATCATGGGACAATTGTTTACCATTTGCAGAGTTACATATAATAACAGTTATCAAGCTAATTTACAGATGGCACCATTGGAAGCTTTATATGGACATAAATGCAGAACCCCATTGCATTGAAATGAGCTAGGAGAACAAAAGGTCTTAGGACCAGAGATAGTAGAAGAGGCAGAAGCTCATGTCAGACTCATCAGAGAAAGGTTGAAAATGGCAAAATCATGACAAAAAAGTTATATAGATAATCGATGGAGAGAATAATTATTTGAACTAGGAAATTTTATGTATCTCAAGGTCACATTTTCAGGGGATTACCAAGATTCTAAGGGAATGAAAAGTTATCTTTAAGGATACATTGGACCATTTAAGATAATCAAGAGAGAATGAGAAACATCCTATGAACTGGAATTACCAGTGAGATTAACAGGAGTACACGATGTGTTTCATGTCTCTCAGCTCCAGAAATGTTGAAGGAACCTACTGACCAGATAGATGTACAAGATGTGCCTTTACAGAAGAATCTCACTTATCTTGAGCACCCAATCAGAATCCTAGCCACTGATGAACGTCAGCTCCGAAGGAAGAAAATCGGATTGTGTAAAGTTCAATGGAAGAATCATTTAGAACAAAGAACTACTTGGAAGAAGGAAGAGAATTTTCAGCAAACCTATCTCTATTCTTATCTTTTCTTGCTTTAGGTAAATCTCGGGGCGAGATTTCTTTAAGGAGGGTAGATCTGTAACACCCTGAGTTAGGGGTGAAAACTTCCTTTTTCATCAATAGCATGCATGCTTGTATCTGTAGTAATAGCCAGATCAGTATCTATCCTAAACCCTAAAATCTCCAAAATCTATCCTGTGACCTCAAATCAAGATCAGATTGTTCAGATGTGATCTATCAGTTACTCTGAACTTAAAAGCCTTCAGAACCCAGATTCAATTCTATCCCTAACTTCCAGAATTATCAACTCTTTTCTGTTTTCGAAAACAGAATATCTGTTATTACCTTTTACCCTAAGATTCAGAAATTCAGATTTAATCAAAATCTTAGTCAAGTTCAGACCAGATTATTCCTGGATTATGATCAAGGGTATGTCAATACCTTAATCCAAAAAGTTGGCAGCCAGATTTTACCATCTAAACCTTTTTCGCAAATCAGTCCAAGAGTTATTACAAATTAGTCCTTTATCTGATATCTAGAAACCCAAAAGGGCTAAAATCTCCAGATTAACTCCAAATTCAGAATTTCTTCGGCAAATCTTTTCTAGATGCTATTTGAAACAAGTTCTTCTTCTGTGCAGATTTCAAGATCTCATCCTAATTACCATAATTCGAAATCAATTAAAGCTCAGATTCAATTACCCTAAAAATACCCTATTTTCAGTTTGTATCAAAGACTATTCAAATGTGCCAAATTTTATTAAATGTTCTTGCCAAATATTCTGTTGAATATAATCTGCTATATCAGTGAAATCAAATTCAGTTTAAACCTTCCAAAACTCCAGATTCGCAGATCAGTCCTTCTTCCAGATTTTTCTAAAAGCCAGAAAGGCAAAATGTTGCAAATCATCTTCAAATTCAAATCTAATTCAGGGAACACCTTCCAAATGCTTTTCAACACAAATTCTTCTTTTATGAGTATCTCAAAATCAAACCCTAAATCCCAGAATTCGAGATTAATAAGTTTCAGACTTATTTTACCCTAATCTACTCTGTTTTCAGTTCATATCAAAAATCATCCAAATGTCTCAAATTTTATCTTCTATTTGTGCCAAGTCATCTGTTGAATCAAGCCTACCAGATTAATGCAATCAATTTCAGATTTAACCTTCCAAATCATCAGATTTACAATTCAGCCCGAAATCAAAAGTCAAATATTGCAAATCAGCCCCTATTTCGACCAGAGCAGCAGCTACTGTACGCACGACCAGAGCTCGCCGTGATCTTTGCGCCGTGCACGCTCACCGCCGGCCAAGCCCCGCTTGCATTTGTGCTCGTGCATGCTTGCTGTTGCTGATGCGCACGCGTCCGTGTCTTAGCTTTCGCCGTGGCAGCAACGTTGAACAGCAATTGCTTCCGCGCGCGACCAACATCAGCTTTTGTCAGCAACACGGCACCACGTTGCTTTGCCTTGCCAGCTTGTGTTGCCACCGCCTTGCACCACCCGACATTGTTGAGTCCCGATGAAGCCGACAGCTTAATCAGCTTTGCACCGCCTGTGCGCCATCACGTTACCACTCGCCGTTGTTGCATCTGCGTCCGGCAAGTCACTGACGCCAATTCATTGCTGTTTAATCCTTGCAAGCTTCGCCCTCTAGTCTATTTAAGCAATCAACACCTTGTGCAATCTTCACTTCACCAGAGCTTAACCAAATTCTCAAATTCCCTTGCTGTCGTCGTCTTCTCCGGCGAGCCATCGAGGAGCTTCACGGTGACAGCCTTAACCGCAGCCTCAATCCTCAAATTGACAGCATCAGTGAGTTTCTCCTACCTATCTCATCGTGCTGTAGTATTTAATTGAACTCTTATGCACTTCATCGCCGGTGATCGCCGGAAATTGCTGAAATCAGTGAAATGCCCTGTTCCAGTTGCACAAGTCAAATTAGCCCGAATTAGCCTTCGATTCAATAGACAAAAATGATCAGTGAGCTATTTTAAGCAAGCCTGTGAAGTTGAATGGTGAAATTGACCAAGAACTGGAGTTTTTTCGCTAGCCCGAGCTTCACCAGCCGCCGGCGAACGTCGCCAGCCTTCTCCGGTGATTCTCCGGCCAATTCAATCGTGCCAGAAGCTTTCTTATACCTTCTAGATGCTCTCCAAGCAAGGAATCGAGTTCAAACATCGTGTAGCCAAAACCCCCAATATCAGTGTCTTCTTCTCCGGCGCCGGCCACCGGAAAACCATTCCCGGCCGATCCAGCTCCAGAAACCTTGTCCACCAGATGCGCCTTGATCTCCTAAGCAACTTTGCCTACTAGCTCGACTTCCAATTCAGCCTAAATCAGAAGATATAGCTATGCCCTAATTCCTGTCCAGTGCTGTGAATTGAAATTTCAGCCACCGAGTTCATCGCCGGTTTTCATCACTTTCCGGCCACCTCCTGCCCTAGGTCCAGTTGAATGAATTGTTCCTGTTACTGAGGCCTACATCCCAGACAAAGTGGTGCATCAAATGGAGCCCTAGATCAAAAGTTGTGGCAAACCCTAGTTTCTAGCTATGTCAGTGCAATGCCAGGCTATGCCAGTCAGTGGCATTAGCCCATTTCACTTCCTTCCAGATGTGTATTTTGAAAATAACTTTGTCCATTAGACTTGTGGAGTTGTAATTTACATTTCATTCTACTGCCACAAGTTGAGATAATCCTTCTACCATTCATTAACCCTATGTCAATGCCTTGAACCGAATGTCGACCTAAAGACATTCATCGATTTTGGGCAAACCAGCTGCGGACTTAATGTCAATTCCTATATCCTGGAACCCTAGAAGTTCCTAGCACTCATTTTCAGCCCTAATTCTATGATTTAGCCCTAATCAGCTTCTATGGTACCTAAATCCAATTATTTCAGAATCATCAAGACATTCATCTTTGCATTATTGCATGTAGTATAATAATGTATTGAAAAGGTTGTGATTCTTGGTTGCTTGTTTGATCTTTGCTCAGAGTCGGAGCTGGAGTTCGAGGACTTCACTGCTGACCCGACATCAACTGCTGTCTTTCACGACGCGGAAGGCAAGTCATATCCTTGGTCATCTTGAACCTATATTTTAAATGTTGCTAAAACATAACCTTGAATATAGGCAATATCGCCTGTGAAAGATTGAGAATGGTTGATTTATGAATTGGCAGTACTAAACTGGTTATCTGTGAAATGTGAAATAAACAAGTTTTGAGCCATGAACTATTATATGTATGTATATACTTATATTCATGAAATAAAACCCCTAGCCGTGACCAGAAAAATGGTGTGGATGGCTGTAGCACTGGAGGTGCTAGACTGCAAAGGAATGCAGGCACTGAAGGTGCAGGTTTGTGGATGGTCTGGTCACTAGCATATAAGGACTAGAACCTTGTGTTGTGCGTCTAGTGGCATGAACAACGTGCTAACCGCAAGCCTGGTATGGGACAGGCCTGAACAAGTACTTATGTGGATCATACATGAAACCCCTGCATGAGATGTGTTGTGATGATTGACTTGGAGGCTGACTCCTACTATCACTGAAGGTGATCTGATATTTGACCCAGTAATGGGAAAATGAGGTGGGGTGGAGGTTATGATACAGCCTACCACAACTGTGTTTCGCTGAGAGCCACAGGGTCAGGGGTGAATTGTAAGTGATGCATAACAAAAGTTCTTGTTATCTCCACCTTGCCACTCACACATGGTTGTGAGGAGGGGTCTAATCATTTTGTTATGATAGGATGGGCTTGAAAGTGGAATATCTTGCGGGTAAATTGGTACTTCTCTGCAGAGTTAAAAACGTATTCGAATACTCCGAGCTCCCGGGTTTATAGGAGTCTGCTGCGGTGGATTAAATCCACGGGGTGTGACACAAGTACTATTTTCTAAATAAAATATGTTTAAATCAAGATTACCCAAATGACATGTGTTGTCATGATAAGGAGTGCTGCCGTGGGCTGTCGTGTGTCGACGTGTCGCGGTAGTGCTATAATCTAGTGAACATGAATGACGATGTTATATTATGAAAAGTGCTGCCATGAGATGAGGTATGAAAGAAAAAGATTATTTTATAAATATCCATAATTCTTGACTAGTCTAGGTTCATGTCATCACTACTATATGTATCTACTCTTACCTATGACTTGCTGAGTACGTAAGTGCTCACTCTTGCAACCTACAAATCAATAGACGGAGCGATCAACAATCAAGATGAAGGCGTGAAAAACTTATTGGATCCAGAAGGAGGAGCGTCAGTCCCGTCATTTCCCTGATGTGTGTAGTTCTGCTGTCCACTTCTCTTTTGTGGGTGGGTCACCTATCTTCTGCTGTGTAGATGTTATTTTGCTAAACCATGAATGCCGTGAAGGCATTGTAATCTTCTTATGTAATATCAAGGCCAGCAGGCCACACTGCTTAACTATTTTGTAAGTTACTCTGTTGCAATGTGATATACTCCTGTGCTTGACTTTTCCTGGGACGTCAAGGGTATGTGTATGCTATGCATATATGGGACTAGCTGCAGCGAGCTAGGTCTCTACAGGAGTAGTCGTAGTCCCAGTCTCGGGGCGCGACAAGACAGTACAGTGCAACGTCTTCCCCCTCTACCTCTCCGGCATTGCCCGCTCCTGGCTCTACAACCTGAAGGCCGGCTCCATCAAGTCTTTCTCGTAGCTCAAGCGGGAGTTCTGTGCCAACTTCCAGGGGAACTACATGCGTCCCCTGGACTCCTCGCAGCTGTACACTGTCCGGCAGAGGACTGGGGAAACCATCAGAAGCTTCTTCAAGCGCTTTGCTCAGGTGAAGAGCAAAGTGGCCCACGTCCCTGACTCTACGGTCATCGAAGCCTGCAAAAGCGGCATCCTCCCGGGGGAGCTCCACCGAAGGCTCTCCCGGAGTTGCCCCTCTTCCACCGACGAGCTCTTCAACGTGCTCGAGAAGTACGCTCGGGCGGAGGAAGACGATATCTGGAAGAAGTCCCAGGGGGCTCCCGCCCCCGTCGATCGGGGGGCCAGGGATCCCCCCAAACGCTCCAGGCAGGGGGGGCGTAGCGAGCCACGGCCTCGGGACACCTTTGTCCTCGAGGGCGGAGGCGGCTCGCGCGACCCCCCGAGGGCCAACCGCCCCTTCCCCAAACCGAAGGGCCATGGGGGAGGACAGTCTTCGGGCGGCCGGGAAGGCCCCGCGGGGAGAAGGCGGGAAGGACCGTGGTGCAGCCTCCACAGGTCCAATACCCACGCTACCCAAGATTGTAGCCAGCTGCTGCAACACTTCGCGGACTTCCTCGACCAGCGCGGGCAGGGGGGGACTCCGGCCTCCTTGCTCCCTCGGCCAGCTGTTCCGGCTCTTCCCGCTCCCACGGGGGGTCAGCAGACGCAAGAGGGGGAGCCTTCAGAAGCTCTCCCCTTTCAAACTTCGCAGCGGCACATCAACGTCATCGTGGGAGGATCTGCCTCTGGGCGGGACTCTAAGCGCCAGCGTAAGGAGTACGCGCGCGAGGTCAAGGTTGTGGGGGTGCTACATGCGTCCGCGCCACCGAAGTGGTCAGACGTCCCCCTCACCTTCACGGCAGAAGACGCGCGGGGGGTTCGCTTCCCCCACAACGACGCGCTCATTGTCTCCGCAACCATCTACAACTGCCATCTGGCCCGGATCCTGGTGGACGGCGGGAGCTCCGCCGATGTCTTATTCCTGAAGGCCTTCAAAGAAATGCAGGTGGATGAGAAGCTCCTGCAGCCCGCTGCCGGGCCCCTACAAGGTTTTGTCCCGGGGAAGGCGATCCACCCCGTGGGCAAGGTAGATCTTCCAATGACCTTCGGCACCCCGGAGAACTACCGGACCGAGCTGGTCCGCTTCGACGTAGTGGGCCTCCCCTCCTCCTACAACGCGATTATGGGGAGGACAACAATCAACCGGTTGGGGGCTGCCACCCATCAAAACTATCTCTGCATGAAGATCCCCGGGCCGCATGGTGTGATCAACGTCCGGGGAGACCAAGACATGGCCCGTGCTCTATATGAGCGCGCTGCGGCCACAATCGGAAGCGTCAACTTCATAAAGAAGCCCGGGGGGGAGGCTTCCCCCCCGGAACTACATGCTGCTGCGCCACCGCCCGGGAGGCCCCTCAAGCCGCGTCCAGAAGGTGGCCTCCGGAAGGTCCTGCTGTCCCCAGGCGAGGAAGACAAAACCGTCCGGATCGGGACAGAGCTCCCCGAGGAGCACGCAGTGCAACTTGCGGCTTTTCTGCGCGAAAACTCCGATGTTTTTGCGTGGAAGCCGTCAGACATGAGAGGCGTCGCCCAGGAAGTCATTGAGCACAAGCTTGCAGTAGCCCCCGGTCACCTCCCGGTCAAACAGAAGCTGCGGAAACTCTCCCTCGAGCGCCAAGAGGCAATCAAGGCGGAGATCACCCGGCTCCGAGAGGCGGGGTTCATTCGGGAGGTCTTGCACCCCGAGTGGCTCGCGAACCCCGTCCTCGTCAAGAAATCAATCGGCAGGTGGCGGATGTGCGTGGACTTCACTGACCTTAACCGCGCCTGCCCCAAAGACAACTTCCCGCTCCCGCGGATTGACCAGCTCGTCGACTCCACTGCGGGGTGCGAGCTCATGAGCTTCCTAGACGCCTACTCTGGCTACCATCAAGTCCGAATGGCGGAGGGGGACGAGGAGAAGACGAGTTTTATTACTCCCCTCGGAACCTTCTGCTACGTCCATATGCCCTTCGGGCTCAAGAACGTGGGGGCAACCTTCCAGCGCCTCATGACGTTGGTTTTCAAAGAGCAAGTCGGCCGCAATGTCGAAGTATACGTAGACGACGCGGTCGTCAAGAGTCCCCGCGCAGCCTCCCACATCGACGACCTGGCTAAAACCTTCCTCAACCTCCGCGCGTTCGAGCTCAAACTCAACCCGGAGAAGTGCGCCTTCGGGGTGCGCGGGGGGAAGCTCCTGGGTTTCCTCGTGTCCTAGCGGGGCATTGAGGCGAACCCCGAGAAGATCCAGGCATTCCTAGACATGGCCCCGCCGCGCTCCGTCAAGGATGTCCAGCCGCTCTTCGGCCGCCTAGCCGCACTCAGCCGCTTTGTCTCCCTGTCGGGGGAGCGGGGCCTCCAGTTCTTCAAGATCCTCCGAGGGCTCGAGGGGTTCCGCTGGACCCCCGAGGCCTAGGAGGCGTTCGACAACCTCAAGAAGTACCTCACGAGCCCTTCAATGCTCATGAGTCCGTCCCCGGAAGAGCCCTTGCTCCTCTACCTTGCCGCGACCCCTGTCGCCGTCAGCGCAGTCTTGGTAAAGGAGCAAGGGGGGCAGCAGCGTCCCGTGTACTACGTGAGTGAGGCCCTCCAAGGGGCCAAAACTCGGTACACGGAGATGGAGAAGATCTGCTACGCCCTTCTCATGGCGTCCCGGAAGCTTCGGCATTACTTCCTGGGGCACCCCATCACCGTCCCGTCGTCCCTTCCCCTTGGGGAGGTACTGCGGAACAAGGAAGCCACCGGCCGGATTGGGAAGTGGGGGGCCGAGCTTGCCCCCTTCTCCCTGTCCCTTACCGGCCGCTCCGCCATCAAGTCGCAGTTCCTCGCCGACTTCGTCGCAGAGTGGACTCCCACCTCTGGGTCCGGGGACGAAGATCTCCCTATGCCGCCCCGACGCAGTGATCATTGGACCCTTATGTTCGATGGGTCACTGTGTCTCGCCGGGGCTGGTGCGGGAGTAGTCCTCTGGAGCCCCGAGGGGAAGGAACTCGAGTACGTCGCGCGGCTCGAGTTCCCCGCAACCAACAACGTCGCCGAATACGAGGCTTTGCTCCTCGGGATGCGCCTCGCGCGCTCCCTGGGGATCCGGCGCCTCCTAGTCAAGGGAGATTCTCAGCTCGTAGTTTGCCAAGTGGACAAGTCTTACCTGTGCCATGACGCAAACTTAAGTCTTTATTTGCAGGGAGTGCGAAAGATGGAGAGGCATTTCGACGGCCTCGAGGCCCAGAATATCCCACGGAGGGACAATGACCGAGGCGACGCCTTGGCCCGAGCGGCAAGCGCCCGGGAATCGCTCCCCAAGGGGGCTTTCCTGGAGATCATCGCGAAGCCCTCGGTGGCCTCCCCGGGCACGGGCAACGAGCCTCATGTCCCGGAGGTCGCCGAGATCACCCGGACTCCGTCTTGGATGGACCCCCTCATCTCCTTCATCAAGGGGGAGGGGGACCCTCCTAGTGAGACCGAGGCTAAACGCCTCCGGGCTAAAGCCCGGGCATATCTCCTACTGGTGGGGAGGCTCTACAAGCGGGGGGCTTCCGCCCTCCTGCGCTGCCTCCCCCGGCCGGAGGGACTTCAACTTCTCGAAGACATCCACGCGGGGAGCTGTGGTTCTCACCTAGCCCTGCGTGCCATTGCAGCCAAGGCCCTCCGGCAGGGCTTCTACTGGCCCACGGTCATGTGCGACGCGTGAGACCTCATCTCTGCGTGCGAGGCATGCCAGAAGATGGCCAAGGGCTCGAACCTCCCCCTATAGCGCTGCAGACGATCCCCATCACTTGGCCCTTTGTGCGCTGGGGGATGGACCTCTTAGGGCCCTTCCCCCCAGCGCCCGGGGGGTACAAGTATGCGGTAGTCGCAGTCGACTATTTTACAAAGTGGGTTGAGGCGGAGCCTTTGGCCAGCATCACGTCCCGGGCCGTTCAGCGGTTTTTCTGGAAAAACGTCGTGTGTCGTTTTGGCGTCCCCCGGGAAATCACCGTGGACAACGGGACCCAATTCAACTCGGCTTACTTCCGGGAATTCCGCGAAGGCCTGGGGCTCGTCATCCACTTCCCCTCGGTGGCCCATCCCCGGAGCAATGGGGCTGTCGAGAGGGTCAACGGCGTGATCCTACAGGGGTTGCGCCGGAGACTCGAGCAAACCGCCTCTAAGCGGGGTGCATGGGCGGAGGAGCTCCCTAGCATCCTCTGCTCCATGCGCACGACCCCGTCTCGGGCGACGGGGCGTACTCCCTTCTCCCTGGTCTACGGGGTGGAGGCAGTCCTCCCCCCGGAGATCGGCTTCCGGTCACTACGGGTTAAGCTCCTGGAGGGAGCTACGCCCTCGACGTACCAGGCCAACGAGGCCAACCAGCGTCTGGAGATCGACCTCGTGGAGGAGGAACGCAACCGAGCGCTCCTCCGCCACGCCATCTACGAGCAAGAAATGGCGCGCGCGTACAATCAGCGCGAGCGCGAGAAAGCATTCCGCCTTGGGGACCTTGTCCTCAAGCGCGTGATGGACCCCCAGGCCCTGGGTAAGCTCTCCCCCAAGTGGGAGGGCCCTTACAGGATCTCCGCGGTCCTGGGCTCGGGGGCCTACAAGCTCTCCAACCTTCAGGAGCAGGAGCTGAAGCACACGTGGAACTTGCGTTTACTTCGCAAGTTCTATGTTTAGCCTTACGGGCCTGTCCCCTCCCCCGGAGCGTTCACGCCGGAGGGGGAGGAGGGACACTGTATTTTCCTCCCCTTTCGCGGCTTCGCAGGGGGAGGCCTTGCACTTCATTTTATTAGCAGTACATAGGTCTTGCTTTTTAAACTCTCATTGCAGGTCTCTCTCATTGCCGCCCCTAGCGGCGATGCCCTCCCCGCGAGGAAGTGAGCCAACCCCAACAAGTCCCTACAACGGGAGTCTCCACTCCCGTAGGGCGGCTTACGATCAGCCCTCGTGGACTGAGGGTGTAAGCGGCAACCCGGTCACAGTGGCCGTGGTAACGAGTCACTTTGGGAGACTAGTCCCCTGCCCAAACACTCAAGCCCCGTCTTCGGGCACTTCCTCCTCCGGGAGTCGACGTTATTCCCGGCTCCCCGTTTTCATGGCGACCGGAAGATCGGCCCCTTGCGGCTTGATTGGATCTATCTTCCTCCTCCGGGAGTCGACGTTATTCCCGGCTCCCCATTTTCACGGCGACCAGAAGATCGGCCCCTTGCGGCTTGATTGGATCAATCTTCCTCCTCCGGGAGTCGACGTTATTCCCGGCTCCCCGTTTTCACGGTGACCGGACGATTGGTCCCCAGCGACCGTATTCCCGGCTCCCCGTTCTCACGGTGACCGGATGAATGCCTCCCGGAGACCTTATTCCCGGCTCCCCGTTCTCACGGTGACCGGATGAATGCCTCCCGGAGACCCTATTCCTGGCTCCCCGTTCTCACGGCGACCGGACGATTGTTTCTCGGAGAAGTCACGGATTTCTCGGGCGTTCTCTTCCCCAAAGACCCTATTCCCGGTTCCCCGTCCTCACGGCAACCGGACGAATGTCTCCTAGGAAGCTCGCCTCTGGAAATCTCGTCGGGTTTTCTTGGATGTTTCTTCCACATGAGGCCTTATTCCCGGCTCCCCGTTCTCACGGCGACCGGACGATTGTCTCCCGGAAGGTCTTCTCCTTGAAAACCTCGTTTTAAAGTTTCCTAACTTAGAAAATTTCCTACCCTACAGGTGACTTCTATCCCAGGGGCCTTGTTACCCCCACAGCGCGCGGAGCTATTCTCCGGCCTGCTGTGGGCGGGGGGGGATAAGGAACCCCCGGGTGTCGACCGCACCGCCCACGAGGAAACTTAGCTCATCCTTGTTAAGATGAGTCGTCCAGACCATCCAAGAAGAAGAAAATAAAGAGGCAATGAAAGGAAACAACAACACAGCGCTTTATTGATTCTCAAACCCGGAGGACATCTTCCCCCTCCGGTGGGCTTCGGAAACGATACAACCCGGGTTCTAACCCGGGGGATTCTCTACGCCCTAAGGCCCCTACGCCTAATATTCCTGGAGGCTCTTCACTAGCTCCCGGGTCAAGTCCCGGTATAACGCCCGTACGCGGCATCGAGCATCCCGGAGCACATCTTCAGGCCAAAACTCGTATCCCGCCGGTGGAAGTATCCAGAGAGGAGGGATCATCCGGAGCCCCGGTCGCGGAGGGGACAATTCGGCACGATGATTATCGAAGTTGTCCAAGTGCCACTACGGACGCCACCTCAACCGGATCGGCTCCCGGACACTATCCTCGCCGTGATTCCCGGAGATAAGGCTTAGCAAAATTAAAGCCACTTGGGCGTCCCCCGGGGAGCCCCTCCCGGACCTTCGCCTGGGAGCAACCTCCCGGGAACCCTGGTAACAGTAAGTTCAATTCAAAGACTTAGAAAAAATTCTAACTTCATTGCATTCAAAATTTTTATGTACAAGTGCCTGGGGCTTCTTCTAAGAAGCTAACGGAATCAAAAAGTCCTAAAACAAAAAAGGGCCATAGCTAAGACCCGGGGGGAGGGTCATACATGTTCATTGGCGTCCTCCCCCCGGGGGGCTTCCTCCGAGGCCGGGGCTGGGGCGTCTCCCGCCGGAGGCGCCGGAGCCGGCAACCACGCCCGGATGATCCGGTCGTAGAACCCTCCGGCGAGCTGCTCGACCTCCCGGCGCGAAGGCTCGAAGGAGTCCGGGAAGCTTCGGGGGATGCGGCCCCCGATCGCCCGGGCGCCGACCCCCCGGAACTCGACGAGCCCCGCAGCGGCCGCGACGACGGGGATCGCCCGACCCCGCGCCAGAACATCGGCAGCCTCCGGGATGGCGGAGACCTGTGCGTTGAGGAAACGCACAGCCTCCGCGAGGGTCGTCGGCGGCACCTCCCTGCTCCCGGAGCCGAGGCTTACGCCAAGGCCCTCGAGGGCCGTTCGGACGGAGCGGCCCGCGTCCGCCACCGCCCGGACGCTTGAGCTCTCGAGCTCACGGAGCGCCTCCTCCCTCGCCTTGGACTCCTCCCGGAGGCGGGGGTTTATGGCCTCGGAAATATGAACCTGGGCCCGGGCCCGGGTCAATTCCGTGAGGGCTTCGTCGCGTTCCCGGAGGGCCTCCTCGCGCTGCCCTACGGAGGCCGCGGCCCGGCCCTCCGCCTCCTTAAGCAGCCGGGCGACCGCTGCTCAAGGCCCCAGGTAACAGCTGCCACCTACGAAATATATAGTTAGGAAAATCTCGAAGTGCAGGAAATAAATGAAGACGTCATCGACTCGGGTTACCTGGGCCCCGAGGGACTGAAGCCCCTCGAAACGCTCATGGAGAGTCCCTCCCGCGACGAAGGCCTGCACCTTCCGGGTATGCAGGCCCTCCGAGTAGCGGGCGACCTCCCTTGCGGGGAGCAAAGGGGTCTCCCGCCCGGCGCCGCCGGTGCGGCCGGCGGGGGGTCCCCGGACCTCAAGGTCCGGTAACGTGGCCGGCGTCTTCGTCGACGAGGTAGTGCCCCCCGAAGACGTGGCCGAGGAGCTCTCGGCGGGAGCCTCCGCCCGGGGGGGAACCATCAGGCCTTTCCCTGCCCCGGGCCGGAAGGTCCTCGGGGCCCTCTCCTCCGGAGGAACCTCGTAGACCGAGGGGCTCCCCCCCTCGTCCACCGGCCAAACCCGCGGGGGCGAGGCCCCCGCGAATCTCACCTCCAGCCTCTCCAGCTCCAAAGAAGCCGGAAGGGGCGGGAGGAGCTCCACCGTGAGCGGCGACGGGGCGTAGTTCGCCGAGTCGGACGCCGCCCGGCCCGCGGTCGCCTCCTTCCCCCGCGCCTCGATGGGGCCCTTCGGGGGAGGAGGTGTTGCTTCCTTCCGGGACGGTGCCCGGGCACGTTCGATCCCGGGGGTCTCCTCCCGGGGCTTCGCCGGTGTCGCCGCCGGCGTCGTCGATGGGCCGGGGGTCTTTTGAACCCGGGCCTTCTTGGGCTCCGAGCCCCCGGCCGACTCCTTCCCCCGTTTGTGCGACCCGGGGGTGGGGAGAGGCTTCCTCTCCGGCAGCTTTAGCCCGAAGGCCGCCGCTACCAAGTTCTTGGGGGGGCCCTCACCCACGGCGCGCACGACGCGCTCGTGCTCATCGGCGAAGTACCTCCCCAAGAGGTTCTCCGCCTTCTCCCGCGCCGCCGGGTACGGCCGGACTACAAGAGGTAAAGAGTTAGTCAATTTCTTAAAAATTTGTAAGTACAATGCAGCGGGTTCCGGGAGCTTACGTCGCGTCACCGGCTTCACCGGGGGCCGCTGCTCGGGGCCCATGCCGATCCCCCTCTTCCCGCCGGTGAAGGGGGAGATCCGGAGGAGAGCCATCTCCTCAGCCGCGTCCCGTATCGAGCGGGTCTTCTTGGAGAGGATCACCTTGCCGAGGAGCTCGTACTCCTCGTCCGTCCACACCGGCGGCTTTGGTGCGGACGACCGGCTGTAGGTGGGGGCCTCCGGGGCGTACACCACCGCGTCGTCCCGGACCCGGAGGTAGAACCACCTCCGGACCCAATCCCCCCAGTGGTCCCGGGAGGCCGCCGCCGGGTAGTCGATTACCCGGGACAGCAACATCTGGACTGTCGTGGTATTAAGAATACCCCGGCAGGTTTTGAAGACGATACTAGGGGAGATTGCGCAGCGCGGGTTGACCGGGTGACCGGTCCTCCCCCGCCGGACAAACACAAGAATTGACACGTGGATTTATACAGGTTCGGGTCCCAGTGGGGGCCCTAGTCCTGTCGACGCGCTCCCGACCGGAGCCGGCTGGGGAGGCTCTCTCCGGGGGAGAGGCTTCCGGAGCACGTCTGTGAGTTTGGCTATTCCAAATAATAATGAGCTGATCCTTTACAACAGAGGGGTACAAGGGCTATTTATAGCCCCAAAAAGAAGCAAAAAGCCTAAACTACCCCGGAAGCCACCGTCGGATTGAAGGGTAGGACCGTCCTTCTCCCGGTCAAACATCTTGGATGCTTGACAGGTGGTCGCTGATTCCCGAGGCGTCCCTCGCGTGACCTGCACGTGATAAGCAAACAGGGATTTTACCTTTTAGGAGGGCGATGACGTCCGGGACCCCTTCCGGAGAGCAGGGTCCCGGGAGCCTAAAAGGCCGCGCCCGGGGCAGGCACCGGGGGCCACTGTCCCCGGGCGAATGGCGGCGCCCGGGACTCGCCCGGGGGGGCAAGGTCCCGGGAGCCAAAAGGCGGCGCCCGGGACATACCCCGGAGGCACGGTCCCGGGAGCCTAAAAGGCGGCGCCCGGGGCAGGCACCGGAGGCCACTGTCCCCGGGCAAATGGCGGCGCCCGGGACCCACCTGGGGGGACGGTCCCGGGGGCCAAATGGCGGCGCCCGGGGCAGGCACCGGAGGCCACTATCCCCGGGCAAATGGCGGCGCCTGGCCCGGGGGCCAAATGGCGGCGCCCGGGACATACCCCGGAGGCACGGTCCCGGGAGCCTAAAAGGCGGCGCCCGGGGCAGGCACCGGAGGCCACTGTCCCCGGGCAAATGGCGGCGCCCGGGACCCGCCCGGGGGGCGTGGTCCCGGGGGCCAGATGGCGGCGCCCGGGACATGCCCCGGAGGCACAGTCCCGGGCGCCTAAAAGGCGGCGCCCGGGGCAGGCACCGGAGGCCACTGTCCCCGGGCAATCATGAACTTACCTGGACTTGACCGCGTGGAGATTTCCCCCAACATGGACCATCACCGAACCAAAGGGGGACTTGGGGCCCCCCTTCACCAGGTGGGAGGTCCGCGCCGCCGGTTCGTAGAAGTACCGGAAGGCGCGAAGGTCGGGCTCCCGCCCAGTCGCTGTCTCGTAGAGCCAAATGAAGAGGCCCATCCGGACGAGCGCGTTCGGGGTGAGGTGGTTGAGAGCCACCCCGTACTCCTTAAGAAACTCCCGGAGCATGGGATGCACCGGGAGCCAGAGCCCCGCCTCCAGGAAGGCCTCGAAGGCCACGACCTCTCCGGCCTGGGGCGGGGGGCTCCGTCCTTCTTCACGGGGACTCGAATGTCCCCGTCTGCGATGATGCCTCTTTCGGCCAAGGACTCGGCATCCTCGGCCGTGAACTCCAATGCCCAGAGGAAATCCGAGGGCATCTCCTCCGGGGGCACTTCCGTGGTCTTCGCTCGACCCTTGGGTGCCATGAGGTTAGTTTTCCTTTTTGGTGGCTAACTTTGCAGGAGGCTACTACTAGAAACCCCCGGACACCCGCTACCGAAAAGGGCTACCGGAAAGAGCTACCGGGAGAGGGTTACCGGGAGAGCAAAAATCGTTGAGGCTGAAAATGTGGAATGAGCTTCCGGGCCCCCGAAGGTCCTATTTATAGGGGCGGGCCGTGGTCTAGATGCACGCCACGTGGCACCCGCGGATCAATCTAGATGGTAGAAGTTCAAACCATGCGCGGGAAACGTAGGGACGGGCGCTTGAATCGAGGCGCCGGTTCGAACCGCCCGCGCATTTATGGCGAAACGGCGCGGCTTTAAGCATGGGGCACGGAAACCGAAGCGTCGCGGCTCCGGTGACTTGGCCCGGAGATCTTCCCGGTGACCTGAACCATACCCACCGGGGACTCGAGCATCGTCTCCGGCGTGCATGGGGGGCTGCTGTCGGGGGAAATCTCCGCGGGACTAAGTCCGGGTAAGTTATGTCACGGTGGCCCGAGGATCCGGCCCGCGGGGCCTCCCTGGCGCCGCCTTTTGGCTCCCGGGACGCGGCCTCCGGTGCCCTCCCGGGCGCCACCATTTGCCCGGGGACGTGGTCTCCAGGTCCTCCCCGGGCGCCGCCTTTTGGCTCCCGGGACGTGGCCTCCGGTGCCCTCCCGGGCGCCGCCATTTGCCCGGGGATGTGGCCTCCAGGGCCTCCCCGGGCGCCGCCTTTTGGCTCCCGGGACGTGGCCTCCGGTGCCGTCCCGAGCGCCGCCATTTGCCCAGGGACGTAGCCTCCGGCGCTGTCCCGGGCCTCATCGCCCTTCTAAAGGTAAAGTCTTGAACTGTTTATCACGTGCAGGTCACGCGAAGGGCGCCTCGGGAACTAGCGACCACCTGTCAAGCATCCAAGGCATTTGACAGGAAGAAGGACGGTCCTGCCCTTCAATCCGACGGTGGCTTCCGGGGTAGTTTAGGTTTTTTGCTGCTTTTTGGGGCTATAAATAGCCCTTGTACCCCTCTGTTGTAAGGGATCGGTTCTTTTATTGGAATAGCTAAACTCACAGGCGTGCTCCGGAAGCCTCTCCCCCGGAGAGAGCCTCCCCAGCCGACTCCGGTCGGGAGCTCGTCGACAGGACTAGGGCCCCCACCGGGACCCGAACCTGTATAAACCCGTGTGTCATTCTTTGTGCTTGTCTGGCGGGGGAGGACTGGTCATCCGGTCAACCCGCGCCGCGTAATCTTCGCTAGGATCACTCTCAAAACCTGCCGGGGTATTCGCAATACCACGACAAATCTCGAAAGTCTAGAAGCCAAAATCTTAGTAATCAATTTGACGACACTATTAACCAACAAAATAGGTCGAAAATCTTTAACCAACTGAGCCTCTTCTTTTTTAGGTAAAAGAATAATCTAAGAAGAATTAAGCCTACAAAGATCCACATCATTTTCATGAAACTTCTGAATAAGTTTATAAAAATCTTTCTTAATAATGCCCCAACAAACTTTATAAAATTAACCATTAAAACCATCAGGCCCAGGACTCTTGTCGTTAGGAAGCTGGGAAATACAATTATCAATCTCATCATGTGAAAAAGGAACTTCTAAAGGCGAAAAGTCACCCTTAAAATCCAAAAGTAACTCATCAAGATTAAAATCAATGGAGGTGAAGTTAGATGAACCAAGCTTGTGTCTGAAAGAAGACCACAAGTAATCAGCCATTTGAAGATGTGAATTAATAATACTACCAGAATCAGTCTTCGAGGAAGATATAAAGTTATTCCTGAAATTCTTTGAAGCAACCACCACTACTACAGAAATGCTTTTCACTATCGGTTTAAAATTGACTCTACTATCGGTTCTCTTACCGCTAGTGATCGGCACGATAGAAGAAACGTAGCACACCTCTATCGGTTAAAAACCGATAGTAAAATACCTACACTTCCAACATTTCAGTAATCGCTAACGACAATTCTTCTATTGGCTCAATGATCTCAACCGATAGTGATGTTATATATTTTGTAACGGTTATTCATTGGAAACCGATAGTAATGTATAGTTTTTTCTATCGGTTAGGTACTCGACACGGTTTGTACTGGAAACTTTCTTCTATCGGTTGTAGGATATGAACCGATAGTATTACAAAGGATCATTAGCAGATACAGCAATACAGAGATACACTAATACAGCAGATTTAATTTATTCACAAATACACTAATTATTCAAAGATTTAATTTATTCACAAATACACTAATACAAAGATATACACATGCATTGGACAGATTGAATTTATTCACATATTGAGTTTATTCACAAATACACCAATGAATTAATTCACATATTGAGTTTATTCACAAATACACCAATACAAGTACACACATACACCAATCAACACATTCAATATATATTACACAAGTCATTTACGATCGATCATTGATAGCCACTTCTTCCATCACATATTGAGCCCAAATTGTTCGTAGCTCCTTCAATTGAGGCAACTCATATTGGTCTTTCAACATGGCGCTCTGCATGCGTGCATGAAGTTAGGAACGTATGAGACACCCAATGTTCGACTTTGAGTCAGGAAAAATGGTTACCTTAGGGAATTGTGCAAAGTTTGTCCTGATCAGTGTTGAATCTTGAGCCCTAATTAGGGTTTTGGTGATTAATGACATCCGTGAGATTTGCGACTAACCTCTGTGTGTGAGACTCAGGTAAATCAAAGGAGAAAGCATCAAGGAAAGACAAAGCAAGGTTATCAAGACTCCATGAAGCAAAAACGACGAAAATCTCGACAAGAGTACAAATACCTAAACCTAGCGCCTTCTTGTTTTGAAATTTTCTAGGTTAGATGGTCGTACTATTAAGAGGGGTCTTAGCACAAGTTTCTTGATCAACCTTGAAGTTTTTAGAAGCATATTTGCATTTGCATTTGCCCTAAATCAAAGTTGAGTAAAAAATTCAGAAGTCTGTTTTCGTTTTGTACTGGCCGGACAGTGTCTGAAGTGACCGGACAATGTCCGGCCAATACAAACAATTTCAGAACTTTGCAAACAAGTGCAACAGAGACAAATACATTTGTCCGTTGTATCTGTCCGGTGAAGGCCGGACATTGTCCGAAGTGACCGGACAATGTCCGGTCAGTACAAATGTTAACAGCATATTAAATTAAGACAAATGCATTTGTCCGGAGGATGTGCCTGAAGTGACCGGACATTGTCCGAAGTGACCGGACAATGTCCGGCCAATACAAATGTTGGGCTTTTGTAAGGGCTGTGTTAACAGAGACAGATCTATTTGTCCGGACATTTTGTCCGGACAAATCCCATATGTCCGGCCCATACAAAAATCTGGAGTGTTTTTTGTTAAGTGTCAACAGAGACAGATACATCTGTCCGGACAAATGTATCTGTCCGGCGTGTACAAATCATTTTAAACAGGGGTGTCAACAGAGACAAATGCATCTGTCCGGACATTTTGTCCGGACAAATACATTTGTCCGGCCTTCACATTTTAATCCAAACGGCTACTGACACTTGCATTTCACGTGAATAACAGTCAAAATTTTTGTACTGACCGGACATTGTCCGAAGTGACCGGACAATGTCCGGCCAGTACAACTTTCGCCCAATCTTCTTGATTTCGACCGTTTTTGCTGAGAGTATAAATAGATCACTGTTGTAGATGTCTTTGACACATGAAATACATCTCAAAAACCCTGAGCAACAGTGTGCAAGCCCTCTCACATCCATTCTCTAGCAATTGAAGTCAAAACTTGAGAATTCTTGAGTGCTAGTTGAGTGAATTTGCTTCCAAGCCTTTTTGCATTTGCATTGTGTTCATCAAGCTTTGAGGTTGATCAAGCAAGGTGCTAGGCTTGTTACTCTTGGTGATTGCCGTCACCTAGACGACCCGGGAGGTCCGGCGATCTCTCCATCGTCGGTGTGTCGGAGAGGCCCGACGAGTGGTTGTAAAGGCTCGGAGCTCGCCTATCTGGAGTGGAGAAGGGCTACCCCTAGTGAAATCGAAGCATAAGCTCAAGCGAAGAGCGCTTCAACGAGGATTAGTGGAAATCGGCAAATTTCCGAGACCTCGGGAAAAACTCGATCTTTTCGGTTACCTCTACTACTTGCCTAATTTTCGTAGTGCTTGAATTGTTGCTATTAATATTTTAGAAAGTGCAAAATCTGAATTGAATTGTCTTTCATATTCTTAGAAGATTTGTTATTGCAATCTTAGGTTGTTAAACCCTAGTTTAGAAGAAAATTTTTAAAACTGCCTATTCAGCCCCCTCTAGTCGGCATCCTTCGATCAACACGTGGTATCGGAGCTCTAGGTCTCTCATTTTAGGCTTAACCGTCTAGGGAGAGGATGTCGTCAATCAAAGAGAACTATAATGGAAAGGTCCCCTTCTTCAAGGGTGACAACTATTGCTATTGGAAAATTAGGATGGCGGTTTATCTAGAATCCATTAGTCTTGATGTATGGAGGGTCACTAGAGATGGTTTTAGGGCTCCAATGGACTTAGAAAATCTCACACCTCTAGAATCGAAAAACCTTCAAGCAAATGCTCAAGCAAAAAATGCCATATTTAATGGTCTTGATTTAAGTGAATTCAATCGCATTAGTAATCTTGATACATCCTATGAAATGTGGAAAACCTTAGAGGTAATTCATGAAGGTACATCAAAAGTCAAAGAAGCTAAGCTAATTAAATTAACTAGAGAATACAACTCCTTCTTCATGCTTGAATCTGAAAATTTTAGTGACATGTATACTCGACTCAATCTATTAATCAATGATCTCAAAGGTTTAGGTACAAAATTTGAAGATATTGATATTGTGCGTAAAATGTTTATGATTTTACCATCGAGTTTTGATACAATTGTGACAGTGCTTATCAATGGCGATCTCTCTTCCACAACTCCTATCGAGCTCTTGGGTACTCTTATTACCCATGAAATGCAAAAAGAGGAAAAGAAAGGGATTGTGGAAGCATCCGGATCAAAGAAGAAAAACTTGGCATTTAAGGCAAAAGTCGAGGAAGCCAAGGAGGATAGTTCGGATGAAAGCTCCGATGGTGATCTAGCTCTTCTTGTGAGAAAAACCTGCAAACTCCTAAACAAGATCAACAAAAGAGGATTTGAATTTGACAAAAGACGAGGACCACACAAGAAGACCGGATTCAAGAACATTACATATTATGAATGTAATGAGAAGGGACACTTTGCCTCAAGATGTCCAAATAAGAAGGGTGATCATCAAAGATCACATGAGAGGAAAGATGACGGTGAAGGGACAAAAGGTAAAAAGAAGCTTTTCAAGAAGTTCTATAACAATAAAAGCAAGGGCCAAGCCTATATTGGTGAATGGTACTCCGGATCGGAGGAATCCGAATCGGAGGATGAAGTACCATCATCTTCTAAGAAAATGGCGGGAATTGCTATCGGAGAAGCCATTTCGTTTGAAGACAAGTCATCATTATGTCTTATGGCGACAGATGATGCTAAGGTATCGGATCTTGAACCTTCTTATGAGGACCTTGTTGATATGGTTATGGAATTAAATGAGGCATTAGGTAAAGTAACTAAGGAAAACAAAATGCTTAAGAAAGAATATTCAATACTTAGTGAGTTATATGTAGAACTAAATGACTCGCATGAGGTACTTCTAGTTAATGAAATTATTTATTCTAAACAAACTAGTGAAATAGGAATTACTTGTGATATTCTAGACGAATCAACTCATAGTGTCTCTCATTCAAAATCAATCACTTGTAATGCTTTAGAAATTAATCATGAAAATGTTTGTGATGAAATTGTTGATAACAACTCTAACTTGATTTTAGAAAATTTAGAACTCAAGGCACAAGTGGAAAAGCTAAATCTAGGACGAGCAAAATGCTTTAAAGGAAAAGAAATCCTAGACAAACTTCTTAGTGAGCAGCGATGTTCATTTAGAAAAGAAGGTTTAGGATATGAACCGAACAAAAGAAAGAAGTTGAGTACTAAAATAACTTTTGTAAAGGCCACTAATATGTTTTGTCACAAATGCCATAATGTAGATCATTTGCCGGAAAATTGTCCCTCAACTTCTAGAGCTAAGGAAAATAAGTATCACTCCCATTACATGCTAAAGAAAACAAAGTACGGAAAAGTAATTGCAAAATTCATTGGTTTACCTTATCAAAATAAACATAAAAAGAAAATTTGGGTTCCAAAAACCTTTGTTGCTAACCTTCAAGGACCCAAACAAGTTTGGGTACCTAAAAGCGTCTAACCCTTCTTTTAGGTAAACTACAAAACCGGTGGGAGGCATTGGGTGCTTGATAGCGGATGCACCCAACACATGACCGGTGATGGAAGTCGGTTCTCTTCATTTGAAAATGGTTGCAATGACATTGATAAAATCAGGTTTGGTGATAATAGCAAAGGAAAGGTAATTGGGTTAGGTAAAGTCACAATCACAAACAACCTTTCCATCTCAAATGTATTACTTGTTGAATCTTTGAATTTCAATTTGCTTTCGGTTGCAAAAGTTTGTGATTTGGGTCTTAGATGCATTTTCGAACCAAATGGTGTTATCATTGAAAGTCTAGAAGACAAGTCTTTAATTTTCAAAGGTTTTCGATATGGAGATTTGTATTTGGTTGATTTCGGTTCAAAAGACTCTTGCATTTCAACATGTTTGGTTGCTAAAAATTCTTTGGAATGGCTTTGGCATCGTTGTTTGGCTCATGTTGGGATGCATCAATTGAACAAACTTTTAAAAAGAGATTTAATCCTAGGTATGAAAAATGTAAAGTTTGAAAAGAATAAACTTTGTAGTGCGTGTCAAGCAGGAAAACAAGTTGCTAGTACTCATCCCGCTAAAAATGTGTTGTCAACATCTAGACCACTTGAGCTTTTGCATATGGACTTGTTTGGTCCATCGGAAACTCAAAGTATTGGTGGTAGTAACTATTGCTTTGTCATTGTTGATGATTTCTCTCGATTTACTTTGATTTTCTTCTTAAATCATAAATCCGATGCTCCAAGTGTGTTTAAAAGATTTGCAAAACGAGTTGAAAATGAATTTGAATTCTCCATCAAGAAACTTCGAAGTGATCATGGTGGAGAGTTTCAAAATTCAGAATTTATTGAGCTTTGTGATGAATCTGGAATTAAACACGAATTTTCCGTACCATATACTCCTCAACAAAACGGTGTTGTGGAAAGGAAAAATCGAACATTAATTGAAATGGCTCGAACTTTGTTGGATGAATATAAAACCCCCACTAGGTTTTGGGCCGAGGCCGTCAATACGGCTTGTTATGCCATAAATCGGCTTTATACTCATCCTTTGTTAAACAAAACTCCTTATGAGCTAATTATTGGAAGAAAACCAAACATTTCATATTTTTGAGTTTTTGGTTGCAAATGTTACATCCTTAAAAAATGCATGCATCTTGGAACATTTCAAAGACGTGTTGACGAGGGCTTTCTTGTTGGATATTCGTCAACTAGTAAGGCTTATAGTGTTTTTAACGTCATAACCGAATGCATTGAAGAAATGTGCAATGTTGAGTTTGATGAATCTAATGGCTCTCAAGAAGAGTATGAAGATGTTGAGAATGTAGGAAATGAGGAATTACGAGAAGCTATGAAGAACATGACGATTGGAGATATCAAGCCCAAAGATGAAGATTCAAAGTCACCCGATCAAGAAAATGAAATAGCTTCTATAATTCCGGAGGCTCCTACTCAAGTTGATCTTGATTCGGAAATAAAGGAAAGTGAAGATCAAACATTGCAAAATCCAAGACTTCATCAAACCATCACCAAGGATCATCCCGTCAACCAAATAAAAGGTGATGTTGGTAAAGGTGTCCAAACTCGCTCTAGAATTGCATCTTTTTGTGAACATACATCTTTCATTTCTAGTATTGAGCCTAAATGCATTGATGAAGCATTAGCGGACCCGGATTGGGTAAATGCTATGCATGATGAGTTAAACAACTTTACTAGAAATAATGTTTGGGAACTTGTAGAACAACCTCTTGATCACAATATAATTGGTACAAAATGGGTGTTTCGAAATAAGCAAGATGAAAATGGCATAGTTGTAAGAAATAAAGCTAGATTGGTAGCACAAGGTTATTCTCAAATTGAGGGATTAGATTTTGATGAAACTTTTGCTCCCGTCGCTAGACTAGAGGCCATTCGCATCTTAATTGCATTTGCATCATGTTTTGAAATCAAACTATTTCAAATGGATGTTAAAAGTGCTTTCTTAAATGGTGAAATTTCAGAACTTGTATTTGTAAAGCAACCACCGGGTTTTGAAGATCCTAAATATCCAAATCATGTCTATAAACTCTCAAAAGCTCTTTATGGTCTTAAGCAAGCCCCTAGGGCTTGGTATGAACGATTGCAAAATTTCCTAATTTCACAAGGCTTTAAAGTTGGAAAAATTGATACAACTCTCTTTACCAAAATCATAGATGATGACTTCTTTGTTTTGCCAAATCTATGTTGATGATATAATTTTTGGTTCCACTAACGAATCTCTTTGCCAAGCTTTTGGTGAAACCATGTCCAAGGAATTTGAGATGTCCATGATAGGAGAATTGAGTTTTTTCCTCGGACTTCAAATTAAGCAAATCAAAGAAGGCATATTTGTGAGTCAAAGCAAATACGTGAAGGATTTACTCAAAAGATTCGGTATGGATGATGCAAAATCAATCAAGACTCCCATGGCTACAAATGGGCATTTGGACTTGGACGAGGAAGGTAAACCGGTAGAACTCAAATTATATCGTTCTATGATTGGTAGTTTATTGTATCTTACTGCTTCTAGACCTGATATTATGTTTAGTGTATGCATGTGCGCTAGGTTTCAAGATGCTCCTAGAGAATGCCACCTAACTGTAGTAAAAAGAATCTTTAGATATCTAAAACATACACCAAACATAGGACTTTGGTATCCTAAGAATGCTAGTTTTGATCTCCTAGGATATTCGGATTCTGATTATGCCGGCTGTAAAATTGATAGAAAAAGCACTTCCGGTGGATGTCAACTTCTAGGAAGATCATTAGTCTCTTGGACTTCAAAGAAACAAAATTCAGTTGCACTCTCAACCGCCGAGGCGGAATATGTTTCGGCCGGTAGTTGTTGTGCACAACTTCTTTGGATGAAGCAAACTTTGTTAGATTATGGCATAAAAGTCAATTGTGTTCCGCTTTTATGTGATAATCAGAGTGCGGTTAAAATTGCCAACAATCCCGTTCAACGCTCTCGAACAAAGCACATTGACATTAGACATTACTTTCTAAGGGATCATGTATCAAAAAGGGATATAGTGATTAGTCATGTTTCAACCGAAAATCAATTAGCGGATCTATTCACTAAACCTTTGGATGAGTCAAGATTTAGCAAGTTGAGAAATGAATTGAATGTTATTGACATCTCAAATGTTGTCTGATCTCTTGCTTGTCTTGAATTGGTTGTTATCTTGATTGTATCTAACACATATAGTCTTACCTATATGTATATATATATGTATATATATATATATATATATATATATATAGATTCAATCAATGTAGGCATCTATGCCAATCACTTCCTATTTTGAAGAAAAAATCCAAAAGTTCACCACTTTGTCGGTTTTCAACAAAACTTGGTGAACACATTAAGGGGGAGCAACTTCAATATCATTGAATGCTTGCATACCCAAAATTGTGTACAAAAAGGAAAAATATGCATGTTATTTATCAAAAGGATCATTTTTAAATCAAGAAGGCTAAAAAGTGCCAAAATGATCAAAATATATAAAAATCTTCAAAAATACCTTTCAATAATGTTCTCAAAGGTTTTAAAAGCAAAAGGAAAGGATTTCGAGCCTAAATGTTGAATTTTGACAAAATTGAACATCTAAGGAACTTGTTTTGGCCTAAAATGACTTATTTCTATAAATTAAAATCGGTTGAGTTTTGACAAAAATTTTCTACATAAAACACTTAGAGATCGATCATTCGAAGATATTTCATGTTGAACTTTTTCTCAAAAGACCTATGGTTTGCAAGTTATCACATTTTTCAAATCGCCCAAGAACGAGCTATGACACGAAAATACCCAAAAGGTTGATCAAGCAAGGTGCTAGGCTTGTTACTCTTGGTGATTGCCGTCACCTAGACGACCCGAGAGGTCCGGCGATCTCTCCATCGACGGTGTGTCGGAGAGGCCCGGCGAGTGGTTATAAAGGCTCGGAGCTCACCTATCCGGAGTGGAGAAGGGCTACCCCTAGTGAAATCGAAGCATAAGCTCAAGCGAAGAGCGCTTCAACGAGGATTTGTGGAAATCGGCAAATTTCTGAGACCTCGGGAAAAACTCGATCTTTTCGGTTACCTCTACTACTTGCCTAATTTTCGTAGTGATTGAATTGTTGCTATTAATATTTTAGAAAGTGCAAAATCTGAATTGAATTGTCTTTCATATTCTTAGAAGATTTGTTATTGCAATCTTAGGTTGTTAAACCCTAGTTTAGAAGAAAAATTTTAAAACCGCCTATTCACCCCCCTCTAGTCGGCATCCTTCGATCAACAATCAGGTCATACATAAATCTCATGACATAGAAGCCACATTCCCACGATTGTGGCTGCTGATGGCACTGGGATAATTGCATATCAAAGACATAAACCCACATTAACTCGAAAGAACTAATTAAGCATAAATTAAAAGACTCATCATGAGTAGTTCCATCCATATTAATTACCTCATATTCTTTACAAGAAATTATTGTGCCTTTCGATGCGTCATGCCACCCTCCAGCAGTAACATAATTTTTGAAAGCCCTGTATTTAATTTAGCATTGCCGGTTAATATGTTATCATTAATTAGCTAGTCAGAGAAAAATTTAAAACAGCTGTGTTACTTACGCGTCTATGTGCCACGTGAGGGTGAAAACATGCACCACCCTGTCGCTCATCGAATCGAGGTAATAGACCTCATTCATCCATGGGCAAATGACGGCGAGGACCCAGTGGCCCCTACATTGCATATATAAGCGAACCGTTTCATACATATGTTAGGCGTAGCATACAAGAATGAGTTAAATTAGTAGGAAATGCACTAACCTTTGGTGATACGACGCTAGAATGAACTCTCGGTCCTGCTGCGCTAGTAGTGCCCTTGATATGTATTCCTCCGCATGTGCTTGGTCGTGCTCTAGCATCGTGAGGCTTATTTTGTCTGGGTCGAGGAAACCCACCTTGTCACATGCCCTCATCGATGCCAGCCTATACATGCACCTGGATGCAAAGTAGACATTAGTAAGTAGTGCATACAAAGTGATTAGTTTATGAAATGAACTGTGATAACTTCACACAACAGCAAACTCACAGGACTCCAGTCCGTATGATGGACATATCAAGCTCCCGCCAGTTAAGGAGGTCGAACAAATCCTCGTGGGCCACCGATATGCTCCCGGCCTCACAGTGAAAATGACCTGGCCTGAAGTGAACTAAGAAGTTGATGTGGTGCCTAGACCGGGTTAGGTACCACTCGTGGAGACTTCTAGTTATTTGATCCATATTGCGCGGAAGGTACTCTGACACAAGTGGGAACACATTCTTGAACGTACCCGCCTTTGGCCTTGCCCTTGCCTTTGGGCGGGGAGTGAGTGTATACCTTCAAAGGTTGGGGCGCGGTGTCGCCAGCCTCATTTGATGGAAAAGGGGCTTTCTAAGGAGGCGTGCATCCTTTGGATGGGTTTGAGGCCGTCGGAGGAGGCATGGGGGCCGAAGGAGCTCGGTCATGCGTTGTGCTGGGGGTGGTGTCCTCAGGAAGTGAGCTGGCATCCATCGTCCACTTTAAGTTACGAACGCGTAAGTTAGATTTTGCAAATTGAGTATATTAACTAAGTTGTAAGCTAGAATGGGTAGGGTTTACCTCCTGTAGTCTAACACTCTTCTTGGGCCACTGTATGTATGAGCCCAATGCCTCGCCAATTGTCCGCATGTCGTCCGTTGGGACGGGCAACGGAAAAGAGCTGTAGCCCGGAAGGGCCATGTCCACCTGTACCTTTGTGAATCCAGGCTCCAGAGGCACGCAGTGGATCCGGACATCCTCTCAAGACTGATATACGACCCCGTTTGCAACCACTACAGGTTTGTCGCCTATGTTGATCAATAGGCTACAGCTCTCCGGCTTCTGCAATTTGCAACAATTATAACAGGTTAGCGAAACAGTTCTAACATAACGGGAGTGGCATCAACCGAACTGCATATATAGCTCAAGAGTTGCAATACCTCAATCAGGTCCACCGGATCCACGTGAACCTTCGAGCCGCAACTACTCGGCCTGGCATCGTCGACCTCGGCAGCTGGATCTAAACCCTTGGACTGCACAACTCTGCTGAGGCGCTCATACTTCTCATTCATTTGAGCGAACAAGTCCTTGAATTGTGCAGTCACATCCGTATCTTCTCAGACAGCTCCGATTCCCTTTCCTTCCAGCTGCGAGCCTTCTTCGCCTTTTGCCCAGGCTCCGAGAAGCCTTCCTTCCATGGCACCACACCCCCCACGGTTCGCGTCCGCCCTGGATGCTCCTTGTTCCCTAGAGCCCGGGTAAGGATGTCGTTCTCCCTATGGGGAGTGAACAATCCCTCTGTCGCCTCCTTCGAGCAAGAGATCTGTTACATTCAAAGCTCTCCATTGTGAGGAAAACATATATACAAACTTGTGCGCACACTAGTGATCATAGTTTTTTCTACCACACTCTATGATTCCAACCAGGAAGTTAGCCAACTTATGATTCACTGCACGACCTCGATGTCCCTGGGGTTTGGGAACTCCACAGTCCCCGTGGATGACACGGTCCCTCTGGCTAACCACCAGCGCTTGCATCGTAGATCGCGTATCTCGGAGAGTAGTAGGTCAAGGGAGTCGACAAAATTCGACGCCTCGTCTTCAGCCTTCTTCCACTGCTCCTCCTTCCTTGCATAGCCGCGAGAGCCGAGCCGGTGCGGGTGGTCGTTCCTCCTCTGGATTGCCTTGTTCTTCTCGCTAAGGGCCTTCGTACCAGAAACAAGAAAATTAATGCACCGCTGGTTACTCCATACAACGGTGTAACCAAGCAAAGGAACCATACATACCTTGAACTCAGGGGTCCCCTTCTGTTGGGTGAATTCCTCCCATACCTCCTCTGTTATGAAGGGGTACTTCTCGTATGGAGATTTTCCTTTAGCGAGGAAGGTACTGACGAGGACGCTCTTGAAGGTTTTCCACGTGTTGTTCATGTCCTTCAAGCAAGCTATCTTGGGACCATCGTCGAGGATGTTCCACTTGGCCTGTTACAAATGGTGCATATAAGCAGGACTTACTTAATCTTTGGGATAAACCAAGGGAATGTGATTACTCAAGAGTTCAGTGATTTTGATTAATTTTACCTTCACTTCCGCCCACAGCCTATCCCTCTCGTCGGCCTTAACGTCCTTCCAGCTCTGGACGGTGATCTTCACCCTTTCCTTCGCCAACAAACCAACATAGGCAGCGTACTGGCCGGCGTTCTTCCTGATCGGTCTCCCGAACTGGTTGAACTCACATGAAAGATCCGCGCGTTTGGCCAAACGGCACAACATCATCGCGCCTCGCGCCTTCCTCTTGTGCTGGGACGAGGCAGCGTCATCTACGTTGCCCCTTGCTGAATCACTACTATCAGCTGAGGAAGATGCCGACATGGCTTTACCTAAAATTCCATGAACAGACCATCAATTGATATGAAGAAAGGTACATGACAAAGTTCATAACTAAAATGGAATGGCAATGATGAGCCACCTCTTTTTGTTAAAATGTCAAATTTTCATTCAAAAGGCCAAAAATCATCAATTCCTATCAACATGGTCTTCAAAATGTATTTAAAAGGTTTTTAGAGGCTTTCGACTATCTTGTTTTTTTAACCAAATCAGTTTCGAGTGCTAATCAAAATCTATTTGAATTTTGCCAAAACTTGTTTTACAAAAGTCCTAGATATTATTACCCCAAAGAAGTTCGAAATTGAAAACTTTCTCAAAAGAGTTTCAATTTGAATAGATTTTGGGTGTTTGAATCTCATCGAAAAACTTACTTTGACTCGAAATATCTTCTACATGCAAAACATGAGCTTGGCTGTTTCTATGGTCTTTACTCATGACCTTCGGCTCAAAATGATACGAATAACTGATTCAAGCTCTTTCATGTCAAAAATCTCATGAAAATTAAATTTGAACTCAATTTGCAAAAGGTTGTCGAACTTCAACCTTCTTCCTTAACATAAAGATCATTTGACCATAACTCTTGATTGTAAAATCCTATTTGGAAAATTTTTTCAGAAAAAAAATATATTTCATGCAATGAAAATTATTTCTGTAAATTTTCATTTCAAATGTATTTGATTTGAGCAATAGTTGATTCTTTCACAAATCAAATATGAAATCTGCAAAATTCAGACTGCTCATGGTTTTGCAAAATTCAGACTTTTCAAATGTACTATCGATTGAAAATAAGAAACCGATATAAGATACTGTATTTCCTATCGGTTTGACAATTAAAACCGATAGTATTCAAGTTTGTATTCAGGTAATATTCTTACTGATGTTCATCAAGTTTGTAATTCTCATATCTATAAAGTCTATAACTCCAATGTTTATTTGTAATGTTTTTATCATAAGCCAGAATTTACCAATCATGATAATTTTGTTATTTGATATGACCAGTTGGACCATCCCAAATCAATATAATGCAAAAGAATATCAATTTAAGAAACTGATTTCATTTCAATTACTCTTTCCTAAAGACTGCCTGGTTCTAATTCTAGTTCAATATTTTCATTGAGAAAAAGGGGTATATTGGGTTAAAGTTCATACAACAAAAACTCCCAGCATGCTACAGAGTACCTAAGAAAAAAAGAAAGCACCACTACTTTTTACACAAAATTGGATAATAGATAAGATTAGTAATGCAAACTATGCTAGTCTCTCTGCAGGAACATAAAGAATCACGGCTTTGTGATGAAAATTTAAATGAACCAAAATTTCAGATGAAAATTAGAACATGGGAAATAATTAACAGAAAATTCAGATTATGGTATTTTACTATCGGTTCGAAATAAGAAACCGATAGTGGACGACTATGTAATGAAATATTCTTAGTGATTTTCATCAAGTCTGTAATTCTCATATCTATCAAGTTTGTAATTCATGCACTTTTCATCTAGTTTTATATTTGTTATACATTGAACCACATATGAACTATTCAATATAAATTTAAGAAATTGACGCGAGCGGCAAGATCAATATACTGCGGTTTGGTCAAGAACACTTACAGTTGTTCGTGGAGTGGCCTACGATGGTGCAATGCAGTGGCCAGAGGCGGTGGAGAACCCAAATGCGAGCGGCAATGGTGGTGCAGGAGCGAAAAAGGGAACATCGGGGAGGCTAGGGTTTTCCGCGCGCAAGTGCACACCTATTTGGAAATGTGATTAGTTGGACTGGAGGGAAAATCGTGCGGGTTTAACCTAATATAGGAATCTTTACTATCGGTTAATAATCATAAAACCTATAGTAAATACAATGGCAGTTATGGTTTGGAGTATTGCCATTGTATTTCACTATCGGTTTTATGATTATTAACCGATAGTAAATTAATCCACTATACAAGATCAAACCAAATTGTAGAATAGGGTCTCATAACACAATATGTATTACTATCGGTTGGGAACAAGAAACCGATATTAGACCTTAAATTCATATCAGTTTGGAAATTGAAACCGATAGTAAAATACAATGTTAGTGACCCTAAAGGGTTTTCCTAAGAACAATTATAGATGGGTTTCAGTATATCATTTTGCACTTGTAAAGACACCTGAAACCCCATGCAAATGACTTCCAATAATTTTGAAATAAATTAATAGTAAAGACCAATCATGGAACATAAGGAATCATACATATAAAAACTTTCTTTGAATAGCCAATCAAGATGGGGATATCGAAATGACAAACCAGCCAAAAACCACGAGGAATCTGAACTTTGAAGTTTCCATATTGATTTGTGAAAAGAATCAATTATTGCTCAAATCAACTCCAATTGAAATGAAAATTTGCAGAAATGATTCTCAATGCATCACGTATGTTTTCCCAAAGAATTTTTGAAAAATGATTTGAAGAATTCTTCGATTAAAGATCCAAGTTAGGGTTTGGAGTATTGCCATTGTATTTCACTATCGATTTTATGATTATTAACTGATAGTAAATTAATCCACTGTACAAGATCAAACCAAATTGTAGAACAGGGTCTCATAACACAATATGTATTACTATCGGTTGGGAACAAGAAACCGATATTAGACCTTAAATTCATATCGGTTTGGAAATTGAAACCGATAGTAAAATACAATGTTAGTGACCCTAAAGGGTTTTCCTGAGAACAATTATAGATGGGTTTCAGTACATCATTTTGCACTTGTAAAGACACCTGAAACCCCATGCAAATGACTTCCAATTATTTTGAAATAAATTAACAGTAAAGACCAATCATGGAACATAAGGAATCATGCATATAGAAACTTTCTTCGAATAGCCAATCAAGATGGAGATATCAAAATGACAAACCATCCAAAAACCACGAGGAATCTGAACTTTGCAGTTTTCATATTGATTTGTTAAAATAATCAATTATTGCTCAAATCAACTCCAATTGAAATGAAAATTTGCAAAAATGATTCTCAATGCATCACGTATGTTTTCCCAAAGAATTTTTGAAAAATGATTTGAAGAATTCTTCGATTAAAGATCCAAGTAATATACGTCACTTACATATTACAAATTAGTCAAGAATGGTTGTCCACCCATAATCCTTCTTCGTGGTCGTCTCGCAGGGATAGATTGAAGAATTCCATCTAAAAATGGAGGTAGTTCGTCAAACTGATCATACTCTTCTTCATCTACAATGTCTTCGACCCCAACAATATGTCTCTTACTGTGAAGGAAAATGTGCAACTTTGGATTGGCCGAGTCAACGATGTAGAACACCTGTGTGGCTTGCTCAGCAAGTATAAATGGATCATCTTGGTGTGCGACTCTACTGAGATCGACGAGAGTAAACCCATAATTGTCGACTTTAACACCTCGAGGGATTTCGACCCATTGGCATCGAAATAAAGGAATCTTAAGTAATACGTAATCGAGCTCCCATATTTTCTCAATAACACCATAATGTGAGTTGAGTGCCCTTACTGCTCTGGCATCCTCTGAAATAGCAAGTAGTGTCAATCCACCACATTGCATACTACTCTTGTCATCCTGAGTTCTTGTGTCAAATGAATAGCCATTGATGTCATACCCCTGCCAAGTCCCTACAGTAAATCTAGGCCCTCTGGCCAACCATGTAACAACTTCATCTACATTGCCCTCAGAAGCTTGCAGGACTCTATTTTCAATCCACCCAGCAAAATTCCTGTTATGTTCTCTGGTGACCCAAATCTCCAGCTTCGAAGGATTCTGTTTCCGTAACATTCCTTGTGCTCGTGTATGTATGGCTCCACCCCCCATCATGTGCTGTAAGACCCAAAAATGGGCTTTTGCATACAGATCACTAGAGGGGATGACTGCTTTGAATCCAATCGTTCCAATGCCCTAAAGCCTGCCCTCATGCCGGGACATAAGAACACCAATTGGGTCCACTACCACAGAAACAGACATCCTGGATGGCACATCACAGACGGGTATGAACTGTTCAATGGAAAACCGTCTGCGAAGGCCGGTCGGGAGAATATGTTCAGATATCACAGACGGTTCTGATGTCAAAAACAACTGTGACAGTAAACCAGACGGTTCTGAACACAAAACCGTCTGTGATAGTCTACTTATCACAGACGGCTCTAACTTAAAAATCGACTGTGATAGATACAATCGGTTCCCAGCTGAGAATCGTCTGTAATAGTCTACTTATCACAGACGGTTCTAACCTAAAACCCGACTATAATATATACAATCGATTCCAAGCTGAGAACCGTCTGTGATAAGTATACTATCACAGACGGTTCGGAACTCAGAACCGACTGTGATTTATACAGTCGGTTGTGAACTACGAAGTGTCTGTGATAGTCTACTTATCACAGACGGTTCTGATGTCTAAACCGACTGGAAAAGTACTGGCGCTTCGAATTCTCAATTGTGATCATTTCTGTCTCCGATCTTCGCGCACGGCGCCTAGGAGAACACGAAGCATCGCTTTGGAAGTTCTATAAATTGACAGTGGAAAAATTGTCATTTACTTTACAAGTTTTTATAGTTCTCAGACTGTTTGACTCCTTAGCTTCTCTGCGCCAACGGCATCCTTGATGGCATCGTCAGCCTCGCCCTCCCCGGTAAGAACTCTCAATCTTTTGGACTTACCCCTGTATTGTTAATCCCTGTTCAATACATTCTTGATCTGTTGATTTGCACAGGGAAGGGGAGCCGTGGAAGACACTGGCAAAGTCAAGGCCGAGCTGAGGGCCCTCCAGGAGGAGCACAAGCTCCTCACGGAGAAGCACACTCGGCTATGGCTTGACCTTGAGGATCTCTTCCAGCGCATTCAGCGCATGAAGACGGATGGTGACAATGCTAGGGCGAGGACGAGGCGTCTTCGCGAGGAGAAGAAAGCCGCGGATATGACCATCGCTGGCTGCAGTTTGACAATGAAGGATACCATCACGAAGCTGAGGGAGGTCGCAGGCCTTCTCGACGCTGTAGTAGTTGATCCTGAGAAGGACAACTTGTCGCTGGAGGAGTCCTGCGTCCTGGCTGCAAGTCAAACTGACTTTATTCTAGATGCAGCCAGGGCTAAGACCACTCCTTGACCTAGCATTCTATATTTTTACTTTTTTTTGTAAGTGATGAAAAAAATTATTGAAAACTTTATTCTTATGTCAACTTTCCAATTTTCCAGCACATTCTTGGACTGCATGCAATCTTCCCTCTTTCTTTATCTTTCTTTAGCTTTTGTCGAACATTCGACCATACAAAGGTATGTACACTGTGTGCGATCAAGGAACGACTATCGCGATCTTTGTCTTGTGAGGGCAGTCCATCGGAGCTCTTCAAATAATATAGAAACAATATAGAAGTCGCAGGTCCCATGCATAATATAAAAAGAATATAGAAGTTATATATCAACGTGCTTTGAATATCACAAACGGCTCTGAGGTAAAAAAAACGTCTGTGATAGTCACATTAGAGACGGTTTTGATGAAAGGCCCGACTGTGATAGTCCCAACAGTGTCCGCCGCCTCGAATTCTCAACTTCTATCAATATCACAGACGGTTTTTAACGCCAAACCGTTTGTGATAGTAATATTACAGACGGATTTTATCTAAGGACCGATTGTGATTGTCAAACAGTTATCGACGCTTCAAATTCTCAACTTTTTTCAAATTCTCAGCGGTTCAACTGGAAGCAAAACTCCAGGGAGGGAACAAGTATTTGTAGAAGTCGAACAGTTCAATATTCAACAGACATATTAAAGACGATTCGGACATCAGAACCGTCTGTAATATTAACGCAGACGGTTTTGATATCCCAACCGTCTGTGATAGTCCCAATAGTGCAATTCTCTACATGCAATTGTTGATAACCGCACATAATAACAGCGCAGATGAAGAGACTTATTTATTTACTTCAAATTTAATTTGCATCGAATTATGTAATCTGACGCTTCAACTTCCAAAGTGGGCACTACTGTTTTGCCGTGTTCCAGTTTATCTCCCGAGAATATTTATCATGACGGTATTGATCTTGAAAAGAAAGTAGTGTGCTCCACTTCAAATTCTCAACAGTGTGTTGTGTCTTTTCCATTTCTGATGTTTGCACGGCGCACTAACCTGGGGACACGAAGCGTCGACTTGGAAATTGTTTTTCATTAATGTTGAAAAAATGAACTAAAAATTTGTTCTTATGTAAATTTTGCAATTTTCCCTCATTTCTTGGAGAAAGAGAAGTGGAGCGGTTCGAATGGAAGCAAAACACTCCAGGGAGGGAACAAGTATTTGAAGAAGTCGAACAGTTCAATATTCCAAGCATAGTAAAGATGGTTCAGACATCAGAACCGTCTGTAATAGTCATATTACAGACGGTTTGGATATGAGAACCGTCTGTAATATTAAAGCAGACGGTTTGATATCCCAACCGTCTGTGATAGTCCCAACAGTGCCCACCCTTCGAATTATCTACATGCAATTGTTGATAACCGCACATAATAACTGAGCATATGAAGAGACTTAATTATTTACTTCAAATTTAATTTGCATCGAATTATCTAATCTGACTCTTCAACTTCCTTTTCCGTGTTGCAGTTTATCTCCCGAGAAGTTATCATGAATTTATTGAGCTTGAAAACCAGTAGTGCGCTTTTTAAAACTCGAGGCACCCACGCATATGAATCGTCACCTTCTGTTTCTATAAATAGCGAGGCTCCTAAATCCATGTCTTTATTCCCTCCTCAACTCCCACCTTGATGGCAAGCCGAGATTCCAATGAGGTTATTGAAATTGAGAGTGATGAGGAAGAGATAAGGAATGAACTCGATCAGGATCTTCAGAAAGTAAGTCCTCTCTGAAACTCTAATGCAGATCTTTCTTTTATGACTTGATTAACTCGAAACAAATGCATTTCGAAATCCACAGGTGCCTGAGGAAATGCTCCCTCCAAAGAAGAGACTTAGAAATGATGAAAGATCCTCCAGTGGAGCTGCAGCGAAGACTCTAGAGGGTGCTGAGGCCTGTGTTGCCACATTGCCCCTTGCAACCCCTCCAGTTGCATCGACTCCACCTTTGGAGATTCACAATAATCCTTCCAATATCCCCTCTTCAACACCTTTGTATCATCAGCTTTTCTTGGATGATCAACTTTCTGGGGTAAGGCTCACACTTCCACGTCCAAATCCACTCTGAAGCTTGGCAATCATCTTCACCCTCCCAGCATACGTCCCTAGGAGAAGCTGGAGAAGCATATGTGCAGGAGGAGAAAGCTGCCTTGTGCAGAACTATCCAAAAAAAAAAAAGTGGCGCTGGAGAAGCATTCTGAGGGGATGTCTTTTGCCATTCTGCACTTGGCAGAGTGCTTTGAGTTGCAGCTTCATCTCCACCTTTGTTGTATCAACTTTAATTTCTTGGATGATCCTACTGATGCCAAATCCACTCCTTTGCTGAGAGATGATGTTGATAGTCTTAGAGCCATTGGTAGTTCTCCTGGGGCGGCCAGTGTAGATCCTACTGATGCCAATACGTCCCTAGGAGAACTTTGTAAGTTACTTTCGGAACCGGTCGACGCTAATTAATTTGTCGCTTAATTGTATCTCTTATGTATGCAAAGATTGTAAGAAATAAGAAATTTCTTTTCCTTACATATCTGGCTTTTCGATTGATTATGTAACTGATAATCACCAAATGATGTTCTGTGTGAAAATGTTAACAAGAAAATACTGCTGCGAATTACAGACGGTTTTAATTTCAGGACCGACTGTAATAGTCTCAAAATTCTTTGAAGATCCACAGACATATATACAACAAATATGAAAAACAAGATAAAACCAAATATTCTGAACGTTCATTTTTTAAAATACTAACATTGAAATAAGATAGAACCAAATATGAAAAATAAGTGGAACAACTGATGACCAGTAGTCGAATGCAAACAAACAATTTGGGATATTATAGACGGTTCGGACCTTAAAACCATCTGTGATAATCTTGCAGATTGTTGATTTTATAATTAACACAGACGGTTCTGAGGTAAAAACCGACTGTGATAATCACGTACGGTTCTGATGTAAAATCCGACAGTAATAATCACAGACGGTTCTGAAGTAAAAACCGACTGTGATAGTAAGGTGGACGGTTTTGACCTAGGAACCGTCTGTGATATTGTAATTATCACGGATGGTTTGGAGTTCATAATCGTCTGTGATATTTCTGTCATAGTATCACAAAATGCGCCGATATTACCGACGGTTAATAGAGTGAAACCCGTCAGTGATATTCTGTTCTTCAAAATGCACCGATATTACTGATGGTAGTATATAGAACCGTATGTATTGAACCTGGTATAAAAGGTCTTTTGGCGGATGTTTTGAGCTAGTTGTTCTCTCTTGCTCGACCTACACTTGTCCAGTTCGAAGAGATTTGGGGCAAGGAAGAGCGAAATCTCGAAAGGCCGGGGGAGCATTTGGGGGCAAAAATTTGAGGATCGAACCAAGGTTGGTACTTGCTCCCAAGGCATACACATTACTTGATTTCATCATCAATATCGATCTCCATTGATTTACTAATTAGCATGTGTATGAATTTGATTAATTGCAGATGGTCTGAGACTGGATGTATAATGACAACCGAGTGGGTGAGGAATACATGAAAGGTGTTTTTGAATTCGAAAAGGTTGCTGAGCAAGACATGGCGAAGAAGGGTTTACCATATATGTACTGTCCTTGTGTAGACTGCCAGAATATTAAGATGTTCACCAACTCATCTCAAATTGTCGCCCACTTGATCCGATGTGGTTTCAAAAAGGGGTACACGTGTTGGGTCCACCATGGAGAAGAGCCAACTGCAGAAACAAGTGCCACTCAGGTTGAGGAACAGGACATGTCGGATCCGAACAACGACTTCGACGAGGATATGCCAGAGGATGACCATTTAGATGACATGTTGCGTGATGTGGAGGGAAATTACAGTGAAAGAGAGTTTGGCAAATTCAAACGCTTGATTGAGGACTCAGAAAAGCCGTTGTTCCCTGGTTGCAAGTCGAAGTACACAAAGTTGGCCTCTGTGCTTGAACTGTTAAAATTGAAGGCAAGCAATAGCTGGACCGACAAGAGTTTCACAGCATTGTTAGATCTTTTGGCGGACTTGCTCTCGGAAGGAAACGAGTTGCCAAAAAACACCTACCAAGTGAAAAAGCTGTTGTGTCCTTTGGGAATGGAAGTAGAAAGGATACACGCATGCCCTAATGATTGCATCCTTTACCGTAACGACTACAAGGATATGCATGTTTGTCCGGTGTGCGGCACATCCCGCTATAAGCGTACTAAGAACCGAACAGACGACGGCGACTACGCTGAGATAAACCAAGGACCTCCTGCTAAGGTGTTGTGGTATTTGCCAGTCATTCCCCGCTTGCAGCGTTTGTTTGCAAACCGTAAAGAGGCAAAATTACTGCGTTGGCACTCGGAAGACCGGAAGAAGGATGGAAAGCTGAGACACCCCACTGATTCTTCGCAGTGGAGAAACATCGACAGGGAATTTGTTAACTTTGGAGCAGAATTGAGGAATATAAGGTTCGGGTTGAGTACCGATGGAATTAATCCTTTGGGTAACATGAGCAGTCGGCATAGCACTTGGCCGGTTCTTTTGTGTATCTACAACCTTCCTCCTTGGTTGTGTATGAAGCACAAGTACATCATGATGTCTCTACTTATCTCAGGACCAAAACAACCCGGAAACGATATTGATGTGTACCTAGCACCATTGATAGAGGATCTCCTAACAATGTGGAATGAAGGGGTGCAAGTATGGGACGCATACAAACGAGAGAACTTCATCCTACGTGCTATTATATTCTGCACTATCAACGATTTCCTTGCCCTTGGAAATTTGTCGGGCCGTACTATGAAAGGAGCCAAAGCCTGCCCCCACTGCGAAGATGAGACTGAGAGCGTGTGGCTGAAGAATTGCAGGAAAACAGTGTACATGCGTCACCGTAGGTTTCTTCCGAAGAATGACGCGTATCGTAAGAGGAAGAGGGAATTTGATGGCCACAAGGAAGATGGTTCAGCCCCGAAGCCTACGCGCGGGAAAGATGTTTACTCACGGGTGAAGGACATAGACGTTGTGTTTGGAAAGGATGGTAAATTGAAACGCTGCACGAAGAACACTTGGAAGAAGAGATCGATATTTTGGGACTTACCATATTGGGAGCATTTAGAGGTTCGTCATTGCATTGATGTCATGCATGTAGAGAAGAATGTTTGTGACAGTTTAATCGGCCTATTGCTGAACATTCCAGGGAAGACAAAGGATGGCCTCAATGTGCGGCGTGACATGATCGAAATGAGAATCAGGCCCGAGCTAGCACCGAGAGAGGATGATAAAGGCCGTATATACCTCCCCCCTGCATGCTACACTTTGTGCAAGGCTGAGAGGACAGAACTCTGTAAGTGTCTCTGTGGTATTAAAGTTCCATCGGGTTACTCCGCAAATATGAAAAAGCTTGTGTCCATGGGCGATTTGAAATTGCTGGGTATGAAGTCTCATGATTGTCACGTGTTGATGACACAAATGCTTCCTGTTGCCATCAGGAGTATTCTGCCGCATAAGGTCAGAGAGACGATCACGAGGCTATGTTTTTTCTTCAATGCAATTTCTTGCAAGGTCATTGATCCCGATGGACTGGATTCTCTGCAGAGCGAGGTGGTTCGAACTCTCTGTCAGCTTGAGATGTATTTTCCTCCATCGTTTTTTGATATCATGGTCCATCTCACCGTCCACCTTGTCAGAGAAATCAAGATATGTGGACCCGTGTTCCTACGTTATATGTATCCATTCGAGAGGTACATGGGTGTACTTAAGGCCTACGTGAGGAATCGGTCCTGGCCCGAGGGTAGCATTGTCGAAGGTTATGCAGCGGAAGAGGTTGTTGAGTTTTGCGTCGATTACATGGCCGAGGTAGAAGCAATAGGAGTTCCTGTGCCTTGTCACGAGGGGAGGCTTGATGGTGTTGGCACTATTGGACGGAGGGCCATCACTCCTGATTTCGATATGTACTCGAAAGCTCATTTTTGGGTCTTGCAACACATGACGGAGGTGTCTCCATACATCGACGAGCACAAGGAGATGCTACGACAAGACAATCCTCGCCAATCCGAGGTTTGGATCACGGGACAACATAACAGTCGATTCAACGCGTGGATGAAGGTGCGAATCACCGGAGAGTCCGCAAGTGAGAACCTTAAATGGTTGGCAAAAGGGCCCACGTTTACTGTACAGACATGGCAGGGATACGACATCAATGGGTACACATTTTACACGAAAGCTCAAGATCGAAAGAGCACTGTGCAAAATAGTGGAGTGAGCGTAGAAGCTTTCCATGAGGGGTTCACCAAGACAGGCCCAACAAGGGTAGTACGTGGATTGAACTCGTACTACGGGTTCATTGAAGAAATTTGGGAGCTCGATTACGTACTGTTAAATATTCGCCTGTTTCGATGCCGATGGGTCCAAATCCCACAGGGTGTGAAGGTTGACAGTTATGGTTTCACTTCTGTGGATCTCGATCGCGTTGCTTATAAAGATGAGCCATTCATACTTGCAAATCAAGCCATTTAGGTCATTTATGTCACTGACCCGGCCAATATGAAGTGGCACGTCGTCCTTCATGGCAAGAGAAGGATTGTTGGAGTTGAAAATGTCGTAGACGAGGAGGAATACAATCAATTTGATGAGATTCCTCCATTTGGAGATGGCGTACAGGTCGATACTGAAGACACCGACGAAACTAGTTACGTGCGTATGGATCACTAGGAAGGGTTATACTTTAAAGGTAATCAACTGTATGTCCTTATCTCTCTGTTTCCATCGGTATAGCTTATATCTCCTTTAATTCTCGTCTTTGCAGGGCCGTGGCAAGTGGAAAGTTGAGGATAACATGGCTGTGTACGTGGAAATTGTCGTTGAAAGTTCCCATTTGTATGTAACATTAACTTGAGCATGCTCCACGTACATTGTATGTTAAATTTATTTGAGCATGCTCCACATTGTAACCAATTATTGGATCTACGTACACTGTAACCAATTTACAGAGCATTTGGACTACATTTGAAATCTCTGAGTGTTCATTTAAAACAAGTTTTCGAGCATTCAGAGTTGAAAGCTACAGATCAGTTTCAAGTTGTAAAACTAACATTCAATAGAGAGATTATAACGGACGGTTTTGACCTATCACCGACAGGTATGAATATAGAACTGACTGTGATATTCCCAACAGCGTCTCCGACTCTTCAAGTGTACACGTGCACGGTCGATTCTCAAGTCGCAACCGTCTGTGATAATCTCAGTCACAGTCGGTTCTCAACTCACAACCGTCTGTGATAATCTCTCACTTTGTAGATTACCACAGACGGTTTTTATTTGAGAACCGACTGTGATAATATTATCACAGACGGTTATATATATAGAACCGACTGTGATATTTTCAACAGTGTCCGACTCTTCGAGTTCTTGATGTGCACCGTCGGTTCTCAATTCCAAACCGTCTGTGATAATCAGAGTCACAGTCGGCTCTCAACTCAATACCGTCTGTGATAATCTCTCTGGTGACTATGTCGATTATTACAGATGGTTCTGATGCGAGAACCGACTGTGATAATATTATCACAGACGGTTGTGAGCGTTGGACCGACTGTGATAATATCGTCGCGGTTAATAGTTCAAGGCGGGATTTGTCCCGCTCATTCCAGTCTTCGCAACTGTTTGCCCTAGCTCTCTCCGCCCTCGCACCGTCCATCGCGATCACCTCCATCGCCTCCCACCTTCTCCTCCTCTCCGTCCGTCGCGATCACCTGCATCGCCTTTCCACCGTCAGGCGCGATCACCTCCATCGCCCTCCCGCCTCCGACGCGATCACCTCCATCGCCTCCCCACCGTTTCTGTCATTCTTGGTTAATTATAAGTATATGGGTTTTGTTATAGAATTATTAGTTGCAGATTTACTTAAATTGTTCTCTCTTTCACTTATGTTAGGAACTATGTCTGGTGACGAAATGCACCACTCGGGGAGTCAGGGTGACCTTTCTGGCGATGAGACGCCTGGGCCGGAGGTCGCTTCGTCCGCCGTGACCCCGCACAAGAAGAGAAAGGGGCGAGGCCGGACGACATGCGCGCGTCTGGACAAGCGGGACAAGCAGCACGTCCAGTTCGACGACAATGGTGCCGGAAGCTCCGGACAAACTTGTCGGTCAGTACCGCTCACTATGCAGCAAAGTGGCAAGGGAGCGGGTGCCCATCACCACCTCCGACTGGGGTCAAGTGCCCCCAGAGTGCAAGGATGCGCTGTGGGAAGAAATGCAGGCGGCGTTTCACATTCCCGAGGATCGCCACTTCATCATCCGCCGGAGGACACTGATGTCAATAAACAAGGCGTGGAGGAACTTCAAGAGCCACCTTGTCAAGCTCTATGTGAAGGAGTCGAAGACCCCCTTCGATGACTTCCCTTTTGTGACTCCCGAGGCATGGCAGCAGTTCGTCGAGATGAAGGCCAAGCCAGAGTTCCAGGAGCTTAGTGCGAAGGGCCAGGCTAACCAGGCCAAGAATACCCACCCACACAGACTAGGCAGTGGTGGGTATGTGGGGAAGAAGGCGTTGTGGAGGAAGCAGGACGAGGAGGCTTCCTAGTCTTCAGCCGGCAGTCCTTATGCGGGCATAACGGACGTGTGCGCCCGCAATTGGTGCCGAGCAAGATTGACGATGAACTCCTCCGGAAGCGTCTCTGTGAGTAACCCTGCGGACAGGGAAGTGATCGACCGGCTGGTAAGATTGTCCGATCACGTACTATCCTCGTAACACGCATGCAATGGGCTGTATTGCTAAGTTCTCCTGTTGCAAGTGACGTTGAGTGCGCAGGCGGCATCCGGAGAGTTCAACCCGAGGAGGGACAGGGATATCCTCACAGCGGCGCTAGGAAACAAGGAGCATCCAGGCCGCGTGCGCGGCCTCGGTGCCACTGTGCCTTGGAGGCATGGTTTCCCTGATGATGAGGAGGCGACTAAGAGGAGAAAGAGATCCCACCAAGCTCGCAATGAACGGCTCAAGGAGGAGATGCGATCGGAGTTCGCTGTTCGGGACAAAGCACTCCTGCAGCAGTTGTCGGAGATGCGGTCCATGTATGAAGAGCTAAGAAAGGCGACCCAGGGCACCCCCTTCTAGCAGCGGAAGTACCGACCCCCATTCTTGGCCACCGTAGTAGCTGCGCGTCTGCGCCGGGGTCTTCGCAGACGGAGCCCTCTCCAAAGTATCCGGTGGACTTTCTGCAGGTAATGACCGTTTGTCTATGTTAATTCATTCGAAAGTGAAAAGCGGGGAAATTCAACATGTTAATGCGCACTGTTTGTAGGAACCCGCCTCCTGCAAGCTTATGGTGCTGGCCGGTCTCTTCCCGATCGAGGCTGCCCGTGGGATGGCGCAACCATGCACGGCGGGGGCCACAATCCATGGTGCCCCTCTATGTGAGGGTTTTGCATGGGTCCAGGTGGACAGTGTCTTTGACCATTGCAAGGGTTTTCCGTTGGAGAAGCCGCCGAACGACGAGATTACCACTCTCGGGGATGCGGTGCACACGTTCGTGCAATGGCCCAAGAAAGACATCGTCCTGTATGAGGTAATTCCCCCACCAGTTTCATAATTCGTACTGTAATAATAGCCCTCAGAGTTAGTGTCCTAATACGTAGGTTCTTACATCACAGACATCACAGACCGACACACGGCCTACTAGCCAGCATACCCCTCCGATGACGAAGCTGACTCCTACTAAGAGGCAACCATTCAAGAAGCTGGCTAGTAGGGGAAAAGCAAAGAAGAGCCCGGCGAAGGAGAGCGAGAAGAGTACTGCGCCAGCTCTCATACCGTTCGCTCTGGGGATGCCCATGGCCTCCGATACCGCAATTTCGACCATGGGGTTAGCATGCCAGAGCCTGCATGCATGGTACATGAAGAGGACAAACCAGACCAGGACGCAGCGTCCGACGCACATCATGGTCAAGTACACCGTGGCAGAGTTCCATAACGACATTGGGACCTACTCGGTGACCTTCGAAGACCTGCACAATTTACTGAATAAAGATGCGCTCGACTTGTCAATCCTATGGTCTTGGGTGCTGTAAGTATCCTACTATCCATGCATATACAGATATATGTCATTTATTAATTGGTTACTTCCGTGCAGCTGCATGACCAACTATGCCAAATCTAAGGGCATACCTATTGGTTTCTTGGACCCCCAGATGGTCGTCGAGGTGATGTTTAGGACCGACGCAGACTTCGTTGTCGACTACATCAAAAGAGGGTTGCTTGCTCAGGTCGACAAGGAGTATATACTTGTACCCTACAACCAGAGGTGAGTGCTTTCATCAGTACTTCACCCGTAGATTAGTGTCTCCATGTGCACACCCCCAAATTTAGATTAAATTTTTAATTCTTTACGTGTAATATGTAGCTACCACTGGATCCTGCTGCTACTTATTCCGAAAAGCAACAAGGTGTTCTACCTTGACTCATTGCAGAGGAAAGGGTACTCGTATTGCGGCGCACGAGATGTATTCAAAAGGTGATGTGGACCTGTCCTGCATGCATCTAGATTTACCGTCCTCAAATTGTCAATTTCGGCTATCCTCAAACTGTCAATTTTGACTATGTACAGGTCTTTCACGAAGTACTTTGCCGAGGTAGGGAGACAACACGAGCGGCGAGCCGATAAGTTTCAGTGGTTACAATTTTCGGTACAAATTTCAACTGGCATCTGTTTTACTTTATAACTTGTCCCCACCTAACTCTCGGTCTGTAAATTGGCAGTGCCATCAGCAGCCGGACGACAATACATGTGGGTTCTACGTGAGGCGCCACATGTATGACCTGATCATCACCCCTCACCGGCCAGATTTCCCCAAGGTATACAACTGCTCCCCTTTGTATCGATTTGACAGAATTTACAACTGCAGCTAATTTTTTATGTACCAACTCTTGCTGCAGGGGGTCGACTTCCCTTCAGAAAGCCTTGACCCTCGGCAGATTGGTGTCCGAGGGATGCTCGCTGAGTTTTTCCTTTTGGAGGTCATATCAACCAAGGGGAAGTTTAGGGACCCGCAAGGTTCGTATTAGTGCGGCCTTACATTTATTTGTACATGTAACACACTGACTTTAATTATCGATTACATTTATTTGTTCAATTGTACATATTTCTGAGTTCTGTGCTGTATATATGAAATGATAGAACAGAGGGGTACAAATATATTTGAGTACTGTGCATATGAAACTGTATATATTTGAGTACTGTACAAATATATTTCTAAGTTCAATTGTACAAATATATATGAGACTGTATATATTTGAGTACTGTGCATGTATGAAATTCATGAACTATATATATGAAATGCAATTTGTATAGAGGACATCGGTGACTGTTATAATCTCAGACGGTTTGTAAGATCAAAACCGTCTGTATGCACAGACGGTTTTGATCTTACAAACCATCTGAGATTATAACAGTCACCGATAATGACACTATCACAGATGGTGTTGACCTGAAAACCGTCTGTGATATCACACTATCACAGACGGTTCTGAGATTATAACACTATCACAGACGGTTCTAACCTAAAAACCGTCAGTGATATTCACTATTACAGATGGTTCTGAGAGTATAATATCACAGACGGTTTCAAGATTACCACCGTCGCTGATAATGACAATATCGCAGATGGTTTTGACCTCACAGCCGTCTGTGATACTCTAAATACACAGACGGTTTGACATCAGAACCGTCTGCGATACTCATATTATTACTGACGGTTTTGAGATCAAAACCGTCTATGTTAGTATGAGTATCTGAGACGGCTTTGATGTCATAACAGTCTGTGTATTTGGAGTACCACAGATGGTTCTGATATCAAAACCGTCTATGATAATTTGAGTATCACAGACGGTTCTGATGTTAAAACCGTCTCTGGTAATCTGAGTATCACAGACGGTTCTGATCTCAGAACCGTCTCTGATAATTTGAGTATCATAGACAGTTGTTATCTCAGAACCGTCTCTGATAATGTGAGGATCCCAGATGGTTTTGACATCAGAACCGTCTGTGAAACTCAAATTATCAGAGATGGTTCTGAGATTAAAACCATCTGTGATAGTATGAGTATCAGAGACGAGTCTGATGTGAGAACGGTCTGTGAAGTATGAGTATCACAGACGGTTCTGATGTTATAACAGTCTGTGTAGTATGAGTATCACAGACGGTTCTGATCTTATAACAGTCTGTGAAGTATTAGTATCACAGACTGTTTTGATCTTATAACAGTCTGTGAATGGAGAGATCACAGATGGTTGAAAACATCAAAAACCGTCTGTGATAGTACATGATTATCACTGACTCGAATATCACTGACGGGTAAGAACCGTCTGTGATGACATTTTTCACTCGACTGTGATGATGAATTCTGTAGTAGTGGTCAACCCCGGCCATATAGTTGGTGCAAAATTCAATCACCTCCTCGGCGGTATAACCTTCAATGATACTGCCCTCAAGCCGATGTCGATTCCTTACATATCCCTTCAAGATACTCATAAATCTCTCAAATGGATACATGTAGCGCAGGAACACGGGTCCACAAAACTTAATTTCTCTGACAAGGTGAACAATTAGATGGACCATAACATCAGAAAAAGATGGAGGGAAATACATCTCCAGCTGACAAAGAGTTGTAGTCACATCGCGTTGCAAATCATCCAGTCCATTCAGATCAATTACTTACAAGGACACAGTTGCAGCAAATATTCAGATCGAAAAAATCTGACAAGTTCCACGAATGGAGCTAATTAACTTGCTAGGAGTACACGCTTACCTTGCCAGATATTGTGTTGAAGAAATAACATAGCTTTGTAATTGTCTCTCTGACTTTGACTGGGAGAATGCCTCTGATAGCAATGGGAAGCATTTGTGACATCAGTACATGAAAATCATGGGACTTCATACCAACCAGTTTCAAGTCTTTCATGGACACAAGTTTTTTCAAGTTCGCAGAATACCCGCATGGAACTTTGACACCATATAGGCACTGACAGAGTTCTGTTTTTTCTCTTTTTGACAAAGTATAGCAGGCCGGGGGGAGGTATGTACACTTTCCCTTCTCCAACGGTGCAAGCTCAGTCTTTATGCCCATGTCGAGCATGTCACGGCGAACGTTGATGCCATCTTTCGTCTTTCCTACAATGTTCAACAACAAACCAATCAAACTGTCACAAACATTTTTCTCCACGTGCATGACATCAATGCAATGTCGAACTTGTAAGTGCTTCCAATATGGCAGATCCCAAAGAATCGATCTCTTCTTCCAAACATTTTTTCCTGGAGGTTTAGAACATTTACCGAACTCAACTTTGATGCCCTTCACGTGCAAGTAAAGCTCCTTACCAGACAAAAACACTGGGGCTGATCCTTTCTCAGGCTTCCCATTAAATGACTTACTCTTCTTACGGTAGGCGTGATGCATCGGAAGGAATCTGCGGTGACCCATGTACATTGTTTTTCTGCAGTTCGGTAACCACATGCTTTTAGTTTCATCCAGGCAAATAGGACATGCCTTGCCTCCTTTCGTACTATACCCCAACAAATTTCCATAGGCCGGTAAATCATTTATGGTGAAAATATCATGGCCCGCAACATGAAATTCTCTCTCTTATGTGCATCCCACACCCACACCCCTTCGCTCCACAATTTATATAAGTCCTTGACTAACAGTGATAGAAACACGTCAATATCATTCCCGGATTGTCTGGGTCCTGAAATTAGTAACGACATCATGATGTACTTACGCTTCATACAAAACCAAGGAGGAAGATTGTAGATGCATAAAAGAACCGGCCAAGTGCTATGCCGACTGCTCATATTTCCGTGTGGATTCATACCATCCATACTCAGCCCAAACCTTATATTCCTCACTTCATTGCCAAACTCACCGAATGTTCTGTTAATGTTTCTCCATTGAATAGAATCAGCTGGATGTCATAGTTTTCCGTCTTGTTTCCGACCTTCACCATGCCAACGCAAGTACTTCACATCTTTCGGATTTGCAAACAGCCGTTTCAATCTAGGAATCACAGGAAAATACCACACAGTTTTGGCCTGAGGCCCTTTCTTTACCTAATCACATCCATTGTGATAAATTCTGTCCCCATGCTTATACCGCAATGCACCGCATCTTGGACAAACATGAGAATCCTCGGACTCGTTATGGTATAGAACACATTCATTTGGGCATGCATGTATTCTTTCGATTTCCATTCCCAACGGACACAATAGTTTTTCGGCCTTGTAAACCGATCTTGGCAACTCATTTCCCTCTGGAAGCATGTCCGCTAACAGATCTAATAGCGCCGTGAAACTCTTATCGCTCCAACCGTTGCTTGCCTTCAAGTTATATAATCTCAACACAGAAGACAACTTTATAAATTTTGCACATCCGGGGAACAAAGGCTTCTCAGAATCAACAATTAATTTCTCAAATTTAGCAAAATCGTTTTTGCTGTAATCTTCTTCTACATCACGTAACATTTCATTTAAATTGTCGTCATCTACATGCACATCCGAATGAACATTATCAATGTTCTGATGATCATCATTACTGCAATCCACTTCCGTGTGCTGCTGAGTGCTAGCGGTGCTCGTTTCCTCAAGATCTTCACCATGCCATATCCAACGGGTATAGCGTGCGTTAAAACCATGATGAATCAAATGACTCCTAATCTGATCAGAGTTGCCGAACCTCTTTAAGTTCATACAATCTATACAAGGACAATGCATATCTTTCTCTCCCTTCTTCGCCTTTTCTTGCTCAGCAAATTTAATAAATCCATTCACACCCTCCAAATACTCAACAGTAGTACGTTTTATTCCATACATCCAATATTCTCGGTCCATCTACAATTATTCCAAAAAATTGACAAATTTAAATAAATAATTAATGACTCAGGGCATGCATGCATGAAACATCATCAATTAGCTAGGCCATATGTGTGTACAGCTACTTAATTACATTAAATGGATATATATGAAAACCTAATTAACTTGATGCATTAATTGGAAGAGCCAGCTAGCTAGCTGGTTAACTTCAGCCATAAATCATTCCTAGCTTAACTTCAGCAAGCTATAGCTAGCTAGCCAACCTATCCTTCTAGCTAGTTTGGAGCTACATGTATCTAGTTTAATAAATTGGAAGTAGAGAGAGAGGGAGAGTGTGAAAGAGTGATCGAGAGAGAGAGAGGTGATGACAAGATGACAATACCGAGGGGGATCAAATTATCAACCTCTCAGCTAGCTTCTCCAGATCATTCTAGCTTGGAGCGTGGATGTACGTATGGTAGAAATGAATCGAGGATGCAGAGCAGAGATCAAGATAAGTTGTGCAAGTTTACTATCGGTTCAAAATCAGAACCAATAGTAAACTTTTCTCTCTATTAAGGTCCCCACTGTCATAACCATTAGTTTATATGACGTCATTTTACTATCGGTTTATTTTATATAACCGATAGTAAAATTTCCTCTATTATATCGGTTGGTACAGTAGTAACCGATAGTAAAAATTCCATAATTTCACTATCAGTTATCAAAGACAAACCGATAGTAAAATTTACTCTATTATATCAGTTTGTACAGTATGAACCGATAGTAAAAAATCTGTAATTTCACTATCAGTTATGAAAGACAAACTGATAGTACTATTTAATCTATTATATCGGTTGGTACAGTAATGGCCGATAGTAAAAATTATTTGCATTTCACTAACGGTACACCAGAATATAACCGATAGTACAAAGCCTCTTCTCCACCGCTGTAGTTGTACTCTATCGGATTTTTCCTAGATTGATTATAACCGTTAGAAGATATGGGTTAGTGGATTGCATTTCTGTAGTAGTGCGCATGAAAAAATTTAGTATTCTCATCACCAAATTTAGCCCATCTGATTTACCTCTTTGTCTCCAATACTCCTTATCAACTTTCAAGCGATGTTTCAAATGAGATTTTAAAATAATTTGGAATTTGAATTCCAAGATACTTAGAGTCCTCTGTTCCTCCAACCCATCTAAAAGAGCAATAATCAAATTGGAGTTATCAATCCAAACTTTGAATTGAAAAGTTTTCTTACTCCATGACCTCAAAGCCTTTCGAAGTAACTTGAATTTAAAAACAATTGATTTAGCAATATTATCTTCACCAGGGACCGAGTTCCAGACCGAAGAGACAGTGTCTTTAAAGCCCTCCCAGTTAATCCAATGATTCTCAAATCTAAAAATATGCCCCAAAGGAATCATAGAATGAACATTCATCACACACGGCGCATGATCCGACGTAGTTCTACTTAAAACAGAGACAGAAGAATTTGGAAAAGCCTCAATCTAGGCCCCATTAGCAAAAACCCAATCCAGTTTTTCCAATAATGGATTAACCTGCATGTTCGACCAAGTAAATCTTCTTCCTTTGAAACGAATCTCTTCCAGTTGCATATGATTAATAGCAGAGTTAAACTCATCCATTTCATGCATATTAATACGACCTCCACTTATGTCAGATACAGATCTAACCGAGTTAAAATCACCCATGATCAACCAGTTAAAATGAGCGGGCATTACAATATTCTTGAACCAACTTATAAATTCCAATTTACCCCGAGGGGAACAAGGAGCATAAATGTTTGTAATCACCCACGTTAAACTAGACAGCTTATGAAACAATTCCACCATCAGAGAAAACTTATTTTTATACACCCCTTTTTGTTGAAACAATTTGGAATTCCAAATTGTTAGGATACCACCACAAGCCTCCACGGAGGGAAGGAAATCAAAATCCCTGAAAAACTTGGGGCAACAAGTTTTCACTAAAATTGGTCAACTTCCTCCAATTTAGTCTCCTAAAGGAAAATAATACAACATCTAGATTCTTTAGCCTTACTATAAACAGCACGTTTCTTAGCAAAAGAATTTAGACCTCTAACATTCTAGTTAAGAATTGAGAAAGTTTTGCCATTATCCATAAAGACTAGAATAGTAGCCAACACTTCTATTACATACAATGCAATAGACTAGCTCTAAACCGATTAGAGCCAAACCCAGCAATAAAATGTAAGACTACTCAAAGATGTCGAAACCTGACCACCAAGCAAAGGACAGAAAAGCCCAAACGACTAGTATCAGAAACTCAAAAAGACCATACGAGGTCAAAACAAGTCTCCACGACCAACTGCAAACAAGTAAGGAGAACCAAAACCGCATAGACACCACCAAAACTAGAGACAGCTCAATCATCAAGATCTTTGATTATAGGACCTTGCAAGTTTCCGGTTGATAACAACTCAGCTGGCAATCCACAATTCGCACCAAGAACTTGAATCATCTCCAGAGAAAGAGAAGGTGTCACTGAAGGTTTGAAATCATGGAATTTAGCCGCTAGTCTCAGACTCCTTCTGAGAGAAGCTGAAGAAACAGGGGCTGCATGCTTTTTTAGGAAGCTCTAGAACACTTCAAATTCTTGACAAAAGATTTTGGCCTCTTTATCACCAACCTCCAGGAGTTAAAACACACCATCTCTCTAGAAGCCTCCTAATTAAAGAGCATCCAAGAGACCCTCAAATAGAGAAGAGAACTTAAAATCCACTGATTGAAAGTCCAAAAGGATAAAGATGCAGATGTAAACAACCAACTCGCAGAAGGCGAATAAGAGAGAAAAATAGACTTAACAACTAATTGGTAGGGCACTCCACAGGCAGAAGAATCAGAGGATTCCGAAAAAGATAAAGAACCAATAGACTCATGCATTTCTACATCCTCTTGTGGCCAATTATCAACATCATCCTAAAAATGAGGCACTAAGGCATCCCAATGAGGGTCTTCTTCCTCACCATGCAAGTCCTGATCCTGGTCATCCTCTTCATCGTCAGCATCTTCGTTAAGATCCTCATTCTAATCATCATTATCTTCATGATGCGCATTGACATTATGGCCACTTGGAAGAAATTCATCTGGATCATGTTCATCACCATTCAACACTTCAGTGTGACGTACAAAGCATATGATGACTTGAACAATTCGACTTTTTCCCAAGTTTTCATCCGGCTCAGTAATCACCAAGAAACGGGGAATGTCAACCAAATCAGTAACAAGACATCCGATTCCCATCCATTTGAAAACCTCTATCCCATTCCTTCAGATGACCAAAAGTTGAAACAGCCTTAGCCAGATTATGCACAGACCAGAAATCCAAAGGAAAATTGAGAAGCATGAGCCAAACATACTGATTAAAACTTTTCTTCCTCTGATTAGGGTCCTCATTATGTTTTGAAAGGAAAAGAAGAAAGTCTTCAGTAACATGTAAACCTTCCTCCATCATACTGTCTCTCTCTAAAGCAGAAACAAAACGCACCATGGCATACACCGGCCCCAGAGCAGACGGTGAGACTTGAACTTGCATTCCTCTCTCATTATGAAAATAATTGGCAACAACTTGCCGAGGGTGATTAGCAGCAGGGGCAAGAGCAGCCACCGCCACAGCTTCATTGGATTCCGTCCTAGAGGTAATCAAAAGTTTGCCATAGAAGGAGAGGAAGCAATAACAGAGAGGCCAGGAGAAAAAACAGCAGAAGAAACTTCTTTCTGAGAACGATGGAGGGGTAACTTAGAAGAAGAAGCACCACTACTACCATTTAATTTATTAAAAAAATCATAGAAACCATCAGTGACAATCAAATCAATCCTCTCCCCCGTTCATTTACTATGGTAACTCTCTAATAACCCAAAAGCAAAATCATTAGGCGAACCACTAACTCTCTTCGAAGCATGAATACCAACCAGTTGCATAGAGAACTGTGCCTTGTGCAAGGCACCCTTTGGAACAAAAATATGATTGGACTGCTTATTCTTAAAACATAATTTATGAAGATGCCCATAATTGAAACACCCAGAACATCTCACAGAAGATATACAATTTCTTTTAAAATGCCCAGGTGCCAAACAGTTAAAACAAACCAACTCAGACAGATGAGAATGATGACTAGCAAGAAGGGGAGGCTTCTCCAGAATAGAGTCAAGCTCACTGGACTGACGACCAGTCGGTCTAAAAGAAGCAGAAGATTTGTTTGAAAATGCACAACCTTTGAGAAACGCCGTAACCTTGTAATCAGACTGAAAATTACCTCTAAAAGCCACAGGAGATTTTCTACTAACAAAAGTCCATTCTCTACTTTGTTCCAACGACCACTTGGCAAATTCCAATCTCGAATTAGGACCACCATCCCTCCAAAGAAAGAATGACAGAGAGAACTGCTCATGAACAATACTCTTGGAGTTAAGAATTTTGAAACCCACCTTTTTATTAGCCACAGAGAAGCGAAAACCAAAATATGAGAATTGAAAAACATTGAACAATTCAGCCAGACTCCCAAAATCCGCTGCTAAAACTTCTCCAATCACCTTCTCAGAAGGTCTGAAAGCAGAACGACTAATAAAGAGAGTAAGGAAGAATTTCTTAGCATCTCTAGAAACGTCAAAAGTAACACCAGAATGGAGAGAAGCCCAGACTTTCTCCTCGAAAGAAAAACCAACACTCCAATTCAACTTGAGCAGATCAAACATGATAGGTAGGATTCCTAGTAAAAGAAACTCCAAAAATGAAAAGCGAAGTAGATCTCAAAAACAAGAAATAGATCTCCAGTACAACTCCCTCCAATAGGAACACCCTCCACAAGACGCTTGGAGAAGAAACAAAGAGGACACATCACCGATCAAGACCGATCACCGGCGAGGAAGCTCCCCCCCGGCCACCGCTCTTCGCTCCATCCCTAGCTTTTGTGTCCACCAGCCAGCATATCCCCGTCATTGCATCTGCTGAAGATTGCTTATTGTACCTTCTGACAATGAATATTCAAATATAATTACTTTTCTTTAGTTATTGTACCTTTCAAATACATATGACTAGTAGGATTTAACAAAAACTAAGTAAAAATACTTGAACTTAAAACTGAATGTTACAATCATATTCCCCTAGTCCCCTCCTGCGATTGATGATACTGGAGACTTAGTATGTTGATCACAGGATTAGGTTTTTGTAGATATCATTAGTGTTGACAACCTAAGGAATGGGTCACAACAGGATGTGTGAATCAGATGTTATGGACTGATCGACTGGAAAGCACGTTTATATAAAGTCATAAGTTTATTGCTAACTAACAGCCACCCGAATGATCAAAACATGCAAGTAAGTTTCTTAGGCAATGAGAAACGGCTTATAAAGAAATATCTTATCTAGATGCGACCTCGAGATCGGCCAGCGAATCTGCTTAATCATTATAGTATGGTGCTAATGGAGATCAGCCCCTAGGTGTGACCCGGAGAAGGAAAAATGGGAATGTAATCATAACAACAAATGAGAAAAGTACTAATAATGGAAAAGGGAAAGGGAAAATGTACTTACACATAAAACTTGTGTAGTTGGTCAATGTTTCAGGTATTGGACAGAACTCTGCCATCTTCCATAGCTAATCTTGCTGATCCAGGTCGCAGCATTGAAACCACAGTGTAGGGACCTGACGAGGATTGACACCTGGGTCACTTCAAATAAATGCACTGTTGGTTCAAGATAGATTCGAGCCAGACACGTGCTCGGCGGTGCGAACTCAAGTCATTCTGAGAAGCATCAGCCCGAGGTTGCAGGCTTTGCGCGATCAGGTTGCAGGCTTTGTGCGATCAGACCGCAGGCTTCGCACGGTCAGAAGTTCGTATGCTATATGCGAACAGAATGTCAGAGATGTTGCGCGGTCAGCGAACATCCGGCGGTCAGAACATTCTCGACCAGGGTACTTGGAGTTCATCTGTCCGGCTATTCCTATAGCGGGAATATTCCAAGTATCCCGAAGATTCCTCCACATGGAAGACCAACCGTCAGGAGGTTAATACATGCAGTTATCCATGAATAACACGTGTTTAACCTGCGTGGAGGTTAAGAGGGGTTCTCTAAAAACCGCACCCAACCATCCAAGCAAATGTCTGATGCAGTTACGACATGGCACCCTTTCGACCAGTATAAAAGGGTGGCAAGGTGCATCAAACAGGGGAATGGAAAAAGAAGAGAGAAAAAGATCTCTGATACTAGCGAGATACAACACATCTCAACCACTCAAAAAGCCAAGTCTATGGCCTAGATTAGATAGTCTTTTACAAGCCTTTCGGGCTTCATTTTGTACATTGACATAGGAAAAACCCTTCGCCTGTGAAGGTGTTTTCCCACCATCTTGTAAACCTTTATCACCTATAGTGAAATCCCAACAGGATGTAGGGCTATTACTCCCACCATCGAGGGCCCGAACCTGTATAAACCTCTCTGTGCTCCTGTTCTCCATTTTTCTACATACCTTCCCGGTGGGTCATCTTGAAAGGTCTCGCTATTACAAATTTTGCATAAGTTCGGCTGAGGACTCCGAGTCTGAATCGTCGACAGCTGGCGCCCACCGTGGGGCCTTTCTCAAGGCGTCCTAAATTTAATCTGGAGATTCGCTGAAACATGGCTGGAGTATATGATTCCGAGAACGACTTTGATCTCGAGGATTATGCTCACATTCCAATGCCTTCTCCAAGCGATCCTATTCCGATGGAGGAGGTTGAAGGCCAGAATCTTCCAGAGGTGGAATCATCTCTCCAGGTCGTGTCTATCGGCCAGGGGGCGACTAGCGTAAGGTCAGAACCCACAGAGGTTCTCAATGCGCTAGAGGATGAATCCGGTCCGTCATACGACCCCGCTAAGGGGAAGGATGATATCGACCTGGAAATCAGCCCGGGGAGATTCGACCCTGATAACCTTCACTGTCTCTTTGATTTCGAGTCCGACTCAGAACAAACCGAGATTTTTTTCCCCATTGACAACCTCTCTCCCTAGACAGTTCGCTGCCTTGTCGGAGGATACTCTCGACCAACAGGCTGCTAGGGAAGAACGGGATCGCAAACAAAAGGAGGATGAAGATCTCGAGCAACAAAACAATGAACTACGCAGAACTGCCCTAGAGGCTCTTCAAGATGCGCAGGCTCGTTACGATGCTGCTCCGAGTTCTTCTCAACGATCACGTGGTCGCAAACGTGACCAGACCCCTTCTTTACCACCGGACCGTTTCCCGGTGGACGAAGAAACAGAAACACCTGGTGCCCCTAGGAGAAGCACCCATGGTCGACTGCGATCTATCGCGGAAGTCATGCGTAACTTTCCTCCTACGGTCATGGATGCGCAGAAACCGGCCTTTACCAGGATCTTGGCGGAAAGGTTGGATGAGGTCGCGTCTGAGGTGACCCCAACGGCCTCTTCCCGCTCGGTAACACGGTCCCGCGAATGAGAGTGTCCTCACTCTGGTTCTGGCCGGCGAAGTTACCCACCGCCCGTACCGTCCCAACAGGACAAGTACCGGCGAACGCAGGATTCTCGTAGTAGGGATCAGGTTCCTGTTCACTCTTGTTTGGGACCGCGAGTAACTTCACCGTTGCGTGAAGTCGCCCGTAACCCGGTCGAGAGTCACAGGGCAGTTCACGGTCCATACGTCGGTTGTAAAGCCTTTTCGCCCGGCCTACGAGCGGTCGTTTGGCCCGATAAGTTTCGACCAGGGGCCATTGAGAGGTTTGACGGAACTCAGAACCCATCCGAGTTCCTTCAAATCTATATCACTGCCATCCAAGCGGCAGGAGGCGATGACCGGGTCATGGCCAACTACCGGCCTACAGTTCTCGAAGGACCGGCTAGAACCTGGCTGTTTAACCAGCTCGAAGGTTCCATCTATAATTGGGAAATGCTATGCGACGCTATCCTCAGCAATTTCCAAAACTGTTACCAAAAGCTGGGTAAAGAGGACGATCTTCATCGGCTACGACAAACTTCAACCGAGACTCTTCGGCAGTTTGTCAAGAGGTTTGTCGGGGTGAGGAATACCATCCCGAACATATCTGATGGCTCCATTATCAGGGCATTTAAACATGCTGTCCGATACCGGAGATTCACCGAAGACTTGCTTATCCACCCTCCTCGATCAGTGGCCGATCTGTTCGACATGGCCGATCGATACTTTGAGGCAACCGAAGCAGTCGAATGGAACCGGATGGTCGACAAGGGTGACCTACCACCTCAACCAGGTTTCAAAGACGCCAGGAAAGAAGATTCAAGTAAGAAGCCGGAATCTTCATCGGGTGGGAAGTCAAAAAAGTCAAAGAGGAACCGCTCTGGACAGTATCGCGAGGTCGCAGTCGCAGAGAAGCCGCCTTCGACCAAAGGTAACAAGCCTTCATTTAAGAATAAAACTACTTCTGGTGGTTGTAGTGCCGACCAGCCAGAAAAGTCAACTAATCCGCAGGAAGGCAAGAAGTGGTGTCCACTCCACAATTCCGCAGGCCATGACCTCAAGAACTGCAGGAGTTGGTTGAAGCAATTGGATGATTTCTACCAGGGAGTCAGGCCAATGCCAACCTTAGCGCCTAAAGAGCAGGCGTGCGGACTTAGAGACACCGACGGAGACGAGGAAATGTCCTACCAGGTACCTCAAAATCATATTAATGTTATTTTCGGGGGTTCTTCTTCTTTCGTTCCAAAAGGCAGTTTAAAGCCTTTTACCGAGAGGTTAACCAAACGGAGACATCTCTTGGTGAACCTCAATACCCCCGTTGGTCAGATACACCCTTGACATTCGATCGTTCTGATTGTCCCACGGGGCTTACTCGACCATTGAGGCTCCCTCTGGTCATTACCCCGATCATCAGTAACGCGAGAGTCGAAAGGGTTCTGATCGATGGAGGGAGTTCCCTTGACATTTTGTTGGTCAAGGCCCTCGACGAGATGCAAATTCCTCGTTCAAAGATCAAGCGCATAATCCATCCGTTTTATGGGATAATCCCAGGCCCCTCTATGATGCCATTGGGACAGGTGGTCCTCCCGGTCACACTGGGAGAACCAGATAACTTCCGAACAGAATTGGTTACTTTTGACGTAATCGATTGTGATTCGGCTTATAATGCAATCTTTGGTAGGCCAACTCTCGCTAAATTCATGATGGCAATGCACTATGCTTATCAATGCGGAAAATTGCCTGGCCCCAAAGGTGTCATCTCGGTCCGAGGCAGTCGCAACGTGGCACGCACGTGCGACCGGCTATCTTTGGAGATGGTCGATCAACTTCCCCTCCGGGACGCCCAGGTCACCACCGTCGCCACCGACGCGATCAAGGCTGCTCCTCGACCAGATGAGAAACTCAAACTGGTTCCTTTGTACCCAGATGATCCATCCAAGACAATTCGGGTCGGATCAGCTCTGGATGACAAATAGGAACTCGAGCTCATTGCTTTCCTCTGGGCTAATGTAGATGTGTTTGCGTGGAAACCGTCCGACATGCCCGGTGTCCCAAGGGAAGTAACCGAGCACAGGTTAGCAATTCGACCTAGACAACGACCAATAAAGCAAAAGCTCAGGCATTTTGCTGTTGACCGACAGGAAGCCATCCGAGAGGAGTTGGACAAACTCCTACAGGCTGGGTTCATTCGTGAAGTCGATCACCCGGAATGGCTCGCCAATCCGGTCATGGTCCGCAAGTCAAATGGCAAGTGGCGCATGTGCGTCGACTACACTAGCCTCAACGCTGCCTGTCCGAAGGACGACTTTCCCCTTCCCCGCATCGACCAGCTGGTCGACTCAACTGCTGGTTGCGAACTGATGAGTTTTCTGGACGCTTACTCAGGATATCATCAAATTCGCATGGCAGAAGAAGATGAAGAGAAAACTTCCTTCATCACCCCGTTCGGCACCTACTGCTACATCAGAATGCCGTTCGGTCTCAAGAACGCAGGTTCCACGTACCAGCGCTTGATGCAAAAGACCTTTCTTTCCCAGATAGGGCGTAATCTCGAAGCATATGTAGACGACTTGGTTGTAAAAAGTACCAAGAGATTGTCTCATTTGGACGATCTCGCTGAAACCTTCTGTAATTTGAATCGCTTTGGAATAAAATTAAACCCGGAGAAATGTTCTTTCGGGGTTTCTTCAGGAAAACTTCTTGGTTTCCTTGTGTGTTCCAGGGGCATTGAAGTCAATCCTGAGAAAATCAGGGCCATTGAATAAATGAGATCGCCCTCGACCATGAAAGATGTTCAACGCTTGGCTGGTCGCATGGCAGCCTTAAGTCGCTTCATATCGCGACTAGGCGAAAGGGGATTACCTTTCTTCAAAGCCTTGCGGAAGCATCATAATTTCACATGGTCGGATGAGGCCGAAAAAGCATTTCAGGAGGTAAAGACATATCTGTCCAGTCCGCCAGTGTTGGTGTCTCCCGACAAAGGAGAACCATTGCCTCTTTATCTGGCGGCCACACCGCATGCGGTCAGCGCTATCCTGATCGCGGATAGGGAAGGAATACACAGATCCGTCTACTATGTGAGCGAAGTACTTCATGGTCCTAAGGAGCGTTACCCTGAGGTCCAGAAGATACTTTACGTGCTACTGATGGCTTCCCGTAAGCTACGACACTACTTCCAAGCTCACAAGATCACGGTACCCTCCTCCTTTCCTTTGGGGGATATTGTCCGAAATCTAGAGAAATCTGGTCGAATCACTAAATGGGCGGTCGAACTCGGTGCCTTCGATATCCATTTCACGCCCCGCACGACGGTTAAGTCTCAGGTTTTGGCCGACTTTGTGGTCGAATGGACCAACCCTGAGCCACCCGTGCAGGTGCCAGAGGAATTGGAATGCCCCGATAACTGGACAATGTACTTTGATGGCTCCCGTAGTTTTCAACACTCGGGGGCTGGAGTGGTCTTAGTTACGCCTCAGGGCGAACAGCTTAAGTATGTCATCCAACTACACTTTGTTGCGACCAACAACGCGGCAGAGTATGAAGGTCTTCTTGCAGGGCTCCGGGCAGCAAAATTCCTCGGAGTCCGTCGATTAGTGGTGAGGGGAGACTCACAGCTGGTCGTAAACCAGGTAAACAAGGAGTACAGCACCTCCGATGAGACAATGGCTCATTACCTGGGGGAAGTGAGGAGATTGAAAAAACACTTCAGTCATTTCGAAGTCCGATATATCCCGCGAAAGGACAACATTCTCGCAAACCAATTATCCAAAATTGGGTCCTCACGAACATCCGCTCCGGCAGGAGTGTTCATTGAACACTTGGACCGTCCTTCGATCATGACTTCGGTCGAGGATGATCCGGTAATAGCCTGCGTTACCAACCTCGGTCAGGAACAGGATTGGACTCATCCATTGAGAGTCTATCTTGAACATGGGACTCTACCCGAGGACGAAACCGAAAGCGATCGATTAATTCGAAAAGCGCGTATGTACAAGCTCATAGATGGGGTTCTGTACAGAAAGGGTACTCAAGGAGTATTCATGCGTTGTATATCTCCAGAGGAAGGAACATCCCTCTTGAAGGAAATACATGACGGTGTATGCGGTGCGCACGCGTCATATCGAACACTGGTCGGAAAAGCTTTTCGACAAGGATTCTACTAGCCTTCGACACTTGATGATGCCAACCATATGGTCAAGATGTGTCCTCAGTGTCAATTCCACGCAAGACAGGTTCATCAACCTGCCTACGCGTTACAAACCATTCCCCTCACATGGCCTTTCGCGGTCTGGGGAATGGATATTGTTGGTCCTATGCCACAAGCGGTCAACGGGTATAAGTTTCTGTTTGTAGCCATTGACACGTTTACAAAGTGGATTGAGGCTGAACAGGTACGAAATATTACCGCCTCAGTAGCACAAAAGTTCTTTCATAAGAACATTGTTGCCCGGTTTGGTGTTCCAAACCATCTTATCACCGACAATGGTTCCCAGTTCGCCAGTGGTCTTTTCCTAGATTACTGCGACCAGATCGGAACTAAGGTGTGCTTTGCTTCTGTGGCACATCCGCAAAGCAATGGTGCTGTAGAACGGGCCAATGGCAGATACTACAAGGCATCAAAAAATGTGTTTTTGATCGCCTTAAGACTCGCTCGGGGGCTTGGGCAGACAAGCTCTATACCGTTCTATGGGCGCTACGAACTACCTCTAGTCGAGCCACCGGTGAGACGCCCTTCCATCTGGTTTATGGGGCCGAGGCTGTATTGCCTATGGAAGTCAGTATTGGGTCTGTTCGGACAGAACAATTCGAACAGGTTAATCAGTGCGAACAGCGGTCACAAGATCTCATCCTCTTAGAAGAAAGGCGTGATCGCGCTTTGATCAAGTCCGCAGCATACTTGCAAGCCTTGCGCAAGTATCAGAGCAAAAGGGTGCGACCACGTAGTCTTCACGTGGGCGACCTGATTTTATGAAAAATCCAAGACCAGTCTAATCGCAAAAAATTCTCCCCGAAATGGGAAGGCCCTTACACTATTATCTCGATGCCGCGACCAGGATCCGCGCGGTTAGCCTTGCAGGATGGTCGAATTTTGTCCAATACTTGGAACATCGATCAACTTCGCAAGTTTTACGTGTAAGTACTCAATCCCTTTTCCTGTTCAATTAGCATTTTTTCATAAAACAAAAAATGTTTTGGTTTCATACGATGAATATTTCCCTTTATGCCCATGTGCTGCGAATTTGACTCGGGGGCTGGTCGCCCGCGGTTAGATCATTATAACGCCCTAGTCGGATTCGCCGGCCGATCTCATGACCGCTTCCAGACAAGTCACTCCTAAATAAGCCGTTTCTCAATGCACACGGGGCTTTCTGGCAAGTCCTCGGTTATCTGAGTGGCTGCTGGTTTGCAAACAAGGCTAGGCGTTACTTTGATCATAATTGTTGGTTCGATCACACATCCCTGGTCGTTATATTCACTTATCTCCTGCGTTTGTAATACTAAGTCTTCAGTATTTACAATCACAGGCAGGGGCTAGGGGGATATGTTTACAGTATGAAACGAACACAAAACAAGAATATATATGCAAATCAGAATATATATTCATTTTCAAAAAAGAATTTCCACATACATTGCATCGTATACAATTGTTTTTGTACAGGTGTAGGGATCACTCGATCCCAAGCTCAGTCAGGAGCTTATCTACAAGAGGCTTGATTTCCTCCATGGCTGCCTCTAGCTGTTCCTCACTCTCGACCTCAACCGGTCCCACCAATGGATTTAGATCTGCATCTGGACCATGGTGAAGTCGAACCCGGCTGAGGATGGCAGAACCGGCTGACCGAACCCTGGTTCTGATCGCCTCTTCTCGTCGCCGTGTATCTTCAAGAAGATACTCGAGAAGTGACTCCGCCTGGGCCATGACTAGTGTAGACCAGTCATTTAGGATGAAATTATCTCTTGTGGTTTCGACCACATCAGCCTTCAGGAGATGAGCCACCGTCTTCAGCTTTTCGAAGATCGAACGGCTCAGCTCCCTGATTGCCCTTTCGGAACATTGAATAGAGTCACGAAGGAGTCCATTGTCTTGACTGAGTTGTTTTATTTGACCCGCTTGCACTGCAGCAAGAGAAAAGATTACTCGCGCGTTATGAAGCTAAGTCTTCCTAAGTCAGGAATCGACTTACCAGCAAGTTGTGACCGCAGCTTGTTGTTTTCGATCTCTTGGTTTCTAGTCACTTAGATCGAATGGAGCTTGACTGTGGCCACTTCTTTCTTCATCAATGCCACCTCTCTATAGTAGAACAGAAGGAGTGGTCATAACCAATTTGTATCTGTACAAGTTAAAGAGTAATGATCCTTACCTGCGCAAGCTGTCTCTTTCTTTTTGAATGGCCTCAACGCTCGCCATCATAGCATTCGACTTGGCCGACATCTGGGATAGCTCCTATGATGCAAAAAAGGAGTTAAGGGTGTCCTATGTACAATTCAGGCACCGAGAGAAGTTTATCGTACCTTCCTAAACTCCCGTAAGGAGATGTCTTCCGGACTGATAGGAAGACTTGTTGAAGGCCCCGATGCGGCCACAACAAGGGCAGCCGGTGGGAGTGCCTGCCGGGCACTACCCCCAGTTGCCGTTGCTTGCGACTGGGTCTCCGCGCCTGCCTCTCCCCTCACGGCCCGGACGACTTCCTGGACTGAGGGGGCAGAGCACTCCTCATTGGGGGCTCCTGCACCAGCAGCAACTTCAACCCTCCCTGGAGCGGTTGAAGGGCCAGATATTGTTTCTTTTCGCCTGACAAAGGAGAGAGGAGCCAAGCAGTCACAACTCATGACCATCATGGCTCATTTTAATACAACCAGGATAAAGGTTCTTACCTTATTTGAAATCCCATTAACTTTTGAGATCTCAGGGAAGGCTCTCTTCGAGAAAGGGGACAACTGTCGTCCGTCCAGGTCTTCCTCTTGGAAAATAAGGCGTCTCCCCCCTGGGTGTGTTCTTCTGTGAGCACATTTCTAGGAGAAGATGAAGACGCATGATAAGAATCTTTACCTGGGCAATCAGTCCTGTTGGCGGGGTTGCATCTGAAGGCCTGGATGGCTCCTGGACTTCTGGAGCCGGCACCTCATTTGCAACCGCAACAGGCTCTTGTCCGACTACCTCCACGCCTGTCCGTGGGGGTGGAGGATTTTCCTCCCTGGGACTCGTAGGAGTCGCAGGGGGAAGCTCTTTTCCCTGCATAAGCATTAACTTAATGTACCGGCGAAATTAAAGAAAATAAGACTATGAGAGAATCTTACCATGGTCGTCCCATCGACCAGGGAAGTAGAGGCAACTGGCCTTGAAGCCTCGGGGGCTTCAGGGGTTGGGGTGTTGTCCGCGGCCATGGAGCTTTCGGTGACAGCGGGGTTTGCTACAGCTGCCTCTGCGGTAGCAGTTATCTCTGCGGAGCGAGTTGAAGTGTCACCGGATGGAGAGCCCACGATCTTCCTCCTCCGGCGAATTAAAGGGACATCGTCGTCTTCCTCCTCCTCGCTCCCCTCTCCCTGTACGACGAAGAAGTAATTCCAGTTCGCACCTGGAAAAATCGGAGGGACATGATATCTTACCGCAGTCTTCCTTGCGGTAGGAGGGACACTTCGTGAAGACCCTTCCCCGAGATTTAGCCTTGCTTTCTTGGGGGCAGGATTCCTCGTCCTGGGTCTCGAGGAAACCTTCTTCACATATTTTGTCGTCGGCTTTCCCAGGGAACCGACGTTCTCACTGGGAAACGTTGCCTCGGCGAACCTCCCTAGAAGCTGTTCTCATTCCAATGGAATTGATTAGTGCTGGACATACATGAGACATACAAAACAGAGGCCAAGTGGAAAATGTGCCTTTCGGCGCTCTTGTTTAAGGTCATCGCCGGCGTGAATCAAGCTTTGGGGGTGAGGCGATCCCTTGGGGCCTTCTACCTCGGCGTTGTACGCCCTGAGAAGGTAGTTAGTCCGCCTCTCAATCTCGGTTGAGGGCAGGACTGTTCCCAGATACGAGTTAAATTGATGCATCTCAGAAATGACATAAAAGCATTTCAGTGCAAGAAATGAATACCTTCATTATAGTCCAGGGTACTGTCCGCCATGGACTTGATCTCCCAAGCCGGATGAGACCTTTCACGCAGGGGGCTCACCCGGTTCTTCACAAAGTCTCGGATGACGTCGCATGCTGTCAACCCTTGTTCGACTGAGTGAAGGATCACCTCGGCGTGCTTCATGAACTCCGCATTCATCGCCGGGAGAGTATCCAACTCGCTCGGCTTCTCCGGCCGCAAGTTCTCAAACCACAGCCCGCTCTCGGTTGGCGGGGTGCAGTAAAACCATTTCTGGTGCCACCCGTGCACCGAGTCTCGCAGGGGTGGGAAGGGATACTCCTTCTTATCCCTTAGCCGGAAGTAAATGCATCCGGCGGCGTTGGCGCTCTTCGACCACGCCGAAAAATAAAATCGCCGGAAGAGATCCACACTGGGATATACTCCGACGAACGCCTCGCACAAGTGTTGAAACACCGCCAGTATCAATACTGCGTTTGGGTGGAGGTTGATTAGCTCCAACCCGTAGTGCTCGAGGACATCCTTCAAGAACCGACTCTCAGGGGATCGGAACCCGCAGCGCAAATACTCTTCAAAAACCACCAACTCGCCCTCTCGGACGATCGGGGTTTCTTGGTCCTTCTCCGCGGGCCGCCAATTGATTAGCAGCCGTGGAGGAAGGATCTCCTCCTTCTCCAACGCCACTAAACTCTCCTCAGAGTGGTGGATTGATCGGCTCCAGGATGCCATTTTTTGGTGGAGAGTCGAAGGAAAAGTTGGCGACTTTTGGGGAAGACGAAGGCTGAGAAGAACGAGGGTTTTGTGCGGCAGAAATGTTGAGGGTTTTTGGCTGTGTGGCTTCCTCAAGAAAACACCTGCTCCTTTTATAGACCCGAGGAGACGCACTAATGTGAGTAACATTCCATTCAAAGTTCCACTGAGTATTTTATTCATTTCCCATAATGGATACTGTCTCTGGTGGACCCGTTAAAGTGTTCAGGCATCGGATCTGAAACAAAAAGACTTCTTTGTTTCAGAAACTGAAAGTGCAAAAGGCCTGAAAAGTTTTCAGTGATTTTCAAAGGACGTTTTTCCTTTATATGCCTTGGACATTTTCATAAAAAAATCCTATGACTCAATTTTTGGACTTATGGATATATTTTGACCGAGTTGTGGTATGATTGAGACCATGCTTATGGTTAAGCTCCGATTCTGATCGAAGTGACGATCTGACCGAGCCTCAATTTTGGTCGCAGTATGTTTCAGTTCTAACCGCGGCTTTAAGTCTGATCGCGGTATCAGAGCTGGTCGCGGAACTTTTATAAAAGCGTGATTCTGATCGCAGAACTGAAATTTCCCTATGTATGAGTGGTCGCGAACATAATATTTACGGCCATATTTTCGCACAGAAGATATGAAGAATATTCATATAAATAAGAAAGCTTATTTCTTGCATTCTTTGCATACAAAAGGAATACCGGCGACCAGAGTGTCGACCTGATCCGAAAGAAGTTTGCAGAGTTCTCCTAGGGACATGTTGTTGTCAGTAGGATCTACACTGACAACCCCCAGAGAACTAGCAACTAGTCTAAGCCTATCTACATCATCCCTGACAAGAGATACACTACTGTTCCTAATTAAATTGGAGAGTTCTCGCTGTTGCTGAGCGTGGTCCCTCTCTCGACGGAACCGGTGCGCCTCTTCACGGGATCGTTCAAAACATTCTGCCAGATGCAGAATCGCCGAAGACATCTCTTCAGTCTTCTTCTCCAGGCAATTCTTCTCCTCTAGAAGAATCTGTCCGGGAGGAAGAGATGGAGTAGCAGAAGGCTGATCACTGGAGCCTCCAATCTCCTACATTTGCAAACGTTAGTTGTGCTGACTATAACTATCAGCAAAAGGAGAGGAAGATTATTACCTGTCCCTGCTCGTGACACGTTGATATAGCCATCCTGGGAAGTAGATCACCCGATAAAATCGGATGATCACCAGATGGTGGAAGTGCAACCTTCCCACCTGAAGATTGCTTCCCCAACACGAGTTGAGAATCCTCTGATCGTATAGTCACCGCTTGCCGACCAGAAAATTGATCACCCAAACAAAAGCAGGGGGTGTTGGAGTAGAAAGCTGAAGGAAGAAAAGATGATGGCTCATTTTCTATCTTTGCTCCGCTGGAAGATCCTTCGTCAACCTTGGATTTCTTCCTTGAGGAAGATGGATCTTCAGGCATTTGAGGTTCTTGCCTGAGAACTTCCTCTTCATCACTTTCAATCTCGATGATGTTGTGATCTGCCATCAGGAGGTGTATGAAGAGAAGAATGAAGGTAATTTTAGAAGGGACTTAGCCGTGGGAAGAAATTGTGGAGCTTTGCAAAACAAAAGACCCGGTATTTATAGCCGCCAAGGTGACGGTTCACATTCTAATCACCTCGGGTTTTTAAAAGCATTTACAATTTTACCTCGGGTTAAAAAACATTTCAATAGCGCCATCATTACCCGTCACGTAATGCCCAGAGCCCGTCTCAGGGAACCAACCGACCCACTTAGTGCGCCACTAAGCGGGGGATTTGAAGAGACGGGTTAAAAATCCGATGCATGACTTTAAATTCGAAATAAACACGTCCCTTCATTTCCTTCGAATTTGGGGGCTAGTTGATGAGGATTGACACTCGGGTCACTTCAAATAAATGTACTGTTGGTTCAAGACAGATTCGAGCCAGACACGTGCCCGGCGGTGCGAACTCAAGTCATTCTGAGAAGCATCAGCCCGAGGTTGCAGGCTTTGCGCGATCAGAAGATCGTATGCTATACGCGAACAGAATGTCAGAGATGTTGCGCGGTCAGCCAACATCCCGCGGTCAGAACATTCTCGACCAGGGTACTTGGAGTTCATCTGTCCGGCTGTTCCTATAGCGGGAATATTCCAAGTATACCGAAGATTCCTCCACGTGGAAGACCAACCGTCAGGAGGTTAATACATGCAGTTATCCATGAATAACACATGTTTAACCTGCGTGGAGGTTAAGAGCAGTTCTCTAAAAACCGCACCCAACCATTCAAGCAACTGTCTGATGCAGTTACGACATGGCACCCTTTCGACCAGTATAAAAGGGTGGCAAGGTGCATCAAATAGGGGAATGGAAAAAGAAGAGAGAAAAATATCTCTGATACTAGCGAGATACAACACATCTCAACTACTCGAAAAGCCAAGTCTACGGCCTAGATTAGATAGTCTTTTACAAGCCTTTCTGGCTTCATTTTGTACATTGACATACGAAAAACCCTTCGCCTGTGAAGGTGTTTTCCCACCATCTTGTAAACCTTTATCACCTATAGTGAAATCCCAACTGGACATAGGGCTATTACTCCCACCATCGAGGGCCCGAACCTGTATAAACCTCTCTGTGCTCCTGTTCTCCATTTTTCTACATACCTTCCCGGAGGGTCATCTTGAAAGGTCTCGCTATTACAAATTTTGCATAAGTTCGGCTGAGGACTCTGAGTCTGAATCATCGACAAGACCTTCCCATTGGGGGGAGAATTTATTGCGATTAGACTGATTTTGGATCTTTCTCAAAACTAAGTCTCCCATGTGAAGGCTACATGGTCGCACCCTTTTGCTGTGATATTTACGCAAGGCTTGTAAATATGTTGTAGATCGAAACAATGCTTGATTGCGCTTTTCTTCCAGAAGGGCGAGTTCATCTTTGTGTGTTTTGGTTGAGTTTGTAGTATCAAAACTTGTGAGGCGAGGGGAGCCAAGTTGTATTTCACTTGGTAGCATGGCTTCAACACCAAAAGCCAGTTGGAAAGGCGTGTCTCCCGTGGCTCTACTGGGTGTGGTACAAAGTGCCCATAGAACAGAGTAGAGTTCGTCAACCCAAACCCCCGAGCATATCTTAAGGCGATCAAAGACGTGTTTCTTAACCCCTTGAATGATTTGCCCGTTGGCATGTTGAACTGCCCCGTTGCTTTGCGGATGGGCAATAGAGGTGAAACAAACTTTGTTACCAATGTCGTCGCAACAGTCGAGGAAAATACCGCTAACGAATTGGGAACCATTGTCTGTAATAAGGCGATTTGGGACACCAAATTGCATTACGATATTCTTGTGGAAGAATTTTTGTGCCGCAGCGGTGGTGATGGTTCAGACTGGTTCAACCCGATCCATTTGGTGAATGTGTCAATGGCTACAAATAGGAACTTATATCCATTGACTACTTGGGGCATTGATCCCGGAATATCTATCCCCCATACGGTGAATGGCCATGTTAACGGGATAGTTTGTAATGCGTATGCTGACTGATGAGTTTGCCGAGCATGAAATTGACACTGGAGGCATGTCTTGACCAAGTGCCTGGCATTGTTTAGTGCCGTAGGCCAGTAGTACTCTTGTCGAAAAGCTTTTCCGACCAGTGTTCTGTAAGATGCATGTGCGCCGCACATGCCTTCGTGTATGTCTCTCAGAAGGGATTTGCCTTCTAGCTGAGGTATGCAGCGCATGAGTATTCCTTGTGTCCTCTTTTTGTACATGGTTCCGTCGACTAGTTTGTACATACATGCTTTTTTAACTAACCGATCAGCGTTGGTTTCATCCTTGGGCAAGGTCCCATGCGCAAGATAGATTCTCAATGGTTTTATCCAATCTGCTTCTTGCTCGAGGGCGGCGACGTTAATCATCACCTCGGTCGTCTCAGTGATCATCAAGGGATATTTTAAGTGTTCGATGAACACTCCTGCCAGAGTGAATGCGCGTGAGGACCCAAGTTCCAATAACTAGTCGGTGATAGTATTGTCTTTTATCGGCACGAATTGGACTTCAAAATTTCTGAAGTATTTTTTTCAATTTCCTCACCTCACCCAGGTAACGAGCCATTGTCTCATCAGAGGTGTTGTACTCCTTGTTTACCTGGTTTACGACTAGCTGTGAGTCTGCCCTCACCACTAGCCGATGGACTCCGCCGCGTTGTTAGTCGCAACAAAGTGGAGTTGTATGACGTATTGGAGTTGGTCGCCCTAGGGCGTGATTAAGAACACTCCAGCCCCCAAGTTTGAAAAATCACGAGAACCATCAAAGTACATCGTCCAAAAGTCTTTTGTAGGCAAATTTGTTGGTTCTTGCGGAAGTGGTTCGTGATTAGTCCACTCTACCACAAAATCGGCAAGAATTTGAGATTTGATTGCCACGCGGGCAGTGAAGTAGAGATCGAATGCTCCTAGTTTGACTGCCCATTTCGCGACTCGACCAGTTGCTTCTAGATTATGGAGTATGTCCCCTAATGGAAAGGACGATGGCAAGGAGATCTTGTGTGCTTGAAAGTAATGTCACAGCTTTCAGGAAGCCATTAAGAGGGCATAAAGTAGTTTTTGGACCTCGGGGTAACGCTCCTTTGGTTCGTTGAGCACTTCACTTATGTAATATACTGGTCGTTGCACACCTTCCCGTTTTGTGACCAGTACTGCACTGACCATGCATGGGGTTGCGGCTAAGTAAATGAGTAATGGTTCTCCCGCTTGTGGAGCTACCACCACTGGAGCACTTGATAAATATGCTTTGACTTCCTGAAAGGCTTTTTCGACTTCATCTGACAATTGGAAACCATTGTGCTTACGTAGTACCTTAAAGAAAGGTAGGCCACGTTCGCCTAACCGCAATATGAAACAGCTTAGGACTACCATTCAACCAGTTAGGCTTTGAACGTCCTTCATTGATCCGTTTGAGACCTAGTCTTGGTTTTCGCACTAAGCTCGCCCAGATTCTAATATGCGGAATAACAGGATCTTACTCGGAAAATACCGAAACCCAAAGTAATTGCACAACTCTTTATTTCAAAGAGAGCTTTACACGTCGAACGTTAGGCACACTTGCCTACGTCGAAGGAACTATAAGTGTCTAAAACTCAAATAAGTTCTATGACTCTTCGATTGAGTTCGATGATCTAAACTAGACCTATTACAAGGTATTTATAGTCCAATCGTATGAGTACGTATCAGACTTAGAGACCTAAACGTATTAGACTCATATAACTAATCCTAAACAGATAATCTTAGTTATACACATTCGGATCGGATTACAATTCCGAACAGGGAACGAATTCCTTCTCCTGGTCACGAACCAATCCATGGTCGCGGACTCATCCAGGTCGCGAATCCTTTCCGAACACGGTTAAGGTCGCGAAGCTATATGCGATCAGGACTTGGAGATCCTCCCGGATCATGACTCCCTTGTTGAGAAGGAGCCAACCCCTGTTGCGACCTCTCGATCAAACTGGAGATGTGGAAATTGGGCTTGTCCATCTTCTTTGGTGTACCACTTTGCCGCACGTGCTCATTGATCTTTCCGACCGATTCGAAAAGTCTCCTTGGTGCCACTGCTGGTGGTAGTCACCTTCTTTTCCAGAATCACATCTTCACGTAGAGGTTTGTCTCGTTGATAGACCAAGTCTTCAACAGATGGTACTATAGTATCTGGCTCATCATCCAGCATTGAAGGCTCGAAGACTTTGAATCCTTCCCAAGGTCGCAAACCTTTCCAATGTCGCAAACCTTTTCGTGGTTGCAAATCGGTTGCGAACGCGACCTGAGATCCTCCCGGATCATGACTCCCCTGTTGAGAAGGAGCCAACACCCGTTGGTGACCAACCGTGATGACGTAGAGAACGACTGGGAGTTTTGGAACGAACACACGATGAGCAATGCTACAATCGTCGGATCGAATGTATGGATAGGCGCTCATGGAGCTTAGCACCTCTGTCATGGATTGTGGCCTTGGCCACTCGCGGATAGCCATCCCCTTGTCGAGGTTAATACTATCACCGATCCCAAAGCTAGGATTGCGAATTTTGAATAGTGGCGCCGTAGAGACAAGTTGCATGTCGTTTTCAACTAGTCGTTGTGGTGATCGACGATATACCTCTGCGAACAGCACGTTGTTTTCTGCAGGCAAGCTCGCCAAACAACCATCATTTTCCATACTCGATGTATCACAATCCCCTTGGCTAACTGGACGAATCACGCTCAGCACACACTTTGAGCATGCATTGACAATCCGTTTTGCCTGATTTGCTGTCAACAAGTCCTTGGTGTCGACGTGGTCGTTTTTGCTGATGATAAATTTCGTCCCATCCTTTGTGAGGTCGTAGTCTTGAGCTCTTCGGTGGTAATGGGCGTCACGATCGTACAAGAACGGACTTCCAAAAATCACTTGGCAAATATCGATGGAGATGACATCACATTGAACCTTGTCGATGTAACGAGCAAATATTGCAAACTTTAGAGTACATTGACTCTTGATCTGCTGATTCACTTCAGAAGTGAACCATCCCAGAGGATACGGTCGAGGATGTTGAGTCGTCTGCAAACTAAGTCGTCGAACCAGCCCGGAGGAGACCAAATTCTTTTGGCTTCTGGGGTCGAAGATGGCTGCGACCACCTCGTGCTTCACCTGTATGTTAACAGTGAACAATTCCTCTGTCGGGTTGTGGTCAATTGATGAACCCGAACCTTTCTCCTTCAGCATTGCCATTAGAGACAAGGTCGTGTCTGCCTTTTCAACCGAATCCAACTGGATAATTTCCTCTGCGAGCGGAATAGAAGTAACCATAGTTGTTCGTGTGCTTGGTTCATCCCTCCTTTTTCTTTCTGGTCGCAGTTCAGGATGAAGTTTATAACACTTCTCTTTTGTGTGCCCAGCAACATGACAATGCTCACAAGTGTTACCCATATCGTGGGTACCCTCTCCGGAGTTTGTCGTGGTTGAAATCTCCCTCAAGTTCTTATCGTTGCGGGTCTTATTCTTCTTCTCAATCGCCAAAGCAGTCGTACTCGCGGTCGAGATGTCTTGAACTCTGAACAGACTTAGCTCAGTACTGATCGATTTCTGAAATCCAGATGTGTACTTCCGAAATACCTGAGGATCGGACAGTGAGATGCCGATGACCATTGCTTGTCGCCGAAACTCCGTCGTATAGTCTTGGACAGTCTGGTCGCGCCGTTGATACAATCTGTGCCAACGTTCCCATCTCTTCTCAAGGTAACCCATTGGATAAAATTCTTGTCGCATAAGTCGTTTGAATTGATCCCACGCAAGATCGTCAGCTTCACCACTGGTGACAAGGGCCTTCCACCATATCTTGGCGTGGTCCTTCATCTTCAAAGGTGCAAATTTGACCTTTTGAGCGCTACTGAACCCTTTCAGGTCAAAGTAGGTCTCAAGTTGATCGATCCAAGCAAGCACGGTTTCTGTCGACGATTCGGACTCGGAGTCCTCAGTCGAACTTATGCAGAATTTGTAATTGTGAGACCTTTCAAGATGACCCTTCGGGAAGGTATGCTGAACAATAGTGAACAGGAGCACAGAGAGTTTAGACAGGTTCGGGCCCTCGATGGTGGGAGTAAAAGCCCTACGTCCTGTTGAGATTTCACTAAGTGTGGTAAGAGGTTTACAAATGGAGGAAAAAGTCCTCACAGGCGAGGATTTTTTCCTATAAGAGTGTACAAAGATAAGCCAAAGAAAGCTTATTAAAATGCTATATGAGGTGTGCCGTAGACTTGGCTAACTTGGATTATTTTGGGTTTCTTGATCTTCCGATCTCTCGGTTCATGTTTCGGATGATTTCCCCCCTGATTGATGCTCCATGCCATCCTTTTGTACTGTTTGAAAGGGTGCCATGTAGAGGAAACTGCATCAAACGGTTGCACGGACGGTTGGATGCGGTTTTTTGGAACTGCTCTTAACCTCCACGCAGGTTAAACACGTGTTATTCACGGATAACTGTATGTGTTAACCTTCTGACGGTTGATTCTCCACGTGTAGGAATCTTCGGGATACTTAGAATATCCTGTTGTATGGGCAACCGAATAAATAGATCTCAAGTATCTTGATCGGTAGATATTCTGACCGCGGGGTATTGGCTGACCGCGCAATATCCCGAATGTGTAGTTCGCGTATAGCCTACGAACTTCTGACCGCGCAAGGCTTACGGTCTGACCGCGTAAAGCTGCGACCTGATCGCGTAAAGCTTGCGACCTCATGGTGATGCCCCTCAGAATAGCTTGAGTTCGCATCACCAGATGCATGTCTGGTTCGAACCTGTCTTGAACCAAAAGTTCATTAGAAGTGACCCGGGTGTCAATCCTCGTCAGCTAGCCCCCAAATTCGAAGAAAACGAAGAGACGTGTTTATTTCGAATTTAAAAAACCGTGCATTGGATTTTTAACCCGGCCCTTTAACTTCTCCACTTAGTGGCGCACTAAGTGAAAACGGTTGGTTTTTCAAGACGGGTTCTGACATTACGTGACGGGCAATGATGGCGCCGTAGAGATATTTTTATCTCGAGGTAAAATTGTAAATGTCTTAACGAAACCCGAGGTGTCTGGTAGGCGAACCGTCGCCCTGGTGGCTATAAATACCAGACCCCTGGACATGTAAAGATCTACAATTTCCCTCTTACGCCCAAGTCTTTTTCTTGTTATCCTGCCTTCTTCCTTTTCACATACTCCTCCCAATGGCAGATCACGATATCATCGAGATTGAGAGTGATGAAGAGGAAGTTGTCGAACAAGGGTCTCAAACGAATGAAGTCCTGTCTCCCTTAAGGAAGAAACCCAAGGTTGACGAAGGATCTTCCAGTGGAACAAAGGTGAAGAACGTAGCGAGTTTCTTTCTTCCTTCAGTTCTTTTGACCCTCCCCGTTCATGCCTCTCGGCAAGTTAGGCCTTTGTCCTTAGAGAAAGATCCCATTACATTCAATTCTCCCATCCTTTTAGGTGATCAACATCCTGGTCGGCAAGCGGTGACTATCCCTCGATCAGATGATTGCCATATTGGGTTGGCGAAGCAATCTTCTGATGGGAAGGTTGCCCTTCAACCATATGATGATCTTCCTCCAAAGATGGGTGTACCAACGGGTTATGCACCGGGACAGGTAACAATTCTTCTCCCTTTTTGCTGATAATTTTAGTTAGTATGACTAACTTTTGCAAAATGCAGGAGGTAGGAGGCTCCAGCGATCAGCCTTCTGCTGCTCCATCTCTTCCTTCTGGACAGACCCTTCTGGAAGAGAAGAATGCCTTGGAGAAGAAGACCGAGGAGATGGTCTCGAAGATTCTGCGTTTAGCAGAATGTCTTGATCGATCCCGAGAAGAGGCGCACCATTTCCGTCGAGAGAGGGACTTCGCTCAGCAACAGCGAGAACTCTCTGACTTGATTAGGGACAATAGTGCGTCTGTTGTTAGGGACGATATAGATAGACTTAGGGTAGTTGTTAGTTCCCTGGGGGTTGTCAGTGTAGATCCTACTGACAACAACATGTCCCTTGGGGAACTTTGTAAATTTCTTTCGGAACAAGTCGATGCTTTTATCGACCGTATCCCTTTTGTATGTAAAGAATGTAATAAATAAAGTTTCTTTTATTCATATGAACATTTTTCATACCCTCTATGTGAAATTATGGCCAAAAGCTTAATCCGCAACCATTCATACACAGGAAATTTCAGTTCTGCGATTAGAATCGCGCTTTAAAAGATCACCATGACCTGCCCTGATGCCGCGATCAGACTTAAGGCCGCGGTTAGAACTGAATTGCGACCAGAGTTGAACGTTCGGTTAGACTATTACTTCGATTAGAAACGAAGTTAAATAACATGGCTTTAACCAAACCATAACCCAGTTATAATATATCCGTACGTCAAAATTTGAGTTACATGATATTTTTCACAAAAATGTTCAGGTAAAAAGAAAAGTAAATAACCCTCAAAAAGCCTTAGCAGACTTCTCGAGTTTTAGCCCTTTCAGCTTCCGAAATAAAGAAGTCTTTTTATTTCAGATCCGATACCCGAAACACCTTAAAGGGTTTCTCATAGAATATCCATTATGGGAAATGAATAAAATATTTAAGAGGACGCTTGAGTGGAATGCTACTCACAGAGGCGTGACTCCTCGAGTCTATAAAAGTAGTAGGTAGCTTCTTGAGGAAGCCATTCAGCCGCGAAAAACCCTTAGAGTTCCCGCCGCACAAAACCCTCATCTTCTCGCCTTCATCTTCCACAAAATCATCGACTTTTTCGACCGATCTTTCTCAAAAAATGGCATCTTGGAGCAGATCCAACCACCATTCTGAGGAGACTCTGGTGGCGTTGGAGAAAGAGGAGATCCTTCCATCGCGGCTGCTGATCAATTGGCGGCCTGCGGAGAAGGACCAAGAAACCCCAACCGTTCGAGAGGGCGAGTCGGTGATCTTCGAGGAGTATCTGCGTTGCGGGTTCCGATTCCCTGAGAGTCGGTTCCTAAAGGATATCCTCGAACATTATGGGTGGGAACTGATCAACCTCCACCCAAATGCGATGCTGATTCTGGCAGTGTTTCAGCATCTTTGCGAGGCCTTCGTCGGAGTATATCCTAGCGTGGACCTCTTCCGACGGTTCTATTTCTCGGCATGGTCGAAGAGCACCAATGCCGCCGGATGCATCTACTTCCGGCTGAGGGACAAGAAAGAATATCCCTCCCCACCTCTACGGGATTCGGTGCACGGGTGGCACCAGAGGTGGTTTTACTGCTCTCCGCCGTCCGAGAGTAGTTTATGGTTTGAGAACTCGCGACCAGAGAAGTCAAGCGAATTGGATGCTCCCCCGGCGCTGGGCGCGGAGCACTTGAAGCACGCCGAGGTGATTCTTCACTTGGTGAGTCAAGGATTGACAGCGAGGGATGTCATCCGAGACTTTGTGAAGAACCGAGTGAGCCCCCTGCGCGAAAGGGCTCATCTTGCTTGGGAAATCAAGTCCATGGTGGATGGAACCCTGGATTACAATGAAGGTACTCAACCTTTTAGCACTGTGCTTTGTTATTTCTGAAATTTATGTTTTCTGACTTGAATTTGGGAATAGTTCTGCCCTCAGCCGAAATTGAGAGGCGAACTAATTCCCTCCTTAGGGCCTACAATGCTGATGTAGAGGGCCCTAAGGGATCACCTCGCCCGCAGAGCTTGATTCATGCCGGTGATGACCTCAGACAGGAGCGCCGAAAGGTAATTTCCTTGTCCGACTTTGGTTCTGCAGGTCTTGTGTGTGTCCAGCGCTAATCCATTGTAATGGACTGCGAACCAGTTCATAGGGAAGTTTGCGGATGCGACGTTCCCAAGTGAAAATGTCGGCTCTCCGAAGAAGCCGACGGCAAAGAATGTGAAGAAGGTCTCTCAGAGACCCAGGACAAAGAGTCCTGCCCCTAAGAAGACCAAACTGAACCCTGGGGAGGGGTCTTCACGAGGCATTCCTCGTCCCTCAAGAAAGACTGCGGTAAGATATCGCATTCCTGCTACTTTTTCAGGCACGACATGGAATCACTTCTTCGTCGTACAGGGAGAGGGGAGCGAGGAGGAAGAGAATGGCGTTCCTCTGATCCTTCGAAGGAGGAAGATCGCGGATCTTCCATCCAGCGATGCCCCAAGCCGCCCCGCAGAGACCACTACTACCGAGGAGGTGGTCGTGGAAGATCCTGCGACCACCGAAAATCTTGTGGTCGCGGGTAACCCTCCAATTCCTGAAACCCCCGAGGTTTCAGGGTCAATTATCTCTGCTTCCCTGGTCGAAGGGACGACCAAGGTAAGGAATCTTTTTCGGCCGTTCCTTCTATGACTCTTTCTACACATTTGTCAAGTTAATGTATATACAGGGAGGAGAGCTTCCCCCTGGGACCACTGGGGGTTCCAGGGAGGAAAATCCTTCTCCTCTGCGGACAGAGGAGGAGGTGGATGAACAAAGGCTAGTTATGGTGGTTCCAGCAACTCTGGAATTGCCAAGGCCTTCAGATGCAGCCCCACCAGTTAGCCCGGTGGCCCAGGTAAAGATCTTTTCATGTGTTTTTACCTGTTCCCTAAGAATATGCGTATAACATGACATTTCCAGGGGGGTTCTGCCTTGTTTACCATAAGGAAGGCGAGAACCGGAGACGGCTCTCCTTCGCCAGGGGAATTTTCCCAGAAGTCCCAGGAACGAATGGGATTTCAAATAAGGTAAGAGCTCTTACTTGACAGTAATCTTAAATAAAAGTTGCCTGACCCATTCTTCCTGTTAGGCAAAAGAAGACAGCGCCTAACCCTTCAACCGCCACTGGGGAGGTTGAAACTAGGGCTGATGAGGGAGCCTCTAATGAAGAGCGCTCTGCTCCCGTGGTTCAGGAAGTCATCCGGACCGCGGGAGGTGAAACAAGTACAGGGACCGGGTCACAACCAGTGGCCTCTGGGGGTGGTGTTCAGACGACACTTCCCCCAACTATCCCTGTCGCAGGCACTTCCGGTGCGCTAGCAAGGATTCCTGCTAGCATGGATGATGCCGCTTTAAATAAGTTTATGAAGGTATGATCACCCCTGTTTCGGCGCTTGAACCACCTTTAGAGTATATTTAACTCTCTTGCTTTGTATCACAGGGCTTATCATGGGTGACGAGCCAGTCGCATGCTGCAATGGCTAGCATGGCGGCTGTTCAAAAAGATCGTGACGGCTTGCGCAAGTGAGGATCGTCACTCTTCTGTTAATATAAGTAGGCTTTATCTGTGACTGACTTGATTTTGCTGCAGAGAGGTTACATTCTTGAAGAAAGAGTTAGCCAAGATGAGGCTGAACTCAGTTACAGAGTTCAAGAAACTACGGACTGAAATCAATAAACTTCAGTCTGACAATGCTGGTAAGTCTATTCTCAACTTGAGAAGACTTAAAACCATGCCTTGTTAATAACCTCTTTTCTCTGTACAGCGCAACCAGGTCGCATTATACAGCTCGGCCAAGACAAGATGATTCTCGAGTCCTCGATCAACCACACCGACCGAGCGGTCAAAGAGCTGAGCCTACTGGTCTTCGAAAAACTGAAGGCCGTGGCCAACCTTTTGAATACCAACGTGGTAGAGTTGAAGAAGGACGACCCAAGTGTCAGCGATTGGTCATCACTGCTCACAACTCAAGCAGAATCACTGCTTGAATATCTCCCTGGAGATTTACGGCGACGTGAAGAGATAATCAGGACGAGAGTCCGATCAGCCGCTTCTGCCGTACTCAGCCGGGTTCGACTTCACCATGGCCCAGATGCAAATCTGAGCGCGCTGGTGGGACCCGTTAAGGTCGAGAGTGAAGAACTGCTTGACGCCGTTATAGAAGAAGTCAAGCCCTTCGTTGACAAACTCTTGGCTGAGCTGAGGATCGAATGATCCTTATATTTTGTAACCAAACAATTGTAATTACAATGCCATGTATGTAAAACTATTTTTTCAAAAGAAAGTGCATATTCACATCATAAGTTTCATACTATAAGTATATCCCTCTAGCCCTCGCCTCTGTTTTGTGAATACTGGAGCCTTAGTATTTTAAGCAGAGGGGAAAACATAAGTATGATGACCAGGGATATGTGCTTCAAGCCGATGGTCAAGATTAAAGTAACATTTTAACTTTATTGCAAACTGGTAGCCACCCAGATGACCGAGGACTAGCTATATAGTCCCGTGTGCGTTGAGAAACGGCTTATTTAGGAGTGACTTATCTGGAAGTGATCACGAGATCGACCAGCTGGTTGACTCCACTGCGGGTTGCGAACTGATGAGTTTTCTGGATGCCTACTCAGGATATCATCAAATTAGCATGGCAGAAGACGATGAAGAGAAAACTGCCTTCATCACCCCGTTCGGCACATACTGCTACGTCAGAATGCCGTTCGGTCTCAAGAGGAGGGTACCGTGATCTTGTGTGCTTGAAAGTAATGTCGTAGCTTACGGGAAGCCATCAGTAGCGCGTAAAGTATCTTCTGGACCTCAGGGTAGCGCTCCTTAGGACCATGAAGTACTTCGCTCACATAGTAGACGGGTCTGTGTACTCCTTCCGTTTCCGCGATCAGAACTGCGCTGACCGCGTGTGGGGTGGCCGCCAAATACAGAAGTAATGGTTCTTCCTTTTCAGGAGACACCAATACTGACGGACTGGACAGATATGTTTTTACCTCCTGAAACGCTTTTTCGGCCTCGTCGGACCACGTGAAGTTATGATGTTTCCGCAAGGCTTTAAAGAAAGGTAGTCCCCTTTCGCCTAATCGCGATATAAAGCGACTTAAAGCCGCCATGCGACCAGCCAGGCGTTGAACATCCTTCATGGTCGAGGGCGACCTCATTTGTTCAATAGCTCTGATTTTCTCAGGATTAACCTCAATGCCCCTGGAACACACAAGGAAACCAAGAAGCTTCCCTGAAGAAACCCCGAAAGAACATTTCTCCGGGTTCAATTTTATTCCAAAGCGATTCAAGTTACAGAAGGTTTCAGCAAGATCGTCCAAATGAGATAATCTTTTGGTGCTCTTTACAACCAAGTCGTCTACATATGCTTTGAGATTACGCCCTATCTGGGAAAGAAAGGTCTTTTGCATCAAGCGCTGGTACGTGGAACCAGCGTTCTTGAGACCGAACGGCATTCTGACGTAGCAGTATGTGCCGAACGGGGTGATGAAGGCAGTTTTCTCTTCATCGTCTTCTGCCATGCTAATTTGATGATATCCTGAGTAGGCATCCAGAAAACTCATCAGTTCGCAACCCGCAGTGGAGTCAACCAGCTGGTCGATGCGGGAAAGGGGAAAGTCATCCTTCGGACAGGCACTGTTGAGGCTAGTATAGTCGACGCACATGCGCCACTTGCCATTTGACTTGCGGACCATGACCGGATTGGCGAGCCAGTCCGGGTGATTCACTTCGCGGATAAACCCGGCTTGTAAGAGTTTGTCTAACTCTTCTCGGATGGCTTCCTGTCAGTCGGTGGCAAAACGCCTGAGCTTTTGCTTTATTGGTCGTTGTCCAGGTCGAATTGCTAACCTGTGCTCAATTACTTCCCTTGGGACACCGGGCATGTCGGACGGTTTCCACGCAAACACGTCTGCGTTAGCCCGGAGGAAAGCAACGAGGTCGAATTCCTATTTGTCATCCAGGGCTGACCCAACCCGAATTGTCTTGGATGGGTCATTTGGGTACAAAGGAACTTGTTTGAGTTTCTCATCTGGTCGAGGAGCAGCTCTGATCGCATCGGTGGCGACGGTGGCGACCTGAGCGTCCCGGAGGGGAAGTTGATCGACCATCTCCAAAGATAGCCGGTCGCACGTGAGCGCCACGTTGCGACTTCCTCGGACCGAAATGACACCTTTGGGGCCAGGCAATTTCCCGCACTGATAAGCATAATGCGTTGCCATCATGAACTTAGCAAGAGTCGGCCTGCCAAAGATTGCATTATAAGCTGAATCACAATCGATTACATCGAAAGTAACCAATTCTGTTCGGAAGTTATCTGGTTCTCCCAGAGTGACCGGGAGGACCACTTGTCCCAATGGCATCATGGAGGGGCCTGGGATTATCCCATAAAACGGATGGATTATGGGCTTGATCTTCGAACGAGGAATTTGCATCTCGTCGAGTGTCTTGACCAATAAAAGATCAAGGGAACTTCCCCCATCAATCAGGACCCTTTCGACTCTCGTGTTACTGATGATTGGGGTAATAACCAGAGGTAGCCTCAATGGTCGAGTTAGCCCCACAGGACAGTCAGCGCGATCGAACGTCAAAGGCATATCCGACCAACGGGGATATTGAGGTTCGCCAAGGGATGTCTCCGTTTGGTTAACCTCTCGGCAAAAGGTTTTAAACTGCCTTTTGCAAACGAAAGAGGAGGAACCTCTGAAAATGACATTAACATGATTTTGAGGTACCTGGTAAGCCATTTCTTCGTCTCTGTCGACGTCTCTAACCCCTCACGCCTGCTCTTTAGGCAGTAAGGTTGGCATTGGCCCAGCTCCTTGGTAGAAATCATCCAGCTGTTTCAACCAACTCCTGCAGTTTTTGAGGTCGTGGCCCGCGGAGTTGTGGAGTGGACACCACCTCTTGCCCTCCTGCGGATTAGTTGATTTTTCTGGCTGGTCTGAATCCCGGCCGCCAGAAGCAGTTTTACTTTTAAAAGAAGACTTATTACCTTTGGTCGAAGGTGGTTTCTCCGCGACTGCGACCTCACGGTACTGTCCAGAGCGGTTCCTCTTCGACTTTTTTGACTTCCCACCCGGTGAAGACTCCGGCTTTTTGCTTGAATCTTCTTTCTTGGCGTCCTTGAAGCCTGGTTGGGGCGGTAGGTCCCCCTTATCAACCATTCGGTTCCATTCGACTGCCTCGGCTGCATCGGAGTATCGATCCGCCATATCGAACAGATCGGCCACTGATCGAGGAGGGTGGATAAGCAAATCTTCAGTGAATCTCCGGTATCGAACGGCATGCTTAAATGCCCTGATTACGGAGCCATCAGATATGTTCGGGATGGTATTTCTTACCCCGACAAACCTCTTGACAAACTGCCGAAGCGTTTCGGTCGAAGTTTGCCGCAGTCTATGCAAGTCGTCCTCCTTACCCGGCTTTTGGTAACAGTTTTGGAAATTGCTGAGGATGGCATCACATAGCATTTCCCAATTATAGATAGAACCCTCAGGCTGATTGAACAACCAGGTTCTAGCCGGTCCTACGAGGACTGTTGGCAGGTAGTTGGCCATGACCTTGTCATCGCCTCCTGCTGCTTGGATGGCAGTAATATAGATCTGAAGGAACTCAGATGGGTTTTCAGTTCCATCAAACCTCTCAATGGCCCCTGGTCGAAACTTATCGGGCCAAACGACTGCTCGTAGGCCAGGCGAGAAAGCTTTGCAACCAACGTAAGGACCGTGGACCGTCCTGCGACTTTCGGTCGGGTTTCGAGCAAACTCACTTAATGGCGAGGTTACTCGGGGTCCCAAACGAGAGTGAACGGGAACTCGATCCCTACTACGAGAGTCCTGCATTCGCCGATATTTGTCCTGTCGGAACGGTAAAGGTGGCGGGTAACTCCGTCGGCCAGAGCCAAAATGAGGACCATCTCGTTCACGGGGATGTGTCACTGAGCGGGAAGAAGCTGTTGGGGTCGCCTCGGATGCAACCTCGTCCAGTCTTTCCGCCAGGATCCTGAAAAAGGCCGGTCTCTGCGCATCCGTGACCGTAGGAGGAAAATTACGCATGACCTCCGCGATAGATCGCAGTCGACCATGGGTACTTCTCCTAGGGGCACCTGGTGTTACTGTTTCTTCGTCCACTGGGAAATGCTCCGGTGGTAAGGAAGGAGTCTGGTCACGTCTACGACCACGCGACCGTCGGGAAGAACTCGGGGCAGCATCGTAACGAGCCTGCGCATCTTGAAGAGCCTCTAGGGCAGTTCTGCGTAGTTCGTTGTTCTGTTGCTCGAGATCTTGCTCCTCCTTTTGTTTGCGATCTTGTTCTTCCCTGGCAGCCTGTTGATCGGGAGTTTCCTCCGACAACGCAGCAAACTGCCTAGGGAGAGAGGTCGTCGATGGGGAGAACATCTCGGTCTGTTCCGAGTCAGACTCGAAATCAAAGAGACGGTGGAGGTTATCAGGGTCGAACCTTCCTGGGCTAACTTCAGGGTCACCATCATATTTTCCCTCAGCGGGATCGTATGACAGGCCGGATTCATCGCCTAGCACATTAAGAACCTCTGCGGGTTCTGACCTTGTGCCAGTTACCTCCTGGTCGATTAACATGACTTGGGGAGATGATTCAACCTGTGGAAGATTCTGGCCTTCGACCTCTTCCATCGGAACAGGATCACTTGGAGAAGGCATGGGTATATGGGCATAATCCTCGAGATCGAAATCGTTCTCGGAATCATATGCTCCAGTCATGTTTCGGCGAACCTCCGAATTTCAATTAGGACGCCTTGAGAAAGGCCCCACGGTGGGCGCTAGCTGTCGACGATTCGGACTCGGAGTCCTCAGTCGAACTTATGCAGAATTTGTAATTGTGAGACCTTTCAAGATGACCCTTCGGGAAAGTATGCTGAACAATAGTGAACAGGAGCACAGAGAGTTTAGACAGGTTCGGGCCCTCGATGGTGGGAGTAAAAGCCCTACGTCCTGTTGAGATTTCACTAAGTGTGGTAAGAGGTTTACAAATGGAGGAAAAAGTCCTCACAGGCGAGGATTTTTTCCTATAAGAGTGTACAAAGATAAGCCAAAGAAAGCTTATTAAAATGCTATATGAGGTGTGCCGTAGACTTGGCTAACTTGGATTATTTTGGGTTTCTTGATCTTCCGATCTCTCGGTTCATGTTTCGGATGATTTCCCCCCTGATTGATGCTCCATGCCATCCTTTTGTACTGTTTGAAAGGGTGCCATGTAGAGGAAACTGCATCAAACGGTTGCACGGACGGTTGGATGCGGTTTTTTGGAACTGCTCTTAACCTCCACGCAGGTTAAACACGTGTTATTCACGGATAACTGTATGTGTTAACCTTCTGACGGTTGATTCTCCACGTGTAGGAATCTTCGGGATACTTAGAATATCCTGTTGTATGGGCAACCGAATAAATAGATCTCAAGTATCTTGATCGGTAGATATTCTGACCGCGGGGTATTGGCTGACCGCGCAATATCCCGAATGTGTAGTTCGCGTATAGCCTACGAACTTCTGACCGCGCAAGGCTTACGGTCTGACCGCGTAAAGCTGCGACCTGATCGCGTAAAGCTTGCGACCTCATGGTGATGCCCCTCAGGATAGCTTGAGTTCGCATCACCAGATGCATGTCTGGTTCGAACCTGTCTTGAACCAAAAGTTCATTAGAAGTGACCCGGGTGTCAATCCTCGTCAGTTTCCATGTCGGTGGAGAGCTTAGCCACTTGTTCGGCTAGGTTAGCTTTGACGAGGATTGACACCCGGACCACTTCTATTGGACTTCTGGTTAAAGGCAGGTTCGAGTCAGAAGTGTATCTGGCGATACGAGCTCAAGTTGTTCTGAGGGACGTCGCTATGTGATCGCCAGCTTTACGCGGTCAGACCGTAAGCCTTGCGCGGTCAGAAGTTCGTATGCTATACGCGAACTACATATTCGGGATATTGCGCGGTCAGCCAATATCCCGCGGTCAGAACATCTGCCGATCAGGATACTTGGGATCTATCTATTCGGTTGCCCATACAACGGGATATTCTAAGTATCCCGAAGATTCCTACACGTGGAGAATCGACCGTCAGAAGGTTAACACATACAGTTATCCATGAATAACACGTGTTTAACCTGCGTGGAGGTTAAGAGCAGTTCCAAAAAACCACATCCAACCGTCTGTGCAACCGTTTGATGCAGTTTCCTCCACATGGCACCCTTTCAAACAGTACAAAAGGATGGCATGGAGCATCAATCAAGGAGAGAGATCGATCAAAACATCAACTGGGGGATCGAAAGATTAATCAAGAAATCCAAAATCTCTCAAGTTAGCCAAGTCTACGGCCCACCTTAAATAATATTTCAGCAAGCCCTCTTTGGCTTATCTTTGTACACTCTTACAGGAAAAATCCTCGCCTGTGAGGACTTTTTCCTCCATTTGTAAATCTTTTACCACACTTAGTGAAATCTCAACAGGACGTAGGGCTATTACTCCCACCATCGAGGGCCCGAACCTGTCTAAACTCTCTGTGCTCCTGTTCACCATTGTTCAGCATACCTTCCCGGAGGGTCATCTTGAAAAGTCTCACAATTACAAATTCTGCATAAGTTCGGCTGAGGACCCTGAGTCCGAATCGTCGACAGCTAGCGCCCACCGTGGGGCCTTTCTCAAGGCGTCCTAATTGAAATTCGGAGGTTCGCCGAAACATGGCTGGAGCATATGATTCCGAGAATGATTTCGATCTCGAGGATTATGCCCATATACCAATGCCTTCTCCAAGCGATCCTGTTCCGATGGAAGAGGTCGAAGGCCAGAATCTTCCACAGGTTGAATCATCTCCCCAAGTCATGTTAATCGACCAGGAGGTAACTGGCACAAGGTCAGAACCCGCAGAGGTTCTTAATGTGCTAGGTGATGAATCCGGCCCGTCATACGATCCCGCTGAGGGAAAATATGATGGTGACCCTGAAATTAGCCCAAGAAGGTTCGACCCTGATAACCTCCACCGTCTCTTTGATTTCGAGTCTGACTCGGAACAAACCGAGATGTTTTCCCCATCGGCGACCTCTCTCCCTTGGTAGTTTGCTGCGTTGTCGGAAGAAACTCCCGATCAATAGGCTGCCAGGGAAGAACAAGATCGCAAACAGAAGGAGGAGCAAGATCTCGAGCAACAGAACAACGAACTACGCAGAACTGCCCTAGAGGCTCTTCAAGATGCGCAGGCTCGTTACGATGCTGCCCCGAGTTCTTCTCGACGGTCGCGTGGTCGTAGACGTGACCAGACTCCTTCTTTACCACCGGAGCATTTCCCAGTGGACGAAGAAACAATAACACCTGGTGCCCCTAGGAGAAGTACCCATGGTCGACTGCGATCTATCACGGAAGTCATGCGCAATTTTTCTCCTACGGTCACGGATGCACAGAAACCGGCCTTTTTCAGGATCCTGGTGGAAAGACTGGACGAGGTCGCATCCGAGGCGACCCCAACACCCTCTTCCCGCTCAGTAACATATTCCCGTGAATGGGATGGTCCTCATTTTGGCTCTGGCCGGCGGAGTTACCCGCCGCCTGTACCGTCCCGACAGGACAAATACCGGCGAATGCAGGACTCTCGTAGTAGGGATCGAGTTCCCGTTCACTCTCGTTTGGGACCACGAGTAACCTCGCCATTACGTGAGTTTGCTCGAAACCCAACCGAAAGTCACAGGACGGTTCACGGTCCTTACGTTGGTTGCAAAGCTTTCTCGTCTGGCCTACGAGCAGTCGTTTGGCCCGATAAGTTTCGACCAGGGGCCATTGAGAGGTTTGATGGAACTCAGAACCCATCCGAGTTCCTTCAGATCTATATTACTGCCATCCAAGCAGCAGGAGGCGATGACAAGGTCATGGCCAACTACCTGCCAACAGTCCTCGCAGGACCGGCTAGAACCTGGTTGTTTAATCAGCCTGAGGGTTCCATCTACAATTGGGAAATGCTATGCGATGCCATCCTCAGCAATTTCCAAAACTGTTACCAAAAGCCGGGTAAGGAGGACGACTTGCATAGACTGCGGCAAACTTCGACCGAAACAATTCGGCAGTTTGTCAAGAGGTTTGTCGGGGTAAGAAATACCATCCCGAACATATCTGATGGCTCCGTAATCAGGGCATTTAAGCATGCCGTTCGATACCGGAGATTCACTGAAGACTTGCTTATCCACCCTCCTCGATCAGTGGCCGATCTGTTCGATATGGCTGATCGATACTCCGATGCAGCCGAGGCAGTCGAATGGAACCGAATGGTTGACAAGGGGGACCTACCGCCCCAACCAGGCTTCAAGGACGCCAGGAAAGAAGATTCAAGCAAAAAGCCGGAGTCTTCACCGGGTGGGAAGTCAAAAAAGTCGAAGAGGAACCGCTCTGGACAGTACCGTGAGGTCGCAGTCGCGGAGAAACCACCTTCGACCAAAGGTAATAAGTCTTCTTTTAAAAGTAAAACTGCCTCTGGTGGCCGGGATTCCGACCAGCCAGAAAAATCAACTAATCCGCAGGAGGGCAAGAGGTGGTGTCCACTCCACAACTCCGCAGGCCACGACCTCAAAAACTGCAGGAGTTGGTTGAAACAGCTGGATGATTTCTACCAAGGAGCTGGGCCAATGCCAACCTTACCGCCTAAAGAGCAGGCGTGCGGGATTAGAGACGTCGACGGAGACGAAGAAATGGCTTACCAGGTACCTCAAAATCATGTTAATGTCATTTTCGTAGGTTCCTCCTCTTTCGCTTCCAAAAGGCAGTTTAAAACCTTTTGCCGAGAGGTTAACCAAACGGAGACATCCCTTGGCGAACCTCAATATCCCCGTTGGTCGGATATTCCTTTGACGTTCGATCGCGCTGACTGTCCTGTGGGGCTAACTCGACCATTGAGGCTACCTCTGGTTATTACCCCAATCATCAGTAACGCGAGAGTCGAAAGGGTCCTGATTGATGGGGGAAGTTCCCTTGATCTTTTATTGGTCAAGACACTCGACGAGATGCAAATTCCTCGTTCGAAGATCAAGCCCATAATCCATCCGTTTTATGGGATAATCCCAGGCCCCTCTGATATTTACTCGATTTGTCTCATTTTTGTGTACATTTTCCCCATGCTTTTGCACATATTTGTCATATACCTCGGCATATATACCTAGATTATTCCAGATTAATGGCCAAATCGACCGGATTACTCGTTTTTCCAATTTTTATCGCAGGTCGACGAGGATTGGATGGATTTTCGGCTAGTGGACACGCGTCCTCGACTTAATCCGGCCATCGGACGATTCCTGATGGAAGTGCGCGTTCTCGCGAACGCGTAGGACCTGACTACACCGAAATCGGAGTCTCCGGGGCCCCGGAATCCCAAACCCTAGCCACGAGGTCTCAGTTCTAAATCTCCAAAACCTCAAGGGCATTTCTGCAAAAGGACCTTCTTCCTTTTTTGTCCAGCCGCCGGCCATCTGAGGATTTTCGAGCCCGGCTTTTATTTTTTTACTTCGTTCTTCTTCTTCCCCAAATCACACTTCCACACCTCCCTCCACCTCGCCGCCGGCGGCCGGGCCATACGCCGGCGGTGCTCCATTCCCCTTCTTCCCCTTCTTCTTCCTTTTTCTTGTCTTCGTCTTCCCCATTTCACCACCATAAAGCCACTCCAAAAACCTCCAAATCCACATCCACCTCTACTGCACTCCATCACTCCAGCCGGCGGCATCTCCTCTACACCGGGCCGCCACACCATCATCTCCCTCGAGCCGCAGCGCCGCCGCGCGCCAGATCCGGCTGGATCTGGCCGATCCCGCGCCTCTTCTTCGCGCCGCCGCCACCGGATCCACGCGCCACGCCGCCCTCCGGTCCCGAGCCGTGCCTCCCGCGCCGCCTCGCCGTCGGAACCACCTCCCTCCGCGCCGAGCCTCCAGCGCCACGGATCTGCATCGGCCTTCAGCGCCACCGCCAGGCCGCCGCTCCACCGCACCGCGCCTTCACAGCGCACCACCGCCAGGCCGCCGCTCCACCGCACCGCGCTATCCACGCCGCCTCCCGCCGCCGGCTGCCGTCCCCGATCTCGATCCAGCTCCGCGCCGCCTGTGCTCCAGCGCCGCACTGCGCCCCTGCAGCGCACGAGCGCCGCTTCAGCGTTCTCCACGCCGGCGCTGCACCGGATCTGCACGCGCCGCCTCCAGGCTGCTGCCCCACGTGAGTCCCGCCGCGAGATCCCTCGCCGCCGGACTCCTCCACCGCCGTGCAGCGCCCGTGTGAGCTGCGCCATCCTGCGACGTCGAGCCCCTGCAGCCGTACGTGCGCCGCCTTCAGGTGCGCCCTCACCTCCATGCGCCGATCTCCTATGGCTACGCCCTCCTCCATTCATCTCGGCGCCAGCTGCCCCAGACGCCGTTGGAGCCTGCGTCCTCTTCTTCATCCTGAGCTGCTGCAGCTTCGATGACGACCATGGCTTCATCGACTCCAGCAACTATTCAGTGACATTTTTCCCCTCTCTTAATCTCATTCTCCTTCCCCCTCTGATCTGTTTCCTGTGATGCATGTATATAAACAGAATTCGACTGCGGATGATCAATTAATGCTTGAGAAAAATCCATTTTAGTTGTGTGTTCTAATCTCTTGTGTCATAGTTCTTGTTGCTGTCTCTGTTTATGCTTGTTCGTCCTCAATTTAGAACTTTGTTTCTGTCTCTACTGATGTTGAACTGTGACCCTTGATAGGAATAAGAGCTGAATGCATTTGAGTCGCAGCTTGAGCTTGATTTTGACTTGCTGTCTACTTTGCTGCTTCTCATGAACTGCTTGTGTTGCATTTTAGTAACAATTGTGATTGCATAGATGAATGAAAACTGAGTCTGAATTACTCTTTATCTGTGTATTCTGAAGCAATGAAGTTCTTTAAGTATGAATCCGGCATTAGGCAAATTGAGCTGGACTATTTTCTTCCCTCTGCATTTCGGATTTAAATTTAGTTAGGCATATTTTTCCCTCATCTAGTCCCTTGGGAGAGAACGACATACTCGCCTACTATTGCGACCTTGTCCGCTTGCGAGGCCCTGTTTTAGGTGGTATCAATTTTTTCCATGATGCCATTGGGACAAGTGGTCCTCCCGGTCACTCTGGGAGAACCAGACAACTTCCGAACAGAATTAGTTACTTTCGATGTAATCGATTGTGATTCAGCTTATAATGCAATCTTTGGCAGGCCGACTCTTGCTAAGTTCATGATGGCAACGCACTATGCTTATCAGTGCGGGAAATTGCCTGGCCCCAAAGGTGTCATTTCGGTCCGAGGTAGTCGCAACGTGGTGCTCACGTGCGATCGGGTATCTTTGGAGATGGTCGATCAACTTCCCCTCCGGGACGCTCAGGTCACCACCGTTGCCACCGATGCGATCAGGGCTGCTCCTCGACCAGATGAGAAACTCAAACAAGTTCCTTTCTACCCAGATGACCCATCCAAGACAATTCGGGTTGGGTCAGCCCTAGATGACAAATAGGAACTCGACCTCGTTGCTTTCCTCCGGGCTAACGCAGACGTGTTTGCGTGGAAACCGTCCGACATGCCCGGTGTCCCAAGGGAAGTAATTGAGCACAGGTTAGCAATTCGACCTGGACAACGACCAATAAAGCAAAAGCTCAGGCGTTTTGCCACCAACCGACAGGAAGCCATCCGAGAGGAGTTAGACAAACTCTTACAAGCCGGGTTTATCCGCGAAGTGAATCACCCGGACTGGCTCGCCAATCCGGTCATGGTCCGCAAGTCAAATGGCAAGTGGCGCATGCGTGTCGACTACACTAGCCTCAACAGTGCCTGTCCGAAGGATGACTTTCCCCTTCCCCGCATCGACCAGCTGGTCGACTCCACTGCGGGTTGCGAACTAATGAGTTTTCTGGATGCCTACTCAGGATATCATCAAATCAGCATGGCAGAAGACGATGAAGAGAAAACTGCCTTCATCACCCCGTTCGGCACATACTGCTACGTCAGAATGCCGTTCGGTCTCAAGAACGCAGGTTCCACGTACCAGCGCTTCATGCAAAAGACCTTTCTTTCCCAGATAGGGCGTAATCTCGAAGCATATGTAGACGACTTGGTTGTAAAGAGCACCAAAAGATTGTCTCATTTGGATGATCTTGCTAAAACCTTCTGTAACTTGAATCGCTTTGGAATAAAATTGAACCCGGAGAAATGTTCTTTCGGGGTTTCTTCAGGAAAGCTTCTTGGTTTCCTTGTGTGTTCCAGGGGCATTGAGGTTAATCCTGAGAAAATCAGAGCTATTGAACAAATGAGGTCGCCCTCGACCATGAAGGATGTTCAACGCCTGGCTGGTCGCATGGCGGCTTTAAGTCACTTTATATCGCGATTAGGCGAAAGGGGATTACCTTTCTTCAAAGCCTTGCGGAAGCATATAACTTTACATGGTCGGATGAGGCCGAAAAAGCATTCCAGGAGGTAAAAACATATCTATCCAGTCCGCCAGTATTGGTGTCTCCTGACAAAGGAGAACCGTTGCTTCTTTACCTGGCGGCCACACCACACGTGGTCAGCGCCGTTCTGATCGCGAATAGAGGAGGAATACATAGACCCGTCTACTATGTGAGCGAAGTACTTCATGGCCCTAAGGAGCGCTACCCTAAGGTCCAGAAGATACTTTACGCGCTACTGATGGCTTCCCGTAAGCTACGACATTACTTTCAAGCACACAAGATCACAGTACCCTCCTCTTTTCCTTTAGGGGATATTGTCCGAAACCCAGAAAAATCTGGTCGAATCACCAAATGGGCGGTCGAACTCGGTGCCTTCGACATCCATTTCACCCCTCGCACGGCGGTTAAGTCTCAGGTTTTGGCCGACTTTGTGGTCGAATGGACCAACCCTGAGCCACCCATACAGTTGCCAGAGGAACTGGAGTGCCCCGATTATTGGACAATGTACTTTGACGGCTCCCGTAGTTTTCAACACTCGGGGGCTGGAATAGTCTTAGTTACGCCCCAGGGCGAACAGCTTAAGTATGTCATTCAACTACACTTTGTTGCAACCAACAACGCAGCAGAGTATGAAGGTCTTCTTGCAGGGCTCCGGGCAGCAAAATTCCTCAGAGTCCGTCGATTAGTGGTGAGGGGGGACTCACAGCTAGTCGTAAACCAGGTAAACAACGAGTACAACACCTCCGATGTGACAATGGCTCATTACCTGGGGGAAGTGAGGAGATTGGAAAAACACTTCAGTCACTTCGAAGTCCAATACATCCCGCGAAAGGACAATATTCTCGCAGACCAATTATCCAAAATTGGATCCTCACGCTCATCCGCTCCGGCAGGAGTGTTCATTGAACACTTGGACCATCCTTCGATCATGACTTCGGTCGAGGATGATCCGGCAATAGCCTTCGTTGCCAACCTCAGTCAGGAACAAGATTGGACTCATCCATTGAGGGTCTATCTTGAACATGGGACCCTACCCGAGGACGAAACCAAAAGCGATCGGTTAATTCGAAAGGCGCGTCTGTACAAACTCATAGATGGGGTTATGTACAGAAAGGGTACTCAAGGAGTATTCATGCGCTGCATATCTCAGGAGGAAGGAAAATCCCTCTTGAAAGAAATACATGACGGTGTATGCGGTGCACACGCGTCATACCGAACACTGGTCGGAAAAGTTTTTCGACAGGGATTCTACTGGCCTTCGGCACTCGATGATGCCAAGCTTATGGTCAAGATGTGCCCACAGTGTCAATTTCATGCAAGACAGGTTCACCAACCTGCTTATGCATTGCAAACTATTCCTCTCGCATGGCCCTTCGCTATCTGGGGAATGGACATCGTCGGTCCTATGCCACAAGCGGTCAATGGGTACAAGTTTCTGTTCCTAGCCATTGACACGTTCACAAAGTGGATTGAGGCCGAACCAGTACGAAATATTACTGCATCAGCCGCACAAAAGTTCTTTCACAAGAACATTGTGGCACGATTTGGTGTTCCAAACCGTCTCATCACAGACAACGGTTCTTAGTTCGCTAGCGGTCTCTTCCTAAACTACTGCGATCAGATTGGGACCAAGGTGTGCTTTGCTTCTGTGGCACATCCACAAAGCAATGGTGCCGTAGAACGGGCCAATGGGCAAGTATTGCAAGGCATCAAAAAACGTGTTTTTGATCGCCTCAAGACCCGCTCGGGGGCTTGGGTAGACGAGCTTTATACTGTTCTATGGGCACTACGGACTACCTCTAGTCGAGCCACCGGTGAGACACCCTTCCATTTGGTCTATGGGGCCGAGGCTGTGTTGCCTATGGAAGTTAGTATTGGATCTGTTCGCACGAATCAATTCGAATAGGTCAACCAATCCGAACAGCGATCGCAAGATCTCATCCTCCTGGAAGAACGGCGTGATCGCGCCCTGATCAAGTCTGCGGTATACTTGCAGGCTCTACGCAAGTACCACAGTAAAAAGGTGCGACCACGTGATCTCAACGTGGGCGACTTGGTTTTACGAAAAATTCAAGACCAGTCTAACAGCAATAAATTCTCCCCAAAGTGGGAAGGACCATACACTGTCGTCTCAGTGCCGCGGCCAGGATCTGCGCGGTTAGCCATGGAGGATGGTCGGATTTTGTCCAATACTTGGAACATCGATCAACTTCGCAAGTTTTACGTGTAAGTACCACAACCCTTTTCCTGTTCAATTAGCATCTTTTCATAAAAAGCATGTCTTGTTTTCATACAATGAGTGTTTTTCTTTAAGCCCAAATTATACAAATTCGACCTGGGGGCTGATCGCCAACGGTTAGGTTATTACAGCATTTTTCAACCGGATTCGCTGGTCGATCTCATGATCACTTCCAGATAAGTCACTCCTAAATAAGCCGTTTCTCAACGCACACGGGACTATCTGGCTAGTCCTCGGTCATCTGGGTGGCTACCAGTTTGCAATAAGGTTAAAATGTTACTTTAATCTTGACCATCGGCTTGAAGCACATATCCCTGGTCATCATACTTATTTTTTCCCCTCTGCTTAAAATACTAAGGCTTCAGTATTCACAAAACAGAGGCGGGGGCTAGGGGGATATACTTATAGTATGAAACTTATGATGTGAATATGCACTTTCTTTTAAAAAAATAGTTTTACATACATGGCATTGTAATTACAATTGTTTGGATACAAAATATAAGGATCATTCGATCCTCAGCTCAGCCAAGAGTTTGTCAACGAAGGGCTTGACTTCTTCTATAACGGCGTCAAGCAGTTCTTCACTCTCGACCTCAACCGGTCCCACCAGCGCGCTCAGATTCGCATCTGGGCCATGGTGAAGTCAAACCCGGCTGAGTACGGCAGAAGCGGCTGATCGGACTCTCGTCCTGATTATCTCTTCACGTCGCCGTATATCTCCAGGGAGATATTCAAGCAGTGATTCTGCTTGAGTTGTGAGCAGTGATGACCAATCGCTGACACTTGGGTCGTCCTTCTTCAACTCTACCACGTTGGTATTCAAAAGGTTGGCCACGGCCTTCAGTTTTTCTAAGACCAGTAGGCTCAACTCTTTGACCGCTCGGTCGGTGTGGTTGATCGAGGACTCGAGAAGCGTCTTGTCCTGGCCGAGCTGTATAATGCGACCTGCTTGCGCTGTACAGAGAAAAGAGGTTATTAACAAGGCATGGCATTAAGTCTTCCCAAGTTGAGATTCGACTTACCAGCATTCTCAGACTGAAGTTTATTGATTTTAGTCCGTAGTTTCTTGAACTCTGTAACTGAGTTCAGCCTCATCTTGGCTAACTCTTTCTTCAAGAATGTAACCTCTCTGCAGCAAAATCAAGTCAGTTACAGATAAAGCCTACTTATATTAACAGAAGAGTGACGATCCTCACTTGCGCAAGCCCACGATCTCTTTGAACAGCCGCCATGCTTGCCATTGCAGCATGCGACTGGCTCGTCACCCATGACAAGCCCTGTGATACAAAGCAAGAGAGTTAAATATACTCTAAAGGCGGTTCAAGCGCCGAAATAGGGGTGATCATACCTTCATAAACTTGTTTAAAGCGGCATCATCCATGTTAGCAGGAATCCTTGCTAGCGCACCGGAAGTGCCTGCGACAGGGATAGTTGGGGGAAGTGCCGTCCGAACACCACCCCCAGAGGCCACTGGTTGTGACCCGGTCCCTGTACTTGTTTCTCCTCCCGCGGTCCGGACGACTTCCTGAACCACGAGAGCGGAGCGCTCTTCATTAGAGGCTCCCTCATCAGCCCTAATTTCAACCTCCCCAGTGGCGGTTGAAGGGTTAGGCGCTGTCTTCTTTTGCCTAACAAGAAGAATGGGTCAGGCAGCTTTCATCTAAGATTACTGTCAAGTAAGAGTTCTTACCTTATTTGAAATCCCATTCGTTCCTGGGACTTCTGGGAAAATTCCCCTTGCGAAGGAGAGCCGTCTCCGGTTCTCGCCTTCCTTATAGTAAACAAGGCAGCACCTCCCTGGAAATGTTCTGTTACGAGCACATTCCTAGGAAAAAAGATGAAAACACATAGAAAGGTTTTTACCTGAGCCACCGGGCTAACTGGTGGGGCTGCATCCGAAGGCCTTGGCGATTCCAGAGTTGCTAGAACCGTCACAGCCAGCCTTTGTTCATCTACCTCCTCCTCTATCCGCGGAGGAGGAGGATTTTCCTCCCTGGAACCCCCAGTGGTCCCAGGGGGAAGCTCTCCTCCCTGTATGTACATTAACTTGTCAAATGTGCAGAAAGATTCATAGAAGGAACGGTCGAAAAGATTCCTTACCTTGGTCGTCCCTTCGACCAGGGAAGTAGGGATAATTGACCCTGAAACCTCGGGGGCTTCAGGAATTGGAAGGTCACCTGCAGGGGACTCTTCGGTGGTCGCAGGGTCAGCCATGGCCACCTCTTCGGTAGCTGTGGTCCCTACGGGGCAGCTTGAGGCGTCACCAGCAGGGGCCTCCCCGGTCCTCCTCCTCTTGATGACTAGAGGCACATCATCGTCCTCTTCCTCCTCGCTCCCCTCTCCCTGTACGACGAAGAAGTGATTCCATGTCGCGCCTGAAAAGGTAGAAGGAATGCGATATCTTACCGCAGTCTTTCTTGCAGGACGAGGAATGCTTCGTGAAGACCCCTCCCTAGGGTTCAGCTTGGTCTTCTTGGGGGCAGGACTCTTTGTCCTGGGTCTCTGAGAGACCTTCTTCACATTCTTCGCCGTTGGCTTCCCCAGAGAGCCGACATTTTCGCTTGGGAACGTCGCATCAGCAAACTTACCTAGGAGCTGGTTCACAGTCCATTACAATGGATTAGCGCTGGACACACACAAGGCCTGCAGAACCGAAGCCGGACAAGGAAATTACCTTTCGGCGCTCCTGTCTGAGATCATCGCCGGCATGAATCAAACTCTGCGGGCGAGGTGATCCCTTAGGGCCCTCTACATCGGCATTGTAGGCCCTAAGGAGGGAATTAGTTCGCCTCTCAATTTCGGCTAAAGACAGAACTGTTCCCAAATTCAAGTCAGAAAACATAAATTTCAGAAATGGCAAAGCACAATGCTAAAGGGTTGAGTACCTTCATTGTAGTCCAGGGTTCCATCCGCCATGGACTTGATTTCCCAAGCAGGATGAGCCCTTTCGCGCAGGGGGCTCACTCGGTTCTTCACAAAGTCTCGGATGACATCCCTCGCTGTCAATCCTTGACCCATCAAGTGAAGAATCACCTCGGCGTGTTTCAGGTGCTCCACGCCCAGCGTCGGGGGAGCATCCAACTCGCTTGACTTCTCTGGTCGCGAGTTCTCAAACCATAAACTACTTTCGGACGGCGGAGAACAGTAAAACCACCTCTGGTGCCACCCGTGCACCGAATCCAGCAGAGGTGGGGAGGGATATTCCTTCTTGTCCCTCAGCCGGAAGTAGATGCATCCGGCGGCATTGGTGCTCTTCGACCATGCCGAGAAGTAGAACCGTCGGAAGAGTTCCACGCTAGGATATACTCCGACGAAGGCCTCGCAAAGATGCTGAAACACTGCCAGGATCAGCATCGCATTTGGGTGGAGGTTGATCAGTTCCCACCCATAATGTTCGAGGATGTCCTTTAGGAACCGACTCTCAGGGAATCGGAACCCGCAGCGCAGATACTCCTCGAAGATTACCAACTCGCCCTCTCGGACAGTTGGAGTTTCTTGGTCCTTCTCTACAGGCCGCCAATTGATCAGCAGCCGCGATGGAAGGATCTCCTCCTTCTCCAACGCCACCAGAGTCTCCTCAGAATGGTGGTTGGATCTACTCCAAGATGCCATTTTTTGAGGAAGATCGATCAAAAAAGTCGATGATTTTGTGGAAGATGAAGGCAAGAAGATGAGGGTTTTGTGCGGCGGGAACTCTAAGGGTTTTTACGGCTGAATAGCTTCCTCAAGAAGCTACCTACTGCTTTTATAGACTCGAGGAGTCACGCTTCTGTGAGTAACGTTCAACTCAAACGTCCTCTTAAATATTTTATTCATTTCCCCTAATGGATACTCTCTGATAAACCCTTTAAAGCGTTTCGGGTATCGGATCTGAAATAAAAAGACTTCTTTATTTCGGAAGCTTAAAGGGCTAAAACTCGAGAAGTCTGCTAAGGCTTTTTGAGGGGTATTTACCTTTCTTTTTACTTGAACATTTTTGTAAAAAATATCATGTAACTCAAATTTTGACGTACGGGTATATTCTAACTGGGTTATGGTTTGGTTAAAACCATGTTATTTAACTTCGTTTCTGATCGAAGTAATGGTCTAACCGAACGTTCGACTCTAGTCGCTATTCAGTTCTAACCGCGGCCTTAAGTCTGATCGCGGCATCAGGGCAGGTCACGGTGATCTTTTAAAGCGCGATTCTAATCGCAGAACTGAAATTTCCTGTGTATGAATGGTCGCGAACTAAGCTTTTGGCCATAATTTCACACAGAAGGTATGAAGAATGTTCATATGAATAAAAGAAACTTTATTTATTACATTCTTTACATACAAAAGGGATACGGTCGATAAAAGCATCGACCTGTTCCGAAAGAAGTTTACAAAGTTCCCCAAGGGACATGTTGTTGTCAGTAGGATTTACACTGGCAACCCCCAGGGAACTGGCAACTACCCTAAGTCTATCTATATCGTCCCTAACAACAGACGCACTATTGTCCCTAATCAAGTCAGAGAGTTCTCGCTGTTGCTGAGCGAAGTCCCTCTCTCGACGGAAATGGTGCACCTCTTCTCGGGATCAATCAAGACATTCTGCTAAACGCAGAATCTTCGAGGCCATCTCCTCGGTCTTCTTCTCCAGGGCATTCTTCTCTTCCAAAAGAGTCTGTCCGGAAGGAAGAGATGGAGCAGCAGAAGGCTGATAGCTGGAGCCTCCTACCTCCTGCATTTTGCAAAAGTTATTCATACTAACTAAAATTATCAGCAAAAATGGGGAAGAATTGTTACCTGTCCCGGTGCATAACCCGTTAATACACCCATCTTGGGAGGAAGATCATCATATGGTGGAAGAGCAACCTTCCCATCAGAAGATTGCTTCGCCAACCCAATATGGCGATCATTTGATCGAGGGATAGTTACCGCTTGCCGACCAGGATGTTGATCACCCAAAAGAATGGGAGAATTGAATGTGATGGGATCTTTCTCTAAGGATAAAGGCCTAACTTGCCGAGAGGCATGAACGGGGAGGGTCAAAGGAACTGAAGGAAGAAAGAAACTTGCTACATTCTTCACCTTTGTTCCACTAGAAGATCCTTCGTCAACCTTGGGTTTCTTCCTTAAGGGGGACAAGACTTCAATCGTTTGAGGCCTTTGTTCGACAATTTCCTCTTCATCGCTCTCAATCTCGATGATTTGATGATCTGCCATTGGGAGGAGTATGTGAAAAGGAAGGAGGCAGGATAACAAGAAAAGGACTTTAGGCGTGGAGGGAAATTGTGAAGCTTTACAAATCCAAGAACCTGGTATTTATAGCCACCTAGATGGCGGTTTGCATTCCAGGCGCCTCGGGTTTCGTCAAAACATTTACAATCTTACCTCGAGATAAAAACATTTCTACGGCGCCATCATTGCCCGTCACGTAATGTCAGAACCCGTCTTGAAAAACCAACCGTTTTCACTTAGTGCGCTACTAAGTGGAGAAGCTAAAGGGCCGGGTTAAAAATCCGATGCCTGGTCTTAAAATTCGAAATAAACATGTCACTTCGTTTCTTTCGAATTTGGGGGCTACCTGACGAGGATTGACACCCGGACCACTTCTATTGGACTTCTGGTTAAAGGCAGGTTCGAGTCAGAAGTGTATCTGGCGATACGAGCTCAAGTTGTTCTGAGGGACGTCGCTATGTGATCGCCAGCTTTACGCGGTCAGACCGTAAGCCTTGCGCGGTCAGAAGTTCGTATGCTATACGCGAACTACATATTCGGGATATTGCGCGGTCAGCCAATATCCCGCGGTCAGAACATCTGCCGATCAGGATACTTGGGATCTATCTATTCGGTTGCCCATACAACGGGATATTCTAAGTATCCCGAAGATTCCTACACGTGGAGAATCGACCGTCAGAAGGTTAACACATACAGTTATCCATGAATAACACGTGTTTAACCTGCGTGGAGGTTAAGAGCAGTTCCAAAAAACCGCATCCAACCGTCTGTGCAACCGTTTGATGCAGTTTCCTCCACATGGCACCCTTTCAAACAGTACAAAAGGATGGCATGGAGCATCAATCAAGGAGAGAGATCGATCAAAACATCAACTGGGGGATCGAAAGATTAATCAAGAAATCCAAAATCTCTCAAGTTAGCCAAGTCTACGGCCCACCTTAAATAATATTTCAGCAAGCCCTCTTTGGCTTATCTTTGTACACTCTTACAGGAAAAATCCTCGCCTGTGAGGACTTTTTCCTCCATTTGTAAATCTTTTACCACACTTAGTGAAATCTCAACAGGACGTAGGGCTATTACTCCCACCATCGAGGGCCCGAACCTGTCTAAACTCTCTGTGCTCCTGTTCACCATTGTTCAGCATACCTTCCCGGAGGGTCATCTTGAAAGGTCTCACAATTACAAATTCTGCATAAGTTCAGCTGAGGACCCTGAGTCCGAATCGTCGACAAGCTTGAATGGAGGTATCGTCAGACATTGTCGGAGACGCGGCTGTAGGAACCGTCAATTGATCGCCTGGAATTTCGCCGGAAGTTTTGTAACCCTGGCGAGTCTTCACCATCCACAGGATAGGAAAGTTGCTCTGATACCAACTTGATCCGTTTGAGACCTAGTCTTGGTTTTCGCACTAGGCTCGCCCAGATTCTAATATGCGGAATAACGGGATCTTACTCGGAAAATACCTAAACCCAAAGTAATTGCACAACTCTTTATTTCAAAGAGGGCTTTACACGTCGAACGTTAGGCACACTTGCCTATGTCGAAGGAACTATAAGTGTCTAAAACTCAAATAAGTTCTATGACTCTTCGATTGAGTTCGATGATCTAAACTAGACCTATTACAAGGTATTTATAGTCCAATCGTATGAGTATGTATCAGACTTAGAGACCTAAACGTATTAGACTCATATAACTAATCCTAAACAGATAAGCTTAGTTATACACATTCGGATCGGATTACAATTCCGAACAGGGAACGAATTCCTTCTCCTGGTCGTGAACCAATCCATGGTCGCGGACTCATCCAGGTCGCCATTCCTTTCCGAACACGGTTAAGGTCGCGAAGCGGTATGCGATCAGGACTTGGTCGCGAAGCCGTATGCGATCAGGACTTGGAGATCCTCCCGGATCATTCGTTGACGAAGGAGATCACATTTGCTCAATGGCTCGTATTTTGTTGGATTGACCATAATGCCTCGTGAACAAACAAGAAAACCTAAAAGTTTACCAGAGGAAACTCCAAAAGACCACTTTTCAGGATTTAATTTAATTCCATGTTTATTCAAGTTACAGAAAGTCTCAGTGAGATCATTTATATGATTAGAGCTTTGTAAGCTCTTTACAATCAGATCATCTACATAAGTTTTTAAATCACACCCTAATTGAGATAGAAAGGTTTTCTGCATCAAGCGCTGGTACGTGGAACCAGCATTCTTGAGCTCAAATGGCATTCTGACGTGGCCGTATGCACCAAAGGGTGTGATAAAGGCAGTTTACTCTTCATCTACTTTTGCCATGCTAATTTGATGGTATCCTGAGTAAGCATCTAGGAAGCTCATCAGTTCGCAACCCACTGTGGAATCGACCAACTGATCGATGAGGGGAAGGGGAAAGTCATCCTTCGGGCAGGCATTGTTGAGACTGGTGTAATCGATGCACATGTGCCACTTACCATTGGACTTAAGGACCATGACCAGGTTCACGAGCCAACTTCTTCAAAATTTATGATTTCCAATAAACTATTATCTAAAATTAACTCTCTTATGTCACTTTTTATGCTTAGATTGCTAATTTCCCTTCTCTTTAAAATAAAAACGTGTAATAGTGAAGTATAATCGACCCATTGGGGGGAGGCAGTGATGAATCGTCAACCAGCTGGGGAAGGGAAGATTTACGGTAGTGATGAATCGTCGACCAGTTGGGGAAGGGAAGATTTATGGCAGTGATGAATCGTCGACCAGCTGGGGAAGAAAAGATTTACATAACTTATGCACACAAATTTTTTTCTTTGTCATAATAAAATGATTTCTTAAGATGCAGCTTTGTCTAGTCTCTTGTAACGTATACACGACCCGTTGGGGGGAGGCGGTGATGAATTGTTGACCAGTTAGTGAAGGGAAGGTATACAGAACAATGAGATTCCTTACAGGGGCTTGGTGACATTTTTCATATTTATATATATTTTTCATATATTTTCCCCCTCGTTCATGCACATTTTAGTCATATAAGGTGGCATTTGCATTAATCATATTTATATTTATCGTCAAATCGACTGTATTATTCATTTCATGATTTTATTGCTGGTCGACATGATTCGGGTGGATTTTGGCTAATGGAGTGTGTCTCATCAACTAAACCTGACCCTGGGTCAATTCTGGATAGAAGTACACTTTTCTACGGACGCGTAGGAACCAACCATGCTGAAATTAAAGTCTCTAGAGGCCTGAAATCTCACATCCTAACAACCAAGGGCCTTCCTGTGAATTTCTGAAAACCTTGAGCACCCTAATGCAAGATTGCACATACTCTTAAAACTGTAGCCCAAAGGTGGGAGGACCTTCTTGCAATTACTGAAAATTGTATGGGATAAAATGCAAAAATGCCAAAATTGGGCTTAAACCCTAGCCGCCGACCACTTTTCCATTTCAAGACTGGTTTTTTTGAAAATTATCTTCTTCTTCTTCTCCCCAAAGCTTCCACACCACTTACTCATAAGTGCTAACTTGGTAGCATTTTACCTTATGTTTGTTGGATCTAGGTAGATCTTAGTATCTAGCTTTTGATGATTAATGATGATTTGGATAAATCCATTGTGATTAAAGTTAATCTGAAGATGTTAGTTTTGATGGTCAAATGACAAATTAGATAAATCCTGATTTCGCACAAGTGCATTGAATTGATTATCGGTAAACCTTGAATTGGATGTTTCCTCAGTTGTGGGTTTGATATTGATGCATATGTAGAGGAGGAGCTCGGTGGTTGCATCAAGCTTGTGCTAATTGATTGATCAAGATGTTATATGTTAAATCTTGAGGTTGATGACTTCAATTGTGGATTTGATATCGATGCACATGTTGAGGGAGAGCTCAGGATGATTAGTTATCCATGTTTGTGCAAAAGGTTGATGACTCCGTGTTCTGGATTTGATATCTCTATGTATGATTGAGAGAGAGCTCATGATATTAGTCATCCATATTGATTGATATCATAACTTGAGTAGTATGGATCATGTGCGCATTTCTTGTATCATATATGGATCTATATGATTGTGAGATTCATCCATTACTCATTTGTTGTTCAGTTGAATATAGTTTGTCATGTCATTTGAAAGAGAAACCGTTGAGCTAACTCCTGTGTGGAGTAGCTTCTCTGGAGGTGATTAATGACGACTTATATATGAGACTAATGTTGTGCATTGAGTGTACGTATTGTAGTCTCAGTTTAATTGCAGGATAAAAGCGAGCAAGGGTGTGAAGAGGATGAAGTCGATATGAGACATCTCGAGCGAGGTCAAGCTTAGCAAGGTCGAGCTTTGCGAGGACAAGTGTCAAGCGGTTGAGCTTCGCGAGGTCAAGCATAGCGAGGTCGAGCCTTGCGGGGACAAGCGTCGAGCGGTCGAACTTCACGAGGTCGAACTTCACCTAAGGTAAAATCCAAGATTAAGGATTGTTTTCTTAGGATTTTACAAGGTCTCGGTGTTTGGAGACAGACCGGGTTGATAGGTTTGTTTTTACTAGTTTGACCGTACTATTAAGAGGGGTCGGAAACTAGTAGCTTGAATCTATCTAGTGCGGAAGCTCAGATGCATTCATATCATCTTGCACTAGTGTCTTGAATTACTAGTGAGTCTAAGTGTAGTTCATGTGCATTAGATTAAATATTTTGAAAACTGCACTTAGTCGTGATCGCCAGCTGTTTAAATTGGTTTATTTGTCTAGAGCTGGTCGTGGTCGTATTTGCATATTCTGATTGTATCAGTGTTGATACGCGGTCGTGGTCGTGTCGCTTGTTTGGCGGCTTTCTATTTAGGGTTTGGGCGTGGTCGTAGGAGTTCGGACTGGTCGTACCAGTCTTCGACTCGCTTGCGTACGCTCGACCAAACCCAATCGACCACCTGTTTTCGATCGGATGTCAAGACCTGTGTGGTCGTGGTCGTTGCTAAGTGACACAAATCACATCCGCGAGAAAACGGCAAATCCGTATGTGCAAATACTCTAAAATTGCATTTGAGATGATTTTTTGGATTGAATATTTTGACAGCAGGAAAGTTTCTGAGCTTTCTAGAAGTTTTTAGACCTTTCTAGGTCTTGCTCCTGTTGACAAAATTGTAGAGCTCTGAGTTATCTTTCTAACAAGCCAAAAATCACCTCAATCGGATCTCTGGATCAAAAGTTATACATGTTTTACTGTCAGTCAGTGTGCAGTAGCCGGACAAATGCATCCGTCCGGAGCTATTTGTCCGAACTGGCCGGACAGTGTCTGAAGTGACCGGACAATGTCCGGCCAGTACAAGTTTTTTGAGCCGAGAGTTAACAGAGACATATCCATTTGTCCGGATGTTTTGTCCGGACAAATGGTATCCGTCCGGCCTTCACAAATTTCGCCCAACGGTCACTGACACGTTTGCAACGGCTGAAATTTTCGTACTGGCCGGACAGTGTCTGAAGTGACTGGACAATGTCCGGCCTGTACAACTTTTGGCCCGGTTTCTTGCAAACGGCTAGTTTTTCGTTGAGGCTATAAATACTTCGTGTTTGGCTTCATTTTTGGGTGCTCAAAGACTTCATTCTTCAGCTGAAAACCTAGCCAATTGAGTTGCATATATGTTATTGCATTTAGAGGCTAGAATTGAGCCCAAATCTTGAGTAGATTTGAGAGAGAGTTTGAGGGAGATTGTGTGAGTATTTAGTGCACTTCATCTCCATTAGATTGCTAGTGCTAGAGTGTTGAGCATATCATTTGCATCATTGAGATTCTAGCACGTGGTTGATTCAAGTGAAAGTGCATCCGGCTTGTTACTCTTGGCGATCGCCTTCGCCTAGACGGTGCCGGAGGAGAGCCGAGATCTCTCCAATTGAAGTTTGTCGGAGAGGCCGGCAAAGGATTGTGAAAGGTGTGGTGCTCGCCTATCCGGTGTGGAGAAGGAGCAACCCTAGTAAGATATCCTTCGTGGATATAGAAGCGAGGCTCCGAGTGAGCGCTTCAACGAGGAGTAGGGGAGACCGGGCGAGTCTCCGAGACCTCGGTAAAAATATTGTGTCAAATTGCGTATTTCATATTTGCTTTACATTCATCTTGACACAATTGCCATATTTACCATTGTTGCATGTCTTATTGAATAGTTCATTTGATTGAATGCAACTAGTTGATTAAATTACTTTTAAGCCTCATTGTATAATTTAGGTCTCTCAATTATTCTTTAAAATTGCTTAATTGAAAAGAAATTTTAAAAGCCTCCTATTCACCCCCCCTCTAGTCGGCATCCTTGATCTTACAATGTTTAGTATTGAAAAAGTGCAAAATCATGCTTAAAACTCCTTTGATGTGACATTTTATGCGTAAAACTTTATTATTTTTACAAATTGCTTTCACGGTTGTGTTCATCATGTTTTAGGGATCAAACCTGCCAAATTTGAGAGAATTTCGACCACAATTAGACCTAATTCGACCAAGAAAACTAAAACTGGAAGCAAAAAGGTCCTGGTCAAGTACTCTATGGAGAATACACCTGGTTGAACATGTTTTGGCAGGAAAAATCCTTATCCGTACACGACTGGGTGAAAAAGAGATATGTTCGAACAAGTCACGACAAAAAAGAGCTGTACTCGATAACTGCTTGAAAAAGACTCCCGGTCGATTACGAGCATGTGGTCGAGAAGAGTCCTACTCGGTTTCGGTCATGACACATCTATGGCCGTGAACACACCATTTGTAGGAGTGAGGAATACCATCCCTAACATCTCTGATACTTCAGTTATTAGAGCCTTTAAGCACGATGTTCGATACCGGAGGTTCACGAAGGATTTGAGTATCCATCCCCCACGATCGGTGTCAGATCTTTTCGACATGGCTGATCGATATTCCGACGCAGCTGAGGCTATAGAATGGAATAGAATGGTGGATAAAGGCAACCTGCCTCCTCAACCTAGCCTAAAAACTGAAAAGAAAGACGATTCGAATAAGAAGTCTGAATCCTCTGCAGGTAACAAATCCAAGAAGCCCAAGAAGAATGGAGCAAGTCGGTTCTGTGAGGTCGTAGTCTTGGACAAGCAACCACAGGAGAAAGGTAAAAATGTTCCATGCAAATTTAATAAACGTCCTTCCGTTGGTTGCAATGGCGTCCATTACACAACACTTCTGCATACGACCTCAAGAATTATCTCACCTGGTTGAAGTGTATAGAGGATTTCTATCAAGGTACTGCACCTATGCCGATTATACCAGAACAAAGACAATCCCGAGGGACCAAATATGCTCATGGAGACGAGGTAATGCTATACCAGGTACCTAGTAATCATATTAATGTTAGTTTTTGTGGTCTTCATCTTATTATTGTAAGCGTCAGTTTAAAGTTGTTTGCCTGGAGGTAAATAGTGTCGAAGCCCCCCTTGAACAGCTTCAATTTCCCTGTTGGTCAGAGACCTCCCAGACCTTTAGCCAGGAAGATTGTCCCAAAGGATTGTCACAACCACGACAGCTTCCTTTGGTAATTTCCCCCATTATTAGCAACGCTAAAGTGGAACAAGTATTGGTCGATGGGGGTAGTTCTCTCGACCTATTATTCGCCAAAGCTCTTGACGAGATGCAAATACCTCGCTCAAAGATTAAACAAGTGGCTCACCCATTCTTTGGGATAATACTTGGTTTCTCGATGATGCCCATCGGGCATATAGTGTTACCTGTAACACTCGGGGGACCAGAGAATTTTCGAATAGAGTTAATTACTTTTGATGTAATTTATTTTGATTCAGCTTACAACGCTATCTTTGGTTGGCCCTCTCGCTCGCCAAGTTCATGGTGGTGACACACTACGTTTATTAGTGCGTCAAAATACTAGGACCAAAGGCATCATCACAGTCAAAGGCAGTCAGAATACGGCTCTCACTTTTGATCGCATTTCTTTGGAACTGGTTGACCAACTACCCCTACGGGATGTCAAATTGGTGACCAACAAGCCTGATGCGGTCAAGACAAATTGGCGACCAAACGAAAAACTCAAGCAAGTTCCTCTATTCCTAGATGACCCGTCTAAGACTATTCAGATTGGGTCAACACTAGATGACAAATAGGAACTTTCACTCATTACTTTCCTCCGGGCTAATGTAGATGTGTTTGCGTGGAAACCATCCGACATGCCCGGAGTCCCAAGGGAAGTGAGCAAGCATAGGTTACCAATTCGGCCTGGACAATGACCAATAAAGCAAAAACTTCGATGCTGTGCTCCTGATCGACAAGAAGCCATTCATTCGGAGTTGGCTAAACTCCAAGAAGCTGGCTTCATTCGTGAGGTTAACCATTCCGAATGGCTCGCGAACCTGGTAATGGTCCTTAAGTCCAATGGTAAGTGGCACATGTGCGTCGATTACACCAGTCTTAACAATGCCTACCCGAAGGATGACTTTGCCCTTCCTCACATCGATCAGTTAGTCGATTCAACAGCGGGTTGTGAACTGATGAGCTTCCTAGGTGCTTACTCAGGCTACCATCAAATTAACATGGTAGAAGTAGATGAAGAGAAAATTGCCTTCATCACATCCTTTGGCACCTACTGCTATGTCAGAATGCCATTTGAGCTCAAGGACGCTGGTTCCACATACTAGCACTTGATGCAGAAGAAATTTCTATCTCAATTAGGGCATAATTTATAAGCGTACATAGATGATCTGGTTGTAAAGAGCTTAAAGAGCTCTAATCATGTAAATGATCTCACTGAAACTTTCTGCAATTTGAATAAACATGGAATCAAGTTGAATCCCAAAAAAGTGTTCTTTTGGAGTTTCTTTTGGTAAACCTTTAAGTTTCCTTGTTAGTTCATGAGGCATCGAGGTCAATCCCGATAAAATACGGGCCATTGAGCAAATGAGATCCCCTTCGACAATGAAGGACATTCAAAGCCTAATTGGCTGAATGGCGCATTGAGTCATTTCATATCGTGGTTATTCTTAAGGTACTATGTAAGCACAATGGTTTCTAGTGGTCGGATGAAGTTGAAAAAGCCTTTAAGGAGGTCAAAGCTTATTTATCGAGTGCTCTAGTGATAGTTTCCCCACAAACAGGAGAACCGTTGCTCATTTACTTAGCCACAACCCCTTGCGCGATCAGTGCAGTACTGGTCACAGAAAGGGAAGGAGTGCAATGACCAGTGTATTACGTAAGCGAAGTACTAAACAGACCAAATGAGCATTACCCTGAGGTCACAACTACTCTATGTCCTCTTAATGGCTTCCCAAAAACTGTGACATTACTTTTAAGCTCACAAGATTTATGTGCCATCGTCCTTTCCCTTAGGGGACATTCTTTGAAATCCAGAAGCAACTGGTCGAGTAGCGAAATGGGTAGTAGAACTCAGAGCGTTTGATTTCCATTTCACTGCTCGAGTAGAAATCAAACCTCAGATTCTTGCCAATTTTGTGGTCGAATGGACTAATCCCGAACCACTTCCGCAAGAGCCAACAGATTTGTCAACTAATGAGCTTCAATCTTAGGGGCTGGAGTCGTCTTCATCACACCTCAGGGCGACCAACTCCTGCACGTCATACAACTCCACTTTGTTGCTTGATCGTGCCTGAGAGGGTCGAGCGCGACGTGTATAGTAATAACCGCAAGTGAACGGTTGAACGTTGAGCTCTTGAGGGTCGAATTCCACGAGGAACAAGCATATTCATCGTTCTAGCTTAATGGATCATAGATTAAGTCTAAACAAGTTTTGGGGGTTGTTTTTCTACAACTAGGTCTATCAATCTAAGGTTTGTAAGCTGGAATGAAAATATAGGGTTTCGCGAATTCCATAACCATCCGGCGTAATTCTATCCAAGGTCCAAGGATTGTAAGTTAATTTCAATTGTTTTCCAAGACAAATTAAGTTTTCAGTTCGGGGTGTTATGTCAATAGTCAGAGGATTGCTTCCACTGTCACATTTGGCGAGAGCCTCTCTCCTTGATAATTCTCATATTTGTGCATATTTTCTGGATATTTTCCCCTCATTCATGCACATTTTAGCCATAAAGATCATCAAATACTCAAATATATTTGTATTGGCTGTCGTTCGACCTCGACTGTGTGTTTTGTTTATTTTAATCGCAGGTCGACGCAATCGGGCAATTTATGGCTGAATGGATGAGCTTCATTGACTGGATCTGGCGAACGGAAGTTTCCGTACAAAAGTGCGTGTCGTTACGAACGCGTAGGAGCTGACCGCGTCAAAATCGGAGTCTCCGGGAGTCAGAACAACCAAACCTAACAGCCAAGGGCCAATTCGCAATTTTTTCAAAGGTTGAGGGTTTTTCTGCAAAAATACCAAAACCATAAAAAAAAAAACCTTGTCCGCCACAATTATTTCTCGGCCTAGCACATACCCTAAATCTCCCGAACTGTTCTTCTCTCCCAACCGCGGTGAGCTTGCCGTCGGTGGCTAAGTCCACCACGACGATAAGCCGCCTTCTTGTCGCGCCCCAAAACTGGGACTACGACTACTCCTGTAGAGACCTAGCTCGCTGCAGCTAGTCCCATATATGCATAGCATACACATACCCTTGACTTCCCAGGATGAGTCAAGCACAGGAGTATATCACATTGCAACAGAGTAACTTACAAAATAGTTAAGCAGTGTGGCCTGCTGGCCTTAATATTACATAAGAAGATTACAATGCCTTCACGGCATACATGGTTTAGCAAAATAACAACTACACAGCAGAAGATAGGTGACCCACCCACAAAGAGAAGTGGACGGCAGAACAACACATCAGGGCAATGACGGGACTGACGCTCCTCCTTCTGGATCCAAGAAGTTCTCCACGCCTTCATCTTGATCATTGAACGCTCCATCTACTGATTTGTAGGTTGCAAGGGTGAGCACTTACGTACTCAGCAAGTCATAGGTAAGAGTAGATACATATAGTAGTGATGATATGAACCTAGACTAGTCAAGAATTATGGATATTTGTAAAATAACCTTTTTCTTTCATACTTCATCTCATGGCAGCACCTTTCATAATATAACATCATCATTTATGTTCACTAGATTATAGCACTACCGCGACACGTCGACACACGACAGCCCACGGTAGCACTCCTTATCATGACAACACATGTCATTTGGGTAATCTTGATTTAACACATTTTATTTAGAAAATAGTACTTGTGTCACACCCCGTGGATTTAATCCACCGCAGCAGACTCCTATAAAACTGGGACCTCGGAGTATTCGAATACGTTTTTAACTCTGCAGAGAGGTACCAATTTACCCGCAAGATATTCCACTTTCAAGCCCATCCTATCAAAATGATTAGACCCCTCCTCACAACCATGTGTGACTGGCAAGGTGGAGATAACAAGAACTTTTGTTATGTCTCACTCACAATTCACCCCTGACCCTGTGGCTCTCTGCGAGACACAGTTGTGGTAGGCTGTACCCTAACCTCCACCCCTACATATGTTTTCATTACTGGATCAACGTGCGAGATCACTTTCAGTGATATGTGTGGGAGCCATTCTCCGTGTTTATCGTGCATCACTACACAATTCCAGTAGGGGTATCATGTGCGATCCACATAAGTACTTGTTCAGGCCTGTCCCATACCAGGCTTGCTGTTAGCACGCTGTTCATGCCACTAGACGCACAACACAAGGTTCTAGTCCTTATATGCCAGTGACCAGACCATCCACAACCCTGCACCTTCAGTGCCTGCATTCCTTTGCAGTCTAGCACCTCCAGTGCTACCGCCATTTCATACCATTTTCTGGTCACGGCTAGGGGTTTTATTTCATGAATATAAGTATACAAATACATATAATAGTTCATGGCTCAAAACTTGTTTATTTCACATTTCACAGATAACCAATCTAGTACTGCCAATTCATAAATCAATCATTCTCAATCTTTCTCATGCAATATTATCTATATTCAAGGTTATGTTTTAGCAACATTTAAAATATAGGTTCAAGATGACCAAGGATATGACTTGCCTTCCGCGTCGTAAGAAACAGCGGTTGATGACGGGTCAACAGCGAAGTCCTCAAATTCAGCTTCTGAATCTGCTCGACGACAAACCAAACAATACACACAAATATTACTTATATATTAAAATGATTTGGGATCTATATGCAGATATGCTTTACAAGAGTGACTGACAATACTGGAGATAATTGGGATTGCAAGCTGAACTGAGTCAAGATTCTAGGGTTTCAAGGAATTGGCTAAGAATGGATGTTAGATGCTCTTAGGATCTCAAGGTTACAATAAGAACATCAGTTTTGTGGCTGGTTTGATCAAAAACAGCGAATGTCAGCAGATTGACATTCGGATCCAAGCTCTGACATAACTTCAAAGAAAGCTAGAGAGCTTATCTCAAATTGTGACAGTAGAAGAAAGTGTAGATCATAACTCTACAAATTCAGTGGACAAAGTGGCTTTCAAAATGCACAATCAGAAGTGGGTAAACAAGGCCAATGCCATTGGCTGGCATGCACTGGGATAGTGTCAAAAATTAGGGTTTAGCGGCAAATATAATTCAAGGGCTCAAATCAAGTTGTGATAGAAGAAAATGTTGATCACAACCTCAGGAATCTAAGAGACAAAGTTATGCCCAAAATGCACATCTGGAAGGGAGTGAAAAGGGCTAATGCCACTGACTGACATAGTTTGGCATTGAATCTGACATGGCCGGAAACTAGGGCTTGGCATAACTTTTGATCTAGGGCTCCAAATGATGCACCACTTTGTCTGGGAGGTAGGCAATGATAACAGGAACAAATCATTCAACAGGATCCAAAGCTGAAAATGGCTGGAAGATGATGAAATTCAAAGGAGAAGTGTGGTGGCGACACGGCACAGTGAAGCCACTGGACAAAATCTTGGCATGGCTGTATCTTGAATTCTGGACAGTTTTAGAGATCGAGCTAGAAGACAAATATTCTCAGGAGGTTGAGGCACACCTGAATGACAAAGTAGATGAAGCTGAAACGGCCAGGAATAGGTTTCCGGTGAACTGCGCCGGAGAAGAAGCACTGCCATTTGGGGGTTTTTGATACAGGTCGAATGAACTTAATTCCAAGCTCAGGGAGTGATAGATGGGTAAGAGGAAGCTACTGGTAGCATCAATTTGACCGGAGGATGGCCGGTGTGGCCTGGCGACGATCGCTGGTTTCTGGAGAAGCTCAAAATTAGGGAAAACTTCGATTGAAGCTCAATCTGGGGATATTGATGCATAGGCTTGCTTCAAAAGGTTCACTGATCATTTTTCTTCACAGGATTGAAAGCCAATTCGGGGTAAATCGGCCTGCATTGCCGGAACAGGGCAATCGAGATTTCCGGTGATCGCCGGCGATAGGAGGCAAGGAAATCCAATTAAGTGATACAGCACGATGAGAGAGATAAGGGGAACCCACTGATGCTGTTAATTTGGTAGGATGTGCTGCAGATCGTGCTGGCACCGTGAAGCCTCTTGCTGGACTCGCCGGAGAAGATGACGACAGCGAAGAGATTTGGAATTTGGGTTAAGTCCTGGTGAAGAGGAAATGACACAGGGTACTGGTGGCTTAAATAGACCAGAGGGCGAAGCTTGCAAGGTTGTAATAGCAATAAATTGGCGCCAGTGATTTGATTTGCTGGGCGCAGATGCAACAACGGTGAGCGGTGACGCGACGGCGCACAGGCGAGGTGACTGCTGATCAAACTATTGCTTCATCAGGACGCAGTGCTGTTGGGCGGTGCAAGGCAGTGGCGACAAGGGCTGGCAAAGCACAGCAACGTGGCAAAGAGTTGCTGACAACGGTCGCGCACGGGAGCAAGCTGTTCAACGGCGTTGCCACGGCGATAGCTGGGGCGTGGACGCGTGTGCACATGCAACTCAAGTGAGTACGAGCTCAGGCACAGGCGAGGCGTGGCCGGCGGCGAGCAAGCGCGGCGCAACCGCACGGCGAGCTTCTGGTCGTGCACTGCAGCTGCTAGTCGAAATTGGGCTGATTTGCAATATTTGATTTCTTGATTTGGACTGATCTGAAATTCTGGAGATTTGGAAGGTTTGATCTGATTTTGATTCTGCTGATTTGGCAAACTTGATTCAACAGATGATTTGGCACAGATTGAAGATAAAATTTGAGATGTTCGGATGATTTTTGATATGAACTGAAAATAGGGTATTTTAGGGTAATTGAAATCTGAATTTCAATTGATTTCGAATTCTGGGATTTAGGATGAGATTTTGGAATCTGAACAGAAGAGAAACTTGTGACAAATAGCATTTAGAAAAGATTTGCTGAAGAAATTTTGAGTTTGAAGTTAATCTGGAGATTTTAGCCTTTTTGGGTTTCCAGATATCAGGTAAAGGACTAATTTGCAGTAACTCTTGGACTGATTTGCGAAAAAGGTTTAGATGGTGAAATCTGGCTGCCAACTTTTTGGATTAAGGTATTGGCATACCCTTGATCATAATCCAAGAATAATCTGGTCTGAACTTGGCTAAGATTTTGATTAAATCTGGATTTCTGAAACTTAGGGTAAAAGATATTCTGAAAACAGAAAGGAGTTGAAAAATCTGGAAGTTAGAGATAGAATTGAATCTGGGTTCTGAAGGCTTTTAGATTTAGGATAACTGATAGATCAAATTTGGAAAGTCAGATCTTGACTTGGGGTCACAGAATAGATTTTGGAGATTTTAGGGCTAGAACAGAATAAAGCTGAGGCTGATTTGGCTGATCTAGAAGAGACATATGCATGCATGATTTTTAAGAAAGAACTTTTCACCCCAAAACTCAGGATGTTACACTTCTTCTCTATTGCTACTTCCCCCTTTCTTCCTCTTTTCCCCCTCCGATGAGCCACCGGTCTTCTCCCCCTTCATCCTCTCCGACCACATTTCGTCTCCTCTCCCATTCATCTTCATCGCCGGCTGCTCCCCTTTTCTTTTCCTCCTCCTTCCTCCCTTCCTCTTTCTTTTCCTCTCCTCTTCTTCATCCCTGGTTCCTCTCCTTCCTTTCCTTCCTCCAGTCCTTTTCTTCTTCTCTCTTCCCTCTTCTTCCCCCAAATCCACCACTCCTCTGAGCCCTCAAACCTCCAGCTCGCGCCTCCCGCGCCGCGCCACAGATCCACACTCGCCGGCGCCTCCCTCGCGCTCCTCTGGTGCTCCCACCGCTGGAGCCTCCGCCACTTCGCCTCGCGTGTGCCGCCTCCGCGCCGTCTATACCGGGCCCCTCCACGCCTCCCATGCCGGATCTCCAGCCGGCGTTGCCCGATCCACAGATCCTGCGCTCCCGTGTCGCCGGCGTCCATCCTGATCCACCGCCGGAGTTGCTCCCCACCGGTGCCACGCCGCCAGACCGCCACGCCGCCAGACCGCGTCCATCCGGATCACCTCGTCTACACCGAGCGCCGCCTCCGTGCCTCGCTCCACCTCTCCTGCGTCGCACACCCACCAGATCTGGCCAGCCAGCGCCACACCCGAGCCGCGCTGCCGCCAATCCACTCCACAGCGCTGTCTTCGATAGCTTCGACTAGCTCCACTGCCTCGACATCTACCCGAGCTCGACACCTCAACCACGACTTCAGCGGCTCCGGCTTCGACGGTGATTTCGACCACAACCTCGGTTACAACCCCCAGAAAGCTACCCAGCAACAGTACTGCCTGGTTCAATTCCTTCTTCTTTGCTCTTACTTCTGTTGTGAACCTACACTAATATGAAGAATGCAAAAAGCATGGATGTATGAATTGGTCACTCATGTATTGTGATGAACTAGCCATAACATCTATAATTAGCTTTTGCTGATAAGAACTGAGGTGTTTAGTTAGCAAATTGAGTCTGTGCTGTTTAATTCTCCTGAATGTTTTGCTATCTCTGAGTTGCATTGATTTGAGTTGTGTCCTGTGTTTCACTCTACTTCTATAGATCTACCCTTGTGTTATTGGAATTGACTGTCACATTTAGGGTTCAATTGAAGTGGATTGCAACTCAGAGTGAATCGAAATCCTTCTTGTTATTTGTTTGTGTTTATTGTCCTCTGTGATTAATTGATGATATGAGTTTGTGAGGGATAATTCTTTTCATTGAATTCTCTGGCTTTTGTATGCCCAGCACAGGATTGAGATCTTGTAGAGATTAATTCCAGAGATCCTGATTGAGCTGTGCCTCTGTGTTCTGAAGAATTGAGCTCTTAATTTGTTGTAATTTGAGTCTAGTAGTGTTCTCAGAGAATTCAGTGAGCTACTATTCTTTGAGATGAAAGTTTGTCCTGTGTTTGCTATTTCTGGAGTGCTGAGCTATATTCTGCACTACATGTTTTTGAAGATTTTGCATTCATATGCTTGCATTCTTTGGGATTGTGAGTCGAGGTTTGTTTTGGTTCTGCGTTTATTGTTGGCGAAATGAGGGGAGCTGGAGAATTGTAGGTGACTGATGTTTGCTTTGTACTTGTGATTCGTCGGTATTTGCTGTAGATTGCGATCGCTGATGGCTGTTAGCGCTGTCTCGCGTGCTACCACTACACGATTCCTTTCTATCGCTCGTATTACAAAATGCTAGTCCAGAACGAGCATTAGTTGCTTGTCGCAAGGCGATTACCTCTCTTTCTTTTATTTTCTTCTGACATCTCTCTTTCTTTCGTCTATTTTGGTTTATTATTCATCTATTTAGTTTAGTTTTACACGTTTCATTCCTCTAGTCCCTGAGGAAAGAACGACTGAATACTCACCTTACTGCATCATCCTCGTTCTATTGCGAGACGGTCTAGGCCGGTATCACTCCTATTCCGGGTTCTGTGTCAAAGCGCTAAGAACTCAAGAACTCCCCTAAATTCTTGCTAAGGCTCAACTATTACGTTTGTTGCCGAAATGAGAATTTAGGGTTTGGAGGAAGAAAACATCATGAAATTATTTCAAAACTTGAAATAAAGACCGAGGAAGAATCACGCCTTCAGGATTAGGTCATCCCTAACCTTAGAGGGAATCTACTCGATAAAAGCCATTATAATGTAGAAATAACAATAAGAAATAAATAAAAACTTACTTTATTGATTGAAAATTGAAGTTGCCATACTTTCCGGCTTACAAAAGAAATAAAATAGAGAATGGGGCTCTTCTAAACTAAAAAATCGCTAAAAACTACTACTAAACCTAAATAAAGCATGTTCAAGTTGACCCAAAAGCTTCTCTATTTATAATACATAGGAAAACATGTCCAAAAATAACTCCTTGATGTGCAAGTGACGAAGTTTGCATTCAAATGGTGCGAGAACGGATAAATCTGAGTCAAAACCGACCAGATTTGACCAGTTCTGATCCAATACGACTTAGAACCGACCAAATCTGGCTAAAACTAACCAAACTCGACCAGTATGAGTCAAAACCATATCAAAACGGCCAGAAACAACCAGTTTGGATCAAACCTGCTTCAAATTGGCCCATCCACGACCAATCCAGGTCAAATCCGCCTCACAACGACCAGTTCGGATAAAAAAGGTCAAAACCACGCCGAGAAACCAATTCGAACACGACCGGGACATGTGGCGCAATCACAGCTACACACGCGTCGCGGCCAAAGCCAACTCGATCATGACCGGGACACGTGGTGCTTTTATGGCTAGACACATGGCGGGACCGGGACCGAGCGGAAATCTTCTTCAATCATGTTGTATTGACCAGGTATTCTTTTCGAGTAGGATTCTTTGTCGACTAAAAGTCCTTTTTGCGCCCGATTTTGTACGGATTTTTCTTTTACCCACCAATTTGGCTTTGACTGGGTCTCTTCTCCAGTTTGGTTTCTTGGTCGTTGGAGACTCAAATGTGGTCAAAATTGCCTCAAATTTGGAGGGTTTGATCCCTGAAACATGATGAATACAACCGTGAAAGCAATTTGTGAAAATAATTAAATTTTACATATAAAATGTTGCATCAAAAGAGTTTTAGGCATGATTTTGCATGTTTTCAATACTGAACCTAGGGTAAAAGTGTTACCAAGTTAGCACTTATCATTGCTACCAACAACGTAGCAGACTATGAAGGTCTTATAGCTGGGCTTCGAGTAGCCAAATCCCTTGGTGTCCATCGGCTAGTGGTGAGGGGAGAGTCACAGCTAATCGTAAACTAGGTAAAAAAAGGAGTACAGCACCTCCGACGAGACAATGGCTCGTTACCTGAATGAAGTGAGGAAATTGGAAAAATACTTCAGAAATTTCAAAGTCCAATTCGTTCCGAGAAGAGACAATATTCTCGCAGACCAGTTATCAAAACTTGGGTCCTCACGTGCCTCCGCTCCGGCAGGAGTGTTCATTGAGCACTTAAAACATCCCTCGATCACCAAGTAGACCGAGGCGATGACTAACGTCGCCGCCCTCGAGCACGAAGTAGATTGGATCCAACCATTGAGGATCTATCTTGCGCATGGGACCTTGCCCAAGGACAAGACCGAAGCTGATCGGTTAGTAAGAAAAGCACGCATGTACAGACTGGTTGAAGGGACCTTGTACAAAAAGAGTACACAAGGCGTACTCATGCGTTGCATCCCTCACGAAGAAGGACAATAATTTCTGAGAGAAATCCACGAAGGCATGTGTGGCGCACATGCATACTATAGAACACTAGTCGGAAAGGCTTTTTGACAAGAGTATTACTGGCCTACGACACTGAATGATGCCAGACACTTGGTCAATATATGCCCGTAGTGTCAATTTCATGCTCGGCAGGTTCATCAGCCGGCATATGCACTACAAACTATTCCCTTGACTAGGCCATTTGCCGCATGGGGAATAGATATTCTGTGTCCAATGCCCCACGTGGTCAATAGATACATGTTCTTGTTCGTAGCCTTGATACGTTCACTAAATCGATCAAGGCCGAACCAGTCCGAACCATTACTGCAGCAGCGGTGAAGAAGTTCTTTCACAAGAACATTGTGACACGATTTGGTGTTCCAAGTCATCTCTTCATAGATAACGGTTCCCAATTCGTTAGTGCTCTTTTTTTAGATTATTGCGACGATATCGGGACAAAAGTCTGTTTCGCCTCTGTCGCTCATCCACAAAGCAATGGGGCAATTGAACGTGCCAATGGACAAATAATACAAGAAACATGTTTTCGATCACCTTAAGTTACGCTTAGAGGACTTGGGTAGAGGAACTCTACTCTGTTCTGTGGGCACTTCATACCACACCCAGTAGAGCAACCGGCGACACGCCTTTCCAACTGGCTTTTGGTGCTGAAGCCATGCTGCCAAGCGAACTCCAACTTGGCTCTCCTTGCGTGGATAACTTTGATATCACAAATCCAATTAAAATACGCGAAGAAGAACTTACTCTTATGGATGAAAACTGTAATCAAGCACTGTTTCGGTCCGTAGTGTATTTACGGGCTTTGCGTAAATATCACAGCAACATGGTGCGACCACGTAGCCTTCATGTAGGAGACATTGTTTTGCGAAAGATCCAAAGCTAGTCTGGTCACAACATATTCTCTCCTCAGTGGGAAGGTCCCTACACTATGGTCTCAATGCCATGACCCGGATTAACTCGATTAGCTATGGAAGATGGCAGAATTCTCTCTAACACCTGGAACATGGACAGTTGTGAAAATTTTACGTGTAAGTTCTTCCACTTCCTTTGTGCATTTTAAAATTTAATCCAGCATTTTTCCATTTTATGTTGTTGTTATTTTCCTACCTTTTATCCCTATCTTTTTCTCGGGCCACGCCTGGGGGCTGGTCACAATGAACATTATTATCACAAATGCTTGAGTGGATTTGCTAACCAATCTCGTGATTGCATCTAGTCAAGACATCTCTTTTTAAGCTGTTTCTCAATGTAGGATCAAGGATGCCAACTAGAGGAGGGTGAATAGGAGGCTTGTAAAACTTTTATGAATATGAACCTTTTCACAATTAAAGCCTAAACAATAAACTAAGAGCAAATAAGAACTGAAACAAAAACAATAATAGATTTACAAGTTGTTCGGGAAAGTCCCGGACGTCTCCCGGGGAAAGTCCCAGAGGGCTCCTGGGAAAAGTCCCAGAGGGCTTCCGTGGAAAGTCCCGAATGCCTGCCGTGGAAAGCCACTGATGCCTCCCGTGGAAAGGTACGGAGGGCTCCCTGGGAAAGTCCCGGAGGGCTCCCGTGGAAAGGTACGGAGGGCTCTCGTGGAAAGTCCCGGAGGGCTCCCGTGGAAAGGTACGGAGGGCTCTCGTGGAAAGTCCCGGAGGGCCCCCAGTAAAAGTCCCTGAGGGCTCCAGTGGAAAGTCCCGGACGCCTCCTATGGAAAGCCATGGACACCTCCCATGGAAAGCGACGGAGGGCTCCCGTGGAAAGTCCTGGAGGGCTCCTGGGGAAAGCCCCGAAGGTCTCCTGGGAAAAGCTACGGAGGCCCTCCAGGGAAAGTCCCGGAGGGCTCCCGTGGAATGTCCCGGACGTCTCTCGTAGAAGATCACAAGCGGGTGACATTGAGGGCGCCTTGGGAACTAGTAAGGACACATATCAAGCATCCAAGCCCTTCGTCGGATGAAAAGATAGCGGCGCCCCTCGATCCAGTGGTCGTAGCTACCAGTTTTTGGTCATTTTGCATCTTTTGGTGCCTATATATACCCCCTTTGTACTTCATTTGTAACCAACTCTCAATTCATTTTATACACTCAAAGAAACTGGCACCCCTAGGAGACCTCTCCCCCTGAGAGAGAACCTTCCCAGCGGACTTACATCTGGGGGGTGCCACAGGACTAGGGTTCCCACTGGAACCTGAACCTGTATAAATTCTTCGTGTTAATCTCTGTTCTTGCCCAACGAGAGGTGACCGGTTGCATGGTCAGCTCACGTCGTTGTAGATGTGCTACACACATCCAAAAACTTGTTGGGTTATTTTTAATACCACGACAGTTGGCGCTATCCGTGGGGATTCGTAACGATTTGCCATGGCTCCCCCGAGAACGAGGGCTCGTGCTCTCTCTGGTGACACCGGTCCTAGTGACCCGGCGCCACCTCGTCAAGATACCGTCGTCACGGTACTGCCATCCGGAGACACCCGGAGTGAAGCACCTCTCCCTCCTCCCATCTTCCCCGGTGGGGGTACCCCCGCACCAAGCCCAGTGACCGCGGCCATGTTGGTGGGGACCAGTGCCCCCCAAGCGACTATCCTGGTTCCTGGAGACCCATTTCTCGGGGCTTTAGTCAAGGGCCAGCTCCGCACCAAGCGCACCTTGGAGGAGCTGTTGCGCGTCTTAGCGCGGCCGCCAGCTCTCGTTTATCCGCCCCATTCCCTTTTATGGGGGCAGCACCACCGTTTTTCATGGGGCACCTAGCCGCCTTCCCTGCCCCAGGAGTGTTTCCTGCGCCGAGGAGCCCTCTTGCGCCTGGAACTCTCCCCTTTCCGGGAAGTAACTTTGCCTGTGCCGGTTGTCACTGTTGCGCCGGGAATGCTTCCCGCACTGGGAGCCTTCCCCAAATCTGTAACACCCTGAGTTAGGGGTGAAAATTTCCTTTTTCTTCAATAGCATGCATGCATGTATCAGTAGTAATAGCCAGATCAGTATCTATCCTAAGCCCTAAAATCTCCAAAATCTATCCTGTGACCTCAAATCAAGATCAGATTGTTCAGATGTGATCTATTAGTTATCCTGAATCTAAAAGTCTTCAGAACCTAGATCCAATGCTATCTCTAACTCCCAGAATTATCAACTTCTTCTGTTTTTGAAAACAGAAATACCTTATATTACCCAAATACCCTAAGTTTCAGAAATACAGATTTAATCAAAATCTTGACCAAGTTCAGACCAGATTATTCCTGGAATATGATCATGGGTATGTCAATACCTTAATATAAAAAGTTGACAGCCAGATTCTGCTATCTAGACTCTTTTCACAAATAAGTCCAAGAGTTATCACAAATTAGTCCTTATCTGATATCTGAAAACCCAAAAAAAAAAGGCTAAAATCTCCAGATTAACTCCAAATTCAGAATTTCTTCGGCAAATCTTCTCAAAATGCTATTTGCCACAAGTTTCTCTTCTGTGCAGATATCAAAATCGAACCCTAAATGCCAGAATTCGAAATCGACAAAACTTAAATCTTGTTTTACCCTAAATTACCCTATTTTCAGTTGTATCAAAAGCTATCCAAATGTGCCAAATTTTATCTTCAATCTCTGCCAAATCATCTGTTGAATAAAGATTACCAAAACAGCAGAATCAATTTCAGTTTAAACCTCCCAAAATTCCAGATTTACATTTCAGTCCAAAACTCAAAGAATTGAAATTGCAGTTCAGTCCTTTTTCGACCAGGCCGTATACTGCTGTGCGCACGACCAGAGATCGCCGTGTTTTGCTTCCTTGCGCCATGCACGTTCGCCGCCGGTGAAGCTTCGCCGCACTTGTGACCGTGCATGCCAGTACGCACGTGTCCTCGCTCCAGCTGGTGCCGTGGCAAGGCCGCTGCTACGTCGACGACCAGTGCTTGCTCCCGCGCGCGACCAGTAGCGACTTTTGTTGCATCTAGGCCTTCATGCCTAACCCTAATTTTGATGATTAATGAAAACAAAGTGTTCCGGACTAATTGTGCTATTGAGTTTATTTGATACAGAGTTGCATTGGGAAGATATGCACGGAATACAAGAAGAACCCGACGTAAAATAAAAGCACAAGTAGCAAAAGAGCAAAAGACAAGTCGAAAATCGTGAAGATGCGAAAGACCTCAGGTATTACAAGTTTTTATATTTTACCGATCTTGGCGTGTGGAGATGATCGGTTAGGAAAAATTCTTTCTAGCTTTAACCGTACTATAAAGAGGGGTAGTGAAAGTCCTCTTTTTATCTCCAGCACAAACCGAGAATGTTAGGTCATTGCATCGCATCATTTTTATGTGGATTTGCTTTTGGTCTTATTTGGAAAAATCTGTTTTTCAGTTCAGTTTTTGACAGCAGAAGAGTATTTGCATTTTTCAGAAAGATCTAGGCAGATCTGGCTTTTGCTTCTGTTGACAAAAATGTAGGCCTTGAAATTATCTTTCCAACGAGCTATTAAAAACCTCTTTTGGATTTCTGGATTTAAAGTTATAGCTGTTTTTGTTCATGCTGACTGTCAGTTTGCATAATTGACTGTCAGTTTGAATGTCAGTTTAGTGTAACTGACAATTGTCCAGAGAGGGTGTTTTTTGGTCTCAAATTTTTTGTACTAAACTGACTGTCAGTTTGTCCATACTGACTGTCAGTTGGGGTTTCGACCAGAGAGTGTTTTTACTGTGTTTCTATTTGTTTCTGGTCGAGCTAGTACACAAACTGACTGTCAGTTTGTGTAACTGACTGTCAGTTTCGTGTTCCAGCTTTCCTGTTTTGGCTGCAAACGGCTAGCTTTTTTTTTATCCGTAAATTTTGTCGGCCGTTGTGCACTAAACTGACTGTCAGTTTGCATAACTGACTGTCAGTTTGGGTTGCTGATTTTCAGCCCTAGCTCCAACGGTTCATTTGATTCTTGAGGCTATAAAAAGGGGCTTTGGGCATAAGTTTTCTACAACCAGTAGCAGCATTTCATACACACTCTTGAGCATTAGTTTCTTATATAAAATCTTGATCTTTTGATCAAGTCGAGTGCTTTCCGATCCACCGAGAGTTTCAGTTCTTTTGCATTTGCATATACTTAGCTTCTCGGTGCGTGTTTGGAGGTCTAGAGAAGACCTCGCTGCCTGTTACTCTTGGTGAGCGCCCTCACCTAGACGGTTCGGAGGCGTGGCCGTTGATCTCTCCGTTCGGAGATTGTCGGAGAGGCTCGGCAAGTGTGTACAAGGCATCGGTGCTTGCCTTTCCGGAGTGGACAAGGAGCAACCTTAGTTGATAATACTCTTCGTGAGTATTGAGGCAAGACTCAAGTGATTTGAGTGCTTCAACGAGGATTAGTGGAGACTGGGCGAGTCTCCGATACCTCGGTAAAAACCATTGTGTTCGTTTTCTTTCCCTTGCTTACTTTATTTGTTCTTGATTTGTTCATTATTTGCTTTTAGTTTTAAAGTTTTTAAAGCCTCCTATTCACCCCCCCCCTCTAGTCGGCATCCTTGATCCAACACGTGGTATCAGAGCTTGGTCTCTCGATTCATTAGGCTTTACCGCCTAGAGAGAGGATGTCGTCAAGCGGGGATTTTCTTCTTGGACATACCGGTCGTGCGCCCATCTTTGATGGAACAAATTATCCGTATTGGAAAGTGCGCATATCGGTATTCCTAGAAGCCATGGGGCTTGATGTATGGGATATTGTTAAACTCGGCTTTACTCCTCCGGTTGATCCGGCAAGTCAATCCGAAGACGAAAGGAGAAAGTTGCATTTAAATGCCCGTGCAAAAAATGCTCTCTTTGCCGGTTTATCCTTAAACGAGTTCAACCGTGTGAGCAATCTCACGACTGCTCATAAGGTTTGGACTACCCTCGAAGAAATTTACGAGGGCACTACAAAGGTTAAAGAGGCAAAATTGCTAATGGTGAGGCAAAAATATGAGACATTCACCATGTCATCAACCGAGTCCGTGGATTCCATGTTTACTCGGTTAAATAACATTGTGAATGAACTCAAGGGTCTTGGTGTTGTTTTTACTGACCTTGAGCTTGTGAGAAAGATGCTTAGGGCCTTGCCGGAAAGCTTCGACACCTTGGTCACGGTTCTCACAAACTCCGACCTATCAACCACAACACCGACCGATCTCTATGGGAACCTCATCACCCATGAGATGCACAAGAAGGAAAAGAAGGAAGCAGCCGAACCCACGGAGACGAAGAAGAAAGCTTTGGCCTTCAAAGCCAATGCAAGGAACGACTCAAGCGAAGGCTCCTCCGATGAAGATCTCGCGCTTATGGTAAAGAACACTCAAAAACTTCTTCGCAGGTTACATAAGAAAGGTGTCAACATTGACACACGACCAAAGGGGCAAAAGCAAAACAACTTCAAGGACATCATTTGCTATGGATGTCATGAGAAAGGACACATAGCATCAAGATGTCCAAACAAGAACAAGGCGTGGAACAAGAAGAAGAAGTTCTTCAAGAAGAAGAATGACGAAATCAAAGAAGCTTGTTTTGGAGAATGGATGTCTGGCGGAGAGAGCTCCGACTCCGACTCCGACAACGAACGAAGTTGCTCCAAGAAGATGGCCGGACTAGCTCTCGGCAACAACACTTCAATGTGCCTTATGGCCAAAGGCAATGAAAAGGTACACTCCAATGATCCATCATATGATGACTTAGTTGAAATGATAACTGAACTAAATGAAGCTTTTGGAAAAACTAAGATGAAGTATAAGGCGCTTAAGGAAGAGCATTCTTCTCTATGCGCTCAATACTCGGAACTTAAAGATTCATATGAAAACATGCTTATAAAAGATGTTACAAATACTTCATCTAAGATTGATGCTTCAACTTCATGTAACTTAAATGAATCTCCCTCTAGTAGTCATCACATTTCATGTGCTTCAAATGATAACATTCTAAATGAAAATAATGAACTTAAGGCACAAGTTAAACAACTTGGAAAAGGCTTAGAAAATTGTTATAAAGGTAAAATATCTCTTGATCTAATCCTTAATAAACAAAGATGTTCTTTTAGAAAAGAAGGATTAGGATATTTTCAAAAGAAAGGAAGGAAACAAAATTCTAGAACTATATTTGTTAAAGCATGTAACTCATTTTGTCATAAATGCCATGAAACCGGTCATTCACATGAAGCATGTCCCTTAATGACTCCTAATTATTTTGATACTTGCTACATGCTTCAAAAGTCGAGAAAAGGTTATGCTATAGCAAAGTATGTTGGTGCACCCATGTTAAACAAAAAGAAGAAATCTATTTGGGTGCCCAAAGCTTTGATTGCTAACATTGAAGGACCCAAAAAAGTTTGGGTACCTAAAAGAACTTAATTCTTTTCATGTAGGTGAACTACAAGACCGGTGGGAGGCATTGGGTGCTAGATAGCGGATGCTCCGAACACATGACCGGTAACAAGAAGTTGTTCACCTCAATAGAAGACAACTCAAGCGAGAACCAAAAGATTACCTTTGGCGACAATCGTCAAGGAAATGTGATAGGCTTGGGTAAAATCGCAATCTCAAATGATCTCTCTATTTCTAATGTTTTATTGGTCGAATCTTTGAACTTTAATTTGCTTTCCGTTGCTCAAATTTGCGATTTTGGTTTTAGTTGCACATTCTTCCCAAAAGAAGTTTTGGTTGAAAGTTTAAAAGATAAATCTTTGATCTTCAAAGGCTTTCGCTTTGGAAATCTTTATTTGGTTGATTTTCATTCAAAAGATGCATCTCTTTCAACATGTCTTGTCTCTCAAACCTCAAAAGGTTGGCTATGGCATAGACGACTCGCACATGTTGGAATGCATCAATTGAGAAAACTTTTAAAACGTGATTTGGTTGTTGGCTTAAAAGATGTGAATTTTGAAAAGGACAAACCTTATAGCGCTTGTCAAGCGGGCAAGCAAGTAGCTACTTCACATCCTACTAAGCGCATTCTTTCAACTTGCAAACCTTTGGAACTTCTTCATATGGATTTATTTGGACCTTCCGAGTTCCAAAGTATCGGGGGTAGCAATTATGGTTTTGTGATTGTTGACGATTTTACTCGCTATACTTGGGTTTTCTTTATTTCTCAAAAATCCGAAACCCCCGATGTTTTCAAAAGTTTTGCAAAACGTGTTTCTACTGAATTCGAATTATCCATCAAGAAAATCTGTAGTGATCATGGTGGAGAGTTCGTTAATTCAACTCTATTTGATTTTTGTGACTCTCTTGGAATCAAACACGAATTTTCCACATCCTACACTCCACAGCAAAATGGAGTTGTTGAAAGGAAAAATCGAACACTTATAGAAATGGCAAGAACTATGCTAAGTGAGTATGATACTCCTACTCGCTTCTGGGCTGAAGCCGTGCATACCGCTTGCTATTCTATAAATCGGCTTTATTTGCATCCTCTTCTGAATTTGACTCCTTATGAACTTCTTGTTGGGCGCAAGCCAAATATTTCTTATTTCCGAGTCTTTGGTTGCAAATGTTATATTCTTAAGAAAAGAAATTTTGGTGGAAAATTTCAAAGAAGAGTAGATGAAGGCTTTCTAGTCGGATACTCCACCACTAGTAAAGCTTATCGTGTTTTTAATAAAAATACAAGTTGTATTGAAGAATCGGGTGATGTCGAATTTGATGAAACTAATGGCTCACAAAAGGAGCAAGTATCTCATGAAGTTTCAGGTAAAGATCTTCAAGAAGCAATGAAGAACATAACCATTGGAGACATCAAGCCAAGAGAAGAAGATCAAGAAGATGATGTTAATATTGAGAATGTTGATCAAAATGTATCATCATCTCATGTTAATCCTCCAGAACAAGGTCAAGATGAAGCAGTACAAGATGAAGAACCAAGGCAACACCAAACCATCACCAAGGATCACCCTCTAGACCAAATATTGGGTGACGTCAGTAAGGGTGTTCAAACTCGATCTCGTATTGCTGCTTTTTGTGAACATCATTCATTTGTGTCTTCTTTAGAACCCAAACATGTTAATGAAGCTTTAAATGATCCCGATTGGGTTAATGCCATGCATGAAGAACTTAATAACTTTGCTAGAAATGAAGTTTGGACTCTAGTTGAAAGACCCAAAGATCATAATGTAATTGGAACAAAATGGGTTTTCAGAAATAAGCAAGATGAAAATGGTGTTGTAATCAGAAACAAAGCTCGTCTTGTTGCTCAAGGCTTCACTCAAGTCGAAGGTTTAGACTTTGGTGAAACTTTTGCACCGGTAGCAAGACTTGAAGCTATTCGCATTCTTCTTGCTTATGCATCATGCTTTAATATCAAACTTTTTCAAATGGATGTAAAAAGTGCTTTTCTAAATGGTGAAATTTCTGAACTTGTATTTGTTGAGCAACCTCCCGGTTTCGAAGATTCTAAATTTCCAAACCATGTATTTAAATTGTCGAAAGCTCTCTACGGTCTCAAACAAGCTCCTCGAGCTTGGTATGAGCGTCTTAGAGACTTTCTATTATCAAAAGGTTTTAAAATTGGGAAGGTTGATACAACTCTCTTTACAAAGAAAATTGAAAAAGATTTGTTCATTTGTCAGATTTATGTTGATGATATTATCTTTGGATCTACTAATGAACATTTCTGTCATGAGTTTGGAGAGATGATGTCTAGGGAGTTCGAGATGTCCATGATTGGTGAGCTGAGCTTCTTCCTCGGTCTACAAATCAAAAAACTCAAGAACGGGACGTTCGTGAGTCAAACAAAGTACGTGAAGGACCTGCTCAAGCGCTTTGGGATGGAAGACGCCAAGCCAATCAAAACACCCATGGCGACCAACGGACATCTAGACATGGACAAAAATGGCAAATCGGTCGATTCTAAACTGTATAGGTCTATGATTGGTAGTCTTTTATATCTCACTGCATCTAGGCCTGATATCATGTTTAGTGTGTGCTTATGTGCTAGATTTCAATCTGATCCTAAGGAATGCCATTTAACTGCTCTTAAAAGAATCCTTAGGTATTTAAAATGTTATCCCAGCTTAGGCCTTTGGTACCCTAAAGATGCAAATTTTGAGTTAATTGTGTATTCGGATTCTGATTATGCTGGGTGTAAGATTGATCGTAAAAGCACATCTGGTAGCTGTCAGCTGTTGGGGAGATCATTAGTTTCATGGTCATCTAGGAAGCAAAATTCTGTAGCTCTCTCCACAGCTGAAGCTGAATATGTGTCTGCAGGCAGTTGTTGTGCTCAATTGTTGTGGATGAAGCAGACATTTTTGGATTATGGGATTATCTTTGATAAAGTGCCACTATTATGTGATAATGAAAGTGCCATTAAAATTACTAATAATCCTGTTCAACATTCTAGAACTAAGCACATTGAAATAAGGCACCATTTTATTAGAGATCATGTGGCAAAAGGTGATATAGATGTAAATTATGTCAGAACTAATTTGCAACTAGCAGATATTTTCACTAAACCCCTAGATGAAACAAGATTTTGCTTTTTAAGGGGTGAACTGAACATAATTGATATATCAAATGCTAGTTGATGTGCTAAAAGTGTTTGTTTGTATAAAATATTATTATTTTATTCCCTCTCTTGTCTTAGACTGCTTCTGGTCGAAATTGACCAAACTGACAGTCAGTTTCCCTAACTGACAGTCAGTTCAGTAGTTAGGAGCCTGGTCTTAGTCTCTGGTCGAAGTCAGTGTCATAACTGACAGTCAGTTTCACAAACTGACAGTCAGTTACGTGAACTTGATTTTGGTCATAGCTCCTGGTCGTGTTCAAGTCCCCTACTGACTGTCAGTGTCATACACTGACTGTCAGTTTCAAAACGCAGTTCTGTGAACTGACTGTCAGTATGGTATACTGACTGTCAGTTCCATGTATCTGAGTTTGGAACTGACTGTCAATTTATCAAACTGACTGTCAGTTGCGGGATCGAGAACCCTAAATCCCCCGTTCTGTTTCTTTGTCTCCTCGCCTTCTCTGTTTCTTCGTCGCCGTTTTGCTTGTCGCCGGTGCGCCTCCTCGCCGCTCCTTGCCCCCGTGCTCGCCGCCGGTGCACCCCTTCGCCGCACCGCGCCGCCGCCGCCTTTTGCTTCTCCTCCTCTCGGCCGTTTAGCCACTTCTAGCCGCCGCCGCTTAGCCTCTCTCCTTGCCGTGCCGTAAGGTGCTCGCCGGCGTTGAGCTCCTTCGGTGATCCCCAAAACCCGTGTGTTGAGGCTCGCCGGTGTTGTCCCGTTTTTCTTTGGTGCATCCGAGGCCGGTACATCGTCGTCGACCAGCTCCATTCATCGGCCTCCTCTGTTCAGGTCTTCTCTCCTCTGTTTTTCCCGTTTCTCTTCGTCATGTCTGATCAGGGCGGTCCCTCTCGTCGTGGGGCCCGACGGAAGAACGCGGCAAACAGCCAGCGTTCATCAGGCCAGACGTCCGAGAACCGCCCCTCGCCTCCGCCTGAGCGCATGCCCGTGGATTATTCACGTTGGCACGTGAGCCGCCTGCGCACGCTCCGCTCTGTGAACCCGTACCTGTCGCCGCGACCCACTGGTCGCGAAGGGTGCGCGGTGCTCACTTGCTACACAAACCTCCACCTAGACCTGTTTACCAGCGTCTATAGCCGCGCTCCTATCTTCGCCCACCGCTCTCTGTCGTGGGGTACGATCGCCTCTCGCACAGGCATCGCTACCCTCGCAGATCTCTTTGGCACTGTAGGGATTCGCGACTTAGTCGCGGATTCCTCTTTGCACTGGGCTGAGGGGCCCATACGTCAGTTCTATTCCACCGTCTTCGTTTCCCCTCAGCGCGACTTCATGACCTTCATGACGGGCCTCCAGGTCCACACCGTCACGAAGGATCAGCTGGAGTCAGCGCTTGGTCTGGTGCGCCCTCCTTCTGGCCGCCAGCTCCATACTCTCCCTGACCTCGAGCGTTGGGAGGTGGCCATGCTCTATTCCGGCCCCTTCCAGCTCCGTCACATCGCTGGCCTGTGCTGCGATGTTGACCTGGCTCTGCGTATCCTCCGCCTCACACTGGTCCCCATGAGCGGAGACAGAGCCAGGGTCACTTATCTGGGTCTTCATGTGCTCATCTCCATCTTTCAGGAGGAGCAATTCGACGTTGCTGATCTCATCATCAATGAGATTCAGCACGTCCTTCTCTCCCCGTGCCGTCAGCTGATATACGCTCCGTATATCATGGCGGTGCTTCTCCATATCCGGGCTGTTGACACTGAGCTGCCAAGGCCCCATCATCCTTTGCTCTTTTATCCTCCGGGTCAGGCTGATCGCCGGCTCGGTGCTCGCTCTGCTCCAGTTGCTGCAGCTCCCGTTGCAGTAGTGACTCCTCCGGCATCTCCAGCCGTCGACCCGTCTGCATCTCCAGCGGGCTCCGGAGATACAGACATCATAGGATTTTCTTCAGATGATGAGCATTAGGCTCTGATTTGTTTTGGTTGCCTCCCTTTTTGTGCTTGATGCCAAAGGGGGAGAAGTTTTTTGGATAGTTGGTTTGGATAGTTGGTTAGTATTTTGGATTTTGGTCATTGGAGTCTGTTCTGTTTATGTCTTTCAATGTACTGAACAGATGATGATTTATATATGGAGTTGTTGTTTTTTTTTTTTTTTTTTTTTTTTTTTTTTTTTTTTTTGGTTATCTGTGTATGTCATTTTTTTTTAGCTCTGATACATATGATGACTTGTGTTTAGCTCATATATATATGATTTCTTGAGATGATGCTCTGATGTGTGATTATTGCTCTGATACATTGATATATATGATGTCTTGATGTGCATGCATATGCTCTGATATGACTTGTGGATATTGCACATCTGTGACTTGCTTATGTATGAGATGCCCTGATGTGTATGTATGTGCATGTATTGGTTTATGATCTGATTTTATGAGATGCATATACTCAGGGGGAGCTATTCCATTTATTTTATTTTTTGAACACTTGTTGTCATCAATCATCAAAAAGGGGGAGATTGTTGCATCTAGGCCTTCATGCATAACCCTAATTTTGATGATTAATGAAAACAAAGTGTTCCGGACTAATTGTGCTATTGAGTTTATTTGATACAGAGTTGCGTTGGGAAGATATGCACGGAATACAAGAAGAACCCGACGTAAAATAAAAGCACAAGTAGCAAAGAGCAAAAGACAAGTCGAAAATCGTGAAGATGCGAAAGACCTCAGGTATTACAAGTTTTTATATTTTACCGATCTTGGCGTGTGGAGATGATCGGTTAGGAAAAATTCTTTCTAGCTTTAACCGTACTATAAAGAGGGGTAGCGAAAGTCCTCTTTTTATCTCCAGCACAAACCGAGAATGTTAGGTCATTGCATCGCATCATTTTTATGTGGATTTGCTTTTGGTCTTATTTGGAAAAATCTGTTTTTCAGTTCAGTTTTTGACAGCAGAAGAGTATTTGCATTTTTCAGAAAGATCTAGGCCGATCTGGCTTTTGCTTCTGTTGACAAAAATGTAGGCCTTGAAATTATCTTTCCAACGAGCTATTAAACACCTCTTTTGGATTTCTGGATTTAAAGTTATAGCTGTTTTTGTTCATGCTGACTGTCAGTTTGCATAACTGACTGTCAGTTTGAATGTCAGTTTAGTGTAACTGACAATTGTCCAGAGAGGGTGTTTTTTGGTCTCAAATTTTTTGTACTAAACTGACTGTCAGTTTGTCCATACTGACTGTCAGTTGGGGTTTCGACCAGAGAGTGTTTTTACTGTGTTTCTATTTGTTTCTGGTCGAGCTAGTACACAAACTGACTGTCAGTTTGTGTAACTGACTGTCAGTTTCGTGTTCCAGCTTTCCTGTTTTGGCTGCAAACGGCTAGCTTTTTTTTTATCCGTAAATTTTGTTGGCCGTTGTGCACTAAACTGACTGTCAGTTTGCATAACTGACTGTCAGTTTGGGTTGCTGATTTTCAGCCCTAGCTCCAACGGTTCATTTGATTCTTGAGGCTATAAAAAGGGGCTTTGGGCATAAGTTTTCTACAACCAGTAGCAGCATTTCATACACACTCTTGAGCATTAGTTTCTTATATAAAATCTTGATCTTTTGATCAAGTCGAGTGCTTTCCGATCCACCGAGAGTTTCAGTTCTTTTGCATTTGCATATACTTAGCTTCTCGGTGCGTGTTTGGAGGTCTAGAGAAGACCTCGCTGCCTGTTACTCTTGGTGAGCGCCCTCACCTAGACGGTTCGGAGGCGTGGCCGTTGATCTCTCCGTTCGGAGATTGTCTGAGAGGCTCGGCAAGTGTGTACAAGGCATCGGTGCTCGCCTTTCCGGAGTGGACAAGGAGCAACCTTAGTTGATAATACTCTTCGTGAGTATTGAGGCAAGACTCAAGTGATTTGAGTGCTTCAACGAGGATTAGTGGAGACTGGGCGAGTCTCCGATACCTCGGTAAAAACCATTGTGTTCGTTTTCTTTCCCTTGCTTACTTTATTTGTTCTTGATTTGTTCATTATTTGCTTTTAGTTTTAAAGTTTTTAAAGCCTCCTATTCACCCCCCCTCTAGTCGGCATCCTTGATCCAACAACTTTGTCAGCAATCCATCGCCACGTAGCCTCGCCGTGCCAGTACTTGTCGCCACCGCTTGCTACAAGCTTTGCCAGGTCCCGATGAGGCGACATTGTGATCAGTTGAAAGCTTGTCGCCGTCGCATCACCGCTTTTGCTGTTTCTTCGCCGCTACTGCTCCAGCACGCAAGCAATCTCATCACAGCAGCAAATCACTTCATTGTTCCCCTTCGCCATCTTCGCCTGGTCTATTTAAACCCTACTGTGTGCAGCAGCTTCTCCATACTTCACCAGAAACCAGCTAAATTTCCAACTCTCGCTGTTTCAGTCATCTTCTCCGGCGAGCCGTCGAGGAAGCTCACGGTGCCAGCTCACTTCACTGCATCTCCTGCCAAATTGTAGCTAGCAGTGAGTACCTCTCATCCTCCTGATTGTACTGTAGCATCTAATTGCTCTCCAGTGGACCCTAACGCCGGTGATCGCCGGAAATGGCTGAAATTCGAAGAATGCCCTGTTCCGGCAATGTAGCTCGAATTACTCCAAATTAGCTCTCGATTCTGTAATAAAAATTGATCAGTAAACTAAATCAAGCATGCCTGTGAACTTAGAACAATCAATTGAGCCCAATTTGAAGCTATTCCCAATTTTACAATTTATCAGTTGCTGGCTCTCGTCGCCAAGCCACACTGGCGAACCTCCGGCCAAATTGACGTCGCCAGTAGCTTACTCATACCCTTCCATCACTCCTAGAGCAAGGAATCGAGTTCAAACGGCCTGTGTTGGAAATGCCCAAATCCAATGATTCTTCTCCGGCGCCGATGACCGGAAAAGTGTTCCCAGCCATTTCAGCCCTCGAAACCTTGTCATTTAGATGTGCCTTAGCCTCCTGAGCATTTTTGTCTTCTAGCTCGACATCTAGATCGGCCTAGATTGGAAGTTATAGCCATGCCAAGTTTGTGTCCAGAACTGCTCCAGTGCAGCCAGTTCATCTCTGTTCATCATCAAATTTCTTGCTTTCCAGCCATTTCTTGCCCTAGATCCTGTTGACTTAATTGTTCCTGTTACTCAAGCCTACCTCCCAGACAAAGTGGTGCATCATTTGGAGCTCCAGATCAAAAGTTATGCTAAGCCCTAGTTTTTGGCATTGTCAGCTCTATGCCAGAGCTTGTCAGCCAGTGGCATTGACCTTATTTACCCACTTCTGGTTGTGCAATTTGAAATCCACTTTGTCCACTGAATTTGTAGAGTTGTGATCTACATTTTCTTCTACTACCACAATTTGAGATAAGCACTCTAGCTTTTCTTAAAGCTATGTCCAAGCTTTGATCCGAATGTCGATCTGTTGACATTCGCTGTTTTGATTAAACCAGTCACAAAATTGTTATCCCTATTGAAATCCTGAAACCCTAAGATTATCTAATCACCATCCTTAGCCCAAATTCCTTGAAACCCTAGAATCTCGACTCAGTTGAGTTTGCAGTTCAAATTATCACCAGTTTAGTTCAATCATTCTTGTTGTGCATTTCTGCATATAAGTCATAAAACATTTTAAATATTATAAGTAATTATTGTGTGATTGTTTGTCGTCGAGCAGATTCAGAAGCTGACTTTGAAGATTTTGCTGTTGACCCGTCATCGACTGTTGTATTTTACGACGCGGAAGGCAAGTCATATCCTTGGTCATCTTGAACCTATATTTTAAATGTTGCTATAATATAACCTTGAATATAGGCAATATTGCATGTGAATGATTGAGAATGGTTGATTTATCAATTGGCAGTACTAGACTGGCTATCTGTGAAATGTGAAATAAACAAGTTTTGAGCCATGAACTATTATATGTATTTATATACTTATATTCATGAAATAAAACCCCTAGCCATGACCAGAAAAATGGTATGGATGGCTGTAGCACTGGAGGTGCTAGACTGCAAAGGAATGCAGGCACTGAAGGTGCAGGGTTGTGGATGGTCTGGTCACTGGCATATAAGGACTAGAACCTTGTGTTGTGCGTCTAGTGGCATGAACAACGTGCTAACCGCAAGCCTGGTATGGGACAGGCTTGAACAAGTAATTATGTGGATCGCACATGAAACCCCTGCATGAGATGTGTAGTGATGCACGATAAACACAGAGCGCGGCTCCCACACATATCACTGAAGGTGATCAAGCACGCTGACCCAGTAATGGGAATAAGCAATGGGGTGGAGGTTTGGATACAACCTGCCACAACTGTGCCTCGCTGAGAGCCACAGGGTCGGGGGTGAATTGTGAGTAAAACATAACAAAATTTCTTGTTATTTCCACCTTGCCGCTCACAGTATGAAGTGAGTCAGGGGTCCAATCATTTTGTTATGATAGGAAAGGTTTGAAAGTGGAATATCTTGCGGGTAAATTGGTACCTCTCTGCAGAGTTAAAAACGTATTCGAATACTCCGAGCTCCCGGGTTTATAGGAGTCTGCTGCGGTGGATTAAATCCACGGGGTGTGACACAAGTACTATTTTCTAAATAAAATATGTTTAAATCAAGATTACCCAAATGACATGTGTTGTCATGATAAGGAGTGCTGCCGTGGGCTGTCGTGTGTCGACGTGTCGCGGTAGTGCTATAATCTAGTGAACATGATTGATGATGTTATATTATAAAAAGTGCTGCCATAAGATGAGATGAGAAAGGAAAAGATTATTTTACAAAGATCCATAATTCTTGACTAGTCTAGGTTCATATCATCACTACTATATGTATCTACTCTTACCTATGACTTGCTGAGTACATAAGTGCTCACCCTTGCAACATTCAACTCAATAGATGGAGCCTACTTTGATCAAGATGATGGTACGGAGTACTACGTGGATCCAGAAGGAGGAGAATCAGTTCCGCCAGAATCCTGAAGTGTGTTGTTCTGCCGTCAACTTCTTTTGTGGGAGGGTCACCTATCTTCTGCTGCGTAGTTAAATATTTTGCTAAACCCTGAATGCCTTGTAGGCATTGTAATCCTCTTTATGTAATATTAAGGCCAGCAGGCCACACTGCTTAATATTTTGTGAGTACTCTGTTGCAATGTAAAATACTCCTGTGTTTGACTCATCCTGGGAAGTCAAAGGTTTGTGAGAATGGGACTAGCTGCAGCGAGCTAGGTCTCTACAGGAGTAGTCGTTGTCCCAGTCTCGGGGCGCGACAAGATCAATTGCCGCCGTTGTGCCTGGGACCTTTCTGATGCCAGGCCCGGTCCTCGCCTAGGGCCCTCTCCCCGCGTCGATCCCCGTTGTTGCCCTGGACACATGCTCAGCGTCAGGCCCGGTTTGCGCGCCGGTGGCATCCTCCGGGCCGACGGCCTACACGCACCAGCTCCCTCCTCCCCAGGGAGCGCCCCAAGGGCTCCCCCAGTGCACCAGACTCGCTTCACCCGGGAGGAGGTAGAGCACATGCATATGGCAGGTGTCGACGATTTGGACTCGGGGTCCTTGGCCGAACTTATGCAAAATTTGTAATTGTGAGACCTTTCAAGATGACCCTCCGGGAAGGTATGTAGAACAATGGTGAACTGGAGCACAGAGAGATTTATACAGGTTCGGGCCCTCGATGGTGGGAGTAAAAGCCCTACGTCCTGTTAGAATTTCACTATATGTGATAAAGCTTTACAAACTAGCAGGGAGAAACCTTCACAGGCGAAAGTTTTCCCTATATAAGTGTACAAAAGGAAGCTATAGGAGACTAGTAAGTATTGTCTAATCTAAGCCGTAGACTTGGCTGTTTGAGTGGTCGAGATACCTTGTATCTCACTTATATCAGGGGTCTCGTTCTTCCAAATGTCCTGGATCCCCCGTTTGATGTACTTTGCCTCCTTTTTATACTGGTCGAAAGGGTGCCATATGAAGAAAACTGCATCAAACGGTTGGATGCGGTTTCTGGAGAACCGCTGTTAACTTCCATGGAGGTTATTATCACGTGTTAATCATGAATAACCGCATATATTAACCTCTGATAGTTGGTCTTCAACGTGGAGGAATCCTCGGGATGCTTGGAATATCCTGATATAAAGATGACCGAATAAACTCTAAGCACCCTGGTCGAGAATGTTCTGATCGCGGAATGTGGGCTGTCCGCGCAACATCCCGGATATCCAGTCCGCGTATAGCATACGAACTTTTGACCTCACAAGGCTGTCGGCCTGACCGCACGAAACCCGCGACCTGATCGCGTAAAGCTTGCGACCTCATAGTGATGCCCCTCAGAATGACTTGAGTTCGCATCGCCACATATATGTCTGGTTCGAACCTGTCTTGAACCAAAAGTTTATTAGAAGTGACCCGGGTGTCAATCCTCGTCAGCAGGTGCCAAGAAGACTCCCTCCCGCCGCCAATCAGAGCCACCGCCACTGCAAAATCCGCGCCCGACCCACAGTCGCGGGGAGCCGCACTCTCGAGCGGGCCAGGGAAAGAGGTCGACTGAGGAGGCCACTGTCACCTCGGGGGTACCGTGAAATTCAAGAGGTCAGCTAGACCAACTCAGAGGGGAAAAGGCGCTACTGCTGGGCGGGCGGTCCTCTGGGCCCTTTCCCTGACTTCGACAACGAGTGCCAGCCGTTGTGTCGCCATCAAAGGGGATGACGACTGGGAGTTTCCCCGAGAAGTTGAGGGGGTGAACCAGCCGCTGTGTTGCCACCTCCGGTGCATCCAGTGGCCGCGACCGTACCGTCCACCACACATCAAGCACTACAATGATGAGGCCGATCCGTACAAAATTTGTGCAGGTATACTCCACGGCCATCTCGGCGGTTGGGGGGGATGAGATGGTGCAATGCAACATCTTCCCCCTCTACCTCTCGGGGATCACCCGATCATGGTTTTATTACCTAAAGGAGAGGTCGATCAAGTCCTTCGCGCAACTCAAGCGTGAGTTTTGCGCGAACTTCTAGGGGAGCTACATACGCCCCTTGGACACATCACAGCTCTACACTGTCAGGCAAAAAACAGGGGAGACCATCCGGAGCTTTTTCGAGTGCTTCGCTCAAGTGAAGAGCAAGGTGCTACGTCCCCGACTCCATGGTCATTGAGGCTTGCAAGAGTGGGCTCCTCCCCCGGGAGCTCCACTGGAGGCTCTCCCGGAGTTTCCCCAACTCGGCGGATGAGCTCTTCAACGTGCTCAAGAAGTACAAGGTTGAGATGTTATACCTGGAATGGACTGGTTGTTGGAACATAAAGGGCAAATGGATTGTGAGCGTAAGGCCGTTGCCCTTACTAGTCCTAATGGAAAAGAATTTTTGTTCCAATTCTGAGAGGATGTTAGTAGAACACCCAGCCCAAAATCTGCACAGTTCGAAGAAAGAGGTGAACTAGATCCCCGAAGTTGGAGGATACCCGAGTGCGTTTCCAAAAGAGTTACCAGAAGTGCCCCTGATCAAAGTTTTGAACTCAATGTTGAATGAAACCTGGGATGACACCCGTATCAAAAATGCCATATCGGATGTCAGTCAAGGACCAAGAGGACCATCCTGACCACCTACGAAAAGTTTTGGATAAACTAAGAGAGCAACAATTTAATGCTAAGCCAGATAAGTGTGAATTTGGACACAGGAAATTTCATTTTTAGGTCACCTGACGACAGCCGAAGGGATACAAGTGGATCGAGTGAAAAGTCGAGGCCGTGAAAGAGTGGAAACAACCAGAATCAGTGACAGAGGTCAGAAGTTTTCTTGGATTAGCTTAGCACTATCACCGATTCATTGAAGGATTTTTCCAAGCTAGCCAAGCCTCCCACTAGTTTGTTGAAAGAGGATGTCCAATTTGAGTGGACAGAAGATTGTCAGAAGAGCTTCGAAGAGTTGAAACGAAGACTAACAACCACACCAATTCTAGTTCTCCCTGATAATAGGAAGAATTTTGAGATGTAGTGTGATGCATCTAGGCATGGACTAGGATGTGTCTTAATACAAGGAGGAAGAACAGTCGCATTTGCATCGAGGCAACTGCAGTCGCATGAGAAGAATTACCCGACCCATGACGTGAAGTTAGCAGCAGTGATTCACGCACTTAAGATTTGGAGACATTATCTACTAAGGAATCAATGTGAAATCTACTCAGACCACAAGAACTTGAAGTATGTTTTGCCCAGCAGAATTTGAAAATGAGGCAACGTCGATGGCTAGAGTTAATAAAGAACTATGGCCTAGACATGCATTACCATCCTGGTAAAGTTAATGTCATTGCGGACGCTTTGAGCAGAAAGGTTTACTGTAGCACCATTGTTGCACCAGAGTTAACGGAGGATTGCATCGGAAAATGATTGAATCAGTAGATCAAGGTTCTGTGGCCATGTACGTTGTCAGTTACACCTACCTTGGAAGAAGAGATTCGAAAATCACAAGAAAGTGATGAAGGAATTCGGGAGATCAAAGAGGATATGAGGATTGGAAAGGCAGTAGAATTTCGGGAAGATGAGCAAGGTGCAATTTGGCAAGATAAAAGGATGTGTGTTCCAGAGGTTAAGGAGATTAAGACACTAATTTTGAAAGAAGCTCATAACACTCCATACTCTATTCACCCCGGAAATACTCAGATGTGTTAGGACTTGAAGAATCAATTTTGGTGAAGTTGCATGGATAGAGATTGCCGAGTATGTGGTAAAGTGTGAAACATGTCAGAGGATGAAGACCAAGCATCAAAGACTAGCAGGATTGTTACAGCCACTAACCATACTAGAATGGAAATGAATAGAACTTGGAATAAACTTTATCACAGGACTTCCAAAGAATAAGAATGGATATGACTGCATGTGGATGATCGTGGACAAACTGGCGAAAGTAGCGCACCTCGTACTAGTGTAGATGACTTACGATGGCGCCAAGTCGGCAGAAATTTACATGACTAGGACTGTGACTCTACATGGTATACCCAAGAGGATTGTATCAGATCGTGGAGCACAACCCACTTCAAGATTTTGGAAAAGTCTGCATGAAGCCCCAGAAACAAGGTTGAACTTCAGCACAGCTTTGAACTTCAGCACAGCTTACCACCCTCAGACTGGAGGATGGACAGAACTAGTGAATCAAATACCAGAGGATAAGTTGCAAGCATGTGTGCTCAAATATGGAGTTTCATGAGAGTTATACTTGCCATACACAGAATTCACCCACAGCAATAGCCACCAAACTAGTTTGCAGATGTTCCCACTTGAAGCTCTATACAGTTGCAAGTACAGAATGCCTTTACATTGGCCAGAAGTTGGAGAAAGGCAACTAATCAGCTCAGAAATAGCTCAAGATGTAGAAGCTCATGTACGAATCATTAAGAAGACGCCGAAGACTGCACAGTCAAGACAAGAAGAGTTATGCTGATAACCGACAACAGAAGAAGGGAATTATCTTTCGAGAAAGGTGAATACGTATATCTCAAAGTAACACCTTATGAAGGAGTGTGTCGATTTAAGATGAAAGGAAAGCTAAGCCCAAGATACGTTGGACCCTACAAGATTCTAGAGAAACAAGGAGAGGTAGCATACAAATGGGAGCTACCACTCGAACTAGCAGGAGTTCAATCAAACTCATCCTACCAAGAATACCCCATCAAGATACTTGAGGTCACTGAAAGAAGATTGAAATCAAGGACCATTCGATTCTGCAGAGTTCAATGGAACAACCACTCAGAATAAGAGTCAACATGGAAAAGGGAAGAAGGACTGCATCAATATTTCCCTTACCTGTTTGCAGACCTACCAGAATCTCGAGGACGAGATTGTTTTTAAGGAGGTTAGGTTGTAACACCCCTATTTTTCTCAAATCTTGGCTTGCCTCGTCTCTCTCTATTTCAAAATGAGATCCCAGTTGTGCTAGTATCTTACCCCAAAAAGTTGGCAATCAAATTCTTCCGTTCAGACCTTTTTGGCAAATCAGCCCAAAAGTATCACAAATCAGTCCTTTTCAGATTTGTCAGAAGGCCAAAAAGACTAAAAGTCTCAGACCATCTCCAAACTTTGATCTGATTCAGTGAACATCTCCCATTCACTATTCTGAACAATTTTCCCTTCTGGAAGAATTTCCAAATCTTATCCTAAACCCTAATTTTCAGCCTCACCACTTTCCAAAACCCTAATTACCCTGATTACTCTGTTTTCGATTTTTGCCAAAACCACCAAATCTTATCGGATCTTATCATTTTTCTTGCTAGATGAGTCCAAGTGATTTAGTAACACTCATCTACAAAATCAGATCTCAGATCAGCCCTCCAGATTTGCAAATAGGTCCAAGATCCCGAACAAATTCCTCGCAGATTAGTCCTTTTTCCTCACAAATATGTCCTTTTATTAAATTTAGGCCCCTGGCCGTGTCTCAGCAGAACCCGCCGCAGTGCATCGCCGTGTTCTTCGCCCCCGGTGAACCCCCTACCGTGCCAACACATCAGCCACGTACCTGACACCCGTGCGCACTCGTGGCACCGCCGTGGATGCCACCTCGGCCGCGCCAGCACAGCCAATTTCTTCCCCGCGCGCGTGCCCGTGAACCAGCAGCTTCAGCTTCGCCCGTTCGACACGTCTCGGCCACGCATCGATGGAGCTTTCACTTCACCGTTCCCTCGTCGCCTGCGCCTGCATCGCCCCTGCCAAAAGCCTGCACCGCCGCGGGCCAGTGCCTCGCCATCATCGCCGGCACAGATTGCTCCAGCATCTATAAATACCCCTCAGTGCATTGTTTCAGCTCCCAGCACAAGAAAACAACCAATTTCCCAGCGCCGCCGTGAACACTTTCTTCTCCGGTGAGCTGTTTTTGAGGCCACCGTCGCCGGAGCAATTCACAGCCCCTCACTCCAATCCAAGCTCACAAGTGAGTTCCTCTCATCCCCCTGTCTGTGTCATAGCACCCAATTGCACCTCGGCCGGTGATCATCGGAAAAGCCCAGAACCCCTATTTCCCCAATGCTGCCCGATTCAATCCAAATCAGCCCTCGTGCCAGTAGTAGAAATTGATCATAACACTCCATTTAGCAAGCCTACCAAACTGGATTTCGAAATTGAGCTAAGATCATAGCTTACCCCAGTTTGCGCGCCACCAGTGAGTCGGCTCTCGTCGCCAGGCCACGCCGGCGATCCTCCGACCAAATTAACTTCACCAGTGGTTTCCACGCTTCACCCTCTCACTCCCTGAGCAAGGAATCAAGTTCAAACCCTCTGTATCAAAAACCCCAATGTCCAGTGTCATCTTCTCCAGCGCCGGTCACCAGAATTCTTCTCCGGCCGATCTAGCTCCGGACACCTTGTCCCTTAGATAGATTCCAGTACCCTGAACAATATTGTCCACTAGCTCGACCTCTGAATCGACCTGAATCAAGAGATATTCCAATGCCAAGATCACTGTCCAGTAGCTCAGTTCATGCCCAGGCCACCGTGTTTACTCGCCGGATTTGGCCGCCCTCCGGCCACTTTCTGCCCTTGAGCCTATTGAGTATTTTTTTTCTATTATCAGGGCCTAACTCCCAGACAAAGTGGTGCATCAATTGGAGCCCTGGATCAAAAGTTATGTCCAGCCCTAGTTTCTGGCCATGTCCAGCACTATGTCAGTGCATGTCCACCAGTGGCATTGGATGATTTAGACCTGTTACACTTGAGAAATTGAAAGGCCACCTTCCCATTAGATTCCTGGAGTTGTGCTCTACATCTTTCTCTTCTGCCACTTCTCCAGAAAACCTATCTAAGACCAATTTAGGGCTATGTCTAGCCGTGGACCGAATGTCGGCCTTTCGACATTCAACTCCTTTTGAGCCCATCTCTTCGACCAGCACCCAAGTGACTTTGTCCAAACCTTTCCCCTTGCATACATGATATATTTACTTATTATTATTTTCTATTGCAACTATTTTCTGTATGCTTATATGGCGTGTGCGTTGTATTGCTTGTGTCCGCCGCAAAGCCCGAAGTTGAAGGAGCGCAAGAAGTCTTTGAAGTTTCGTCCAAGTAACTAGACCCAGCATTGCAAGGCAAGTCTCAACCCCTTGATCATGTCTCGCCTAATATTTTGAAATGAAGTATGTTAGTTGTTTTCAAAGTATATGCATGCCTTACATTCAAATGAGAGTATGTTCAAATAATGTGGTTAGATATAACCTAAATGATTGTGAGGCCCCTCTTGTGATTGATACCCATGCACCCTTGTCACCCTAGGATATATGCTTAGGATTATGCTTATGCTTGAAGACTTATGCTAAATATCAAATGGTCACTTATATGAGAAACATGTTTGAAAACCCTTTTTGTGAAAGAAAATGCGAATTAGAATTGATAGTGAGGATGGTTTGATTGGTTGGCTGCTGTGTGCACATCGGGTATGTGAATGTCTCCTCACTATTAATTCATAAGGACAAGAACCTTGTGTTGTGCCTCTATGTGTAACATCCTGAGTTTTGGGGTGAAAAGTTTCTTTCTTAAAAATCATGCATGCATATGTCTCTTCTAGATCAACCAAATCAGCCTCAGCTTTATTCTGTTCTAGCCCTAAAATCTCCAAAATTTATCCTGTGACCCCAAGTCAAGATCTGACTTTCCAAATTTGATCTATCAGTTATCCTAAACCTAAAAGCCTTCAGAACCCAGATTCAATTCTATCTCTAACTTCCAGAATTATCAACTCTTTTCTGTTTTCGAAAACAGAATATCTGTTATTACCTAAATACCCTAAGTTTCAGAAATTCAGATTTAATCAAAATCTTAGCCAAGTTCGTACCAGATTATTCCTGGAACATGATCATGGGTATGCCAATACCTTAAACCAGAAAGTTGGCAGCCAGATTTTATCATCTAAACCTTTTTCGCAAATCAGTCCAAGAGTTATTGCAAATTAGTCCTTTACCTGATATCTGGAAACCCAAAAAGGCTAAAATCTCCAGATTAACTTCAAACTCAAAATCTCTTCAGCAAATCTTTTCTAAATGCTATTTGTCACAAGTTTCTCTTCTGTTCAGATTCCAAAATCTCATCCTAAATCCCAGAATTCGAAATCAATTGAAATTCAGATTTCAATTACCCTAAAATGCCCTATTTTCAGTTCATATCAAAAATCATCCGAACATTTCAAATTTTATCTTCAATCTGTGCCAAATAATTTGTTGAATCAAATTTGCCAAATCAGCAGAATCAAAATCAGATCAAACCTTCCAAATCTCCAGAATTACAGATCAGTCCAAATCAAGAAATCGGAAATTGCAATCAGGCCCCTAATTCGACCAGGGCAGTAGCCAGTGCACGACCAGAAGCTTCGCCGTGCATTTGCGCCGTGCTTACTCGCCGCCGGCCACGCCTCGCCTGCGCCTAAGCTCGTACTCACTTGAGTTGCATGTGCACACGCGTCCACGCCCCAGCCATCGCCGTGGCAACGCCGTTGAACAGCTTGCTCCCGTGCGCGACCGTTGTCAGCATTTGCTTGCCACGTTGCTTTGCATTGCCAGCTCCAGTTGCCACTGCTTGCACCGCCCGACAATGTGGAGTTCCAAAGAGCCGACAAGCTGAGCAGTAGTCACCTCGCCTGAGCACCGTCGCGTCACCGTTCGCCGTTGTTGCTTCTGCGCCCAGCAACTCATGTCAACCGACACAAATTCCCTTGCTGCTATCTCCTTGCAAGCATCGCCCTGTGGTCTATTTAAGCAGCCATACCCTGTGTCATCTCCCCTTCACCAGGACTTAGCCAAATTTCCAAATCTCCTCGCCGTCGTCTTCTTCTCCGGCGAGTCCAGATTGAGGCCTCACGGTGCCAGCACGCCCTGCTGCACTTCTCACCGAATTAACAGCACCAGAAGGTATAGCTCATCTCCCTCATCATGCTGTACCATCTAATTGAGTTATATTGCATCCAGTCGCCGGTGATCGCCGGAATTCCCGATTGCCCTGTTCCGGCAATGCAGACCAAATCACTTCGAATTAGCTCTCGAACTTGTGAAGAAAAATGATCAGTGAACCTTTTGAAGCAAGCCTATGCATCAATATCTCCAGATTGAGCTCGAATTGAAGTTTTCCCCAGTTTTGAGCTTCTCCAGAAACCGGCGATCGTCGCCAGGCTTCTCCGGCCATCCTCCGGCCAAATTGATTGTCCAGATAGCTTCATCTTACCCTTCTTTCACTCTCCAAGCTTGGATTAGAGTTCTTTCGGCCTGTATCAAAAATCCCCAAATGGCAGTGTCTTCTTCTCCGGCGCAGTTCACCGGAAATCCTTTCCCGGCCGTTTCAGCTTCATCCACTTTGTCATTCAGGTGTGCCCCAACTTCCTGAGCATATTTGTCTTCTAGCTCGATCCCTGAAACTGCCCAGAATTCAAGTTACAGCTATGCCAAGATTTCTGTCCAGTGGCTTCACTGTGCCGTGTCGCCACCACACTTCTCCTTCAAATTTCATCACCTTCCAGCCATCTTCTGCCCTAGATCCTGTTGAATGATTTGTTCCTGTTATCATTGCCTACCTCCCAGACAAAGTGGTGCATCATTTGGAGCTCTAGATCAAAAGTTATGCCAAGCCCTAGTTTCTGGCCATGTCAAGATCAATGCCAGACTATGTCAGTCAGTGGCATTAGCCCTTTTCACTCCCTTCCAGATGTGCATTTTGGGCATAACTTTGTCTCTTAGATTCCTGAGGTTGTGATCTACATTTTCTTCTTCTATCACAACTTGATTTGAGCCCTTGAAATGCATGTTATGCTAAACCCTAGTTTTTGACACTATTCCAGTGCATGCCAGCCAATGGCATTGGCCTTGTTTACCCACTTCTGATTGTGCATTTTGAAAGCCACTTTGTCCACTGAATTTGTAGAGTTATGATCTACATTTTCTTCTACTGTCATAACTTGAGATAAGTTCTCTAGTTTTCCTTGAAGTTATGTCAGATTCTTGATCCGAATGTCAATCTGCCGACATTCGCTGTTCTTGATCAAACCAGCCACAAAACTGATGTTCTTATTGTAACCTTGAGATCCTAAGAGCATCTAACACCCATCCTTAGCCAAATCCTTGAAACCCTAGATCTCAACTCAGTTCAGCTTGCAATCTCAATTATCTCCAGTATCGTTCAGTCACTTTTGTAAAGCATATCTGCATATAGATCCTAAAACATCTTAATATATAAATAATATTTGTGTGTATTGTTTGGTTTGTCGTCGAGCAGATCTAGAAGCTGAGATCGAGGACTTCGCTGTTGAACCGTCATCAACTGCTGTTTCTTACGACGCGGAAGGCAAGTCATATCCTTGGTCATCTTGAACCTATATTTTAAATGTTGCTATAATATAACCTTGAATATAGGCAATATTGCATGTGAAAGATTGAGAATGGTTGATTTATGAATTGGCAGTACTAGACTGGTTATCTGTGAAATGTGAAATAAACAAGTTTTGAGCCATGAACTATTATATGTATCTATATACTTATATTCATGAAATAAAACCCCTAGCCGTGACCAGAAAAATGGTATGGATGGCTGTAGCACTGGAGGTGCTAGACTGCAAAGGAATGCAGGCACTGAAGGTGCAGGGTTGTGGATGGTCTGGTCACTGGCCTATAAGGACTAGAACCTTGTGTTGTGCGTCTAGTGGCATGAACAACGTGCTAACCGCAAGCCTGGTATGGGACAGGCCTGAACAAGTACTTATGTGGATCGTACATGAAACCCCTGCATGAGATGTGTTGTGATGATTGACTTGGAGGCTGACTCCTACTATCACTGAAGGTGATATGATATTTGACCCAGTAATGGGAAAATGAGGTGGGGTGGAGGTTATGATACAGCCTACCACAACTGTGTTTCGCTGAGAGCCACAGGGTCAGGGGTGAATTGTAAGTGATGCATAACAAAAGTTCTTGTTATTTCCACCTTGCCACTCACACATGGTTGTGAGGAGGGGTCTAATCATTTTGATAGGATGGGCTTGAAAGTGGAATATCTTGCGGGTAAATTGGTACCTCTCTGCAGAGTTAAAAACGTATTCGAATACTCCGAGCTCCCGGGTTTATAGGAGTCTGCTGCGGTGGATTAAATCCACGGGGTGTGACACAAGTACTATTTTCTAAATAAAATATGTTTAAATCAAGATTACCCAAATGACATGTGTTGTCATGATAAGGAGTGCTACCGTGGGCTGTCGTGTGTCGACGTGTCGCGGTAGTGCTATAATCTAGTGAACTTGAATGATGATGTTATATTATGAAAAGTGCTGCCATGAGATGAGGTATGAAAGAAAAAGATTATTTTATAAACATCCATAATTCTTGACTAGTCTAGGTTCATGTCATCACTACTATATGTATCTACTCTTACCTATGACTTGCTGAGTACGTAAGTGCTCACTCTTGCAACCTACAAATCAATAGACGGAGCGATCAACAATCAAGATGAAGGCGTGGAGTACTTCGTGGATCCAGAAGGAGGAGCGTCAGTCCCGTCATTTCCCTGATGTGTGTTGTTCTGCTGTCCACTTCTCTTTTGTGGGTGGGTCACCTATCTTCTGCTGTGTAGATGATATTTTGCTAAACCATGTATGCCGTGAAGGCATTGTAATCTCCTTATGTAATATCAAGGCCAGCAGGCCACACTGCTTAACTATTTTGTAAGTTACTCTGTTGCAATGTGATATACTCCTGTGCTTGACTTATCCTGGGACGTCAAGGGTATGTGTATGCTATGCATATATGGGACTAGCTGCAGCGAGCTAGGTCTCTACAGGAGTAGTCGTAGTCCCAGTCTCGGGGCGCGACACTATGTGGCATGAAAAACGTACCAACCACTTGCCTGGTATGGGACAGGCACGACTTAGTAGCTTTCTTGGTATTAGTAGTTCCCTGCATGGTTTGTCGGTCCGATTTCCTGCGTGGAAATTGGTTGGGCGCAGTTTGTCCGTGAGTGATGTGAGATCAGAAAAATTATGAGAGGATAAGGTGGATAGAAGGAAGTCGCCCTCCGCTTGATTAAGTCGTGCGCGGCTGTAATCATAAGGTCATATGTCTTGCCAGGACACAGACCAAGGCTAGGAAGTAAGGCAGTGGGGAGGACCCACAACGGTACTTGAGACTTAATTGTCTATTTACCAGGCGGGGATATTGTTAATACTAGACTGCAAAAGCGTTGTGTGATCTCGGCCTTGTCGCATGCGTAAAAGCGCATGGAGCTGATCTGACTTGAAAGCCGAGTAAAGAAGTGGATTTAAAAAGAGGTACACCTTTGCAAAGTGTAAGAAAAGTATCAGATACTCTGTACTCCCAGATCATGGAGTATGTTCGCGGTGGATTTATCCATGTGGTTCAGCACAAGTAATATTTGGAATGTTTTCATAACGTGGGTTGATAAAAGTGATGACTCATGGGAGACCATCACACATAACGATTTCTAAAGTATAACTTAAGATTTCAAAGTATTGCTTTTGAAACTAAAAGCTTTTCTTCATAACTTTAGAGTGAAAATCTATTCTATTCTTACATATAAAACCAAGACCTCATTCCTTGAGAACTCCTCATCTATATACCTGCATTCTCATAACGAGACATGCTGAGCATCGTGTAAAAACTCTCTACTCTTGTATCAACTTTCATTAATGCCATCCTTGGCATTATGATATTGTAATAGTGGTCCTCATGACCTTGTACTTGTTTTATCTACCAACTTTATTGTTTAAAGTAAATCTTGTTGTTGTGAGCTTGTGATGTACCTTTCTGAGTGCAACCCACCTGAGGCACCGGAGGCCACGTCCCCTGGCGGAAGGCGGCGCCCGGGACATACCCCGGAGGCAATGTCCCCGGGCAGAAGGCGACGCTCGGGGCAGGCACCGGAGGCCACGTCCCCGGGCAGAAGGCGGCGCCCGGGGCAGGCACCGGAAGCCACGTCCCCGGGCGGAAGGCGGCGCCCGGGACATGCACCGGAGGCACTGTCCCCGGGCGAAAGTGACGCAACTTACCTGGACTTGGTCTCGCGGAGATTTCCCCCAACAGCAGCCCCCCATGCCCTCCGGGGACGATGCTCAAGTCCCTGGAGGGTATGGTACATGTCACCGAGAAAATCTCTGGGCCAAGCTACCGGAGCCGTGACGCTTCAATTCCCGTGCCGCGCGCTTATGACGGTTTGCGCTCGTGGTTTGAACCGGTGCCTCGGTTTGAGCGCCCGTCCCTTCATTTCCCGCGCACGGTTTGAACTCCAACGGCCCAGATGTACCGTGAAGCGCCACATGGCGCCCATCTGGACCACGCTTCACCCCTATAAATAGGGCCTTGGGGGGCCCGGGAAGCTCATTCCTAACTTTTCAAACTCCAGCGCCCTTAGCTCTCTCGGTAGCCCCCTGCCGGTAGCTAGCTCCCGGAAGCTTTAGGTCCCTCCTGCTCCCGAAGCCTTAGCCACCGGAAAAAACTTGATGGCGCCTAAGAGCCGTGCGAAGACCACGGAGGTGCCCCCGGAGGAAGTGGCTCCAGACTTCCTCTGGGCCTCTGAGTTCACGGCCTGGGACTTAGAGTCCCTGGTCGAACGGGGAGTCGTTGAGGACGGCGACGTCCGGGTCCCCGTGAAGAAGGATGGAGCCCCCTGCCCCAGGCCCAGAGAGATTGTGGCCTTCGAGGCCTTCCTCGAGGCGGGGCTCCGGCTCCTGGTGCACCCATTGCTCCGGGAGTTTTTGAAGAAATATGGGGTGGCTCTAAACCACCTCACGCCGAACGCCATTGTCCGGATGGGCCTATTCATATGGCTCTTCGAGACGGCGACCGGGCGGGAGCCCACCCTGCGAGCCTTCCGGTACTTCTATGAGCCGGCGGCGAGGAGCTCCCACCTAGTGAAGGGGGGACCCAAGTCCCCCTTTGGCTCGGTGATGGTGCAAATGCTACCGTCCCGGGTAGCCAATTACCCGGTGGCGGCCTCCCGGGACCACTGGGGAGATTGGATCCGGAGGTGTTCTACCTCCGGGTCCGGGACGACGGGGTGGTGTACTCCCCGGAGGCCCCGACCTACAGCCGGTCGTCCGTGCCGAAGCCCCCAGTGTGGACGGACGAGGAGTTGGAGCTCCTTGGGAAGGTCATCGTCTCCCGGCACACTCGCTCCATGCGGGACGCCACCGAGGAGATGATGCTTTTGAGGATCTCCCCCTTCTCGCGCGGGAGAAGGGTGATTGGGATGTGCCCAGAGCAACGGCCCCCAGTGAAACCGGTGACCCGATGTAAGTCTTCGTTACCTGGTTCATTGCATTTACAAATTTTTCAAAATTTTACTAACTTTACCTTTCGCATTCCGGCCGTACCCGGCGGCATGGGAGAAGGCGGAGAACCTCCTGGGGAGGTACTTCGCCGATGAACACGAGCGCATCGTGCGCGTCGTGGGGGAGGGCCCTCCCCAGAACCTGGTAGCCGAGGCCTTCGGGCTAAAGCTTCCGGAGAGGAAGCCTCTCCCCACCCCCGGATCGCACAAGCGGTGGAAGGAAGGTGCCGGGGGCTCTGAGCCTAAGAAGGCCAGAGTTCAAAAAGCCCCCGGCCCATCGACGACACCGGCCTCGACGCCGGCGAAGGCCCAGGACGAGACCCCCGGGACCGGGCGCGCCCGGGCGCCAGACCGGAAGGAAGCGACACCCCTCCCCCGGAGAGCCCCGTTGAGGCTCGGGGGAAGGGACCGGCTGCGGGTGGGGCGGCGTCCGATTCGGCGGACTACGCCCCCTCGCCGCCTTCGGTGGCGGCCCTCCCGGCACCCCCGGCGCCTTTGGAGCCGGAGAAGCCGGAGGTGAGGTTCGCGGAGGCCTCGCCTCCGCGGGTGGAGTGGCCGGTAGACGAGGGGGGGAGCCCCTCGGTCTATGAGGTCCCTCCGGAAGTGGAGGTCCCGGGGGCCCTCCCGCCCGGGAAGGGAAAAGGGCTGATGGTTCCTCCCCGGGGAGGGAGCCCTTCCGAGAGCTCCTTGGTCACTTCCTGGGAGGCCACCTCCTCGACGACGAAGATGCCGACCACCGCCACCCCGGCCAAGATTATGCCGGGCGCTCAGGTCCAGGGACCCCTCATCGGCCGCGACGGGACCGGCGTCGGGCGGGAGACCCCCCTGCTTTCCGCGGGGGAGGTCGCCCGGTACGCGGAGGGCCTGCAGACCCGGAAGGTCCAGGCCTACGTCACAGAGGGGACGCTCCATGAGCGTTTTGGGGAGCTCCAGTCTCTCCAGATTCAGGTACTTACCCGAGTCGATGACGCTTTCTTTCGGCCCCCTACACTTGAATTTTTCTAACTCTGGAGTTTGTAGTGGGCGGCCATTACCTGGGGCCTTGAGCAGTGGATCGGCCGGCTGTTGAAGGATGCTGAGAAGAGGGCCGCCACCTACCTGGGGCAGCGGGACGAAGCCCTCTAGGAGCTGGCCCGGGTCCGGGCCCAAGTCCACGTCTCCGAGGCCGTCAACGGCCGCCTTCGGCAGGAGGCCAAGGCGAAGGAGGAGGCCTTCCGGGAGCTCGAGGGCTCAAGCGTCCGGGCGGTGATGGACGCGGGCCGCTCCGTCCGCTCGGCCCTCGAGAGCCTTGGCGTGAGCCTAGTCTCTGGGAGTAGCTCGGAGGTGCCCCCGGCCAAACTCACGGAGGCTGTGCGTTTTCTTAACACACAGGTCTCCGTGATCCCGGAGGCCGCAGATGCCCGGGCACGAAGCCGGGCAATCCCCGTGGTTGCGGCCGCGGTCGGGCTTGTGGAGCACCGGGGGGTGGGCGCCCGGGCGATCGGGGGCCGCATCCCCCGGATCTTCCCCGAGTTCTTCGAGCCCTCGCGCCGGGAGGTGGAGCAACTCGCCGGGGGCTTCTACGACCGGATCGTCCGGGTGAGGTTCCCGGCACCGGCGCCTCCAACAGCAGATGTCCCGGCCCCGGCCCCGGCGGAAGCCCCCCGGGGGGAGGACGCCAATGACAAAGTATGAGCCTCCCCCCGGGTCTTAGATAGGACCCTTTTTGCTTTCTTAGAATTTTGTTCCCGGTAGCTTCTTAGAAGAAGCCCTGGACACTTGTAAAAAGACATTTTGAAATGCAATGGAATTGAAAATTTTTCTAAGTCTTGAATGAATACATTGTTACCAGGATTCCCTGGAAGTTACTCCCGGGAGGAGGTCCGGGAGAAGTTCCCCGGGTAGGTGTCCCCCGGGGGACGCCCAAGCTGCTTTGATCTTGCTAAGTCTCATCTCTGGGGAGCACAGCAGGGACGCCGTCCGGGAGCCGATCCGATTGAGATGGCACCCGGAGTGGCACTTGGATAATTTCGACAATCATCGTGCCGAATTATCCCCTCCGCGTCCGGGGTCCCGGATGATTCCCCCTCTTCGGATACTTCCACCGGCGGGCTACGAGTATTGGCCCGAGGATGTGCTCCGGGAAGCTCAGCGCCGCGTACGCGCATTGTACCGGGACCTGGCCAGGGAGCTAGCAGAGGGCCTCCGGGACTATTAGGCGTAGGAGCCTTAGGATGTAGAGAATTTCCGGGTTATGACCCGGGTTGTACCGTTTCCGATGCCCACCGGAGGGGGAAGATGTCCTCCGGTTGAATGATCAATAAAGCTATGTTTGCTTGTTGCTGCTTTGAGAGTCTTCTTTTGATATTTTTCTTGGATGGTCTGGACGACTTCTTTTGATAAGAATGAGCTAAGTTTGCTCGTGGATGGTCCGGACGACACCCGGGGGTTCCTTATCCCCCGCCCCCCCCGGCCACAGTGGGCCGGAGGGTAGCTCCGCGCGCTGTGGGGGTGACAAAGCCCCCAGGGTGAAGATGAAGACTTGTAGCATAAGAATTTTTCCAAGTTAGAAAATTTGAAAAGGAGGTTTCCGGGGAAAAACCTTCTGGGAGACAATCGTCCGGTCACCGTGAGAACGGGGAGCCGGGAATAAGGTCTCGGTGGAAGAAACATCCGAGAAAACCCGACAAAATTTCTGGAGGTGAGCTTTCCGGGAGACAATCTGTCGCGCCCCGAAACTAGGACTACGACTACTCCTGTAGAGACCTAGCTCGCTGCAGCTAGTCCCATATATGCATAGCATACACATACCCTTGACTTCCCATGATAAGTCAAGCACAGGAGTATATCACATTGCAACAGAGTCACTTACAAAATATTTAAGCAGTGTGGCCTGCTGGCCTTAATATTACATAAGGAGATTACAATGCCTTCGCGGCATACATGGTTTAGCAAAATAACATCTACACAGCAGAAGGTAGGTGACCCACCCACAAAGAGAAGTGGACGGCAGAACAACACACATCAGGGCTCTGGCGGAACTGACGCTCCTCCTTCTGGATCCAAGAAGTCCTCCATGCCTTCGTCTTGGTTGTAGAACGCTCCATCTACTGAATTCTAGGTTGCAAGAGTGAGCACTTACGTACTCAGCAAGTCATAGATAAGAGTAGATACATATAGTAGAGATGATATGAACCTAGACTAGTCAAGAATTATGGATGTTTGTAAAATAATCTTTTTCTTTCCTGGCTCAACTCATGGCAGCACCTTTCTATAATATAACATCATCATTCATGTTCACTAAATTATAGCACTACCGCGACACGTCGACACACGACAGCCCACGGCAACACTCCTTATCATGACAACACATGTCATTTGGGTAATCTTCATTTAATATATTTTATTTAGAAAATAATACTTGTGTCACACCCCGTGGATTTAATCCATCGCAGCAGACTCCTAAAACTTGGGAGCACGAAGTATTCGAATACATTTTTAACTTTGCAGAGAGGTACCAATTTACCCGCAAGATATTCCACTTTCAAGCCCATCCTATCAGAATGATTGGACCCCTGACTCACTTCATACTGTGAGCGGCAAGGTGGAGATAACAAGAACTTTTGTTATGTTTCACTTACAATTCACCCCCTGACCGTGCAGTTTTCTTCACACAAACCGCAGTTGTGGCGGGCTATACCCCCACCCCTAAGCCTCTTCCCATTACTGGGTCAACGTGCTTGATCAAATCACATTCAGTGATACGTGGAGGAGCTGAACCCCGTGAGTTTAGTGTATTACTTTCCATCTCATGCAGGGGTTTCATGTGCGATTCACATAAGTACTTGTTCAGGCCTGTCCCATACCAGGCTTGCGGTTAGTACGTTTGTTCATGCCACTAGACGCACAACACAAGGTTCTAGTCCTTATATGCCAGTGACCAGACCATCCACAACCCTGCACCTTCAGTGCCTGCACATCCTTTGCAGTCTAGCACCTCCAGTGCTACCACCATTCCATACCATTTTCCTGGTCACGGCTAGGGGTTTTATTTCATGAATATACACATATAAATATATATATAATGGTTCATGGCTCAAAACTTGTTTATTTCACATTTCACAAATAACCAGTTTAGTACTGCCAATTCATAATTCAACCATTCTTAATCTTTCTCATGCAATATTATCTATATTCAAGGTTATGTTATAGCAACTCTTAACATATAGGTTCGAGATGACCAAGAATATGACTTGCCTTCCGCGTCGTAAAATACAGCAATTGATGTCGGGTCAACAGTGAAGTCCTCGAACTGGGGCTCTTGATCTGCTCTCCAATCAAACAAACAACCAATAATCACAATCTTTTCAATACACTATTATACTATATGCAATAATGCAAAGATAAAGTCTTGATGATTCTGAGATGATTAGGTTTAGAAACTGATTAGGATTAGGTTATGGGAATAAAGGTTAAGGTTAGTTGCTGAAGGTTTACAAGGTTCCAAATGTCTCAAAATATCATAATGATATCAAGGTTGCGACTGGTTCGCTCAAAAACAGCAAACGTCCTTAGGTCGACATTCGGTTCAAGGCATGGACATAGGGTCGACGGATGATAGAGGGGTTGTCTCAACTTGTGGCAGTAGAATAAAATGTAGAGCACAACTCCACAAGTCTAAGGGACAAGGTTATGCTCAAAATGCACATTTGGAAGGAAGTGAAAAGGGCTAATGCCACTGACTGACATAGCCTGGCATTGATCTTGACATGGCCAGAAACTAGGGCTTGCCATATCTTTTGATCTAGAGCTCCAAATGATGCACCACTTTGTCTGGGAGGTAGGCATTGATAACAGGAACAAATCATTCAACAGGATCCAAAGCTGAAAATGGCTGGAAGATGATGAAAATCGGTGAAGAAAAGTGGTGGCGACACGGCACAGTGAAGCCACTAGACAAGGTTTTTGGCATGGCTATAACTTGAAATCTGGACAGTTTCAGAGATCGGGCTAGAAGACAAATATGCTTAGGAGGTTGAAGCACATCTTCTGGACAAGGTGGCTGAAGCTGAATCGGCCGGGAAAAAGCTTTCCGGTGATCAGCGCCGGAGAAGAAGACACTGATATTGGGGGTTTTTGATACAGGAGATTTGAACTCAATTCCAAGCTTGGGGAGTGAAAGAGAGGTATGAGTAAGCTATCTGGACAATCAATTTGGCCGGAGGATGGCCGGTGTGGCCTGGCGACGATCGCCGGCGACTGGTGGAGCTCAAATTTGGGGAAACCTTCGATTCGAGCTCAATCTGGAGATCTGGATGCATAGGCTTGCTAATTAGAACTCACTGATCAATTTGTTTCACAGATTCGAAGACTAATTCGGGGTAAATCGGGCTGCATTGCCGGAACAGGGCATTTAGCAATTCCGGCGATCACCGGCGTTAGGGTCCACCGGAGAGCAATTCAATGCAACAGTACAATCAGGTGGATAAGAGGTACTCACTGCTAGCTTCAATTTGGCAGGAGATGCAGTGAAGTGTGCTGGCACCGTGAGGCCTCGAGCTGGTCTCGCCGGAGAAGAAGACGACAGCGAGAGGATTTTCGAATTGGCTGAGTTCTGGTGAAGTGAAGCTGTTACAAGGTATGGGGTTGCTTATATAGGCCAGAGGCAGAGCTTGCAAGGAGGTAGCAGCAAGGAAATTGGCGCCGGGGACTTGACTGGCCGGGCGCAGGCGCGACAACGGTGACGGTGAAGCGATGGCGCACAAGCGATGGAACGGTTGATGAAACTGTTGCTTCATCGGGACGCAATGGTGTCGGGCGGTGCAAAACAGTGGCGACAACGGCTGGCAAAGCAAGCAACGTGGCGAAGAGTTGCTGGTAACGGTCGCGCACAGGAGCAAAACTGTTCAACGGCGCTGCCACGACGATGGCTAGTACACAGACGCGTGTGCACATGCAAACTCAAGTGAGCACGAGCTCAGGCGCAGGTGAGCGAGCACGGCGTAAGGAGTACGGTGAGCTCTGGTCGTGAACTGGCTGCTTCCCTAGTCGAATTAGGGGCCTGATTGCAATATTTGATTTTCGAGTTTGGACCAATCTGTAATTCTGGAGATTTGGAAGGTTAGAGTTGAATTTGATTCTGCTGATTTGGCACAGATTGAAGATAAAATTTGAGATGTTCGGATGATTTTTGATATGAACTGAAAACAGAGTAGATTAGGGTAAAATAAGTTTGAATCTTATTGATCTCGAATTCTGGGATTTAGGGTTTGATTTTGAGATACTCATAAAAGAAGAATTTGTGTTGAAAAGCATTTGGGAGGTGTTCCCTGAATCAGATTTGAATTTGGAGATGATTTGCAACATTTTGCCTTTTCAGGCTTCTGGAAAATCTGGAAAAGGACTGATCTGCGATACTCTTGGACTGATTTGCGAAAAGAGTCTAGATGATAAAATCTGGCTGCCAACTTTTTGGATTAAGGTATTGGCGTACCCTTGATTATAATCCAAGAATAATCTGGTCTGATCTTGGCTAAGATTTTGATTATATCTGAATTTCTGAAACTTAGGGTATTTGGGTATAAGATATTTCTGTTTTCGAAAACAGAAAGGAGTTGATAAATCTGGAAGTTATAGATAGAATTGGATCTGGGTTCTGAAGGCTTTTAGGTTTAGGATAACTGATAGATCAAATCTGGCAAGTCAGATCTTGACTTGGGGTCACAGGATAGATTTTGGAGATTTAGTTGAGATAGATACTGATCTAGCTACTACTACAGATACATGCATGCTGTTCATGAAGAAAGTTTTCACCCCTAAACTCAGGGTGTTACACAATCATCCGGTCGCCGTGAGAACGGGGAGCCGGGAATAGGATCTCCGGGGAAGAAATATCCAAGAAATCCGCAATTTTTCCGGGAGACAATCATCCGGTCGCCGTGAGAACGGGGAGCCGGGAATAAGATCTCCGAGAAAGAAATATCCAAGAAAGCCTGAGATGAGATTTCCGGAGACAAACCTTCCGGGAGGTAATCGTCCGGTCACCGTGAGAACGGGGAGCCGGGAATAAGGTCTCCTGAGAAGAATATTCAAGAAATCCGTCCCGCTGGGGAGACTATCGACTCCCGGTGGAGGATGTGCCCGATGACGGGTCTGAGTATTTGGGTAGGGGACTAGTCTCCCAAAGTGACTCGTTACCGCGGTCCCTAAGGACCGGGTTGCAACTTACACCCTCAGTCCACGAGGGTTGATCGTAAGCCGCCCTTCAGGAGGGACTTGTTGGGTCTGAGCCCACTTCCTCACGGGGAGGGCATCCTCGCAGGGAGGGCGTCCTCGCAGGGAGGGCATCCTCGTGGGGAGAGCATCGCCGTTAGGGGCGGTAATGTGAAGAACCTGCAGTGAGACAGTTGAAGAGAAAATCCAGTTGTATTGATAATTAAACGAAATACAACACCTCCCCCCGCGAAGTCGCGAAAGGGGAGGGAAAGGTGATTACAATGTCCCCCCTCTCCCTCTGGCATGATCGCTCTGGGGGAGGGGACAGTAAGTACGAGGTCCCTCTTCCCCCTCCGGCGTAATCGCTCCGGGGGAGGGGACGGGCCTGTGTAGGCTAGACGTAAAACTTGCGAAGTAAACGCAAGTTCCATGTGTGCGTCAGCTCCTGCTCTTGGAGGTTGGAGAGCTTGTAAGCCCCCGAGCCCAGGACCACGGAGATCCTGTAGGGGCCCTCCCATTTGGGGGAGAGCTTACCTTGGGCTTGGGGGTCTGTGACGCTCTTGAGGACAAGGTCCCCAAGGCAGAAGGCCCTCTCGCGCACACGCTGGTTGTATGCGCGCGCCATCTCGCGCTCGTAGATGGCGTGGCGGAGGATCTCTCGGTCGCGTTCCTCCTCCATGAGGTTGATCTCCAGTCGCTGGTTGGCCTCATTGGCTTGGTACGCTGCGGTCGTAGCTCCGTTTAGGAGCTCGACTCGCAGCGACTGGAAGCCAATCTCCGGGGGGAGGACTGCCTCCACCCCGTAGACTAGGGAGAAAGGAGTACGTCCCGTCGCCCTGCTCGGGGTCGTGCGCATAGAGCAGAGGATGCTAGGGAGCTCCTCTGCCCATGCACCCTACTTAGAAGCGGCCTGCTCGAGTCGCCGGTGCAACCCCTGTAGGATTATGCCGTTGACCCTTTCGACAGCCCCATTGCTCCGGGGATGGGCCACTGAGGCAAAGTGGATGACGAGCCCCAGGCCTTCACAGAATTCCTGGAAATAAGCCGAGTCGAATTGGGTCCCGTTATCAACAGTGATCTCCCGGGGGACACCAAAATGACAAACGACATTTTTCCAGAAAAACCGCTGGACGACCCGGGACGTGATGCTGGCCAAGGGTTCCGCCTCTACCCACTTTGTAAAGTTGTCGACCGCGACCACCGCATACTTGTATCCTCCGGGCGTTGGGGCGAAGGGCCCTAGGAGGTCCATCCCCCAGCACACGAAGGGCCAAGTGATGGGGATAGTCCGCAACGCTATAGGGGGGAGTTTCGAACCCTTGGCCATCTTCTGGCAAGCCTCGCTCGCGGAGACAAGGTCTCGCGCGTCGCGCATGACCGTGGGCCAATAGAAGCCCTGCTGGAGAGCCTTGGCTGCGATGGCACGTGGGGCTAGGTGAGAGCCACAGCTCCTGATACCGGCCTAGACCGTCTCGCAATAGAACGAGGACGATGCAGTAGACGAGTATTCTATCGTTCTTTCCACAGGGACTAGAGAAGCAAAATCGTGTAAAACTAGACTAAATCGATGGCAAGAGAAACTAAAATAGTCGAGAGAACGAGAAAGAGAATGTCACAGGAAAGGCGAAGAGAGAAAGAGGTGGTCATCTCGACAAGCGATCCGTGCTAAATCCATACGCGTGTTCATGGATACAGATGATAGGGTCGTAATCGTTTAGTAGTCTCAATGTAGGGAGGTGAAAACGACTAAGACGAATGCGTCCATCAATGGTATCAATGAACGAATGCGTGAGGAAATACCACATACCGTTCCCCGACCCCACTCCTTCAGCCACATCCACAACCACAACAAATTCAATCCAGAGAAAACAAGCCAGTCTAAACTGAAAAGAAGTTTAATGTCTGGAAATCAAAGAGTTGCAGCCTAACACAACTTCTCTATATTACTCAAGCGCAAAATTAGTAGTGGCAGTACTAGAATTGAATATCATCACAAAGCACCAAACAGAATCAGTTGAATTCCCAACATTCATTTCAAGAGACATTCAATTCAGATTGATAGCATCCCAGACAACAAGCACATTCCAGCAACTAATTCACAGTGAAAGCCAAGATCAAAAGAGCAAAGAGAAATTAAAACAGAGGATTTTGCAATTGGTCAGCTACTGTTCAAACTCTCTGAAGATTCCTGGAATTTAAACCTTCAACATCTCAGTCATCATAATACACACAGCAAAAGGATGATTTCAGCCCAATTCACACTAGTGCAAGAATCAATCACACAGATTAAGCATCAATTACTAACAGCAATCAAAGTTACACAAAAGAGTAATCAACAGTTTCTCATCATTGAGAAGAACTTAAGCTCATTCAACAGGATCCTGAACTAAGGCATTCAAAACATTTCAAATCAAACAGAAGATGGAAATTAATCCAGCACAGTTTCATTTTGATTCAACTCAGAAATTGGAAATTGAGGACTCAGTTCAGCGATTCACATACATTCATCTCATACATCACAGTAATTATAGATTGAATTGAAGAACAGAGGGAGAAGAAATGAACTCTATGCATGCCGGCGTGTGCTTGTTGCAAAGTTGCTGGAGCTGGTGGCCGTGGTTGAAGCAGTGGAGCTGGTCGAAGCTGTCGAGGAAGTTGCTGCGGTCGAAGTCGCAGTCGAGGACGCAGTGAGCACGGCGTGGTCCGTCGGGCGATGACGGCAACAGTAGAAGCTTGGACGTCGGAGAAATCGAGGCCGAGGAGGGTGGCGGCGCGGGATCGGCCAGATCCTGCCGAGGAAGGTGGCGGCGCGGGATCGGTGAGATCAACGGCGGCACGAGGGCGTCGAACAGGGCGGCGTGGCGCTAGGACAGGGCGGCGCGGCGCGGAGATGGTGGGGTCACGGGATCGAGAGAGTGGTGGCGCTGTGGCGGCTCTGGGCGGCGACGGCGCAAGACGGCGCAGCTGCGCGATTGGGTGGCTCCGGCCGCTGGATCTGGGCCGAGGATGGCTGGTTCCGGAGCAGATCTGGTGGGATCGGCGGTGGAGGCTTCGCGTGGCGGTGAGAGCGGCGCGGCTCCGGCTGAAGGAGGCCAAGTGGCGGCGGGCCAATGGCGGTGTGGCGCGAAGAAATGGCGACGCAGCACGGAGATGGTGGGATCCGGCCAGATCCGGCTGATGTGGGGGCGGCTCCGGCGGCGGGAGCACTGGGGGAGCACGAGGGAGGCGCCGGCGAGTGGTGGAGTGGACGGCGCTGGAGGAAGAGAGAAGCAGAGGATTTGAGGAAAAGAAGAGGCAGGAAGAAGAAAGGAGGAAGAAGAAAAAGAAGGGGGAGGAGAAGGGAAGTTGAGGGAGGTAAAGAAGGTGGAGCGCCGCCGGCGTACGGCCCGGCCACCGGCGGCGAGGTGGACGGAGGTGTGGATCGCGAGGAGGGAGAAAGAAAAGAAGGTAAAAAAAATAAAAACCGGGCTCCCCTCTCCACAGTGGCGGCCGGGCTGGATTAAGCCAATTTTTGGTCTTTTTGCGAAAAGGCCCCCGGGTTCTCTGGAAATAGCTGCTGGGTCCTCGGCAACCGGAATTGAGCGTTCCGGGCTCCCGGAGACTCCGATTCGAGCGCGGTCAGTTCCTACGCGTCCGTAGGAACGAGCGCTTTCATCTGGAATCGACCGAGGCTTGGATCCAACCAATGAAGCGCGTCCGTCAGCCGAAAAGACCGTCCAATCGTCGCCGACCTGCGATAAAAATTGCAAAACGAGTAATCCGCTCGATTTGGCGACAAATCTGGAATAATCTAGAAATATAACGTAATACAAGACTAAAATGTGCACAAGCCTGGGTAAAATATGCAGGAAAAAGCATGCAAATCAGATAAACATCAGCTCCCCGCGTGGATGTCTTCAAGGAGTTGGAGTCCCTCTGGCCATGGGAGGCAACGGAGGAGGGCGGAAGCCCCTTGCTTGTAGAGCTTCCCCTCCAGCAGGAGGTATCCCCAGGCTTTGGCCCGGAGGCGCTTGGCTTCGGTCTCGTTGGGAGGGTCCCCCTCCCTCTTGATGAAGGAGATGAGGGGGTCCATCCATGACGGAGCCCGGGTGATCTCGGCGACCTCCAGGACGCGAGGCTCGTCGCCCGTGTCCGGGGAGGCCACCGAGGGCTTCGTGATAATCTCCAGGAAGGCCCCCTTGGGGAGCGATTCCCGGGTGCTGGCTGCCCGGGCCAAGGCGTCGGCCCGGTCATTGTCCCTTCGCGGGATATACCGGGCCTCGAGGCCGTCGAAGTGCCTCTCCATCTTTCGCACCTCCTACAAATAAAGACTCAAGTTTGCCTCATGGCACAGGTAAGACTTGTCCATTTGGCAAACTACGAGCTGAGAATCTCCCTTCACTAGGAGGGACCGGATCCACAGGGAGCACGCAAGGCGCAACCCGAGGAGCAAAGCCTCGTACTCGGCGATGTTGTAGGTTGCAGGGAACTCGAGCCGCGCTGCGTACTCGAGTTCCTTCCTGTCGGGGCTCCGGAGGACTACTCCTGCACCAGCCCCGGTGAGACACAGCGACCCGTCGAACATGAGTGTCCAATGGTCACTGCGTCGGGGCAGTGCGGGGAGGTCTTCGTCCCCGGGCCCGGAGGCAGGAGTCCACTCCGCGACGAAGTCGGCGAGGACCTGTGACTTGATGGCGGAGCGGCCTGTAAGGGACAGGGAGAAGGGGGCGAGCTCGGCCCCCCGCTTCCCAATCCGGCCGGTGGCCTCTTTGTTCCACAGCACCTCCCCCAGGGGGAGGGACGACAGGACGGTGATGGGGTGTCCCAGGAAGTAGTAGCGAAGCTTTCGGGACGCCATCAAGAGGGCGTAGCAGATCTTCTCCATCTCCGTGTACTGAGTTTTGGCCCCCTGGAGGGCCTCACTCACGTAGTACACGGGACGCTGCTGCCCCCCTTGCTCCTTCACCAATACCGCGCTGACGGCGACCGGGGTCGTGGCAAGGTAGAGGAGCAAGGGCTCTTCTGGAGACGGACTCACGAGCATTGGAGGGCTGGTGAGGTACTTCTTGAAGTCGTCGAAGGCCTCCTGGGCCTCGGGGGTCCACCGGAACCCCTCGAGCCCCCGGAGGATCTTGAAGAATTGGAGGCCTCGTTCCCCCGACCGCGAGACGAAGCGGCTCAGTGCGGCTAAGCGACCGGCGAGCCGCTGGACGTCCTTGACGAAGCGCGGCGGGGGCATATGCAGGAACGCCCGGGTCTTTTCGGGGTTTGCCTCTATGCCCCGTGTTGGGACACGAGGAAACCCAGGAGTTTCCCCCCACGCACGCCGAAGGCACACTTCTCTGGGTTGAGCTTCAGCCCATACGTGCGGAGGTTGCAGAAGGTCTCCGCTAGGTCGTTGACGTGGGCGGCTGCGCGGGGACTTTTGACGACCGCATCGTCTACGTAGACTTCGACGTTGCGGCCGACTTGGTCTTTGAAGACCAGCATCATGAGGCGCTGGAATGTCGCCCCCGCATTCTTCAGCCCGAAGGGCATGTGGATGTAGCAGAAGGTTCCGAGGGGAGTTATGAAACTCGTCTTTTCCTCGTCCCCTTCCGCCATCCAGACTTGATGGTAGCCCGAGTAGGCGTCCAGGAAGCTCATCAACTCGCACCCCGCGGTCGAGTCGACCAGTTGGTCAATCCGCGGGAGTGGGAAGTTGTCCTTGGGGCAGGCGCGGTTGAGATCGGTGAAGTCCACGCACATCCGCCACTTGCCATTTGACTTCTTCACGAGGACGGGGTTCGTGAGCCACTCAGGGTGCAAGACCTCCCGAATGAACCCCGCCTCTTGGAGTCGGGCGATCTCCCCCTTGATTGCCCCTTGGCGTTCAAGAGAGAGTTTCCTTAGCTTCTGTTTGATAGGGGGGTGACCGGGGGTCACCGCGAGCTTGTGCTCAATGACCCCCCAGGCGACGCCCCGCATGTCCGAGGGTTTCCACGCGAATACGTCGGAGTTCTCGCGCAGGAAAGCCGTAAGTTGTGTTGCATTCTCCTCGGGGAGCACTGCCCCAATCCGGACGGTTTTGTCCCCATTGTCTGGGGACAGCAGGACCTTCTGGAGGCCCCCTTCGGGGCGAGGCTTGGGGAGGGGCCTCCTGGGAGGTATCGCCGCGACGTCTGGTTCCGAGGGAGAGGCCTCCCCCCGGGCGCCTTAATGATGTTGACGCTTCCGATTGTGGCGGCGGCACGCTCGTATAGAGCACGGGCCATGTCTTGGTCTCCCCGGACATTGATGACGCCGTGCAGCCCAGGGATCTTCATGCAGAGGTAGTTTTGATGGGTGGCGGCCCCCAGGCGGTTGATCGTGGTCCTCCCCATGATCGCGTTGTAGGAGGGGAGGTCCACTACGTCGAATTGGACCATCTTGGTCTGGTAGTTTTCCGGGGTGCCGAATGTCATGGGGTTATCCGTTTGAGACCTAGCCTTGGTTTTCACACTAGACTCGCCCAGATTCTAATATGCGGAATAACGGGATCTTACTCGGAAATACCGAAACCCAAAGGTTGATCGAAACCACAGCTCAAAGTAATTGCACAACTCTTTATTTCAAAGAGGGCTTTACACGTCGAACGTTAGACATACTTGTCTACGTCGAAGGAACTATAAGTGTCTAAAACTCAAATAAGTTCTATGACTCTTCTATTGAATTCGATGATCTAAACTAGACCTATTACAAGGTATTTATAGTCCAATCGTATGAGTACGTATCAGACTTAGAGACCTAAACGTATTAGACTCATATAACAAATCCTAAACAGATAAGCTTAGTTATACACATTCGGATCGGATTACAATTCCGAACAGGGAACGAATTCCTTTTCCTGGTCGCGGACCAATCCATGGTCGCGGACCCATCCATGTTCGCGAATCCTTTCCGAACACGGTTAAGGTCGCGAAGCCGTATGCGATCAGGACTTGGAGATCCTCCCGGATCATGACTCCCTTGTTGAGAAGGAGCCAACCCCTATTGCGACCTCTCGATCAAATTGGAGATGTGGAAATTGGGCTTGTCACTACAACACGGTAGGCCAGCACAAGCTGTAAAACTGCTGGGAAAAAAAGTTTTTCCCAGCAGTCCTGCAGATGAAAATATAATTTTGATTTTTCACCGATGTGTCAGCTAGGAAAAGTTATTATCTTTAGCAGATCTACCGCTAGGAATAAATAATATATAGTAAGCTGTAGATCAGTTTGGGAAAAGATTTTTTTTAGCAGATCTACAGCTGAGAATATTTTTTCCGCTGGGAAAATTTTTTTTTTACCAGCAGTTCTATAGTTGAAAATTATTATTTTTAGTAGATCTACCGCTAGGAATAAGTAATTTATATATTTTTTGACGTAACACTGAAAATTTTCAGCAGAATAATAACAGATTTATTATTTTGGGAGGGAAATTTTCATGAAAAAATATTTTCAGCTGATTTGTTGGTTTTGCGCCAAATATAAAATCTTCCTCTACAGATTATTAGTTATCTTAATTCCCTACTTCCCCCGATCGGTTCCCCCAATCCAACCTCCACCGAGAATTAGACCTCTCTCCGGCCGCTGAGAAAACCCCCAATCAAACTCCTCCACCGACAAACCTCCCCTCTCCATCTCCAGCTCTCCGGCCGCCGAGAAAACTCCCCCAATCAAACCTCCTCCACCGACAAACGTCCCCCAATCCTCTCCATCTCCAGCTCTCTGCCGATAAACCTCCCCAATCCAACCTCCTCCACCGAGAAACCACCCCCAATCCTCTCCATCTCTAGCACTCCACCGAGAAACCTCCCCGATCCAACCTCCTCCACCGAGAAACCACTCCCAATTCGCCGAGAAACCTACCCAATCTTCGATCTGGTCTCCCACCGTGCGTGAGGTGTCTCGCGGTGTGGCCCTAGAAACGCTACCAGCAGGGTGTGCAGTGAACGACAGAGGTGGAGCGACAGCGGCAAAGAAAGTGTGCAACAGGGAGGTGAGGCGCGAGGCCGGCATAGCATGAGATCAGCAAGCCCTGCACGGGAGTGAAGCAAAGGGTGAGATCAGGGGTTGAGGCCAGCGACCCGACGCGGCAGAGAGGCGAGTGCCGGCGCCCGGCGTGATAAAGCTCCGGTGGTGTAGTCCCCCTGAATTCGAAGCCACCTCTAGTTGATGCGAATAGATTGGAATAAAAATCCATAGGTAAGAGTGGTATTCTTATCAAATATCTTTTAGAAATTTCACTCTTGGATGCGCCTGTTGCTTAGTTCATCAACTTTGATCATTAGTTGACGACTTGATGTTCAGCAAATTTGTTTTGTTGCCTTCCAGTTTGCATATGCATTTTTCTACATTACCATGAGTTACCTTCTACACATTAGCATGAGTGGGCATCATGAAATTATTATGGGGCATGATTGCAATGTTCTGATATCTAGAGTAAGGGCTGAAGTTTCGATGGTTGTAGTTCTGATTGTCCTGAGCAGGCAATTATGGATCTACTTTTCCTAATTCAACAACTACATGATCTGTTCTACAGCCATGTCTCGGTAATTTGCCATTAGAATCAAATCTTATATGTCTTTTGAGGGTTTTGTGTTGATCTGTTCACAAGGTAGCTAGGCCAGTTTTTATATAGTTGTATCTTCATAAGCTCACTGAGTTTTGGTAATCCTATGGGTTTCTATTGAAGTTGTCATCAACTTACTGATCTGATTGTTTCTTGTTTCGTATCAAATATGATTGTTTCTTGTTTCATATAAAATGATGTTAAATTTCCTGTGATTTGTACATGTTTGCAGTTTAAGCCAGTGCTAAACTGGTAACAGTAATAGATCTTATTATTGTTGTTTATTGATTTCATATGAGGTCAGTAGACTCTAGATTAGTAAATTTCTCTTGTAATTTTCTTCAAGTTTTGCTGTTTAGATTAGTTAATTAATTATTTGAGAATTTCACAAAATGTTCAAAAGTAAGAAATTAGCATGGTGCAAGCAAAGGCAGCACAAAGCAGATTGTGGATTGCGAAAAAGATGCTTTGAAATGTTGTTTGAACTTCTTTTAGAGTATTGGAGATAATTTTGTACGATGATGTAAACCAAACAGACAAATAGCCTCCAAAATGCGTTGTGCTTACATGATGTATGTGCATATGTTAATCAAACCCTTGTGCAAAACATCTGAAACCAGTAAGCAGTTTTTGTGAGCTATAGTGATAATTTCAACAAAAAAGTCATCACATTGCTTTGGTCAAATAGTTAGCCTATTTCTTTTGCTCAAATTATTAGTTTTAGACATAATTCCTCCTCATTCAGACAATATCAGGGGCCCTTTAAACAATTAAAGAATCTAAAATTGAAAAATTGATTCTATATCATAAATTTCGATGCCAACAATATATTAGTGACTTTTGAATTCTTTGATAATTAAATGTCATCCTAATTTTTTTCCCAATGTTATATGCAACTAATCATTAGGTTTGAAATCTAATTCTAATCACGTGGGTGGGCAGGGGGTCCCACTACTTCTTCATTCGGTGGGGTTTAGCCTAATGACTTCCCACTGGGTAAGAGGTGCACCTAACCCACCTACTCACTCATTAATTACGGTGTTCAACTGACTTACACAGAAAGACCCCCTATTGTTTAGTAATTTGGTGCCCCATCTGTTGATTGAGTGTTGTCAACTAATCTTTTCAATGTTCGATTCTACTCTATGTTAGAACATTTCTGTGAATGCTATTTTGATCTAAGTGGTCCTATATTACATTACAAATATTACCTTTCTTGGAGTTCACAAACAACATTGGGTGCTGATGCTTCAGGACTAGATTCCTTCTTCCCCTCTTCCCCAGAGTTGACTCGATGCTTAGGGGAGCCCTGAGACTCTTGCTGCTCTTGCTCCTGTTGCTGCTTGCCTTCTGCAGCAATGGCAGATATAGCAGTAGAAGCAGCTGTACCCACAGCCACACCACAGTTCAGCTTCTTATCTACTTCAAGAAACCATGAAATCACCACCTTTGAATTAAAAGACCTCACTAATGCAAGAAATAGGGATTGCTCAGTACCAAAAATTGTACATTGGCTTGTGGCATCCTCAAAATGAATCGCATGTCCATTCTCATTGTCACTGCGCATGCCATCAGGAGGTCCTAAAGCCAGTGAACTCACTGGGAAGTTGAGATGGTGGTGACCTATGTTCTTAATGTCAAGAAGCTGCAGCCCCATGAAACAGAGGCCCTGGAGCTCTATAGCCTGCTGCAACTCGGCCGCTTGCTGCTGCTCCTCCAGCTTCATCCTCAAAAGCACCTCCTGGCTCGCATACATCATTCTTGGCCCTAACAACAGCACTGTCCTATTCTCTGTCCCCTGCTAGGAAGCATTACTCCTCTTTTCATTCCAAATTCTTCAAGAAGACCGATATGATTGATTGGCCTGTGCGTTTCTCTTATTACTTTTTTGTATCTCCCTGTTCCTCAGATACAATTCGATCCTTCTATAGCCAAATCTCAATTTGTGGAAAGCCTTCAATGGCTTCCTTATGAAAACATCCATTTGTGTATGCGTATAGACAGTCTTTCATTATTCTTTGTGATATTGACCACATTGACCACATTTCTGATCCCTATTTGCATTTCAGTGGGTTGGTCTGGTATGAGAAGTTTTGGTAAAGAGTATATTACTGCATTTCTAATTCGTGAATTTCTAATGATCGCCGTGTCCTGCATGTGGGATCCTCTACTATTCTATGTTCTTTCCGAAAGTGTGCCAATCCTTATGTTGTGTGGATTTCTAATGATCTATGTTGCATTTGTATTTTTTTGCCTTGAAAGTTGTTTCTTCAATCTACTTTCTGTTTACATAATTTCAGATTTCATAGATTGGACTTCCAACTTGGAGATTGTTCCTGTTAGGTTTTATCTTGGGAAAAATTAGTTGCAATCAGGTAATATTATTATTATTTTTCTGCTATATGATTCTTGTTTGTGCTATTTGTATATGAGCAAGGAGTTTGTTTGCTGTAGATTCTTTGAGAAGTATGTCAAAGAGAGGAGCTAACTAGTGGTTATTGTGCAAATATTTTAGTTCATTTGGAGTAATATAGCATTGGTATGAGCTAGTGATTTATGTATGATATTTAGAGATTCAAATTGTAACTCCAAATTTTTGTAACTGGCTATTGTATAAAGATTTTAGTTTACTTGGAGTAATATAGTATCAACCAGAGTTAGTGATTTAGATATGATATTTATAAATTCAAATTGTAACACCAAATTTCTGTACTTTCTAGTCTTATATTGATCAAATTCTTGTTAATAGGCTCTTCTATTCCCATGTTGCATAGGTGGATGAATGTTCAGGACTATTTTGACCAAAATAATAAAGTGCAAGGACTCAAGTGATCAGTAATCAGCAACAAAGTGGATTCCATAATAGTTGGTGCACATGGTCCTAAAGAACAAGGGTTTTGAGTATGGATAATGTGCACACTAATAATGCTATATTTTGAGTAGTTTCCATCACTAATTACCCTTAAAAAGTTCTATATGTCTGGAAGGCTGGACACAGTCAATCATTGTATTCTAAAAGGCATGCATGCCCTTTAATTTATAGGTGTTACACAATGTATCCACTAAACAGAAAAAATAGTAGTCTTATGTTATATAGTCATAACTATTTAACAGTTTTGTATCTATCTCTTTAGATAGACATTAGTGAATTTTTTATAATTTTGGTGCATAGATGTGAAATGTATGGAAATACTCCTAGTTTTGTGATTGTGTTTGTGCATATATATACTCCTACAGAATCCGCAGGTTAGATCCATTGTGGTGTTGGTGCTTCTGCATGGAGCTGAAACCACTTTTACACTAAAGAATTTGATGTGCTTTAACAGCTCTAACTTCAAGTTTACAAATACTCATAAAGTTAGAATTATTTATATGGCTATGTCATTGATTACAACTACAATTACCTTCTATTATAAGATGTAAATTTTATTTAAAACAACAAAATAATAGTCTTTTGTCAAACACTATCAGAACTCTAGTTTTTAGTATATGTTGTAGTAGAGTTATATCATATATGACTTTAGTTTCTCTATGATAGAAGTTGAATCCAAAACTTGACCAAACTAAGTCTTGAACATCAATTCTTTAAAACTAGCATTTAATTTTTTTTGAAATATTATTTAACTTAGAAATCAATGATTTAGAGGGACCAATAGTATATTTTTTTGGCATACAATGTTAATCATATAAGTCTTTAGACTCTTAATTGGAGAAGTTAAATATCAAATGAGTTTCTATTTTCATTTTGGTGAGAAAAATTGGACAAGTAGGAAGAAAGTCTCACCAATTGTGTGCCTTAATTTGAATTTTTTATGGTTTTTAGAAAAGTAATTTTTACCCCTAATCCCATATTTTTCAATTTTCCTGGTAGATCTATATTTTTTCCATTTAAGTACTTATATTTGTTTGCAGGTTGTAATTACTTTCCTTTTCACAATTTAAGAATATTTTTATTTTTCTATATTTCACAATATAAACCTTACTATAATTCCAATATATTATTTAGTACATGTTTGACTTCTTTATCCTCTATGGTATCCTCTCACGCCTCCATTTACATTTTTTCCTCACACATCCAAACTTTATATAACAGAGGCATCATTAATTTATTATGATTATTTTCTCTCATTCAATACTCTTAATTCGCATGTGAATAAGAAGTAAACTTATATTATGAATCAAAAGAAGTATTTCAACAATGAATGAAGGACTATATAGAATGATGTTATTGCTTGCTTACATGAACAATAACATGGTGTGATGGGCCAATACTTACCTTATCAAATTGTATTTTGCTATCCAATTTTTGTAGTTAACTGAGATTATTATTAAAATTAACCTAGTAATTTCAAATCACTTTGGAGAGAAATTTTTGTAGTAAGCTATTACTTCTTTCTAAATAGGAAGTATTTGTTAACCCTCCCTCCCCCGTCTATTTGAGTTCTTGTTTATAAACTCATTTCAGACTAAAATCCGTATTAAACTAGTAATGATACTGTAACACCCTGGTTTTGGGGGTGAAAAGTTTTTGCATAAAATCCTGCATGCATGTATCTCAGTAGTTGTAGCCAGATTGGCTGAATCCTAATCTCTCTCAAACCCTAAAAATCTCCAAATCTATTCTCTAGATCCAGATCAAGATCTGACCATCCAGATTTAACCTACCAGTTATTCTGAAGATAAAAGTCTTCAGGAGCCAGATTGAATTCTAACCCTAAATCTCAGTATCTAAGTCTCTTTCTGTTTTCGAAAACAGGAAATTCAGATTTACCCTAAGTACCCCAGTTTCCAGATAACTGAGTTATCATGGTTTAACCCTATCCAAACTAAAGTATCTTTTGGAATATGTTCCTAAGTATATCCTCAACTTACTCGAAAAAGTTGGAAACCAGATTATTTCACCTAAACACTTTTCGCAGTTTAGTCCAAATTTTACTGCGAATAAGTCCTTTCTCTGTTTACCTAGAAGCCTGAAAAGGCTAAAATCTACGAATCAACTCTAAATCCAGAATTTCTTTAGGGAACACCTCCCAAATACTATTTGATACAGATTTCCCTTCTGATCAGACTTCCAAATCTCACCCTAATTACCAGAATTCGAGATCGACAAAATCCAGATCTATTTTACCCTAATTTTACCCTATTTTCGAAAATAGGTGAAATCCCTCAAACCTTATCAAATTTTCTCTAGATTTGAGCTAAATGAGTATTAATAGAAATATTATACTCATCCATGAAATCAAATTCCAAATTAAACCTCTTTAAAACCAGATTTACAAATCAGTCCACTTTTCAACCGAAATCATTACAATTATACCCCTGGTTCGACCAAAACCTGCTGTTCACGACCAAATGGGCTATTTCGACTTCGACCAGAGCAGTGCAATCGACCAGCTACTGTTGCTTCGACCTCGAGCTACTGCCATCGACCACGACCTGGAGCAAGCGCACGAGCATGGGAGCTTCGACCTGTACATTGCTGTGTTCGTGTTTTCTTCGACCTGCTGCACTGCTACAGTAGCCACGTGGTCGCCATCTTCGCCAACTGAACAGCGCCGCGTGTGTGCTCGCCATTTGCCACTGTGGATCTTCCCCGGCGCGACTCACAGCCATTGTTTTCTCCTGTTTGCACGCCACCAGCAACGGTCGACGCAGGAGCTTTGCACCACGTGGAGTCCTCGCCGCGGCCAGCCATCAGTTCACCTTCCCATCACCTGCAAAAGCCCTCACGGCCGCTAAACCGAGTCGTTTCACCGCCTGTCTTCATCGTGAAGTCCATTCCAGTCACATCTTGCCGGCTACAACTCCCCGAGCATTTTCCAACCGTTGAGAGCCTCCAGCCACGCCTATATAAATCCACCAGAGCTTAGCTTTACTCCTTACACTCCAAAACACCAGAAAACCAGCAGCAGCATGTCTTCTTCTTCCCCGGTGAGCAGCAAAGGGAGCATCGGTGCTAGCTTCAACCACTACTTCCTTCTTCGATCCAACACCCCCAGTGAGCTTCTCTCATCTCCCTCATGCTTCTCAAGCTTGGAATTTAGTTCAAATGCTTTCTGTCACCGGCAATCGCCGTGTTTCATCTAGAACTCCGGCGAGCAATTAATCCTTAACTAAATAGAACTAGCACTCGAGCCAGTGATCAAATATGCTCATTAGACTTTACTTAACATTCCTAAGCAACCAAAATCGACAGATTTGCTGAAATGTGAAAATCCCCAAATTGGAACCTTGCAAGATGTCGAGAGAGCGTTCTGCTTTTAGAGTGCCTCAGGAGTTGGGCTACGTTGCTATGGCACATAGCCTAGTTCTTCTGGTAGAACCCTGGTTGAGTAGTTAGTCGACCGTCATGGAGGATTAGCCGGGAAAATGGTAGTATAGATTGAGCAGGTGGATGCTCTTGCTAACTTTTGTGCTCCGCTGTTGCTTTCGCAATGGTTAACTTGTTTACTACGGCTAGAAGCCTAAGTGTTTTGTGCATTAAATAGTTGCATTAATTTCCGCATTAGTGCCCTAGTTCTCTCTTAGTTAGTTAGACCTATCTGCTCTTTCTTCAGAAGAATCAGTACGGTTTACACGAAGAGAAGATCGCAAGGTGGTCAAGAGGACAAGGAGCAAGCTTCACCCAAGGAAGACCCTGCAAGGAGAGGATCTTCATCTCAATAGAGACCCCAGGAATCAAACCTTTCTCAGGAAGATCAGCCAACCCTCCAAGAAATTCTTCTCTCCATGGAAAAGAGCAGGCAGGAGGCACAAGCTGCCCACACCCAGTTGTTGGCTCAGATCATTCAAAAGATGCCAGGAGGGACATCTGAAGGAACTGCTGTTGGAACCCGACTATCGGATTTTCAGAAGACCCGACCACCAACATTTGCTAGTGTTACTGATCCCATCGTCGCCGATGATTGGCTCAGGGACATCGAGAGGAAGTTGGATACAGTTCGTTGTAAAGACCGAGAGAAAGTTTTATTCGGATCACACCAACTCACAGGAGCAGCAGCCGCATGGTGGATAAACTATCAAGAGGCTCACCCTGACAAGGATAACATATCTTGGACGGAATTTAAAGAACAATTCCGGAAATTTCACGTACCCATCGGTGTCATAGCCGCCAAACGCCGGAAGTTCCAAAACTTGGTACAAGGGAGCCGGACCGTTACAGAATATCTGCACCAATTCAGCCATCTAGCTCGCTACGCACCAGGAGACATCGACACGGAGGACAAAAAGACTGAGCGCTTCACCGAAGGACTTCAGCACTATCTGCAGTACCAGATTGCCTCCCACGAATTTTCAGAGTTCCAAACCTTAGTCAATCTGGTATTGAAGGTGGAAGAAAAGAGGAGCATAGGAGAAGAAAGTCGGAAAAGGAAGATGCTACAGCAAGCACGGCAGCCAGCCAACCCAACCAGGGGAAGAGTCCCAACATCTCCCAATTTCTGACCAGTCTACCAAGCACCAGGATCACCAGCAACACCGTCATGTCCAAGCTGCAAAGGAGCTCACTACCAAAGGGACTGCCCTCATGCTAGAACTCAGTGTTTTCATTGCGGACAGTATGGGCACCGCAAAGACAGCTGTCCTTGGATTCAGCTCCCAACGTCAATAGCAAGATCGCAAGCTGGAACACAGACGATGATATCCAGAACCACAGCTTCACCACCATTGCAAAGCCCCAGAGGAAGTTCGCCCAACAGAGGAGGAACCATAGCAGGCCGAGGACGAGGACGAGGAAGAGGACAAATGTCAGGCCGAGGAGGCCGATTAAACTTCACCTCTCTTCAAGAAGCAACCAGCACCACCAACATTCTCCTAGGTAGATTCTTAATCCAGTCTGCGTCTGCTTTAATACTGTTGATCCTGGAGTTACAAATTCATTCATATCAGAAGGTTTTGCATTTAAAGTGGGAATACATATGGTACCTCTAGAGTACTCTATGGTTATACAGACCCCAGGAGCTAAGTTGCCTGTATATTCAGCTTGCCATCATATATAACCTTCAGAGTAGAAGGGGAAGAGTTTATGGCTAGCCTATTAGTCCTAGAACTGCAAGGCCTAGATATTATATTGGGAATGGATTGGTTATCCCAACATAAAAGTCTAGTGGATTGTGAGAGGAAAACTCTAAGCCTTGTTAGTAACCAGGGAAAGAAAGTCTTGTTTCATCTAGACAAGTCATCAGTTGAGAAACCACGAGGGTCTACTCAAGCACTTCAGAAGATATGCTTGGATCAATTGCCCATAGTACAGGAATACTCGGACGTATTCCCAAAAAGAACTCCCAGGGATGCCACCTGATAGGGAGATAAAGTTTACCATTGAACTTAAACCAGGAGCGGCACCTATAGCTAAGAGATCATATAGGATGCCAGTAGCAGACTTAGAGGAGTTGAAAAGTCAGCTAGAGGAACTGGAGAGTAAAGGATTTATCTGACCTAGTGCTTTACCTTGGGGAGCCCCAATGCTGTTGAAGAAAGATGGAACTCTAAGGATGTGCGTGGATTACCAAGCGCTGAATGAGATGACCATTAAGGACAAGTATCCACTGCCAAGGAATGATGAACTATTCAATCAACTTCGAGGAGCCAGAATATTCTCCAAGATAGACCTAAAGTCAGGCTATCACCAACTAAAAACCAGGAAGGAGGACATACCCAAGACTGCTTTCACTACAAGATATGGGCTATACGAGTTTACTGCAGTGCCTTTGGACCGACTAATGCCCAGCAGCCTTCATGAACATCTTGAACAACACATTCATGGATCATCTTGATAAGTTGTCATTGTGCTCATAGACGACACCCTCACCTACTCCAAGAAGTCCAGAAGAACATAAGCAGCACTTGCACAAGGACTTGAGAAGACTAAGAGAGTGCAAATTCTATATATGCCGAATCCGACAAGTGCGAAATTTTGGATGACAAAGATCTCATTCTTGGACATATTCTGACAAAGGAAGGAATTTTGGTACATTCCGCCAAGATTTCAGCAATCAAGGATTGGAAACAACCTACCGGCGTGTCAGCGATCAGAAGCTTTTGAGATTTGCAGGATTACTATCAGAGATTTATTGAAGGATTTTCTCAGATTGCTAAATCCCTTACCAATCGGTTTAGGAAGGAAGTCACATTTGAATGGATCGCCAAGTGCGAAGAAAGTTTCCAGAAACTTAAGGAAAAGTTAACAACCACACCAGTCCTCACATTGCCAGATAGTAAGGATGACTTCGAAGTATTCTGTGATGCTTTGAAGCTAAGCATAGGCTGTGTGTTGATACATAAAGGCCAAGTGGTAGCTTATGCTTCATGACAGCTAAAGCTGCATAAGGAAAACTACCCTATTCATAACTTGGAGTTAGCAGCGGTAGTACATGCCTTGAAGATATGACAACATTACTTGCTTCGGAATAAGTGTGAAATCTACACAGATCATAAGAATCGCAAGTATATTTTCACCCAGGCAGAACTCAACATGCGCCAACGTCGTTGGTTAGAGCTAATCAAGGACTATGACCTCAGCATTCTCTACCACCCAAGAAAAGCCAATGTGGTAGTAGACGCCTTGAGTAGAAAGGTCTACACTTTACAAGAGATTGTACTGAATAACCCACACTTATAGCAGGAATTGCAAGGACTAGAGATAGTGGTACCATTAGGGAGGTTAGCCACTCTCACGGTAATATCTCGACTCAAGGAACAAATAGAGAATGCTCAAAAGGAAAATAAAGAGATTTGCAAGATCAAGAGCAGAATCAGGTTAGGTAAGGCTCAGGATTTTTCTGAGGACGAACAAGGAATTGTATGATACCAAGGAAGGATTGTGTACCTCAAAGCATAGACCTCAAAGAGCTGATTCTGCATAAAGCTCATCAAACTTCATACTCAATACACCCTGGTAACACAAAGATGTATCAGGACTTGAAAACTCGATTTTGGTAGGTCGATATGAAGAAAGAAATTGCGGCATACATTGTGAGATGGGACACGTGCCAAAGGATCAAGGCCGACCATCAGAAGATAGCTGGAAAGTTACAACCCCTACCTGTACCAGCATGGAAACGGGAAGAAATCGGAATGGATTTTATTACAGGACTTCCCAGAACACAAGGACGTTACAATTCAATATGGGTCATTGTAGACAGACTCACCAAGACTGCACATTTCATGCTTGTCAAGAAGACCTACAATGGCAGTAAGTTGGCAGAATTATGCATGCAAAGGATAGTGATATTGCATGGTATCCCTAAGAAGATATTCTCAGATTGTGGAAGTCAGTTTACCTCAATGTTTTGGGACCAACTTCATGAAACCTTGGGAACCTAGATGTAGTTCAACACTGCATATCATCCACAGACGGGGAAACAAACTGAGAGAGTCAATCAGATCCTGGAAGAATTGCTAAGAGCTTGCATTTTGAATAATGGGGCTTCATGGGAAAAATGCTTACCATTTGCAGAATTTACCTATAGCAACAGTTATCAGGCTAGTATGCAAATGGCACCATTTGAAGCTTTATATGGACATAAGTGCAGAACCCCATTACATTGGAATGAGTCAGGAGGAAGGAATGTATCGGACCATTCAAGATACTCAAGAAAAAGAGGAGAAGTGTCCTATAAACTGGAACTACCATCAGAACTTGGAGGAGTACATGATGTATTCCATGTCTCTCAACTTTCGAAATGCCTGGAAGAACCCGCGGACCGGATAGAAACTCTTGGTATTTCGTTGCTGAAGAACCTCACCAACCTTGAGCAACCACTCCGGATTGTAGCCAGAGATGAGCGTCAACTTCAAAGAAAGAAGATCAAGCTGTGCAAAGTTCAATGGAAAAAGAGGAAGATTTGCTTCAGACCTATCCCCATCTTTTCTCTTCTCTAGGTAAATCTCGGGGCGAGATTTCTTTAAGGAGGGTAGGCTTGTAACACCCTGGTTTTGGGGGTGAAAAGTTTTTGCATAAAATCCTGCATGCATGTATCTCAGTAGTTGTAGCCTGATTGGCTGAACCCTAATCTCTCTCAAACCCTAAAAATCTCCAAATCTATTCTCTAGATCCAGATCAAGATCGGACCATCCAGATTTAATGTACCAGTTATTCTGAAGATAAAAGTCTTCAGGAGACAGATTGAATTCTAACCCTAAATCCCAGTATCTAAGTCTCTTTCTGTTTTCGAAAACAGGAAATTCAGATTTACCCTAAGTACCCCAGTTTCCAGATAACTGAGTTATCATGGTTTAACCCTATCCAGACTCAAGTATCTTTTGGAATATGTTCCTAAGTATATCCTCAACTTACTCCAAAAAGCTGGAAACCAGATTGTTTCACCTAAACACTTTTCGCAGTTTAGTCCAAATTTTACTGCGAATAAGTCCTTTCTCTGTTTACCTGGAAGCCTGAAAGGCTAAAATCCACGAATCAACTCTAAATCCAGAATTTCTTTAGGGAACACCTCCCAAATACTATTTGATATAGATTTCCCTTCTGATCAGACTTCCAAATCTCACCCTAATTACCAGAATTCGAGATCGACAAAATCCAGATCTATTTTACCCTAATTTTACCCTATTTTCGAAAATAGGTGAAATCCCTCAAACCTTATCAAATTTTCTCCAGATTTGAGCTAAATGAGTATTAATAGAAATATTATACTCATCCATGAAATCAAATTCCAAATTAAACGTCTTTAAAACCAGATTTACAAATCAGTCCACTTTTCAACCGAAATCATTACAATTATACCCCTGGTTCGACCAAAACCTGCTGTTCACGACCAAATGGGCTATTTCGACTACGACCAGAGCAGTGCAATCGACCAGCTACTGTTGCTTCGACCTCGAGCTACTGCCATCGACCATGAGCTGGAGCAAGCGCACGAGCACGGGAGCTTCGACCTGTACATTGCTGTGCTCGTGTTTTCTTCGACCTGCTGCACTGCTACAGTAGCCACGTGGTCGCCATCTTCACCAACTGAACAGCACCGCGTGTGTGCTCGCCATTTGCCACTGTGGATCTTCCCCGGCGTGACTCACAGCCATTGTTTTCTCCCATTTGCACGCCACCAGCAACGGTCGACGCAGGAGCTTTGCGCCACGTGGAGTCCTCGCCGTGGCCAGCCATCAGTTCACCTTCCCATCACCTGCAAAAGCCCTCACGTCCGATGAACCGAGTCGTTTCGCCGCCTGTCTTCGCCGTGAAGTCCAATCCAGTCACATCTTGCCTGCTACAACTCCCCGAGCATTTTCCAACCGTTGAGAGCATCCAGCCACGCCTATATAAACCCACCAGAGCTTAGCTTTACTCCTTACACTCCAAAACACCAGAAAACCAGCAGCAGCACTGTGTCTTCTTCTTCCCCGGTGAGCAGCAAAGGGAGCATCGGTGCTAGCTTCAACCACTGCTTCCTTCTTTGATCCAACACCCCCAGTGAGCTTCTCTCATCTCCCTCATGCTTCTCAAGCTTGGAATTTAGTTCAAATGCTTTCTGTCACCGGCAATCGCCGTGTTTCATCTAGAACTCCGGCGAGCAATTAATCCTTAACTAAATAGAATTAGCTCTCGAGCCAGTGATCAAATATGCTCATTAGACTTTACTTAACAATCCTAAGCAACCAAAATCGACAGATTTGCTGAAATGTGAAAATCCCCAAATTGGAACCTTGCATGTTCACTGAGCTTACTGTTTAAGCTTTTTTGGTGCATCTCCAGCCAATCCAACTTCACCAATGCATTTCTAGTACCCTGAGGACCATACACAAGCAAGGAATTGAGTTCAATCACTTTAAATCAGAAATGCCCAAATCAGATTTGAGTTCATCTTTTCTCCAGCTAGTATCTTCCAAATCCAGCCAATCCAGCCCTAGCCACTTTGCCATTTAAATGTTTTGGACCATTCTGAGCAACTTTGTCTTCTATCACGACTTCTAATTCGGCCTAGATTGTGAGATATAGCTATGCCCTAGTTACTGTACTGTTTATGTTGCATGTGCTCCAGGCCAGTCAAATTCTTTGCCGGTTTTCATCACTTTCCGGCCTTCTCCTGCCCTAGATCTTGTTGAGACATTTGTTCCTGTTACAAATGTCTAACTACCAGACAAAGTGGTGCATCATTTGGAGCCCTAGATCAAAAGTTATGGCAAACCCTAGTTTCTGGTCATGTCAACTCTATGTCAAACTATGCCAGTCAGTGGCATTAGCCCTGTTCACCCACCTCTGGTCATGAAAAACAGAAAATACTTTGTCAAATAGTTGTCTCACTACCGTGTGCACCATATGCTTGAATCAAAACCCATTTTGGCCACTAGAAACTGTTCAAACCATGTCAATGCCATTCTTGGGCATTGTCAGCCTATGTCAGCCAATGGCATTGGGCCAGTTTGACCCCTTCTGGGTATGCAAACTGAACATAACCTTGTCCCTTAGACTCCTGATGTTGTGATCTACATTTTATTCTACTGTCACAACTTGAGTTGAGCCCTCTATCATCCATCGACCCTATGTCGATGCCTTGAACCGAATGTCGACCTAAAGACGTTCGCTGTTTTTGAGTGAACCAGCCGCAGCCTTGATATCATTCTGATATTTTGGAACCTTTGGAACCTTCTAAACCTTTGACAACTAATCTTAACCCTAGTGTCCATAGTTTAACCCTAATCGCTTCCCAGAATCCAAATCTTGTGTCGCCGAGACACTTTCACCTTGCATTCTCGCATATAGTGGATTAGTAAGAGTAGGATTGATTGTAATGCCTGTTTGCTTGTTGATCCTTGTTCAGAGCAAGAGTCCGAGTTCGAAGATTTCATCGCAAACCCGACATCAACTAATGTTTCTTACGACGCGGAAGGCAAGTCATATTCTTGAACATCTTGAACCTATATTTTATGAATTGCTAGAATATACCTTGATTATAAAATAATAATATTGCATGAGAAAGATTGAGAATAGTTGAATTATGAAATGGCAGCATCAGGCTGATGCCTGTGAAATGTGAATTGATCAAATAATGAGCCATGAACTAATATATTATGTATATTTATATTCATGAAATAAAACCCCTAGCCGTGACGAGTATTTTGGTATGGAATGGTGAAAGCACTGGAGATGCTTGGTCGTACAGGATGTGACAGCACTGGAAGTGCATGGATTGTGGTATGATCTGGTCACTGGCATATAAGGACTAGAACCTTGTGTTGTGCGTCTAGTGGCATGATTAACGTGCCGACCGCAAGCCTGGTACGGGACAGGCCTGAACAAGTAGTATGTGGATCACACATGAAACCCCTATATGACAAACTCACGATTAAACACGGGGTGCGCTCCAACACATATCACAGGATGTGATCATGCACGCTGACCCTGAGGGGAAGATGCCTATTTAGTGCGGGTTGTGTAACCCTGCCACAACTGTGGTTTGCGTGAAGAAAACCACGGGGTCTGGGGTGAATTGTGTGTGAAACATGGCAAAAGTTCTTGTTATCTCCACCTTGCCGCTCACAGTATGAAGTGAGTCAGGGTTCCAATCCTTGTGATAGGAAGGGCATGAAAGTGGATATATCTTGCGGGTAAATTGGTACCCCTCTGCAGAGTTAAAAATGTATTCGAATACTTCGTGCTCCCGAGTTTTAGGAGTATGCCGTGGTGGATTGAATCCACAGGGTGTGACACAAGTATTGTTTTATAAATTAAAATTTGTTATGTCAAGATTACCCAAATGACATGTGTTGTCAGGATAAGGGGTGCTGCCGTGGGCTGTCATGTGTTGACGTGTCGCGGTAGTACCATAATTTAGTGATCATGTGATATCTAAGAGGCATGTGGATTGTGCCCTAAGTATATGAAATGCTGCCATGAGCATGAGATTTGAAAATCTTGGAAGAAAAGTATTTTTGGAAAACCCTCTCACCTCTTTTCCCTCAATAGCATAGGATCATGTCATCTCTACTATACGTATCTCTACTCTTACCTATGACTTGCTGAGTACCTAAGTGCTCACCCTTGCAACTTATCAACAATAGATGGAGTGCTACAATACCAAGACGAAGGCTTGGAAGATTTCGTGGATCCAAAAGGAAGGGAGCCAGTTCTGCCAGAATCCTGAAGTGTGCTATTCTGCTGTCAACTTCTTACGACTGTGGGGGTTTCCCCTAGCTTCCGCCGAGTAGTTGTCTTTTTGTTTTAATTAGACCATTTGTGCCATGAAGGCATTGTATTACTCTTGTTGTACCAGGCCAGCAGGCCATACTGTTTATGAATGATATTTTGTAAGTTACTCTGTTGCAATGAACTCCTGTGCTTGACTTATCCTGGGAAGTCAGTGGTATGTATGTATGAGGCCAGCTGCAGTGAGCTAGGTCTCCACAGGAGTAGTCGTGGTACCCTGCTCGGGGCGCGACAGATTAAAAAGTGGTATCAGAGCAGCATGAGAACTTGACTGTAGGACGACACCTTTAGGAATTGGCTCGCCAGGAAGGCGTAGTTTATTTAAAAATCTATTTTCTAAAAACACTATTTTTGAAAACAGGAGCCTTGTAGCTTCTAAAAGTTTTGGATTTCAAAAGTCTTACTTGGCTTTTCTAAAAAAGCGGCAAGATGTCGAGAGAGCGTTCTGCTTTTAGAGTGCCTCAGGAGTTGGGCTACGTTGCTACGGCACATAGCCTAGTTCTTCTGGTAGAACCCTGGTTGAGTAGTTAGTCGACCGTCGTGGAGGATTGGCCGGGAAAAGGGTAGTATAGATTGAGCAGGTGGATGCTCTTGCTAGCTTTTGTGCTCCGCCATTGCTTTCGCAATGGTTAACTTGTTTACTACGGCTAGAAGCCTAAGTGTTTTGTGCATTAAATAGTTGCATTAATTTCCGCATTAGTGCCCTAGTTCTCTCTTAGTTAGTTAGACCTATCTGCTCTTTCTTCAGAAGAATCAGTATGGTTTACACGAAGAGAAGATCGCAAGGTGGTCAAGAGGACAGGGAGCAAGCTTCACCCAAGGAAGACCCTGCAAGGAGAGGATCTTCATCTCAACAGAGATCCCAGGAATCAAACCTTTCTCAGGAAGATCAACCAACCCTCCAGGAAATTCTTCTCTCCATGGAAAAGAGCAGGCAGGAGGCACAAGCTGCCCACACCCAGTTGTTGGCTCAGATCATTCAAAAGATGCCAGGAGGGACATCTGAAGGAACTGCTGTTGGAACCCGACTATCGGATTTTCAGAAGACCCGACCACCAACATTTGCTAGTGCGACTGATCCCATCGTCGCCGATGATTGGCTCAGGGACATCGAGAGGAAGTTGGATACAGTTCGTTGTAACGACCGAGAGAAAGTTTTATTCGGATCACACCAACTCACAGGGGCAGCAGCCGCATGGTGGATAAACTATCAAGAGGCTCACCCTGACAAGGATAACATATCCTGGACGGAATTTAAAGAACAATTCCGGAAATTTCACGTACCCATCGGTGTCATAGCCGCCAAATGCCGGGTGTTCCGAAACTTGGTACAAGGGAGCCGGACCGTTATAGAATATCTGCACCAATTCAGCCATCTAGCTCGCTACGCGCCAGGAGACATCGACACGGAGGACAAAAAGATTGAGCGCTTCACCGAAGGACTTCAGCACTATCTGCAGTACCAGATTGCCTCCCACGAATTTTCGGAGTTCCAAACCTTAGTCAATCGGGTATTGAAGGTGGAAGAAAAGAGGAGCATAGGAGAAGAAAGTCGGAAAAGGAAGATGCTACAGCAAGCACGGCCGCCAGCCAACCCAACCAGGGGAAGAGTCCCAACATCTCCCAATTTCCGGCCAGTCTACCAAGCACCAGGAGAGTATGACATTCTGCTCTCGTTATTTGCATGGTTGTGAGACTAGATTTAATCGGCCGAGTCGAAATGATGATGCACAATTCAATACCTTGTGAACTGGTACCACATACTTGAACAACATAGGTCGCGGTTTGACTGGCAAGTGCACTATTACGTTGGACCATAAAACATGGATTCAAGCTCACAGATATGTCTTATTTAATTATGAGCATATTGAGCCATATTTGATGTATGTTCTCTAGCTAATTTTTTATTAAATGTTATTAAATTAGTTCAAATATATATTTTATAATATCTTACATTCAAAAAATATTTGCAGAAAACATTTGGGGTATCTTTCATCTATTGGTCATCAAAGGATTCATGAGAGAGAGCGTATACATCATGCAACATTTCATGAGTGGTTTAGATTGCATGTAAGTTCATAAACAACAATTTTAGTTAAATACATATTTCAATGTTTTTGTATTAATCGTATAAATAAATTTTTCTAGGTGAATGAGTTACTATCAACTGGGGAAGATGTAGGAGAAGAGATTCAGATACTAGCAAGTGAGCCTTTTATGGTCGCAACAAAATATAACAGTTATTCAATAAATGGATACAATTTTCATACAATATCTTATGATGAGGGCAGATCAGTTCAGAGTAGTGGGGTAGCTATTGTTGCAAAAACTTGTAGTTTTTCTAGTTCAAAGGATCAAAATCCACAAATAGGAGATATAACATACTATGGTGTCATAACTGAGATACTTGAGTTAGATTATCGTCGAAAGGGTAATGTTGTTCTCTTCAAATGTGATTGGGTTGATGTTCTCAGAAAGGACAAATGGGTTAAGAAAGATAAATTTGGGATTACGACAGTGAACTTCAAGCATTTAATTAATACGGGGGAAAAATTATCAGATGAGCCATATATTTTAGCATCACAAGCTACTCAAGTCTATTATGTTGAGGATCCTATCGATAAAGACTGGAAAGCTGTCATTGAGTCAAGGCCAAGAGACCTCTATGACATGTCTGCGGAGGAAGAAATTGAAAATACAGTGGTAACTGACAAAGTTAGCGAAATCTCTGAGTTGAATGTTGGTGCTGAAATAAATCTTCCAGATGGCAACAATAATTGTGTTAGAACAAACATTGATGGTATACTTGTTGAGAAATCTCCACCTCAAATGGGGAAGTAAGATGCTATTCATTGAATGTGTTGTTTATGTCTATGTTCTTTTATTTTTTCGTCTAATATTGTAAAATTTTATTGTAGCCGTAAAGATGCAAAACGCAAGAGGAAGAAATAATGGAGTTATGCGGAGTGAGTATGAAGAGTTACGGCAAGGAAACATTGAAAGAAACAATGAGGTATTGAGAGCATTGCGCTTGCCTATACGACTTCCTGGAAATGAAATGAGGGAAAATGTCTTGAGACCATCTACAAGAACTAAAAAGGTTATTTGTTTTACCTGATGTGTTGCTAATTTCTGTTTCTAAGAACTATGTTGTAATTATCTCCCAATATGATGCATGTTGATTATGTCATAGCACATCAATGATCAGCCTGTAGTTCCCCATCAAGAGCCATCACAACGTCAAAGGCATATCACTAGCAATGAACGTATTGAAAATGAAGATCCTGACAACATTTCTATGGAAGAACAACAACTTGGTGATAATGAAGATGAAACATTGAATATAGGTATATTTAAGTATAGTTTTGCATTATTTTGCTCTCTTTTTTATGAATTTTTCGTACGGAAAAACCAAAGTAAAAAAATAATTTCGCAAAAAACACAAAAGAAAATAAAATTACAAAAATGACCATAGTCGCCAGCCGGGCTGGCGACTTAGCACCGAAAACCCTAAGTCGCCAGCCGGGCTGGCGACTAACTCTTGCGCATCCTTTGTCGCCAGCCGGGCTGGCGACTTAGGGGGATATATAATCCCAAGCGGTGGCGACAGAGGGAGGAAAAATTCATTCGGTTTCAAAAAAAAGAAGAGAGGAGAGGAGGAGGAAAGGGAAGGAAAAGAGAGAAGAGAAGAGGAGAGGAGGAGGAGGAGAAGAAGAAGAAGAAGAAGGAAGAAGGAAGAAGAAGAAGAAGAAGAAGAAGAAGAAGAACAAGAGGAGGAGGAGGTAAGGTTTTTAAAATTATCTAATTAAATCTGTTTTAGAAATTAGTTTTAAATACATATCAGTTTTAGAAATAAAATTTAAAATGCAGCTATATTTTAGAAATTAATTTTAAATGCATATCTATTTTAAAAATATAGTTTAGAGTATAGATCTGTTTTAGAAATTCATTGAAAATATATATCTGTTTCAGAAAATAAATTTGCAATACAGATATGTTTTAAAAATTAGGTTCAAATACATATCTGCTTTAAAAATTTAGTTTAGAGTATAGATCTGATTTAAAAATTTGTGAAAAATACATATCTGCTTTATAAATTTAGTTTAGAGTATAGATCTGTTTTATAAATTTAGTTTAGAGTATAAATCTGATTTAGAAATTTGTGAAAAATACATATCTGCTTTAGAAATTTAGTTTAGAGTATAGATCTGTTTTAGAAATTTAGTTTAGAGCATAGATCGGATTTAGAAATTTGTGGAAAATACATATCTGCTTTAGAAATTTAGTTTAGAGTATAGATCTGTTTTAGAAATTTAGTTTAGAGTATAGATTTGATTTAGAAATTTGTCGAAAATATATATGTGCTTTAGAAATTTAGTTTAGAGTATAGATCTGATTTAGAAATTTGTGGAAAATACATATTTGCTTTAAAAATTTAGTTTAGAGTATAGATATGTTTTAGAAATTTGTGGAAAATACATATCTGCTTTAGAAATTTAGTTTAAAGTATAGTTCTGTTTTAGAAATTTGTGGAAAATACATAGAGTAAAGATTAATTTTAAATTTTTGTCGTAGACAATGTCAGAAAGAAGAATAGTGTATGTTTTTCACGGGGAACAAGTAATCAGAAACGAACCGCATGGAGATGACCTATGTAGCTGTCATCGTGTAGACATGGAATTGAATGATCTTAGTGCAGTTAATTTTGAGGATCTTAAGACCCGAGTAATGGACATACTAAATATCGACTCATCTAAACATGAAATTGTCATAGAAGCGTTGGTGCCTGTTGGTGAAACAGGTAGTTGGAAATTATGTAAACTTAAAGGCGATCGGTCTTGGGGTTCTCTAGTTAGGAGAGTGTTAAATCCCATTCATGGCCCAAATGACTGCGTGTTGTATGTAACGGTACTAAACATCCCACCGGTGGAAGAGATACCCGAGCCAGTCATTGATCCAACAATAACACAGGAATCTGGCAGTGTCCCGAACACAGGATTCACTAGTACAGAAATGCAGTCTTCTATCGGTAAAAAACACCCTTCTACTATCGGTTTTTGTACCGATAGAGATAGACACGATAGAACAAGACTGGACATTTTCTATCGGTAAATAACCAACAGAAGAAGTTCGCTATTCTATCGGCATATTATGAATCTACCGATAGAAAACCCGTCGTAGTCTTACGTCCAGCGGCAAGGAAAGTACCACTATTCTAACGGTTAATTAAAAGATTACCGACAGAAAAAATCATACTATTCTATCGGCACCTTACAAGTTTACCGATAGAAAACTCGTCGCTAGCGGTTTGAAAAGTACCACTATTCTAACGGTTAACTACAAGATTACCGACAGAAAAAATCATAATATTCTATCGACATATTAGGAGTGTACCGATAGAAAACTCGTCGTCAGCGGTTGGAAAAGTACCACTATTCTAACGGTTAATTACAATATTACCGACAGAAAAAAGCTTAGTACTCTATCGGATATGTATGAGTTCACCGGCAGGAAAGGTCACATTCTTCTAACGGTTAATTTTGATTGTACCGATAGAAAAAAGTAAAGTAGTCTCTCGGTTGTTGATGAATTTACCGATAGAGCATTCACATATACAGTACTTTATTTGCATTCACAATACAATACATTCACATATACAGTACAGATGCAGTACAGTATAGATTGGATACACAATACAGTACAGATGCAAGGTAAATTCACAGAACAAATTGACACATTAGGCAGTTATTCACATTTATTCACATATGTATGGACAAATACAGATTGCAATCCAATGTGGACATTTATTCACATATATATATTTATTCACATGTATATAAACAGTCTATGCAGAGTACACGAAAAGGAGAAAATTGTCATGCTGGATGGTTGGGCGCTACTTCCTCCATGACATATTGTGCCCAGATTTGTCGAAGATATATAATCTTTGCATTTTCATATTGGTCTTTCGACATGGCGATCTGCAAGCATGTGTGCATACTGAGTAACTAACTTCGATCCTAATTTAGAACGTGACACCCATTTTTGAAATTTGAGTTAGCTATCGATGCTTACCTGGGGGAATCGGGAAAAGTTTGTCCGCACTAGGTCGTACATGTAGCGCAGCACATAAAACCCGCATTCCCACGATTGCGGCTGCTGATGGCACTGAGATAATTGCATATGCGAAGACATGTTAGCTATATATTGTTTCCATAAACTAATTAAGCATAAACAAAAAGTCTCGTGAGTACCTCATATTCTTTCCAAGCTAGTACGGAGCCCTGCGGTGTGGCATGCCTCCCTCCAGCGGACACATATTTATCAAAAGCCCTGCATTTCAGTTAGTATTGCCAGTTAATGTATTATCATTAGCTAGTGAGGTCAAAATTTAAATCAAACATATAAGTTACTTACGCCTCCATATTCCCCTTGAGCACATATTCCATCGATAATCTGTCACGCATCGAATCAAGGTAGTACACCTCGTTCCTGGGCGGACAGATCACGATGAGGATCCAGTGGCCCCTGCATTGTACGTAAAAGAGGACCGCTAGCTCAAAGTACATCTCAGGTGTAACATACAAGATTGAGTTAAATTAGTACGAAATGCACTAACCTTTGGTGGTACGGCACCAGAATGAAGTCCCTGTCCTGCTGCACCATCAGCGCGCTGGATATGTACTGCTCAGCGTGCGCGGCGTCCTGCTCTAGCATCGTGAGGCTTATTTTCTCTAGGTCGAGGAAACCCACCTTGTCACACGCAGCCTCCGATGCTAGCCTGTACATGCACCTGCATGCGAAGGACGAGATTAATATTAATTTCACAGAAAGTTACTCAGTATTCAAATGAACTGCAACATTAATGCATAGTTAGCAAACAGAGTTAGAAAACAGCAATACATAGCATCAGCAAACTCACAGGACTCCAGTCCGTATGATGGACATATCGAGCTCCCGCCAGTCGTAGAGGTCGAACAGATCCTCGTGTGCCACGGATATAGTCCCGGGCTCACGGTGGAACTGCCCAGGACTGTAGGGAACTAAGAAGTTCAAGCTGCGCCGAGCTCGATGTAGGTACCAGTCATGGAGGTCTCTGGTTGATCGATCCAATTTCCGCAAAGATGCCTCCGACATGAGTGGGAGTGCGTTCGTGAACGTCCGCGGCAGTCCCTGTCGCCCTTTGCCCTTGCCTTTGCCGCCCTTGCCTTTTGCCGGGGACTGAGCGCGTACCTTCGAAGGCAAGGGCGAGGTGATGGCGGCTTTCTTCCGAGGTGGAGGCGTGGATGCGCTGGGTGGGGTCGAGGCCGTCTTTGATGTGTCCAGGTTCGCACGAGATCGGCCCTCATGCCCCGAGCTGGGGGCGCAGTCCCCTGGTAGCCCCGCGGCAGGCCACTTCAATTAATGAGCACGTATGTTAGATTATGCAAGTTGAGTGTACTGAGTAGGATGTAATCTAAAATGTGTAGGATTTACCTGTTGTATTACAAGACACTTCTTGGGCCACTGTACGTAGGAGCCCACTGCCTCAGCAAGTGTCTGCAGTTCCTCTGTTGGGACTGGCAACGGAGAATCGTTGTAGCCCGGCATGGCCATGTCCACCTGTACCTTTGCGAAACCTAACCGCAGAGGTAAACAGTGGACCCGGACATCCGGCCCAGACGGATATACGAAATCGTGTCCAACCACTTCCTGCCCGGCGCCTACGTGATTATGTAGGATGTAGCCCTCCGGCCCCTGCAAATTTGTAACAATTAAGTGCACAGATGAAGGCTTGCAGTACCTCAAGTAGATCCACTGGATCCGCGAGTACCTTTGAAGCGCAACTGCTTATCCGACCCCGCGGGGTACCGTCGTCCTGGGGATCCGCATCTGCACTCTTGGCCAGCAATGCTTCTCTCAACCGTACAAACTCTTCCCTCATTTGTGCGACCTCGGTCTGCACCTCACACTGTACCTCAGCCCGTATCTCAGCCCGCATCTCCGCCCATATCTCCTCCCGTACCTCAGCCCGTATCTTATCGGAGAGGTCAGCTTCCTTTTCCTTCCAGGTGCGGGCCTTCTTCCTCGGTGGAGCCGGATCTACGAAACCGGCCTTCCACGACACAATGGCTCCCACGGCCCGTGTCCGCCCGGGATGCTCCTTATTTCCTAGAGCCCGGGTGAGGATGTCGTTCTCCCTCTGCGGGGTAAACAATCCCTCCGCTGCCTCCTTCCCAAAAGAGATCTGTTACATTTGAAGGTACCTTGTGAGACAAATTGCCTTATATACACTTGTGCGCACACAGTTTACGAGGTTAGCCAACTTACCATTCGCCTCACAACGTCGGCGTCCCCAGGGGTTGTGAACTGCACAGACCCCGTGGACAACACGGACCCCCTCCCCCTCCACCATCGCTTGCACCTCTCATCCCGGATCTCGGAGAGCGGCAACTCAGGGGTGTCGATGACAGGATTTTGTTCATCTTCCTTCTTCCACTGTTCCTCCTTCCCCGCATAGCCCCGGGATCCGACCCGATGCGGGTGGTCGTTCCTCTTCTGGATCGCCCTATTCTTCTCGCTAAGGGCCTTGAACTCCTCAGTCCCCTTCTGCTTGGTGAATTCCTCCCATACCTCCTCCGATATGAAGGGGTACTTCTCGCAAGGAGATTTCCCCGCAGAGAGGAAGTTACTGACGAGCCAGCTCTTAAAGGTTTTCCATGTTCCATTCATGTCCTTCAAGCAGGCAGTCCTAGGTGTATCGTCGGGGATGTTCCACTTAGCCTGTTTCCGAAAAATGCATACAATTAATCACGAGTTAGTTAAACTTTAGTATAAGCCAAGAGAACGTGATTACGAAAGAGTTCAGCGATTTCAGTTCATTTAACCTTCACTTCCGCCCACAACCTATCCCTCTCGTCCGCCGTCACGTCCTTCCAGCTCTGGACGGTGATCTTCACCCTTTCTTTCGCCAACAGCCCAACGTAGGCCGCGTACCTCCCAGCATTCTTTCCAATCGGCCTCCCAAATTGGTTGAACTCACAAGAAAGATCCGTGCGTTTGGCCAAACGCCCCAACGTCGTCGCGCCTCGCCCCACCCTCTTGCGCTGGGATGTAACAGTCCCATCTTCAGTAGTTACGATGGGGTTGGCCCTAGTCGAACCACTAGTACCATCCGATGAAGACGACGACATGTCTTCCCCTACAAAACCTTCAACAAACCATATATATGGCAATTAATTCGCCTTGGAGTTCCATAACTCAGCCCAGGACTGGAGACTAACTAGGGCGGCAAAAGGGAAAATAATACAAAAAGAAAGACATGCATAAATTACTTACTGAACTCTTCAGAAATATTTTCTATCGGTAAACACATGAGCTGCCGATAGACCATAACAATTACCTCCACACAAGACAATTTTTCTATCGGCAAACACGTGAGATACCGATAGAACATAACAATGTTCTCTACATATGGAATTTTGTTGACAAGCCACCATTCACTGTTATCACATAACATTCTCGATGATTTGCTACACTAATATTCATGGGCCAGCATTATTATTTCACATGTAAATATGCACACAAGCATCTAAGTGCCACTGTGCATAATCTTTAGCCTAGCCTGTATGTGAGTCATCAGGACTTCACAGCTATTAGGTTGGGAAAAGTCATGTATATAGGCATTTGAAACATATACATCGAAGACCCATCCACATTGCCATATATTCATACGAAGTGAGTAAAAATTCCCAACCAAACTAGTACATTGCATGGCTCATGTCCTTCCAGATCCAAATTAAGTTTTACTACTTGTGCAGAAACATTTTCTATCGGTAAACACATGAGCTGCCGATAGAATATGTGTAAGAACACCTCCAACATATAATCTGCATTACATGGCAGTTGGATACAATTGATCACACATACAGCAATATAGAGAAGTTAAAATCTCAAAACAGGTTCATTACAACACTGGAACATATTATGTAAACCCTAATTAAAATCAACATTGCCTGCGGAATGTACATAAGCCAACACAATAGGGAACCCTAGTGTAATTGCAAAACTCGAAGAATTAGTACGTGCAAAACACTAGGATCAAATAAAGAAGATGCTGGAAATAGAACGATGAATTAGGGTATTTACGGCGGCGATCAGTTCTGGTGATGGAGAGGCGGTGTAGAACGCAGCAGCGGCCGGCGAAGGACGAAAATAAGAACCGGTGGCAGTGACGAACCAGTGTCCAGCCGGCGATCGTCGTGTGGGAGAGAGGAAGTGAGTGGTCACGGCGGAGGTTGGGGTTTTCTTCGCTCTCGAAGAGACGCAGTGCTCTAAGGTGGAACTGTTCGAGTGGAGGGAAACTAAAGGGCCGTGTACGAGTACTAAAGTAGCGCAGGAACTTTTCTATCGGTAAACAAAATGATACCGATAGACTTATGTAATTTTCTATCGAAACAACAAAATAATACCGATAGAAAAAGTAAATTTCCCGGAAAAATATTTGAATTAGTGGATGCATTTTTCTATCGGTATAAACAATAAAATCCCGTGAGACCAATTTTCCACAGAAAATTTTTTTAAAGTGCTTGAGTTTGGGTGCCATTTTTCTATCGGTAAAAACAACAAAATACCGTGAGAGTAATGAAAAGGGGCCCTTTTCTATCGGTATAAACAAAAAAATCCCGTGAGCCCAATTTTCCCCAGAAAATTTTTTTGATTAAGTGCTTGAGATTATAGTATTGTGTGCCCTTTTTCTATCAGTAAAAACAACAAAATACCGTCAGAGTAATGAAAAGGTACACAATTTAACATCAAACAGACCGTGGTTGAAAGCTGCAGAATGTTAAAGAAAGAGGGAAGATAGCCGGAAAATTGGAAAATTGACATAAAAAGAAATTGTTCATTCATTGTTGTTTTATCACTTACAAAAAAAAAATAAAACCCCAAATGCTAGGTCAAGGGGTGGTCTTAGCCCTGGCTGCATGTAGAATAGAGTCAGTTAGACTTGCAGCCAGGACGCAGGACTCCTCTAGCGACAAGTTGTCCCTAGGATCAACTACTACCGCGTCGAGAAGGCCTGCGACCTCCCTCAGCTTCGCTATGGTATCCTTCATAGTCAAACCGCAGCCAGCGATGGTCATATCCGCGGCTTTCTTCTCCTCGCGAAGACGCCTCGTCCTCGCCCTAGCATTGTCACCATCCGTCTTCATGCGCTTAATGCGCTGGAAGAGATCGTCAAGGTCAAGCCGTAGCTGAGTGTGCTTGTCTGTAAGGAGCTTGTGCTCCTCCTGGAGGGCCCTCAGGTCAACCTTCACTTTGGCAGTGTCTTCCACGGCTACCATTCCCTGCGCAAATCAATAGGTCAAGAATGAACTGAACATGGATTAACAATACAGGGGTAAACCGAGAAGATTTAGAGTTCTTACCTGGGAGGGCGTGGATGACGATCCCATGGAGGTTGCCATTGTGAAAGAGAAGATGAGGAGTCGAACCGTTCGAGAATTAGAAAAACAAAATACCGCGACGCATGGCGAGGTACTTATAGAGTTTCCAAGGCGACGCATGGCGACACGTTTGAGAATTCAAAGCGGCAGAGTCTTCTTCTATCGGTAAAAACAGGAAAAAACCGTCAGACAACAAATACCGTGAGACTAACGAATTTATTCTAACGGTAAAATAGAACAATACAGATAGAAAACGTTTTGAAGTGCCTGAGAAAAGATGTCCTTCTCTATAGGTATAAATAACAAAATACCGTCAGAAAAAAGGGATTTTTGCAGAACTTAATTTGAAGAAGCAAGAGGCTGCGATGAGATTTTTGCAAGTGCTATTTGAAGGGAAGAATTAAGTATTTACAGGATAAAGGTACTGTACATGTTAGAACTCATGCTGTGGAGTAAAATTGAGATGTATTAATGCTGTGAACTAGCTTATCATTAAATTCTAAAGAAAAATGTACTGCCTGATGTATTAATGATAAGTTCCTCACCTTGCTGCAGAACTTGTGGGCTGTTTGCTTGGCATTTATCCCTGAAATAGAAATTAATCATCAATGGTTCTCAACCTATAATCCTTCTTCGTGGTCATCTCACAGATACGTTGTTTCGTCGATATCTTCAGTACGGATAGATTGAATGTCCTCTAAAAATGGAGGTATTTCATCGAATTGGTTATACTCCTCTTCGTCGACAACATCTTCGACCCCAACAATACGTCTCTTGCTGTGGAGGACAACATGCAATTTTGGATTGGCCGGGTCAACGATGTAGAACACCTGTGTGGCTTGCTTTGCAAGTATGAATGGATCATCTTGGTGTCCGACTCTACCAAGATCGACGAGAGTAAACCCGTAACTGTCAACTTGAACACCTCGAGGGATTTGGACCCATTGGCATCGAAACAGGGGAATCTTAAGTAATCCGTAATCGAGCTCCCATATTTCTTCAATAACACCGTAATATGAGTTCAGCGCCCTTACTGACCTGGCATCCTCGGAAATAGCAAACAGTGTCACTCCGCTACATTGCGTGCTACTCTTGGCGTCTTAAACTCTTGTGTAAAATGAATACCCATTGATGTCGTACCCCTGCCAAGTCCCTACAGTGAATCTTGGGCCTCTAGCCAACCATGTCACAGTTTCACTTACGGAGCCCTCGGCAGCTCGCGTGACTCTTTCTTGGATCCACTCAGCAAATTTCCTGTTATGTTCTCTGCTTACCCAAACGTCTGACTTCGAAGGATTCTGTGACCGTAACATTACCTTGTGCTCGTGTATGTATGGCTCGACCTCCGTCATGTGTTGTAAGACCCAAAAATGTGATTTTGCGTACACATCACGAGCGGGGACGATAGCTTTGAATCCAATCGTTCCAATTCCCTCAAGCCTACCCTCGTGTCGGGACCTAGGAACACCAATTGGGTCAACCCCGGCCATATAATCTGTGCAAAATTCAATCACCTCCTCGGCGGCATAACCTTCCATGATACTCCCCTCGGGTTGACGACGAGTCCTTACGTATCCCTTCAATACACCCATAAATCTCTCAAATGGATACATGTAGCGCAGGCACACGGGTCCACAAAACTTAATTTCTCTGATAAGGTGAACAATCAGATGGACCATAACATCAAAAAAGGATGGAGGGAAATACATCTCGAGCTGACAAAGAGTTGTAACCACGTCGCGTTGCAAAGCGTCCAGTCCATCGGGATCAATTACCTACGAGGACACAGTTGCGCCAAATATTCATATCAGAAAAATCTTCTAATTAAGCTCCACAAATGGAGGTAGTGAACTTATAGTACGAGTGCACGTACTTACCTTGCAAGATATTGCGTTGAAGAAATAACATAGGTTTGTGATTGTCTCTCTGACTTTAACTGGGAGAATGCCTCTGATAGCAATGGGAAGCATCTGTGACATCAAGACATGACAGTCGTGGGACTTCCTGCCAACCAGTCTTAGGTCCTTCATAGACACAAGTTTTTTCAAGTTCGCGGAGTACCCACATGGAACTTTAACACCGTGCAGGCACCGACAGAGTTCTGTTTTTTCGCTCTTGGACAACGTGTAGCAGGCCGGGGGGAGGTATGTACGCTTTCCATTCTCTAAAGGTGCAAGCTCAGTCCTTATCCCCATTTCCACCATGTCACGACGAGCTTTCACACCATCCTTTGTCTTTCCCAGAATGTTCAACAACAAACCAATCAAACTGTCACAGACATTTTTCTCTACATGCATGACGTCAATGCAATGTCGAACTTGTAAGTGCTCCCAGTACGGTAGATCCCAGAGAATCGATCTCTTCTTCCAAACATTTTTTTCTCGAGGTTTAGAATGCTTACCGAACTCAACTTTGATGTCGTTCACGCGTGAGTAAATCTCCTTACCGGTCAGAAACACTGGAGCTGATCCCTTCTCAGGCTTCCCGTTAAATGATTTCCTCTTCTTACGGTAAGTGTGATGCACCGGAAGAAACCTGCGGTGACCCATGTACACTGTTTTCCGGCAGTTTCGCAGCCACATGCTCTCAGTTTCATCTAGGCAAATAGGGCAAGCCTTGGCTCCTTTCGTACTATACCCCGATAAATTGCCGTAGGCAGGAAAATCATTTATGGTGCAAAATATCAGGGCCCGCAAGATGAAATTCTCTTTCTTGTATGCATCCCACACCTGCACACCCTCGCTCCACAATTTCTGTAAGTCCTCGATTAAAGGCGCTAGAAACACGTCAATATCATTTCCGGGTTGTCTGGGTCCTGAGATTAGTAACGCCATCATGATGTACTTGCGCTTCATGCATAACCAAGGAGGAAGATTGTAGATGCATAAAAGAACCGGCCAAGTGCTGTGCCGGCTGCTCATATTACCATGTGGGTTCATACCATCTGTACTCAGCCCGAACCTTACATTCCTAAGTTCGCCGCCGAACTCAGCAAATGTTCTGTCGATGTTTCTCCGTTGAATAGAATCAGCTGGGTGTCTCAGTTTTCCGTCTTGTTTCCGGGCTTCAGCATGCCAACGCAAGTGCTTCGCGACTTTCGGATTTGCAAACAGCCGCTTCAATCTAGGTATCACAGGCAAGTACCACACAGTTTTTGCCGGGGGCCCTTTCCTTACCTCGTGACGTTCACTGTCAATCCGGTCCCTACGCGTATACCTCGATGTGCCGCATCTTGGACAAACATGCAAACTGGAGTACTCGTTACGGTACAACACACAATCATTTGGGCATGCGTGTATTCTTTCGATTTCCATTCCCAACGGACACAACAGTTTTTTGGCTTGGTAAGTAGATCTTGGCAACTCATTTCCCTCTGGAAGCATGTCCGCTAGAAGATCTAATAGTGCCGTGAAACTCTTATCACTCCAACCGTTTCCTGCCTTCAAGTTATATAATCTCAGCACAGAAGACAGTTTTGTAAATGTTGCACATCCAGGGAACAGAGGCTTCTCAGAGTCAGCAATCAGTTTCTCAAATTCACAGAAGTCATTTTCGTTGTAATCTTCCTCTACATCACGTAACATCTCATCTAGATTGTCATCATCATCATCTACGTGCACATCGGAATGAACATTACCAAAATTGGGATGATCATCGATATTATTGCAATCCACATCCGAGTCGTGCTGATTGGTAGTAGTGGTGCTTGTTTCCTCAAGATCTTCGCCATGCCATATCCAACGGGTGTATCGCGCGTTAAAACCACGACGAATCAAATGACTCTTAATTTGATCAGAGTTGCTAAACCTCTTCAAGTTCATACAATCTGTACAAGGACAGAGCATATTTTTCTCTCCCTTCCTCTCCTTTTGTTGCTCAGCAAATTTAATAAACTCATTCACACCATCCAAATATTCAAGAGTAGTACGTTTTATTCCATACATCCAATATTTCCTGTCCATCTACAATTAACAAAATTTAACGAGTAAGCCATGCATGAAACCTGCCCGATTAAGTTATGTATATGTACATGTACAGCCTCTTACAACAGATACATGTGTTGAACCCTAGCCTGACGAAATTAACACTAATTAACCTAGCTAACTACACAATACAAGCTAGTTAGCTCCAAAAACATGACGCATTTCCAGCTACCAAGCTCCCAAGCTTAGAGCTACAAACTTGGAACTACACAATACAGCTAGCTTGCAAGTAGAGAGGAAGGGAGATCTAGAGGGAGAGAGAGATAAGTGTCGACGATTAAGCTACCTTAAAGAGAGGGGCGCAATCAACTTCCCTCCGGCCTGCGCTGATCACCCTAGCAGTGTAGCTGGAACTTTCGTCACAAACAGAGGGACACAGAGTGCAACAGAACAAATTAAAGAGCAGCTCAGCAATGGTCGAGTGGGGTTTTCCTTATAATGGACATTTTTCTAACGGTAAATACATGAAATAACCGTCAGACTAACTTAGGTAATTTGCCGCTCACATATTCTATCGGTAAAAACACACACATACCGTTAGAGAATATACTGAGCAAATATATGTGTTTTCCTATCGGTAAATATGTGTACTTACCGTTAGATCATGCATGACACAGCACGCACATGAGTTTTTCTATCGATATATATGTGTACTTACCGTTAGATGATGCATGACACTCGACCATTAGTTTTTCTATCGGTAAATATGTGCATTTACCGTTAGACTTTGCATGACTGAGCAAATGTATGTCTTTTTCTATCGGTAAATACACATATTTACCGTTAGAATATGCATGACTGAACAAATATATTTGCTTCCTATCGGTAAATATGTGTATTTACCATTAGAATATGCATGACTGAACAAATATATGTGTTTTCCTATCGGTAAATATGTGTACTTAACGTTAGAGGAGGTACTGGTACCAAACTGGGACAAACATACACATGCCAGTTCACCAATACAAATTCAGGCACAAACATACACATGCCAGTTCACAAATTGAAGTGCATGTCTGAAACAGCAGTACAAATACACACCTACCTACCAATACAATTAAATACACAAATGCTCCCTGCACATTCAATTTCATGTCCCAATTAGCAATACATGATACACAAATATACAACAATATACAAATACAACAATTCACACATTCAATGTATATTACAAAAGCCACGTCTGAAATTAACAACAGATCACGACGAGGACCCAGTGGCCCATACATGCATTTTACATAAAAGGGAACCTTTGCAGGTTGCCACAATGCAACTACCGACTACAAGTTAGACCTGATACATCACAAATCCATTCATCCAAAACAGCAAATGTCTGAACCACATTGGACTTAACCATAGGAGTTCAGTTCGAAGACGCCCGAGGAGCTGGAACTGCCATCGACATACATTTGTACGTATTGGTGATTTCCTCGGACTCAAACTCGATCAACTCAACTCAACTCCATTAACAAAAAGAACCTACCTTCCAAGATGTTGTTCTGTGTAGTGATGGTGTAGAATGGCTGTGCAAATAACAACAATTCTTCTTCTCCAAGCAGGTAAGCATCTGGCCACAAGCTGGTGCATGCAAAAAAATGTAAGATGCTTTCTATAGGTCCTGATTTGAGAAACACGCCGGGCTTAAGCATCTTCTCGACCGAGCCAACCAAGATCTCGCCCTTCACGTCCTTCCAGCTCTCGACGGTGATCTTCACCATTTCTTTCACCAACAAGCCAACGTAGGCAGCGTACTGCGATGAAGAACCGTGAAATGCGTTGCCCCTCACGAGCATCATCCAAGGACCTGAACAGATCATAATCATATTGAAAAGAAGACACATCAAAATGAAGGATACAAAAAAAAAGCAGAATTATTGCCATAATCGGATTAGAATAATCTAACAATATTACAGAAATTTTACGTACCTTCCTTCGGATGCCGACGTCTAGAGGGCGTCGATGGAGGTGCGGAGGTGCAGCGGTCCCCTGTAGAGGTGTGCCGGCCGTCCATGGAGCTTACGGGTTAGGACTACGAGCCCCAGATGAACTGTGAGAATGAAAGAGACATACCCGTGTATTTATACCAATATATATTTTCTATCGGTACGAAAACAGAATACCGTTAGTAATAAAAACATCTGTAGAAGCCGAATGGTTCTATCGGCACAATAAATATTACCGATAGGAATTTTTGTACATATTCTATCGGTGTGTACGTACATTGCCGATAGAATATTACTAGTTGTAGAAGGCCAACAGTTCTAAGATATTTTTGCAATATTCTACCGGTATAAACATTCATTACCGATAGAATAAAACTATTTGAAGACGAACAGTTCTAAGCAATTTTCTATATATTCTAACGGTAAAAGAATCCATTACCGATAGAATAAAAATATTTGTAGAAGGTCAACTATTCTATCGGCGAACTACATATTGCCGATAGGAATTTTTAATATACTCTGTCGGTATATTCATACAGTAGCGATAGAATAAGTCTAGTTGTTGAAGTCGACCAGTCCTATCGGCGCACAACATTCTTCCGTCAGTACTTATGCATCTCTTCTAACGGCAAATATGTTCATCACCGCTAGAGTAAATCATACTATTTATTCTATCGGTAAGTTTCTTAGAAACCGATAGGGAAAATACATCCGTCGGGCTTTTATGACCGCGAGGCACATTTTCTATCGGTTTTGTGCTGTTTCGCTAATAACCGATAGAAGATAGGGGTTAGTAGACTGCATTTCTGTACTAGTGATTCGTGAGTGGGTATTTCTGGACTGGGGACGAGGCTTACGCCGATGAATGTGAAGACGAGGGTATGGAATACTCAGGCAGCGAAGGTTCGGAGGTGGATGCAGACTATGCGGATTCGTCTAGCAAAGAAGATTATCGTGGGATGGGACCTCCACAGCAATGGTTAGATCCAAGTGGTTTTGATAATGCACGAATCCGCGATGATCGCAATTCGGAGTCGACATCGGATGAGCAAAGATTAATTTTAGGACAACATTTCCGAAGCAAGGAGGAGGCAAAGAAAGGCGTGGCGATGTGGTCCATTGCACTACGTCGCTCTTTCAAGGTGGATAGAACAAATCCACGGCTGTACGCAGTGAAGTGCACGGTGGAGGGATGTAGATTTTATGTTCGTATTGCCCGGTACAAGGATAGTGAGCACTTTGTTGTTTCGAGAATCATCGAACATGACTGTTCGGACACAGAAGCCTCACGGACGCACAGGAATATATCATCGGCTTTTGTGGCAAATATGATTTTGGCGAACCTTCATGCAAATCTGGACATGGCACCAAAAGAAATTGTCGCTCAAATCGCTGACACTTTCGGATACAGCATTCAATACGGCAAGGCATGGAGAGCGAAACAACTTGGCCTTGAGATACTATTTGGATCTTTTTACGATTCATATAACTACGTGCCCAGACTGATACAACAAATCGTCGATACCAACCCTGGCACTGTAATGGACATGGTTCATAGCCCAGTTGTGGGCACAAACGGTGACGTGGTGCATGGAGCGGAGTACATGGAGCGTATATTCTGGTCATTCGGGCAGACTATCTCTGTATTCAAGTACATGCGGCCAGTACTCTGCGTGGATGGCACATTTTTAACTGGGAAGTACAAGGGAACTTTATGACAGCTGTTGGCGCAGATGCAAACAATCAGCTACTTCCGATGGCGTACGCCATCATAGAAGGCGAGAGCACAGACAGTTGGATGTGGTTCCTTACAAATCTGAAACAAGCTGTTGTGAAGGATAGACGGAATGTGTGCGTCATCCATGATAGACACAAGGGCCTGTTGAGTGCCATAGAGTTCATGTTGTGCACAGAGGACCCGCAATACAGATGGAATGACTTGATAAGTCGGTGGTGCAAACGACATCTTGCGGCGAACTTTTTCACACACTACAGAAACACAGGCCTGATGAAGAAGTTCAAGCGGTTGTGTGATCAGAACTAGGACCATAAGGTCCAACGAATTTGGGACGAGCTAGAGAAAGATACCTCGGACCTAGCTAAAGCTCAAAGATCTGAGACAAGCAGTTCGCAACAGACGGAGGATGAAGAAAATGTCGTGGGAACTTCAGATGGGCCGATACGTCGCAGCCGGAGATCAAGAACAAAGAAATTTAGTGAATGGATCGGTGACAAAGCTCCAGAGAAATGGTCACTACTGCACGATAAGGCAGGAGCTAGATACGGAATAATGAAAACCAATATGGCGGAGGTGTACAACTTTGTGTTGAGGGGGGTGCGAGGGCTTCCGCTCACCGGAATTGTGGAATTTACATGGCATCGCACTGCTAAATACTTCCATGAGAGGGGTACAGCTGCAAGAGCACTACTTGGGGTCACACCAGCAAAATATCCTCACGAAGTGCAGAGGTACTTAGAAATGAAAGCCGCGGCCGCTCACAAACACTCAGCCCAGTGCATTCCAAACAGCAGAAGGCAAAGTTGGATTGTTTATCTGAAGAGTAAGAACGTGGGGGGAGGATACATGCGGTCGATCAAAAAGCAAGGTGTCATTTTTGAAGACGGCGTGAAGTGCACTTGTAACAAGCCTGCTTTGTTGCATAAACCGTGCTCCCATGTGATGGCAGCGTGTGCGCATGACAACAAGTCAATTGAGACGTACATATCACTTTACTATGGCGCACGGTTCCTCGATAAAACATGGACTGCAGACTTCGAGGTCTGGGGAACTCAGGAGCACTACAGAGAGCTGTCACGCAAAGCAGGGCAGATCTTGTATGTTCCACCCCCACACTTGGAGCGGAGAGGCCCTGGACGACGACGAAAACTTCGAATCAGCAATGACATGGATAATGCAGAGCGCGATGAGCTGCGAAAGTGTGCTGTTTGTCGACAGCCTGGCCACACAAGGAGGACATGTCCTAATGCATCCGGATCGCACTGAACGCGAATCAATCAGCACTGTTGTGCAATGCGTAATCATTCCTCTCATGTTTTAATGTTTGTTTGTCACTCATTTTGTATGGCATACTAACTCAATGTTCCTGCTTCCAGACATGGCTCATGATCGCAGACAGCTTCCTGAGCTACTGGATCAGTACTACGATGATCGTCATCGAGCTCGAGCCCTTAGGATCGAAGAGGAGCTTCAGCCGTTCCGCCTACGATCGCCGGGCACGGCCTGGCCTCTTGACATGAGATACATCGCACGGCTGAGGGTGGTCGGACTTCTTCCTTTTGTCAGGACGATCACCAGAGCGGAGTCCTTCAGGCACGATCGTTCACTGGTGTCTGCTTTGGCGTACAGATGGAGACTAGAGACACACACATTTCACTTCCGGTGGGGGGAGATGACCATCACCCTGGAGGATGTGGTGATGTTATTCGGCCTGCCGATTCGCGGACAGGCCTGGGTACCACCACCCACTCCTGCCGGGTGGGATGTGGCATTCACACAGAGGTTTCACCCCCTACCTCTAGGACACGAGCCCTTCCAGCATGACGCGGGAGTTCCTGCAGCCTGGCTCGCTCACTTTCGGATATGCCCAGCAGATGCTGATGAGTGGACAATCAACTGACACTTCGAGGCGTACCTACTACACCTGTTTGGTAGCTTCATGTTCACTGGTACACTTACTCATGGTACATACACATGTATGTTACTTACTGCATTTAAATCTTAACTTCCTGTTTGTTTTTGTTCGCAGGTACGCACGGTGGACCGTTGGCTTGTTCCACTGGCGCAGATGCTCAAAGACATGCCGATCGAGCAGATTCCACAGATCAGCTGGGGCTCGGCGATTCTGTGTGCGACGTATCGAGCGTTGTGCGACGCCTGCGTTCGCCGTGCCCGGTAGGAAGTTATGGCTGGGTGTCCTCTCCTTATTCTCCTGTGGTCGTACGAGCACCTTCCCGTAGGACGACCGCTCGGCACTGATGTCCCCGTGCCGCTGCCGGAGGGGTACCCGCCCAGGGATGCGGAGGACGAGGCAGATCGCCCGACCATGGGGGATCGCTGGTTGCAGCGCGAGCTGCAATGGGCCACAGTCCAGGTGCACGCATGCTACGGGGCGTACAGTGATGAGCTGGAGCTACTCCATCCCTCGCGTGTTGTCTGGAGGGTCTGGACGGCCACCTACATTCAGAGCACAGCTGCAGGGGGGATCTCATCGATATGTACAGGGGACCGGGACTTATGGCTCACCCGATGTGTTCTTGTCTTCAGCCATATGTTGGAGGTATACGCTCCATGGCGGGTGATGCGGTAGTTTGGCTTATTTTAGCCTGTCCCTCCTGTCGACGCTCCACATCGGTTGTCGCACGCTCAGCATGAGTAAGCTCGCGATCATCTCTACGCATAGTGTTTCCGCTCCACGAAAAGGCTTAACACTTTTGTTTTTCTTGCAGGCAAACCCGTAAGGGCAAGAAGGCTTTCACTTGGGAGGATCGGCAGGCTCCGTACACTCACCGCTGGGAGGAGAGAGCAGGGATGGTGTAGTGCACGAGGATAGGCCATACGATCCGAGGACATATGGCGACTACCTTCGATGGTATATCCGCCGCACCATTCCTTGCATTGCCCCACCAGCTCCAACGCCTGCCGAAATCCCTGCCCCGAGTGTGCAGCAGACGTACGATCCACACTACGCATCCCGTGTGCACCGCCAGGTATGCACAAATACTCGGTTTCTTGCTTGTTATTGTTATTTCTGCTTACCATTGTGTTCTGGTCTTGTAGGTTGACGGCCTTCGTGCGATTACCTCCACCACGCAGCCGCTACTCCATCGGGGTGAGTCACGTCTACCTATCACACCCGAGGAGTACAGGAAGGCCATCGCCTTCATTCATCGAGTTGTGACGCAGCTGTTGCGGGAGAGTTCCGCCACTTCGTTGACATCTGTTGCACCTCCTCCGCCGAGGGCCCCTCCCATTCAGACGCCGTCGCAGCCGGCCGCTCATCCGCAGGATGCACTCGGACCGTCAAGTACGGCCATCGATGCCCCTATTTAACTTGGTGCGCCCCCGGCCCGCTCTTACCGTTCAAGTGTTCCACCTCACGTGGACGTGGCATCGCATGGTGGTGTACGGATCTCTGAGGGTACCCCTGCGTGCCCTTCCGGCTCTGATTCCAGCCTGGGGTTCGACATCACGTTCAACCTGGACGACGAGTACGTCACCATGTCGCAGCGTACGGTGCACGAGCCTGCCGGTACGTCCTCATCTGCTCCATCGGCACCGTCCAGTAGGCGCCCACCCTGCATTCCGCCTCAGCCCGTCCATGCCGACCCGGACGTGGTCCTCGACCCTACGTACGTGGACTATGCTGACATGTTGCAGAGGGCAGACGACACCCACCAGAGCCAGCATCAGTTGGCGTCCGCACAGCTTGGTGATGCGCCTCTGCCGTCGCAAGACCCTCCTGATACAGGTCTCGATCGGGCGACCGCCCAACCACCACCACATCGACAGCCGTCACAGAGGACGGTGCGGGGACGCACCACCTACTCACCCTCACCGTTTCAGCGGGACCGGCCTCGTCGTCCGAAGAGGGGCCGACATTAGTTTTTTTTCCAATTTCTTACTCAATGAAACATCATTTGTGTTTACATGTATGTATGAAACATGGTTTTTCTATAGTTTAGCCTTTCTACTTTTCAGTATTTTTTACGTTCAGTTCTCACTTTTGATAACCCTACAAATTAAATTAACCACGACACATACGAATCAATCAACCGAACCCCTCGCGACTCTTTTTCTCCCTGATTAGGCGGGTTGCGGTAGTTCAATATACCTTTCTATGTTTTACCTGTAATTATTCTTTTTATTTCGGTTATTCGTACATAAAAAATAGTCTTGCAGGCTATTTTACAAACAACATACACCACATGGGTTATTTTTGAAATAATCAAAACTATGTTGGTTATTTTGGAAATAATATAAAAAAATAACTATTAGTTTCTATTTTGAAATAATATAAAACAATAATTACTTTGAAATAAATTGTTTTTTGCCCTAAGTCGCCATCCGGGCTGGCGACTATGGTCATTTTTGCAATTTTATTTTCTTTTGTGTTTTTTGCGAAATTATTTTTTTACTTTAGGTTTTCCGTACGAAAAATTCCTTTTTTATATTATTGGTTATTATTTTCAATTGCATATTTGTGTTGAGCAAACTCATCCAGGTCAAAAAAAAATAAAAGGAAGGGACGAGGACCCACTACCAAGCATGACATATGGAAGCGAAGGAATGAACCAAGAATTCATGTTGACCATAATATGAATAATCAACTAGTTGGTGATCAAGCTTCACCATTAACCAACTTTATTTCTACAATAGTGAGATCAGGAATACCACTTTCCTATAAAGACTGGAATGAAATTGATGCAGATAAAAAGGAATCTGTTTGGGCTACTGTAAAGGTACATTTGTATACTACTTAGAGTAAAAAGTCTAAATTAATTTACTCTCATTTCAGCCTTACATGTATATTTTAATAGAACTGAGATATGCTTCAATAGCTCCTCTTACTATATATAGCACTGGCTAATTTTTCTTCTAATTAAGGGTGAAAATATATATGTGGAGCTTTGCAATTTATTATTAGATGTGTCATTCTAATATGAAGAGAGATTTTGATTCTATATTTTATTTTTTACTTGCATTTTGAATTTTACTTCATAAATTGGATAGCATTCCTTTATAGTTATTTAAAATCATCAAAAACAGTAACTAGTGACATGTTTTGTAGGCTCATGGTCTATGTATTCCATAGACATGTATAGTACAATAGTATATAATCATTGACAACTTGATAATTTTGTAGGAATTTTTTGATGTTCATGATGATCTTGAGGATTGGGTTTTACAAAAAGCGGCAGTGAAATGGAAAGATTTCAAATGTGAAATAAAGAGGAATTATTTTGATGAAACAAAAACTAATGAGGAACTTTTTTCTATGAAGATTGATTCTAGAGTACCTAAAACAGATTGGATGTGGCTTATAGAGCATTGGAGAGCTCCGAAAAGTCAGGTAAAACTTCTTTATAAATGATTATTAATTACAAATTAAATATATTTTATGCAATTAATTATATTCTCATCTTATAGGCTCTAAGTGAAATTGGAAATGCAAATAGTGCAAAAATGACAATGACACATACTGCTGGAAGCAAGAGTCTTGCTCGGATTGCACATGATATGGTATTAAATGTCTTAATATTTATTTCTACTTTCTTTAGATAACTAATTGTCAATATTAATGGAAGTGCAGTCCAAAGAGCTGGGTTATATGCCCGCTAGACATGAAGTTTTTATCAAAGCACATACCCATAAAAATGGAGTTCCAGAAAAAGGAGCTGAAGACATAATTGTAAGTGTCATTGAAGGGTTACATGTATTTATAATCAACGATCAAATGTAAACATATATATATATATAAATATGAGCTTTATCTAATTTTCAGAAAACAATTGCGGAGACATGTGCCAACAAGCCAGAACTCACTAAAAAAACCATAACAGAAGGAGATCTATTTTACCATGTCTTTGGAAAAGAAAAACGCTCACGTGTACGTGCTATTGGTTTGGGCCCTACTCCTCAAGACTTAAAGATGCCAGGGGTACAAAAGTATTCATCCACTAAGCTTCAAATAGCTAATGCAGCAAGGATAAGACTTCAAAATCAGAATAATCTTTTGATAGAGAGGCTAGATAAAATGGAGAGTGACAGTGTGGGAAACAAAGAGCAATTGACACGGATGGAAAAAGAAATTGAAGAATTGAAGCAAATGCTTGCTTCACAGGCTAGGAAAAATATAGATAATGATTACAATCAGAGATCTAAGGGTCATGTACAGGTGATTTTTTTATATGTGTTCTTTATAATATTTAAGCAATTATATACATATGGTTATTTACTAAATTGCTCAAATGTTATGTACTAATTATTGTAGGACACGGGAGACGAAAGTGATGGTTGTTCTATAGAGTCATCTGCAGGTGAAAATAGGGTTCCACGAAACGTAAGTTTACATTTTATTATTTTACCTCAAAGTTGTATCTAACCTAACAATATTTAGACTATCAACTTATCCTTAATTTTTGTATAGATAATGCAAAGGAGAGTTGGTAAGACACATGATGTACCACGCTATAGGCATGAGGAGGTAATAGTTGCCAGTTAATTATACTCTATTGAATTTGGATGCTCATTATTGAGGTAATCATTGAGCTTATATGCAATTCTATTTGATCTTTAGGGAGGAAAGGAAGTTATTTTGATTTCTTTTATGAGGCCATATATTCCTGTTGCTAAGGGTACGCTTCAAAGGGCATCTCGAAGTGTAATAGTTGGTGACACACCTCTTGGGCCCGAGTGTTGTGAGGTGGTTGTGAACTATGTGTTGAAAAGCGATGCTCCATTGTTACGTCCATATGGGAATGTTAGAAAAATGTCTGATGCGCTTGGACGATCAATTGCATGGCCACGTGAAAAAGTAATCCATTCTATCTAGTATAATCACTTTTATTTACTTACTAATACCATCTAAGTAAACAAACTATGAACTTTTACTTGTAGATCCAAGATGATACTACAATAGGTGGTGGTCCATCTCGTGTTCTAGGTATATATAATTCTAACCTGTTATTTACTTGGTTAGTTACTATTTTTCCATTTGTTTTGTTTTGTTATTAATAAAACAATGCTTACAGGCGAAAGGGACAAGAGAATTAGTTGAAACTAAGTGGAAATACTTAATAATTTTATAAAGGTGAGGTGTTATCAACACAATCCACATGTTATTCATTTTCAAAATTTTAAGTGTATGTTAATTGTGCTTTGAATTAGTAGCTCACTTTCATATGATTAATTTATTTTATCAAGTGTATGCAAGTCATGTCAATCAACACAATTTTCTCATTCGCATAAGCAACAGCTTGTACTTGTTCTACAACAATCGACCAACCATCTTTTATTATAATTGTCATATGTTTTATATGTTACTTAAAGCAAAAGTTATTGATTTGTATATATTTATCTCAAGACTATTGTAATCAATATCTTTTCTTTTGCAGGTGGTTAACAGTAAGGTGTTAAAATCATATGAAGTGATGAAGATATTTTACGTCATAAGAGGAGTTTGAAAGTGGAATATTTTACTTTTGATAGTTATAGTTGGAACAAAATATATAAAGTTAGGAATATTATATATGGGCATACATTGGTGTAAAGAATTCTTAAGTGATATTTTTATCGCAATTATTTCAGAGATTCTATATCTATTTTGTTTGGTTTTGTCAATTGAATAATTTGTTACCGTTACGAATCTTGTCAATGGCTATATAAAGCAAAGAATTCAATAAAATATGGTGTGATTTCTGTTAGGATAGTGCATATTATAATTTTAGTTGTAATATTGTTGCTTAATTACTAAATAAAATATATATTTAAAATTACTTATTGACACAATTCCTAGCGGTAAATTTACTACAAATAATTCACATATTTAAATTTGATAGTCTAAATTCTCAATAACAGATCAGATGGTAATAATTTATTTCAAATAGTTGTACAGCTTGAAATAATGTATTACAAGTGGACATACAGGTGGGAAAAGTTCAAAATTTCCAAGCGACCTACAGTTGGGAATACTCTTTGCCACCGGATCTACAGCTAGGAAAAATATTTCAAATAATTATACAGTTTGGAATAATGTATTACAAGTGGACATATAGGTGGGAAAAGTTCAAACTTTCCAAGAGACTTACAGCTGGGAATACTCTCTGCCACCGAAAAATATTCCAAATAGTTATACAGCTTGGAATAATATATTACAAGTGGACATACAGGTGGGAAAAGTTCAAACTTTCCAAGTGACCTACAGCTGGGAATACTCTCTGCCACCGGACCTACAGCTGAGAAAAATATTTCAAATAGTTATACAACTTGGAATAATATATTACAAGTGGACATACAGGTGAGAAAAGTTCAAACTTTCCAAGTGACCTACAGCTGGGAATACTCTTTGCCACCAGACCTATAGCTGGGAAAAAATATTCCAAATAGTTATACAGTTTGGAATAATATATTATAAGTGGACAACCTACCGCTGAGAATACTCTTTGCCACCAGACCTACAGCTGGGAAAAAATATTCCAAATAGTTATACAGCTTGGAATAATATATTACAAGTGGACAACCTACCGCTGAGAATACTCTTTGCCACCAGAACTACAGCTGGGAAAAAATATTCCAAATAGTTATACAGCTTGGAATAATATATTACAAGTGGACATACAGGTGGGAAAAGTTCAAACTTTCCAAGTGGTCTACAGCTGGGAATACTCTTTGCCATTGGACCTACAGCTGGGAAAAAAATTACAGCTGGGAAAAACTTTTTGCAGCACCTTTTTGCCCAGCTGTAGAAAACCTTATTCCCAGCAACTAAAGTGCTGGGAATACTGGCTTTTGCCAGCTGCTCAACTACTAGCATTGAAGTACTATATTATAGTGTGTCCATCTTCTTTGGTGTACCACTTTGCCGCACGTGCTCGTTGATCTTTCCGACCGATTCGAAAAGTCTCCTTGGTGCCACTGCGGGTGGTAGTTACCTTCTTCTCCAGAATCACATCTTCACGTAGAGGTTCATCTCATTGATAGACCAAGTCTTTAACAGATAGTACTATAGTATCTGGCTCATCATCCAGCATGGAGGGCTCAACGAGTTTGAGGTGCTCAACATTAACAACCGAGTAGATATCCATGTATGGAGGTAACTCGAGCTGACAAGCATTATTACCCACTTTCCGCAAAATCCGAAAAGGACCATAACGAATGGGTTTGAGCTTCTTACCTTCACCTTTAAGTCTCTCCTTACTCAGATGTAACCATACCATATCACCTTCTTGAAATTGCGCATCAACTTGGTGCCGATCATGTCGCGCCTTGTACTTGAGTTGAGCTTTCAGCAAGTTCTATTCAACCTCACGATGGAGTTGTTGAATACCTTTCAGGAACTTTTGTGCTCAATCCTGATTAGATGCTTCCTTGCTGTTCTGTGCTGAGGTGGGGATCACAAACTCCATGTCGAATGGACTCTGTGGTAGAAACCCTAAACAAACCTCAAACGGCGACTTTCCAGTCGAACCATGCACTGCTCGATTAAAAGCAAACTGCAGGTACGGTATGCTTTCATCCCAAGTCTTCGGGTGCTTCGAGTTATATCCTCTCAAGAGATGAAAGACTGTGCAATTTACCACCTCGGTTTGACCATCAGTTCGAGGATGAAAAGCAGTACTCCTCTTCAGCTTGGTGTCCATCATCGTCCAGAGCGATCGCAATAAATGACTAAGGAACCGGGTATCGCGATCAGACACAATAGAAGTCAGCAGTCCGAAGTGTGTCCAAATGTGATGAAAGAATACCCGAGCTGCCTCTTCTCCCGTGATAGTCTTTCGACAAGGTATAAGAACAATCATTTTGGAGAACCGATCAACGACCACGAATAGATAGTCGTTGCCACATCGGGTCTTAGGCAATCCTCCCAAGAAATTGTAACACCCTGAGTTAGGGGTGAAAACTTCCTTTGTCATCAATAGCATGCATGCATGTATCTGTAGTAATAGCCAGATCAGTATCTATCCTAAGCCCTAAAATCTCCAAAATCTATCCTGTGACCTCAAATCAAGATCAGATTTTTCAGATGTGATCTATTAGTTATCCTGAATCTAAAAGCCTTCAGAACCTAGATCCAATTCTATCTCTAAATTCCAGATTTATCAACTTCTTCTGTTTTCGAAAACAGAAATACCTTATATTACCCAAATACCCTAAGTTTCAGAAATACAGATTTAATCAAAATCTTGACCAAGTTCAGACCAGATTATTCCTGGAATATGATCATGGGTATGTCAATACCTTAATATAAAAAGTTGACAGCCAGATTCTATCATCTAGACTCTTTTCACAAATCAGTCCAAGAGTTATCGCAAATTAGTCCTTATCTGATATCTGAAAAACCAAAAAGGCTAAAATCTCCATATTAACTCCAAATTCAGAATTTCTTCGGCAAATCTTCTCAAAATGCTATTTGCCACAAGTCTCTTCTGTGCAGATATCAAAATCGAATCCTAAATGCCAGAATTCGAAATCGACAAAACTTAAACCTTATTTTACCCTAAATTACCCTATTTTCAGTTTGTATCAAAAACTATTCAAATGTGTCAAATTTTATCAATTACCTTTGCCAAATACCTTGTTGAATATAATCTACCAGATTAGTGAAATCAATTTCAGTTTAAACCTTCCAAATCTCCAGATTTACATTTCAGTCCAAATGTGAAAATCAAGTATTGCAAATCAGCCCAAATTCGACCAGGCCAACTGCTGTACACGACCAGAAGCCTCGCCGTGATTCCTTGCGCCGTGCACGTTCGCCGCTGGCCAAGCTTCGCCGCACTTGTGACCGTGCATGCCAGTACGCACGTGTCCTCGCTCCAGCCAGTGCCGTGGCAAGGTTGCTGCTACGTCGACGACCAGCGTTTGCTCCCGCGCACGATCAACGGCTTTTGTCAGCAATCCATCGCCACGTAGCCTCGCCGCGCCAGTACTTGTCGCCACCGCTTGCTACAAGCTTTGCCAGGTCCCGATGAGGCGACATTGCGATCAGCTGAAAGCTTGTCGCCGTCGCATCACCGCTCTTACAGTTTCTTCGCCGCTATTGCTCCTGCACGCAACCAGTCAAGTCACCGGCTGCCAATTACTTCACTGTCCCCTCTTCGCAATCTTCGCCTGGTCTATTTAAACCCTACTGTGTGCAGCAGCTTCTCCATACTTCACCAGAAACCAGCTAAATTCCAACTCTCGCTGTTTCAGTCATCTTCTCCGGTGAGCCGTCGAGGAAGCTCACGGTGCCAGCTCACTTCACTGCATCTCCTGCCAAATTGAAGCTAGCAGTGAGTACCTCTCATCCTCCTGATTGTACTGTAGCATCGAATTGCTCTCCGGTGGACTCTAATGCCGGTGATCGCCGGAAATGGCTGAAAGTCGAAGAATGCCCTGTTCTGGCAATGTAGCTCGAATTACTCCAAATTAGCTCTCGTATCTGTAATCAAAATTGATCAGTAAGCTAAATCAAGCATGCCTGTGAACTTAGAACAATCAATTGATCCCAATTTGAAGCTATCCCCGATTTTGCAATTTATCAGTTACTGGCTCTCGTCGCCAAGCCACACCGGCGATCCTCCGGCCAAATTGACGTCGCCAGTAGCTTACTCATACCATTCTATCACTCCTAGAGCAAGGAATCGAGTTCAATCGGCTTGTGTTGGAAATGCCCAAATCCAGTGTTTCTTCTCCGGCGCCGATGACCGAAAAAGTGTTCCCGGCCGTTTCAGCCCAAATCACCTTGTCATTTAGATGTGCCTTAGCCTCCTGAGCATTTTTGTCTTCTAGCCCGACACCTAGATCGGCCTAGATTGGAAGATATAGCTTTGCCAAGTTTGTGTCCAGAACTGCTCTAGTGCAGCCAGTTCATCTCTGTTCATCATCAAATTTCTTGCTTTCCAGCCATTTCTTGCCCTAGATCCTGTTGACTTAATTGTTCCTGTTACTCAAGCCTACCTCCCAGACAAAGTGGTGCATCATTTGGAGCTCCAGATCAAAAGTTATGCTAAGCCCTAGTTTTTGGCATTGTCAGCTCTATGCCAGAGCTTGTCAGCCAGTGGCATTGACCTTGTTTACCCACTTCTGGTTGTGCAATTTGAAAACCACTTTGTCCACTGAATTTGTAGAGTTGTGATCTACATTTTCTTCTACTACCACAACTTGAGATAAGCACCCTAGCTTTTCTTAAAGCTATGTCCAAGCCTTGATCCGAATGTCGATCTGTTGACATTCGCTGTTTTGATTAAACCAGCCACAAAATTGTTATCCCTATTGCAATCCTGAAACCCTAAGATTATCTAATCACCATCCTTAGCCCAAATTCCTTGAAACCCTAGAATCTCGACTCAGTTCAGTTTGCAGTTCAAATTATCTCCAGTTTAGTTCAATCATTCTTGTTGAGCATTTCTGCATATAAGTCATAAAACATTTTAAATATTATAAGTAATTATTGTGTGATTGTTTGTCGTCGAGCAGATTCAGAAGCTGACTTTGAAGATTTTGCTGTTGACCCGTCATCGACTGCTGTATTTTACGATGTGGAAGGCAAGTCATATCCTTGGTCATCTTGAACCTATATTTTAAATGTTGCTAAAACATAACCTTGAATATAGGCAATATTGCATGTGAAAGATTGAGAATGATTGATTTATGAATTGGCAGTACTAGACTGGTTATCTGTGAAATGTGAAATAAACAAGTTTTGAGCCATGAACTATTATATGTATTTATATACTTATATTCATGAAATAAAACCCCTAGCCGTGACCAGAAAAATGGTATGGATGGCTGTAGCACTGGAGGTGCTAGACTGCAAAGGAATGCAAGCATTGAAGGTGCAGGGTTGTGGATGGTCTGGTCATTGGCATATAAGGACTAGAACCTTGTGTTGTGCGTCTAGTGGCATGAACAACGTGCTAACCGCAAGCCTAGTATGGGACAGGCCTGAACAAGTAATTATGTGGAGCGCACATGAAACCTCTGCATGTGATGTGTAGTGATGCACGATAAACACGGAGCGCGGCTCCCACACATATCACTGAAGGTGATCAAGCACGCTGACCCAGTAATGGGAATAAGCAAAGGGGTGGAGGTTTGGATACAACCTGCCACAACTGTGCCTCGCTGAGAGCCACAGGGTCGGGGGTGAATTGTGAGTGAGACATAACAAAAGTTCTTGTTATCTCCACCTTGCCACTCACACATGGTTGTGAGGAGGGGTCTAATCATTTTGTTATGATAGGATGGGCTTGAAAGTGGAATATCTTGCGGGTAAATTGGTACCTCTCTGCAGAGTTAAAAACGTATTCGAATACTCCGAGCTCCCGGGTTTATAGGAGTCTGCTGCGGTGGATTAAATCCACGAGGTGTGACACAAGTATTATTTTCTAAATAAAATATGTTTAATCAAGATTACCCAAATGACAAGTGTTGTCATGATAAGGAGTGCTGCCGTGGGCTGTCGTGTGTCGACGTGTCGCGGTAGTGCTATAATCTAGTGAACATGAATGATGATGTTATATTATGAAAAGTGCTGCCATAAGATGAGATGAGAAAGGAAAAGGTTATTTTACAAACATCCATAATTCTTGACTAGTCTAGGTTCATATCATCACTACTATATGTATCTACTCTTACCTATGACTTGCTAAGTACGTAAGTGCTCACCCTTGCAACCTACAAATCAATAGACGGAGCGATCAACAATCAAGATGAAGGCGTGGAGAACTTCTTGGATCCAGAAGGAGGAGCATCAGTTCCGCCAGAGCCCTGATGTGTGTTGTTCTGCTGTCCACTTCTCTTTGTGGGTGGGTCACCTATCTTCTGCTGTGTAGATGTTATTTTGCTAAACCATGTATGCCGTGAAGGCATTGTAATCTTCTTATGTAATATCAAGACCAGCAAGCTACACTGTTTAACTATTTTGTAAGTTACTCTGTTGCAATGTAAATATACTTCTGTGCTTGACTTATCCTGGGAAGTCAAGGGTATGTGTATGCTATGCATATATGGGACTAGCTGCAGCGAGCTAGGTCTCTTCAGGAGTAGTCGTAGTCCCAGTTTCGGGGCGCGACAGAAATCCATGGATATGCTCTCCCATGGTCTCGATGGAACTAGCAAAGGAGTGTACAAACCTAATTTCCGGTTTGTCGGTTTCAAGATGCTGCAGAGACCACAGCCTCGAACAAAACTAGCCACATCTTGCTGCACACGCGGCCAGAACACATGTCGGTGAAGATTTTGCAACGTCTTTGTAACCCCAAAGTGACCAGCTACCTTCGATGTGTGCGCTTCTCGCATCCATTGAATTCGAGGTGCTCCACGAGGTATGCAAAGTAAATTGCCCTTGTATAAGAGTCCTTCTCGACGAACGAACTCCGTAGGTTTCCCTGTTTCGAGCTCAGTCAGTACTGTTTGAAAATCAGGGTCTTCACTGTACATAGTGGCATAGTCATCATGACATGAGGGCTCGATCTGCATGAATGCTGATAAGCAGAGGCTCGTAACTGGTGCTCGCGACAACATGTCCGCCAATTTGTTGTGTACCCCCTTTTGTACTTAATCACCAGATTAAACTGCTGCAGATACGACATCCACTTCATGTGCCGAGCTTGCTGTAGCTTGGACTGAGTTTGCAAATATTACAATGGTTGATGGTCGGTGTGGACAACCGTCTCTTTTCCCAAGAGATAACACCGCCAATGTTTCACGGCCTGATGCAGTGCATATAACTCCTTATCATAAGTCGGGTAGTTCTTCTAAGCTCCCTGGAATAACTCAGAGTGATATGCCACTGGTCGACCTTCTTGCATGAGCACTGCGCCCATCGCATAACCTGAGGCATCGGTTTCTAGCTCGAACGGTTTCTGGAGATTCGGCAAAGCTAACACAGGCGCCTCGCTGATCTTCCATTTCAGCAAGAGAAACGTGTCCTCATGTTTCCCTGTCCACTAGAACTTCTGATCGATCCTGGTTAATGCATGCAATGGAGAAGCCACAATCGAGAAGTGTCGGATGAACTTCCAAAGATATTGGCATGCTCCCACAAAACTACGCACATCCGTAACTGTTAGTGGTCGCGGCCACTCGCGAATCACTTTTACCTTATCTGGGTCGATTTGCAACATACCGTTGCCGACCAGGAATCCAAGGTAAAGTAGAGTTTGCTGGCCGAACTCGCACTTCTTACGGTTGAGGCGAAGTCGATGTTGCCGAAGCTGATCGAACACCTTTTCAACATGAATGAGGTGCTCATCCCATGAACGACTATAAACCAATATGTCGTCGAGGTACACGATCACAAAGTTGTCGATGAACTATCTCAGTACGTCATTCATAAGACGCATGAAAGTTGCCGGGGCGTTGCAGAGACTAAACGGCATGACCAGCCATTCGAACAGACCTTGTCGTGTTTTGAACGCGGTCTTCCACGTATCCTCCTCTCGGATGCTGACTTGATGATATCCTGACTTAAGATCCAACTTGGAGAAGACAACAGCATGCTTCAATTGGTCTAGCAGGTCATCAATACGAGGAAGGGGGTATCGGTTCTTGATGGTGATCTTGTTCAGTGCTCGACAGTCGATGCACATACGCCAAGTCCCATCTTTCTTTGGTACTAACACCACAGGAGATCCACAAGGTGAACTACTTGGTTGAATGACACCATCGTTCAGCAACTCACCAAATTGTCTCTTGATCTCTTCATTCTCCAATACTGAGTTGCGATACATACTCAGATTGGGCAGTGTCGCATCGGACACAAGCTGAATTTTGTGCTCGACTGGACGTTTCGGCGGACGACCCTGGGTAGTCTCGAACAGATCACTGTATTTCTCCAGTAGTCCCGACAAACGACCAGAATCCTCTCGGTACGCCAACGATAATGCTGGTCGAGTACTCTCACCTTGACCAATGGGTCGAATCATGATAAGCACATACTTGTGACATGCATTAACAATTCGTTTGGCTTGATTTGCGGTAATCATGTTCGAAGTGTTGACGTGGATGTCTCTACTGATCACAAACTTAACTCCGTCTTTGGTGAGGTCATACTCTTGCGCTCGCCGATGGAAATGAGCGTCTCGATCATATAGATACGGACTCCCAAAGATCACCTGACAGATATCGATAGGGACAACATCGCATTGTACCTCATCGATATATCGTGCAGAGATCGCAAACTTCAACACACACTGACTCGTAATCTGTTGGTTCACGTCGGATGTAAACCAACCCAGCGGAGATGGTCGCGGGTGTGTGGTTGTCTTCAAACCAAGTTGCCGAACCAGTCCAGCGGAGACCAGATTCTTTTGACTTCCTGGATCGAATATCGCTGCGACCACTTCGTGCTTCACCTGGATGTTGATGGTGAACAAGTCCTCCGTTGGGTGATGCTCGTTTGGTGGATCGAAATCCTTCTCCTTCGGCATTGCCATTAGAGACAAGGTCGTATCCACCTCATTAACCGAATTCACTCGGACAACTTCTTCGTCTGGTGAAGTCGCAGTAGCCGTGGCTGTTCTTTTCCCTGGTCCATTTTTCTTTGGTCGAAGTTCAGGATGAAGCTTGTAGCATTTGTCCTTGGTATGTCCCACGACTTGACAATGTTCGCAAAAAGCACTCGTGCCCGATTTTGAAGCGTTCTTCTTCGGACTCGGCTTTTTCTTTGTCGAGGTCACACTTTCCTTCGTGCTTTTGTCGCTGCGGGATTTATTCTTCTTCTCGATTGCCATAGCAGTTGTGCTTGCGATCGCGATGTCTTGGACGCCGAACATACTTAGCTCAGTACTGATCGATTTCTGAAGTCCAGATGTGTATTTCCGAAATACTTGAGGGTCGGATAGTGAGATGCCAATGACCATTCCTTGTTGCCGAAACTCTGTCGTATAGTCTTGGACGGTCTGGTCGCGCCGTTGGTACAATCTGTGCCAACGCTCCCATCTCTCCTCAAGGTAACCCATCGGATAGAATTCTTGTCGCAGAAGTCGTTTGAATTGACCCCACGCAAGGTCGTCAGTTTCACCACTGGCGACAAGGGCCTTCCACCATGTCTTGGTGTGGTCCTTCATCTTCAAAGGTGCAAACTTCACCTTTTGAGCGCTACTGAACCCTTTCAGGTCAAAGTAGGTCTCAAGTTGATCGATCCAAGAATCCAGCTTCTCGGCATCGATCACCCCATCATATATGGGTATATCAATCTTAGCGTCGACCTTAAAAGATCCGACAGCTAAGGAGGTGTTGGCGAGGTCGTCAGTCTTGTGGTCGCCTTCGTCTTCATCTTCGTCTGCCCTGCGCAAGTCTTCACCAGTCTTTGGACCCATACCCTTCCCTACTTCAGGAGGTACAATCATGGCCTACTGCTTAATCCAAGCAAGCACGGTTTCCATGTCGATGGAGAGCTTAGCCACTTGTTTGGCTAGATTAGCTTGAACGGAGGTATCGTCAGACATTGTCGGAGACGCGGCTGTAGGAACCGTCAATTGATCGCCTGGAGTTTCGCCGGAGGTTTTGTAACCCTGGCGAGTCTTCACCATCCACAGGATAGGAAAGTTGCTCTGATACCAACTAGATCCATTTGAGACCTAGCCTTGGTTTTCGCACTAGGGTTGCCCAGATTCTAATATGCGGAATAACGGGATCTTACTCGGAAATACCGAAACCCAAAGGTTGATCGAAACCACAGCTCAGAGTAATTGCACAACTCTTTGTTTCAAAGAGGGCTTTACACGTCGAACGTTAGACACACTTGTCTACGTCGAAGGAACTATAAGTGTCTAAAACTCAAATAAGTTCCATGACTCTTCTATTGAATTCGATGATCTAAACCAGACCTATTACAAGGTATTTATAGTCCAATCGTATGAGTACGTATCAGACTTAGAGACCTAAACGCATTAGACTCATATAACTAATCCTAAACAGATAAGCTTAGTTATACACATTCGGATCGGATTACAATTCCGAATAGGGAACGAATTCCTTTTCCTGGTCGCGGACCAATCCATGGTCGCGGGCCCATCCATGTTCGCGAATCCTTTCCGAATAAGGTTAAGGTCGCGAAGCCGTATGCGATCAGGACTTGGTGGCGAAGCCGTATGCAATCAGGACTTGGAGATCCTCCTGGATCATGGGGAGATCCACCTTCCCCACGGGATGGATCGCCTTCCCCAGGACGAACCCTTGCAGGGGCCCTGCCACGGGCTGCAGAAGCTTCTCATCCACTTGCATCTCCTTGAAGGCTTTCAGGTAGAGGACGGAGGCGGAGCTCCCGCCATCCACGAGGATGCGGGCCAGGTGGCAGTTGTAGATGGTGGCAGAGACGATGAGCGCGTCGTCGTGGGGGAAGCGAACCCCGCGCGCGTCTTCTGCCGTGAAGGTGAGGGGGACGTCCGACCACTTGGGTGGCGGAGACGTGTGCAGCACCCCCACCACCTTGACTTCGCGTGCGTACTCCTTGCGCTGGCGCTTAGAGTCCCGCCCGAAGGCGGAGCCTCCCACGATGACGTTGATACGGTGCTGGGAAGTTTGGAAGGGGAGAGTTTTTGAAGGCTCCCCCTCCTGCGCCCGCCCCTGCTGACCCCCCGCGGGGGCAGGAAGGGCCAGAACAGCTGGCCGAGGGGGTAAGGAGGCTGGAGTCCCCCCTTGCCCATGCTGGTCGAGGAACGCCGCGAAGTGCTGCAGCAGCTGGTGGCACTCCCGGGTAGCGTGGGTACTGGACCCGTGGAAGTTGCACCACGGTCCTTCCCTGCCTCTCCCCGCGGGGCCTTTCGGACCGCGGGAAGACTGTCCTCCCCCATGTCCTGTCGGCTTGGGGAAGGGGCGGTTGCCCCTCGGGGGGTCGCGTGAGCCGCCTCCGCCCTCGAGGACAAAGGTGTCCCGAGGCCATGGCTCGTACGCCCCCCCTGCCTGGGGCGTTTGAGGGGGTCCCTGGCCCCCCGGTCGGCGAGGGCGGGAGCACCCTGGGTCTTCTTCCAGAGGTCGTCTTCCTCCGCCCCAGCGTACTTTTCGAGTACGTTGAAGAACTCATCACGGGGGAGGGGCAGCTCCGGGAGAGCCTCCGGTGGAGCTCCCCCGAGAGGATCCCGCTTTTGCACGCTTCGATGACCGTAGAGTCAGGGACGTGAGCCACTTTGCTCTTCACTTGGGCGAAGCGCTTGAAGAAGTTTCTGATGGATTCGCCCGTCCTCTGCCGGACGGTGTACAGCTGCAAGGAGTCCAGGGGACGCACGTAGTTCCCCTGGAAGTTTGCGCATAATTCACGCTTGAGCTGCGCGAAAGACTTGATGGAGCCGACCTTCAGGTTGTAGAACCAGGACCGGGCGATCCCGGTGAGGTAGAGGGGGAAGACATTGCACTGCACCGTCTCGTCCCCCCCGGCCGCGGAGATGGCTGTGGAGTATACCTGCACAAATTCGTAAAGGTCGGCCTCACTGTTATAGTGCTCGATGTGCAGCGGGCGGTAGGGCCGCGGCCACCGCATGCTCTGAAGTCTGCGGCATAGGGGCTAATTAGCCCCCTACACTTCCCGGGGAGAGTCCCGGTCGCTGTCTCCTTTGACGGGGAACACGCCCTCATTATCGGAGTCAGGAAGCGGCCCGTGAGGTCCGCCGGAGTGGTGGTAGCGACGCTTCCCTTCTGGGCCGGGGCTGAGTTCCCGGACGTCTGGGCTCTCCCCCGGAGAGCCTGGCTCCTCGGCGGGTCTCTTCCCCTGACCGGTGTGAGAGCGAGGCTCTCCGCACCCGCGGCCAGGGGGAAGTTCTTCCCCGCGCTTGGGTGAATGCATTCGCTCGACCTCCTCCCGGGAGAAACGGACCTGGTCCGCCGGGGGCACCCTCGAGGGCGGCCCCGGGGGAGGAGGGAGCTCATGCACTATAGCTGCCGGCCCGGAGACTATCGGGGCCGGCTGGGGGGAGCCCCCTGCGAAGACCCCCAGAACCGGAAAGGGGGAAGCCCCTGTATCATCCGGAACTGGGGAGGGGGCACCCGCGGCGACGTTCGGAACCGAAGTGAAGGGAGCCCCCGTGGCGACGACCGGAGCCGGAAAGGGGGAAGCCCCTGTAATATCCGGAACCAGCCAGGGGGGAGGCCCCGCGGCGACGTCCGGAACCGGGGAGCCGATGCGGGGGGAAGTCTGCTGAGGCACGGGAGCTGCTCTGTCGACCGCCCCTGGTGCGGTAAACGCGACACGCTGGGCGGGACTGGCTCCCGGCACGGGGAGAACCCCCGGCCCCGGGAATTGGCCCGGAACGGGGTATCTCCCCGGTGCCACGAAGGGCCCGGGCATGAAGTACCCTCCCGGCACCGGGAAGGGCCCGGGTGTTGGGAAGGGTTCGGACGTATGACCCGTAGGGGGAGGGTACCCCCCGCTGGGGTCATACGGGGCGGATAAACCTCCGGAGACCGGAGGGACCGCCGGGTGACCCATAAACGGGGGCATGGTCCCCGGATATGGGTACGGCGCAGATGTGGGGGCCGGTGGCCGCGCCAACATGCAGAGCAGCTCATCCATAGAGCGCTGGGCACGGAGCTGGCCCTCCACTAAAGCCTCGAGCAGGGCGTCCCGGGGAGCCAGGGGAGCCGTCGGGGGGAGACTGGTCCCAGCCAAGGTTCCCGCGGTCACCGGGAGCGACCCGGAGGTAGAAGCACCTAAGTTAAGAGGGAAGGTGGGAGGTGGTACCTGGGTCTGCGGAAGCACCGGGACAGTCGTGTCCCGGACGGGCGGCGCCGGGTCTCCTAGGCCGGCATCACTGGGAAGGGCCCGGGCCCTTGTTCTTGGGGGAGCCATGGCGTCTTGTCACGAGTCCCCACGGTCGGCGCCAACTATCGTGGTATTGCGAATACCTTGGCAGGTTTTGTTGACGATCCTAGCAAAGAAAACGCGACGCGGGTTGACCGGGTGACTGGTCCTCCCCCGCCGGACAAACACAACAAGTGACACAAGGATTTATGCAGGTTCGGGTCCCGGTGGGGGCCCTAGTCCTGTCGGCGTGCTCCCGACCGAAGTCGGTTGGGGAGGCTCTCTCGGGGAGAGGCTTCCGGAGCACACCTGTGAGTTTGGCTGTTCTACCAATAATGAATCACTTGTTCTTACAACAGGGGGTACAAGGGCTATTTATAGCCCCAAAAAGAGGCAAAAAGACTAAACTACCCCGGACGCCACCATCGGATCGAGGGGTAGCAACGTCCTTCTCCCGGTCAGGTGCCTCGGATGCTTGACAGGTAGCCGCTGATTCCCGAGGCGCTCCTCGTGTGACCTGCACGTGATCAAGAACCAAAAACTTTACCTTTAGAAGGGCGACAATGCCCGGGACAGGCATCGGAGGCCACGTCCCCGGGCATGTGGCGGCGCCCGGGACATGCACCGGAGGCAATGTCCCCGGGCAAAAGGCGGCACCCGGGGCAGGCACCTGAGGCCACGTCCCCGGGTGAAAGGCGGCGCCCGGGACATGAACCGGAGGACACGTCCCCGGGCGAATGGCGGCGCTCGGGATATGCCCCGGAGGCAATGTCCCCGGGCGGAAGGCGGCGCCTGGGGCAGGCACCAGAGGCCACGTCCCCGGGCGGAAGGCGGCGCCCAGGATATGCCCCGGAGGCAATGTCCCCGGGCGGAAGGCGGCGCCCAGGGTAGGCACCGGAGGCCACGTCCCCGGGTGGAAGGCGGCGCCCGGGACATGCCCCGGAGGCAATGTCCTCGGGCAAATGGCGGCGCCCAGGATATGCCTCGGAGGCAATGTCCCCGGGCGGAAGGCGGCGCTCGGGGCAGGCACCGGAGGCCACGTCCCCGGGTGGAAGGCGGCGCCCGGGACATGCCCCGGAGGCGATGTCCCCGGGCGAAAGGCGGCGCCCGGGGCAGGCAATGTCCCCGGGCGAAAGTGACGCAACTTACCTGGACTTGGTCTCACGGAGATTTCCCCCAACATTTTTCATGCTAGATGAGTCCAAGAGATTTAGTGACATTCAACTACAAAATCATATCTCAAATCAGCCCTCCAAAACCCCAAATTTGCAAACAAGTCCAAGATCCCGAACTAAATCTTTGCTGACGAGGATTGACACCCGAGTCAGTTCAAATAAATGCACTGTTGGTTCAGGACAGATTCTAGCCAGACATGTGCCCGGCGGTGCGAACTCAAGTCGTTTCTGGGAAGCATCAGCCCGAGGTCGCAGGCTTTGCGCGATCAGATCGGAACTAGTGCGCGGTCAGAAGTTTGTGTGCAGTGCGGACAGAAGGTCGAAGATGTTGCGCGGTCAACCAACATCGCGCGGTCAGGGCATCTTCGACCAGGGAACGTGGGAGTATTCTTTTACTATAACAGGAATATCCCAAGTATCCCAAAGATTCTTCCACGAGGGGATCAACCGTCAGGAGGTTAATACGTGTAGTTTTCCACAGATAACACGTGTTAAACCTGCGTGGGCGTTAAGAGCGGTTCTCCAAACCGCATCCAAGCAATTGCTTGATGCAGTTACGACTTGGCGCCCTTTCAAATAGTATAAAAAGGCGGCATGATGTATCAAAGAAGAGAGATCGATCAAGAGATCAAGACACGACTCAAACAGCCAAGTCTACGGCCTAGATTAGATAGTTTTTATAAGCCTCCCTGGCTTTTTTCTGTACACTTACATAGGAAAAACCTTCGCCTGTGAAGGTCTTTTCCTGCCATCTTGTAAATCTTTACTGCGTATAGTGAAATCCCAATAGGACGTAGGGCTATTACTCCCACCATCAAGCGCCCGAACCTGTATAAATTTCTCTGTGCTCCAGTTCTCCATAGTTCTACATACCTTCCCGGAGGGTCACCCTGAAGGTCTCACTATTATAAATTTTGCATAGGTTCGGCTGAGGACCCCGAGTCTGAATCGTCGACAGCTGGCGCCCACCGTGGGGCCTTTCTCAAGGTGTCCTAATTTTCATCCGGAGGTTCGCTGAAATATGGCTGGAGTATATGATTCCGAGAACGATTTCGATCTTGAGGATTATGCCCACATCCCCCCGATGGCTTCTCCAAGCGACCCTGTTCCGATGGAGGAGGTTGGAGGCAAAAATCTCCCAGAGGTTGAATCATCTCTCCAGGTCATGTCCATCGACCAGGGAGCGACTAGCACATGGTCAGAACCCACTGAGATTCTTAATGCGCTAGAGGGTGAGTCCGGTCCGTCATACTACCCCGCTGAGGGGAAGGATGACATCGACCTGGAAATCAGCCCAGGGAGATTCGACCCTGATAACCTCCATCGTCTCTTTGATTTTGAGTCCGACTTGGAACAAACGGAGATGTTTTCCCTATCGGCGACCTCTCTCCCTAGACAGTTTGCTGCCTTATCGGAGGAAACTCCTGATCAACAGGCTGCTAGGGAAGAACGGGATAGCCAAGAAAAGGAGGATCAAGATCTCGAGCAACAAAACAACGAACTGCGCAGAACTGCCCTTGAGGCTCTTCAAGATGCGCAGGCTTGTTACGATGCTGCTCCGAGTTCTTCTCGACGGTCACGTGATCGCAGACGCGACCAGACCCCTTCTTTGCCTCCGGAGCGTTTCCCAGTGGACGAAGAAACGGTAACACCTGGTGCCCCTAGGAGAAGTACCCATGGTCAACTGCGATCTATCGCGGAAGTCATGCGTAACTTCCCTCCTACGGTCACGGATGCGCAGAAACCAGCCTTCACCAGGATCCTAGCGGAAAGACTGGATGAGGTCGCATCTGAGGCGACCCCAACGGCCTCTTCCCAGTCGGTAACATGTTCCCGCGAACAAGAGTGTTCTCACTCTGGTTCTGGTCGGCAAAGTTACCCGCCGCCTGTACCATCTCGCTAGGACAAGTACAGGCGGACACAGGATTCTCGGTGTAGGGATCGAGTCCCTGTCCACTCTAGTTTGGGACCACGGATAACTCCACCGTTGCGTGAAGTCGCCCGTGACCCGGTCGAGAGTCACAGGGCCGTTCACGGTCCCTACGTCGGTTGTAAAGCTTTCTCGCCCAGCCTTCGTGTGGTCGTTTGGCCTGATAAGTTTTGACTAGGGGCCATTGAAAGGTTCGACAGAACTCAGAACCCATCCGAGTTCCTTCAAATCTACATCACTGCCATCCAAGCGGCAGGAGGCGATGACCGGTTCATGGCCAACTACCTGCCTACAGTCCTCGAAGGACGGGCTAGAACCTGGCTGTTTAATCAGCCCGAGGGTTCCATCTACAATTGGGAAATGCTGTGCGATGCCATCCTCAGCAATTTCCAAAACTGTTATCAAAAGCCAGGTAAGGAGGACGATCTTCATCGACTACGACAAACTTCGACGAAAACCCTTCGTCAGTTTGTCAAGAGATTTGTTGGGGTGAGGAATACCATCCCGAACATATCTGACGTCTCCGTTATTGGGGCATTTAAACATGTCGTTCGATACCGGAGATTCACCGAAGACTTGCTCATCCACCCTCCTCGATCAGTGGCCGATCTTTTTGATATGGCCAATCGGTACTCCGACGCGGTCGAAGCGGTCGAATGGAACCGGATGGTCGATAAGGGTGACCTACCACCTCAACCAGGTTTCAAAGACGCAAGGAAAGAAGATTCAAGCAAGAAGCCAGAATCTTCGTCGGGTGGGAAGTCAAAAAAGTCGAAGAGGAACCGCTCTGGACAGTACCGCGAGGTCGCAGTCGCAGAGAAGCTGCCTTCGACCAAAGGTAACAAGCCTTCATTTAAGAATAAAACTGCTCCTGGTGGTCGTAATGCCGACTAGCCAGAAAAGTCGACAAATCCGCAGGAAGGCAAGAAGTGGTGTTCACTCCACAACTCCGCAGGCCATGACCTCAAGAACTGCAGGAGTTGGTTGAAGCAGTTGGATGACTTCTACCAGGGAGTTGGACCAATGCTGACCTTACCGGCTAAAGAACAAGCATGCGGACTTAGAGACGCCGACGGAGACGAGGAGATGTCTTACCAGGTACCTCAAAATCACATTAATGTTATTTTCGGGGGTGCTTCCTCTTTTGTTTCCAAAAGGCAGTTTAAAGCCTTTTACCGAGAGGTTAACCAAACGGAGACATCCCTTGGTGAACCTCAATACCCCCGTTGGTCGGATACACCTTTGACATTCGATCGCTCTGATTGTCCCGCGGGGCTTACTCGACCATTGAGGCTCCCTCTGGTCATTACCCCGATCATCAGTAACGCGAGAGTCGAAAGGGTCCTGATCGACGGAGGGAGCTCCCTTGACATTTTATTGGTCAAGGCACTCGACGAGATGCAAATTCCTCGTTCGAAGATTAAGCCCATAATCCATCCGTTTTATGGGATAATCCCAGGCCCCTCCATGATGCCGTTGGGACAAGTGGTCCTCCCGATCACACTGGGAGAACCGGATAACTTCCGAAAAGAATTGGTTACTTTCGACGTAATTGATTGTGATTCGGCTTATAATGCAATCTTTGGCAGGCCAACTCTTGCTAAGTTCATGATGGCGACGCACTATGCTTATCAGTGCAGCAAATTGCCTGGCCCCAAAGGTGTCATCTCGGTCCGAGGCAGTCGCAACGTGGCACTCACGTGCGACTGACTATCTTTGGAGATGGTCGATCAACTTCCCCTCTGGGACGCCCAGGTCGCCACCGTCGCCACCGACGCGATCAACGCTGCTCCTCGACCAGATGAGAAACTCAAACTTGTTCCATTGTACCCAGATGATCCATCTATGACAATTCGGGTCGGATCAGGACTGGATGACAAATAGGAACTTGATCTCATTACTTTCCTCCGGGTTAACGCAGATGTGTTTGCGTGGAAACCGTCTGACATGCCCGGTGTCCCAAGGGAAGTAATCGAGCACAGGTTAGCAATTCGACCTGGACAACGACCAATAAAGCAAAAGCTCAGGCGTTTTGCTGTTGACCGACAGGAAGCCATCCGAGAGGAGTTGGACAAACTCCTAAAGGCCGAGTTTATTCGTGAAGTCGATCACCCGGAATGGCTCGCCAATCCGGTCATGGTCCACAAGTCAAAGGGCAAGTGGCGCATGTGCGTCGACTACACTAGCCTTAACAGTGCCTGTCCGAAGGACGACTTTCCCCTTCCCCGCATCGACCAGCTGGTCGACTCAACCGTGGGTTGCGAATTGATGAGCTTCCTGGACGCTTACTCAGGATATCATCAAATTAGCATGGCAGAAGAAGATGAAGAGAAAACTGCCTTCATCACCCCGTTCGGCACCTACTGCTACGTCAGAATGCCGTTCGGTCTCAAGAACGCAGGTTCCATGTACCAGCGCTTGATGCAAAAGACCTTTCTTTCCCAGATAGGGCGTAATCTCGAGGCATATGTAGACGATCTGGTTGTAAAAAGTTCTAAGAGATCATCCCATTTGGACGATCTCGCTGAAACCTTCTGTAATTTGAACCGCTTTGGAATAAAATTAAACCCGGAGAAATGTTCTTTTTGGGTTTCTTCAGGAAAACTTCTTGGTTTCCTTGTTTGTTCCAGAGGTATTGAGGTCAATCCTGAGAAAATCAGGGCTATCGAACAAATGAGGTCGCCCTCGACCATGAAATATGTTCAACGCCTGGCTGGTCGCATGGCGGCCTTAAGTCGTTTCATATCACGACTAGGTGAAAGGGGATTACCTTTCTTCAAAGCCTTGCGGAAGCATCACAATTTCACATGGTCTGATGAGGCCGAAAAAGCATTTCAGGAGGTAAAGGCATATTTGTCCAGTCCGCCGGTATTGGTCTCTCCCGACAAAGGAGAACCATTACTTCTCTATTTGGCGGCCACCCCACACGCGGTCGGCGCTGTTCTGATCGCGGATAGGGAAGGAGTACACAGACCTGTCTACTATGTAAGCGAGGTACTTCATGGACCCAAGGAGCGATACCCTGAGGTCCAGAAAATACTTTACGCACTACTGATGGCTTCCCGTAAGCTACAACATTACTTTCAAGCTCACAAGATCACAGTACCCTCCTCCTTTCGTTTGGGGGACATTGTCCGAAATCCAGAGAAATGTGGTCGACTCGCCAAATGGGCGGTCGAACTCGGTGCTTTTGATGTCCATTTCACGCCCCGCACGGCGGTTAAGTCTCAGGTCTTGGCCAACTTTGTTGTCGAATGGACCAACCCTGAGCCACCCGTGCAGGTTCCAGAGGAATTGGAATGCCCCGATCACTGGACAATGTACTTTGACGGTTCCCGCAGTTTTCAACACTCGGGGGCTAGAGTGGTCTTAGTCACGCCTCAGGGCGAACAGCTTAAGTATGTCATCCAACTACACTTTGTTGCGACCAACAATGAAGCAGAGTATGAAGGTCTTCTTGCAGGGCTCCGGGCAGCAAAATTCCTCGGAGTCCGTCGATTAGTGGTGAGGGGAGACTCACAGCTAGTCGTAAACCAGGTAAACAAGGAGAACAGCACCTCCGATGAGACAATGGCTCATTACTGGGGGAAGTGAGGAGATTGGAAAAACATCAGTCATTTCGAAGACCAATATATCCCGCGAAAGGACAACATTCTTGCAGACCAATTATCCAAAATTGGGTCCTCACGCACATCCGCTCCGGCAGGAGTGTTCATTGAACACTTGGACCGTCCTTCGATCATGACTTCGGTCGAGGATGATCCGGTAACAGCCTGTGTTACCAACCTTGGTCAGGAACAGGATTGAACTCATCCATTGAGAGTCTATCTTGAACATGGGACCCTACCCGAGGACGAAACCGAAAGCGATCGGTTAATTCGAAAAGCGCGTCTGTATAGACTCATAGATGGGGTTTTGTATAGAAAGGGTACTCAAGGAGTATTCATGCGCTGCATATCTCAGGAGGAAGATAAATCCCTCTTGAAAGAAATACATGATGGTGTATGCGGTGCGCACGCGTCATATCGAACACTGGTCGGAAAAGCTTTTCGACAAGGATTCTACTGGCCTTCGGCACTTGATGATGCCAAGTACATGGTCAAGACGTGTCCTCAGTGTCAATTCCACGCGAGATAGGTTCGTCAACCTGCCTATGCGTTACAAACTATTCCCCTCGCATGGCCTTTTGCGGCCTGGGGGATGGATATTGTTGGTCCTATGCCACAAGCGGTCAATGGATACAAGTTTCTATTCGTAGCCATTGACACGTTCACAAAGTGGATTGAGGCCGAACCGGTACGAAATATTACCGCCTTAGCAGAACAAAAGTTCTTTCATAAGAACATTGTTGCTCGATTCGGTGTTCCAAACCGTCTCATCACAGATAATGGTTCTCAGTTCGCTAGTGGTCTTTTTCTGGACTACTGTGATCAGATCAGAACCAAGGTGTGCTTTGCTTCAGTGGCGCATCCACAGAGCAATGGTGCTGTGGAACGGGCCAACAGGCAGATATTGCAAGGCATCAAGAAGCGTGTTTTTGATCGCCTTAAGACTCGCTCGGGGGCTTGGCAGACGAGCTCTATACCGTTCTATGGGCACTACGAACTACCTCTAGTCGAGCCACCGGTGAGACGCCCTTCCATCTGGTCTATGGGGCCGAGGCTGTGTTGCCTATGGAAGTTAGTATTGGGTCCGTTCGGACAGAACAATTCGAACAAGTTGATCAGTCCGAACAGCAATCACAGGATCTCATCCTCTTAGAAGAAAGGCGTGATCGCGCGTTAATCAAGTCCGCGGCATACTTGCAAGCTTTGTGCAAGTACCATAACAAAAGGGTGCGACCACGTAGTCTCCACGTGGGCGACCTGGTTTTACGAAAAATTCAAGACCAGTCTAATCGCAACAAATTCTCCCCAAAGTGGGAAGGCCCTTACACTGTTGTCTCAGTGCCGCGACCAGGATCGGCATGGTTAGCCATGGAGGATGGCCGAATTCTGTCCAATACATGGAACATCGATCAACTTCGCAAGTTCTACGTGTAAGTACTCAATCCCTTTTCCTGTTCAATTAGCATTTTTTTTCATAAAACAAAAAATGTTTTGATTTCATACGATGAATATTTCCCTTCATGCCCATGTACTGCGAATTCAACTCGGGGGCTGGTCGCCGGCGGTTAGATCATTACAACGTTCTAGTCGGGTTCGCTGGCCAATCTCATGACCGCTTCCAGACAAGTCACTCCTAAATAAGCCGTTTCTCAACTCACACGGGGCTTTCTGGCAAGTCCTCGGTCATCTGAGTGGCTGCTGGTTTGCAAACAAGGCTAGACGTTACACTGATCATAATTGCTGGTTCGATCACACATCCCTGGTCGTTATATTCACTTTTCTCCTGTGTTTGTAATACTAAGTCTTCAGTATCTACAATCACAAGCGGGGGCTAGGGGGGATATGTTTATAATATGAAACAACATAAAACAAGAATATATTTGAGAATCTATTCATTTTCAAAAATGATTTTCAACATACATTGCATTATACATAACTGTTTCTATACAGATGTAGGGATCACTCGATCCCAAGCTCAGTCAGGAGCTTATTTACAAGGGGTATGACCTCCTCCATGACGGCCTCCAATTGTTCCTCACTCTCGACCTCAACCGGTCCCACCAATGGATTCAGATCTGCATCTGGGCCATGGTGAAGTCAAAACCGGCTGAGAATGGCGGAAGCAGCTGACCGAACCCTGGTTCTGATCGCCTCTTCTCGTCGCCGTGTATCTTCAGGAAGATACTCGAGAAGTGACTCTGCCTGGGCAATGACTAGTGTAGACCAGTCATTTTGGCTGAGGTTATCTTTTGTGGTTTCGACCACATCAGCCCTCAGGAGACGAGCCACCGTCTTCAGCTTTTCGAAGATTGACCGGCTCAGCTCTCTATTCGCCTTCTCGGAGGTTTGAATAGAGCCCTGGAGGATCACCTTGTCCTGACTGAGTTGTCTTATTTGTCCTGCTTGCGCTGCAGTAAGAGAAAGGGTTACTCACATGTTATGAAGTTAAGTCTTCCTAATCAGGAATCGACTTACCAGAGAGTTGTGACCGCAGCTTGTTGATCTCGATCCCTTGGTTTGAACTCACGGAGATCGAATGAAGCTTGACCATGGCCATTTCTTTCTTCACAAACGCCACCTCTCTATGACAGAACAAAAGGAGTGGTCATAACCAATTTGTATCTATACAAGTTGAAGAGTAATGATCCTTACCTGCGCAAGTTGTCTCGCTCTTTTTGTATGGCCTCAACGCTCGCTATCATAGCATGCGACCTGGCCATCATCTGGGATAGTTCCTGCGATGCAAAAAGAAATTAAAGATGTCCTATGTACAATCCAGGCACCAAAAAAGAAGTTCATCATACCTTTGTGAATTCCCGGAAAGAAACATCTTCCGGGATGACAGGAGGTCTCGTTGAAGGCCCTGTTGCGGCCACGATGGAGGCAGCTGGTAGAAGTTCCTGCTGGGCACTACCCCCAGTCGCTGTTACTTGCGACTGGGTCTCCACGCCTGCTTCTCCCTTCACGGCCCGGACTACTTCCTGGACCAAGGGGGCGGAGCGCTCCTCACTAGAGGCTCCGGCACTAGTAGCGACTTCAACCCTCCCTGGAGCGGTTGAAGGGCTTGGTGCTACTTCTTTTTGCCTGCCAAGGAAAAATGGACCAACAGTCACAATTCGTGATCATCACAACTTATTTTAATACAACCAAGATAGGGTTCTTACCTTATCTGAAATCCCATCAGCTTTTGGGATTTCAGGGAAGGCTCTCCTCAAGAAAGGGGACAGTCGTCGTCTGTCCTGGTCTTCCTCTTGGTGAACAAGGCCTTTTCCCCCTAGGTGCGTTCCTCTGTAAGCACATTTCTAAGGGAAGGTAAAGACAAATGGTAAGAGTTCTTACCTGGGCAACCTTTCCAGTTGGCGGGGTTGCGTCCGAAGGCCTAGATGGCTCCTGGACTTCTGGGACCGGCACCTCGTCCGCAACTACCATGGGGCCTTGTTCTGTTACCTCCACTCCTGTCCGCGGGGGTGGAGGATTTTCCTTCCTGGGACTCATAGGAGTCGCAGGGGGAAGCTCTTCTCCCTGGACAAACATTAACTCAGTGAACAAGTATACAGAGGGAATTGAAGAAAACAAGACCATGAAAGAATCCTGCCGTGGTCACCCCTTCGACCAGGGAGATAGAGGCAACTGACCCTGAAGCCTCGGGGCCTTCAGGAGCAGGGGTGTTACCCGCGACCACGGGACTTGCGGTGGCCGCGGAGTCTGCTATAGTCGCTTCTGTGGTAGCAGTTATTGTTGCCGGACAAGTTGGAGCGTCACCGGATGGAGAGCCCGCAATTTTCCTCCTCCGGCGGATTAGGGGGATGTCGTTTTCCTCCTCTTCTTCGCTCCTCTCCCCCTGTACGACGAAGAAGTGATTCCAGTCTGCACCTGGAAAAACGGAAGGAACGTGATATCTTACCGCAGTCTTCCTTGTGGTAGGAGGGACGCTCCGTGAAGACCCCTCTCCAAGATTTGGCCTGGCTTTCTTGGGGGCGGGATTCCTCGTCTTGGGTTTCGAGGAAACCTTCTTCACGTGCTTCATCGTCGGCTTCCCCAGGGAACCGACGTTCTCGCTTGAGAACGTCGCCTCGGCGAACTGCCCTAGGAGCTGTTTTCATTCCGGTAAAATTGTCAGTGCTGCACATATATAAGACCTGCAACACAGAAGCCAAGTGAAAGATAACATATCTTTCGGCGCTCCTGTCTAAGGTTGTCGCCGGCGTGAACTAAGCTCTGCGGGCTAGGCGATCCCTTGGGTCCTTCGACCTCGGCGTTATAAGCCCTAAGGAGGTAGTTAGTCCGCCTCTCGATCTCGGATGAGGGCAGGACTGTTCCAGAATGCAAGTTAACTGATGTATTTCAAAAATAAAAGATCTCAGTGCCAGAGAAGGGTACCTTCATTGTAGTCCAAGGTGTTGTCCGCCATGGACTTGATCTCCCAAGCCGGATGAGCCCTTTCATGCAGGGGGCTCACCCGGTTCTTCACAAAGTCTCGGATGACATCGCGTGCTGTCAACCCCTGTCTGACTAAGTGAAGGATCACCTCGGCGTGCTTCATGAACTCCGAGTTCATCGCCGGGAGGGAGTCCAACTCGCTCGGCTTCTCCGACTGCGAGTTCTCAAACCACAGCCCGCTCTCGGTTGGCGGGGTGCAGTTGAACCATTTCTGGTGCCACTCGTGCACTGAGTCACGTAGGGGTGGGAAGGGATAGTCTTTCTTCTTCCTTATCCGGAAGTATATGCATCCGGCGGCGTTGGCACTCTTTGACCACGCCGAGAAGTAGAAGCGTCGGAAGAGTTCCACATTGGGATACACTCCGACGTACACCTCGCACAGATGTTGGAATACTGCGAGGATTAGGACTGCATTTGGATGGAGGTTGATCAGCTCCAACCCATAATGCTCAAGAACGTCCTTCAAGAACTGACTCTCAGGGAATCGGAACCCGCACCGCAGATACTCCTCAAAAACCACCAGTTCGCCCTCTTGGACGACTGGGGTTTCTTGGTCCTTCTCCGCGGGCCGCCAGTTGATTAGCAGCCGTGGAGGAAGGATCTCCTCCTTCTCCAACGCTAACAGACTCTCCTCTAAGTGGTGGATCGATCGGCTCCAAGACGCCATTTTTGGTGAGGAATTGGGGGAAAGGTTGGCGGCTTTGGGAAGATGGAGGCTGAAAGGAACGAGGGTTTTGTGCAGCAGAAATGGCAAGGGTTTTGGTTGTGTGGCTTCCTCTAGAAGCTACCTGCTCCTTTTATAGACCCCAGGAGGCGCACTTCTGTGAGTAATGTTCCACTCAAACGTTCCACTGAATATTTTATTCATTTCCAATAATGGATACTGTCTCTGGCGGACCCGTTAAAGTGTTCCAGGCATCGGATCCGAAACAAAAAGACTTCTTTGTTTCAGAGTCTGAAAGTACAAAAGCCTGAAAAGTTTTTCAGGGGCTTCCAGAGGACGTTTTTCTTCATGTGCCTTATATATTTTCATGAAAAAATCCTATGGCCCAATTTTTGGACGTATGGATATATTCTGATCGGGTTGTGGTATGATCGAAACCATGCTTTCGATTAAGCTCTGATTCTAATCGAAGTGACGGTCTGACCGAGCCTCAGTTCTGGTCGCAGTAAGCTTCGGTTCTAACCGCGGCTTTGAGTCTGATCGCGGTATCAGTGCTGGTCGTAGTACTACAATAAAAACGCGGTTCTAACCGCAGAACAGAAGTTCGCCTGTGTATGAGTGGTTACAAAGACATTCCTTGTGACCATATTTTCGCACAGAAGAGCTAAAGAACATTTATGTGAAGAAAAAGAAAAATTTTATTTCTTACATTCTTTGCATACAACAGGGATACCGGCAACTAGAGCGTCGACCTGATCCGAAAGAAGTTTGCAAAGTTCTCCTAAGGACACATTGCTGTAAGTAGGATCTACATTGACAAACCCCAGAGAACTAGCAACTAATCTAAGCCTATCTACATCGTTCCTAACAAGAGACGCACTACTATTCCTAATCAAATCAGAGAGTTCCCGCTGTTGCTAAGCGTGGTCCCTCTCTCTACAGAATTGATGCGCCTCTTCACAGGATTGTTCAAAACATTCTGCCAGATGCAGAATCGCCGAAGACATCTCTTCGGTCTTCTTCTCTAGGGCCTTCTTCTCCTCTGGAAGAATCTGCTCGAGGAGAAGAGGCAGAGTCGTAGTAGGCTGATCACTGGGGCCTCCAATCTCCTACATTTGCAAAAGTTAGTTGTGCTAACTATAACTATCAGCAAAAGGAAATGAGGATCATTACCAGTCCCTGCTCGTGACAGGTTGATATAGCCGTCCTGGAAAGTAGATCATCCGATAAAAGCGGATGATCACCAGATGGTGGAAGTGCAAACTTCCCACCAGGAGATTGCTTCCCCAACACAAGTTGAGGATCTTCTGGTTGAGTAGTCACCGCTTGCCGACCAGAAAATCGATCACCCAAACAAAAACAGGGAGTGTTGGAGTAAAGAACAGAAGGAAGAAAGAACGATGGTACGTCTTCTACCTTTGCCCTGCTAGAAGATCCTTCGTTAACCTTGGGTTTCTTCCTTGAAGGAGATGGATCTTCAAGCATTTGAGGCTCCTGCTTGAGAACTTCCTCTTCATCACTTTCAATCTCGATGATGTTGTGATCTGCCATCGGGAAGTGTATGAAGAGAAGGATGAAGGCAATTCTTGAAAAACTTAACCGTGAGAAGAAATTGTGGGGCTCTACAATTCAAAGGTTTCGGAATTTATAACCGCCAGGGTGACGGTTCACTTTCCGAACGCCTCGGGTTTTTAAAGCATTTACAATTTCACCTCGGGTTAAAAAACATTTCAACAATGCCATCATTACCTGTCACGTAATGACCAGAGCCCGTCTCGTCCGACTTAGTGCGCCACTAAGTGGAGGATTTGAAGAGTCGGGTTAAAAATCCGATGCATGTCTTTAAATTCGAAATAAACACGTCCCTTTGTTTTCTTCGAATTTGAGGGCTAGCTGACGAGGATTGATACCCGAGTCAGTTCAAATAAATGCACTGTTGGTTCAGGACAGATTCTAGCCAGACATGTACCCGGCGGTGCGAACTCAAGTCACTTCTGGGAAGCATCAGCCCGAGGTCGCAGGCTTTGCGCGATCAGATCGGAACTAGTGCGTGGTCAGAAGTTCATGTGCTGTGCGCGGACAGAAGGTCGAAGATGTTGCGCGATCAACCAACATCGCGAGGTCAGGGCATCTTCGACCAGGGAACGTGGGAGTATTCTTTTCCTATAACAGGAATATCCCAAGTATCCCGAAGATTCTTCCACGAGGGGATCAACCGTCAGGAGGTTAATACGTGCAGTTATCCACAAATAACACGTGTTAAACCTGCGTGGGAGTTAAGAGCGGTTCTCCAAACCGCATCCAAGCAACTGCTTGATGCAGTTATGACTTGGCACCCTTTCAAACAGTATAAAAGGGCGGCATGATGTATCAAACAAGAGAGATCGATCAAGAGATCAAGACACGACTCAAACAACCAAGTCTACGACCTAGATTAGATAGTTTTTATAAGCCTCCCTGGCTTCTTTCTGTGCACTTACATAGGAAAAACCTTCGCCTGTGAAGGTCTTTTCCTGCCATCTTGTAAATCTTTACTACGTATAGTGAAATCCCAACAGGACGTAGGGCTATTACTCCCACCATTGAGGGCCCGAACCTGTATAAATTTCTATGTGCTCCAGTTCTCCATAGTTCTACATACCTTCTAGGAGGGTCACCCTGAAAGGTCTCACTATTATAAATTTTGCATAAGTTCGGCTGAGGACCCCGAGTCCTAATCGTCGAATTGAGTATCGCTGCAGGAGGAGATTGTTTCGTTTAGTCCCTTATTCTCCATGCTGGCAGTATCAATTCTCGAGCTTTGCAACTCGATGGTCGTCTGAAGGCTTCTTTTCTCTTCAGAAAGATGGCTTATTTGATCCTCTTGTGCTGTACAAACACAATAAACATTTACTATAAGTAAAGCTCATATGATGTGAAGTTTTCTTCTGGTCGGGAGTGTACTTACAAGCAAGCTTTGACTGCGCGTCGCGAAGTTCCTTCTCCAAAGAAGAATACCTCACAGCTGCAGCTTCTTCTTGATTCTCTCGATCAACCATGCTCTTGTGCAGAAAGGCATTTTCTCTGTATCAAGAAGGACAACCAGTTATGCTTAAATACAGATTCAAGTTAATATGAATGAAGAGCATTATACTTATTGTTCTAGCGGGCTGATCTTCTGTTGTGCTGCCTCAATATGCTTTGCTATAGCTGTTGATCTGGTAGCCACCCGGGTCAAGTCCTGGAACACAATAAGAAATTGCTCTTGAGACTTGAATGTTCCGGAGTTTTTTGCAAGTTGGAAAATAAAAATTGTTCATACCTCTATATAATCGCTGATTGAGTCACTCTCAACATCAGCATGAGGTCTAACCTCAGGACCTGTTGTGTCTGCGGTAGGGACAGCAGATGACTTTTCTTGTTGTTCCCCCTCTATGACCGGGACTTCGGTTTCCGTCCCTTGGGGACAGATTTCCTCTGCCATTCCATCCACGATGGCCCGAAGAACCTCTTCGGCCACGGGAATCGGGCTTGGCTCTCCCACAACCTCCGTAGTGGGTGTGCCATGGCTTTTCGAGGTCGCCGGGGTACTAGGTGCAGGATCTCTGCGCCAACAAACAAACATATTGAAAGGTGAAGAAACCTCTGGTCGGTCATATTTAGATGACGGTTGGAAAAGTTCTCACATTATCCGGAACCCACCCACAGTTTGGGTTTCGATGATGTGCTCTCGAGGGAGAAGAGCTTGATGGCTGCTCTCGGGGAAGAGTCTTCATCCGTCCTCATTTTCCTTCTCTTAAAGAGGATGGTACCCTCCTCTCCCTGTATGAACACAACTCAATAAATGTGCACAGAGGAATGAAAACATGCAGTATTGTGAGAAATCTTACCACAGTCGCTCCTTCTATCGGAAGGAGAGGTGCTGCAAGTCCTGAGGCTTCATGAGCTTCAGGCACCAGGGTTCCACCTGAAACCGCTGGATTATCAGTGGACATGGGGCCCACTATCGCCATTTCTATCCCTGCGGCCAGGGACAAGACTTCGTCGACCACAAGGGAAGTCGACCTCTCTGGGACGCTTGTTCCAAGAAGGTCAGTCGTTTTCCTCTTGAGATGGACTAGAGGAATGTCGTCTTCCTCATCCTCGCTCCCATCGCCCTGTACGACGAAGAACTAATTTCTGCTCATACTTGGGGGTACAGGAGGAACTGAGAATCTTACCGCGCTCTTTTTTGCAGTAATGGTTTTCTTCTGCGAAGAAGCCTCTCCCAGAATCTTCTTAGGTTTTTTGGGAGCGGACTCCTTCGCTACGTGCTTCGAAGGGGTCCTCCTCACCCTCTTCACAGTCGGTCTTCCTGAAGGACCAACGTGCTCAGTTGGACGCATTGCCTCAGCAAATTTTCCCAGAAGCTGTATTATTCAATATGCTTTTGGTAATACAAGACAAATGCATGATTTACAAACAGAGCTTGTTTGAAAGAAGTCACACCTTTCGGCGCTCCTGTTTAAGATCGTCGTAGGCGTTAATTAAGCTCTGGGGATGAGGCGATCCTTTAACTCCCTCCACAGTGGCGTTATACACTCGAAGGAGGTAGTTTGTCTATTTCTCGATCTCAGACAAAGATAGAGCTATGTCACAAACAAGCATGTTAACAAATACAACATTTTTTAGTCAGTAAAAATGTATGTTTTGCTGATTAAAGGACATACCATTATTATAGTCCAGGGTGTTGTCCGCTATGTACTTAACTTCCCAAGATGGGTGTGCCCTTTCACGCAGGGGGCTTATCTGATTCTTCACGAAGTCGCGTATGATATCACGCGCGGTCAAGCTTTGCTGGACTAGGTGAAGAATTGCTTGGGCTTGTTTCTTCTGTTCTGCGCTCAGAATGGGAAGGGAGTCTAACTCACTGGCTTTCTCCGGTCAGGTGTTTGCGAACCATAGTCCGCTCTCCGACGGAGGGGTGCAGTTGAACCATTTCTGGTACCACCCATGAACAGAGTCCCGTAGGGGCGGGAATGGGTACTCTTTCTTCTCCCTTATACGGAAGTAGATGCACTCAGCGGCATTGGCACTTTTCGACCATCACGAAAAGTAGAAGCGTCGGAAAAGCTCCACGCTTGGAAGCACTCCGACGAAGGCTTCACAGAGGTGTTGGAAAATCGCCAAAATAAGAACTGCATTTGGGTGGAGATTCACTAACTCCAGCCCATAGTGTTCCAAGATTCCCCGCAGAAACTCGCTTTTTGGGAATCAGAACCCGTAGCGCAGGTATTCCTCAAATATCACCAATTCGCCCTCTTGGACGATTGGGGTTTCTTGAGCTTTCTCAGTTGTCCGCCAATTGATCAGCAGCTATGGAGGGAGAATCTCTTCTTTCTCTAGTGCCACCAGGCTCTTTTCTGTATGGTGAACGGATCAGCTCCAGGATGCCATTTCTTGCGAAGGATTGGGAAGAAAGGTGGTGACTTTGGAGGCGACGAAGATGAGGAATGCAAAAGTGGGTTTTTTGTGCGGTGAGAAACTCTAAGACAAACGAAGGGTTTTTGGTTGTGAAGCTTCTTCAGGAAGCTACCTTCTCCTTTTATATGCCCGAGACAACCCTTCGCCGAATATTTTATTAATTTCCCATAATGGGTGCCTTCTCTCTAGAAACCCGTTATGCACTCCCTACGGTGAATCCGGAACAAAACATATTTTCATTATTTTTGTTTCGAATTTAGGGGCTAGGGTGCACACAAAAACATGAAAATTTTGCAAAGATTATGGAGGAAATGATCCCTCATGCCTTTTGTAAACTAATTTTTTATGTGTTGATCACAATGCAGTTCTGTGATCATCTCGAGATTTGCATATTGATCGCAATGCAATTCTGTGATCGCTGCAAGTGGGTAATCGCAACATATACGATTATCACTCGATTAAGGTATTATGTTCTGATCGCGGTTTTAGTTCTGATCACGATACCAGTACTGGTCGCGATATAGCACATCAATGCGTTTCTGATCGAAAATGTTGTTACGAAGTCATACTTCGGATTTGCCTATGTGTGTGTGTGGTCGCAAAGGCATTTTTTGCGACCATGTTTTTACATAGAAATTGTGATAAATTTTAATTCGGGATTATAAGTCTTGCATAATCCTTCTTGAGAAATCAAGGTGTGTAAGGTAAAGGAAATTCTTATTCTCGCAATCTTTACATGAAAAAGGGATACAGGAGACCAGAGCATCGACCTGATCCGAAAGAACTTTACAAAGTTCTCCTAAGGACATATTGGCGTCAGTAGGATCTACACTGACCGCCCCAAGAGAACTAGCAACTACTCTAAGCCTATCTACATCATCCCGGAGCAAAGAAGCACTACTAACCCTGATCGTATCGGAGAGTTCTCGCTGCTGCCAAGCATAGTCCCTCTCCAAGCGGAATTGGCGTGCCTCTTCACGGGAGTTGTCATAACATTTTGCCAGGTGCAGAATGGCCGAAGACATTTCTTCGGTCTTCTTCTCCAGAGCCTCTTTTTCCTTCTGGAGAGTTTGTTTGAAGGAAAGAGGTTGGACCTCAACAGGCTGGTCGTTGGGGGCTCTAGAAATTTTCATCTCCTGCAGATGTATGTGTTAGTTTTACAAGATAAAACGACCAGCAGAGGAAATGAAAATAATTACCAATCCGCACAGTAAGATTGGACGGGAGGATGAAGTGTTTCCCCCAGAAAGTAGATCACCCAACAAAAGTAGAGGACCATCAGGTCGTGGGAGTGCAACTTTCCCACGAGAAAATTGATCACCCAACAAAAGTTGAGGATCATCTGGTCGCGGGAATGCAACCTTCCCACCAGAAAATTGATAACCCATCAAAAGATGGGGATCGCTTGATCGCAATGGAGAAAGCTGATCAGAAGAAGGAGAAAGCCTTGAAGTAGTATTTTGGATCTCCAAAGGTGGAGATGACGGTTCGACCTGCCGAGTTGCATGGACAGGAAGAACTACATGGGACAAGGAAGGAGAGCGCAATGATGCATCCCCAACCTTTGTACCGCTGGAGGATCCCTCGTCAACCTTGGGTTTCTTCCTTGGGGGAACCAGCTCTTCAGTCACCTGTGAATTCCCAAAAAGCATTTTTGGAAATGATTAGAATATAAAATGACAACTTGAACCAAAAGTTCTAGAAAAGACTTACCTTCTGAAAGTCCTGGTCAAGTCCGGGTATCACTTCTTCTTCATCGCTCTCAATCTCAATGATGTTCTTGGAGTCCTGATCTGCCATTGAGGTGAAAACAGAAGAGAAGGAAAGATAGCTTTGGAAAAGACTTAGTCGAGAAAAAACTTGTGAAGTTTTAAGGCTAAGAGGCTTCGGTATTTATAGCACCCAAGGGTGACAGTTCGTTTTTTCGAATACCTCGAGTTCTTAAAACATATTTACAGTTTTATCTCTGGTTAAAAAACAAGTCAGCAGCGCTATCATTACTTGTCAAAAACAACCCGGAACCCGTCTCGGGAAATAAACCACCGCACGTAGTGTGCCACTAAGTGAAGAAGTTGAAGCGTAGGGTCACTTATCCGATGTAGGATTACAATTTGAAGTAAATATGTCTCTTCATTTTCTTCAAATTTGGGGGCTAGCTGAAAAGTATTGTTACCCGAGCTAGTTCGAAATAATGCACATTTGGTTCAAGACGGATTCGAACCAGATGAGTATCTGAAGGTTCACTGTTATGGTCTCAGACGACCTGAGAAGCGCGGACACAAGAATGACTTATGGTCGCAGGCTTTGTGCGATCATGAGATCGCAGACATTACGCGATCAAGAGGCCACAAACAATGCGCAGTCAGAAGGTCGTTGATTATCCTCGACTAGAGTAATTCGGTATTGCTTAGCACTTTGGACAAGCATATCTCGAGAATCATGAAGATCTTTCCAAGTATGAAGACAACTGCCAAGAGGTTAACATGTGCGGTTATCCCTTGATTGCACATGTTAAGCCTGCGTGGGAGTTAGGTGCAGTTACCAAAACTGCGCTTCTACAACCGTTCAAAACTGTTGTGCATTGACGCCCTTTTGACCGGTATAAAAGGGTGGGCAAATGTGCAAGACGAGCATCATCGGAGACGACGGCAGATCAAGCACAAGCTTTCATAAGTTAGTTTAGTCTTTTTAGACAACAACACAGAAAAGATCTTCGCCAGTGATGATCTTTTCTTCAACTTTGTAAACTTTTTTCCATACATAGTGAAATCACAACAGAACGTAGGGCTATTACTCCCACCATCGAGGGCCTGAACCTGTATAAATCTCTCTGTGCCCCAACTGACATTGCTCATCATCCCTTTCCAGAGGGAACACCTTGAAAGGTCTCACAACTCACAATTTCTGCATAAGATCGACTAAGGACCCCGAGTCCAAATCGTTGACAAGAAGACTTTGGCTCGAGTGTATATATGAATATAGCTCAGAGATATGTTGAAAAACTGCTCAAGGTGTATAGAAAAACTACTCAAAAGTGTATAAAAAACTGCTCAAAAGTGCTTATAAAAACTGCTCAAAAATGTTTTGAAGAGCTACTAAAAAATGTTTGTAAAAACTACTCAAAAGTGTTTATAAAAACTGCTCAAAAATATTTAGAAAAGCTACTCAAAAGTGTTTATAAAAACTGCTCAAAAGTGTGTATAAAAAATGCTCAAAAGTGTTTATAAAAACTGCTCAAAAATGTTTATAAAAACTGCTCAAAAGTGTGTATAAAAACTGTTTATAAAAATTGCCCAAAAATGTATACAAAAACTATTCAAAAGTATGCAAAACGTGCTCAAAAGAGTATAGAAAAATTGCTCAAGGTGTATATGAGAATGGAGCTTGAAGATGTATGAAAATACTGCTCAAGACACATATTTATAGCCCAAACCTCTTAGCTAGCTGTTATGGTCGAGTAAGGAACGAAATTAGTATAGCTAACAGACAGCTTTCGACCTCTAACGGCTAGAAAGTAGCCGTTGGAATACTTGGTCGAATGAACAGTGCTCGAGTGACCTCTGGTCGAATGAACAGTGCTCGAGTGACCGGTTTCAGTCCCTCTTTGAAATTTATATATTTTTCTCAGATTCGACCAAGATTGTGAAAGAAAATGAATGCAACATATGACCTAAGAGTTTCTCAATATTTACCGAAACTAAAAGAGATTTCATAACCCCTCTTAATAGTACGGTTAAAACTAAAAAGAGTTTTTATAAATCCGGTCAATACTGAGGGTGGTTTGAGGTTGAGTTCCGTTTCAAGTTGTGGTCGAGTAGTCGAGGGGAACTGTGGAATGATTAGCGTTTGTTCTATACTCATTGATCCTCGATGTTCGTCATAGATTGTGTTCTATGTTACTTATCTGCACCGCCTCACGCGTGATCACTACACGACCTCTCTATGGCTCGTAATTTCGAAACACGCGTACAGACCTAGAACTGACCATTTGGTTGACCGCCTCTTCTATCCTTTGATTTATTTTCACTTGACATCGATTTAGTTTAGTTCTACACAATTCATTTTCTCTAGCCCCTGTGGAAAGAATGACTGAATACTCGCCCACTGCATCGTCCTCGTTCTCTTGTGAGACGGTCTAGGCCGGTATCAATTTTTGGCGCCTTTGTCGGGGATTAGGTTGAAATGGAACGTGTTCAACTAATTAGATCTTTTATTTTTGTGTTTCTTTTTGGTTTTTGTTTGCGTCTTTTTCCGCCCCTTTTTCCCTCCCCGCTCTTTTATTTCTTGCACTTCTTGTTCTTTTCTCGTTGATTGATTGATTTACATTGATTGAGGATATGGATGGTTACAATTCTTTTTGTGATGCATGTGACAATCTTAGTGCTAAATTAGATGATGTGCCTCGTCAGATTGATACAACTCTTTGTGGATTATTTTCTTGTGTTAGCGCTGATCCTATATGTTGTATTTGTGGTATACTAGGTCATTCACCTGCTGCTTGCCAGGGTGGTCGAGCATCCACTACATATCATCCTAGATAACCTACATACCCAAATATACCGTACAGGAACAACCACCCTACTATCTCATCATCTTCTCCTAGCTATCCTTATCAAGCTTTTAGGTACGAAGAGTAGCTCCCATGTACATCATATCAGCCTCCGTACTTGTCACATCAGCAGTATTCACAGTAGCCTCCTACATACGAGGATACTTTTAGACTTTAGGCACTATTGGAGTGTCATTTGAAAAAGCTGAATGAGCATCAACTACTACAGCAGTCCCCATAGTTGCCTCCCGCAGTTGAGGATACATCCAGACTTGAGGCACTGATGGAGAAAATGATTAAGAAGTCCGAGCACTACATTGCACAATGTTCAGATGCGGATGCATTTGAGGCCATCACACCTTCGTTGAGTGTCTCGGAAGGAGCCCACCCTTGACATCTATTCTCAAGACCCTCACGAAGAAACCACAGTTGTGAGCAATGAGCATCGACCCAATTATGTTCCTTCGATGTCGCGTCACTATGCTCCGCCTCCTGCTGATCTGATCATATTTGATGATTATGGCGAGCCTGTTTTCGAGACACCACTATGTCCGTTTGGACCATTTTCTTTTGATGATCCATTGACAGACGGACCAGAGATGGAGAGCGTCAGTTTCGAGGTTGCAGACTCCTTGTGTCACATCTATGACCCTCCTACTAATAACCCTGTGCTTGAGACAGTTTAGTTTGATGATGTAGACCTCCTCGACGATTTCTTGATCCGTGAGATCGAGAGGGAGACATTCTCATCTGATTCCGAGGGACTTCTTTCTGATGTAGGGGAGTCTGTGCATCTTGACCTACCAGATACGACCCCCGTGGAGGTTCTTCCTACCCCAGACTTCATGCCATCTACTATTCAGGTAGACTTGAAACCCTTATCGTATCATTCTAAGTTGTTTAGTTCTGATGAGACTTGTCATATCCCTATGAGTTGTCATTTGTCTTGTATCGACATATGCCATCCTCCTGACATGTATTATCGATTAGTCAACGTGAAGGGATTTTTGTCAGCTGACTTTCTGGAGGGCCTTGTCCCTACCACACACACACGTGCTTGTTCTTTATTGATCTTATTTGCAGGTTAGCATGTGTCACTCATCGACCATGAGCGGACTTGCTCCGAGTCGATATTCCTTGGGATCTAGGTGGATTCCCAAACATGCGGATTCTAACAAGAGGGTGGACGTGGAGCTTCTACTACGTCCCTCACTAGCCCCTCCTACACCTACGCTTCAATTCCATATCCTTTGAGAGTCGAGCTTCCGACCTAAACGAAGCGCTTCTCGGGAGGCAACCCGAGTCATTATTTTCTTTCTTATCCCTTTCTTTATTTATTTTCATTTTTTTTTGTAAATTGTAGTTAGTTTTTCTTTCTTTTGTCTTTTCAAGACCTACTATCGTCCGTACATGTGCATGAGATCTTTAGAATGGCTCGTCGTCACAATATTGTCTTCATCATATACCTGGTGAGCTACTCGGACCTCATGTTACCCAATTGTGCAAAAACTTACTTTCTCGCATCCACCCAACTTGTTTTGCATTCATGTATGCATCGAGACTATGCATGTTTTAATCTTGGGGGGAGTGCATTCAAATCTGAAATTTGGGTTAAATTTTTCAAAAATTTGGATGATTTTAGACTAAAATCAGGCATTTGTGCATGTTTGAGCTTCAATTCTCTATATTTGTGTAAATGTTGTGATTTATGACTATTTGTGCATGTTTGTACTTGTGTATGCAATTGTTGATTATCTAGTCGTGTGGGCTTATGTATTGTATGTCTGTGATATATCTCTTGTATTGAACTGTTTGCCTGACAAACTAATTACAAGAGAGGTCATGCTGAAATTTTCTTGAATTTTGTTTAAATTGCTCACACTAGTCATATTGTGAATCTTGTGCAAATTTGAGTGTAAATTTTGGCATCCTTTTTACCTTGTTTATCTTGTATATGTGCTCTTAAAAATATTAGTTTAGATCATTTAGTCACATGATTTATATACATAGCCTCCTGGATATCACTTCTAGTTACTTAAACCATGTTTTTACTAAGTTTTGCAAAATAAGGTTGCAAATGATGTTCTCTACCTAGTAGGCAACTTCCATTTCAACGCTTAATAAAAATCCCTCTACTCTCCGCTCCTCTGAGCTAGTCGACGTTAGCTTGTTCATTAATCATCAAATTGAGCTCATGAGTATGTTGATCACTCTACGGAACACATTACCTAGTGCGATGGATCTAGGGTAGAGTACGAAAAGATCTGCAATTAATAAGTCGAATGGGAAGGAGCTAGCTTAAGCATTTCGAAAAAATTTCACTAAGGTTAGAAAGTGATTAGTGTGATGTCTAGCGAGGCTGAAACATGTAATCATTGCAATTATCTTATTTTTAAACTACTCTTTTGATATTCATATACATGTATATGCATTGGTGATTCGTTTTCATATTTTTCACTCACTTTTGCCATATTCGAATATGGTTGGTCGTGTGTGATTTGTATATAATTCATAATCATTTGCAACCTCTCTTTGAGTTTTCTTGTGCTTGCGAAATAAACAGCTATAATACGCTAGATTGCCGCAGTTATACATTACTTGTTGTCCCTCTTCATTCAATGATTTTATTTGCTTGAGGGCAAGCAAAAGTTCAAGCTTGGGGGGATGATAAATCTCATATTTATGCTTATTTTCTATATATTTTCCCCTCATTCGTGCTCATTAATTTTAGTCATAAAAATCATCAAATACTCAAATATAGCTGTATTTGTTGTCGTTCGACCTCGACTGTACATTTTGTTTATTTTAATTGTAGGTCAACGCAATTTGGGTAACTTTTGGCTAAATAGAGGAGCTTCACTAACTGGATCTAGCCAACGGATGATTTCGTACAGAAGTACGCGTTGTTACAGACGCATAGGAGTTGACCGCATCAAAATTGGTGTCTCCAGGAGGCCAGAACAGCTAAACATAACAGCCAAGGACTCTATCTGCTAATTCTTCCAAATCGGAGTACCTATTTGCAAATTGGCCTAGATTCAAAATTCCTAACCCTAACTCGGAGAGACTCAATTGCTATTAGTAGAAACTCTGAGGGCCTTTTTGCAAAATAGCCAAAATAGTATCAAAACCCTAGCCCAAGCCACCATTTCAATTTGGCCTGGCTTATCCCTAAAAACCCCCACTACTTCTCTCTCGGCCCTGGTGAACTTGCCACTGGCGGCCAGGTCTACACCGGCAGTGAGGCGCCGGTCTCCTCCCCCCATTCTACCTCCCCCTTTTCTTCCTCTTCTCCCTCTCCAGTGAGCCACCGGTCTTGTCACCCATCATCCTCTCTCACCACATTTCGTCCTCTTCTATCCCGTTCATCCTCACCGTTGGCGTGCTCCCGAGCCTCTCCTCTCTTTTTCCTCCTCTCCCTTCTCCTTCCTCCTTCCTCTTTTCTTTTTCCTCTCTTCTCTTCTTCCTCTTTGTTTCCTCCCTCTCTCTTTTCTTCCTCACCGTGCTACACTGCCGCCTCTCCGCCGCCTCCCTCGCGCTACACCACCCTCAACCACACCATCGCACTATCAGAATTATTCATCTTAAATAATTTGAGCTAGACCGTCTCACAAGAGAACGAGGACAATGCAGTGGGCGAGTATTCAGTCGTTCTTTCAACAGGGACTAGAAAAAATGAATCGTGTAGAACTAAACTAAATCGATGTCAAGTGAAAATAAATCAGAGGACAGGAGAGGTGGTCGACCAGATGGTCAGTTCTAGGTCTATACGCGTGTTTCAAAATTACGAGCAATAGAGAGGTCGTGTAGTGATCACGCGCGAGGCGGCACAGATAACTAACATCAAACACAATCTATGATGAACATCGAGGATCAACGAGTACAGAACAAACACTAATCATTCCACAGTTCCCCTTGACTACTCGACTACAACCTGAAATGCAACTCAACCTCAAACCACCCTCAAACTCCCACAGTAGCTCAGAGAGCACAGATTACAACCAACTTTCCTCGAGATCGAGGGATCAGCGCCAACCCTAAATTAGTGAATTTCAAAACCCAACAAATCAAAACACTAGTTGATCAAAAGGAATCAGATAATAGAGATTCTAGCTCACAATCACACAACATGCAACTGAATCATAACTCTTCTAATCACATAGAGATTGTTCAGGACAGATAACAGATTAATTCAGAGCATGACAACTTTATTCTTGCACTAAGAAACCAAAGGGTAGCAAGTTATCAACACTAGATGGTGATAAGATCACTAGAACTGATGCTCTCCTGGGACTCAATGCCTCCTGGTGTCTCAGAACACAAGCACAAACACAAATAGCAATTCGATTTCAGAATAGACAAATAGAACCAAGATTATTATGGGTGATTCACTATAAGTTATCTCTAGGACCAACTCACACAACAATCCAAGTAATATCCAGATTTTTAACAATTGATTTGGAAAATTGTTAATTCACTGGTTACATACATCAGTTCATCACATACAACGCATGTTTTCTTTAGTTGGAATTGAAGAACAGAGGTGGGAAAGAGATTTGATCACAAATACTTGTTGTTACTGGAATTGTTGCAATCGCAGGTGTAGTTGGAGAGATTGGAGCTGAGGAAGTAGCTTGGTCATGCCTGAGGTAGTCAAAGGAGGAGCTGGTCGAAGGTTGTGGTCGCTGGAGAGGAGACCAATGATGACCAAAGGCTAGGGTTTTGATATTATTTTGGCCATTTTGCAAAAAGGCCATTGGATTTTCTAGTGATAGAAATTGAGTCCCTCCGAGTTAGGGTTAGAAATTTTGAGTCTAGGCCAGTTTGCAAATAGGTACTCAGATTTTGAAGAATTAGCAGATGGAGTTCTTGGCTGTTAGGTTTAGTTGTTCTGGCCTCCTGGAGACTCTGATTTCGAGGCGGTCAACTCCTACGCCTCCATAACAACGCGTACTTTTGTAGGGAATCATCCATTAGCTAGATCCAATCAGTGAAGCTCCTCCATTTAGCCAAAAGTTATCCGAATTGCGTCGACCTGCGATTAAAATAAACAAAATGCACAGTCGAGGTCAAAGGATAGCAAATGCAGCTATATTTGAGTATTTGTTGATTTTAATGACTAAAATGAGCATGAATGAGCTTGAAAATATCTAGAAAATAAGTACAAATATGAGATTTATCAACTCCGAACACCGAGACCGGTAAAATCCAAAACAATTTACCTTAGGCTTTTCAACTTCCTGTTTTGTGACTCCTGTTTGGCGTTTCATCTTTTCACCTGCTCGAAGGATCATACTCAAAACAAAATAGATTAGTCCAAGACACCTGTTGTCATTTATCATCAAAATCAAGATTAAGGGCCTAGATGCAACAATCTCCACCTTTTTGATGATTGATGATAACATGCGTTGAAATGAAATAAAATTTAATGACTCCCCCTAAGTGCATGCATAATTAACAGATATGCAGGAACTCTCCCTGAATGCATGCATATACAAATACACATATGAGTCATTGGAGAGTCAACAATGATAAGTCAAACACAATAAGCACTCATACGAACAATAGAGAATAAACAACGAGCATATAAAATATCAATAGTATCATCCAGATACAAGAATCTCTCCCCCTTTGACATCAAGCACAAAAAGGCGGGAGGACAACAACATAGACTCATCATCAGATGAAAGACCACGACCACGACCAGATCATCAATTTCAACCAAGACCAAAACTAAGACCAAACCAAAAAAATTTGGTTGAGCTGCTACGACCAAGACCAGTTTTATATATATATATATATTGCACACACACACACACCCACCCAAACAATCAATTGACATTTGATATATGAAGGATATTCAATTCACTTCTAAGAAAGCAAAATCTAGACTAATCTAGGGGTTTGGTAAAGATATCTGCTAATTGCATATCAGTTTTTATATAATTTATATCTATATTCCCTTTAGCCACATGATCTCTTATAAAATGGTGCCTAATATTAATGTGCTTTGTTCTAGAATGTTGAACCAGATTGTTTGCAATTTTTATGGCACTTTTATTATCACACAAGAGTGGTACTTTTTCAATGAGAATTCCATAATCCAAGAGGGTTTGCTTCATCCATAAAATTTGAGTACAACAACTACCAGCTGAAACATATTCCGCTTTGGCGGTGGAGAGAGCTACGGAAATGTGTTTCTTAGATGACCAAGAGACTAGTGATCTCCCCAAAAGTTGACAACTACCAGATGTGTTTTTTCTATCAAAACTCGCATAATCCGACTCCGAGTAACTAAATAATTCAAAATTTACATCTTTAGGGTACCAAAGTCTTATATTTGGATAGCATTTCAAGTACCTAAGTTTTCTTTTAATAGCAATCAAATGACATTCTTAGGAGATGATTGAAATCTAGCACATAAGCAAACACTAAACATGATGTCGGGCCTAGATGCGGTAAGATAAAGCAAACTACCAACCATAGATCGATAAAGTTTGGAATCAACTGCTTTTCCGTCGTTGTTCATATCGAGATGTCCATTAGTGGTCATGGGAGTTTTGATGGCTTTAGCATCTTCCATCCCAAAGCGCTTGAGCAAGTCCTTCACATATTTGGTTTGACTCACGAACGTTTCGTTCTTGAGTTGCTTGATTTAAAGTCCAAGGAAGAAACTTAGCTCTCCAATCATCGACATCACAAATTCCCTAGACATCATTTCTCCAAACTCATGACAAAAGGATTCATTAGTAGACCCAAATATGATATCATCAACATATATTTGACACACAAAAAGATCTTTTTCAACCACTTTTGTAAATAGCGTTGTGTCCACCTTCCCAATTTTAAAATCTTTTGAAATAAGAAAGTCTCTAAGACGCTCATACCAAGCTCGAGGAGCTTGTTTAAGTCCATAAAGAGCCTTAGAGAGCTTGTATACATGATTTGGAAATTTGAATCTTCAAAATCGGGAGGTTGTTCCACAAAAACTAATTTGGATATTTCTCCATTTACAAAAGCACTTTTCACATCCATTTGAAATAATTTGGTGTTGAAATTTGATGCAAATGCAAGAAGTATGTGAATAGCTTCTAATCTTTCTATGGGTGCAAAAGTTTCATCAAAATCTAAACCTTCAACTTGCGAATATCCTTGTGCAACAAGACATGCTTTGTTTCATCCTACTACTCCATTTTCATATTGTTTATGTCGCACCCCGACCTGGGAACAACGACTACTCCTGTGGGGACCCAGCTTGCTACAGCTGATCCCATACATGCCTACCATTGACTTCCCAGGATAAGTCAAGCACAGGAGTATATTTATATCACAGCAGAGTAACTTACAAAATATTTAAGCAGTGTGGCCTGCTGGCCATAATACAACATAAAGAGATTACAAATGCCTTCGCGGCACACATGGTCTAGCTAATGCAAAATAAAAACAACTACACAACAGAAAATAGGTGAACCCCACAGTAAGAAGTTGACGGCAGAACAACACACATTAGGACTCTGGTGGAACTGGCTCTCCTCCTTTTGGATCCAAGAAGTTCTCCACGCCTTCATCTTGATCATGGGACGCTCCATCTACTGGGTTGTAGGTTGCAAGGGTGAGTATTTACGTACTCAGCAAATCATAGGTAAGAATAGATACATATAGTAGTGATGATATGAACCTATGCTAGTGAAGAAGTGTAGATGTTTGTAAAATAGTCTTTTCCTTTATGTCACATTTCATAGTAGCACTTTTCATAACATAGCATCGCTATTCATGTTATCACTATTTATAGTACTACCGCGACACATCGACACACGACAGCCCACGGCAGTACCCCTTATCATGACAACACATGTCATTTGGGTAATCTTGACATCAAATTTTATTTAGAAAACATACTTGTGTCACACCCCGTGGATTTAATCCACCGCAGCAGACTCCTATAAACCCGGGAGCTCGGAGTATTCGAATACGTTTTTGTCTCTGCAGAGAGGTACCAATTTACCCGCAAGATATTCCACTTTCATGCCCATCCTATCAATATGATTAGACCCTTCCTCACAACCATGTGTGACTGGCAAGGTGGAAATAAGTAGAACTTTTGCCATGTTTCATGAACAATTCACCCCAGACCCTGTGGTTTTTTTCACGCAAACCAAAGTTGTGGCGGGGTTACACAACCCCCACTAAATTGGCATCTTCCCACTCAGGATCAGTGTGCAATACGTATTGGAGCATCACTCCGTGTAAATCGTGTACATGTCATATAGGGGTTTCATGTGTGATCCACATACTGTTGCATCTGGGACTTTATGCCTGATCTAATTTTGATGATTAATGAAAACAAGCGTGTCAGACTAATTTTGCTTCTGAGTCATTTTATACAGATCTATGTTGAGAAGACATGCAAGATGAACAAGATGAATCCAAAGCAAAAAAAGATAAAAGTACAAGTCTCAAATGAACAAAGACAAGACGCAAGTCGTGAGATGCAAAGGACCTGAGGTAATCTGTTTTTTATTTTTACCAATCTCGGCGTATGGAGTTTGATCGGTTAAGGACTTCATTTTTTAGTTTTAACCGTACTATAAAAAGGTATTACAGGTCCTCTCTACATTTCCAATATAAACCGAGAAACTATTAGGTCACTGCATCGCATTCATCTAGGTTGGATTTGGTTTTGAAAGATTTGATTTTTCAGTTGCGTTTTTGACAGCATAAGAGTTTTCTCATTTTCTAGAAAGATCTAGGCAGATCTGGCTTTTTCTTCTGTTGACAAAAAGATAGCCGTTTTAATTATCTTTCAAACAAGCTATTAAACTCTTAAATCAGATCTCTGAATTAAAAGTTATAACTATTTTTATCCATGTTGACTGTCAGTTTGTGAAACTGACTCTCAGTTTGAATTGTCAGTTTTGTTAACTGACAGTTGTCCAAAGAGGCTGTTTTTTGAGCGAAATTCTTTTGACCTAAACTGACTGTCAGTTTTTCATACTGACTGTCAGTTTGCATTTTGACCTCGAGCTATTTATTTTGTGAGATTTGTTTTACTGGTCAAGTTTGTGGTCGAAACTGACTGTCAGTTTGTGATACTGACTGTCAGTATGTGATATCAGTTTCCATATATGACCAGCAAAGTTTTTTCTGTGATTTTTTTTAGCCATTGAGTTTGAAACTGACTGTTAGTTTGTGCTATTTTATTTCAATATACGACCTCAAACAGCTAGCTGAGTTTTCTCCGGTTTTTACTTCTTTCTAGTCGTGACCTAAACTGACTGTCAGTTTGCACTGTTGATTTTGCAGCTTGTCCACAACGGCTCTTTTGATTCTTGAGACTATAAATAGAGGCTTTGAGCAGTTGTTTTATACACCAAGCAGCCTCATACTCTCTTATACACTTGGGCATTCTTTTGGAGTTTAAAAATCTTGATCTGTTGATCAAGTCGTGAGTTCTGAGATCCACCGAGTTTTCTATTCACATCATTAATTTTTTCATACTTAGAGTTTTTCGGTGCATGTTGGAGGTCTAGAAGAGACCTTGCTGCTCATTACTCTTGGTGAACGCCCCACCTTGACAGTTTGGTGGCATAGCCGTTGACCTCTTCCGTTCGGAGATTGTCGAAGAGGCTCGGCGTGTTTGTAAAAGGCATCGGTGCTAGCCTTTCCGGAGTGGACAAGGAGCAACCACTATTGAGAAATATCCTTTGTGGATATTGAAGTGAGACTCATTCATTTGAGTTCTTCAACGAGGAGTAGGGGAGACCGGGCGAGTCTCCGAGACCTCGGGAAAAATCTCTGTGTTTGTTCTCTTTCTCTTCTATTTAATATTGCAATATTTTGTTCAATTGCTTTTGGTTCTTCTCTTTGCAAAATTTGCTTTAAATTGAAAAGTTTTTAAGCCTCCTATTCACCCCCCTCTAGTCGACATCCTCGATCCTACACATACTACTTATTCAGGCCTGTCCCATACCAGGCTTGCGGTTAGCATGTTGTTCATGCCACTAGACGCACAACACAAGGTTCTAGTCCTTATATGCCAGTGACCAAATCATCCACAACCCTTGCACATCCAGTGCCACCACCATTCCATACCAAAAAGCCTGGTCACGGCTAGGGGTTTTATTTCATAAATATAAATATATACCTATATAATACTTCATGGCTCACTATTTGATCAATTCACATTTCACAGACATCCATCCTAATACTGCCATTTCATATCATAACTCAATCATTCTTTCACATGAAAATACTACTTATATTCAAGGTCATATTATAGAAACTTTTAAAATATAGGTTCAAGATGTTCAAGAATATGACTTGCCTTCCGCGTCGTAAGAAACAACAGTCGATGTCGGGTCAGCGACGAAGTCTTTGAACTTGGGCTCTTGATCTACTCTCGAACAAACAAGCACACAAGGATCACAAACTATTTTAAATGCTTTAAAATCTATATGCAACATGCTCTTAAGAGAAAAGATCTTGGTGATGATGAAACGGACTGAGATTGCAAGCTGATCTGGGTCGAAACCCTAGAATTTATAGAAACTGGGCTAAGGATGGGTGTTAGAGACTCTTAGGGCTTCAAGGCTGCAATATGGACATCAAGTCCACGGCTGGTTTACTCAAAAACAGCGAACGTCAACAGATCGACATTCAGTTCACGGCCTAACATGGCTTCAGAGAAAGCTAGAGGGCTTATCTCAAGGTGTGGTAGTTAAAGGAAATGTAGAACATAGCTCTCTACAAGTTTAGGGGAAAAAGTGGATTTCAGTTTGCACCACCAGAAGTGGTAAAATTGGCCCAATGTCACTGGCTGACATAGACTGACAAGGGTTGTCAATGTCAAGAAGTGGCATTGACAAGGTTTGGATAGTTCCCAGTGGCCAAAATGGGTTTTGATTCATGCATATGGTGCACAAAGTAGTGAGGCAACCATTTGACAATGTAGTTTTTGATTTGCATGACCATAGGTGGGTGAACAGGGCCAATGCCACTGGCTGGCATGAGTTGATATGAGCTGACATTGTCAAAGAATGGCATTGGCATGGTTCTGGAGATTTTCAGTGGGCAAGATGGGTTCTGTTTCAAGAATTGGGTTCATAATTCTATGAGGTAGCTATTTGACAAGGTGATTTTCACAGAAAAGGCCAGAAAGTTAGAGATTTCACAAAGACACCCCTGGACACAATGAACTAGATGTCAATGTACTGCCAAAACTAGGACTTTGGTGATTTGTCTGATTTAGGGCTTGATTGCTTCACCAATTATGTCTTGGAGGTAGGCGAAAGCAACAGGGACTCATTCGTGGTGGTTTCAGGAACTGAGGTGGCCGGACGGCAATGGACGGCGATGATGAACTACGGTGGTGACACAGCGCAGTGAAGCCACTGGACAAGATCTTGGCATTGCTATATCTTGCAATCTATGCAGATTCAGGGATCGAGCTAGCAGAGGAAAGTGTTCAGGAGATCAAGGCAAAGGCACTGGACAAGGTGTCGACGACGGCGGTGACCAGTGGCAACCGGTCGGCACGCTGGCGGCACGACAGCGAAGGGTAAAATAGTTAAATCGTGAGTTGGTGCTGCGCTGTCGAAACCTGGGGTTGCTGGAGCTAGTTAGGGCTAAAATACACTATTTGGTGCAGTGGACTTGGCTGGGAGTTGAATGGTGGCGAACAGCGACGAACTGCACCGGAGAAGGAGACGGCTTCAACGGTGACAAGGCAATGGGGTGGTTTAAACCCAAAATTGATGGCACGGGTGAATTTCTAGGTTGCTGCAGATGACGGAGCTGAGAGGAATTGGCATGAGGCGGCGCCGGCGAGAAGTTCAACGCCACGGCCGGAGAAGAAGGGCTAAATTGGGCGAAATCGACACACAGCCTTAAAGCTCAATTGCCCGCTGTGAGAGCAGTAGGGAGGTGAGGTGAAGCTTCTGGTAACGTCAATTCGGCCGTAGCAACGGTGGTGCGGCCTGGCGACGTGAGCCAGTCACCGGTGGGGTACGAGAAAGGGGAAAACTCTAATAGAAGCTCAAATTTGAAATTTCAATGCACAGGCACGTTAAGAGTACTTCACTGATCAATTTATTCTATTACAGGGAAAGCCAATTTGGATTGGAGTAGATGCAATTGCTGGAACAGGACAATTGCCAATTACAATGATCATCGGCGATAGGATTCACCGGGGTTCGATTAAATGGTACAGCACGGTTAAGGGAAGGAGGGGCACTCACTGGACACTTCAATTTGGAGGTTGGTATAGCGAATCAACCTGGCGTCGAGCTCCTCCTCGGCGGCTCGCCGGAGAAGAAAAAAGCGAAGAGAAGTGGATTTAACGGCTAAAGAAGCTCTGGAGTGCAGTGGTGAAGACGAAGCTGTTCTGGGGCTGCTATTTATAGTCACAGGATGAAGCTTGCTACGCTGGAGGCTGTGGAACTTGTGCCGATGAAGCTTCAGGTTGAAGCAACGGCGGCGACGGCGAGATGGCAAAAGCGGCTCTACAGCTGTGTTGGAACTTGGCGCTGAGCGGTGTAGGGCAGGGGTGACGCAGCTGGCCCAGCAACGACACGTGCACGGGAGCGGATTCAAACTCTCCTGCTGGCGCGCGCCGTTGTTGGGCTGGTCATCGATGCTACCACGGCGACGATCCTGGCGCGGACACGTGTGCTCATGCAAGCACAATCGTGTACGAGCACAGGCAAGGGCGGTGCTAACCGGCGACGAGGAGCACAGCGAAGAAGGGCGGGGCAGTTGTGGTTGAAGCACTGTGCCGGCGGTGAGGTCGAAAAGGCTGAGTTCTAGTCAAATAGGAACTTGGACTAATTTGCAATTCTGCTTTTTGGCTTTTGGAATAAACTATAAATCTTGAGATTTGGAGGATTAGGGCAAATTTGAATTTCACAATTCTGTCAAACTTTATTCAACAAGGTATTTGGCAAGAGTTTTTGATAAAATCAGGTCATTTGAGTAGTTTTCGGATAAAACGAAAACATGGTAATTAGGGTACTAATAATCTAAATTTTGTCGAAACTGGAATTCTGAGACTTAAGGTGTGCTTTTTGATGTTCCGACAAAGGAAGATTTTATATTGAATAGCATTTGGGAGGTGTTCCATGAACATATTTGAATTTGGAGTTAATTTGCAACATTTAGCCCTTTTAGGCTTCTGGAAAATCTGAAAAAGGACTAATCTGCGATACTTCTTGGACTGATTTGTGAAAAGGGCATAGATGATAGAATTTGGATGTAAACTTTTTAAATTAAGGTACTGGTATACCCTTGATCATAATTCAAGAATAATCTGGTCTGGATTAGGTCAGGATTTGGCTAAATCTGAGTTCAGAGTATTTAGGGTAATTAAGATATTTAATTAATTTTCTGTTTTTGAAAACAGAAAGAATTGACAAATATGGGAGTTAGGGATCGAAGTTGATCTGGCTTCTAAAGGCTTTTATACTCAGAATAAATGGTAGGTCAAATCTGGAAAGTCATATCTTAATTTGGGTTCACAGGGAAGATTTTGAGCTTTTTGGGGCTTAGGATAGATTAGGGTTGAACTGATCTTGCTACTACTACAGAGATACATGCATGCATGATTTTCATGAAAAGGAAATTTTCACCCCCAAAACCAGGGTGTTACAGTTTATTCCTAAAAAGTCATTTTTTTTCAATCACATTATGATCCTTAGGTCTTTCTACTAATGTCCATACTTTGTTTCTAGTGAAATGATTTAGTTCTTCATGCATGGCATTTACCCAATCCGGATCACTAAGTACTTCATCTACAACTTTAGGTTCCAAGGAAGAAACAAAGGAAAAATGTTCACAGAAAGAAGCAATACGAGAGCGAGTTTGAACACCCTTACTAACATCACTCAATACTTGATCTAAAGGGTGATCTTTGACAATGGCTTGATGCTGTCTTGGTGCTTCAACTTGTGATGCTTCCACTTGATTTGTCTCAGATGGATTAACAATACACTACTACAGAAATGCATTCCACTAACCCTTATTTTCTAACGGTTGTAAGCAATCTAGGAAAAATCCGATAGAATAGGACGACAGCGGCGGAAAACCATCATTTTACTATCGGTTATACACTAATCCAACGTTAGTGAAATGCAAATACTTTTTACTATCGGTTATTACTGTACAAACCGATATAATATATTAAATAGTACTATCGGTTTTCCATTTTTAACTGATAGTGAAATTACTGACTTTTTACTATCGGTTATTACTATACCAACCGATATAATATATTACAATAGTACTATCGGTTTTTCGTTCGTAACAGATAGTAAAATTACTCACTTTATACTATCGGTTGGTACTGTATTAACCGATATAATATATTGAATAGTACTATCGGTTTTTCTCGGGTAACTGATAGTGAAATTACTGACTTTTTACTATCGGTTATCACTGTACTAACCGATACAATATACTACATATTACTATCGGTTCAACAACACAAACCGATAGTAAAATGACTTCATATACACTAATGGTTATGACAGTGGGGACCTTATTTTACTATCGGTTAATGTTGTTGAACCGATAGTAAAATTGGACAGCTTAATTAGGTCGACCCCTGCTCTGCGCTCTACATGTTGGAATCATTTCAGCCGCGCACAACTCCAAGCTAGAGTGATCTGGAGAAGCTAGCTGAGAGGTTGATCATATTTCCATCCCCCTCGGTATTGTCATCTTCTCATCACCTCTCTCTCTCTCGATCACTCTTTCACACTCTCCCTCTCTCTCTCTACTTGCAATTCATTACACTAGATACATGTATCTCCAAGCTAGCTAGAAGGCTGGGTTGGCTAGCTAGCTATAGCTTGCTGAATTTAAGCAGCTAGCTAGCTGGCTCTTCCAATTAATGCATGCATCAAGTTAATTAGGGTTTCATATATACAAATCCATTTAATGTAATTAAACAGCTCATGCATGTACACACATATGGCCTAGCTAATTATGTTTCATTCATATATGCATGCCCTGAGTCATTAATTATTTATTTGATTTGTCAATTTTGTGAAATAATTGTAGATGGACCGAGAATATTGGATGTATGGAATAAAACGTACTACTGTTGAGTATTTGGAGGGTGTGAATGGATTTATTAAATTTGCTGAGCAAGAGAAGGCGAAGAAGGGAGAGAAAGATATGCATTGTCCTTGTATAGATTGTATGAACTTAAAAAGGTTCGGCAACTCTGATCAGATTAGGAGTCATTTGATTCGTCGTGGTTTTAACGCACGCTATACCCGTTGGATATGGCATGGTGAAGATCTTGAGGAAACAAGCACTACCGCTACCACTCAGCAGCACCCGGAAGTGGATTGCAGTAATGATGATCATGATCAAAACATTGATAATGTTCATTCGGAAGTCCATGTAGATGACGATAATTTAGATGAAATGTTACGTGATGTAGAAGAGGACTACAGCGAAAACGATTTAGCTAAATTTCAGAAATTAATTGTTGATTCTGAGAAGCCTTTGTTCCCCGGATGTGAAACATTTACAAAGTTGTCTTCTGTGTTGAGATTATATAACTTGAAGGCAAGCAACGGTTGGAGCGATAAGAGTTTCACGGCGCTATTGGATCTGTTAGCGGACATGCTTCCAGAGGGAAATGAGTTGCCAAGATCGGTTTACCAGGCCAAAAAACTATTGTGTCCGTTGGGAATGGAAATCGAAAGAATACATGCATGCCCAAATGATTGTGTTCTGTACCGTAACGAGTACGAGGATTTGCATGTTTGTCCAAAATGCGGTGCATCGCGGTATAAGCATGGGGACAAAATTTATCACAATGGATGTGATGAGGTAAAGAAAGGGCCTCCGGCCAAAACTGTGTGGTATTTGCCTGTGATTCCCAGATTGAAACGGCTGTTTGCAAATCCGAAAGATGCGAAGTACTTGCGTTGGCATGTTGAAGGTCGGAAACAAGACGGAAAACTAAGACATCCAGCTGATTCCATTCAATGGAGAAACATTAACAGAACATTCGGTGAGTTTGGCGGCGAAGTGAGGAATATAAGGTTTGGGCTGAGTACGGATGGTATGAATCCACACGGAAATATGAGCAGTCGACATAGCACTTGGCCGGTTCTTTTATGCATCTACAATCTTCCTCCTTGGTTATGTATGAAGCGGAAGTACATCATGATGTCGTTACTAATTTCAGGACCCAGACAACCCGGGAATGATATTGACGTGTTTCTATCACCGTTAGTCGAGGACTTACAAAAATTGTGGAGCGAAGGGGTGCGGGTGTGGGATGCACATAAGCGAGAGAATTTCATGTTGCGGGCCATGATATTTTGTACCATAAATGATTTCCCGGCCTATGGAAATTTGTCGGGGTATAGTACGAAAGGAGTCAAGGCTTGTCCTATTTGCCTGGATGAAACTGAAAGCATGTGGTTATCGAACTGCAGAAAAACAGTGTACATGGGTCACCGCAGATTCCTTCCGATGCATCACGCCTACCGTAAGAAGAGGAAGTCATTCAATGGGAAGCCTGAGAAAGGATCAGCCCCAGTGTTTGTGACTGGTAAGGAGCTTTACTTGCGCGTGAAGGACATCAAAGTTGAGTTCGGTAAATGTTCTAAACCTCCAGGAAAAAATGTTTGGAAGAAGAGATCGATTCTTTGGGATCTGCCATATTGGGAGCACTTACAAGTTCGACATTGCATTGATGTCATGCACGTAGAGAAAAATGTTTGTGACAGTTTGATTGGTTTGTTGTTGAACATTCCAGGAAAGACGAAAGATGGCATCAACGTTCGCCGTGACATGCTCGACATGGGCATAAGGACTGAGCTTGCACCGTTGGAGAAGGGAAAGCGGACATACCTCCCCCCGGCTTGCTATACTTTGTCAAAAAGAGAAAAAACAGAACTCTGTCAGTGCCTACATGGTGTCAAAGTTCCATGCGGGTATTCTGTGAACTTGAGAAAACTTGTGTCCATGAAAGACTTGAAACTGGTTGGTATGAAGTCCCATGATTGTCATGTACTGATGTCACAAATGCTTCCCATTGCTATCAGAGGCATTCTCCCAGTCAAAGTCAGAGAGACAATTACAAAGCTATGTTATTTCTTCAACACAATATCTGGCAAGGTACGTAAGCGTGTACTCCTAGCAAGTTAATTAGCTCCATTCGTGGAACTTGTCAGATTTTTTGGATCTGAATATTTGCTGCAACTGTGTCCTTGCAGGTAATTGATATGGATGGACTGGACGATTTGCAACGCGATGTGACTACCACTCTTTGTCAACTGGAGATGTATTTCCCTCCATCCTTTTTTGATGTTATGGTCCATCTAATTGTTCACCTTGTCAGAGAAATTAAGTTTTGTGGACCCGTGTTCCTGCGCTACATGTATCCATTTGAGAGATTTATGGGTATCTTGAAGGGATTTGTAAGGAATCGATATCGGCCTGAGGGCAGTATTATTGAAGGTTATGCCGCCGAGGAGGTGATCAAATTTTGCACCAACTATATGGCCGGGGTTGACCCAATTGGCGTTCCTACGTCTCGGCATGAGGGCAGGCTTCAGGGCATTGGAACGATTGGATTTAAAGCAGTCGTCCCCTCTAGTGATCTGTATGCAAAAGCCCATTTTTGGGTCTTACAGCACATGACGGGGGTGGAGCCATACATACACGAGCACAAGGAAATGTTACGGAAACAGAATCCCTCGAAGCCAGAGATTTGGGTCACCAGAGAACATAATAGGAAGTTTGCTGGGTGGATCGAAAATAGAGTCCTGCAAGCTTCTGAGGGCGATGTAGATGAAGATGTTACATGGTTGGCCAGAGGGCCTAGATTTACTGTAGGGACTTGGCAGGGGTATGACATCAACGGCTATTCATTTTACACAAAAACTCAGGACGAGAAGAGTGCTATGCAATGTAGTGGAGTGACACTACTTGCTATTTCGGAGGATGCCAGGGCAGTAAGAGCACTCGACTCATATTATGGTGTTATTGAGGAAATATGGGAGCTCGATTATGTATTACTTAAGATTCCTCTGTTTCGATGCCAATGGGTCGAAATCCCTCGAGGTGTTAAAGTCGACAATTATGGGTTTACTCTAGTCGATCTCAGTAGAGTCGCACACAAAGATGATCCATTTATACTTGCTGAGCAAGCCACACAGGTGTTCTACATCGTTGACCCGGCCAACCCAAAGTTGCACGTTGTCCTTCACAGTAAGAGACGTATTGTTGGGGTTGAAGACGTTGTGGATGAAGAAGAGTACGATCAGTTCGACGAACTACCTCCATTTTTAGATGGAATCCTTCAATCTGTCCCTACCGAAGATATTGACGAAACAAGTTACCTGCGAGACGACCACGAAGAAGGATTATGGGTGGACAACCATTCTTGACTAATTTGCAATATGTAAGTGACGTATATTACTTGGATCGAAGAATGTTCAAATCAATTTTCAAAAATTCTTTGGGAAAACATACGTGATGCATTGAGAATCATTTCTGCAAATTTTCATTTCAATTGGAGTATATACTTGATTTGAGCAATAATTGATTCTTTTCACAAATATATATGAAAACTGCAAATTTTCATTCCATGATTGGTCTTTACTGTTATTTTATTTCAAAATTATTGCAAGCCATTTACATGGGGTTTCAGGTGTCTTTACAAGTGCAAAATGATGTACTGAGACCCATCTGTATTTGTTCTCAGGAAATACCTTTAGATCAATTTAACAGTATTATACTATCGGTTTCAACCACCAAACCGATATGAAATTAACATATACTATCGATTTATTGTCATAACCGATAGTAAATACAATACAAAATGATGTACTGAGATCCTCTGTAATTCTTCTAAGGGAAATCCTTTAGGGTCAATAGCATTGTATTTTACTATCGGTTATAACTGTGAAACCGATATGAAATTAAACTATACTATCGGTTTATCGTTCACAACCGATAGTGATTTACACTGTGTTATGATCCCCTGTACTTAGTTTACTATCGGTTTACTGTTTACAACCGATAGTGATTTACACTGTGTTATGATCTCCTGTACTTAGTTTACTATCGGTTTACTGTTCATAACCGATAGTGATTTACACTGTGTTACGAAAACCCTAACTTACATGTTTTTACTATCGGTTTTGTGGTTATGAACCGATAGTAAATATTCATTTAATAGGTTATAACCTGCACGATTTTCCCTCCAGTGCAACTGATCACATTCCAAATCGAAAAATACTCGCGCGGAAAACCCTAGAATCGCCGACGTTAGCTTCTTCGCTCCTCTGCGCCACTGGTTCTCCACCGCCTCCGGCATTGCATTGCGCCACCGCCTCCGGCCACTCCACGATCCACTGTAAGTGTTCTTGACCAAATCGCTCGCGTGTATTGCTTAATTCTGTATGCAATGGTTCATATCTCGTTCCATGGATTACAAATAGAAACCTAGAGTAAAATTCATGAACGGTATACACCTATCTGAAATTGTTTCCTGTGATGATTGTAAAGAACAAACCTGAATATTGGATGAACCGATAAGCTCGGTGAAGATAGTTTGAATTGCATTTGCATTAAACTGGGGTTCTTTTTGTATGGAACTAAGCTCTTAGTTAATCTAATTGCAAATTTAGAACTATGTGTAGACTTTGGTGTCAAAAATCTGTGTTTTGGCTTCTAACTGCAATGCTAGATTGGATATTTCAGTGACTGAGCCTTACGCCATTCTTCAATTTCTAGATTTTGTGTTGTTTCTGTATGAATGGACAGGACTGGGGTGATTGAAGCTATGAATTGAAGTCTTATTCTGTCATTGATTGCTTTGTCTGGCTCTTAGTCACTTGCGTATTTGAATGTTTATCTACTGCTTGTGCATTCTGTGATTGCTGCTTGAAGTAGAGCTAGTGAAGAAATGAAATTGATTATATGATCTTTTGGCTTTCTTCTGAGTTGGTGGGAGATTGAAGTTTCTATTTCAGTTCTCTCCTTACTTGTGTCGTCCAAATTAGCAAGTCGTATTCTAGACAGCTGATTGATCAGTTGTTATCTTGAATTCTCTCCAGCATTGGTTTGACTACCCTTCTTGTATTAACTTAAAATTGGTTGGTTGTTTAGGGTTTGAGGTTATTTGAGAGAGAGACGATCATCTTGAGTCTGTGTGTTTGTTCCCCAGATTTGCCGTGTAGGCTATAGTTGAGAGGCTATTGGGGAGCGGTCTTTGTTAATTCCTTGCATGATCAATTCATTGATACCGTCAATAGGTGTATGCGTTTTAAGTTAATACATGAACTACAAAATTCATGAACTACAAACTTGATAGCTAGGAGAATGACAGAATTGATGAAAATCATAGCAATTTGTCATACAGTGTAGTTCACTATCGGTTTCTTACTCAGAACCGATAGTAAATACCATAAACTGATTTTTCTGTTAATTATATCCCATTTTCTAATTTTCATCTCAAATTTAGGTTTATTTATTTTTTAACATACCTTATGTTCCTGCTGAGCAATTACTTTATGTTCCTGCTGAGCAATTTTTGAAATTTTTCCTAATGCTGACTTGATTACTATCGGTTTGACTTGGAAAACCGATAGTAAATAGTAGTGCCATCATAGTTTGCACAGCTAATATGAATTTTCTGTGAATGACTTCCCATTTTCTAATTTTCATCTCAAATTTAGGTTCATTTATTTTTTAACATACCTTATGTTCCTGCTGAGCAATTACTTTATGTTCCTGCTGAGCAATTTTTGAAATTTTTCCTAATGCTGACTTGATTACTATCGGTTTGACTTGGAAAACCGATAGTAAATAGTAGTGCCATCATAGTTTGCACAGCTAATATGAATTTTCTGTGAATGACTTCCCATTTTCTAATTTTCATCTCAAATTTAGGTTCATTTATTTTTTAACATACCTTATGTTCCTGCTGAGCAATTACTTTATGTTCCTGCTGAGCAATTTTTGAAATTTTTCCTAATGCTGACTTGATTACTATCGGTTTGACTTGGAAAACCGATAGTAAATAGTAGTGCCATCATAGTTTGCACAGCTAATATGAATTTTCTGTGAATGACTTCCCATTTTCTAATTTTCATCTCAAATTTAGGTTCATTTAAATTTTAACAGACTTTATTTTCCAGCAGAGAGATTAGCATAGTTTGCACTGCTAATCTTTTAAATTTTCCTGAATATAGACCTTAGTACTATCGGTTTTCCTTTTAAAACCGATAGGAAATATAGTATTTGTTAGTTTGCACTGCTCATCTGAATATTCTGTGAATTACTTTGTCATGTACCTTTCTTCATATCAATTGGATGGTTTGTTTATGGTATTTTAGGCAAAGCCATGTCGGCATCTTCCTCGGCTGATACTAGTGATTCGGCGAGGGCGAACGTAGATGGCGCTGCCTCGTCCCAGCGCAAGAGGAAGGCGCGAGGCGCGACGATGTTGGGTCGTTTGGCCAAACGCGCGGATCTTTCCTGTGAGTTCAACCAGTTCGGGAGACCGATCGGGAAGAACGCCGGGCACTATGCTGCCTATGTTGGCTTGTTGGCGAAGGAAAGGGTGAAGATCATCGTCCAGAGCTGGAAGGACGTCAAGGCCGACGAGAGGGATAGGCTGTGGGCGGAAGTGAAGGTAAAATTAATCAAAATCACTGAACTCTTGAGTAATCACATTCCCTTGGTTTATCCTAGAGATTAGGTAAGTCCTACTTATATGCACCATTTGAAACAGGCCAAGTGGAACATCCCGAACGATGGTCCCAAGATAGCTTGCTTGAAGGACATGAACAACACGTGGAAAACCTTCAAGAGCGTCCTCGTCAGTACCTTCCTCGCTAAAGGCGAATCTCCATGCGAGAAGTACCCCTTCATAACGGAGGAGGTATGGGAGCAATTCGCCCAACAGAAGGGGACTCCTGAGTTCAAGGTATGAATTGTTCCTTTGCTTGGTTACACCATTGTATGCAGTAAGCAGTGGTGCATTAATTTTCTTGTTTCTGGTACGAAGGCCCTCAGCGAGAAGAACAGGGCAATCCAGAGGAGGAACGACCACCCACACCGGCTCGGTTCTCGCGGCTATGCGGGGAAGGAGGAGCAGTGGAAGAAGGGTGAAGACGAGGCGTCGCATTTCGTCGACTCCCCTGACCTACCACTCTCCGAGATCCGCGATCAGCGATGCAAGCGCTGGTGGCTGGCCAGAGGGACCGTGTCGGCCACGGGGACTGTGGCGTTCCCAAACCCCAGGGACGTCGAGGTCGTGCAGCGACTCGTAAGTTGGCTAACTATGATCACTAGTGTGCGCACAACTTTGCATATATTTCTTCCTCACAATGGAGAGCTTTCAATGTAACAGATCTCTTGCTCGAAGGAGGCGACCGAGGGATTGTTCAGTCCCCATAGGGAAAACGACATCCTTACCCGGGCTCTAGGGAACAAGGAGCATCCAGGGCGGACGCGAACTGTGGGGGCTGTGGTGCCATGGAAGAAAGGCTTCTCGGACCCCGGGCAAAAGGCGAAGAAGCCTGGCAGCTGGAAGGAAAGGGAAGAGGAGCTATCTCAGAAGATACGGGCAGATGTGACTGCACAATTCGCGGACATGTTCGCTCAAATGAACGAGAAATATGAACGCCTAAGCCGAGTTGTGCAGTCCAAGGGTTTAGATCCAACTGCCGAGGTCGACGCTGCCAGGCCGAGTAGTGTTGGCTCGAAGGTTCACGTGGATCCGGTGGACCTGATCGAGGTATTGCAACTCTTGAGCTATATATGCAGTTCGGCTGATGCCACTCCCGTTACGTTAGAATTGTTTCGCTAACTTGTTATAATTGTTGCAAATTGCAGAAGCCGGAGAGCTGTACCCTATTGATCAACATAGGCGACAAACCTGTTGCGGTTGCAAACGGGGTCGTATACCAGTCTTGGGAGGATGTCCGGATCCACTGCGTACCTCTTGAGCCTGGATTCGCAAAGGTACAGGTGGACATGGCCCTCCCGGGCTACAGCTCTTTTCCGTTGCCCGTCCCAACGGACGAAATGCGGACAATTGGCGAGGCATTGGGCTCGTACATACAGTGGCCCAAGAAGGGTGTTAGACTACAGGAGGTAAACCCTAGCCATTCTAGCTTACAACTCAGTTAATATACTTAATTTTCAAAATCTAATTTAAGCGTTTGTACTTAAAGTGGACGATGGATACCAGCACACTTCCTGAGGACACCAGCCCCGCCACAACGCATGAGCGAACTCCTTCGGCCCCCATGCCTCCTCCGACGGCCTCAAACCCTTCGCCATCAAATGAGGCCGACGGCACCACACCCCAACCTTCGAAGGTATACACTCGCTCCCCGCCCAAAGGCAAGGGCAAGGCCAAAGGCAAGGCCAAACAAAGCCAGCCGGGTACGTTCAAGAACGGGTCCCCACTCGTGTCAGAGTACCTTCTGCGCAATATGGATCAAATAACCAGAAGTCTCCACGAGTGGTACCTGACCCGGTCTAGGCGCCACATCAACTTCTTGGTTCACTTCAGGCCAGCCCATTTTCACCGTGAGCCCGGGAGCATATCGGTGGCCCACGAGGATTTGTTCGACCTCCTCAACTGGCGGGAGCTTGATATGTCCATCATACGGACTGGAGTCCTGTGAGTGTGCTGTTGTCTGAAGTTATCACAGTTCGTTTCATAAATCCAATCACTTTTTGTATGCACTACTTACTAATGTCTACTTTGCATCCAGGTGCATGTATAGGCTGGCGTTGATGAGGGCATGTGACAAGGTGGGTTTCCTCGACCCAGAGAAAATAAGCCTCACGATGCTAGAGCACGACCAAGCACATGCGGAGGAATACATATCAAGGGCACTACTAGCGCAGCAGGACCGAGAGTTCATCCTTGCGCCGTACCACCAAAGGTTAGTGCATTTCCTACTAATTTAACTCATTCTTGTATGTTACGCCTAACATATGTATGAAACGGTTCGCTTATATATGCAATGTAGGGGCCACTGGGTCCTCGCCGTCATTTGCCCATGGATGAATGAGGTCTATTACCTCGATTCGATGAGCGACAAGGTGGCGCATGTTTTCACCCTCACATGGCACATAGACGCGTAAGTAACATAGTTGTCTTAAATTTTTCTCTGACTAGCTAATTAATGATAAGATATTAATCGACAATGCTAAATTAAATATAGGGCTTTCAAAAATTATGCTAGTGCTGGAGGGAGGCATGACGCGTCGAAGGGCACAACAATTTCTTGGAAAGAATATGAGGTAATTAATACGGATGGAAGTACTCATGATGAGTCTTTTAATTTAAGCTTAATTAGTTCTTTCGAGTTAATGTGGGTTTATGTCTTTGCATATGCAATTTTTCCAGTGCCATCAGCAGCCACAATCGTGGGAATGTGGCTTCTATGTCATGAGATTCATGTATGACCTGATCAGGAGAAACTTTGCCCAATTCCCTAAGGTAACTATTTTTCCTGACTCAAAGTCGAACTTTAATTGGATGTGACGTACGATCCTAACTTCATACACGCATATATGCAGAGCACCATGTTGAAAGAGCAATATGAGTTGCCTCAATTGAAGGAGCTGCGAACAATTTGGGCTCAATATGTCATCGAAGAAGTGGCTATCAACGATCGATAGTAACTGACTTGTGTTGATTGTTGTATTTGTGAATATATATTGAATGTGTTGATTCATTGATTTGTGAATATATGTGAATATATGTGAATAGATTCATTGATGTATTTGTGAATAAACTCGATCAATATGTGCATAAATTTAGTCTGTCCAATGCATGTGTATATTACTGTATTAGTGTATTTGTGAACAAATTCAATATGTGAATATTGGTGAATATTTGAAAATATTGGTGTATTTGTGAATGATCCAATGTATCTCTGTATTGCTGTATGTATATTGCTGTATGTATCTCTGTATTGCTGTATGTATATTTGTAAATATTTAGTACTAACCGTGCCACTACATAACCGATAGGAAAAACTAATATTACTATCGGTTATATACTACAACCGATAGAATAAAGTTTCCAGTAATAACTGTGTCCACACAATACTATCGGTTCATATTCAGAAACCGATAGAATAAAGTTTCCTGTACTAACTAAACAAGTCTACAAAATACTATCGGTTATATAATATAACCGATAGAATAAATTTTTCAGTACTATCGGTTATATACTGCAACCGATAGAATAAAGTTTCCAGTACTAACTGTGTCCACAAAATACTATCGGTTTATATAAGAGCCGATAAAAAAAACGTTTAGATTACTATCGGTTTAGATCCTAGCCGATACAAAAGGCCTAAACAATACTATCGGTTTATATGAGAGCCGATAGAAAAAAATGTTTAGATTACTATCGGTTTAGATCCTAGCCGATACAAAAGGCCTAAACAATACTATCGGTTTTTATACGAGCCGATAGAAAAAACTTATACAATACTATCGGTTTAAAACCGAGCCGATAGAAGAAATAGTCGATAGCGATTAGTGAACGTTGGGATTGTAGATGTTTTACTAACGGTTTTTGAACCGATAGAAGTGTGCTGCCCTCTACTATCGTGCCGACCACTATCGGTAAGAGAACCGATAGTAGAGTGGATTTTTAACCGATAGTGAAAAGCATTTCTGTAGTAGTGATAAGAGGTGATGATATAAGTTGTTCATCACACTCTATATTATCATTATCCTCTTGATCAGCATCTCTAGGTTTGATGTCTCCAATAGTAATATTCTTCATCATTTCTTGGAGATCTTCGCCTACAACATCACAAGACATTTGCTCCTTTTGAAAGCCATTAGATTTATCGAATTCTAAATCACAAGATTCTTCAATACAATTTATATTTTTGTTGAAAACTCGATAGGCTTGGTGGGTATCCGACTAGAAAGCCTTCGTCCACTCTTCTTTGAAATTTTCTACAAAATGTTTTTTTCTAAGGATATAGCATTTACATCCAAACACCCAGAAATAAGAGACATTTGGCTTACACAAAATGAGAAGCTCATAGGGAGTTAAATTTAGAAGAGGATGCAAATAAAGCCGATTAATAGAATAAGAAGCGGTATGCACAAATCCTACTTGGCTCTCCTCGCGTGGATAACTTTGATATCACAAATCCAAGTAAAATATGTGAAGATGAACTTACTATTTTGGACGAAAAGCATAATCAAGCAGTGTTTCTGATGAGACAGCGGCCCGATCTTCCAATAGGTTCGATTAATCGACTTGTGGATGTTGGCGTTTTGAGCCTTCCTATCAGCGGATCATCACCTCGCAATCGCTACACCAGCGCGTCTCGTCGTTATCGACCACGCTCATACACAGCCGACCTTACCACAAAGGTAATTGTTCCTACAACAATCGAGAAATTCACAAGAACAAGGAAGAAGCAATCTGGAATTGCAAATAAAGATGAAGCACACAACTTGGGGTTCCACAAACCAACGCAGCGGCCTAGTCGGTCCGGTGCAGAGGCGAAAAGAATCTACAGAATGTTCTATAGATGCAATCTTAGGAAAACCCACCTGTTTGTGACGGCTAAAGGAGTATTTGAGGGGTACACAACCCTAGGGATCCTCCCCTAATGGGCTCTACTTGATACAAGGCCCATCGGACCAAGTTAAGGTGGCGCAGCACCGTTTCCAGGAAGGAACGCGGACTCTTTTGATTATTGAGGCCGGTTCAGGTAGAATTTGGAGATGAGGCTAGATCTGTTAAAACGTAGACTTGATAAGCTTTCCATGAAGTCCAAGAACGTCCTAAACGGAGTCCGTATGAGGAAGTTATGGCCATTTGAATTCAGTGCTGTCACAGCAGTCCGAATCCGAATCCAACGCGAACCCAACTCAAACTCTAGCTTCCCTTGGGCCCAAAGTGACGCAGGGATCTTGTGGAAACGTTGATGAAAGTATGGGGCAGGTGGTTGCAGGTCTAAGCCCATGTCCGGCTTCACTTGTGGCGTCATGCATCCCTCCTTGATCAACTGAAAGGTGATGTCTTGAGGCAGCACTTGTCGAGTTCCTCTCTTCCCCTACTCCCGCATTCCTGATTACAAGTAGATCACAAGAGTTAGGTAGTAATCCATTCTGAAAATCCAAAGTATTAAACCCGAGGAAAGAGTCACCCTGATAGTTTAGTTGTCGTGCCCGAGTTCTGTTATAGTTCCAAGTAATTGTTTCGGTTCAGCTTCATCTAGAAAAGTAGTCATGCGTGTATCCAAGGTTGTTATGTTCTCATCATCCTCCCCCTCTTGAAATGGAGTCATCCTCGACTTTAACTCATCTTCTTCGCCTACGTACAGCTTCAGATCTGAAATATTAAATGTGGGACTAACCCCAAAATCTGTAGGCAAATTAAGCTTGTAGGCATTATCATTAATCTGTGCTAGAACTTTAAATGAGCCATCAGCTCGAGGCATTAGTTTTGACTTTCTCAACTTTGGAAACCTATCTTTTCGCAAATGTAACCAAAAAGATCACCAGGTTCAAAAGATAAATGTTTTCTACCCTGGCTACCAGCAATCTTATATTTCTCAGTCATCTTCTCAATGTTTTCCTTAGTATTTTCATGAATTTTCAGAATTAGTTCAGGCCGCTTTTTTGCATCCAAATTCAACCTTTCAGATGTAGGTAACAGTATAAGATCAATCGGAGCATGGGGATTAAACCCATATACTTCCTGAAACGGACTTACCTTGGTGGTGGAGTGTACCGACCTGTTATAAGAAAATTCAACATGCGGTAGGCACTCTTCCCACATCATCAAGTTCTTTTTAGCATGGCCCGTAACATTGTAGACATGGTACAGTTGACAACTTCAGTTTGTCCATCTATTTGAGGATGACATGTGGTAGAGAATAGCAGCTTCATCCCCAACTTGTTCCAAAGTGACCTCCAAAAGTGACTCAAAAAATTCGCATCACGATCTGAGACAATAGAATTGGGCACTCCATGTAAGCGTATAATTTACCTAAAAAACAAATCAGCTGTGTTTGTGGCATCATCGCTCTTGTGACAAGGTATAAAATGTGCCATTTTAGAAAAACGATCCACAACCACACAAATACTATCCCTCCCCCTCTTTGTCCTAGGCAGTCCTAAAACGAAGTCCATAGATATATCCTCCCAAGGTGCACTAGGAATAGGAAGAGGCATATAGAGTCCATGTGGATTGAGACGAGACTTAGCTTTGTTGCATGTAGTGCAATGTGCCACGTAGCGCTCGACGTCGTGTCTCATCTTAGACTAAAAAAATGAGCGGTCAACACATCTTCAGTTTTCTTCACTCCAATGTGCCCCATTAATCCTCCTCCATGAGCCTCCTACAAAAACAAAACACGAACAGAGTAAGCTGGAACGCATAACTTATTAGCACGATATAGCAAACCATCATTCAGCACATACCTATTCAATGTTCTTCCTTCTCTATAGTTATCAAAAGCTTCTTTAAAGTTCAAATCAGTAGCATACAATTCTTTTATTGTTTCTAATCCGAAAATCTTATGATAAAGTTGAGATAACAGGGTATAGCGTCTAGACAGAGCATCAGCAATCGCATTGTCTTTGCCTTTCTTATGCTTAATGATATATGGAAACGACTCAATAAATTCCACCCATTTAGCATGTCTTTTATTCAGTTTAGCTTGACTTCTAATATGTTTCAAAGATTCATGATCAGAATCTATAATAAATTCTTTCAGCCATAAATAGTGTTGCCAAATTTCTAATGTTCGAAGCAAAGCATACAATTCTTAGTCATAAGTGGAATAGTTCAAACTAGGTCCTGACAACTTCTCACTAAAATATGCAATTGACTTACCTTCTTGAATCAGCACACCTCCAATCCCAATTCCACTAGCATCGCATTCTAGTTCAAAAATCTTACCAAAGTCTGGGAGTTGGAGCAGTGGTGCATGAGTCAACTTCTCCTTAAGCAAATTAAAGGCATCTTCTTGTGCTTGTCCCCATTGGAAAGGAATGGCTTTCTTCGTTAGCTCATTCATGGGTGCGACAATGGTGCTAAAATCCCTCACAAAGCGGCGATAGAATCCAGCTGGCCCAAGGAAGAGCCGCACCTGTGTAACCGATTTAGGAGTCGGCCAACTCTTGATTGCTTCGATCTTGGTCTCATGAACCTCTATTCCCTGTGGAGTCACAACATAACCAAGAAACGAAACTCGATCCATGCAAAAGGTGCACTTCTCGATGTTACCAAACAAACGTGCTTCTCTCAAAGCAAGAAAAACAACACGTAAATGTTCTTTATGCTCATCTATAGAGTTGCTGTAAATCAGGATATCATCAAAATAAACTACCACAAATTTTCCAATGACAGTGCGTAAAACTTCATTCATGAGATGCATAAAAGTACTAGGTGCATTAGTTAAGCCGAAAGGCATCACTAACCACTCATACAAGCCAAATTTAGTTTTAAACGTTGTCTTCCATTCATCACCCAATTTCATCCTAATCTGGTGGTAGCCACTACGCAAGTCTACTTTAGAGAACACCAGAGAGCCACTTAATTCATCAAGAATATCATCTAACCTAGGGATACGATGACGATATCGAATAGTAATATTATTAATGGCTCTACAATCAACACACATACGCCATGATCCATCTTTCTTAGGTACCAAAATAACTGGAACAGCACAAGGACTAAGGCTCTCATGTACGTACCCTTTGTCAAGCAATTCTTGCACCTGATGTTGAATTTCCTTAGTCTCTTCGGGGTTGGTCCTATAAGGAGCATGGTTTGGCAAAGAGGAAGGCAAGTCCGCAAGTGTAAACAAGGCCTCTTTGCAAATCAAAGCATAGCAGATAGAATCATGTGCACTTAGCTCAGAAATGTCAGCTTTAGTAGCTAACAGGGCAGCACCTTTCAACTTAATTGTGTCTTTCCTTGCATGTGGTTCTTTCTTCTCCCTTTTAGGTGGAAAAATATCTTGAGCTACTTGCTGATTTTCATATTTCGATTCATTTACTTTTCTCTCATTTTCAGCACGTTCTACATCATCCTTCAAAATTTCAGCAGGGGTCATTAGTAGCAACTCTATCTTTTTACCCTTATGTGTGAAAGTGTATGTGTTAGCTCTACCACGGTGCAAGACATCTCTATCATATTCCCAAGGTCTACCTAGCAATAAAGAACATGCTTGCATAGGCACCACATCAAAGTCTGAACTATCATGGTAGTTGCCTGCTGAAAAATGTACTCTTACAACTTTGCTTACCTTCAACTTACCACAAGAGTTGAACCATTGGATGTAGTAAGGACGTGGGTGCGGCTGCATGGTCAAGCGAAGTTTCTTGACTAGAACTAGCAAGGTTGTTGCAGCTCCCTCCTTCAATGATGACACGGCATGCTCTCTCCTTCACGACGAACCTCGATTGGAACAAATTGTGGTGCTGATTGTGCTCCGCTTGCACCATTTGAGCACTTAGCACTTGTTGTGCCACAATGCTCATGTATTTTTTCCGTATCTACAGCACCTATTTGCTCCACTCCATCATCCTCATCACCGTCTATCTCATAGTCTTCACCTGCATGGTTAGCTGCAAGTACTAGTTCATCGTCAACATCACTAGCACTAGTGTACTCACCGTTGTCGTTAGCAATAAATGCTCACTGACTTGGGCATTCCTTTATTACATGGTCCATTCCTTTGCAACGGTGACAAATAATTTCACGTGATCGACTTGTGGACGTAATCGATGAAGAGTTCTTCGCTGGTGCCTGCACACTAGTGGATTTGCTCACCTCGGGTGCACGTGGCGGTGTCGACAGTGCTGCTGAACGTGCCCTACTAAAGGAGGGGGCAGCAGACCGAAAAGTAGTAGGAGGTGTGGATTTGGCTTGCCCCAGCATCTCTCTCAGTGTAGAAGTACTCCCAAAAGTGTTCCTTGTCCATTGTTGCTTTCCCTGCAATTCTGTTTCTGCCAACATAGCAAGATGGAACAGTCTATTGATAGTATTATATTCCTTATAATGGATAATGTCCTAAATTTCACGTCGTAAACCCCATAAAAATGTGCCATTTTACCCTCCTCATCCTCCTCTATCCCACAATGCAGCATGCCTATTTGGAGCTCCTGATAGTACTCCTCTACAGATTTGTTACCTTGGTTGAAGCACTGAAATTTCTGACGCAAATCACGTTTGAAAGAAGGAGGAATAAATCTACCACGCATAGCTCACTTTAATCTATCCCATGTGTCAGGTTCTAGGCCAGATTTAACTAGTTCATTCCACCAAAGGATAGCGAAACCCATGAACTCACTAGTTGCTTGCCTAACTCTGTGTATTTCAGGGACTAAATGGGAGTTAAACTTCTGCTCAACCGTCACCCAATCTAAATAAATTTCAGGATCATATGTACCAGCAAAGGAAGGTATGGTAAATTTAACTTTAGCAAAAGGATCATCATTACCACGACCATTGCGATTAGCATTATTACCTCCCATACCGTGATGGTTGTTGTTCAATCATTGTTGTAGGCGTGCATCTCGTGCAGCAGGGTGGTCAATATGGGCATCGCAATCTTCTCTATCAATATCATCTCCTGCGATGGATCCTTCATTCTTTGGTGCTACACCATGGTGAAGTAGCTGGTTTCTTGCCGTTCCACCAATGCATGTAGTGAACATTGCAATGCTATCGGTGAGTGTCTCAATATTCCGTTGCAAGGTGTTTATTGTAACCGCATTAGCTTCGAGCTTCTTGTTTAGCTGGTCATGTCGCTTGTTCATGGCATGTTGTTGTTCATCCATATGCCTTGTGAGCTCATTCCTCGAAACACACTCCTCCCCATCATGATCTCTAATTTGTAGACCTGTCATTGTTAGTAGGAAACAGAAGAGAACACGAGAGTATTATCCCTATCAACTACTAGGTGGTGGAAAGGTGGAAACACATACTCTCGAGCATCTTACCAAGCTCTTATGAAATTCTTACCAACTGCCGTAGGTGGTACAACTGAAGAGGTGGGACATATGACGGGGGCGGTGAGTGATTGCATGGATCCAACCTGAACTGACTAGAAGAATGTGGAGTTCAGAAGGGAGTTTATGAGTAGCAAGGATTAGCAATAATTCAATTTAGAAATTGCCAGACTGAAGTAGTCCCAAGCTAGTCTATGTCATTGCTGGCCTAAACTTATTTGTGACCCACTTCAAGCAACACGAAGCACACAACTCAGCAAGGACTCAAAAGAGGCAATCACTTCACTTCTTTTTTTTTTTTTTGCAATTCGACCAAGGAATCACAAGCTTAAGGTTGGGAAACAAAGATTACACAAATTTGAAGCAAGAAAAACTCAAACTAGATGCAAAAGATCGACAAAAACGGTTGCCAAAACTTTGGAGGCTGTTTTGAGGCCCTAAATGATGTTTTTTGGGGTTCGTTCGGCTGCGCGTATATGGCCATGAGTTTGCTGTCAAAAGCCCACTTAATGTGGACATCACTTCTTCGGATACACGCACCAACCATAATCCTCCGCTTGTCACACAAGGACCAATAACACGCAGCAAAGCCCGATTGTTGCATTGCCAGGTGAACTCATTCCTAAGTTTATATATATGGGGTTTTGAGAATGGTTTACTACCTAATAGTGATAATATTCTGCTTAGGAACCATGGAGAGGACCAGCAAGGACGCAAGGACCAGCAAGGAGCCCAAGTTGAGTTGGAGTCCGGGATGGATTCGACTTGGAGACCGGTTCAGCCATCCAGGAGCAACCTGCCTTCAAACGACCATAACTCCCTCATATGAAGTCTGATTGGGACGTTCTTATAGTCCACGGAGAAGCCCACGACGAAATATTTCCAATGGATCTAGCCCCACATCCAAATTCCTTCTGGATGGCCGGAAATTGACAAAACAAGTTTCGACCAGATTCTGATTGGACCTAGTCGGTGCTGCATCACCTTTTTGGTTGGGTCAAGGCCCATGTATCGAGTTAGAGTCCGAGTAGGGAAAGAGTCCATGTTGGTTTCAGGTTTCCTTACCTGGCCACCGACCTCTTTTGCCTCCTCTATATAATCTGGCCGAACCATTAGGGCTCTGCGGGTTTTGTTTATTCATAGTCTTTCCTTCGTGAAGCTATTGAGATATTCTTCTTGGTCGGCTAGATCAACATCAATATCTGTATTCTGAACCCCAACTCTTCATCGTGATTCAACCTATATTTGCAATTTTAGATTGCTTGTTTATCTTGTTCTTGCTTGTTCTTCGATTGCTTGCAGGGATAGATCTTCGTGATCAGGTCGATCGTGCTTCTAGTTCAGTCGATAACAATCTGAAGCTGGTTCAGTGATTGCCAGGGCGTATCAGTCGTGTACGGTTGGTAGCCGGATCGTGAGAGTCAGCTTCACAAATCGATAGTTGCTGTTCTCATCGAAAGATCGGACCACCCATGTCACATCATTTGGTATCAGAGCATGGTTGATCGGTCAGAATATCCTACCTCTTTTTTTCTTGAGTGTTGTCTTATACCGAAAAGTCCACAAAAAAAACTTAGGGTTAGATCATCCTTGTCCAAACCAATTTGCGCCTGCAATATCTTTTTGGTTTTTGCTTGGTTGATCTTTGTTGCAGCGTCGTGTCGAGTTGCTGGTCTTAGCGTGTAACCTTTAGAGTTTTGAGTTGAGATCACGCCTTCGCTTCGCCGCTACAACACCTGGCCACCTGCCGCTGCATCCATCTTCCTTGCATCTGTGTGTGCCAGTAAAGAAAGGGGAATCCGATTCCTAGTGGTATTGGATTGGTAAGAGGAAGGTAGTCAATCTCGTATCTGTCTCGGAAAACCGATCACCGATTTCTTGTCGGTTTAAAAAAAAAAGGGTTGTTGACTCGGAAAAAATATATATAAAAAAGAAAAGAATCAAAATAAAAAAAATCCGAGAAGGATCAAATTTTACAAATGTGACCGAAGTGTTGAGAGAGAGATATATATATATATATACTTTTAATTACCGATGTACCCCTGCAATTTTCCACTTTTTCGACCATTGTGCCATATCGTCGCCACAGCCTCCCCACAGCCATTCGTGAACTTTGCTAACTTGCTGCTGGCGACATAAAAAAAAAAGAAAAAAAAATCTGAGCTTTTTACCTTTGTGCCCTCACTCGCATCTCTAGTTTGGTTTAGCCTAGGCCAGCATACTAGTTACTAGTACTTTGAGCAACTTTTCTACTTTGCATTCTCTGAACTGATCATTGCTAACCTTTGCTACATACTTGAGCCTGTCCAAGCTACACTTTCCACCGACGTACAAGTACCAATCTCTGGCAATCGCTTCAACCAATCTTTGGAGCGTTTGAGACTGTTACTAGCAGCCGATCACCATCTGCTGCTTGGTAAGAATCGGTAAGAGCTTAATAAGAAGCTTGACTGTGAGAGAGTTTGAGCCACCTACACCTAGTAGTTGATAGGGATATATCATTGTGATTTTTTTTCCTTGTTTGCTACTAACCATGTCAGGTTCGGGTCATCAAAGCGAGGAGGACGACGGCCCACTTACACCTCGTACGAAGGGCATCATACAACACTTCAACCGCTTGCTGAATACGCACACTGAGCATATCAAAGGGATTCTAGACTGCAATAACGAAGTGCTTGCTGCACTAACCACTCGAGTGGAGCAATTGGAGCAGAAAGAAGCACCGATTGCCCCTGCTGCTGCCCCTGTTGCTGCTACTGCCAATAATGTACCTCGACGCCAAGCATGGGCTGATGAGGTTGAAGATGATTTCAATGCCGAAGGAAATCAATATGCTGCTAATACGGAGTCCGATGGAGGATTCAATATCAACAATGATCGTGACCATCGGTGTTTTCGTTTCAATCGCAATGGTATGAGAAGAATTCCACCACGAGAGGTACGTGGTCATGATGACTCATTTGGTAAGCTTAAATTGACTATACCTTCATTCACTGGAAAGTATGACCCTGATGCCTATCTCACTTGGGAATTAGCTATAGAACAAAAATTTGCTTGCTTTGAAGTTTTTGAAGATAAGAAAGTTAGGGCTGCTACTAGCGAGTTTATTGAATTTGCATCTGTTTGGTGGAGTGAATATTGTCGCAATAACCATAACATAGCTAGAACTTGGAATGCTTTGAAGAGAGTCATGAGACAAAGATTTGTGCCTTCATATTATGCTCGTGATTTGCTGAATAAATTGCAATGTCTGAACCAAGGTAGTAATTCTGTAGAGGATTATTATCAAGAGCTGCAAATTGGTATGTTATGTTGTGGTTTAGGAGAAACCGATGAAGCTAAAATGGCTAGATTTTTGGGAGGTTTAAATCAAGACATTCAAGACATTCTTGACTATAAAGAATACAACTCTATCACTCGTCTGTTTCATCTTGCTTGTAAGGCAGAGAGAGAAGTACAGGGACGGAAGTTGAGGCCGAGAGGGAGTTTCAGAAGTGCCCAACCGAAAGCTCCATACAACACATCGAGCCGAGCACCTGCACCGAGTTTCTCCAGCAGCAACTGACGTCCTAGTGCTTCCACAATACCCTCACGAGTGACCAAGATGAGTAAGAGTACAGTCCAAGCCCCCAAACAAAGTTCATCATCGGTTGCTTCTACCGGTAGAGCACGAGAAACACAATGCCACCATTGTAAGGGATTCGGTCATATCATGCGTGACTACCCTAGCCAACGAGCCCTACTCATAAAGGATGATGGTGAGTACACTTAAGCTAGTGATATTGAAGAGGAATATACTATGCTTGCAACTGACCATGCAGGTGAAGGGCAACAAGCTGAACATGAACAATATGGTGCTGAAATTAATGATCGATATTTGAGCATCATTGTGAAGCGTGTGCTTAGTGCACAAATAGAGCGTGCTAAACAGAATCAACGTCACAACTTGTTCCAAACAAAGTTCGTTGTCAAGGACCAATCATGCCATACGATCATCAATGGAGGAATTTGCAACAACTTAGCGAGCATGGACATGGTCGAGAAGCTTGGCTTGACCACGAATCAGCACCCTCGCCCTTACTACATTCAATGGTTCAACAACTGTGGTAAGCTGAAGGTAACTTGCATTGTGAGAGTACACTTTTCTATTGGTTCCTATCATGATTATGCTGATTGCGATGTCGTACCTATGCAAGCATGTTCCTTATTGTTAGGTAGACCGTGGCAATATGATAGAGATGTTTTGCATCATGGTAGAACTAATCAATATACTCTCATGTCTAAACAAAAAAAGATCACTTTGCTACCTATGTCTCCTGAAGCAATTTTAAAGGATGAATTGGAGAGAGCTAATAGAGAAAAGGAGAATAACAAAGGTGAAAATCAGATCATAGCTAAACCACTTGTTCAACCGAAAAAGAACGAACCTAGTTCTAACTATGCTGAAATTAAGTTGAAAGGTTCTGTTTTGCTTGCTACCAAATCTGAAATAATTGAGATAGACCCTAATGCATCTGATTGCTATGCTTTAGTTTGCAAAGAAGTTTTGTTTTCACTTGAGGACATGCCTTCTTCTTTGCCTCCTGTTGTTGCTAACGTTTTGTAGGAGTTTCCTGATGTATTTCTGAAGGACGTACCACCAGGCTGCCTCTAATTCGAGGGATTGAGCATCAAATCGATCTAATTCCAGGAGCCTCGTTGCCCAACTATGCGCCGTATCGAACCAATCCACAAGAGACTGAAGAGATTCAGCGTCAATTGCAAGACTTACTTGACAAAGGGTACGTATGTGAAAGACTTAGTCCATGTGTTTTTCCAGTTCTTTTGGTTCCAAAGAAAGATGGATCATGGCGAATGTGTGTTGATTGTAGAGCTATCAATAACATTACAATTCGATATCGTCATCCTATTCCTAGGTTAGATGATATGCTTGATGAATTGAGTGGCTCTATTGTGTTCTCTAAAATTGATTTGCGTAGTGGATATCACCAAATTCGCATGAAATTAGGAGATGAATGGAAAACAGCGTTTAAAACTAAATTCAGATTATATGAGTGGTTAGTGATGCCTTTCGGTTTAACTAATGCACCAAGCACTTTCATGAGATTAATGAATGAGGTTTTGCGTCCTTTCATCAACAAATTTGTGGTGGTATACTTAGATGACATTTTGATCTATAGAAAATCTTTGGATGAACATCTTGAACATTTGCGTGCTGTTTTTAAGGTTTTACGTGATGCACATTTGTTCAGTAACCTTGAGAAGTGCACCTTTTGCACCGATCGAGTTTCGTTTCTTGGTTATGTTGTTACTCCACAGGGCATTGAAGTTGATGAAGCCAAGATCAAAGCTATTCAAAGTTGTCCGATTCCAACAACGGTCACCCAAGTGCGAAGCTTTCTTGGGCTTGTTGGATTCTATAGGCGTTTGGTCAAGGATTTTAGTACCATTGCTGCACCGTTGCATGAACTCACGAAGAAAGGAGTTCCGTTTGTTTGGGGTCATGCACAAGAAAAATCATTCAACATCTTGAAAGAGAAGCTTACAAACGCACCATTGCTCCAACTTCCTGATTTTGGTAAGACTTTTGAACTTGAATGTGATGCCAGTGGAATTGGACTTGGAGGTGTGTTAATTCAAGAAGGTAAACCAGTTGCTTATTTCAATGAAAAGTTAAGTGGACATAGTCTGAATTATTCAACTTATGATAAAGAATTATATGCTTTAGTTCGGACTTTGGAGACATGCCAACATTACCTTTGGCCGAAAGAGTTTGTTATCCATTCTGATCATGAATCTTTGAAGCATATTAAAAGCCAAAGCAAATTGAAACATAGACATGCAAAATGGGTAGAATTCATTGAATCTTTTCCTTATGTTATTAAACACAAGAAAGGGAAGGAGAATGTTATTGCTGATGCTTTGTCTAGACGTCACACTATGTTATCTCAACTTGACTTCAAGATTTTCGAATTAGAAACCATCAAACAACAATATGCGCATGATGCTGATTTTAAAGATGTATTGCTAAATTGTAAAGAAGGAAGAAGCTGGAATAAATTTGTGATAAATGATGGCTTTGTTTATCGAGCTAACAAGCTATGCATTCCTGCTAGCTCTGTTCGTCTTTTGTTGTTATAGGAGGCGCATGGAGGAGGTCTAATGGGACACTTTGGTGTTAAGAAGACAGAAGACATCTTGGCCGTTCACTTCTATTGGCCGAAGATGAGGCATGACGTCGAGCGCTACGTTGCACGCTGCACTACATGTCAAAAAGCTAAGTCACGACTTAATCCACATGGTTTATATATGCCTCTGCCTGTTCCTAGCACACCTTGGGAGGATATTTCTATGGACTTTGTTTTAGGACTGTATAGAACACAGAAGGGGACGGATAGTATCTTTGTTGTCGTGGATAGATTTTCTAAAATGGCACATTTGATACCTTGTCAAAAGAGCGATGATGCCACAAATGTTGCTGATTTGTTTTCAGGGAAATCGTTCGACTACATGGAGTGCCAAATACGATTGTTTCAGATTGTGACGCGAAGTTCTTAAGTCATTTTTGGCGATCTCTATGGATGAAATTGGGGACCAAGTTGCTGTTTTCTACTACATGTCATCCCCAAACTGATGGCCAAAACGAAGTTGTCAACCGCACATTATCCACCATGTTGCGGGCAGTTTTGAAGAAGAACTTGAAGATGTGGGAAGAATGCTTGCCTCACGTGGAGTTTGCTTACAACCGATCACTACATTCAACCACAAAGATGTGTCCCTTTCAGGTAGTATATGGGTTTGTTCCTCGCACTCCTATTGATTTATTACCTTTACCATCTTCAAAAAGGGTAAACATTGATGCTAAACGATGTGCTGAATTGATTCTTAAACTGCATGAAATAACTAAGGAGAATATAGAACGTATGAGTGAAAAGTACAAGATTGCTGCTAATCAGGGTAGAAAAGAAATAATTTCTGACCCAGGCGATCTTGTTTGGTTACACTTGCGAAAAGAAAGGTTTCCAGACTTAAGAAAATCAAAGTTGCTGCCTAGAGCTGATGGTCCTTTTCGAGTGTTAGAGAGGATTAACAATAATGCATACAAGCTTGACTTGCCTGCAGATTTCGGGGTTAGTCCTGCCTTTAACATTGTAGATTTGAAGCCATATTTGGGTGAGGAAGATGAGCTTGAGTTGAGGATGACTCAAATGCAAACAGGGGAGGATGATGAGGACATCACTTCTTCGGATACACGCACCAACCATAATCCTCCACTTGTTACACAAGGACCAATAACGCACAGCAAAGCCCGATTGTTGCATTGCCAGGTGAACTCGTTTCTAAGTTTATATATATATATATATGGTTTTGAGAATGGTTTACTACCTAATAGTGATAATATTATGCTTAAGAACCATGGAGAGGACCAGCAAGGAGCCCAAGTCGGGTTGGAGTTCAGGATGGATTTGAGTTGGAGACCGGTTCGGCCATCCAGGAGCAGTCTGCCTTCAAATGACCATAACTCCCTCATAAGAAGTCCGATTGGGACGTTCTTATAGTCCACGGAGAAGCCCACGACGATATCTTTCCAATGGATTTAGCCCCACATCCAAATTCCTTCTAGATCGCTAGAAATTGACAAAATAAGTTTTGACCAGATTCTGATTGGGCCTAGTCGGTGCTGCGTCACCTTTTTGGCTGGGTCAAGGCCCATGTATCGAGTTACAGTCTGAGTAGGGAAAGGGTCCATATCGGTTTCAGGTTTCCTTACCTGGCCATCAACCTTTTTTACCTCCTTTATATAATCTGGCCGAACCATTAGGGTTCTGCGGGTTTTGTATAGTCGTAGTCTTTCCTTCGTGAAGCTATCGAGATATTCTTCTTGGTCAGCTAGATCAACATCAATATCTGTATTCGGAACCCCAACTCTTCATCGTGATTCAACCTATATTTGCAATTTCAGATTGCTTATTTATCTTGTTCTTGCTTGTTCTTCGATTTCTTGCAGGGATAGATCTTCGTGATCAGGTCGATCGTGCTTCTAGTTCGGTCGATAACAATTCAAAGTTGATTCAGTAATTGCCAGGGCTGTCGACGATTCGGACTTGGGGTCCTTAGTCGAACTTATGCAGAATTTGTGAGTTGTGAGACCTTTCAGGGTGTCCCTCTAGGAAGGGATGATGAGCAATGTCAGTCGGAACACGGAAAGATTTATACAGGTTCGGACCCTCGATGGTGGGAGTAATAGCCCTACGTCCTATTGTAATTTCACTATGTATGAGAAAAAAGGTTACAATGTTATGGAAAAGATCATCACAGGCGAAGATCTTTTCCGTGCGATTGTCTAAAATACGACTAAACTAGCCTATGAAAGCTTGAAGTTTTCTCGTGTTGAATTGCTGCACTAGTACAGAAATGCAGTCTACTAACCCCTATCTTCTATCGGTTATTAGCGAAACAGCACAAAACCGATAGAAAATGTGCCTCGCGGTCATAAAAGCCCGACGGATGTATTTTCCCTATCGGTTTCTAAGAAACTTACCGATAGAATAAATAGTATGATTTACTCTAGCGGTGATGAACATATTTGCCGTTAGAAGAGATGCATAAGTACTGACGGAAGAATGTTGTGCGCCGATAGGACTGGTCGACTTCAACAACTAGACTTATTCTATCGCTGCTGTATGAATATACCGACAGAGTATATTAAAAATTCCTATCGGCAATATGTAGTTCGCCGATAGAATAGTTGACCTTCTACAAATATTTTTATTCTATCGGTAATGGATTCTTTTACCGTTAGAATATATAGAAAATTGCTTAGAACTGTTCGTCTTCAAATAGTTTTATTCTATCGGTAATGAATGTTTATACCGGTAGAATATTGCAAAAAATATCTTAGAACTGTTGGCCTTCTACAACTAGTAATATTCTATCGGTAATGTACGTACACACCGATAGAGTATGTACAAAAATACCTATCGGTAATATTTATTGTGCCGATAGAACCATTCGGCTTCTACAGATGTTTTTATTACTAACGGTATTCTGTTTTCGTACCGATAGAAAATATATAATTGTATAAATACACGGGTATGTCTCTTTCAATCTCACAGTTCATCTGGGGCTCGTAGTCCTAACCCGTAAGCTCCATGGATGGCCGGCGCACCTCTACAGGGGACCGCTGCACCTCCGCACCTCCATCGACGCCCTCTAGACGTCGGCATCCCAAGGAAGGTACGTAAAATTTCTGCAATATTGTTAGATTATTCTAATCCGATTATGGCAATAATTCTGCTTTTTTTGTATCCTTCATTTTGATGTGTCTTCTTTTCAATATGATTATGATCTGTTCAGATCCTTGGATGATGCTCGTGAGGGGCAACGTATTTCACGGTTCTTCATCGCAGTACGCTGCCTACGTTGGCTTGTTGGTGAAAGAAATGGTGAAGATCACCGTCGAGAGCTGGAAGGACGTGAAGGGCGAGATCTTGGTTGGCTCGGTCGAGAAGATGCTTAAGCCCGGCGTGTTTCTCAAATCAGGACCTATAGAAAGCATCTTACATTTTTTTGCATGCACCAGCTTGTGGCCAGATGCTTACCTGCTTGGAGAAGAAGAATTGTTGTTATTTGCACAGCCATTCTACACCATCACTACACAGAACAACATCTTGGAAGGTAGGTTCTTTTTGTTAATGGAGTTGAGTTGAGTTGAGTTGAGTTGATCGAGTTTGAGTCCGAGGAAATCACCAATACGTACAAATGTATGTCGACGGCAGTTCCAGCTCCTCGGGCGTCTTCGAACTGAACTCCTATGGTTAAGTCCAATGTGGTTCAGACATTTGCTGTTTTGGATGAATGGATTTGTGATGTATCAGGTCTAACTTGTAGTCGGTAGTTGCATTGTGGCAACCTGCAAAAGTTCCCTTTTATGTAAAATGCATGTATGGGCCACTGGGTCCTCGTCGTGATCTGTTGTTAATTTCAGACGTGGCTTTTGTAATATACATCGAATGTGTGAATTGTTGTATTTGTATATTGTTGTATATTTGTGTATCATGTATTGCTAATTGGGACATGAACTTGAATGTGCAGGGAGCATTTGTGTATTTAATTGTATTGGTAGGTAGGTGTGTATTTGTACTGCTGTTTCAGACATGCACTTCAATTTGTGAACTGGCATGTGTATGTTTATACCTGAATTTGTATTGGTGAACTGGCATGTGTATGTTTGTACCTGAATTTGTGAACTGGCATCTGTAATTTCTTTGGCAAGATGAAGTCCCAACTACCTACGAAAAGTATTTTTGTGTCTCCTAGTTAATCCACAAATTAGCATTTCTTGAAATATATTGCTTTATCTTCTAGTTAAGATCCGTTTGATGTAAGATCTGTTTGATGTTACATTGATATGATTCCTTGAATGTGAGAAATGGCATGTGCATGTTTGTCCCAGTTAGGTACCAGTACCTCCCCTAACGGTAAGTACACATATTTATCGATAGGAAAACACATATATTTGTTCAGTCATGCATATTCTAACGGTAAATACACATATTTACCGATAGGAAGCACATATATTTGTTCAGTCATGCATATTCTAACGGTAAATATGTGTATTTACCGATAGAAAAACACATATATTTGCTCAGTCATGCATAGTCTAACGGTAAATGCACATATTTACCGATAGAAAAACTCATGTGCGTGCTGTGTCGTGCATGATCTAACGGTAAGTACACATATTTACCGATAGGAAAACACATATATTTGCTCAGTAATGTATATTCTCTAACGGTATGTGTGTGTTTTTACCGATAGAATATGTGAGCGGCAAATTACCTAAGTTAGTCTGACGGTTATTTCATGTATTTACAGTTAGAAAAATGTCCATTATAAGGAAAACCCCACTCGACCATTGCTGAGCTGCTCTTTAATTTGTTCTGTTGCACTCTGTGTCCCTCTGTTTGTGACGAAAGTTCCAGCTACACTGCTAGGGTGATCAGCGCAGGCTGGAGGGAAGTTGATTGCGCCCCTCTCTTTAAGGTACGCTTAATCGTCGACACTTATCTCTCTCTCCCTCTAGATCTCCCTTCCTCTCTACTTGCAAGCTAGCTGTATTGTGTAGTTCCAAGTTTGTAGCTCTAAGCTTGGGAGCTTGGTAGCTGGAAATGCGTCATGTTTTAGGAGCTAACTAGCTTGTATTGTGTAGTTAGCTAGGTTAATTAGTGTTAATTTCGTCAGGCTAGGGTTCAACACATGTATCTGTTGTAAGAGGCTGTACATGTACATATACATAACTTAATCGGGCAGGTTTCATGCATGGCTTACTCATTAAATTTTGTTAATTGTAGATGGACAGGAAATATTGGATGTATGGAATAAAACGTACTACTCTTGAATATTTGGATGGTGTGAATGAGTTTATTAAATTTGCTGAGCAACAAAAGGAGAGGAAGGGAGAGAAAAATATGTTCTGTCCTTGTACAGATTGTATGAACTTGAAGAGGTTTAGCAACTCTGATCAAATTAAGAGTCATTTGATTCGTCGTGGTTTTAACGCGCGATACACCCGTTGGATATGGCATGGCGAAGATCTTGAGGAAACAAGCACCACTACTACCAATCAGCATGACTCGGATGTGGATTGCAATAATATCGATGATCATCCCAATTTTGGTAATGTTCATTCCGATGTGCACGTAGATGATGATGATGACAATCTAGATGAGATGTTACGTGATGTAGAGGAAGATTACAACGAAAATGACTTCTGTGAATTTGAGAAACTGATTGCTGACTCTGAGAAGCCTCTGTTCCCTGGATGTGCAACATTTACAAAACTGTCTTCTGTGCTGAGATTATATAACTTGAAGGCAGGAAACGGTTGGAGTGATAAGAGTTTCACGTTACTATTAGATCTTCTAGCGGACATGCTTCCAGAGGGAAATGAGTTGCCAAGATCTACTTACCAAGCCAAAAAACTGTTGTGTCCGTTGGGAATGGAAATCGAAAGAATACACGCATGCCCAAATGATTGTGTGTTGTACCGTAACGAGTACTCCAGTTTGCATGTTTGTCCAAGATGCGGCGCATCGAGGTATACGCGTAGGGACCGGATTGACAGTGAACGTCACGAGGTAAGGAAAGGGCCCCCGGCAAAAACTGTGTGGTACTTGCCTGTGATACCTAGATTGAAGCGGCTGTTTGCAAATCCGAAAGTCGCGAAGCACTTGCGTTGGCATGCTGAAGCCCGGAAACAAGACGGAAAACTGAGACACCCAGCTGATTCTATTCAATGGAGAAACATCAACAGAACATTTGCTGAGTTCGGCGGCGAACTTAGGAATGTAAGGTTCGGGCTGAGTACAGATGGTATGAACCCACATGGTAATATGAGCAGCCGGCACAGCACTTGGCCGGTTCTTTTATGCATCTACAATCTTCCTCCTTGGTTATGCATGAAGCGCAAGTACATCATGATGGCGTTACTAATCTCAGGACCCAGACAACCCGGAAATGATATTGACGTGTTTCTAGCGCCTTTAATCGAGGACTTACACAAATTGTGGAGCGAGGGTGTGCAGGTGTGGGATGCATACAAGAAAGAGAATTTCATCTTGCGGGCCCTGATATTTTGCACCATAAATGATTTTCCTGCCTACGGCAATTTGTCGGGGTATAGTACGAAAGGAGCCAAGGCTTGCCCTATTTGCCTAGATGAAACTGAGAGCATGTGGCTGCGAAACTGCCGGAAAACAATGTAAATGGGTCACCGCAGGTTTCTTCCGGTGCATCACACGTACCGTAAGAAGAGGAAATCATTTAACGGGAAGCCTGAGAAGGGATCAGCTCCAGTGTGTCGACGATTCGGACTCGGGGTCCTCAGCCGAACTTATGCAGAATTTGTAATTGTGAGACCTTTCAAGATGACCCTCCGGGAAGGTATGCTGAACAATGGTGAACAGGACCACAGAGAGTTTAGACAGGTTCGGGCCCTCGATGGTGGGAGTAATAGCCCTATGTCCTGTTGAGATTTCACTAAGTGTGGTAAAAGGTTTACAAAATGGAGGAAAAAGTCCTCACAGGCGAGGATTTTTCCTGTAAGGGTGTACAAGGAGAAGCTATAAGAAACTCGTAAGTGTTGTTTAATCTAAGCCGTAGACTTGGCTGTTTGAATGATCGAGATATCTTGTATCTTGATTATTCTTTTGAGTCTGGTTCTTCTGAAAAAATGTCTTCGGATCCCCCCTTGATTGATGCTCGATGCCATCCTTTTGTACTGCTTGAAAGGGTGCCATGTGGAGGAAACTGCATCAATCGGTTGCACGGACGGTTGGATGCGGTTTTTGGAACTGCTCTTAACCTCCACGCAGGTTAAACATGTGTTATTCATGGATAACTGTACGTGTTAACCTTCTGACGGTCGATTCTCCACGTGTAGGAATCTTCGGGATACTTAGAATATCCTGTTGTATGGGCAACCGAATAGATAGATCCCAAATATCCTGATCGGCAGATGTTCTGACCGCGGGATATTGGCTGACCGCGCAATATCCCGAATGTGTAGTTCGCGTATAGCCTACGAACTTCTGACCGCGCAAGGCTTACGGTCTGACCGCGTAAAGCTGGCGATCACATAGTGAAGTCCTTCAGAACAACTTGAGCTCGTATCGCCAGATACACTCTTGATTCGAACCTGCCTTTAACCAGAAGTCCAATAGAAGTGGTCCGGGTGTCAATCCTCGTCAGCTAGCCCCCAAATTTGAAAGAAACGAAGTGACGTGTTTATTTCAAATTTTAAGACCATGCATTGGATTTTTAACCCGGCCCTTTAACTTCTCCACTTAGTGGCGCACTAAGTGAAAACGGTTGGTTTTTCAAGACGGGTTCTGACATAACGTGACGGGCAATGATAGCGCCGTAGAATTGTTTTTATCTCGAGGTAAAATTGTAAATGCTTTGACAAAACCCGAGGCGCCTGGAATGCAAACCGTCACCCAGGCGGCTATAAATACCAGGTTCTTGGATTTGTAAAGCTTCACAATTTCCCTCCACGCCTAAGTCCTTTTCTTGTTATCCTGCCTTCTTCCTTTTCACATACTCCTCCCAATGGCGGATCACGATATCATCGAGATTGAGAGTGATGAAGAGGAAGTTGTCGAACAAGGGTCTCAAACGAATGAAGTCCTGTCTCCCTTAAGGAAGAAACCCAAGGTTGACGAAGGATCTTCCAGTGGAACAAAGGTGAAGAACGTAGCGAGTTTCTTTCTTCCTTCAGTTCCTTTGACCCTCCCCGTTCATGCCTCTCGGCAAGTTAGGCCTTTATCCTTAGAGAAAGATCCCATCACATCCAATTCTCCCATCCTTTTGGGTGATCAACATCCTGGTCGGCAAGCGGTGACTATCCCTCGATCAGATGATTGCCATATTGGGTTGGCGAAGCAATCTTCTGATGGGAAGGTTGCTCTTCCACCATATGATGATCTTCCTCCCAAGATGGGTGTATCAACGGGTTATGCACCGGGACAGGTAACAATTCTTCTCCCTTTTTGCTGATAATTTTAGTTAGTATGACTAACTTTTGTAAAATGCAGGAGGTAGGAGGCTCCAGCGATCAGCCTTCTGCTGCTCCATCTCTTCCTTCCGGACAGACCCTTCTGGAAGAGAAGAATGCCCTGGAGAAGAAGACCGAGGAGATGGCCTCGAAGATTCTGCGTTTAGCAGAATGTCTTGATCGATCCCGAGAAGAGGCGCACCATTTCCGTCGAGAGAGGGACTTCGCTCAGCAACAGCGAGAACTCTCTGACTTGATTAGGGACAATAGTGCGTCTGTTGTTAGGGACGATATAGATAGACTTAGGGTAGTTGCTAGTTCCCTGGGGGTTGCCAGTGTAAATTCTACTGACAACAACATGTCCCTTGGGGAACTTTGTAAACTTCTTTCGGAACAGGTCGATGCTTTTATCGATCGTATCCCTTTTGTATGTAAAGAATGCAATAAATAAAGTTTCTTTTATTCATATGAACATTCTTCATACCTTCTGTGTGAAATTATGGCCAAAAGCTTAGTCCGCGACCATTCATACACAGGAAATTTCAGTTCTGCGATTAGAATCGCGCTTTAAAAGATCATCATGACCTGCCCTGATGCCGCGATCAGACTTAAGGCCGCGGTTAGAACTGAATTGCGACTAGAGTCGAACGTTCGGTTAGACCATTACTTCGATCAGAAACGAAGTTAAATAACATGGTTTTAACCAAACCATAACCCAGTTAGAATATATACGTACGTCAAAATTTGAGTTACATGATATTTTTCATAAAAATGTTCAAGTAAAAAGAAAGGTAAATAACCTTCAAAAAGCCTTAGCAGACTTCTCGAGTTTTAGCCCTTTCAGCTTCTGAAATAAAGAAGTCTTTTTATTTCAGATCCGATACCCGAAATGCTTTAAAGGGTTTATCATAGAATATCCATTATGGGAAATGAATAAAATATTTAAGAGGACGCTTGAGTAGAACGTTACTCACAGAGGCGTGACTCCTCGAGTCTATAAAAGCAGTAGGTAGCTTCTTGAGGAAGCTATTCAGCCGCGAAAAACCCTTAGAGTTCCCGCTGCACAAAACCCTCATCTTCTCGCCTTCATCTCCCACAAAATCATCGACTTTTTCGACCGATCTTCCTCAAAAAATGGCATCTTGGAGCAGATCCAACCACCATTCTGAGGAGACTCTGGTGGCGTTGGAGAAAGAGGAGATCCTTCCATCGCGGCTGCTGATCAATTGGCGGCCTGCGGAGAAGGACCAAGAAACCCCAACCATCCGAGAGGGCGAGTTGGTGATCTTCGAGGAGTATCTGCGTTGTGGGTTCCGATTCCCTGAGAGTCGGTTCCTAAAGGACATCCTCGAACATTATGGGTGGGAACTGATCAACCTCCACCCAAATGCGATGCTGATCCTGGCGGTGTTTCAGCATCTTTGCGAGGCCTTCGTCGGAGTATATCCTAGCGTGGACCTCTTCCGACGGTTCTACTTCTCGGCATGGTCGAAGAGCACCAATGCCGCCGGATGCATCTACTTCCGGCTGAGGGACAAGAAGGAATATCCCTCCCCACCTCTGCGGGATTCGGTGCACGGGTGGCACCAGAGGTGGTTTTACTGCTCTCCGCCGTCCGAGAGTAGTTTATGGTTTGAGAACTCGCGGCCAGAGCAGTCAAGCGAGTTGGATGCTCCCCCGACGCTGGGCGTGGAGCACCTGAAGCACGCCGAAGTGATTCTTCACTTGGTGGGTCAAGGGTTGACAGCGAGGGATGTGATCCGAGACTTCGTGAAGAACCGAGTGAGCCCCCTGCGCGAAAGGGCTCATCCTGCTTGGGAAATCAAGTCCATGGCGGATGGAACCCTGCACTACAATGAAGGTATTCGACCTTTTAGCACTGTGCTTTGTCATTTCTGAAATTTATGTTTTCTGACTTGAATTTGGGAACAGTTCTGCCCTCAGCCGAAATTGAGAGGCGAACTAATTCCCTCCTTAGGGCCTACAATGCTGATGTAGAGGGCCCTAAGGGATCACCTCGCCCGCAGAGCTTGATTCATGCCGGTGATGACCTCAGACAGGAGCGCCGAAAGGTAATTTCCTTGTCCGGCTTTGGTTCTGCAGGTCTTGTGTGTGTCCAGCGCTAATCCATTGTAATGGACTGTGAACCAGCTCCTAGGGAAGTTTGCTGATGCGACGTTCCCAAGCGAAAATGTCGGCTCTCTGCGGAAGCCGACGGCGAAGAATGTGAAGAAGGTCTCTCAGAGACCCAGGACAAAGAGTCCTGCCCCCAAGAAGACCAAGCTGAACCCTGGGGAGGGGTCTTCACGAGGCATTCCTCGTCCCGTAAGAAAGACTGCGGTAAGATATCGCATTCCTTCTACTTTTTCAGGCGCGACATGGAATCACTTCTTCGTCGTACAGGGAGAGGGGAGCGAGGAGGAAGAGGACGATGATGTGCCTCTAGTCATCAAAAGGAAGAGGACCGGGGAGTCCCCTGCTGGTGATGCCCCAAGCTGTCCCGTAGGGACCACAGCTACCGAAGAGGTGGCCGTGGCTGACCCTGCGACCACCGAAGATCTTGTGGTCGCAGGTGACCTTCCAATTCCTGAAGCCCCCGAGGTTTCAGGGTCAATTATCTCTGCTTCCCTGGTTGAAGAGACGACCAAGGTAAGGAATCTTTTCGACCGTTCCTTCTATGACTCTTTCTGCACATTTGACAAGTTAATGTACATACAGGGAGGAGAGCTTCCCCCTGGGACCACTGGGGGTTCCAGGGAGGAAAATCCTCCTCCTCTGCGGACAGAGGAGGAGGTAGATGAACAAAGGCCGGCTGTGACGGTTTCAGCAACTCTGGAATCGCCAAGGCCTTCGGATGCAGCCCCACCAGTTAGTCCGGTGGCCCAGGTAAAGACCTTTCTATGTGTTTTTACCTGTTCCCTAAAAATATGCTTATAACATGACATTTCCAGGGGGGTGCTGCCTTATTTACCATAAGGAAGGCAAGAACCGATGACGGTTCTTCTTCCCAAGGGGAACCTTCCCAGAAATCCCAGGAGCGAATGGGATTTCAAATAAGGTAAGAACCTTAAATTTGGTAATAATCTTAAATAAAAACTGCTCAAATTGTCCTTCATGTCAGGCAAAGAAATACGGCGCCCAGCTCTTCAATCGCCTCCGGGGAGGTTGAAGTCGCAGCTGGTGCAGGAGCTTCCAACGAAGAACGCTCCACCCCTGTGGTCCAGGAAGTCGTCCAAACCGCAGGGGAAAGAATAAATGTAGGGACCCAGTCAGCACGGATGACTACTGGGGGTGGCGTCCGGCCAGCACTCCCACCAACTATCCCTGTAGTGAGCACGTCGGAGGCTCTAGCGAGGATTCCCGCTGAACTGAATGATGCTGTTTTACAAAAGTTTATTAAGGTATAATAAAACTCTGCTTTCGTGCCTGAATTGTACTTAGGACACCTTTGATCTTCTTCTTTGGCACCACAGGGATTATCCTGGCTAATAAGCCATTCGCGTGTTGTGATGGCTAGTACAGAAGCCATTCAAAAAGAACGCGACAGCTTGCGCAGGTGAGTACCATTACCCTTTGGTTAGCATGGGTGCATCTTGGTTGTGACTGCCTTGATTTTGCTGCAGAGAGGTTACATTTTTGAAGAAAGAGGTGGCCAGTTCAGTCTCAATGTGTAAGAGACAAGAAACTGAACTCAACAAACTTCGATCAGAGAATGCTGGTAAGCCGATTCCTGATTAAGGAGACTTAAATCCATAATATGCAAATAATCTCCTCTCTCTGTACAGCGCAAGCAGGTCGAATTACGCAGCTCAGTCGAGACAAGGAGATTCTTGAATCCTCGATTCGCCACACCGATCGGGCAATCAAAGAACTGAGCCTCCGGATCTTCGAAAAACTAAAGGCCGTGGCTGATCTTTTGAAGACCGATGTGGTAGAACCGAAGCAAGACAACCTCAGCATAAGTGACTGGACATCGCTGCTTACTGCCCAGGCGGATTCACTGCTTGAGTATCTCCCTGGAGATACATGGCGACGCGAAGAGGCGATCAGAACCAGGGTTCGATCAGCCGCAGCAGCCGTACTCAGCCGGGTTCGACTTCACCATGGCCCAGATGCAGATCTGAACGCATTGGTGGGTCCGGTTGAGGTCGAGAGTGAAGAGCTGCTCGATGCAGTCATAGAGGAAGTCAAGCCCCTAGTAGATAGACTCCTGACTGAGCTGGGGATCGAATGATCCTTATTTTTTTTTTGTAACCAAACAATTGTAATTACAATGCCATGTATGTAAAACTATTTTTTTTTTAACAGTAGATAAAAGTGCATATTCACATCATGAGTTTCATACTATAAGTATATCCCTCTAGCCCCCGCCTCTGTTTTGTGAATACTGAAGCCTTAGTATTTTAAGCAGAGGGGAAAACATAAGTATGATGACTAGGGATATGTGCTTCAAGCCGATGGTCAAGATTAAAGTAACATTTTAACCATATTGCAAACTGGTAGCCACCCAGATGACCGAGGACTAGCCAGATAGTCCCGTGTGCGTTGAGAAACGGCTTATTTAGGAGTGACTTATCTGGAAGTGATCATGAGATCGACCAGCGAATCCGGTTGAAAAATGCTATAATAACCTAACCGCCGGCGATCAGCCCCCAGGTCGAATTTGTATAATTTGGGCTTAAAGAAAAACACTCATTGTATGAAAACAAGACATGCTTTTTATGAAAAGATGCTAATTGAACAGGAAAAGGGGTGTGGTACTTACACGTAAAACTTGCGAAGTTGATCGATGTTCCAAGTATTGGACAAAATCCGACCATCCTCCATGGCTAACCGGGCAGATCCTGGCCACGGCACTGAGACGACAGTGTATGGTCCTTCCCACTTTGGGGAGAATTTATTGCGGTTAGACTGGTCTTGAATTTTTCGTAAAACCAAGTCGCCAACGTTGAGATCACGTGGTCGCACCTTTTTACTGTGATACTTGCGTAGAGCCTGCAAGTATACCGCGGACTTGATCAGGGCGCGATCACGCCGTTCTTCCAGGAGGATGAGATCTTGCGATCGCTGTTCGGATTGGTTGACCTGTTCGAATTGATTCGTGCGAACAGATCCAATACTAACTTCCATAGGCAACACAGCCTCGGCCCCATAGACCAAATGGAAGGGTGTCTCACCGGTGGCTCGACTAGAGGTAGTCCGTAGTGCCGATAGAACAGTATAAAGCTCGTCTGCCCAAGCCCCCGAGCGGGTTTTGAGGCGATCAAAAACACGTTTTTTGATGCCTTGCAATACTTGCCCATTGGCCCGTTCTACGGCACCATTGCTTTGTGGATGTGCCACAGAAGCAAAGCACACCTTGGTCCCAATCTGATCGCAGTAGTCTAGGAAGAGACCGCTAGCGAACTGAGAACTGTTATCTGTGATGAGACGGTTTGGAACACCAAATCGTGCTACAATGTTCTTGTGAAAGAACTTTTGTGCGGCTGATGCAGTAATATTTCGTACTGGTTCGGCCTCAATCCACTTTGTGAACGTGTCAATGGCTACGAACAGAAACTTGTACCCATTGACCGCTTGTGGCATAGGACCGACGATGTCCATTCCCCAGATCGCGAAGGGCCATGCGAGAGGAATAGTTTGCAATGCATAAGCAGGTTGATGAACCTGTCTTGCATGAAATTGACACTGTGGACACATCTTGACCATAAGCTTGGCATCATCGAGTGCCGAAGGCCAGTAGAATCCCTGTCGAAAAACTTTTCCGACCAATGTTCGGTATGACGCGTGTGCACCGCATACACCGTCATGTATTTCTTTCAAGAGGGATTTTCCTTCCTCCTGAGATATGCAGCGCATGAATACTCCTTGAGTACCCTTTCTGTACATAACCCCATCTATGAGTTTGTACAGACGCGCCTTTCGAATTAACCGATCGCTTTTGGTTTCGTCCTCGGGTAGGGTCCCATGTTCAAGATAAACCCTCAATGGATGAGTCCAATCTTGTTCCTGACCGAGGTTGGCAGCGAAGGCTATTGCCGGATCATCCTCGACCAAAGTCATGATCGAAGGATGGTCCAAGTGTTCAATGAACACTCCTGCCGGAGCGGATGAGCGTGAGGATCCAATTTTGGATAATTGGTCTGCGAGAATATTGTCCTTTCGCGGGATGTATTGGACTTCGAAGTGACTGAAGTGTTTTTCCAATCTCCTCACTTCCCCCAGGTAATGAGCCATTGTCTCATCGGAGGTGCTGTACTCCTTGTTTACCTGGTTTACGACTAGCTGTGAGTCCCCCCTCACCACTAATCGACGGACTCCGAGGAATTTTGCTGCCCGGAGCCCTGCAAGAAGACCTTCATACTCTGCTGCGTTGTTGGTTGCAACAAAGTGTAGTTGAATGACATACTTAAGCTGTTCACCCTGGGGCGTAACTAAGACTATTCCAGCCCCCGAGTGTTGAAAACTACGGGAGCCGTCAAAGTACACTGTCCAATAATCGGGGCACTCCAGTTCCTTTGCCAACTGCACGGGTGGCTCAGGGTTGGTCCATTCGACCACAAAGTCGGCCAAAACCTGAGACTTAACCGCCGTGCGAGGGGTGAAATGGATCTCGAAGGCACCGAATTCGACCGCCCATTTGGCGATTCGACCAGATTTTTCTGGATTTCGGACAATATCCCCTAAGGGAAAAGAGGAGGGTACTATGATCTTGTGTGCTTGAAAGTAATGTCGTAGCTTACAGGAAGCCATCAGTAGCGCGTAAAGTATCTTCTGGACCTCAGGGTAGCGCTCCTTAGGACCATGAAGTACTTCGCTCACATAGTAGACGGGTCTGTGTACTCCTTCCCTTTCCGCGATCAGAACTGTGCTGACCGTGTGTGGGGTGGCCGCCAAATACAGAAGTAATGGTTCTTCCTTTTCAGGAGACACCAATACTGGCGGACTGGACAGATATGTTTTTACCTCCTGAAACGCTTTTTCGGCCTCGTCGGACCACGTGAAGTTATGATGTTTCCGCAAGGCTTTAAAGAAAGGTAGTCCCCTTTCGCCTAATCGCGATATAAAGCGACTTAAAGCCGCCATGCGACCAGCCAGGCGTTGAACATCCTTCATGGTCGAGGGCGACCTCATTTGTTCAATAGCTCTGATTTTCTCAGGATTAACCTCAATGCCCTGGAACACACAAGGAAACCAAGAAGCTTCCCTTAAGAAACCCCGAAAGAATATTTCTCCGGGTTCAATTTTATTCCAAAGCGATTCAAGTTACAGAAGGTTTCAGCAAGATCGTCCAAATGAGACAATCTTTTGGTGCTTTTTACAACCAAGTCGTCTACATATGCTTCGAGATTACGCCCTATCTGGGAAAGAAAGGTCTTTTGCATCAAGCGCTGGTACGTGGAACCTGCGTTCTTGAGACCGAACGGCATTCTGACGTAGCAGTATGTGCCGAATGGGGTGATGAAGGCAGTTTTCTCTTCATCGTCTTCTGCCATGCTAATTTGATGATATCCTGAGTAGGCATCCAGAAAACTCATCAGTTCGCAACCCGCAGTGGAGTCAACCAGCTGGTCGATGCGGGGAAGGGGAAAGTCATCCTTCGGACAGGCACTGTTGAGGCTAGTGTAGTCGACGCACATGCGCCACTTGCCATTTGACTTGCGGACCATGACCGGATTGGCGAGCCAGTCCGGGTGATTCACTTCGCGGATAAACCCGGCTTGTAAGAGTTTGTCTAACTCTTCTCGGATGGCTTCCTGTCGGTCGGTGGCAAAACGCCTGAGCTTTTGCTTTATTGGTCGTTGTCCAGGTCGAATTGCTAACCTGTGCTCAATTACTTCCCTTGGGACACCGGGCATGTCGGACGGTTTCCACGCAAACACGTCTGCGTTAGCCCGGAGGAAAGCAACGAGGTCGAGTTCCTATTTGTCATCCAGGGCTGACCCAACCCGAATTGTCTTGGATGGGTCATCTGGGTACAAAGGAACTTGTTTGAGTTTCTCATCTGGTCGAGGAGCAGCCCTGATCGCATCGGTGGCAACGGTGGCGACCTGAGCGTCCCGGAGGGGAAGTTGATCGACCATCTCCAAAGATAGCCGGTCGCACGTGAGCGCCACGTTGCGACTTCCTCGGACCGAAATGACACCTTTGGGGCCAGGCAATTTCCCGCACTGATAAGTATAGTGCGTTGCCATCATGAACTTAGCAAGAGTCGGCCTGCCAAAGATTGCATTATAAGCTGAATCACAATCAATTACATCGAAAGTAACCAATTCTGTTCGGAAGTTATCTGGTTCTCCCAGAGTGACCGGGAGGACCACTTGTCCCAATGGCATCATGGAGGGGCCTGGGATTATCCCATAAAACGGATGGATTATGGGCTTGATCTTCGAACGAGGAATTTGCATCTCGTCGAGTGTCTTGACCAATAAAAGATCAAGGGAACTTCCCCCATCAATCAGGACCCTTTCGACTCTCGCGTTACTGATGATTGGGGTAATAACCAGAGGTAGCCTCAATGGTCGAGTTAGCCCCACAGGACAGTCAGCGCGATCGAACGTCAAAGGCATATCCGACCAACGGGGATATTGAGGTTCGCCAAGGGATGTCTCCGTTTGGTTAACCTCTCGGCAAAAGGTTTTAAACTGCCTTTTGGAAACGAAAGAGGAGGAACCTCCGAAAATGACATTAACATGATTTTGAGGTACCTGGTAAGCCATTTCTTCGTCTCCGTCGACGTCTCTAATCCCGCACGCCTGCTCTTTAGGCGGTAAGGTTGGCATTGGCCCAGCTCCTTGGTAGAAATCATCCAGCTGTTTCAACCAACTCCTGCAGTTTTTGAGGTCGTGGCCTGCGGAGTTGTGGAGTGGACACCACCTCTTGCCCTCCTGCGGATTAGTTGATTTTTCTGGCTGGTCGGAATCCTGGCCACCAGAAGCAGTTTTACTTTTAAAAGAAGACTTATTACCTTTGGTCGAAGGTGGTTTCTCCGCGACTGCGACCTCACGGTACTGTCCAGAGCGGTTCCTCTTCGACTTTTTTGACTTCCCACCCGGTGAAGACTCCGGCTTTTTGCTTGAATCTTCTTTCCTGGCGTCCTTGAAGCCTGGTTGGGGCGGTAGGTCCCCCTTGTCAACCATTCGGTTCCATTCGACTGCCTCGGCTGCATCGGAGTATCGATCAGCCATATCGAACAGATCGGCCACTGATCGAGGAGGGTGGATAAGCAAGTCTTCAGTGAATCTCCGGTATCGAACGGCATGCTTAAATGCCCTGATTACGGAGCCATCAGATATGTTCGGGATGGTATTTCTTACCCTGACAAACCTCTTGACAAACTGCCGAAGTGTTTCGGTCGAAGTTTGCCGCAGTCTATGCAGGTCGTCCTCCTTACCTGGCTTTTGGTAACAGTTTTGGAAATTGCTGAGGATGGCATCGCATAGCATTTCCCAATTGTAGATGGAACCCTCAGGCTGATTAAACAACCAGGTTCTAGCCGGTCCTGCGAGGACTGTTGGCAGGTAGTTGGCCATGACCTTGTCATCGCCTCCTACTGCTTGGATGGCAGTAATATAGATCTGAAGGAACTCGGATGGGTTCTGAGTTCCATCAAACCTCTCAATGGCCCCTGGTCGAAACTTATCGGGCCAAACGACTGCTCGTAGGCCAGGCGAGAAAGCTTTGCAACCAACGTAAGGTCCGTGAACCGTCCTGCGACTTTCGGTTGGGTTTCGAGCAAACTCACGTAATGGCGAGGTTACTCGGGGTCCCAAATGAGAGTGAACGGGAACTCGATCCCCACTACGAGAGTCCTGCATTCGCCGGTATTTGTCCTGTCGGGACGGTACAGGCGGCGGGTAACTCCGCCGGCCAGAGCCAAAATGAGGACCATCTCGTTCACGGGAATGTGTCACTGAGCGGGAAGAGGCTGTTGGGGTCGCCTCGGATGCGACCTCGTCCAGTCTTTCCGCCAGGATCCTGAAAAAGGCCAGTCTCTGCGCATCCGTGACCGTAGGAGGAAAATTGCGCATGACTTCCGCGATAGATCGCAGTCGACCATGGGTACTTCTCCTAGGGGCACCAGGTGTTATTGTTTCTTCGTCCACTGGGAAATACTCCGGTGGTAAGGAAGGAGTCTGGTCACGTCTACGACCACGCGATCGTCGAGAAGAACTCGGGGCAGCATCGTAACGAGCCTGCGCATCTTGAAGAGCCTCTAGGGCAGTTCTGCGTAGTTCGTTGTTCTGTTGCTCGAGATCTTGCTCCTCCTTCTGTTTGCAATCTTGTTCTTCCCTGGCAGCCTGTTGATCGGGAGTTTCTTCCGACAACGCAGCAAACTGCCTAGGGAGAGAGGTCGCCGATGGGGAGAACATCTCGGTTTGTTCCGAGTCGGACTCGAAATCAAAGAGACGGTGGAGGTTATCAGGGTCGAACCTTCCTGGGCTAACTTCAGGGTCACCATCATATTTTCCCTCAGCGGGATCGTATGACGGGCCGGATTCATCACCTAGCACATTAAGAACCTCTGCGGGTTCTGACCTTGTGCCAGTTACCTCCTGGTCGATTAACATGACTTGGGGAGATGATTCGACCTGTGGAAGATTCCGGCCTTCGAGTTCTTCCATCGGAACAGGATCGCTTGGTGAAGGCATTGGTATATGGGCATAATCCTCGAGATCGAAATCATTCTCGGAATCATATGCTCCAGCCATGTTTCGGCGAACCTCCGAATTTCAATTAGGACGCCTTGAGAAAGGCCCCACGGTGGGCGCCAGCTGTCGACGATTCGGACTCGGGGTCCTCAGCCGAACTTATGCAGAATTTGTAATTGTGAGACCTTTCAAGATGACCCTCCGGGAAGGTATTCTGAACAATGGTGAACAGGAGCACAGAGAGTTTAGACAGGTTCGGGCCCTCGATGGTGGGAGTAATAGCCCTACGTCCTGTTGAGATTTCACTAAGTGTGGTAAAAGGTTTACAAAATGGAGGAAAAAGTCTTCACAGGCGAGGATTTTTCCTGTAAGGGTGTACAAGGAGAAGCTATAAGAAACTCGTAAGTGTTGTTTAATCTAAGCCGTAGACTTGGCTGTAACACCCCGATTTTTCCAAATCCTGGCCTGTCTTGTCCCTTTCTATTTCAGAATGAGATCCCTGTTGTGCCAGCAGCTTACCCCAAAAAGTTGGCAATCAAACTCTTGTCATTCATACCTTTTCACAAATCAGCCCTTTTCAGAAATTGTCAGAAGCCCAAAAAGACTAAAAGTCTCAGACCATCTCCAAACTTTGATCTGATTCAGTGAACACCTTCCTTTCACTATTCTGAACATTTTTCCCTTCTGAAAGACTTTCTAAATCTTACCCTAAACCTGAGTTTCGACCTTTGCCGTTTTTGAAACCCTAATTATCCTGTTTTACCCTAATTACTCTGTTTTCGGATTTTTGTCAAAACCCTCAAATCTTGTTCAATTTCACCAAATTTCCAGCCAGATGAGTCCCAGCATTTTAGTGTCACTCAGCTGCGAAATCAAAGTTCAATTTGGAACCCCAAATCTCCAGAATTGCAATCAGGTCCAAACTCCAAAGAAAGATCATCACAAATCAGTCCTTTTATTGAATTTAGGCCCCTGGCCGTGTCTCAGCAGAACCCGCCGCAGTGCATCGCCGTGTTCTTCGCCGCCGGTGAACCTCCTGCCGTGCCAACACATCAGCCACGTAGCTGACACCCGTGCGCACTCGTGGCACCGCCGTGGATGCCACCTCGGCCGCACCAGCACAACCAATTTCTTCCCCGCGCGCGAGCCCGTGAACCAGCAAGTCCAGCTTCGCCCGTTCGACACGTCTCGGCCACGCGTCAATGGAGCTTTCACTTCACCGTTCCCTCGCCGCTTGCGCCTGTGCCATCCACTGCCAAAAGCCTGCACCGCTGCACGCCAGTGCCTCACCATCATCGCCGGCACAAGTCCCCGCTGTGTCCGGTCGCTTCGCGGTCAAATTCGTCGCCGCTGTTCCCCAATTTGTCGACCAGAGGATTGCTCCAGCATCTTTAAATACCCCTCAGTGTATTGCTTCAGTTCCCAGCAACAGAAACCGACTAATTTCTCACTGCCGCCGAGTTCGCTTTCTTCTCCGGCGAGCAATTTCTGGAGCTCACGGTGCCAGCCCAATTCGTTGCACCATCCTTTAAACCGAAGCCACCGGTGAGTTCCTCTCTCCTCCCTCTCTATGTCATAGCAGCCAATTGCATCCTGGCGATCCCTAACGCCGGCAATCATCGGAAAAGCCCATTTGCCCTGTTTCCCCAATGCTGTTCGATTCATCCCAAATTGGCCTTCGTGTTAGTAGAGAAAAGGGATCAGTGAGCTTAGTAGAGCAAGCCTGTGGAATCAAAACCTTCAATTGTGCCCAAATCGAAGAAATCCCAATCTGGAAGTTCATCAGTTTGTTGGACCTCGTCGCCGAGCTTCTCCGGCCATCCTCCAGCAAAATTAACCCGTCCAGTAGCCTTGTTGTGCCCTAGAGATCATCCTCAAGCTTGGAATTGAGCTCATTCGCCTTGTATCAAAAATCCCCAATTTCAAAGTCGTCGTCTCCGGCACAGTTCACCGGAATTTGCTTCCCGGCCGATTCAGCCGACACCACTTTGTCCCTTAGCTTTGCCTCACCTCCCTGAGCATTTTCTTCCACTAGCTCGACATCTGGATCTGCCTAGATTGCGAGTTATGCCCTTGTCAAGCTCTTGTCCAGACCAATGTCTGTGCCGTGTCGCCACCGTGTTTGCTCACCGGATTTGGCCGCCCTCCGGCCACTTTCAGCCCTTGTTCCTGTTGAGTATCTTGTTCATGTTATCAAGGCCTACCTCCCAGACAAAGTTGTACATCAATTGGAGCCCTGGATCAAAGGTTAAGCTTTGCCCTAGTTTTTGGCAATGTCTGCACTATGTCAGTGCATGTCAGCCACTGGCATTAGCCTTGTTTGACCCCTTCTGGTTGAGCAATGGAAATGTCACTTTGTCCCCTAGATTCCTGGAGTTGTGTTCTACATCTTTCCCTTCTGTCACTTCTCCAGAAAACCATCCTAATACCAGTTTGAAGCTATGCCAAAGCCGTGAACTGAATGTCGACCCTTCGACGTTCAATCCTTTTTAGCCGTTTCTTCGACCAGAACCCTTGTGACCTTGCTCTAACCTTTTCCCCTGCATGCATGACTTATTTACTTAATATTTTCTATGGAAACTATTTTATGTATGCTTATGTAGCGTATGTGTTGTATTGCTTGTGTCCGCCGCAGAGCCCGAAGCTGAAGGAGCGGAAGAAGTCTTTGAAGATTCGTCCGAGTAATTAGACCTAGCAGTGCAAGGCAAGCCTCATTCCTTTGATCATGTCTCACCCAATATTTTCATATGAAGTATATTCACTGTTTCTTACTATGCATGCTTATTTGAGATACAAGTTATGTTTGAATGACATGAGTAGATATTACCTAATGAATCATGAAACCCTTTTGTTATTGAACCTTCTTATATATGCTTTTGTCACCCTAGGACTCATATACTGAATATCCACATTAAACTTGAAATGGTCAAATACATGAGAAGTTATAATGAAAACCGTTTTGTCAAGAAAACTGATAAAAAGGATCAGTAGTGAGGATTGGATTGTATGGAGAGGGTGCGGTGCGCACCAGGGAATGTGAATGCTCCTCACTATTGGTTCATAAGGACAAGAACCTTGTGCTGTGTCTCTATGCGAATTGTAAACGTACCAACCACTTGCCTGGTATGGGACAGGCACAACTTAGTAGCTTTTTGGTATTAGCAGTTCCCTGCATGGTTTGTCGGTCTGGTTTCTCGCGTGGAAACTGGTGGGCCGCAGTTCGGCCATGAGTGATGTGAGTTCAGAAAAATAATGAGAGGTAAAGGTGGAAAGAAGGAAGGCGCCCTACGCCTCAGATTAAGCCGTGCGCGGTTGTAATCTTGAATGGTCATATGTCTTGCGTGGACACAGACCAAGGCTATGTGTCTTGCGGGAACATAAGCAAGAGGCTAGGAAGTAAGGCAGTGGGGATGACCCACAACGGTACTTGAGACTTAATTGTCTATTTACCGGGCGGGGATACTGTTAATACTAAACTGCAAAAGCGTTGTGTGATCTCGGCCTTGTCACATGTGTATAAGTCACATGGAGCTGTACCGACATGAAAGCCGAGTGAACCAGTGGATTTAAAAAGAGGTACACCTTTGCAAAGTGTAAAAGAAGTATCAGATACTCTGTACTCCCAGGTTCAGGAGTCTTTTCGTAGTGGATGTTATCCATGGGTTATAGCACAAGTAATGATTTGGAATGTTTTCATAACATGAGTAAATAAAAGTGATGACTCATGGGAGACCATCACATAACGATTTCTAAAGTATAAATTAAGATTTTAAAGTATTACTTTTGGAAACTAAAAGTCTTTCTTTATGATTTTAGAGTGAAAATCTACTCTATTCTTATATATATATATATAACCAAAACCCCTTTTCTTGATCACTCCTCATCTATATACCTACATTTTTGTAACGAGACTTGCTGAGCATTGTGTAAAAACATGCTCACCCTTGCCTTTGCAAACAAATTCAGAAGAAGGATTTGAGAATCCCGATTCCCCTGGCCTTGAGCACCAAGAAGAGGAAAGAGCCTTTCCAGACGATTTGAGCTTCTAGGAGGGTCATGAGCCAAGTTGAGTCCGATGTGGAGGAAGCCCTTCCAGAGCCGCTGCAGAAGGAAGTGAAGACCCTTGTGGTTGCTTTTTGTGTTGTTTTTCTGTGTTCGGTACTTCAATACCGATTCTTGATTTTGAAAAACTCTCTACTTTTGTATCAACTTTAATTAGTGCCACCCTTGGCATTATGATATTGTAATAGTGGTCCTCGTGACCTTGTACTTGCTTTATCTACCAGCTTTATTATTTAAAGTGAATCCTGTTGTTGTGAGCTTGTGATGTACCTTTCTGTGCGCAATCTACCTGGGCGGTTGCCAAGGTGACCCTCAAATGGGGGTCTCACATTGGCTGTTTGAATGATCGAGATATCTTGTATCTTGATTATTCTTTTGAGTCTGGTTCTTCCGAAAAAATGTCTTCGGATCCCCCCTTGATTGATGCTCCATGCCATCCTTTTGTACTACTTGAAAGGGTGCCATGTGGAGGAAACTGCATCAATCGGTTGCACGGACGGTTGGATGCGGTTTTTGGAACTGCTCTTAACCTCCACGCAGGTTAAACATGTGTTATTCATGGATAACTGTACGTGTTAACCTTCTGACGGTCGATTCTCCACGTGTAGGAATCTTCGGGATACTTAGAATATCCTGTTGTATGGGCAACCGAATAGATAGATCCCAAATATCCTGATCGGCAGATGTTCTAACCGCGGGATATTGGCTGACCGCGCAATATCCCGAATGTGTAGTTCGCGTATAGCCTACGAACTTCTGACCGCGCAAGGCTTACGGTCTGACCGCCTAAAGCTGGAGATCACATAGTGAAGTCCTTCAGAACAACTTGAGCTCGTATCGCCAAATACACTCTTGATTCGAACCTGCCTTTAACCAGAAGTCCAATAGAAGTGGTCCGGGTGTCAATCCTCGTCACAGTGTTTCTGACCGGTAAGGAGATTTACTCACGCGTGAACGACATCAAAGTTGAGTTCGGTAAGCATTCTAAACCTCGAGAAAAAAATGTTTGGAAGAAGAGATCGATTCTCTGGGATCTACCGTACTGGGAGCACTTACAAGTTCGACATTACATTGACGTCATGCATGTAGAGAAAAATGTCTGTGACAGTTTGATTGGTTTGTTGTTGAACATTCCGGGAAAGACAAAGGATGGTGTGAAAGCTCGTCGTGACATGGTGGAAATGGGGATAAGGACTGAGCTTGCACCTTTAGAGAATGGAAAGCGTACATACCTCCCCCCGGCCTGCTACACGTTGTCCAAGAGCGAAAAAACAGAACTCTGTCGGTGCCTGCACGGTGTTAAAGTTCCATGTGGGTACTCCGCAAACTTGAAAAAACTTGTGTCTATGAAGGACCTAAGACTGGTTGGCATGAAGTCCCACGACTGTCATGTCTTGATGTCATAGATGCTTCCCATTGCTATCAGAGGCATTCTCCCAGTTAAAGTCAGAGAGACAATCACAAACCTATGTTATTTCTTCAACGCAATATCTTGCAAGGTAAGTACATGCACTCGTACTATAAGTTCACTACCTCCATTTGTGGAGCTTAATTAGAAGATTTTTCTGATATGAATATTTGGCGCAACTGTGTCCTCGTAGGTAATTGATCCCGATGGACTGGACGCTTTGCAACGCGACGTGGTTACAACTCTTTGTCAGCTCGAGATGTATTTCCCTCCATCCTTTTTTGATGTTATGGTCCATCTGATTGTTCACCTTATCAGAGAAATTAAGTTTTGTGGACCTGTGTGCCTGCGCTACATGTATCCATTTGAGAGATTTATGGGTGTATTGAAGGGATACGTAAGGACTCGTCGTCGACCCGAGGGGAGTATCATGGAAGGTTATGCCGCCAAGGAGGTGATTGAATTTTGCACAGATTATATGGCCGGGGTTGACCCAATTGGTGTTCCTAGGTCCCGACACGAGGGTAGGCTTGAGGGAATTGGAACGATTGGATTCAAAGCTATCGTCCCCGCTCGTGATGTGTACGCAAAATCACATTTTTGGGTCTTACAACACATGACGGAGGTCGAGCCATACATACACGAGCACAAGGTAATGTTACGGTCACAGAATCCTTCGAAGTCAGACGTTTGGGTAAGCAGAGAACATAACAGGAAATTTGCTGAGTGGATCCAAGGAAGAGTCATGCGAGCTGCAGAGGGCTCCGTAAGTGAAACTGTGACATGGTTGGCTAGAGGCCCAAGATTCACTGTAGGGACTTGGCAGGGGTACGACATCAATGGGTATTCATTTTACACAAGAGCTCAAGACGCCAAGAGTAGCACGCAATGTAGCGGAGTGACACTGTTTGCTATTTCCGAGGATGCCAGGTTAGTAAGGGCGCTGAACTCATATTACGGTGTTATTGACGAAATATGGGAGCTCGATTACGGATTACTTAAGATTCCCCTGTTTCGATGCCAATGGGTCGAAATCCCTCGAGGTGTTCAAGTTGACAGTTACGGGTTTACTCTCGTCGATCTTGGTAGAGTCGGACACCAAGACGATCCATTCATACTTGCAAAGCAAGCCACACAGGTATTCTACATCGTTGACCCGGCCAATCCAAACTTGCATGTTGTCCTCCACAGCAAGAGACGTATTGTTGGGGTCGAAGATGTTGTCGACGAAGAGGAGTATAACCAATTCGATGAAATACCTCCATTTTTAGAGGACATTCAATCTATCCGTACTGAAGATATCGACGAAACAACGTATCTGCGAGATGACCACGAAGAAGGATTATGGGTTGAGAACCATTGATGATTAATTTCTATTTCAGGGATAAATGCGAAGCAAACAGCCCACAAGTTCTGCAGCAAGGTGAGGAACTTATCATTAATACATCAGGCAGTACATTTTTCCTTAGAATTTAATGATAAGCTAGTTCACAGCATTAATACATCTCAATTGTACTCCACAGCATGAGTTCTAACATGTACAGTACCTTTATCCTTTAAATATTTAATTCTTCCCTTCAAATGGCACTTGCAAAAATCTCATCACGGCCTCTTCAAATTAAGTTCTGCAAAAATCCCTTTTTTCTGACGGTATTTTGTTATTTATACCGATAGAGAAGGACATCTTCTCTCAGGCACTTCAAAACGTTTTCTATCGGTATTGTTCTATTTTACCGTTAGAATAAATTCGTTAGTCTCACGGTATTTGTTGTCTGACGGTTTTTTCCTGTTTTTACCGATAGAAGAAGACTCTGCCGCTTTGAATTCTCAAACGTGTCGTCATGCGTCGCCTTGGAAACTCTATAAGTACCTCGCCATGCGTCGCGGTATTTTGTTGTTTTTCTAATTCTCGAACGGTTCGACTCCTCATCTTCTCTTTCACAATGGCAACCTCCATGGGATCGTCATCCACGCCCTCCCCGGTAAGAACTCTAAATCTCCTCGGTTTACCCCTGTACTGTTAATCCATGTTCAGTTCATTCTTGACCTGTTGATTTGCACAGGGAATGGTAGCCGTGGAAGACACTGCCAAAGTGAAGGCTGACCTGAGGGCCCTCCAGGAGGAGCACAAGCTCCTTACAGACAAGCACACACAGCTACGGCTTGACCTTGACGATCTCTTCCAGCGCATTAAGCGCATGAAGACGGATGGTGACAATGCTAGGGCGAGGACGAGGCGTCTTCGCGAGGAGAAGAAAGCCGCAGATATGACCATCGCTGGCTGCGGTTTGACTATGAAGGATACCATAGCGAAGCTGAGGGAGGTCGCAGGCCTTCTCGACGCGGTAGTAGTTGATCCTAGGGACAACTTGTCGCTAGAGGAGTCCTGCGTCCTGGCTGCAAGTCTAACTGACTCTATTCTACATGCAGCCAGGGCTAAGACCACCCCTTGACCTAGCATTTTGGGTTTTATTTTTTTTTGTAAGTGATAAAACAACAATGAATGAACAATTTCTTTTTATGTCAATTTTCTAATTTTCCAGCTATCTTCCCTCTTTCTTTAACATTCTGCAGCTTTCAACCACGGTCTGTTTGATGTTAAATTGTGTACCTTTTCATTACTCTGACGGTATTTTGTTGTTTTTACCGATAGAAAAAGGGAACACAAATCTCAAGCACTTAATCAAATAAATTTTCTGGGGAAAATTGGGCTCACGGGATTTTTTTGTTTATACCGATAGAAAAGGGCACCTTTTCATTACTCTCACGGTATTTTGTTGTTTTTACCGATAGAAAAATGGCACCCAATACTATAATCTCAAGCACTTTAAAAAAATTTTCTGTGGAAAATTGGTCTCACGGGATTTTATTGTTTATACCGATAGAAAAATGCATCCACTAATTCAAATATTTTTCCGGGAAATTTACTTTTTCTATCGGTATTATTTTGTTGTTTCGATAGAAAATTACATAAGTCTATCGGTATCATTTTGTTATACCGATAGAAAAGTTCCTCCGCTACTTTATTACTCGTACACGGCCCTTTAGTTTCCCTCCACTCGAACAGTTCCACCTTAGAGCACTGCGTCTCTTCGAGAGCGAAGAAAACCCCAACCTCCGCCGTGACCACTCACTTCCTCTCTCCCACACGACGATCGCCGGCTGGACACTGGTTCGTCACTGCCACCGGTTCTTATTTTCGTCCTTCGCCCGCCGCTGCTGCGTTCTACACCGCCTCTCCATCACCAGAACTGATCGCCGCCGTAAATACCCTAATTCGTCGTTCTATTTCCAGCATCTTCTTTATTTGATCCCAGTGTTTTGCACGCACTAATTCTTTGAGTTTTGCAATTACACTAGGGTTCCCTATTGTGTTGGCTTATGTACATTCCGCAGGCAATGTTGATTTTAATTAGGGTTTACATAATATGTTCTAGTGCTGTAATGAACCTGTTTTGAGATTTTAACTTCTCTATACTGCTGTATGTGTGATCAATTGTATCCAACTGCCATGTAATGCAGATTATATGTTGGAGGTGTTCTTACACATATTCTATCGGCAGCTCATGTGTTTACCGATAGAAAATTTTTCTGCACAAGTAGTAAAACTTAATTTGGATCTGGAAGGACATGAGCCATGCAATGTACTAGTTTGGCTGGGAATTTTTACTCACTTCGTATGAATATATGGCAATGTGGATGGGTCTTCGATGTATATGTTTCAAATGCCTATATACATGACTTTTCCCAACCTAATAGCTGTGAAGTCCTGATGACTCACATACAGGCTAGGCTAAAGATTATGCACAGTGGCACTTAGATGCTTGTGTGCATATTTACGTGTGAAATAATAATGCTGGCCCATGAATATTAGTGTAGCAAATCATCGAGAATGTTATGTGATGACAGTGAATGGTGGCTTGTCAACAAAATTCCATATGTAGAGAACATTGTTATGTTCTATCGGTATCTCACGTGTTTGCCGATAGAAAAATTGTCTTGTGTAGAGGTAATTGTTATGGTCTATCGGCAGCTCATATGTTTACCGATAGAAAATATTTCTGAAGAGTTCAGTAAGTAATTTATGCATGTCTTTCTTTTTGTATTATTTTCCCTTTTGCCGCCCTAGTTAGTCTCCAGTCCTGGGCTGAGTTATGGAACTCCAAGGCGAATTAATTGCCATATATATGGTTTGTTGAAGGTTTTGTAGGGGAAGACATGTCGTCGTCTTCATCGGATGGTACTAGTGGTTCGACTAGGGCCAACCCCATCGTAACTACTGAAGATGGGGCTGTTACATCCCAACGCAAGAGGGTGGGGCGAGGCGCGACAACGTTGGGGCGTTTGGCCAAACGCACGGATCTTTCTTGTGAGTTCAACCAATTTGGGAGGCCGATTGGAAAGAATGCTGGGAAGTACGCGGCCTACGTTGGGCTGTTGGCGAAAGAAAGGGTGAAGATCACCGTCCAGAGCTGGAAGGACGTGACGGCGGACGAGAGGGATAGGTTGTGGGCGGAAGTGAAGGTTAAATGAACTGAAATCACTGAACTCTTTCGTATTCACGTTCTCTTGGCTTATACTAAAGTTTAACTAACTCGTGATTAATTGTATGCATTTTTCGGAAACAGGCTAAGTGGAACATCCCCGACAATACACCTAGGACTGCCTGCTTGAAGGACATGAACGGAACATGGAAAACCTTTAAGAGCTGGCTCGTCAGTAACTTCCTCGCTGCGGGGAAATCTCCTTGCGAGAAGTACCCCTTCATATCGGAGGAGGTATGGGAGGAATTCACCAAGCAGAAGGGGACTGAGGAGTTCAAGGCCCTTAGCGAGAAGAATAGGGCGATCCAGAAGAGGAACGACCACCCGCATCGGCTCGGATCCCGGGGCTATGCGGGGAAGGAGGAACAGTGGAAGAAGGAAGACGAACAAAATCCTGTCATCGACACCCCTAAGTTGCCGCTCTCCGAGATCCGGGATGAGAGGTGCAAGCGATGGTGGAGGGGGAGGGGGTCCGTGTCATCCACGGGGTCTGTGCAGTTCGCAACCCCTGGGGACGCCGACGTTGTGAGGCGAATGGTAAGTTGGCTAACCTCATAAACTGTGTGCGCACAAGTGTATATAAGGCAATTTGTCTCACAAGGTACCTTCAAATGTAACAGATCTCTTTTGAGAAGGAGGCAGCGGAGGGATTGTTTACCCCGCAGAGGGAGAACGACATCCTCACCCGGGCTCTAGGAAATAAGGAGCATCCCGGGCGGACACGGGCCGTGGGAGCCATTGTGTCGTGGAAGGCCGGTTTCATAGATCCGGCTCCACCGAGGAAGAAGGCCCGCACCTGGAAGGAAAAGGAAGATGACCTCTCCGATAAGATACGGGCTGAGGTACGGGAGGAGATACGGGCGGAGATGCGGGCTGAGATACGGGCTGAGGTACAGTCTGAGGTGCAGACCGAGGTCGCACAAATGAGGGAAGAGTTTGCATGGTTGAGAGAAGCATTGCTGGCCAAGAGTGCAGATGCGGATCCCTAGGACGACAGTACCCCGCGGGGTCGGATAAGCAGTTGCGCTTCGAAGGTACTCGCGGATCCAGTGGATCTACTTGAGATACTGCAAGCCTTCATCTGTGCACTTAAGTTGATGCAAGCCTTCATCTGTGCACTTAATTGTTACAAATTTGCAGGGGCCGGAGGGCTGCATCCTACAGAATCACGTAGGCGCCGGGCAGGAAGTGGTTGGACACGGCTTCGTATATCCGTCTGGGCCGGATGTCCGGGTCCACTGTGTACCTCTGCGGTTGGGTTTCGCAAAGGTACAGGTGGACATGGCCATGCCGGGCTACAACGATTCTCCGTTGCCACTCCCAACAGAGGAACTGCAGACACTTGCTGAGGCAGTGGGCTCCTACGTACAGTGGCCCAAGAAGTGTCTTGTAATACAACCGGTAAATCCTACACATTTTAGATTACATCCTACTCAGTACACTCAACTTGCATAATCTAACATACGTGCTCATTAATTGAAGTGGCCTGCCGCGGGGCTACCAGGGGACTGCGCCCCCAGCTCGGGGCATGAGGGCCGATCTCGTGCGAACCTGGACACATCAAAGACGGCCTCGACCCCACCCAGCGCATCCACGCCTCCACCTCGGAAGAAAGCCGCCATCACCTCGCCCTTGCCTTCGAAGGTACGCGCTCAGTCCCCGGCAAAAGGCAAGGGCGGCAAAGGCAAGGGCAAAGGGCGACAGGGACTGCCGCGGACGTTCACGAACGCGCTCCCACTCCTGTCGGAGGCATCTTTGCGGAAATTGGATCGATCAACCAGAGACCTCCACGACTGGTACCTACATCGAGCTCGGCGCAGCCTGAACTTCTTAGTTCCCTACAGGCCTGGGCAGTTCCACCGTGAGCCCGGGACTATATCCGTGGCACACGAGGATCTGTTCGACCTCTACAACTGGCGGGAGCTCGATATGTCCATCATACGGACTGGAGTCCTGTGAGTTTGCTGATGCTATGTATTGCTGTTTTCTAACTCTGTTTGCTAACTCTGCATTAATGTTGCAGTTCATTTGAATACTGAGTTACTTTCTTTGAAATTAATATTAATCTCGTCCTTCGCATGCAGGTGCATGTACAGGCTAGCATCGGAGGCTGCGCGTGACAAGGTGGGTTTCCTCGACCCAGAGAAAATAAGCCTCACGATGCTAGAGCAGGACGCTGCGCACGCTGAGCAGTACATATCCAGCGCGTTGATGGCGCAGCAGGACAGGGACTTCATTCTGGTGCCTTACCACCAAAGGTTAGTGCATTTCGTACTAATTTAACTCAATCTTGTATGTTACACCTGAGATGTACTTTGAGCGAGCGGTCCTCTTTTACGTACAATGCAGGGGCCACTGGATCCTCATCGTGATCTGTCCGCCGAGGAACGAGGTGTACTACCTCGATTCGATGCGTGACAGATTATCGATGGAATATGTGCTCAAGGGGAATATGTGCTCAAGGGGAATATGGAGGCGTAAGTAATTTATATGTTTGATTTATATTTTGACCTCACTAGCTAATGATAATACATTAACTGGCAATACTAACTGAAATGCAGGGCTTTTGATAAATATGTGTCCGCTGGAGGGAGGCATGCCGCACCGCAGGGCTCCGTACTAGCTTGGAAAGAATATGAGGTACTCACGAGACTTTTTGTTTATGCTTAATTAGTTTATGGAAACAATATATAGCTAACATGTCTTCGCATATGCAATTATCTCAGTGCCATCAGCAGCCGCAATCGTGGGAATGCGGGTTTTATGTGCTGCGCTACATGTACGACCTAGTGCGGACAAACTTTTCCCGATTCCCCCAGGTAAGCATCGATAGCTAACTCAAATTTCAAAAATGGGTGTCACGTTCTAAATTAGGATCGAAGTTAGTTACTCAGTATGCACACATGCTTGCAAATCGCCATGTCGAAAGAGCAATATGAAAATGCAAAGATTATATATCTTCGACAAATCTGGGCACAATATGTCATGGAGGAAGTAGCGCCCAACCATCTAGCATGACAATTTTCTCCTTTTCGTGTACTCTGCATAGACTGTTCATATACATGTGAATAAATATATATATGTGAATAAATGTCCACATTGGATTGCAATCTGTATTTGTTCATACATATGTGAATAAATGTGAATAACTGCCTAATGTGTCAATTTCTTCTGTGAATTTACCTTGCATCTGTACTGTATTGTGTATCCAATCTATACTGTATTGCATCTGTACTGTATATGTGAATGTACTGTATTGTGAATGCAAATAAAGTACTGTATATGTGAATGCTCTATTGGTAAATTCATCAACAACCGAGAGACTACTGTACTTTTTTCTATCGGTACAATCAAAATTAACCGTTAGAAGAGTGTGACCTTTCCTGCCGGTGAACTCATACATATCCGATAGAGTACTAAGCTTTTTTCTGTCGGTAATATTGTAATTAACCATTAGAATAGTGGTACTTTTCCAACCGCTGACGACGAGTTTTCTATCGGTACACTCCTAATATGCCGATAGAATATTATGATTTTTTCTGTCGGTAATCTTGTAGTTAACCGTTAGAATAGTGGTACTTTTCAAACCGCTAGCGACGAGTTTTCTATCGGTAAACTTGTAATATGCCGATAGAATAGTATGATTTTTTCTGTCGGTAATCTTGTAATTAACCGTTAGAATAATGGTACTTTCCCTGCCGCTGGACGTAAGACTACGACGGATTTTCTATCGGTAGATTCATAATATGCCGATAGAATAGTGAACTTCTTCTGTCGGTTATTTACCGATAGAAAATGTCCATTCTTGTTCTATCGTGTCTATCTCTATCGGTACAAAAACCGATAGTAGAAGGGTATTTTTTACCGATAGAAGACTGCATTTCTGTACTATTGCTGGGATCTGGGCTTTACCTCCTTGTCTTGTGCATTTGCTCAACCTTTTATACTGGTCGAAAGGGCGCCAATGCACAACGGCTTCGAACAGTTGCTCGGGTGCAGTTTTGATAACCGCACTTAACTTCCACGCAGGCTTAACACGTGCAATTAAGAGATAACCGCACATATTAACCTCCTGGCAGTTGTCTTCATACGTGGAAGAATCTTTGGGATCCTCGGGATATGCTCGTACAGAGTGCTAAGCAATTCCCAGGTCACTTAGGTCGAGAGTAGTCCCCGACTCTCTGACCGCGCATCGTCTGCAGCCTTCTGACCACGCACCGTCTGCGGACTCCTGACCGCGCATAGCCTGCGACCTTGTGATCGCACACTGTATGCGATCTTATGATCGCGCAAAGCCTACGAGCATGTGTCTGTGCTTCTCAAGTCGTCTGAGATCATAGCAACGGACCTCTAGACACTTTTCTGGTTCGAATCTGTCCTGAACTAAGCGTGCATTTACTCCGAACTAGCTCGGGTAACAATCCTCGTCAGCTAACCCCCAAATTTGAAGAAAATGAAAAGACATATTTACTTCAAATTTTACTCCTGCATCGGATAAGTAACCCGACGCTTCAACTCCTCCACTCAGTGGCGCACTAAGTGTGGCGGTTTATTTCCCGAGACGTGTTCTGGGTTGTTTTTGGCAGGTAATGATGGCGCCGCGGAATTGTCTTTTAACCTGGGATAAAACTGTAAATGTTTTAAGAAATCGAGGCATTCGAAAAACGAACCGTCACCCCTAGGGGCTATAAATACTGAAGCCTCTTAGCCCTAAAACTTCACAAATTTTTTCCCGGCTAAGTCTTTTGCAAAGCTACCTTTCCCTCTCTTCTGTTTCCACCTCAATGGCAGATCATGGCTCCAAAACCATCATTGAGATTGAGAGTGATGAAGAGGAAGTGACACTTGGATTCGACCAGGACTTCCAGAAAGTAAGTCTTCTCTGGAACCCCTAGTTCAACTTGCCATTTATGTTCTGATCATTTTCAAAATTCTTTTTTGGAAATTACAGATGACCGAAGATCTGGTTCCTGCAGGGAAGAAACCCAAGGTTGACGAGGGATCTTCCAACGGCACAAGGGTTAGGAATGCATCATTGCTCTCTCTTCCTTTGGCCCTGTAGTCCTTCCTGTCCATGCAACTCGGCAGGTCAAACCTTCATCTCCACCTTTAGAGGTCCATAATAATCCTTCAAAGCCTTCTTCTCAGCTTTCTCCATTGCGATCAAGCGATCCCCATCTTTTGATGGATTATCAATTTTCTGGTAGGAAGGTTGCATTCCCGTGACTAGATAATCCTCAGCTTGTGTTGGGTGAGCAATCTTTTCGTGGGAAAGTTGCACTTCCTCGACCTGACAGTTCCCAACTTTTGTCGGGTGATCTACTTTCTGGGGGGAAATACTTCATCCTCTCACTTGCGAGGATTGGTAATTATTTTCATCTTTTCTGCTGGTCATTTCATCTTGTAAAACTAACCCTTTTATGCACAGGAGATGAAAATTGTCAGAGCCCCCAGCGACCAGCCTACTGAGATCCTACCTCTTTCCCTCGAACAGACTCTCCAAAAGGAGAAAGAGGTTCTAGAGAAGAAGACCGAAGAGATGTCTTCGGCCATTCTGCACCTAGCAGAATGTTTTGACAGATCTCGCGAAGAGGCGCACCAATTCTGCTTGGAGAGGGACTATGCTCAGCAACAACGAGAACTCTCCGATTCGATCAGAAATGGTAGTGCTTCTCTGATTAGGGATGATATAGATAGGCTTAGAGTACTTTCTAGTTCTCTTGGGGCAGTCAGTGTAGATCCTACTAACGCCAATATGTCCTTAGGAGAACTTTGTAAACTTCTCTCGAATCAGGTCGATGCTCTGGTCGCCTGTATCCCTTTTGTATGCAAGGATTGCCAGAAATGAAAATTTCTTTTACCTTATATAACTTGCCTTCTCAAGAAGAATTACGCAAGAATTAATTTGAATTAAAATTCTTGACAATATCTGTGCAAAAACATGGTCACAAAGAATGTCTTCACGACCAAACAACACAGGTAAATCCGAAGTAACAAATCTTTCGATCAGAAACGCATTAATGTGTTACACCGCGGCCAGTACTGGTACTACGATCAGAACTAGAACCGCGATCAGAATTGAAGTCACGATCAGAACCGAAGTCACGATCAGAACTGAAGTCGTGATAACATAATGCCTTGATCGGATGATAACCGTCTATATTGCAATTACCTCCTTGCAGCGATCACAGAATAGCATTGCGATCAACATGCAAATTTTGAAGCGATCACAGAAACGCATTGTGATCAATACATGAAAATTAACTTACAAAAGACATGAAGGATAACTTCTTCTGAAAATCTTTGCAAAATTTTCATGTTCTTATGTGCACCCTAGCCCCCGAATTCGAAACGGAAATTAAAAAATATATTTTGTTTCGGATTCACTGTAGGGAGTGCATAACTGGTTTCAAGAGGGAAGGCACCCATTATGGGAAATGAATAAAGTATTCCACGAAGGGTTGCCTCGGGCATATAAAAGGAGAAGGTAGCTTCCTGAGGAAGCCACACAACCAGAAATCCTTCACTTTCCTTAGAGCTTCCGCCGCACAAAAACCCTCTTTTGCATTCCTCATCTCCATCGCCTCCAAAGTCACCACCTTTCCTCTCAATCCTTTATAAGAAATGGCATCCTGGAGCCAATCCGTCCACCACACGGAAGAGAGTCTGGTGGCATTAGAGAAGGAAGAGATTCTCCCTCCGCGGCTGCTGATCAACTGGCGGCCCGCGGAGAAAGATCAAGAAACCCTAATCGTCCAAAAGGGTGAGTTGGTGGTCTTCGAGGAGTACCTGCGTTGCGGGTTCTGATTCCCCGAGAGCCAGTTCTTGAAGGGAATCTTGTAGCATTATGGGTTGGAGTTGGTGAATCTCCACCCAAATACTGTTCTTATCTTGGTGATCTTCCAGCACTTGTGCGAAGCCTTCGTCGGAGTGCTCCCAAGCGTGCAGCTCTTCCGACGCTTTTATTATTCGGCATGGTCGAAGAGTGCTAATGCCGCCGGATGCATATACTTCCGGATAAGGGAGAAGAAAGAGTACCCCTTCCCATCCCTCCGAGATTCTGTACACGGGTGGTACCAGAAGTGGTTTTACTGCACCCCTCCATCAGAGAGCGGACTGTGGTTCGAGAACTCTCGACCGGAGAAGTCCAGTGAGTTGGACTCCCTTCCTGCTCTGAGCGCAGAGCAGAAAAAGTAGGCCCAAGTCATTCTTCACTTAGTCCAGCAAGGGCTGACTGCGCGTGACATTATACGCGACTTTGTGAAGAATCGGATAAGCCCCCTGCATGAAAGGGCTCATGCGGCTTGGGAAATCTAGTCCATGGCGGATAGCACCTTGGACTACAATAACGGTATGTCTTCTAGTCAACAAAACATACATTTTTACTGGAAAAATGTCGTATTTGTTAACATGCTTGTTTGTGACGCAGCCCTACCTTTGTCCAAGATTGAAAAGCGGACAAATTATCTCCTCAAGGGGTACAAAGCCCCTGTAGAGGGAGTCAAGGGATCGCCTCCCCCCCAGAGCCTAATCAATGCTGGCGACGATCTCAAACAGGAGCGCCGAAAGGTATGCCCTTTCTTATCGAGCTCTGTTGTAGACCATTCACCTGTCCTGTATTAACAAGATCATTTGGAATGACATAGCTTCTGGGAAAGTTCGCTGAGACGACGAGTCCAAGCGAGGACGTTGGTTTTTTGGGGAGACCAGCTACGAAGAGGGTGAAGAGTATCTCTTTGAAGCGCACGGAGAAGGAACCTGCTCCCAAGAAGTCCAAGAAGATTCTGGGAGAGGCCTCCTCGCAAAAGAAACCCCTTACCGCGAAAAGGACTGCGGTAAGATATTCAGTGCCTCCTATAACCCCAGGTACGAGCAGGAATTGTCGTGGTATTACGAATACCACGGTAGGTTTTGTGGACGATCCTAGTGAAGAAAATATGACGCGAGCTGACCGGGTGATCGGTCCTCTCCCGTCGGGCAAGCACAACAAATGACACGAGGGTTTATACAGGTTCGGGCCTCAGTGGAGACCCTAGTCCTGTCAGCGTGCTCCCAACCGGAGTTGGCTAGGGGAGCTCTAGCGGGGGAGAGATGGCTCCGGAGCACACTTATGAGATTGTCTATTCCAAGTAATAATGAATAACTTGTGTTTTACATGAGGTGTACAAGGGCTTATATAGCCCCAAAAGAAGCAAAAAGACTAAACTACCCCGCCTGCCACTGTTGGATCGAGGGGTAGCAACGTCCTTCTTCCAGCCAGGGCCCTCGAATGCTTGACAGGTGTCCGCTGATTCCCGAGGTGCTTCTCGCGTGACCTTCACATTACCCGGGACTGGAGACCTCTGTCTCCGGACGGACGGTGCCACCGGGGACTTTGTCCCCGGGCAAATGGCGGCGCCCGGGATAGCCACTGGGGGCTTCGTCCCCGGGCAAATGGCGGCACCTGGGACAGCCACTGGGGGCTTCGTCCCTGGGCAAATGGCAGCGAATGGAACAGCCTCATACTTGGACTTAGTCTTGCGGAGATTTCCCCCAATAGCAGCCCCCCATGCCCTCTGGGGACGAAGCTCGAGTCCCCGGAGGGGATGGTTCATGTCACCGGGAAAATCCACGGGACAAGCTACCGGAGCCGTGACGCTTCGATTCCCGCACCGCGTGTTCATTAATGTCGTCTCGATGGGGTGCGCCGTTCGGCCATAATGGCCGCTCGCGGTTCGAACCGACGACGCCTCATTTCGTGCGCCAGTCCCTTCGTTTCCCGCACACTGTTTGAATTTCAATGGCACGGATGCACCACGAAGGGCCACGTGGTGCCCATAGGGGCCGCGTTTGGCCCCTATAAATAGGGCCTCGGGGGGCCCAGAGAACTCATTCCAACCTTCAAACTCCCTTAGAGCCCTTAGCTCTCCCGGAAGCTTAGTCTCCGGAACCCCTAAGTCCCCCCTTTTTCCAAAGCCTAAGCCACCGGAAAAGTTAGATGGGACCCAAGGGCCGTGCCAAGGCCGTAGAGGTGCCACCGGAGGAAGTCACCGCAGACTTCCTCTGGGCCTCCGAGTTTACGACCGGGGACCTGGAGTCCCTGGTCGACCGGGGGGTAGTCGCGGACGAGGACGTCCGGATCCCCGCGAAGAAGGATGGAGCCCCCCGCCCCAGGCCCGAGGAAGTAGTGGCCTTCGAGGCTTTCCCCGAGGCCGGGCTCCGGCTCCTAGTGGATCCATTGCTCCGGGAGTTTCTGAAGGAGTATGGGGTGGCGCTAAACCACCTCACGCCGAACGCGTTTGTCCGAATGGGCCTATTCATTTGACTCTTTGAGACGGCCACCGGACGGGAGCCCACGCTCCGGTTGTTCCGGTACTTCTACGAACCGGCGGCGAGGAGCTCCCAGCTGGTGAAGGGAGGACTAAAGTCTCCCTTTGGCTCAGTGATGATTCAGCTGCTGCCATCCCGGGTAGCTGAGTACCCGATGGCGGCCTCCCGGGACCACTGGGGGGACTGGACCCGGAGGTGGTTCTACCTCCGGGTCCGGGACGACGAGGTGGTGTACTCCCCGGAGCCCCCCACCTACAGCCGGTCGTCCGCCCCCAAGCCCCCGGTGTGGACGGAGGAGGAGCTAAAGCTCCTCAGCAATGTCGTAGGCTCCCGGGGCATCCGCTCTATGCGGGACACTACCGAGGAGATGACACTCTTGAAGATCTCCCCCTTCTCGCACGGGAGGAGGGGGATCGGGATGTGCCCGGCCCAGCGGCCCCCGCAGAAGCCGATGACCCGACATAAGTTCCTGGTTACCTTGCTCGTTTTCCTTTTGCGTAATTTTCTAACTCTTACCTTTCGCAGTCCGGCTGTACCCGGCTGCCCGGGAGAAGGCGGAGAACCTCCTCAAGAGGTACTACGCCGACGAGCACGAACGCATCATGCGCATCATGGGGGAGGGCCCTCCCCGGAACCTGGTGGGCGAGGCCTTCGGGCTAAGGCTAACGGCGAGAAAGCTCCTCCCCACCCCCGGTTCCCACAAGAGGGGAAAGGAGGCCACCAGGGGCTCTGAGCCGAAGAAGGCCAAGACTTAGAAAGCCCCCGGTCCATCGACGACGCCGGGCTCCACGCCTGTGAAGGCCCGGAACGCAACTCCCGGGTCAGGGCGCGCGCGGGCGCCACCCCGGAAGGAAGTGACGCCCCCTCCCCCGGAGAGCCCCGGAGAGGCACGGGGGAAGGGACCAGCAAACGACGGGGTGGGGGGGTCCGATTCCGCGGATTACGCCCCCTCGCCACCTTCGGCGATAGCTCTCCCGGCGGCTCCGATGCTACCGAAGCCGGAGAGGCCGGAGGTCCGATTCGCGGAGGCTTCCCCTCCGCGCGTCGAGTGGCCAGTGGACGAGGGGGGAAGCCCCTCGGTCCACAAGGCTCCCTCGATGACGGAGGTCCCGGGGGCCCCGCGGCCTGGAAAAGGGTAGGGGCCCCTGATCCCTCCCCGGGGAGGGACCCCTTCCGAAAGCTCTTTGGCCACCTCCTCTTCGGCGGCCACTTCCTCGGTGGCCAAGACGCCAGCCACCACCACCCTGGTCCACATCACCCTGGCGACTCATACGCGGGGGCCCGTCGTCGGCCGTGACCGGTCCGGCGCCGGGAGGGAGACCCCCCTGCTATCCGCAGGGGAGATCGACCGGTATGCGGAGAGCCTATAGACCCAGAAGATCCAGGACTACGTCTAGCAAGGGACATTCTGCGAGCACTTCGGGGAGCTTCAATCTCTCTAGATCCAGGTACTTCCCCGTGCCGGTGGGTGGTTTCCTTCGGCGCTCTCAACTTGGATTTTTTCTAACTCTTGAGCTTGTAGGTGGCGGCCATCACCTGGGGGATTGAGATGCGCTTTGGCTGGGCACTGAAGGAAGCGGAGGAGAAGGCCGCCGCCTACCTGGAGTAGAGAGACGATGCCCTCTGGGAGCTTGCCCCGGTCCGGGCCCAAATCCACGCCTCCGAAACCGCCAACGACCAGCTCCGGAGGGAGGCCAAGGCGAAGGAGGACGCCCTCCGGGAGCTCGAGGGCTCAAGCGTACGGGCGGTGACGGACGTGGGCCGCTCTGTTCGCTCAGCCCTCGAGGGGCTTGGTGTGAGGTTAGGCTCGGGGAGCAACTCCGAGGCACCCCCGGCGACACTCACGGAGGCTGTGCGTTTTCTCAACGCACAAGTCTCCGTGATCCCGGAGGCCGTTGATGCCCGGGTGTGAGGCCGAGCGATCCCCGTGGTGGCTGCCGCGGCTAGGCTTGTGGAGCACCGGGGGGTGGGCGCCCGGGAAATCGGGGGCCGAATCCCCTGGAGCTTCCCGGAGTTCTTTGAGCCCTCACGGTGAGAGATGGAGCAGCTCGCCTAGAGCTTCTACGACCGGATAATCCGGGCGCGATTTCCGGCGCCGGCGCCTCTGGGAGCAGATGCAACGGGTCCGGCGGGAGCCTCCGGGGGGAGGACGCCGACAAACAAGTATGAGCCTCCCCCCGGGCCTTTAGATAGGGCCCCTTTTTGTTTTTAGGTTTTTTGTTCCCGGTAGTTTCTTAGAGGAAGCCCCAGACACTTGTACAAAGACATTTTGATGCAATAGAAATTGAAATTTTTTCCAAGTCTAAATGAATGAAATGCACCAGGTTTCCCGGGAGGTCACTCCCAGGCGAAGGTCCTGGAGAGACTCCCCGTGGGCGAGGCCTTTGAGCGCCGACGGGTGCCACCCGGGGGATGCCCAGGCCGCCTTAATTTTGTTAAGTCTCTTCTCCGAGGGACGCAGCGGGGGCGTTGCCCGGGAGCCAATCCAGTTGCGGTGGCATCCGGAGTGGCACCTGGAAAATTTCGATAATCATCGCACTAAACTACCCCCTCCGCGACCGGGGTCCTAGATGGTTCCCCCGCTTCAAAGACTTCCACCGGCGGGCTAGGAGTATTGGCCCGAGGACCTGCTCTAGGAGGCCCAGCGTCGCATACGCGGCTTGTACCAGGACCTGGCCCGGGAGATATCAGAAGGTCTCCGGGATTATTAGACGTAGGAACTTTAGGACGTAGGGACTTTCCGGGTTGTATCGTATCCGATGTAATGATGCCCACCGAAGGGGGAAGATGTCCTCCGGTTGAATGATCTTCAATAAAGCTAAGTGTTTGGTTGATAGAGCTAAGTTTTGCTCGTGTTTATCTTAGATGGTCTGGAACGGTGTGATTCCTGGGCGCTCCTTATCCCCCCCTCCACAGTGGGCCGGGGGCTAGCTCCGCGCGCTGTGGGGGTGACAAAGCTCCCGGGACAAAGACCCATTAAGAATTTTTCCAAGTTTAAAAATTTTTGGGGACAATTTTTCCGGGACAACTCTCTGGTCGCCGTGAAAACGGGGAGCCGGGAGCGAGGTCTCCGGGATAAATATCAGAATTCCGAAATTCCGAGGAATTCTCCCCGGGTGGAAATCTTCCGGTCACCGTGAAAACGGGGAACCGGGTGTCTTCCGGGAGGCCCAATATGTCCGGGAATTTTTCGGGAGAAAACCCTCTTGTCGCCGTGAAAACAGAGAGCCAGGAATGAGACCTCCGGGGAAAACATCCAAGAAAATCCAAGGCGAAATTCCCGGGGATAATTTTTCCAGGAGACAACACTCCGGTCGCCGTGGAAACGGGGAGCCGGGAACGAGATCCCCAAGAAAGGATATCCGAGAATTCCGTCTCACTGAGGAGACAATCGACTCCCGGAGGAGGATGCGCCCGATGACGGGTCTGAGTGTTTGGGTAGGGGACTAGTCTCCCAAATTGACTTGTTACCACGGTCCTTGAGGACCGGGTTGCCGCTTACACCCTCAGTCCACAATGGGTGATCGTAAGCCGCCCTACGGGAGTGGGACTCCCGTTGTAGGGACTTGTTGGGTCGTGATAGCCTACTTCCTCAAGGGGAGGGCATCCTCGTTGAGAGGGCATCCTCACAGGGAGGGCATCCCCGTGAGAGACGGTAATGTAAAAACCTGTATTGAGACAGTCTGAAGAGAAGTTGTATTGACAACAAACCGAAGTACAACGCCTCCCCCCGCAAAATCGCGATGGGGAAGGGAACAGTGATTACAATGTCCCCTCCCGGCGTAATCGCTTCGGGGGAGGGGATGGTGAGTGCAATGTCCCCCTCCCCTTCTGGCGTGATCGCTCCGGGGGAGGGGACGAGCCCGTAGGCTAGAAATAGAACTTGCGAAGTAAACGCACGCTCCACGTATGCTTCAGCTCCTGCTCTTGAAGGTTAGAGAGCTTGTAAGCCCCCGAGCCCAGGACTGCCGAGATCCTGTAGGGGCCCTCCCACTTGGGGGAGAGCTTGCCCTGGGCTTGGGAGTCCGTGACGCATTTGAGGACAACGTCCCCGAGGCGAAAAGCCCTCTCGCGCACGTGTTGGTTGTATGCGCGCGCCATTTCGCGCTTGTAGATGGCGTGGCGGAGGAGCGCTCGGTCGCGTTCCTCCTCCATGAGATCGACCTCCAGTCATTGATTCGCCTCATTGGCTTGGTATGCCGCGGTCGTAGCTCAGTCTAGGAGCTCGACTCGCAGCGATAGGAAGCCAATCTCCGGGGGTATGACTGCCTCAGTCCCGTATACCAGGGAGAAGGGAGTACGTCCCGTCGCCCGGCTCAGAGTCGTGCACATGGAGCAGAGGATGCTAGGGAGCTCCTCTGCCCATGCCCCTCGCTTGGAAGCGGCTTGCTCGAGCCGTCGGCGTAACCCTTGTAGCATTACACCGTTGACCCTTTCAACAGCCCCGTTGCTCTGGGGATGGGCCATTGAAGCGAAGTGGATGGTGAGCCCCAGGCCTTCGCAGAATTCCCGGAAATACGCCGAGTCGAATTGGTCCCGTTATTGACGATGATCTCTCGGGGGACGCCAAAGCGACAAACGACATTTTTTCCAGAAAAACCGCTGTACCGCCCGGGACGTGATGCTGGCCAAAGGTTCAGCCTCTACCCACTTAGTAAAGTAGTCGACTGTGACCACCGCATACTTGTAGCCCCCGGGCGCTGGGGGGAAGGGGCCTAGGAGGTCCATGCCCCAGCGCGTGGAGGGCCAAGTGATGGGGATAGTCTGCAGCGCTACGGGGGGAGGTTCAAACCCTTGGCCATTTTCTGGCAAGCCTTGCACGCGGAGACAAGGTCTCGCATGGCACGCATCACCGTGGGCCAGTAAAAGCCCTGGCGAAGAGCCTTGGCCGCGATGGCGCACGGGGCTAGATGAGACCTACAGCTTCCCGCGTGGATGTCTTCGAGAAGCCGGGTCCTTCCGGCCGTGGGAGGCATCGAAGCAAAGCGGAAGCCCCCTGCTTGTAGAGCATCCCCTCCAACAGGAGGTATGCCCGAGCTTTGGCACGGAGGCGCTTAGCCTCGGTCTAGTTGGGAGGGTCCCCCTCCCCCTTGATAAAGGAGGTAAGGGGGTCCATCCAAGACGAAGTCCAAGTGATCTCGACGACTTCCGGACATGGGGCTCGTCGCCCGCGTCCGGGGAGGTCACCGAGGGCTTCGCAATGATCTCGAGGAAGGCCCCTTTGAGGAGCGGTTCTCGGGCACTAGCTGCCCGGGCTAGAGCGTCGGCCCGGTCGTTGTCCCTTCGTGGGATGTGACGGGCCTCTAGGCTGTCGAAGTGCTTCTCCATCTTGCACACTTCCTACAAGTAGAGGCTCAAGTTTGCGTCATGGCACAAGTATGACTTGTCCATTTGGCAAACTACGAGCTAGGAATCTCCTTTCACTAGGAGGCGTCGAATGTCCACGGAGCGCGCAAGACGCAACCCGAGGAGCAAAGCCTCATATTCGGAGACGTTGTTTGTGGCTGGGAACTCGAGTTGCACAGCGTACTCGAGTTTCCTCCCCTCGGGGCTCTGGAGGACTACTCCCGCACCAGCCCCGGTGAGACACAGGAAACCATCGAACATGAGTGTCCAATGGTCGCTGCGTCGGGGCAGCGCGAGGAGGTCTTCGTCCCTGGGCCCGGAGGCGGGGGTCCACTCCGCCACGAAGTCGGCGAGGACCTGTGACTTGATGGTGGGGCGCCCCGTGAGGGAAAGGGAAAAGGGGGCGAGCTCGGCCCCCCACTTCCCCATCCGGCCGGTGGCTTCTTTGTTTCGAGCACCTCCCCCAAGGGGAGGGATGACAGGGCGGTGATGGGGTGCCCCAGGAAGTAGTGACGAAGCTTTTGGGATGCCATCAGGAGGGCGTAGCAGATCTTCTCCATCTCTGTGTACCGAGTTTTGGACCCTTGGAGGGCTTCACTCACGTAGTACACGGGACGCTGCTGCCCATCTTGCTCCTTTACCAATACCGCACTTACGGCGACCGGGGTTGCGGCAAGGTATAGGAGCAAGGGCCCTTCCGGAGAGGGACTCACGAGCATTGGGGGGGCTCGTGAGGTACTTCTTCAAGTCGTCGAAGGCCTCCTGGGCCTCGGGGGTCCACCGGAACCCATCGAGCCCCCAGAGGATTTTGAAGAATTGGAGGCCGCGTTCCCCCGACCGCGAGACGAAGCGACTCAGCGCGGCCCGACGGCCGGTGAGTCGCTGAACGTCTTTGACCGTGCGCGGCGGTGGCATGTCCAAGAACGCCCGGGTCTTCTCGAGGTTTGCCTCTATGTCCCGCTGGGACACAAGGAAGCCCAGGAGCTTCCCCCCGCGCACACCGAAGGCGCATTTCTCTGGGTTGAGCTTCAACCCGTATGCGCGGAGGTTGCGGAAGGTCTCCGCTAAATCGTCGATGTGAGCTGCCGCGCGGGGGCTTTTGACGACCGTGTTGTCGACGTAGACTTCGACGTTGCGACCGATATGGTCCTTGAAGACCAGTGTCATGAGCCGCTGAAAGGTTGCTCTAGCATTCTTCAGCCCGAAAGGCATATGGACGTAGTAGAAGGTTCCGAGGGGAGTTATGAAACTCGTCTTTTCCTCGTCCCCTTCCGCCATCCGGACTTGGTGATAGCCCGATTACGTGTCCAGGAAGCTCATCAACTCGCACCCCGCGGTAGAGTTGACCAACTGGTCAATTCACGGGAGCGGGAAGTTGTCCTTGGGGCAGGCGCGGTTGAGGTTGGTGAAGTCCACACACATTCCCCACTTGCCATTTGACTTCTTCACGAGGACAGGGTTCACAAGCCACTCGGGGTGCAAGATCTCTGAGTCGGGCAATCTCTACCTTGATCGCCTCTTGGCGTTCAAGGGAGAGTTTCCTCAGCTTCTGCTTGATTGGGGGGTGACCGGGGGTCACCACGAGCTTGTGCTCGATGACATCCCGGGCGACGCCCCACATGTCGGAGGGCTTCCACGCAAAAAAGTCAGAGTTTTTGCGCAAGAAAGCCGCGAGTTGCTCCACATGTTCTTCGTGGAGCTCCGCCCCAATTCTGACGGTCTTGTCCCCGTCTTCCGGGGACAGGGGGATCTTCCGGAGGCCCCCTTCCGGACTCGGCTTGGGGAGGGGCCTCCCGGGAGGTATCACAGCGACATCTGATTTCGGGGGAGAGGCCTCTGTCCCCGGGGTTTTGATGATGTTGACTCTCCCGATCATTGCAGCGGCGCGCTCGTATAGAGCGCGGGCCACATCTTGGTCTCCCCGGGCAGTGATCATGCCATGAGGCCCAGGGATCTTCACGCAGAGGTAGTTCTGGTGGATCCCAGCTCCCAGGCGGTTGATCATGGTCCTCCCCATGATCGCGTTGTAGGAGGAGGGGAGGTCTACCACATCAAACCGGACCATCTCAGTCCGGCAGTTTTCCGGGGTGCCGAACGTCATGGGGAGATCCACCTCCCCCATGGGGTGGATCGCCTTCCCCGAGACAAATCCCTGTAAAGGCCCCACTGCGGGCTGCAAGAGCCTCTCATCTACCTGCATCGCCCTGAATGCTTTTAGGTAGAGGGCGTCGGCAGAGCTCCCGCCATCCACGAGGATGCGGGCCAGATGGCAGTTGTAGATGGTGGCGGAGACGATGAGTGCGTCATCATGGGGGAAGCGAACCCCGCGCGCGTCTTCCGCCATGAAGGTGAGGGGGACGTCCGACCACTTGAGTGGCAGAGACGTATGCAGCACCCCCACCACCTTTACTTCGTGCGCGTACTCCTTGCGCTCGCGCTTAGTGTCCCGCCTGGAAGCGGACCCTCCCATGATGACGTTGACACGCCTCTGGGAGGTTTGGAAGGGGAGAGTTTCTGACGGCTCCCCCTCCTGCGTTCGTCCCTGCTGTCCCTCCACGGGAGCAGGAAGGGCCGGTAAGGCCGGCTGAGGGGGCAAGGAGGCTGGTGTCCCCCCCAGCCCATGTTGGTCGAGGAACGCAGCGAACTGCTGTAACAGTTGATGGCATTCCCAGGTGGCATGGGTACTGGACCTATGGAAGGTGCACCATGGGCCTTCCCTGTTTCTCATGGTGGGGCCTTCCCGACCGCGGGACGACTATCCCCACCCACGGCCTTTCGGCTTAGGGAAGGGGCAATTGTCTTTCGAGGCGTCGTGCGAGCCGCCTCCGCCCTCGAGGACAAAAGTAACCTGAGGCCGTGGCTCGTTATGACCCCCCTGCTTGGGGCGTTTGAGGGGTCCCTGGCCCCCCGATCAGCGGGAGCGGGAGACCCCTGGTTCTTCTTCCAGTGGTCGTCCTCCCCCGCCCGGGCGTACTTCTCAAGTACGTTGAAAAGCTCATCGGCGGAGGAGGGGCAGCTCCGGGAGAGCCTCTGATGGAGCTCCCCAGGGAGGATCCCGCTCTTGCATGCCTCAATGACTGTGGAGTCGGGGACGTGAGCCACTTTTCTCTTAACCTGAGTGAAGTGCTTGAAGAAGTTGCGGATGGTCTCCCCCGTCCTCTACCGGACGGTGTAGAGTTGCGAGGAATCCAGGGGGCGCATGTAGTTTCCCTGGAAGTTCGCGCAGAACTCACACTTGAGCTGCGCGAAGGACTTGATGGAGCTGGCCTTCAAGTTGTAGAACCACGAGCGGGCGATTCCGGTCAGGTAGAGGGGGAAGACATTGCATTGCGCCGTCTCGTCCCCCCCAGCCGCCGAGATAGCTGTGGAATACACTTGCACAAATTCATAGGGGTCGGCCTCACCGTTGTAGTGTTCGATGTGCGGCGGGCGGTAAGGCCGCGGCCATCAAATGCTCCGTAGTCTGCGGCACAGCGGTTGGTTAGCCCCCTCCACTTCTCGAGGAGAGTCCCGGTCGCTGTCACCCTTTGACGAGGGACGCGCGCTTTTCTTCCGGGTTGGTGGAGCTAACCTCCAAGACGTCCCGGCGCTCCCCCGGAGAGGTTGGTTCTTCGGCGGGTCTCTTCCTCCCCGGACTTGGTTCCACGCATTCGCTCAACCTCCTCCCTGCGAAGTTGACTTGATCCGCCGGAGGCGCCCTTGGGGGCGGCCCTGGGGGAGGAGGGAGCTCGTGCCCTGTAGCTACCGGCCCGGTTTCTACCGGGGCCGGCAAGGGGGAGCCCCCTGCGGCGACGCCCGGAACCGGAAAGGGGGAAACCCCTGTATTATCCGGAACCGGGGAGGGAACCCCCGCGGCGACGCCCAGAATTGGAAAGGGGAAAACCTCTGTATTATCCGGCACCGGGGAGGGGGGAACCCCCGCGGCGATGTCCGGAACCGAGGCGCCGTTGCGGGGGATGTCCGCTGCGGCACAGGAGCTTCTCTGTCAACCACCGCTGGTGTGGTAAACGCGACCTGCGGGGCGGGACTGGCTCCCGGCGCAGGGAAGACCACTGGCAAGTAGTGGGCCCCCGGCCCCGGGAATGGGCCTGGAACAGGGTGTCCCCCCGGTACCGCGAAGGCCCCAGGCATGAAGTAACCTCCCGGCATCAAAAAGGCTCCCGGCGCCGGGAAGGCTCCGGACGGATTGCCCCCCGGGGGAGGGTACCCTCCGGCAGGGTCGTACGGGGCGGCTGGGCCTCCGGAGACCGGAGGGCCACCAAGTGACCCATAAACGGGGGCATAGCCACCAGGAATGGGTACTGCAGTTATGTGGGGGCCGGTGGCCGCACCAAGACGCAGAGCAACTCGTCCATAGAGCGCTGGGCGCGGAGCTGGCCCTCCACTAAGGCCTCAAGCAAGGCGTCCCGGGGGACCGGGGAAGCTGTCCGGGGGAGACTGGTCCCGGCCGAGGCGATCACGGTCACCGGGATTGACCCGGAGGTTGAACCACTGAAATTAACAGGGAAGGTGGGAGGCAGTACCTGGGTTGGGCCGCCTCCGGGCGGAAGCGCTGGGACGATTGTGTCCCGGACGAGCGGTACCGGGTCACTGGGACCGGCGTCATCGGGACCGGCGCGGGCCCTCGTTCTTGGGGGAGCCATGGTGTCTTCTCACGAGTCCCCACGGTCGGCGCCATGGCAAGTGTTGCAGTGGACAAGCGTTCTTGTTATGTCCCTTCCTTCCACAATGAAAGCATTCTTCATTCTTCAGGGGACAATCCTTGAAGAAATGGTTTCCTCTACATCCGGTACACTGTGGTATTGCAACAGGCGCAGGCCTCTGGGGTCTTTGTGGCGGTCTGAAGGCTGGCCGATAAGCAGGCATCGGTCTTCCTCGACTAGCATTTCCTTGATAAGAGTTGGGCAAAGCCTTCCTCATTCGGTCTTCTTCGATCACTCCCCTCTTTTCCTCCATCTTGAGCAATCGATTTATCAGGACATGGAAATTCGTAAACTCATGAGATGACAGCTGGTATTGCAAGGAGTTTTGCAGCCCTTCACAAAATTTATCAATCTTTCTCTCCTCCGTTGCGATGTCTTCAGGGGCATACCTTGCCATATGAATGAATTCATGCAAGAATTGTTTGACGGTCTTGTTTTCTTGTCTTAGATTCACAAACTCTCGGCGCTTTGCTTGCACAACTCCTTTCGGAACGTGGTACTTGTGGAATTCTTCCTTAAACTCATTCCATGTGATTGAATCCTTGTTGGAGTGCACAGTTTGGTAATTTTCCCACCAGGTGGCAGCAGGTCCAGCTAGTTGATGTGATTCGTACATAAGTTTCTCTTCATCACTGCACCTAACGGTGTTCAACTTTCTTTCTACATCTCTTAGCCAATCGTCGGCCACGATGGGGTCCTCGGTACTCGAAAAGGTCGAGGGACACGTTTTCTGGAAGTCAGTCAATTTTGCACCAGTTGCTGATCCTTCAGCTTGTCCAGATGCTAAGTGTTGCATCAACTGTCCTAAGATCTAATTCTGCACAGTTGCTGACTCTTGTCTGTTTCGCTCCATCCATAATAACACGTCATTGATGTTGCCTCCTTGTGGCATCGTTGAAGAAGATCCCGGTTTGTCTGGGTTAGTACGGTCTCTTGTTCCCGGTGTAGCCCTTGCATTGCTGGGATTTCCTTCGAGTTCTCCTTCTTGGGGTCTCCCACGCATGTTAACCATCCTACTCAAATAGGAGGTTAAGAATAGAGACGTTGATTCGGAAAGAATCACACACAGAGATGCAAGCAGAATGTTGGCATTAACTCAAGAGGTAAGGATAAGGATATGCAAAATAACTTTTTCATAAATTAGCTTTTAAAAAGATACAAAGCTTTTTGCCTCATCGGCTTACAGAGTTCATCTAACAACCAACACACAGGCATACATCAATCAAACTAAGAACAACTGCTACTACAAAAGGAAATCTAACGTCTGCTGGGTCAGGCACAAAAGGTCGAGCCAAAGGAAGTCTGCGATCACTCATCAGCATCGGAAGAATCACAAGGCTCTACCTCCTCAGGATCCTCCTCCTGATCCTCATCTGCATCCATCGGATCTAGATTCAATCCTCATCATCATCCCTGTCGCTGTCAACATTGACAATCTCCTTCCCTTTTCCTTCGGGGGTCTTCTTCTTTTCCGCAGTGCTGGAAAGCTCGAGCGTTTGACCATTGATAACTATGTCGCGTGACAAAGGTGTGAAACCACTGAGATACTCCTTTAAGTTCCCCACTCTCTTGCGAGCGGTAATCCTTAGTTTTGGGCAACTCTTCTTGACAGCTGACTCCGAAGCATTAAGGTCCTTCTCTCCACTTGATTCAGCTAACTCTTGAATTTGCTTCTCTTTCTCTTGGAGACTTGCACGAGCCCTCATAAGCATGCCCTCAAGATAATGGCGGTCATCGCGAACACGCTCGTACTCACGAAGTAGGCGGGTATATCCAATCTCTGAAGCATGAATGACGTCTCGGGTCTTCGTCAAGATAGCATCCTCTTGGTCGCTGGATGGAAGAACGACTTGGTACTCTAATCTGGGGACCTGATAAGGCACGAAGCGGTAGGGGGAATCCGAAAGGTAGTCACTGTATAACTACCGGATGGTACCTACGGCACGACGGGCAGCGTCTAAGATGGCATCTTCTTCTTCTTCTCTGTGGGCCTGACGTCTCACTGAGCCTCTCCCATGCTCGGGAATCTCATAGACGATCACTGAAGCTCGACAACCGATGGGTCATCCATTGATCTCATCTTGCCAAACACAATACACTGGCCTTTGACTATCCCGCGCTCCAAGGAATTGCAGCATCATCCATAGGAGTAGCGCCCACGATCCAAGCTCGTCACCATGAACGTATCTCCTGCCGGAAGCCATCTGGAAAACAGAATGAAAGGCACCTATGAGTTTAAAACGAAGTCTAAAACCTTTTTCAAATAATCGAAATATAACATTTTCCTTAAACAAAAACGGTTTTCGCAAACAAATTTTGTCAAAGAACTAGCGATCTTTTATCTTCTAGGGACGCCAAGGTCTATCTAAAGGTCACGACCTACCGTCGAGCCTTTTCTCTGATACCAGCTTCTGTGGGACCCTCATTTGAGGAATCCGGTGGCAACCACCCAGGTGGGTTGCACTCAGAAATGGTACATTGCAGCTCACAACAACAAGATGCATCATATAAAAATGCAAGTAATTAAAACAAGTGCTGATCCCAAGGACCAACATTACAATAACGTAGCGCCAAAATGACGCACTTTAATGTTGATACAAAATTAAGGAGTTTTCTTCGACACAAAGGTCGGCACAAAATAAAACAACAATAATAAGCAAAAGGACTTCAACTGTCTTCATCTTCAACTGCAGCGGCGTTGCATGGGCTTCCTCCACATCGGACTCCACTTGGTAAGTGACCCTCTGACAAGCTGGATCTTCTGGAGCAGTTTCTTCTTCTACCATGTTGGGTTCAATACCATAGGACTCGGGATCAATGAATCCTTCTTCTAAATTTTGTTTGTAAAGGCAAGGGTGAGCACATTGTCCACATAGTGCTCAACAAGTCCCAAATAAGGATGCAGATATATATAGATGAGGGGGGAAATTTCAAAGAATGGCTCTTTGGCTCTAAAATAGATTTTCACTCTTGATTTTGAAGAAAAGGTTTTTGTTTTCAAAAGCGAGGCTTTTAAAACCCTAAGCTAGGTTTTCAGAAGATGTTATGTGTGGCGGTCTTTCATGAGTCACCACTTTACCCAATTTTGTGAAAAACTTTCCAAAAACTACTTGTGCTGCATCAACGTGGATAGAATCCACCGCGCGCAGACTCCATGACCTGGCAGCTCAGAGTATCTGATACTTTTTTATAACTTTGCAAAGGTGTACCACCTTAATCCACCGATCACTCAGCTTTCAAGTCGGTACCTCTCCATGCGACTTTTACGCATGTGACAAGGCCAAGATCACACAAAAGTTTACAATCCTAGCATTAACAATTCCCTGCCCGGTAAATAGACATTTCAGTCCTTATTACCGTTGTGGGTACTCCCCACAGCCAATTCTTCCTAGCCTTGGTCTATTGTCTCGCAAGACACATAGCCTCTTTTGATTACAGTCGCGCACGACTTAATCCAAGCGTAGGGCGTCTTCCTTCTTACACCTTATCCTCTCATTATTTTTCTGATCTCACATCACTCATGGCCCTCAGTGGCCCACTAGTTTCTCTCAAGAAACCAGACCGACAACCATTGCAGGGAAAAGCTAATACTGAGAAAGCTACTATGTTGCGCCCATCCCATACCGGGCAAGTGGTCGGTACGTTTTCAATGCTGCATGGAAGTACAACACAAGGTTCCAGTCCTTATGAATCTTTAGTGAGGAGTCTTTCACATTCCCAGTGCGCACACAGCACCAACCAATCAAACCATCCTCACTATCGATTCCAATCACATTTTCTTTCACAAAAAGGGGCTTTGAATATACATTTCTCACATGTGACCATTTAACATTTAACATATAATCTTGAGCACAGCATGGCCTAAGCATGATATTCTAGGGTGACAAGGGTGCATGGATATTCAATCACAAAAGGGGCTTCACAATTATTTAGGTCATATCTAATCACTTTATTTGAACATAACTCTTATTTGAATATAAGGCATGCATATACTTGAAAACAGCTAACATACTTCATTTCAAAATATTAGGCTAGACATGATCAAGGGTTTGAGACTTGCCTTGCAGTGAGGGGTCTAGTTGCTCAAACGATTCTTCGAAGATCTCTTCCGCTCCTTCAACCTCTGGTTCCACGGCGGATACAAATAATACATACACACCATATAAGCATATAGGAATAGTTGCACTAGAAAATAATAAGTAAATATATCATGCATGCAAGGGGAAAGGTTCAGACAAAGCCATTTGGGTGTTGATTGAAGAGATGGGCTCAAAAGGACTTGAATGTCGAAAGGCTGACATTCGGTCCACGGCTAGACATAGCCCTAAGTTGGCTCTAGGTGTGTTTTCTGGAGATGTGACAGTAGAGAATATTGTAGAACATGGCTCCAGGAGCTTAGTGTACAAAGTGGCATTTCAATTGCTCAAATAGAAAGGGTTAAACAAGGCCAATGTCAGTGATTGACATGCATTGACACTGCACTGACACTATCAAAAACTAGGGTAGAGGGGTAAATCTGGTCCTGGGCTTCAAACTCTTCGCCAACTATGTCTAGGAGGTAGGCGTGGATGCCAAGGACACATTGGCGGTGGTTTCAGGGCAAAAGATGGCCGGACGGCGATGAACGACGGTGATGAACCACGGTGGCGACACGGCACAGGCACGGCTCTGGACAGGAACTTGGCAAGAGCATAACTCTTGATCTGGGCAGATTCAGGGATCGGGCTTGTGGAATGAAATGCTCAGGAGACTGAGACCTAGCTAAGTGACAAAGTGGCATCGGCTAGATCGGCCGGAAAGCAAACTCCGGTGAACTGAGCCGAAGACGAAGACACAGAAATTGGGCGTTTTTGATTTAAAGCACTTGAGCTCGATTCCAAGCTTGTGAAGTATCCTGGGGACAATAGAAGGCTACTGGGAAGGACAATTTGGCTAGAGGATCACCGGAGAAGCTCGGTGGCGAGCTCCGGTGAACTGATGAAATCCCAAATTGGGGGTTCTTCGATCTGGGCAAAATTGAAGGTTTCGAACTTACAGGCTTGCTCTACTAAGCTCACTGATCACTTAGTTCTACTAGCACGAAGGCCAATTTGATTCAAATCACTCAGCATTGGAGGAACAGGGGAAAAGGGGAAATATGGTGGTCGCCGGCGCTAGGGTTTGCCAGGGTCCAATTAAGCGCTATGATACAGAGAGGAAGGTGAGGGGAACTTACTGGTGAACTTAGATTGGAGAGGGAGGTAGTGGCTTGAGCTGGCGGCCAGAGCTCCTCAGGTAGCTCGTCGAGGAAGAAGAAGGTGAACGTACACGAGAGCTGAAGCTATGAGGTTGCTGGAGTGGTGTGGTGTGAAGAGCTCTAAGCGAGGGGGAGGGTTTATATAGCCAGCGGCTGGGGTCCTCGAAAGTTGAAGTAAATCGAGCGGGAGATGCTTGACTGGCGCCGGAGCAAGATCGAGACGGTGTTGGGACGCGGCGGTGGCTCTGCCAGAGGAGAAAATCGCATCAAATCCGGTTTGGGCAGAACAACGGGGTGGTAGGCTTTGGCATGGCGGCGAAGTGGCAAAAAAGCTCTGATAACAGTAGGCACGTGCGCGCGAACGGCGTTGCTGGCCGTCACCGGTCGTCGCCACGGTGGATGACATTGGTGCGACGTGAACACCACGTGCGGACACGTAGGATACAACCGTTGGTGAAGACAAAGGTTGGCCAGCGGTGAAGATTGCGGCGGCGATTCACGGCGAACGGCAGTGGTTGCGGTCGACGTGGTCTCTAGTCGTGGTCGCACATGGGCTCAGCCCTGGTCGAGGTCGAAAAAGGGGCCAGGGACTAATCCACGAAGATTTGGACGGATCTATAAGGATTTGTTCGGGATTTTGGGCTTGTTTGCAATTCAGGGGATTTGGAGGGCTGATTTGAGACCTGATTTTGCATATGAGTGTCACTAAATCACTTGAACTCATCTAGCAAGAAGAATGGCAAAATCCGATAAGATCTGGTGGTTTTGACAAAAATCGAAAACAGGGTAAACAGAGTAATTAGGGTTTGAAACTTTGGCGAGGCTGAAACTAGGGTTTCGGTTAAGATTTTAGAATTCTTCCAGAAGGGAAAAAATGTTCAAAAAAGTAAAGGGAAGACAATCACTGGATTAGATCAGAATTTGGAGGTGGTCTGAGACTTTTAGTCTTTTTGGGCTTCTGACAACTTTGAAAAGGACTAATCTGAAATACTTTTGGACTAAAAAGCGAAAATGATCTGAAAGGTGGAGTTTAGTTGCCAACTTTTTAAATCAAGGTAGTGGCATACCTAAGATCATGGTTTTGAGATAAGAGATCAAAATAGGGTTGAGACATCTGAGAATCCAATGAAGATATGCTGACTAGCAAACAGAAAGGATAGCCAAAACTGGGATGTTACATAGCCACCGGGGGCGTTATCCCCGGGCAAATGGCGGCGCCCGGGACAGCTGTAACACCCTAGTTTTGGGGGTGAAAAGTTTTGCATAAAATCCTGCATGCATGTATCTCTGTAGTAGTAGCCAAATCAGCTGAACTATAATCTCTCCCAAACCCTAAAAATCTCCAAATCTATCCTCTAGATTCAGATTCAGATCTACCTATCCAGATTTAACCTACCAGTTACCCTGAAGATAAAAGTCTTCAGGAGCCAGACCAAATTTTGACCCTAACTCCCAGTACCTAAGCCTCTCTCTGTTTTCGAAAACAGGAAAATTCAGATTTACCCTAAGTACCCCAGTTTCCAGATAACTGAGTTATCTTGATTTAACCATATCTAGACTCAAGTGTCTCTTGGAATATGTTTCCAGATATATCCTCAACTTACTTCAAAAAGTTGGGAACCAGATTAATTCATCTAAACACTTTTCGCAAATTAGTCCAAATTTTACTGCGAATAGGTCCTTTTCTGTTTACCTGGAAGCCTGAAAAGGCTAAAATCTACGAATCAACTCAAACTCCAGAATTTCTTCAGGGAACACCTCCCAAATGCTATTTGATACAGATCTCCCTTTTGATCAGACTTCAAAATCTCTCTCCAATCACCAGAATTCGAGATTGACAAAATCCAGATCTATTTTACCCTAATTTTACCCTATTTTCGAAAATAGGTTAAATCCCTCAAATATTATCAAACTTTCTCCAAATTTGAGCTAAATGAGTATTAATAGAAATATTATACTCAGCCATGGAATCAAATCTCAAATTAATCCTCTTGAAGACCATATTTACAATTTAGTCCAAAGCTCATCAAAAATCATCACAATCAGGCCCCTGGTTCGACCACGGGTTGGTTTTAGCGACCAGAACCAGAGAAACCAACCAGATCACTTAGTTTCAACTTCGACCAGGCCGTTCAATCGACCACACCTCCTGTTCACGACCTCAGCAGCCGGTTTCGACCTCGACCACTCCTATTACTTCGACCGTGCTGCACCAATCGACCTCACCTACCACACGCGACCACTGGCTAGAACACTGTAGCATAGAATTGTACTGTTCACTTGACCAGCTGTTGTCGTTGCTTCGACCTCCAGCTACAGTACATCATCTAATCGCCTGCCGCCACGTGTGTGCTCGATGATTGGCACTGTGGATCTTCTCGGGCTCACCTCACGGCCAGCTGATCCTCCCCGATTGTGCACGCCACCGGCAACGTTTCAAACAGAAAAACCCGGCCACGTGGAGTCCATGCCGAAGCCAAACATCTATTCACCTTCACCTCCACCAGAGCAGCAGGTTAAAGCCCCTAATCCAGCTGCAGGCCGTCACTTCGCCGGGATTTAGCCGAGTTGTCACCTCCAGCCCGCTTCACTTCCCCGTGCATTTCCAGCCATTACAACACCCCCCCCCCCAAATCGCCTATAAATACCCCTCGGGACTTAGCCAACTCCACCACACAGAAAAACACCAAAAATTGCCACCATTCATCGTGTCTTCTTCTTCTCCGGTGAGCAGCAAGGGGGAGCTCCGGTGCCAAGCCTCTCCACTGCTTCCTTCTTCAATCCAACACCCCCAGTGAGCTTCTCTCATCTCCCTCATACTTCTCAAGCTTGGAATTAAGTTTAAATGCCTTCTGTCACCAGCAATCGCCGTGTTTCATCTAGAACTCCGGTGAGAAATTAATCCTCAACCAGATCGATCCAACCTTCGAGATAGTAATCAAATATGCTCACTAGACCTTTCTTAACATCCCTAAGCAACCAAAATCGACAGATTTGCTGAAATATGAAAAACCCCAAATTTCAACCTTGTATGTTCACTGTGCTTGCTGGTTTAGCTTATCTGTTGAATGTTTAGCTAATCCAACTTCACCAGTATGTTTCTAGTACCCTGAGGACCATACAAAAGCAAGGAATTAAGTTCAATCACTTTAAATCAGAAATGCCCAAATCGGATTTGAGTTCATCTTTTCTCCAGCCAGTATCTTCTAAATCCAGCCACTCTAGCTCAAACCACCTTGCCATTTAGATGTTTTGGACCATTTTGAGCAACTTTGTCTTCTACCACGACTCCTAATTCGGCCTAGAACAGAAGTTATAGCTATGCCCTAGTTGCTGTACTGTTTGTGTTGCAGGTACTCCAGATCAGTCAACTTCTTCGCCGGTTTTCATCACTTTCCGGCCATCTCCTACCCTAGATCCTGTTGAGACATTTGTTCCTGTTACAAATGCCTAACTACAAGACAAAGTGGTGCATCATTTGGAGCCTTGAATCAAAATATATGGCTAACCCTAGTTTCTAGCCATGTCAACCCTATGCCAGGCTGTGTCAGCCAGTGGCATTAGCCCTGTTCACCCACCTCTGGCCATGTAAAACAGAAACTACCTTGTCAAATAGTTGTCTCACTACCTTGTGCACCATATGCTTGAATCAAAACCTACTTTGGCCACTGGAAACTGTTCAAACCATGCCAATGCCATTCTGGAGCACTGTCAGCCTATGTCAGCCAGTGGCATTGATCCTTTTCACCCACTTCCAGCCATGAACCTTGAAAATAACTTTGTCCCTTAGACTCCTGACGTTGTGATCTACACTTTTCCCTACTGTCACAACTTGAGTTGAGCCCTCTATCACCCACTGACCTTATGTCGATGCCTTGAACCGAATGCCAACCTAAAGACGTTCGCTGTTTTTGGGCGAACCAGTCACAACCTTGATATTACCCTGATATTTTGGAACCCTGTAAACCTTGACAACTAATCTTAACCCTGGTTTCCATAGTTTAACTCTAATCGCTTCCAAATCTTGTAACACCAGAGTGTTTCACCTTGCATTATTGCATGTAGTGGATTAGTAAGAATAGGATTGATTGTAATGCCTGTTTGCTTGTTTGATCTTGTTCAGAGCAAGAGCCCGAGGTTGAAGACCTTGTCACTAAACCATCATCAACTGCTGATACTTACGTCGCGGAAGGCAAGTCATACTTTGATCATATTGAACCTATATCTTATGAATTGCTATGCTATTCCATGAGTAGATATCTCATTAATATTGCATGTGTTGAGATCAATGATATTATGGCAGTGATAGATTGAATACTTGAGAAATGTGAACTTGTTAAGATAGCAAGCCATAAACTAATAAAAGTATATACATATACATTTATATTCATGAAATAGAACCCTTAGCCGTGACCAGTATTTTGGTGTGGAATGGTGGTAGCACTAGAGGTGCTTGGCTGCACTGGATGTGCAGGCACTGAAGGTGCATGGTTGGTGGTATGATCTGGTCACTGGCATATAAGGAATAGAACCTTGTGTTGTGTGTCTAGTGGCATGAAAAACGTACCAACCACTTACCTGGTATGGGACAGGCACAATCTAGTAGCTTTCTTAATATTAGCAGTTCCCTGCATGGCTTGTCGATCCGGTTTCTCGCGTGGAAACTGGTGGGACGCAGTTCGTCCATGAGTGGTGTGAGATCAGAAAAATTATGAGAGGATAAGGTGTAAAGAAGGAAGACGCCCTACGCCAGATTAAGTCGTGTGCGACTGTAATCAAGAAAGGCTATGTGTCCTGCGGGAACATAGACCAAGGCTAGGAAGTAAGGCAGTGGGGAGGACCCACAACGGTACTTGGGACTGGATTGTCTATTTACCGGGCAGGGATACTGTTAATACTAGACTGCGAAAACATTGTGTGAGCTCGGCCTTGTCACGTGCGTATAAGTCGCATGAAGCTGGCCCGACTTGAAAGCCGAGTGAAAAAGTGGATTTAAAAAGAGGTACACCTCTACAGAGTTAAAAATGTATTCGAATACTTCGTGCTCCCGAGTTTTAGGAGTATGCCGCGGTGGATTAAATCCACGGGGTGTGACACAAGTATTGTTTTATAAACTAAAATTTGTTAGTTCAAGATTACCCAAGTGGCATGTATTGTCACGATAAGGGGCGTTGCCGTGGACTGTCATGTGTTGACGTGTCACGGTAATACCATAATATAGAGATCATGTGATAACTAAGAGGCATGTGGATTTGCCTTAAGCATATGATAATTAAGAGGCATGTGGCTTATGCCCTAAAGTATATGAGATACTGCTATGTGTATAAGATTGAAAGGCTTGAATAAAAGTAATGTGATATGAGGATATATCGCCTTGGATATGGGATATATGTATCACCATCAATATGATTTATTTACTGCCATGAGTATGATCGGAAGTTGAATAGAAAAGAGAAAGAAATGTATTTTGAAAAACCCTTCACTCTTTCCCCAATAGCATAGGTTCATGTCATTTATACTATATGTATCTCTACCTTCCCTATGACTTGCTGAGTACGTAAGTACTCACCCTTGCAACAACTCATCAATAGATGGAGCACTCTACCACATTGGTGAATATCCTGAAGATGTTGCAGACGCAGGAGAAGATGAGCAGTTCCCTCCGGAGCCCTGATGTGGTGATGTCTTGCTGTCAACCTCTATTCCCTGTGGGATTGCTTTTGGCCCTAGCTTCCGCCGACTAGATGTTTTATTTTGTTGTACCTTTGTGCCTTGTAAGGCACTGTATCCCGTATTGTACTAAGGCCCGATGGCCATACAATTATGACTACTGTAATATTTTGCTGCTTCAATATATTCCTGTGTTTGACTCATCCTAGGAAGTCAAGTGGTTTATGGGACCAGCTGCACCGAGCTGGGCTCCTCACAGGTGATGTCACAGTCATGGCAGACACGACAACAGCCACCGGGGGCTTTGTCCCCGGGCAAATGGCAACGCCCGGGACAGCCACCAGGGGCTTTGTCCCCGGGCAAATGGAACAGCCTCATACCTGGACTTAGTCTTGCGGAGATTTCCCCCAACAGGAATTATTTCTTCGTCGTACAGGGTGAAGGGAGCGAGGACAAGGAAGATGACATCCCTCTGATTCGTCGCAAGAGGAAGATGATCGCTCCTCCAACCAGCGAGGTCCTGTCTCTGCTCGCAGGGACAGAGACAACTACAATGGGCCTCGCGACCACTGATAATCCTGTTGTTGCTGGTGAAACCCCAATACCTAAAGCCCATGAAGCTTCAGGATTTGCAACACCTCCCCTTTCGACGAAAGGGGTGATTGTGGTAAGATTTCTCACAACCCTGAATGTTTTCGTTTGTCTGTCCACATCCATTAAGTTATGTTGTGCTCACACAGGAAGAGGAAGATGATATTCCCCTCATCCACCGCCAAATGACTCCTGCCAGTCCTGGGGCGGTGAGTACTCCACTCCTGTCGACAGGAGTGGGAATAACTGAACAGGATCCTGCGACCACAATGGATCCTGTGGTCACGGATGAAGTTCCGATGCTAGTGGTCCAAGAAGCTTCAGGACCAAGGACTTCATCTGTACCAGAAGAAGTCACCCCGGTAAGGATCATTATAATCTTGGTTTTCATCATTCCTCATGTGTATCCTTATAGATTTGCATGCACATTGGGAGAAAAGGACAAGGTCTTGTTTACAAAGAGTAAGACCAGAACAGACGATGACTATCCTCTTTTCCTCGGGGAACCCTCTTTGAAATCCCAGAAGTTGGTAGGATTTCGAGTAAGGTAGGAATCTCTCCTGTTTGGACATGGTCGGATTACAGTGATCGACTGAAAAGATTCTAACCGACGGTCCTTCTATTTGCTTAGGCGCAGAGATACAGCACCAAGCCCCCCAATGACCTCGGCAAGCGTTGAAGCTTCCCCTGCTACCGAGGTCACGGGCGAGCAAAGTTCCATCCCTTCGGCCAGGGAAGTTCTTCGGGCCATTATAGATGAGATGTCCACAAAAGTCCAGTCGCAGAGATTGGAATCTGCAACCCCAGCAATGGAGGAGGCTCAGCAGGAAAACTCATCTACTGCTCCTACTGGGGACAAGGCAAGTCCGGTGACTCAGCCTTTAGCCGAACCGGAAGGTGGCTCGTTCAGGGAGTATGTTGAGGTATGCCAATCATCCCTTGTGATTTTTAATTTTGCATTTGCATAGGAATATCCAAGTTTTGAAACTGATCCCCTTCCATGTTATAGGAACTGACTCATATGGCGACCAAGTCGATGGCTGTAGCGAATAGCATCGAGGTCGCGCAAGAGGAAACGAGTCGCCTGCAGCGGTAAGGAAGACGTTTCTTCATTTGCCTGAATGTAAGCTCTATCTTGACAATTGTCTCTTTTGTCACAGAGAAAATGCCTATCTGATGAAGAGCCTCGCTGATCGGGAAGACCAGGAGTTTAGGGCAGCTGCCAAGATCTCATTCCTCGAGACCGAACTCCAAAAACTGCGGTCATAGCTCTCCTGTAAGCATACTTCCGACCAGAGTGAATTAATTTTGTCATACGGACTTGTTTGTGATTGTCTCCTATTGCAGCGCGAGACGACCAAATAAGCCAGCTCGGCCAAGAGAGGAAAAATCTCCAGGCAACCATCGAGTTACAAAACTCGAAAGTTGATTCTGTTTGCAGGGAGAACAAGGACTTGAGTGCGTCAATCTCAGCCTGCAGCAGTGCTCAACGAGACATCTTCGAAAAACTAAAGATGGTGGCCGGTTTGCTGAGGGCGGATGTGGTCGAAACCGAAAGGGATGACCTTAGCCTTAGCGACTGGACCACACTGGTCGCGACTCAAGCAGAGTCACTACTCGAGTATCTTCCTGAAGATACAAGGCGGCAAAAAGAGGCGATCAAGACAAGAGTGCGATCAGCAGCCTCCGCCATCCTCTGTCGGCTTTGTCTTCACCATGGCCCAGATCTTGATCTAAATCCAGTGGTGGGAGAGGCAGAGGTCGAGAGTGAGGACCAGCTTGAGGTCATAATAGAGGAAGTCAAACCTCTAGTAGAAGATCTCTTGAAAGAGCTTGGCCTAATGTAAATCCTGTACCTGTATAGATACAATTTATACAATGTGAATGTATGCATTATTTTTTGAAAGAAAGTGCTTCTTTTTGTATCATGTTGTGACCATATTTGCAACATCCTAAATTTTGCTACCTTTTTAGCTTGCTAGTCAGCATATCTTCATTGGATTCTTGGATGACTCAACCCCATTTTTGATCTCTTATCTCAGAATCATGATCTTATGTATGCCACTACCTTAAATTCAAAAGTTGGTAGCTAAACTCCACCATTCAGACCATTTTCGCATTTTAGTCCAAAAGTATTTCAGATTAATCTTTTCAGATTTTCTCAGAAGCCTAAAAGGGCTAAAAGCCACAAATCAGCTCCAAACCTTGATCTAATTCAGGGAATGTTTCCCAATCGCTATTTTGAACAAAATCCTCTTCAGCCAAGATCTCAAAATCTCATCCTAAACTTCAGTTTTCAGCCTCTCCAAAATTCAAACCCTAATTACCCTGTTTACTCTAATTACTCTATTTTTGATTTTTGTCAAAACCACCAGATCTTATCGGATTTCACCATTTTTCTTGCTAGATGAGTCCAAGTGATTTAGTAACACTCATCTGCAAAATCAGATCTCAAATCAGCCCTCCAGATCCCCAAATTTGCAAACAGGTCCAAGATCCCGAACTAAATCTTCGCAGATCAGTCCCTGGCCCCTTTTTCGACCTCGACCAGGGCTGAGCCCGTTGCGACCACGACCAGTCACCGCTTCGACCGCGACCAATGCCGTTCGCCGTAATTCGCCGCCGTGATCTTCACCGCCGGCCAACATCTGTCTCCACCTACGACCGTGTTCGACGTGTCCGCGCGTGGTGCTTACGTCGCGCCAAAACCTTCCACCGTGGCGACAACTGATGACCGCCAGCAGCGTCGTTCGTCTTGTGCGCGCGCGTGTGCCTGTTGTTGTTAGAACCTTTTTGCCACTTCGCCGCCATGCCGAAGCCAGCCACCCCGTCGCTCTGCTCTAGCCAGATATGGCGCGATCTTCTCCTCTGGCAGAATCGCTGCCGCGTCCCAACACCATGCACACCGTCTCGATCCTGCTCCGGTGCCAGTCAAGCGTATCCCATTTCTATTTGCTTCAACTCTCGAGAGCCCCAGCCACTGCCTATATAAGCCCTCCCCCTCGCCCAGAGTTCTTCACACCACTCCAGTAGCCACATAGCTCCAGCTCTCGCATTTCTTCTTCGTCTCCGGCGAACCAGCAGAGAGGAGCACGGTGCCAGCCCGTTCAGCTACACCAAGCCTCGTTTCGATCACGTCGGTGAGTCCCTCTCGCCCTCCTCACTGTGCCTTGGTGATGAGGAACGGGGTCCCGATCTTCCGATAGGTAGGGGATAGTTCGATTGGTGGAGACTCGACATTGACGACCCGACTTTCGACCAGAACCGATCTAGGCCTGCAATCGTTACACCACTGCTCCGTTCGTTATCAACCGTACCGAGGCGCGGTTGACCAAGCCACGAAGGCCTGTTCCTGCAAGAGAATCGAAGAACACATGCAAGAACACAGAAGAAGCAATCTTGAATTGCAAGTATGTATTAAGATCACGAAGTGTTGGGGTTCCACAAACCGAAAGACGGTGAACTGCGACAGTAGAAAAATTCTAAGCAAAACCCAAGTCTAACAATAACGACTATGAGGTTTTAATATGCGAGAGGGGTGGCGTCTAGGGTTTGGGGCGCACCCCCCCACGCGGGATACACGGGCCGAGGCCCAATAGATAGGTGACGCAGCACCGCACAGCCCAACAGAATCTGGTCTCCATTTTTTTTGATGATTGTGATTGACTCAGAAGGATTTTCGACAGGGGACTAGATCCGTTGGAAAGGTCTCATCGAGGGCTTCTCTGTAATGTACTTGAACGCCCCAAATGGAGTTCGTATGCATCTGCTACGACCGTTTGAAGACAGGCTGCTCCGCCGTGGCCGACCCGGACTCTAGTTCGCGGTAGACTTGATTCCCGACCCGTCTTGGCGCAAAGTGACACCCTCGCTGATCAACACCATGATTCCTGAGCACAAGCACAATATTATTAGGTAGTAACTCGCTCTTGTCAATATTCTCTCGTGTACTAAGAAACGAGCTCACCTGGTGATTTAGTTGACGTGCATGTGCCCTTGTTATTGGTCCTTGCACAACGGGTGTTGGAAGAATGGACGCATCGTTAGGGGTGATGTCCTCATCATCCTTCCCCTCTTGAATTGGAGTCATCCTCGACTCAAGCTCATCTTCTTCTCCCAAATATGGCCGCAAATCTGAAATGTTAAAAGTGGGGCTATCCCCGAAATCTGCAGGCAACTCAAGTTTGTAGGCATTATCGTTTATTCGCTCTAACACCTTAAATGGACCATCCGCGTGAGGCATTAATTTGGACTTTCTTAACTCAGGAAAACGCTCTTTACGTAAGTGTAGCCATACAAGATCTCCAGGAGTAAATATCAATTCCTTTCTACCATGACTACTAGCAATGCGATATTTTTCATTCATTCGCTCAATATTTTCTTTTGTTGTTTCATGTAGTTTTAAAATAAACTCAGCACGTTTCTTAGCATCAAGATTGACCTTTTCAGATGATGGAAGAGGCAATAGGTCAATAGGAGCATGAGGGTTGAAACCATACACTACCTGGAAAGGACTTACCTTGGTAGTCGAGTGTAGCGCATGGTTGTAGGCAAACTCCACATGAGGAAGGCACTCCTCCCACATCTTTAAGTTCTTCTTCAAAACAGCTCGCAACATTGTGGACAAGGTGCGATTTACCACATCCGTTTGGCCATTAGTTTGGGGATGACAAGTAGTAGAAAATAGTAACTTTGTCCCCAATTTATTCCATAATGTCCTCTAGAAATGACCCAAAAATTTTGTGTCACGATATCGAATAGGTGGTAGTCCCGGGGCACCTCAGCGGGAAACACATAGTCATACTCCTGCAAAAGGTTAGTAACAGCAGGTGGAAAAGAGACAGGCATATCATCAAATGAAAACAAGGTCTCTTTACATATCAAAACAAAGCATGACGGTTCAGCAAGATCATATTTTGTAGCAAGCAAAACACCTCCCTTCAATTTAATTCCCTCAGTCTTAGAAGCAGGTACATTCTTATCTTTCTTATGCAGAAAAACAGTTTTAGCTACTTGCTGATTTTCAGATTATGTGGTGTTCTCTTTCTTCCTATCAAAATGCACAATTTCAGATGGAGTCATGGGAAGCAAGGTTATTTTCTTTCCTTTGTGCATGAAAGTGTACCAATTATTTCTACCATGATGAGTTGCATTAGTGTCATATTCCCAAGGTCGGCCTAATAAAAGTGAACATGCTTGCATAGGCACTACATCAAAATAAGCAACATCATGGTATGAACCAATCAAAAATGGTACTCTTGCGGTTTGCGTTACCTTAACCTTTCCACTATTGTTGAACCATTGAACATGATATGGTTGGGGATGTGGTTGTGTGGTCAAGCGAAGCTTCTTGACCAGATCAGAACTCACCAAGTTGTTGCAGCTCCCACCATCAATGATTGTTCGGACGCGCCGGTCGTTGACAACGAGGAACATTTGAAACAAGTTGTGGCGTTGGGCTAGCTCAGCTTGCTTCATTTGAGTACTAAGGACCCGCTGGACAATGATGGTCCGGTATTCTTGTGTGGCTACCGTACCCAAAGCTTCCCCATCATCATCATGTTCGGATTCGTCATCAACATTACCTGTAAGGTTAGCTGCAAGAGCATATTCATCTTCAACATCAGAAGCACTAACGTACCCAACATCCTCTGTCGCAATGTAAGCTCGCTGACTTGGGCAGTCCTTCATGACATGGCCCATCCCCTTGCAATGGTGGCATATGATACCTGTTGTACGTCCCGTGGAGGCAACAGATGAAGAAGACTTCGCTGGTGCCTGCACATTAGAAGTTTTGCTTACCTCGGGTGTACGTGGCGGTGGTAACGGTGCTACTGAAAGCACCCTACTGGTCGAGGGGGCAGTAGACCGAACAGCAGGAGGTGGCTCTGATTTGGTTGACGCCTGTCTTGGGGTGAAGGTACTACCAAAGTTGCTCCGTGGCCGCTGTTGTCGTCCCTGCAATTCTTTTTCTGCCAAAACAGCAAGCTAGAACAATCTATTGACATCATGATAGTCCTTGTAATCAATAATATTTTGTATATCATGCCTTAACCCCCCACAAAAATGAGCCATTTTATCCTCCTCGGTTTCCTCTACCTCACAACGCAACATGCCTATTTGAAGCTCTTGGTAGTACTCCTCTACCTATTTGTTACCTTGATCTAAGCGTTGCAATTTTTTACACAAATCACGTTTAAAGGAAAGAGGCACAAATCTAGCGCGCATTTATCTCTTCAGATCATGCCAAGTACCAGGATGTACGTTAGACTTTACTAGTTCATTCCACCAAATTATAGCAAAATCCTTGAACTCACTAGTGGCTTGTCTAACTCTATGAATTTCAGGAACAAGATGGGAGTTAAATTTTTGTTCAATCTCCATTTCCCAATCTAAATACACCTCAGCATCATATGTACCAGAAAAAGAAGGTATGGTAAACTTAACTTTAGCAAATAGATCATCATTGCGATAGTTATTATTACCATTGTTACCTCTCATACCTTGACGATTTCGGTTGAAGCGCTTTAAGTCATGTGCCGCACATCGCATAGTGGGTTCATTGCGAGGTGCCACATGTCCCTCTACATCATCATCGTGCTCCTGGGCTGCATCATTTTGCTATTGTTGGACAGCAGGTGGGTAGTTCTCGATCACCTGAACCCTGTCATCAAGCTGGGCAACACGTCGTTCCAATCTTTCAATACCTTTGGTTATCGCTTCCATCATGGTTTTCAGCTCAGCATGAAGGACACACTCGTTGTCCTCTTTATCAGATCCTGCCATGATTAGTAGAAAGTAGAAGAAACACAAGAAGTATTATCCCTACAAACTACCAGGTTCAGACAAGTGGATTCACACCCTATCAAGCATCTTACCACGCTCTTGCAAGGTTCTTACCAACGCTGCAGAAGGTACAACCGGTGGCTGGTTCGTGATATCGTGACGAGCTTAAGTGTAACGATTGCAAGGTTGAATCCTGTTCTGATAGAAAGTATGTGGAGCTTGGAAGGCAGTTATGGTAGCAAAGGTTAACAATAATTGAAATCAGAATGCTAAGTTGAATAAGTGCCCAAAGTACGTGCCACAGTTGCTGGCCTAAACGCGTTCCTAAAACTAGTTCAAGTAAGCAAAGTGATCGGTACAGGCGATGGACATGAAAGGATGCAAGCACTTCTGATCTCTTTTTTTTTTTTTTTTTTTTGGCTAATCTTTCTTTTCGTGCGGCTCTTTTTTATGCACTTGTCTTTTTTTCTTTTTTTTTACAAGAGTGCTGCAAAGGATGGATTACAACTCAAAATTTAATAATTACGCACAAATCCTATCACAATACTCTCGGCAGTTTAGCAAAGATGCTCTGCAGAAATTTCCAATAATAATTTGGGGATCTTAGAGACCTCAAAACCAAAAACTTATAACTAGGAAGTTGTAGCTCTTTTCTTTCTCATCAATTTGAATATATGGAACACCCAATTTGGAGTTTGGAACTTGGAGATATGGCCCCCGAAATACAGGATGTACAGATTACTCCGAGATGGAACAGATTAACTTCCAACGCGATTTTCGCCACGAAAATGGCATTTCTGGAATTTGGTGCAATGAACAAAGTTGTAGACCTCTTCGAGAGATACAATTTAAACTATTTAATCGCCCAAATTGGTGTTCAGAAGACAAATATATTGTCTTTATAAAAACAGCAACGCAAAAGAGAAATCCGAACCTATTGCGACTCGAATTTGGTTTCGGTTTAGAATTGGGATTTGATACTCGACCTAGACCAAAAACACGAATTGACCAGCAATACGATGATGACCACAGACACAAATTCAACAATGCAAAACTGAAAACGAAAATTGCAAAAGGCTCAAAGTGGTTTGGACAGCGGAAGACTATGATCCCAATTTTTTTTTTTGTTTTGGCTTTTTCTGGACTCTAGGTAGAAGATGAATGACGAACAAAGAGGACACGAGATACCTGACGGAAAACGAAGCTCTGATACCACTTGATGAGGCACGGGGTCCCAATCTTCCGACAGGTAGGGGATAGTTCGATTGGTGGACACTCGACGTTGACGACCCGACTTTCGACCAGAACCGATCTAGGCCTGCAATCGTTACACCACTGCTCCGTTCGTTATCAACCGTACCGAGGTGCAGTTGACCTAGCCACGAAGGCCTGTTCCTGTAAACGAATCGAAGAACACGTGCAAGAACACAGAAGAAGCCATCTCGAATTGCAAGTATGTATTAAGATCACGAAGTGTTGGGGTTCCACAAACCGAAAGACGGCGAACTGCGACAGCAGAAAAATTCTAAGCAAAACCCAAGTCTAACAATGACGACTACGAGGTTTTAATATGCGAGAGGGGTGACGTCTAGGGTTTGGGGCGCACCCCCCCACGCGGGATACACGGGCCGAGGCCCAATAGACAGGTGACGCAGCACCGCACGGCCCAACAGAATCTGGTCTCCACTTGTTTTGACGATTGTGATTGACTCAGAAGGATTTTGGACGTGGGAGCAGATCTGTTGGAAAGGTCTCATCTAGGGCTTCTCCGTAGTGTACTTGAACGCCCCAAATGGAGTTCGTATGCATCTGCTACGCCCGTTTGAAGACAGCCTGCTCCGCCGTGGCCGACCCGGACTCTAGTTCGCGGTAGACTTGATTCCCGACCCGTCTTGGCGCAAAGTGACACCCTCGCTGATCAACACCATGATTCCTGAGCACAAGCACAATATTATTAGGTAGTAACTCGCTCTTGTCAATATTCTCTCGTGTACTAAGAAACGAGCTCACCTGGTGATTTAGTTGACGTGCACGTGCCCTTGTTATTGGTCCTTGCATAACGGGTGTTGGAAGAATGGACGCATCGTTAGGGGTGATGTCCTCATCACTTGGTGTTTAATTTCATTCCGGTGGACTCTATCACCGGTGATCGCCGGAAATGGATAAAACCCCTGTCTCGGCAATGCCGTGTATTTTAGCCCAAATTGGCCTTCGTGCTAGTAGGATGAATTGATCAGCACCTCACCCTTAGCAGGCCTGTAAACTTGGATTTCGAAATTAGCCTCGAATCGAAAGCTTTCCCCTTTTTGTGCGCCACCAGTGACCGGGCTCACATCGCCAGGCCACACCGGCGACCCTCCGGTCAAATTGGCCGTGTCCGTAGCTTCCCCTTGTCCCCCTCTCACTCTCTTAGCAAAGAATTGAGTTCAATCGTGCTGTAGAAGAAACACCCAAATCCAACGCCTTCTTCCCCAGCGCCGGCTGCCGGAATTTGTCCCCGGTTGATCTAGCCAATGCCACCTTGTCACTTAGCTAGGTCTCAGCCCCCCGAGCATTTCGTTCAACTAGCCCGACCTCTAAATCTACCCAGATCATGAGATATGCTCTTGCCAAGTTCTTGTCCAGAATTGTACCTGTGCCGTGTCGCCGCCGTAGTTCATCGCCACCGTTCATCGTCGTCCGGCCGCCTCAACCCCTGAAACCACCGCCAATTGTCCCTGGCATCCACGCCTACCTCCTAGACATAGTTGGTGAAGTATTTGAAGCCCAAAACCATATTTGCCTCTCTGCCCTAGTTTTTGACAATGTCAGTGCAGTGTCAGTGCATGTCAGTCACAGGCATTAGCCTTGTTTGACCCTTTCTGTTTAAGAAATTGAAATGCCACTTTGTCCACTAAGTCCCTGGATCCGTGTTCTACAATTTTCTCTACTATCACATCTCCAGAAAACCCACCTAGAGCCAACCTGAGGCTATGCCTTGCCGTGAACCGAATGTCGACCCTTCGACGTTCAACCTCTTTGAACCCATCTCTTCGAGCAGCGCTCGAGTAACCTTTTCCAAAGCATCTCCCCTGCATGCATGTTATATTTTATTTATTATTTCCTATAAAAACTATTTTCTGTATGTTTCTGTGGTGCGATGTGTTGAATTGCCTCGTTGTTGTGTGCGCGAGTAGAGCAAGGAGCAGAAGAGTCAACAGAAGACTTCGAAGAATCGTCTGAGCAGCTAGACCCCTCACTGCAAGGAAAGTCTCAATCCCTTGATCATGTCTCGCCTATTATTTTGAAATGAAGTATGTTAGTTGTTTTCAAGTATATGCATGCCTTATATTCAAATGAGAATTATGTTCAAATAAAGTGATTAGATATGACCTAAATGATTGAGATGCCCCTTTTGTCATTGAATATCCATGCACCCTTGTCACCCTAGAATATCATGCTTAGGCTATGCTTATGCTCAAGATTATATGTTAAATGCACCCTTTTGTTATGTCTTCCAGATGGCTTCCGGCAGGAGATACGTTCATGGTGACGAGCTTGGATTGTGGGCGCTACTCCTGTGGATGATGCTGCAGTTCCTTGGAGCGCGAGATAGTCAGAGGCCAGTGTATTGCGTTTGGCAAGATGAGGTCAATGGACGACCCATCGGTTGTTGAGCTTCGGTGATCATCTATGAGATTCCCGAGCATGGGAGAGGCTCAGTGAGACGTCAAGCTCGCAGAGAAGAAGAAGATGATGCCATCTTAGACGCTGCCCGTCGTGCCGTAGGTACCATCCGGCAGTTATACAGTGACTACCTTTCAGATTACCCCTATCGCTTTGTGCCTTATCAAGTTCCTAGATCAGAGTACCGAGTCGTTCTTCCATCCAGTGACCGAGAGGATGCTATCTTGACGAAGACCCGAGACGTCGTTCATGCTTCGGAGATTGGATATACTCGCCTACTTCGTGAGTACGAGCATGTTCACGACGACCGCCACTATCTTGAGGGCATGCTTATGAGGGCTCATGCAAGTCTCCAAGAGAAGGAGAAGCAAATTCAAGAGTTAGCCGAATCAAGTGGAGAAAAGGACCCTGATGCTTCAGAGTCAGCTGTTAAGAAGAGTTGCCCAAAACTAAGGATTACCGCTCGCAAGAGAGTGGGAAACTTAAAGGGGTATCTCAGTGGTTTCACGCCTTCGTCACGCGGTATTGTTATCAATGGTCATACGCTCGAGCTTCCCAGTACTGCCGAAGAGAAGAAGACCCCCTACGGAAAAGGGAAGGAGATTGTCAATGTTGACAGTGACAGGGATGATGATGAAGATCTGGATCTAGAGCCAATGGATGCAGATGACGATCAGGAGGAGGATCCCGAGGAGGTAGAGCCTTGTGGTTCTTCTGATGCCGACAAGTGACCCCAGACTTCCTTTGGTTCGACCTTGTGTGCCTGACCTAGTAGACGTTAGATCTTTCTTTTGTTGTAGCAGTTGCACTTGGTTGTAGCTGATGTATGCTTGTGTGCTGGTTGTTAGATGAACTCTGTAAGCCGATGAGGCAAAAAGCTTTGTATCTTTTGAAAAGCTGATTTATGAAAATGGCATTTTGCATATCCTTATCCTTACCTCTTGAGTTAATGCCAGCATTCTGCTTGCATCTTTGTGCGTGATTCTTTCCGAATCAACGTCTCTATCCTTAACCTCCTGTTTGAGTAGGATGGTTAATACGCGTGGGAGACCCCAAGAAGGAGAACTCGAAGGAAACCCCAGCAATGCAAGGACTACACCAGGAACAAGAGACCGTGCTAACCCAGACCGACCGGGATCATCATCAACGATGCCACAAGGAGGCAACATCAACGAAGTATTATTATGGATGGAGCGAAACAGACAAGAGTCAGCAACTGTACATAATCAGATCTTAGGAAAGTTGATGCAACACTTAGCATCTGAACAAGCTAAAGGATCAGCAACTAGTGCGAAATTGACTGACTTTTAGAAAACACGTCCCCCGACCTTTTCAAGTACCGAGGACCCTATCGTGGCCAACGATTGGCTAAGGAATGTAGAAACAAAGTTGAACACCGTTAGGTGCAGCAACGTGGAGAAACTTCTGTATGGATGACATCAACTAGCTGGACCCGCTGCCGCCTAGTGGGAAAATTACCAAACTGTGCACTCCAACAAGGATTCAATCACATGGAATGAGTTTAAGGAAGAATTCCGCAAGTACCACGTTCCAAAAGGCGTTGTTCAAGAAAAGCGCCGAGAGTTTGTGAATCTAAGACAAGGAAACAAGACCGTCAAACAGTACCTGCATGAATTCATTCAACTGGCAAGGTACGCCCCTGAAGACATCGTAACAGAGGAGAGAAAGATCGATAGATTTTGCGAAGGTCTGCAAAACTCCTTGCAATACCAGCTGTAATCCCATGAGTTTACAGATTTCCATGTCCTAATAAATCGATTACTCAAGATGGACGAAAAGAGGGGAGTGATCGAAGAAGACCGAAAGAGGAAGGCTTTGCCCAACTCTTATTAAGGAAATGCTAGTCGAGGGAGACCGATGCCTGCTTATCGGCCAGCCTTCAGACCACCACAGAGACCCCAGAGACCTACGCCTGCTGCAATACCACAGTGTACCGGATGTAAAGGAAACTATTTCTTCAAGGATTGCCCCATGAAGAATGAAGAATGCTTTTATTGTGGAAGAAAGGGACATCGCAAGAACACTTGTCCACTACAACAGTTGCCATTCAACGTTGCCCGAGCTCAAGCTGCAAGACCCCCTATCCCAACTCAAGGCTTTGCCAGAAGTGCTCCACCCTCTAGAGGAGGAAGAATCCAGAATGGCCGAGGAATAGGAATACCTATTGTAGGTCATGGCAGACTCAACTACGCGTCCGCCATTGAAGCAGGAGAAGCATCTAATGTTGTGATCGGTAGGATCTTCATCCATTCTGAACTTTCAGTTGCATTATTCGACCCTGGTGCTACTCATTCTTTTGTGTCAAGATCTTTTGTGCTCAGAAATGAGTTACCAGTATCTGCATTAGAGTCCCCTATTTTAATCCAATCCCCTGGGGCTCGAATGCCTGTCAACTCTATCTGTAAAAATATCGCCTTTAGTATTGGCAACATAGGATTCCTAGCGAACTTGCTAGTTTTGGACCTTCAAGGATTAGATGTTATCCTTGGAATGGACTGGTTAGCGAAGCATAAAGGTCAGATGGGCTGTGAGAAGAAAGCAATAACCCTGACGAATGCTGAAGGAAAGCAAGTTACATTCTACGCGGAAAGGTCAATAGTGAACAACCAAACATGCAGTTTGAACAGTTTGGAAGGAATTGAGTTTGAAGGAGTTCCAATAGTGAACGAATACCCAGAAGTTTTCCCCAAAGAACTTCCTGGAATGCCACCAAATCGGGACATTGAGTTCTCAATTGAATTAAAACCTGGATCTGCTCCGTATGCAAGAAAGCTTGCACGTATGATGAGTGAAGAGCAAGAGGAGTTAAGGAAGCAAGTGGAAGAATTGGAGAGAAAAGGGTTTGTCAGGACAAGTTCCTCACCTTGGGGAGCCCCAGTACTCTTCGCTAAGAAGAAAGATGGCAGTCTACGACTTTGTGTCGACTACCGGAAACTGAACGATATGACAATCAAGAACAAGTACCCTCTACCAAGGATCGATGACCTCTTTGATCAACTCAGAGGAGCTAAGATATTTTCAATGATTGACCTAAGGTCCGGATACCATCAATTGAAAATTCGAGAACAAGACATCCCGAAGAGTGCATTCATAACGAGATATGGATTGCATGAGTTTACTGTGGTGCCATTTGGTTTAACGAATGCACCAGCAGTGTTCATGAATTTGATGAACAAAGTCCTTATGGAATTTCTAGACAAGTTTGTCATTGTGTTCGTCGATGACATTCTCATCTTTTCAGAATCAGAGGAAAAGCACGCACAACATCTCAGAATAGTGCTAGAAAAGTTGGTAGAACATCAATTGTATGCTAAATTTGATAAGTGTGCCTTTTGGTTGAAAGAAATCTCATTTCTAGGCCACATCATCTCTGGCAAAGGAACATCTATGGATCCGTCAAAGACTCAAGCTATCATGGAATGGAAACAACCGGAAACAGTAACCAAAGTGAGAAGTTTCCTAGGATTAGCCGATTATTACCGGAGATTTGACAAAGGATTTTCCAAGATTACTAAGCCGCTCACCAGACTGCTAAAGAAGGGTGTTCCATTCGACTGGACTGAAGGATGTGAAAAGAGCTTTGAAGAGCTGAAAAAGAGATTAACAACTGCACTTGTTCTTATGTTGCCAGACAACAAAAAGGATTTTGAGGTTTATTGTGATGCATCAAAGCAAGGACTAGGTTGTGTCCTTATGCAAGAATGGAGAGTTGTAGCTTATGCATCAAGACGGTTGCGACCACATGAGGAGAACTACCCAACACATGATTTAGAATTGGCCGCTGTTGTTCATGCGCTTAAAATTTGGTGACACTATCTGCTAGAGAATAGATGTGAAATCTACACGGACCACAAGAGTCTGAAATACATCTTCACCCAGCAAGACTTGAACATGAGACAGCGAAGGTGGTTAGAATTGATTAAGGATTATGACCTTAGAATACATTACCACCCCGGTAAAGCAAACGTGGTAGCAGATGCTTTGAGCAGAAAATCCTACTGCAATCAAGCAAAGACCTTGGAAGTGCCACCCCAATTACTTAAAGATTTTGAAAGTTGAGTTTAGAGTTTGTTGAAAAAGGGACCGTCGCTGCATTAAAAGTAAATTGTGAGTTGAAGGATCAAATTCGAAAGGCTTAAGAAGTGGATCAGAATATTCAGAAGTTGAAAGAGGATATGAAGTATGAAGATACAATTGACCTCTGTGAGGACGAGCAAGGAATTTTGTGGTATCACAATCGAATTTGTGTACCAGATAACAAAGAAATCAAGAACATGATACTGTAAGAAGCCCATTGTATCCCTTACTCTATCCACCCAGGCAATACAAAGATGTACCAAGATCTGAAGGATCGATTTTGGTGGAAAGGAATGAAGAAAGAAGTTGTTGAGTTTGTAGCTTCTTGTGACACCTGTCAAAGAGTGAAAGCGGAACATCAAAAACCTACAGGACCACTGCAACCCCTGCCAACCCCTGAGTGGAAATGGGATGAAATTGGAATGGATTTCGTAATAGGTTTACCAAGAACCCAACAAGGATATGATTCTATATGGGTTATAGTCGATAGATTGACGAAAGTAGCTCACTTTCTACCTGTAAAGACTCAGTACATGACAAGTAAGCTAGCAAAGCTATATCTTACCAGGATTGTCACTCTACATGGAGTACCAAAAACAATTGTTTCAGATAGAGGAGCACAATTCGTGTCAAAGTTTTGGAAAGAGTTACAGAAATCCTTGGGAACGAGATTGAAGTTTAGTACCGCTTACCACCCGCAGACTGGAGGCCAAACAGAAAGAGTGAATCAGATTCTAGAAGACATGTTGAGAGTGTGTGCTTTAGACTATGAAAATTTTTGGGAACAATTTCTGCCGTACGCAGAGTTTACTTACAACAATAGTTATCAAGCGAGTCTGCAAATGGCTCCTTATGAAGCACTCTATGGAAGGAAGTGTCGCACGCCACTATATTGGACCGAAGTAGGTCAGAAACAATTTTTGGGACCACGACTAGTGGAAGATGCCACTGCTCATGTGAAGATCATACAAGAGAGGTTGAAGACAGCCCAATCCCGGCAAAAGAGTTACGCCAACAGTAGAAGGATCAGATCTTGTAACCGATGTCCGTCCTGATCAACTTGTTCGAATTGATCTGTTCGGACAGAACCAATACTAATTTCCATGGGTAACACGGCCTCAGCCCCGTATACCAGATGGAAAGGTGTCTCACCAGTGGCTCGACTAGAAGTAGCGCGTAGTGCCCACAGAACAGCACAGAGCTCGTCTACCCAAGCCCCCGAGCGTGTCTTAAGGCGATCAAAAACACGCTTTTTGATGCCCTACAATATTTGCCCGTTGGCACGTTCGACAACACTATTGCTCTGCGGATGAGCTACAGAAGCAAAGCACACCTTGGTTCCGATCTGGTTGCAATAGTCCAGAAAAAGGTCACTGGCGAACTGGGAACCATTATCAGTGATGAGACAATTTGGAACACCGAATCGAGTCACAATGTTCTTATGAAAGAACCTTTGTGCAGCAGCAGCACTAATGTTGCATACTGGTTCGGTCTCAATCCACTTTGTAAATGTGTCAATAGCTACAAACAAGAACTTGTGTCCATTGACCGCTGTGGCATAGAACCAACAATATCCATCCCCCAGACCGCGAAGGGCCATGATAGAGGAATCGTTTGTAGAGCGTAGGCAGGTTGATGAACCTGTCTTGCATGAAACTGACACTAAGGACATGTCTTGACCATATTCTTGGCATCATCAAGTGCTGAAGGCCAGTAAAATCCTTGTCAAAAAACCTTTCCAACCAGTGTACGAAATGACGCGTGCGCACCGCATACACCGTCATGAATTTCTTTCAAGAGGGATTTACCCTACTCTTGGGACACACAACGCATGAATACTCCTTGAGTACCTTTTCTATACAAAACTCCATCTATAAGTTTGTATAGATGCACTTTTTGAACTAACTGATCGCTCTCGGTTTCGTCCTCGGGCAAGGTCCCGTGTTTGAGATAGACCCTCAATGGATGGGTCCAATCTCGTTCTTGTCGGAGGTTGGTAACGCAAACTATTACCGGATCATCCTCGGCCATCGTCATGATCGAAGGATACTCCAAGTTTTCAACGAACAGTCCTGCCTAGGCGGATGTGCGTGAGGACCACATTTTGGATAATTGGTCTGCGAGAATGTTGTCTTTTCGCGGGACGTATTGGACTTGGAAATGACTGAAGTGTTTTTCCCATCTCCTCATTTCCCCCAGGTAATGAGCCATTTTCTCATCGGAGGTGTTGTACTCCTTGTTTACCTGGTTTACGACCAGCTGTGAGTCTCCCCTCACCACTAATCGACGAACTCTGAGGAATTTTGCTTCCTGGAGCCCTGCAATAAGACCTTCATACTCTACTGCGTTGTTGGTCGCAACAAAGTGTAGTTGAATGACATACTTCAGCTGTTCTCCCTGAGGCATAACTAAGACCACTCTAGCCCTCGAGTGTTGCAAACTATGAGAGCCATCAAAGTACATTGTCCAGTGATCAGGGCATTCCAAATCTCCAGACGCCTGCACGGGCGGCTCAGGATTAGTCCATTCGACCACGAAGTCGGCCAGGACCTGAGACTTGACCGCGGTGCGAGTCGTGAAACGAATGTCGAACGCTCCGAGTTCAACGGCCCATTTAGCGATCCGACCAGATTTCTCCAGATTGCGGACAATGTCCCCCAATGGAAAAGATGAGGACACTGTGATCTTATGTGCTTGGAAGTAATGTCATAGCTTACGGGAAGCCATCAATAGTGCGTAAAGTATCTTTGGGACCTCATGGTATCGCTCCTTAGGACCATGAAGTACCTCGCTTACGTAGTAGACGGGTTTGTGCACACCCTCTCTTTCCGCGATCAGGACAGCGCTGACCGTGTGAAGTGTGGCCGCCAAGTAAAGGAGTAATGGTTCCTCTTTGTCGGGGGAAACCAAGACCGGCGGACTGGATAGATATGCTTTCACCTCTTGAAATGCCTTTTCGGCCTCATCGAACCATGTAAAATTGTGGTGTTTGCGCAGAGCTTTGAAGAAAGGTAGTCCCTCTTCGCCTAGTTGCGATATGAATCGGCTCAATGCCGCCATGCGACCTGCTAGGCGCTGAACATCTTTGATGGTCGAGGGAGACCTCATTTATTCGATAGCCCTGATTTTTTCAGGGTTAACCTCGATTCCTCTGGAACAAACAAGAAAACCAAGAAATTTTCCGGATAAAACCCCGAAAGAACATTTCTCCGGGTTTAACTTTATTCCATATCGATTCAAATTACAGAAGGTTTTAGCAAGATCGTCCAAATGAGACGAAATTTTTAAGCTTTTTACAACCAGGTCGTCTACATAAGCTTCAAGATTACACCCCATCTGGGAAAGAAAGGTCTTTTGCATCAAGTGCTGGTACGTGGAACCTGCATTCTTGAGACCAAATGGCATTCTGACGTAGCAGTAGGTGCCGAACAGTGTGATGAAGGCAGTCTTCTCTTCATCTTCTTCTGCCATGCTAATTTGGTGATATCCTGAGTAAGCGTCCAGGAAACTCATCAGTTCGCAACCCGCAGTAGAATCGACCAGCTGGTCGATGAGGGGAAGGGGAAAGTCATCCTTCGGATAGGCACTATTTAGGCTGGTGTAGCCGATGCATATGCGCCACTTGCCATTTGATTTGCAGACCATGACCGGATTTGCAAGCCATTCCGGGTGATCGACTTCACGAATAAACCCGGCCTTCAGGAGTTTATCTAACTCCATTTGGATGGCTTCCTGCTGATCAACAGCAAAACGCCTGAGCTTCTGTTTTATTGGTCGCTGTCCAGGTCGAATTGCTAACCTGTGCTCGATTACCCCCCTTGGGACACCAGGCATGTCGGATGGTTTCCACGCAAACACATCTGCGTTAGCCCGAAGGAAAGTAACGAGCTCGAGTTCCTATTTGTCGTCCAGGCCTGATCCAACCCAAATTGCCTTGGACAGATCATCTGGGTACAATGGAACCAATTTTAATGTTTCATCTGGTCGAGGAGCGGCTTTGATCGTATCAGTGGACACTGTGGCGATCTGGGCTTCTCGGAGGGGAAGCTGATCTACCATCTCCAGGGATAACCGATCACATGTCAATGCCACGTTGCGACTACCTCGAACCGAAATAACGCCCTTGGGGCCAGGCAACTTGCCGCACTAGTAAGCATAGTGCGTAGCCATCATGAACTTAGCCAGAGTTGGCCTGCCAAAGATAGCGTTATAAGACGAATCACAATTAATTACATCAAAAGTAACTAATTATGTTCGGAAGTTATCTGGTTCTCCCAGCATGACCGGGAGCACCACCTGTCCCAATGGCATCATAGAGGGACCAGGAATTATCCCATAAAACAGATGAATTATGGGTTTGATTTTCAAATGAGGAATTTGCATCTCGTCGAGTGCCCTGACCAATAAAATGTCCAAGGAACTACCTCCGTCGATCAGGACCCTTTCGACTCTCACATTGCTGATTATTGGGGTTATGACCAAGCCTCAATGGTCGAGTAAGCCCCACAGGACAATCAGAGTGATCAAACGTCAAAAGTGTATCCGACCAACGGGGGTACTGAGGTTCACCAAGGGGAGTCTCCGTTTGGTTCACCTCTCGATAAAAGGCTTTAAACTGCCGTTTAGAAACAAAAAGAGGAGGAACCTCTGAAAATAACATTGACATGATTACGAGGTACCTGGTAAGACATCTCTTCATCCCCGCTGGCATCTCTTAGCCCGCAGGTTTGTTCCTTCGGTGGTAAGGTCAGCATAGGTCCGATCCCCTGGTAGAAGTCATCTAGCTGCTTCAACCAGCTCCGGCAATTCTTGAGGTCGTGGCCTGCAGAGTTGTCAAGTGGACACCATCTCTTGCCTTCCTGCGGGTTAGTCAACTTCTCTGGCTGGTCGGCATTGCGACCACTAGAAGCAGTTTTATTTTTAAATGAAGGTTTGTTACCTTTGGTCGGTGGAGGTTTCTCTGCGACTGCGACCTCTCGGTACTATCCTGATCGACCCCTTTTTGATTTCTTTGGCTTCCCGCCTGATGAAGATTCCAGCTTCCTATTCAAATCCTCCCTCTTCACGTCCTTGAGACCTGGTTGATGCGGTAAGTTACCTTTGTCTACCATCCGATTCCACTCAACGGCCTCGGCCGCGTCGGAATATCGATCAGCCATATCGAAAGGATCGGTCACTGATCGAGGAGGGTGGATGAGCAAGTCCTTTGTGAACCTCTGATATCGAACGGTGTGCTTAAACGCCCTAATAACGGAGTTATCAGATATGTTCGGGATGATATTTCTCACCCCAACAAATCTCTTGACAAACTGACGAAGAGTTTCGGTCGAAGTTTGTCGTAGTCGATGGAGGTCGTCCTCTTTACCCGGCTTCTAATAGCAATTCTGGAGATTGTTGAGGATGGCATCGCACAATATTTCCCAGTTATATATTGAACCCTCAGGCTGATTGAACAACCAGGTTCTTGCCGGTCCCTCGAGTACTGTAGGCAAATAGTTGGCCATGACCCGATCGTCACCACCCGCTGCCTGAATAGCAGTGATGTAAATTTGAAGGAACTCGGATGGATTTTGAGTTCCGTCAAATCTTTCTATGGCCCCTGGTTTAAACTTGTCTGGCCAAACGACCACACGAAGGCCGAGTGAGAAAGCTTTACAATCAACATAAGGACCGTGAATAGACCTGCGACTTTCGACCTGATCTCGGGTGACCTCATGCAAAGGAGAGGTCACACGTGGTCCTAGGCGAGAGTGGACAGGAATCCGTTCCCGATCACAAGAATTTCCCGCCCGTCTAGCTTTGTCCTGCCGAGATGGAACCGGAGTTAGAGTATTCTCGGTCATGGGAACGTGTCGCTGACCGGGAAGAGGCCGTTGGGGTCGCCTCGGAAGCGACCTCGTCCAACCTCTCCGCTAGGATTCTGGCGAAAGCCGGTTTCTGCGCATCTGTGACTGTGAGAGGGAAATTACGCAGGACCTCTGTGATGGATCGAAGCCGGCCATGCGTGCTCCTCCTGGGTGCTCCAAGTGTCACCGTCTCCTCGTCCGCCGGTTTATGTTCCGGGGGTAAAGATGGTGTCTGGTCGCGTTTGCGACCACGCGTTCGACGGGAGGAACTCGGAGCAGCGTCATAATGAGCTTGCGCATTTTGAAGAGCCTCTAGGGCTGTTCTACGAAGCTCATCATCTTGCTGTTCGCGATCTTGATCCTCCTTTTGTTTGCGTTCTTGCTCTTCCCTAGCAGTCCGCTGACCTGGAGTTTCTTCTGATAAGGCAGCGAATTGCCTAGGGAATGAGGTCGCCGATGGAGAAAACATCTCAATTTGTTCTGAGTTGGACTCAAAATCAAAGAGACGGTGGAGGTTATTAGGATCGAACCTCCCCGGGCTAAATTCCTGGTCAACATCACCCTTACCCTCAGCAGGATCGTGCGATGGACCGGATTCAACCTCTAACGCAGTTGGAACTACAGTGGGTTCCAGTTCTGCATCTGTTGTCTCCTGGTCGATAGACATGACCTGAGTGGTCGAATCAACCTCTAGGATGTCTTCGCCCCCGGTTTCCTCCATTGGAACAGGATCACTAGGTGAAGGCATCTGGATGTGGGCATAATCCTCGAGATCGAAGCCGTTCTCAGAATCATATGCTCCAGACATGGCTCACCGAACCTCCGGATAGAAGTTAGAACGCCTTGAGAAAGGCCCCACGGTGGGCGCTAGCTGTCGACGATTCGGACTCGGGGTCCTTAGTCGAACTTATGCAGAATTTGTGAGTTGTGAGACCTTTCAGGGTGTCCCTCCGAGAAGGGATGATGAGCAATGTCGGTTGGAAGACGGAAAGATTTATACAGGTTCGGGCCCTCTATGGTGGGAGTAATAGCCCTACGTCCTGTTGTAATTTCACTATGTATGGGAAAAAAGGTTACAAAGTTGTGGAAAAGATCATCACAGGCGAAGATCTTTTCCATGAGATTGTCTAAAATACGACTAAACTAGCCTATGAAAGCTTGAAGTTTTCTCGTGTCGAATCGATGGGATCTGGGCTTCACCTCCTTGTCTTGTGCATTCGCTCACCCTTTTATACTAGTTGAAAGGGCGCCAATGCACAATGGCTTCGAACAGTTGCTCGGGTGCAGTTTTGATAAACGCACTTAACTTCCACGCAGGCTTAACACGTGCAATTAAGGGATAACCTAACATATTAACCTCCTGGTAGTTGTCTTCATACGTGGAAGAATCTTCGGGATCCTCGGGATATGCTCGTACAGAGTGCTAAGCAATTCCCAGGTCACTCAGGTCGAGAGTAGTCCCCGACTCTCTGACCGCGCATCGTCTGCAGCCTTCTAACCACGTACCGTCTGTGGACTCCTAACCGTGCATAGCCTGCGACCTTATGATCGCACACTGTATGCGATCTTATGATCGAGCAAAGCCTGCGACCATGTGTCCGTGCTTCTCAGGTCGTCTGAGATCATAGCAACGGACCTCTAGACACTTGTCTGGTTCGAATCTGTCCTGAACCAGGCGTGCATTTACTCTGAACTAGCTCGGGTAACAATCCTCGTCAAGGGCATATCAGTTGTGTACGGTTGGTAGCAAGATCGTGAGAGTCGTCTTCACAAATTGATAGTTGCTGTTCTCATCGAAAGATCGGACCACCCGCATCACATCACCACTGATTTCGGAATTATGGATTTTCAAAAATAACTTTTTGTAAGCTTTCCAACAGTCCAAAGAACGCCCTGATCGGAGGTCGTATGCAAAAGTTATGGCTGTTTTATTGCAGGGTGGTCAAATTCCACCGTGGAATGGAAAAATCTGCCAGAAAACTCGACAACAAGACCTAAACCAGCAACTTCGACACGACGACACGGCTAGGGACCTGTACATTGCTGTGCTCGTGTTTTCTTCGACCTGCTGCACTGCTACAGTAGCCACGTGGTCGCCATCTTCGCCAACTGAACAGCGCCGCGTGTGTGCTCGCCATTTGCCACTGTGGATCTTCCCCGGCGTGACTCACAGCCATTGTTTTCTCCCGTTTGCACACCACCAGCAACGGTCGACGCAGGAGCTTTGCGCCACGTGGAGAACTCGCCGCGGCCAGCCATCAGTTCACCTTCTCATCACCTGCAAAAGCCCTCACGGCCGCTGAACCGAGTCGTTTCGCCGCCTGTCTTCGCCGTGAAGTCCAATCCAGTCACATCTTGCCGGCTACAACTCCCCGAGCATTTTCCAACCGTTGAGAGCCTCCAGCCACGCCTATATAAACCGACCAGAGCTTAGCTTTACTCCTTACACTCCAAAATGCTAGAAAAACCAGCAGTTCACTGTGTCTTCTTCTTCTCCGGTGAGCAGCAAAGAGGGAGCTTCGGTGCTAGCTTCAACCACTGCTTCCTACTTCGATCCAACACCCCCAGTGAGCTTCTCTCATCTCCCTCATGCTTCTCAAGCTTGGAATTTAGTTCAAATGCTTTCTGTCACCGGCAATCGCCGTGTTTCATCTAGAACTCCGGCGAGCAATTAATCCTTAACTAAATAGAATTAGCTCTCGAGCCAGTGATCAAATATGCTCATTAGACTTTACTTAACATTCCTAAGCAACCAAAATCGACAGATTTGCTGAAATGTGAAAATCCCCAAATTGGAACCTTGCATGTTCACTGAGCTTACTGTTTAAGCTTTTCTGGTGCATCTCTAGCCAATCCAACTTCACCAATGCATTTCTAGTACCCTGAGGACCATACACAAGCAAGGAATTGAGTTCAATCACTTTAAATCAGAAATGCCCAAATCAGATTTGAGTTCATCTTTTCTCCAGCTAGTATCTTCCAAATCCAGCCAATCCAGCCCTAGCCACTTTGCCATTTAGATGTTTTGGACCATTCTGAGCAACTTTGTCTTCTATCACGACTTCCAATTCGGCCTAGATTGTGAGATATAGCTATGCCCTAGTTGCTGCACTATTTATGTTGCATGTGCTCCAGGCCAGTCAACTTCTTTGCCGGTTTTCATCACTTTCCGGCCATCTCCTGCCCTAGATCCTGTTGAGACATTTGTTTCTGTTACAAATGTCTAACTACCAGACAAAGTGGTGCATCACTTGGAGCCCTAGATCAAAAGTTATGGCAAACCCTAGTTTCTGGCCATGTCAACTCTATGTCAAACTATGCCAGTCAGTGGCATTAGCCCTGTTCACCCACCTCTGGTCATGAAAAACAGAAAATACTTTGTCAAATAATTGTCTCACTACCTTGTGCACCATATGCTTGAATCAAAACCCATTTTGGCCACTAGAAACTGTTCAAACCATGTCAATGCCATTCTTGGGCATTGTCAACCTATGTCGGCCAATGGCATTGGGCCAGTTTGACCCCTTCTGGGTATGCAAACTGAACATAACCTTGTCCCTTAGACCCCTGATGTTGTGATCTACATTTCATTCTACTGTCACAACTTGAGTTGAGCCCTCTATCATCCATCGACCCTATGTCGATGCCTTGAACCGAATGTCAACCTAAAGACGTTCGCTATTTTTGAGCGAACCAGCCGCAACCTTGTAAACCTTTGACGACTAATCTTAACCCTAGTTTCCATAGTTTAACCCTAATCATTTCTCAGAACTCTCAAATATTGTATCGCCTAAGTGTTTCTCCTTGCATTATCGCATATAGTGGATTAGTAAGAGTAGGATTGATTGTAATGCCTGTTTGCTTGTTTGATCCTTGTTCCGAGCAAGAGTCCGAGTTCGAAGACTTCGTCGCAGACCCGACTTCAACTGCTGTTTCTTACGACGCGGAAGGCAAGTCATATTCTTGAACATCTTGAACTTATATTTTATGAATTGCTAGAATATACCTTGATTATAAAATAATATTGCATGTGAAAGATTGAGAATAGTTGAATTATGAAATGGCAGCATCAGGCTGATGCCTGTGAATTGTGAATTGATCAAATAATGAGCCATGAACTAATATATTACGTATATTTATATTCATGAAATAAAACCCCTAGCCGTGACCAGTATTTTGGTATGGAATGGTGAAAGTACTGGAGGTGCTTGGTCGCACAGGATGTGCCAGCACTGGAAGTGCATGGATTGTGGTATGATCTGGTCACTGACATATAAGGACTAGAACCTTGTGTTGTGCGTCTAGTGGCATGATTAACGTGTCGACCGCAAGCCTGGTATGGGACAGGCCTGAACAAGTAGTATGTGGATCACACATGAAACCCCTATATGACAAACTCACGATTAAACACGGGGTGTGCTCCAACACATATCACAGGATGTGATCATGCACGCTGACCCTGCGGGGAAGATGCCAATTAGTGGGGGTTGTGTAACCCTGCCACAACTGTGGTTTGCGTGAAGAAAACCTCGGGGTCTGGGGTGAATTGTGTGTGAAACATGGCAAAAGTTCTTGTTATCTCCACCTTGCCGCTCACAGTATGAAGTGAGTCAGGGGTCCAATCCTTGTGATAGGAAGGGCATGAAAGTGGATATATCTTGCGGGTAAATTGGTACCCCTCTGCAGAGTTAAAAATGTATTCGAATACTTCGTGCTCCCGAGTTTTAGGAGTATGCCGCGGTGGATTGAATCCACGGGGTGTGACACAAGTATTGTTTTATAAATTAAAATTTGTTAGTTCAAGATTACCCAAATGACATGTGTTGTCATGATAAGGGGTGCTGCCGTGGACTGTCATGTGTTGACGTGTCGCGGTAGTACCATAATTTAGTGATCATGTGATAACTAAGAGGCACGTGGATTGTGCCCTAAGTACATGAAATGCTGCCATGAGCATGAGATTTGAAAAGCTTGGAAGAAAAGTATTTATGGAAAAATCCTCTCACCTCTTTTCCCTCAATAGCATAGGATCATGTCATCTCCACTATACGTATCTCTACTCTTACCTATGACTTGCTGAGTACGTAAGTGCTCACCCTTGCAACTTATCAACAATAGATGGAGTGCTACAATACCAAGACGAAGGTTTGGAAGATTTCGTGGATCAGGACGGAAGAGAGCCAATTCTGCCAGAGCCTTGAAGTGTGCTGTTCTGCTGTCAACTTCTTACGACTGTGGGGGTTTCGCCTAGCTTCCGCCGAGTAGTTGTCTTTTTGTTTTAATTAGACCATTTGTGCCGTGAAGGCATTGTATTACTCTTTTATTGTACCAGGCCAGCAGGCCATACTGTTTATGAATGATATTTTGTAAGTTACTCTGCTGCAATGAACTCCTGTGCTTGACTTATCCTGGGAAGTCAGTGGTATGTATGTATGAGGCCAGCTGCAGTGAGCTAGGTCTCCACAGGAGTAGTCGTGGTACCCTGCTCGGGGCGCGACAATTTCTCTGGTGGTGATTAATGACGAACAGTAAATGAGACTAACGTTTGTGCGTTGAGTGTATATGTTCTAGTCTCAGAATGGTTGCAGGGTGAAAGCAAGCAAGGGCGTGAAGAGGATGATGCCGATATGAATCATCTCGAGCGAGGCCAAGCTTAGCGGGGTCGAGCATTGCGAGGACAAGTGTCGAGCGGTCGAGCTTCACGAGGTCAAGCTTAGCGAGGTCGAGCTTTGCGAGGACAACCGTCGAGCGGTCGAGCTTCACGAGGTCGAACTTCACCTAAGGTAAAATCCAAGATTAAGGATTGTTTTCTTAGGATTTTACCGGTCTCGGTGTTTGGAGGCAGACCGGGTTGATAGGTTTCTTTTTACTAGTTTGACTATACTATTAAGAGGGGTCAGAAGCTAGTAGCTTGAATCTATCTAGTGCGGAAGCTCAAATGCATTCATATCATCTTACACTAGTGTCTTTATCGCTCTTGCATTGCTAGAGAGTCTAAGTGTAGTTTATGGTGCATTAGAGAAAATATTTTGAAAACTGCACTTAGCTGTGATCGCCAGCTATTTGTATTGATTTATTTTCTAGAGCTGGTCGTGGTTGTATTTGCACATTCTGATCGTATCAGTGTTGATACGTGGTCGTGGTCGTGTCGCTTGTTTGGCGGCTTTCTGTTTAGGGTTTGGGCGTGGTCGTAGGAGTTCGGACTGGTCGTACCAGTCTTCGACTCACTTACGTACGCTCGACCAAACCCTATCGACCACCTATTTTTGACCGGATGTCAGACCTGTGTGGTCGTGGTCGTTGCTGAGTGACAGCAATCACATCCGCGAGAATACGGCAAATCCGTATGTGCAAATACCCTAAATTGCATTTGAGATGATTTTTGGATTGGACATTTTGATAGTAAGAAAGTTTCTGAGTTTTCTAGAAGTTTCTAGACCTTTATAGGTCTTGCTCCTATTGAAAAAATTGTAGATCTCTGAATTATCTTTCCAACAAGCCAAACATCACCTCAATTGGATCTCTGGATCAAATGTTATACTTGTTTTACTATCAGTGTGCAATGGCCGAACATTGTCCGGGCATGGGCGGACAATGTCCGCCCTGTACAAATTTTTTCAGCCTTTCGCAAAATGAAACCAGAGACATTTGCATCCGTCCGGGGTTATCTGTCCGGGGAGACTGGACATTGTCCAATATGGCCGGACAATGTCCGGCCTGTACAAATTTTTTGAGCATTGAAATGAACCAGAGACAAATGCATTTATCCGGCTCATCTGTACTGTGATGGCCGAACATTGTCTGAGGTGGCCGGACAATGTCCGGCCTTCACAAAATTGCCCCCAACGGTCACTGACTCGTTTGCAACGGGCATATTTTTTATACTTGCCGAACAGTGTCCGAAGTGGCCGGACAATGTCCGGCCTGTACAAAAATAACGCATCTGGTTGCAAACGGCTAGTTTTCTTTGAGGGCTATAAATACTTCGTGTTTACCTTCATTTGTGGGTGCTCAAGGAGTTCATTATTCAGCTGATAAGCTAGCCAAGTGTTTGCAATTGCTATTTTGCATCTAGAGGCTAGATTTGAGCCCAAAATCCTTAGTGGATTTGAGAGAAAGCTTGAGGGAGAGTTAGTGAGTGTTTAGTACACTTCATCTCCATTAGATTGTTAGTGCTAGAGTGTTGAGCATCTCATTTGCATCATTGAGCTTCTAGCACGTGGTTGGTTCAAGTGAAAGCGCATCCGGCTTGTTACTCTTGGCGATCGCCTTCGCCTAGACGGTGCCGAAGGAGAGCCGAGATCTCTCCAATTGAAGTTTGTCGGAAAGACCGGCAAAAGATTGTGAAAGGTGTAGTGCTCGCCTATCCGGTGTGGAGAAGGAGCAACCCTAGTGAGATATCCTTCGTGGATATAGAAGCGAAGCTCTGAGTGAGCGCTTCAACGAGGAGTAGGGGAGACCGGGCGAGTCTCCGAGACCTCGGTAAAAATATTGTGTCAATTGCGTATTTATCATTTGCGTTACATTCATCTTGACACAATTGCCATATTTACTTTTGTTGCATGATTTTTTGAATAACTTATATGGTTGAATGCAACTAGTTGATTAAATTGTTTTAAGCCTCATTGTATAATCTAGCTTAAACAATTATCTTGTTGAGATTGCTTAGTGGGGAAGAAAATTTAAAAGCCTCCTAATCACCCCCCCTCTAGTCGGCATCCTCGATTTTACAAGGTAGAATTTGGAGATGAGGCTAGATCTGTTAAAAAGTAGACTTGATAAGATTTCCATGAAGCCCAAGAACGTCCTAAACGGAGTCCGTATGAGGAAGTTACGGCAATTTGAATTCACTGCTGTAGCAGCAGTCCGAATCCGAATCCAACGCGAACCCAACACAAACTCTAGCTTCCCTTGGGCCCAAAGTGACGCGGGGATCTTGTGGAAACGTTGATGAAAGTATGGGCAGGTGGTTGCAGGTCTAAGCCCATGTCCGGCTTTACTTGTGGCGGCATGCATCCCTCCTTGATCAACCGAAAGGTGATGTCTTGAGGCAGCACTTGTCGAGTTCCTATCTTCCCCTACTCCCGCGTTCCTGATCACAAGTAGATCACAAGAGTTAGGTAGTAATTCATTCTGAAAATCCAAAGTATTAAACCCGAGGAAAGAGTCACCCTGATAGTTTAGTTGTCGTGCCCGAGCTCTAGTTATAGGTCAAAGTAATTGTTCCGGTTCAGCTTCATCAAGAAAAGTAGTCGTGCGTGTATCCAAGGTTGTTATGTCCTCATCAGTTTTGGTCCACAGTGTATTTACAGGCTTTGCGTAAATATCATAGCAAAAGGGTGCGACGACATAGCCTTCACGTAGGAGACTTGGTTTTGCAAAAGATCCAAAGCTAGTCTGATCGCAACAAATTTTCTCCTCAGTGGGAAGGTCCCTACACTATGATCTCAATGCCATGATCCAGATCAGCTCGATTAGCTATGGAAGATGGCAGAGTTCTCTCTAACACCTGGAACATAGACCAGTTGCGAAAATTTTACGTGTAAGTTCTTCCACTTCCTTTGTGCATTTTCAAATTTAATCCAACAGTTTTTCCACTTTATGTTGTCATTATTTTCCTACCTTTCGTCTCTATCTTTTTCTCGGGCCACGCCCGGGGGCTGGTCACAATAAACATTTTTATCACAAATGCCTGAGTGGATTCACTGACTGATCTCGTGATTGCATCTAGTCAAGACATCTCTTTTTAAGCCATTTTTCAACGCACAAGGGACTTACTAGCATGTTACATATCACACAAGTGGCTATGAGTTCGCAAAAGATTATGCATTTTTAATTCAAATGTTTATTCTTGCGACCATGAGATTGCATATAGACACTGTTCCTCTTTTTAAGCCATAATCTCACGCATAAGAGACTTCCATGATCTCATTTCAATCCTGCAACCATGATACCAAACTTCAATGTATGCATGGTCACAGGAGCAGGCTAAGAAAATATAACTATGGCATTAAGTCAGGGAGCTACGTACTTGATATTTCAATATTGTTTTGCATTATTGGAAACTTTGCTAACTGTATGTATTTGTAAGGTACAAAATCATTGCTAAACCAGGTAAACATTTCCATTTTCATTTCAATAAAGTTACTATTACACGATGTCATCGCAGATTTTACATAAGATAAGATCAAATCTCAAAGCAATTTCTCAACAAGAGGTTTCACCTCATCCAATATAGCGTCCAGTTGACTCTCACTGTCGAAAGTAGCATCTTCACCCACAGGGTTCAGATCCAGATCCAGACCGTGGTGGCGCCTTAACTTTCTAAGGACGGCGAAAGCAACAACCCCAACGTTGGACTTCAAAGTTTCCTTTTGCCTCCTCACAGTTTCAGGAATGCTCTCGACCAGTGAATCAACTTGAGCGGAGACTAATTTGTAGGACTCACTGAGGCTTAAGTCATCCTTCCTAGGATTGAAAATGTCTGCCCTCAGTAAGTCCGCGGCCATCCCAGTTTCTTGAAATTGTCCAATTCGACACTGCTATAGCTCTTGATAGTCGCTTCTAAAGCATTCTTCTCATTGCGAGCAAGCTTGGCAGCGTCTCTGGCCCTGTCACTGGATTCTTGGTGACGCTCACAAGCCTTGTGAAGTGTATCGATGTCTATCCCCCTCTAGGTGAATTTTTCCTCAAATTGATCCCTTTATTCAGTTACCACCTTAATCTGCTCTTCTTGTACTACAAAGAAGAAAGAATAAAATTATTTAAATTTGCCAAGGTAAGGTAAACTTCTACTAAAAGTGAACTTACATTTCATCTTAGTTTGCTGCTCTTCGCAAAGCACCAGGAGATGTTCAGATTTCACTTTAAGTGCTTCGTACAATCCTGATACTTGGTCAAAGGTCGCAGCTCTTTCCTTGGCCTCTTTTAGCTCAGCTTCAAGGGCTAGGGTTTTGGCGAGCCTTTCTTCGGTTTTAGCTAGCTTCTTCTGCAAGACAATATTTTCCCTGCAACAACAAGTATTACTACAGACTCAACAGACTAGGCTCAGAATTAAGGTACTTATTGCTTTGATTGGCTGCTTTTGGTCTGAGTGACCTTCACTTGCTCGACCAACAAACCAGATGCGTGAGCCATATCCTGCATAAAACAAATAAAGTACTAGGAGTAAAACTCCTAAGGAACTAACGCAAGTCTGACGGTAAAGAATTTCGATTATCTCCAAAAACTCGCAAAAAAACCCCTCAGAAAGATCTTCAGACCCACTTGCTTGGCCAATTGCACCCAAATAGTGAAGGCTAAGGGCGAAGAAGACAAAAGGGGAAAGAAAAGAGCTCCAAGAAAACTTAGGAAATTTCGAGGAAGCTAGGTTGCGTGCACAGGCAGGACTCGGGACGAAGGGTTTAAAAACCCACTTCCCTCAGGTTCTTGACTGTTGTTCACACCGCGCGACAAAAAGGAGTTTTCGCATTAAATACCCGTCAAAACAAACCTGACACGCGCACTCAAAGTTCTTCTTGGGTTCGGCGGGAAGTCAAAACGAAAAGACGCCTTTTCAGAGCTTGCAACGCCTTTTTTCAGTAAAAAGAAAGCCTTTTCACTTCGACTTCAGGGGCTAGCCGACAAAGTTAGTCATTCTCATGATCACACATAACCTTCTCATGACCACGATAGTTGCTCCATGATCGTGCATAACGTTCTGTGGTCACATCTACCTTTCTATGGTTGAAGAAAGCCCAGGAAAGAGATAGAGAAATAGTCCAAGGTTGTTCTGGACAAACTTTATCATTGATATTGAAATTTTGACATGGTAAAATTTCTTCTTTTCATTGATAACATATACAGTTAAAATTTTTTACAAGAACTTTACAACTGAGAAGGGATACATCAGGCGAGGTCGAGGTCATGTAATAATCTATCTACTAAGGGCTTGACCTGGCCCTGATCGCGTCCAGCTGCTCCTGCCCGCCGACATTGGCATCCCCCACCACTGGATCCAGATCTAAGCCAGGGCCGTGGTTAAGCCTGAGCCTGTAGAGAACAGTGGAGACCACGGCACCGACTTCGATCCTTAGCATCTCCTTGTACCTCATCGTAGACTCTGGGATGTTATCGACCAGCGAATCAGCCTGGGCTGAGACCAGATTGCAAGACTCCTCAAGAGACAAGTTAACCTTCTCAGGTTTAATAACTTCAGCCTCAAGAGAGTTCGCAACCACCTTTAGCTTCTTGAAGGTATCCCCCTCAACAAAATTGCAGCCTTTGTTGATGGAATCCAAGGCCTCTTTCTCTCCAAGGGCGAACCCCTCGGCTTCTCGAGCAAGTCTCTCGGCTTCTCAAGTGATCCTCGCAGTTCTCAAGCTCTATCGTTGGCTGCCTTGTAGTGATCAACAACTGGAAGAAGAGAGTCCATAACTTCTCCTCGAGGCGCTCATTCTCCTCCTGGAGGGAGCTGCACAATGTAGTCTTTTCCCTCAAAGCGGCCAAGGCCTCAGCCAGCTCTTCCCCGGCTCCGCCTCCCTATAAGATTGTTCCACGTCATGAACATAATAACACGAAAAAGATTCAGAAAGTTAAGGATCCTTACCTAGGAGACAGATACGGGCTGGACCTCAGTAGGGTCCATGACTTCCACATCCTCTGTTGATGGTGTAGAAAGGGTGGAAGACATCCTAAATGAACCATATAAAGACCAAATTAATTCATTCCCAACTAACTCTATTTAGTTAGAGAAAAAGACAAAGCTTTACCTCAAGCCATGAGGACCAGTTTTTTTGGCCCTAGATAAAACTTGAGCCATAGTTGCAGCTAATGGCTGGGAGGTTGAGGCCTCATTCCTTCTGTCGTAATTGCTTTGGACAGCCAAGGAAGAGGTCCTAACCATCCTCTTTGAGGAAAACCCACTAGACGATCCAACATCATCGCTTGATCGCTTCCAAGAACTGCTGAACAATCAAGCGGCTGCAGAAAACCCAATTGTCTTAAAAAACAAGAAGAAAAAATCTACACCGACCTACCGAGAGAGAATTACCTCTTGAGACCATGGTGCGACACTGATCCCCTGTGAGTCCAGCACCTCAACATTCTCTTCTCCGATTAAATCTTCTTCCTCATCGAATTGCTCTCGGTTCGGGGATGCAATTGAAACAGAGGGTTAAGGAGACGAAAGGTTTGAGACTTAAAAAATTTGTGAAGAAGTTGGGAATTCCACAACAAGGTAATGGCTATTTATAGAGTTCCAAAGGTGACGCTTCAAATTCTCGGCCTAGGGCACAGCGCGAAGGCCTCAAGATCCTCCCTAGTGCCTGATTGGTAATCGCGTCCCTAAATCCTCTCCTTAAAGTTTTGTTGAGATTTGAAACAACGTAGTTCAGTGCGGGAATGTGAAGCGACGGACACTGTTTAGAATTCGAAGCGACACAACCATTATAATAGGCCTTTGTCGTTTCAAATTCGGGGGCTAACTAACGAGGATTGTTAGCTGTGCTCAAGCTCCCATGGTCACGCATACATCTCCATGGTCGTGAATACTTTCTGACAAGTATTGTTACCCGAGCTAGTTCAGAATAAATGCACGTCTGGTTCAAGACAGGTTCGAACCAGGTAAGTGTCCGTTGGTATGATCTCAGATGGCCTAAGAAGCGCGAACACATGGTCGCAGGCTTTGCGCGATCGGGCCGCAGACAGTGCGCGGTCAGATGATTGCAGACAAATGCGCGGTCAGAAGGTCTTGGACTACTCTCGACCAGAAGACACGGGGTTGCTTAGGCTCCACAACGAGCATATCCCGAGTACCCCGGAGATTCTTCCACGTGTGAAGACAACTACCAGGAGATTAATATGTGCGGTTATCCCTTAATTGCATGTGTTAAGCCTATGTGGAAGTTAAGTGCAGTTGCCAAAACTCCACCCGAGCAACCGTTCGAAGCTGTTGTGCATTGGCACCCTTTCGACTAGTATAAAAGGGTGAGCAAATGCACCAGACGAGGATATGACACATCAAGAACAGATCAACATCGACAAGTTTCCATAGGCTAGTTTAGTCGTTTTTTAAATAATCACACAAAAAGATCTTCGCCTGTGATGATCTTTTTCACAACTTTGTAACCTTTTTCCTACACATAGTGAAATCACAACAGGACGTAGGGCTGTTACTCCCACCATCGAGGGTCCGAAATTGTATAAATCCTTTTGTGTTCCAACTGACTGTGGCTCATCATCCCTTCCCGAAGGGACACCCTAAAAAGCCTAATAACTCATAAATTCTGCATAAGTTCGACTAAGGACCCCGAGTCCGAATCATCCACAGCTGGCGCCCACCGTGGGGCCATTCTCAAGGAGTTCTTATTTCTATCCGGAGGTTCGGTGAGCCATGTCTGGAGCATATGATTCCGAGAACGACTTCGATCTCGAGGATTATGCCCATATCCAGATGCCTTCACCTAGTGATCCTGTTCCAATGGAGGAAATCGGAGGCGAAGACGTCCCAGAGGTCGATTCGACCACTCAGGTCATGTCCATCGACCAGGAGGCAACCGACGCAGAACCAGAGCCTACTACGGTTCTTACTGCATTAGAGGTGGAATCCGGTCCATCGCATGGCCCTGTTGAGGGTAAGGGCGATGTCGACCAGGAACTTAGCCCTGGGAGGTTTGATCCTGATAACCTCCACCGTCTCTTTCATTTCGAGTCTGACTCGGAACAAACGAAGATGTTTTCTCCATCAGCGACCTCGCTCCCTAGACAGTTCGCTGCTTTATCGAAAGAAACTCTCGATCAGCGGGCTGCTAGGGAAGAACAGCAACGCAAACAAAAGGAAGATCAAGATCGTGAGCAACAAGATAACAAACTTCGCATAACAGCCCTGCATGCTCTGTAAAATGCGCAAGCTCGTTACAACGCTGCTCCGAGTTCTTCCCGTTGATCACGTGGTCGTAGACGCGACTAGACACCATCTTTACCCCCGGAGCGTTTGCCGGCGAACAAAGAGACGGTGACACCTGGCGCACCTAGGAGAAGTATGCATGGCTGGCTGCGATCCATCGCAAAGGTCCTATGTAATTTTCCTCCTACGGTCACAGATGCGCAGAAACCGGCTTTCGCCAGAATCCTGGCAGAGAGGTTGGATGAGGTCGCATCTGAGGTGACCCCAACGGCCTCTTCCCGATCAGCGACACGTTCCCATGACCGAGAGTGTAGGATCAAGGATGCCGACTAGAGGGGGGTGAATAGGAGGCTTTAAAAACTTCAAATAAAAACAAGTTTTTATACTCAGAAGAACCAAATGCAATTTAATATATTAAAGAGAGAAGATAAAGAGAACGAACACAACGATTTTTTACCGAGGTCTCGGAGACTCGCCCAGTCTCCCCTAATCCTCGTTGAAGCACTCAAGCAAATGAGTCTTGCTTCAATATCCACGAAGAATATTTCTCACTAATTGTTGCTCCTTGTCCACTCCGGAAAGGCGAGCACTGATGCCTTGTACAAACTTGTCGAGCCTCTCCGACAATCTCCGAACGGAGAGATCAACGGCCATGCCACCAAACCGTCTAGGCGAGGGCGCTCACCAAGAGTAATAGGCAGCAAGGTCTTCTCTAGACCTCCAAACACGCACCGAGAAACTACAAGTATGCAAATGCAATGAACTGGAATGCTTGGTGGATCAGAAAACACTCAACTTGATCAAAAGATCAAGATTTTATATAAGAAACTAAAGCTCAAGAATGTGTATGTGAGGAGGCTTCTTGTTGTATAAAATACAAGCTCAAAGCCTCTATTTATAGCCTCAAGAATCAAATGAACCGTTGGAACTAGGGCTGAAAATCAGCAACTCAAACTGACAGTCAGTTCACCTAACTGACAGTCAGTTACATACACAACGGCCGACAAAATTTACAGATAAAAAATAGCTAGCCGTTTGTGGTCGTACATGGAAACTTGAAACACCAAACTAACAGTCAGTTATGCAAACTGACAGTCAATTCAACCAAAACATCGACCAGATCAAATAGAAACTCAAATAAAACGGCTCGAGGTCGAAATGCAAACTGACAGTCAGTTTGGACAACTGACAATCAGTTTAGTTCAAAAAATTTCACCTCAAAAAACAACCTCTCATGACAACTGTCAATTAACAAAACTGACAATCCAAACTGACAGTCAGTTTAGCAAAGTGACAGTCGGTATGGATAAAAACAGCTGTAACTTTTAATCCAGAGATCCTATTGAAGTGTTTGATAGCTCCTTTGAAATATATTTTAAAGGAATATCTTTTTGTCAACAGAAGAAAAAACCAGATCTGCCTATATCTTTCCATAAAATGCAAAAACTCTTCTGCTGTCAAAAACTAAACTGAAAATCAAATAACTGACAGTCCGTTAAAAACATCCATAACTTTTGATCCAGAAATCCAAATTGAGAGTTTAATAGCTCGTTTGAAATATAATTTAAAGGGATACATTTTTGTCAACAGAAGGAAAAGCCAGATTGGCCTAGATCTTTCTAGAAAAAGCAAAAACTCTTATGCTATCAAAACACAACTGAAAAACCAAATCTTTCAAACCAAATTCAAATCAAATCCCACCAAAAAGATGCAATGCAATGACCTAGTAATTTCTCGGTTCATGTTAGAGATATAGAGAGGACTTGCAACCTCTCTTTATAGTACGGTTAAAACTAAAAACAAAGTCCTTAACCGATCAAACTCCAAACACCGAGATCGGGAAAAAATAAAACAAATATTACCTCAGGTCCTTTGCATCTTTAATCCTTGCAACATTCGTTTTGGTGACCTTGCACTTGCGACGTTGACTTCCAACCTTTAACTATGACCACAGCCAACATTGCGACCTTGCGCTTGCGACTTTGGACCTGTGACCTACAGATCTTCCCGGATCACTTGCAGACTTTATAGAAATCGCTCTGCATAGAAGTAGCTCAAAGACAAGATTAGTCCAAAACACTTAATGTCATCAATAATCAAAATCAACCTAAAAGGACCTAGATGCAACACAGAGTACTCTAACTATGGTTCTGGTAGACGGAATCGTCCACCACCAGTGCCATCTCGACATGACAAAGCCAGACGGATGGAGAACTCTTGTGATAGGGAACGAATTCCTGTCCACTCTCGCTTGGGACCATGAGTGACCTCTCCTTCGCGTGAGGTCGCCCGTGATCAGGTCGGGAGTCGCAGGTCCATTCACAGTCCTTATGTTGGTTGTAAAGCTTTCTCGCCCGGCCTCCGTGCGGTCGTTTGGCCAGACAAGTTTAAACCAGGGGCCATAGAAAGATTCGATGGAACTCAGAATCCGTCCGAGTTCCTCCAAATCTACATCACTGCTATTCAGGCAGCAGGCGGCGATGACCGGGTCATGGCCAACTATCTACCTACAGTCCTCGAAGGACCGGCAAGAGCTTGGTTGTTCAATCAGCCCGAAGGTTCAATCTATAACTGGGAAATGTTGTGCGATGCCATCCTCAATAATTTCCAAAATTGTTATCAGAAGCGGGGTAAAGAGGACGACCTCCATCGACTACGACAAACTTCGACCGAAACTCTTCGCTAGTTTGTCAAGAGATTTGTCAGGGTGAGAAGTACCATCCCGAACATATCTGATAACTCCGTTCTCAGGGCGTTTAAGCACGCTGTTTGATATCAGAGATTCACCGAAGATTTGCTCATCCATCCACCTCGATCAGTAGCTGATCTCTTTGATATGGCTGATCGATATTCCGACGCGGCCAAGGCCGTTGAATGGAATCAGATGGTTGATAAGGGTAACCTACCGCCTCAACCAGGTCTCAAGGACGTGAAGAGGGAGGATTCGAGCAAGAAGCCAGAATCTTCATCAGGCGGGAAGTCGAAGAAATCAAAAAGGAGTCGATCGGGACAATACTGAGAGGTCGCGGTCGCAGAGAAGCCTCCATCGACCAAAGGTAACAAACCTTCGTTTAAAAATAAAATTGCTTCTGGTGGTCGTAGTGCCGACCAGCCAAAGAAGTCAACTAACCCACAGGAAGGCAAGAAATGGTGTCCGCTCCACAACTCCGCAGGCCACGACCTCAAGAATTGCAGGAGTTGTGACGAGGATTGATACCCGAGTCAGTTCAAATAAAGGCACGGCTAGTTCAGGATAGATTCGAACCAAGCAAGCGCCTGGTGGTGCGAACTCAAGTCATTCTGAGTAGCACAGGCATGAGGTCGTAGGCTTTACCCGATCAGACCGTAGCTAGTGCGCGGTCAGGAGTTCGTGTGCTATACGCGGACAGAAGGCTGCAAATGGTGCGCGGTCAGAACATCTTCGACCAGAGGAAGTGGGATTATTCTGTCCTTGCGACAGGGATATCCCGAGTACCCCGAAGATTCTTCCATGTAGGAGGACAACAGTCAGGAGGTTAATACGTGTGGTTATCCATGAATAACACGTGTTAAACCTGTGTGGGGGTTAGAGGCGATTTCGTAAAATTGCATCCAAATAACTAAATGATGCCATTACGACTTGGCACCATTTCGACCAGTATAAAGGGGTAGCCCAATGCATCAAACAGGGGAATCGAGAGAGATCGATTGATCAAACCAGATCAAACAAAAGCAACCAGAAGACAGTAGTCTAAGTTAGATAGCCTTCACAAAGCCTTCCAGGTTTTGTCTTGTACAAACATATAGAAAAAATCTTCGCCTGTGAAGATCTTAACCGTAACTCTGTAAATCCTTTTACCATACCTAGTGAAATCCCAACAGGACGTAGGGCTATTACTCCCACCATCGAGGGCCCGAACCTGTATAAACCTCTCTGTGCTCTAGTTCTCTTTAATTCATCATACCTTCCTGGAGGGACACCCTGAAAGGTCTCACAACCTATAAATTCTGCATAAGTTCGGCTAAGGACCCCGAGTACGAATCGTCGACAAGTTGGTTGAAGCAGTTGGATGACTTCTACCAGGGGATCGGACCTATGCCGACCTTACCAACAAAGGAACAAACTTGCGGGCTAACAGACACCAGCGGGGACGAAGAGATGTCTTACCAGGTACCTCATAATCATATCAATGCTATTTTTGGAGGTTCCTCCTCTTTTGTTTCTAAGAGGCAATTTAAAACCTTTTATCGAGAGGTTAACCAAACGTAGACTCCCCTTGGTGAACCTCAGTACCCCCGTTGGTCGGATACACCTTTGACGTTTGATTGCTCTGATTGTCCTGTGGGGCTTACTCAGTCATTAAGGTTGCCTCTGGTCATTACCCTGATTATGAGCAATGCGAGAGTCGAAAGGGTCCTGATCGACGGAGGTAGCTCCTTGGACATCTTATTGGTCAAGGCACTCGATGAGATGCAAATTCCTCATTCAAAAATCAAGCCCATAATCCATCTATTTTATGGGATAATTCCTGGTCCCTCTATGATGCCATTGGGACAGGTGGTGCACCCAGTCACGCTGGGAGAACCAGATAACTTCCGAAAAGAATTAGTTACTTTTGATGTAATTGATTGTGATTCGAATTACAACGCAATCTTTGGCAGGCCAACTCTTGCTAAGTTCATGATGGCTACGCACTATGCTTACCAATGCGGCAAGTTGCCTGGCCCCAAGGGTGTTATTTTGGTCCGAGGTAGTCGCAACGTGGCATTGACGTGTGATCGGCTATCCCTGGAGATGGTGGACCAACTTCCCCTCCGAGAAGCCCAGATCGCCACAGTGTCCACTGATACGATCAAAGCTGCTCCTCGACCAGATGAAACACTAAAACTGGTTCCATTGTACCTAGATGATCCGTCCAAGATGATTCGGGTCGGATCAGGCCTAGACGACAAATAGGAACTCGAGCTCATTGCTTTCCTCCAGGCTAACGTAGATGTGTTTGCGTCGAAACCATCCAACATGCCCGGTGTCCCAAGGGAAGTAATTGAGCACAGGTTAGCAATTCGACCTGGACAGTGACCAATAAAGCAGAAGCTCAGGCGTTTTGTTGTTGATCGGCAGGAAGCCATCCGAGAGGAGTTAGATAAACTCCAAAAGGCCGGATTTATTCGCGAAGTCGATCATCCGGAATGGCTTGCAAATCCGGTCATGGTCCGCAAGTCAAATGGCAAGTGGCGCATGTGCGTCAACTACACCAGCCTAAATAGTGCTTGTCCGAAGGACGACTTTTCCCTTCCCCGCATCGACCAGCTGGTCGATTCTACTGCGGGTTGCGAACTGATGAGTTTCCTGGACGCTTACTCGGGATATCATCAAATTAGCATGGCAGAAGAAGATGAAGAGAAGACTACCTTCATCACACCATTCGGCACCTACTGCTACGTCACAATGCCGTTTGGTCTCAAGAACACAGGTTCCACGTACCAGCGCTTGATGCAAAAGACCTTTCTTTCCCAGATGGGGCGTAATCTCGAAGCTTACGTAGACAACCTGGTTGTAAAAAGTTCAAAAAGATCATCTCATTTAGACGATCTTGCTGAAACCTTCTATAATTTAAATCGATATGGAATAAAATTAAACCCAGAGAAATGTTCTTTCGGGTTTCATCTGGAAAACTTCTTCGTTTTCTTGTTTGTTCCAGAGGAATCGAGGTCAATCCTGAAAAAATCAGGGCTATCGAACAGATGAGGTCTCCCTCGACCATCAAGGATGTTCAATGCCAAGCAGGTCACAAGGCGGCATTAAGCCGGTTCATATCGCGACTAGGCGAAAGGGGACTACCTTTCTTCAAAGTCCTACGCAAACATCACAATTTTACATGGTTCGATGAGGCCGAAAAGGAATTTCAGGAGGTAAAAGCATATATGTCCAATCCGCCGGTCTTGGTTTCTCCCAACAAAGAGGAACCATTACTTCTTTACTTGGCGGCCACACCTCACGCGGTCAGCGCTGTTCTGATCGCAGAAAGAGAAGGTGTGCACAAACCCATCTACTACGTAAGCGAAGTACTTCATGGTCCTAAGGAGCGATACCCTGAGGTCTAGAAGATACTTTACGCACTACTGATGGCTTCCCGTAAGCTATGACATTACTTCCAAGCGCATAAGATCACAGTGCCCTCAGCTTTTCCATTGGGAGACATTGTCCGTAATCCAGAGAAATCTGGTTGGATCGCCAAATGGGCCATCGAACTTGGAGCTTTCGACATCCATTTCATGCCCCACACTACGGTTAAGTCTCAGGTCCTGGCCGACTTCATGGTTGAGTGGGCTAACCCTGAGCCACCTATGCAGGCGTCCGAAGATTTGGAATGCCCTGATCACTGGACGATGTACTTTGATGGCTCTCGTAGTTTTCAACACTAGGGGGCTGGAGTGGTCTTAGTCACGCCTCAGGGCGAACAGCTGAAGTTTGTCATTCAACTACACTTTGTTGCGACCAACAACGCAGTAGAGTATGAAGGTCTTATTGCAGGGCTCCGGGCAGCTAAATTCCTCGGAGTCCGTCGATTAGTGGTGAGCGGAGACTCACAGTTGGTCGTAAATCAGGTAAACAAGGAGTACAGCACCTCCGATGAGACAATGGCTCATTACCTTGGGGAAGTGAGGAGATTGAAAAAACACTTCAGTCATTTCCAAGTCCAATACATCCCGCGAAAGGACAACATTCTCGCAGACCAATTATCCAAAATTGGGTCCTCACGCACATCCACTCCGGCAGGAGTGTTCGTCGAACATTTGGAACATCCCTCGATCATGACTACGGTCAAGGATGATCCGATAACAGTCTGCGTTACCAACCTCGGACAGAATCGAGATTGGACCCATCCATTGAGGGTCTATCTCGAACATGGGACCTTGCCCGAGGATGAAACCGAAAGCGATCGGTTAGTTCGAAAGGTGCGCCTATACAAGCTCATAGAAGGAGTTTTGTGTAGAAAAAGTACTCAAGGAGTATTTATGCGTTGTGTGTCCCAAGAGGAAGGTAAATCCCTCTTGAGAGAGATTCATGACGGTGTATGCGGTGCGCACGCATCATATCACACACTGGTCGGAAAGGCTTTCTGACAAGGATTTTATTAGCCTTCGGCACTTGATGATGCCAAGATATGGTCAAGACATGTCCTCAGTGTCAATTCCATGTGAGACAGGTTCATCAACCTGCCTACGCTCTACAAACCATTCCTCTATCATGGCCCTTCACGGTCTGGGGGATGGACGTCGTCGGTCCTATGCCACAAGCGATCAATGGATACAAGTTCTTGTTTGTAGCCATTGACACGTTTACAAGGTGAATTGAGGCCGAACCCATACGCAACATTACTGCTGCTACTGCACAAAAGTTCTTTCATAAGAACATTGTGACTCGATTCGGTGTTCCAAATCTTCTCATCACTGATAACGGTTCCCAGTTTTTTAGCGGTTTTTTTCTGGACTATTGCGATCAGGTTGGAACCAAGGTGTGCTTTTCCTCTGTAGCTCATCCGCAGAGTAACGATGCCGTTGAACGTGCCAACGGGAAAATATTTTAGGGCATCAAAAAACGTGTTTTTGATCGCCTTAAGACACGCTCAGGGGCTTGGGTAGACGAGCTCTACACCGTTCTGTGGGCACTACGTACTACTTCTAGTCGAGCCACCGGTGAGACACCTTTCCATCTGGTGTACGGGGCTAAGGTTGTGTTACCCATGGAAATTAGTATTGGTTCTGTTCGAATAGATCAATTCGAACAAGTTGATTAGGACGGGCAACGATTACAAGATCTCATCCTCCTAGAAGAAAAATGTGATTGAGCTCTGGTCAAATCTGCAGTATATTTGCAAGCTTTGCGCAAATACCATAACAAAAGGGTGCGACCACGTAGTCTTCACGTGGGTGATTTGGTTTTACATAAAATACAAAACCAATCTACTCGCAACAAGTTCTCCCCACAGTGGGAAGGCCCCTACACTGTTGTCTCGATGCCGCGACCAGGATCTGCTTGGTTAGCAATGGAGGATGGTCGGATCTTGTCCAATACATGGAACATCGATCAACTACGCAAGTTCTACGTGTAAGTTCCCAATCCCTTTTCCTTTTCCATTTGCATGATTTAATAAAAACCAGTACTTTTAGTTGTTTCATATATTCTTTATTCCTTTTTTCCCGTATGTTACGAGTCTGGCTCGGGGGCTGGTCGCCGATGGTTATACCACTACAATACCCTAATCGGATTCGCTGGCCGATCTAGTGATCACTTCCAGACAAGACACCCCTCAATAAGCCGTTTCTCAACGCACACGGGGCTTGCTGGCATGTCCTTGGTCATCAGAGTGGCTGCCGGTTTACAATAAGGTTGGGTATTGTATCGAATATGATTGTCGGCCTGGTCGGGTATCCCTGGTCGTCGTTACACCCATATTTTTCCTGTGCTTATAATACTAAGTCTTCAGTATACATAATCACAGGCGGGAGCTAGGAGAATATGGTCGCAACATGAAACAAAAAGAAGTGCTTCTTTACAAAACAAAAAATGCATACATTCACATTATATAAACTATATCTGTACAGGTGTAAAGATTTACATAATGCCAAGCTTATTCAAGAGTTTTCTACAAGAGGTTTAACTTCCTCCATGATGACCTCAACCTGGTCTTCACTCTCGACCTCTGCCTCTCCCACCACTGGATTCAGATCAAGATCTAGGCCATGGTGAAGACGAAGCCGGCAGAGGATGGCGGAGGCTGCTGATCGAACTCTTGACTTGATCGCCTCTTTTTGCCTCCTAGTATCTTCAGGAAGATACTCAAGAAGTGACTCTGCTTGGGTCACGACCAGCGTGGTCCAGTCGCTGAGGCTAAGGTCATCCATTGCGGTTTCGACCACATCAGCCCTCAGCAGACCGGCCAACATCTTCAGTTTTTTGAAGATGTTTTCTTGAGCACTGCTGCAGGTCGAGAGTAACTTGCTCAAGTCTTTGTTCTCCCTGCAGACAGAATCAATGGACACCTGGAGATCTGCCTTCTCTTGACCGAGCTGGCTTATTTGGTCATCTCGCGCTGTGACAGGAGGCCATTACAAACAGTCTGTATGACAAAACTAATTTACTCTGGTCGGGAGTATGCTTACAGGAGAGCTGTGACCGCAGTTTCTGGAGTTCGGCCTCCAAGAATGAGATCTTGGAAGCTGCCCGGAACTCCTGGTCTTCCCGATCAGCGAGGCTCTTCATCAGATAGGCATTTTCTCTGTGTCAAAAGAGACAATTGTCATGATAGGATTCACACTTGGGCAAATGAAGAAACGTCTTCCTTACCACTGCAGGCGACTCGTTTCCTCTTCCGCGACCTCGAGGCTATCTGCCATAGCCATCAACCTGGTCGCCAGACGAGTCAGTTCCTATGATATGGAAGGGGATCAGTTTCAAAGCCCGGGTGTTCTTATCCAGATGCGAACTTAAAAAGTTGCAAGGGGAGTTCGACATACCTCAGCATACTCCCGGAATGAGCCTCTTTCCGGTTCAACTAAAGGCCGAGTCGCTGGACTCGCCTTATCCCCAACAGGAGAAGCAGATGAGTCTTCCTGCTGAGCTTTCATTTTTGCTAGGGCCGCAAATTCCAATAACTCCGATTGGACTTCTACAGCCAACCCATCTATAACGGCCCGAAAAACTTCCCTGGCCGAAGGGATGGAGCTTTGCTTGCCAGAGACCTCGGTAGCTGGGGAAGCTTCAACACTAGCCGAGGCCACTGGAGGGCTGGGCACTGGGTCTCTGCACCTAAGCAAATAGAAAGACCATCGGTTAGAATCTTTACAGTCGATCACTGTAATCCGACCCTGTCCAGACAGGGGAGATTCTTACCTTACTTGAAATCTCACCAGCTTTTGGGATTTCGAAGATAGTTTCCCAAGGAAAAGACGATAGTCTTCATCTGTCCTGGTCTTCCTCTTCGTGAATAAGACCTCTTTTTCTCCCTGTGTGCAAACCTACAAGCACATACATGAGGAATGGTAAAGACCAAAGCTGTAAGAATCCTTACCGGGGTAACCTTCTCGGTCGGTAGGGATACGGCCATTGGTCCAGATGTCTCTTGGACCACAGGCGCTAGGACTTCATCCGCGACCACGGGGTTGGTAGTGGTCGCGATGTCCTACTCGGTTATTCCAACTCCTGTCGGTAGGAGTGGAGTGCTCGCCTCCCCAGGACTGGTAGGAGTCACTTCACGGCGGATGGGGGGATTTCTTCTTCTTCCTGTACGAGCATAACTTAGTGGATGTTCATAGACGAATAACAACACCCAAGACTATGAGAAATCTTACCTCAGTCACCCCTTCTGTCAGGAGGGGAGGCATTGCAAATCCTGAAGCTTCCTGGGCTTCAGGTACTGGGGTTTCACCCACAACCATAGGGTCATCAGTGGTCGCGGGGCCCGCTGCAGTCGTCTCTATCCCTACGGGCAGAGACAAGGCCTCGCTGTACGAGGGAGCGATCATCTTCCTCTTGCGATGGATCAGAGGGACATCATCCTCCTCGTCCTCGCTCCCTTCACGCTGTAGATGAAAAAGTAATTCCAGTTTGTACCTAGGGTAACAGGGGGCATTGAGTATCTTACCGCAGTTCTCTTCGCGGTAAGGGGAGTCTTTTGCGAGGAGGCCTCTCCCAAAATCTTCTTGGACTTCTTGGGAGCAGGTTCCTTCGCCCCGTGCTTCGAAGAGATCTTTTTCACCCTCTTCGGAGCCGGTTTCCCCAGGACACCAACGTCCTCAGTTGGACGCATCGCCTCGACAAATTTTCCCAGGAGCTATGTCATTCAAAATGTTCTTATTAATGCAAAATGTGTAAATGATCTACAAACGGAGCTTGCTGAGAAAGCCCATACCTTTCAGCGCTCCTATTTGAGATCATCGCTGGCATTAATCAGGCTCTGGGGGTGAGGTGATCCCCTGGTTCCCTCCACATCGGTGCTATATGCCTTGAGGAGGTAATTTGTCCGCTTTTCTATTTCAGACAAAGCCAGAGCTGCATCACAAGCAAACAAGTTAGCAAATACGACATTTCAGAAGAAATGTATGTTTTTGTTGACTGGAAGACGTTCCGTTATTATAGTCCAATGTGCTATCAGCCATAGACTGGATTTCCCAATCCGGATGAGCCCTTTCGCGCAGGGGGCTCACCCGGTTCTTCACAAAGTCGCGGATGATGTAGCGAGCTGTTAGTCCTTGCTGGACTAAGTGAAGAATCACTTGGGCCTGTTTCTTCTACTCCGTGCTCAGAGCAGGAAGAGAATGCAATTTGCTGGACTTCTCTGGCCGGGAGTTCTCAAACCACAACCCGCTCTCCGATGGAGGGGTGCAATAGAACCACTTCTGGTACCACCCTTGAACGGTGCCCTGGAGGGGTGGGAAGGGATTCTCTTTCTTCTCCCTTATCCAGAAGTAGATACATCCGGCGACATTGGCGCTGTTCGACCATGCCGAGTAGTAGAAGCGTCGGAAGAGCTCCACACTTAGGAGCAATCCGACGAAGGCTTCACACAGATGCTGGAAGATCGCCAGGATCAGGACAGCATTGGGGTGGAGATTCACCAACTCCAACCCGTAGTGCTCCAAGATTCCCTTCCAGAATCGGCTCTCAGGGAATCGGAACCTGCAACGCAGGTATTTCTCAAAAACCACCAACTCGCCCTCTTGGACGATTGGGGTTTCTTGATCCTTCTCCGCGGGCCACCAGTTGATTAGCAGTCGCGGAGGAAGGATCTCTTCTTTCTCTAGTGCCACCAGGCTTTCCTCTGTGTGGTGAACAGATCGGCTCCAGGACGCCATTTCTTGCAAAGGATCGGAGGGAAAGGTGGCGACTTTGGAGGCGATGGAAGATGAGGGATGAGGAATGAGGGTTTTGTACGGGGAAGTTCTAAGGCAAATTTCTGGTTGTGTGGCTTCCTCAGGAAGCTACCTGCTCCTTTTATATGCCTGAGGCAACGTTCCATTGAGGGCAACATTCCATTGAATACTTTATTCATATCCCATAATGGATGCCTTCTCTCGGGAAATCCGTTATGCACTCCCCACAGTGAATCAGAAATGAGAGGTATTTTTTATAATCTTTGTTTCTAGTTCGGGGGCTAGGGTGTACATAAGAACGTGAAAATGTTACAAAAATTTTCGGAGGAAGTAATCCTTCCTGTTTTTTGTAAGTTAAATTTTCACGTTGCGATCACAATGCATTCCTATGATCACTTTAAAGTTTGCATTTGGATCATAATGATATTCTGTGATCGTTGCAAATGGATAATCGCAATACAAACGGTTGTCATCCGGTCAAAGCATTGTGTTATCACGACCTCAGTTCTGATCTCTATGACAATTCTAATCGAATTTCAGTTCTGATCGCGGCTTTGGTTCTGACCGCGGTACCAATATTGGTCGCGATATGACTCATTAATGCATTTCTGATCGAAAGACTTGTTACCTCAGGTTTGCCTGTGTATGAGTGGCCGTGAAGACATTACTTCTGACCATATATTCGCACAGAGATTGTGAAGAGTTTTAATTCAAATTAACTCTTACGGCAAGTCATGTAAGGTAAAAGAAATCTTTATTTCTGACAATCCTTGCATACAAAAGGGATACAGGAGACCAGAGCATCGACCTGATCTGACAAAAGTTTACAAAGTTCTCCTAGGGACATATTGGCATCAGTAGGATCTACACTGACCGCCCCAAGAGAACTGGCAACTACTCTAAGCCTGTCTACATCGTCCCGAATCAGAGAAGCACTACTGATCCGTTTGATACCTAGTCTTGGTTTTCGCACTAGGCTCGCCCAGATTCTAATATGCGGAATAACGGGATCTTACTCGGAAATACCGAAACCCACAGTAATTGCACAACCCTTTATTTCAAAGAGGGCTTTACACGTCGAACGTTAGACACACTTGTCTACGTCGAAGGAACTATAAGTGTCTAAAACTCAAATAAGTTCTATGACTCTTCGATTGAGTTCGATGATCTAAACTAGACCTATTACAAGGTATTTATAGTCCAATCGTATGAGTACGTATCAGACTTAGAGACCTAAACGTATTAGACTCATATAACTAATCCTAAACAGATAAGCTTAGTTATACACATTCGGATCGGATTACAATTCCGAACAGGGAACGAATTCCTTTTCCTGGTCGCGGACCAATCCATGGTCGCGGAGCCATATGCGATCAGGACTTGGTCGCGAAGCCGTATGCGATCAGGACTTGGTCGCGAAGCCGTATGCGATTAGGACTTGGTCGCGAAGCCGTATGCGATCAGGACTTGGAGATCCTCCCGGATCATGACTCCCTTGTTGAGAAGGAGCCAACCCCTGTTGCGACCTCTCGATTGAATTGGAGATGTGGAAATTGGGCTTGTCCATCTTCTTTGGTGTACCACTTTGCCGCACGTGCTCGTTGATCTTTCCGACCGATTCGAAAAGTCTCCTTGGTGCCACTGCGGGTGGTAGTTACCTTCTTCTCCAGAATCACATCTTCACGTAGAGGTTCGTCTCGTTGATAGACCAAGTCTTCAACAGATGGTACTATAGTATCTGGCTCATCATCTAGCATTGAAGGCTCGAAGACTTTGAATCCTTCCCAAGGTCGCAAACCTTTCCAATGTTGCAAACCTTTTCGTGGTCGCAAATCCGTTGCGAACTCGACCTGAGATCCTCCAGGATCATGACTCCTCTGTTGAGAAGGAGCCAACTCCCGTTGGTGACCAACTGTGAAGTTGTAGAGAACGACTGGGAGTTTTTGAACGAACACACGATGAGTAATGCTACAATCGTCGGATCGAATGTATGGATAGACGCTCATAGAGCTTGGCACCTCCATCATGGATTGTGGCCTTGGCCACTCGCGGATAACCTTCCCCTTGTCGAGGTTAATACCATCACCAATCCCAAAGCTAGGATTGCGAAGTTTGAATAGTGGCGCCGTAGAGACAAGTTGTATGTCGTTTTCAACTAGTCGTTGTGGTGATCGACGATATACCTCTGCGAACAGCACGTTGTTTTCCGCAGGCAAGCTCACCAAACAACCATCATTTTACATACTCGATGTGTCACAATCCCCTTGGCTAACTGGACGCATCACGCTCAACACACACTTTGAGCATGCATTGACAATCCGTTTTGCCTTATTTGCTGTCAACAAGTCCTTGGTGTCGACGTGGTCGTTTTTGCTGATGATAAATTTCGTCCCATCCTTTGTGAGGTCGTAGTCTTGAGCTCTTCGGTGGTAATGGGCATCACGATCGTACAAGAACGGACTTCCAAAAATCACTTGGTAAATATCGATGGGGATGACATCGCATTGAACCTCGTCGATGTAACGAGCAGATATTGCAAACTTTAGAGTACATTGACTCTGGATCTGCTGATTCACGTCAGAAGTGAACCATCCCAGAGGATACGGTCGAGGATGTTGAGTCGTCTGCAAACCAAGTCGTCGAACCAGCCCGGAGGAGACCAAATTCTTTTGGCTTCCGGGGTCGAAGATGGCTGCGACCACCTCGTGCTTCACCTATATGTTAATAGTGAACAATTCCTCTGTCGGGTTGTGGTCAGTTGATGAACCCGAACCTTTCTCTGTCGGCATTGCCATTAGAGACAAGGTCGTATCCGCCTTTTCAACCGAATCCAACTGGACAATTTCCTCTGCGAGCGGAATAGAAGTAACCATAGCTGTTCGTGTGCTTGGTTCATCCCTCCTTTTTCTTTCTGGTCGCAGTTCAGGATGAAGTTTATAACACTTCTCTTTTGTGTGCCCAATAACATAACAATGCTCACAAGTGTTACCCGTATCGTGGGTACCCTCTCCGGAGCTCGTCGTGGTTGAAATCTCCCTCAAGTTCTTGTCGTTGCGGCTCTTATTTTTCTTCTCAATCGCCAAAGCAGTCGTACTCGCGGTCGAGATGTCTTGGACGCCGAACAGACTTAGCTCAGTACTGATCGATTTCTGAAGTCCAGATGTGTACTTCCGAAATACCTGAGGGTCGGATAGTGAGATGCCGATGACCATTGCTTGTCGCCGAAACTCTGTCGTATAGTCTTGGACGGTCTGGTCGCGCCGTTGGTACAATCTGTGCCAACGCTCCCATCTCTCCTCAAGGTAACCCATCGGATAGAATTCTTGTCGCAGAAGTCGTTTGAATTGACCCCACGCAAGGTCATCAGCTTCACCACTGACGACAAGGGCCTTCCACCATATCTTGGCGTGGTCCTTCATCTTCAAAGGTGCAAATTTGACCTTTTGAGCGCTACTAAACCCTTTCAGGTCAAAGTAGGTCTCAAGCTGGTCGATCCAAGAATCCAGCTTCTCGGCATCGATCACCCCATCATATATGGGTATATCAATCTTAGCGTCGACTTTAAAAGATCCGACAGCTAAGGAGGTGTTGGCGAGGTCGTCGGTCTTGTGGTCGCCTTCGTCTTCATCTTCGTTTGCCCTGCGCAAGTCTTCACCAGTCTTCTCACCCATAACCTTCCCTACTTCAGGAGGTACAATCATGGCCTGCTGCTTAATCCAAGCAAGCACGGTTTCCATGTCGGTGGAGAGCTTAGCCACTTGTTCGGCTAGGTTAGCTTGAACGGAGGTATCGTCAGACATTGTCGGAGACGCGGCTGTAGGAACCGTCAATTGATCGCCTGGAGTTTCGCCGGAGGTTTTGTAACCCTGGCGAGTCTTCACCATCCACAGGATAGGAAAGTTGCTCTGATACCAACTTGATCCGTTTGAGACCTAGTCTTGGTTTTCGCACTAGGCTCGCCCAGATTCTAATATGCGGAATAACGGGATCTTACTCGGAAATACCGAAACCCACAGTAATTGCACAACCCTTTATTTCAAAGAGGGCTTTACACGTCGAACGTTAGACACACTTGTCTACGTCGAAGGAACTATAAGTGTCTAAAACTCAAATAAGTTCTATGACTCTTCGATTGAGTTCGATGATCTAAACTAGACCTATTACAAGGTATTTATAGTCCAATCGTATGAGTACGTATCAGACTTAGAGACCTAAACGTATTAGACTCATATAACTAATCCTAAACAGATAAGCTTAGTTATACACATTCGGATCGGATTACAATTCCGAACAGGGAACGAATTCCTTTTCCTGGTCGCGGACCAATCCATGGTCGCGGAGCCATATGCGATCAGGACTTGGTCGCGAAGCCGTATGCGATCAGGACTTGGTCGCGAAGCCGTATGCGATTAGGACTTGGTCGCGAAGCCGTATGCGATCAGGACTTGGAGATCCTCCCGGATCAACTACCATCCCTGATCGAATCGGAGAGTTCTCGCTGTTGTCAAGCATAGTCCCTCTTCAATCGGAATTGGTGTGCCTCTTCGCGGGATCTGTCAAAACATTCTGCCAGGTGCAGAATGGCTGAAGACATCTCTTCGATCTTCTTCTCCAGAACCTCTTTCTCCCTCTGGAGAGTCTGTTCAAGGGAAAGAGGATGGATCTCAGCAGGCTGGTCACTGGGGGCTCCAACAATTTTGATCTCCTACACATAAATGTGTTAATTTTACAAGTTAAAACGACCAACAGAAGGGATGAAAATAGTTACCAATCTTCGCAAGTAAGAGGATGAAGGATTTTCCCCAGAAAGTAGATCACCCAACAAAAGTCGGGAACTATCAGGTCGTGGGAGTGCAACATTCCCACGAGAAGATTGTTTCCCCAACACAAGTTGAGGATCATCTGGTCGCGGAAGTGCAGCTTGCCAACCAGAAAATTGATAAACCCGTCAAAAGACGGAGATGACTTGGTCGCAATGGAGAAAGCTGAGAAGAAGGCTTTGAAGGATTATTATGAACCTCCAAAGGTAGAGATGAAGGTTTGACCTGCTGAGTTGCATGGACAGGGAGAACTACATGGGCCAAAGGAAGAGCGAGCAATGATGCATCCCTAACCCTTGTGCCACTGGAAGATCCCTTGTCAATCTTGGATTTCTTCCCTGGAGGAATCACGTCTTCGTTCATCTGTGAATTTCCGAAAAAGCATTTTGGAAATAATCAGAACATAAGATGGCAACTTAAACCAAAAATACTAGAGAAGACTTACTTTCTGGAAATCTTGCTCGAGTTCAAGTGCCACTTCCTCTTCATCACTTTCGATCTCAATGATGTTTTGATCTGCCATTGAGGTGGAAACAGAAGAGAAGAAAAGATGACTTTGGAAGAGACTTAGCCGAGAAAAGACTTGTGACGTTTTAGGGTTAAGAGGCTTCGGTATTTATAGCCCTCAGGGGTGACGGTTCGTTTTTCGAATGCCTCGAGCTTTTAAAACATTTACAGTTTTATCTCAGGTTAAAAGAGAATTCCACGGCGCCATCATTACCTGTCAAATACTGCCCAGAGTCCGTCTCGGGAAATAAACCGCCACACTTAGTGTGCCACTAAGTGGAGGATTTGAAGCGTTGGGTCACTTATCCGATGTAAGGTTTAAATTTTGAAGTAAATATATCCCTTCGTTTCCTTCAAATTTGGGGGCTAGCTGACGAGGATTGTTACCCGAGCTAGTTCAGAATAAATGCACGTCTGGTTCAAGACAGGTTCGAACTAGGTAACTGTCCGTTGGTATGATCTCAGATGGCCTGAGAAGCGCGGACACATGGTCGCAGGCTTTGCACGATCGGGCCGCAGACAGTGCGCGGTCAGGAGCCCGTAGGCAATGCGCGGACAGAAGGTCTCAGACAATGCACGGTCAGATGATTGCAGGCAATACGCAGTCAGTAGATCGTGTAATACTCTCGACCAGGAGACACGGGGTTGCTTAGGCTCCACAACGAGCATATCCCGAGTACCCCGGAGATTCTTCCACGTGTGAAGACAACTATCAGGAGGTTAATATGGGCATTTATCCCTTAATTACATGTGTTAAGCCTGCGTGGAAGTTAAGTGCAGTTGCCAAAACTGCACCCGAGCAACCGTTCGAAGCTGTTGTGCATTGGCACCCTTTCAACTAGTATAAAAGGATGAGCAAATGCACCAGACGAGGATATGACACATCAGGAACAGATCAACATCGACAAGTTTTCATAGGCTAGTTTAGTCTTTTTTAGATAATCACATGGAAAAGATCTTCGCCTGTGATGATCTTTTCCACAACTTTGTAACTTTTTTCCTACACATAGTGAAATCACAACAGGACATAGGGCTATTACTCCCACCATTGAGGACCCGAACCTGTATAAATCCTTCTGTGTTCCAACTGACTGTGGCTCATCATCCCTTCCCGGAGGGAGACCCTGAAAAGCCTCATAACTCACAAATTCTGCATAAGTTCGACTAAAGACCCCGAGTCCGAATCGTCAACACTTTCCATGGTAACATAAGGCCTAGGAAAGAGATATAGGGTAATCCAAGGATATTCTGGACATAACCCAGCAGTCAGATTTATCTCTTGCAAATTAGGATGACATTGTTATGTATCTTAAAAACTTATCATAAAAACCATAATTTCGTGCTGTATCCGCGAACATCATGGTCGCAGAGGCATCTCCCTACGACCAGACCATCTCACAGATATAAAGCCTAATATCATTACAATAGTGAGAGAGGTACGCGATCACCCTTTATCATAACCGTACCTTGATCCTTATGATTATTCCCTAGATAATCATAAGTCCCTAACAAGGTAACCATCGAAGAAGACTAGAATGGTGAGGCAGTTCCATGATGCTAAGTCAAAGCTGCCTAACTTCCACCTACCCACGACCATAGCTACCACTACGAGGCGATTATAGACAGTCGTGGGATGTGCCTTCAGAAGGAGAATCAACAATCTCTTTGGCAAGTATAAAAAGACTTCAAGGGAAGGATCAAGGGAGGATGATCAACTACAGAGAAGATTAGACATAACCAAATAGAATTAGCTAGCACACTGATTTTGTAAAGATATCTCTGTAATCCTTTTTCCACATAAATAAATACACAGGAAGTAGGGTCATTACTCAGCTACGAGGGCCCGAACATGGATAAATTCCCGTGTCTCTGATTTGTAGATACTTTAAATACCTTGATACTTGTCTGATTGGCTCCGTTCATAACCCATCTCACTTTTGCATAAGTTCGACAAGAGGACCCCCGGGTTCCAATTGTCAACACCGATTATCATCCTTAATATCTATATGGAGTCTTAAAAGTCATATATTGATTTACATCAATGTTCTAAATAACACGCTATAGCTCTATGATAGTTGTTTCTAATATAAAATGCTACGCGATTGAATAAAACTCTGCGAATATAGCTACAATTGCTATATTGACTGTAAAACTCACTATTTGTGTAGCCATGATAGCCATACAGTTTCGTGCTATGCTAAATGAGTTAGTTGTTTTCGAATTTTAAGAACATGACCACTTTTCTTGTATTTCTCTTCTATATTAATGCGTTATACTTATATTTAATTAAATTTAGCTCTTACAAATATTAAATATCACATAAATTCTAAATCTTATCCATAATATTCTTTAGTGATATGAATGTGACTTCTTTCATCCATAATTAGTTTCAATAATAACAAAATAAACTTAAGTTTATGTTATATTATGCTGGTTTGTGATTTACAAATTTGGAAGTGATTGTTGGTGTCTTAACGCTTAAAAAATTGGGTGAATTCGGATTGAATTAAGTTATATTTGTCTCAAGTGTAAAGAAGTATTGCATTCTAGAGAATAATATTCTTGTATGTATAGTGTACATAAAATTTCTTAGATATAAATGTGATTGTACTATTTTCTCTAATGCACATATATCTTTTCTCCCAATACTGATAACAAGATTTAATTACCTAGAAAATATACTTATATATAAACACTTGAATCAAAATAATAACCACAAAATAATACTAAAATACAAATAATTATGAACATAGAATATGAAATCGTGATGTATGATAGTTCCCACAATAATCTTGTCGATCCATGATAGTTTTTTTTTGGTGTCATTATGACACAACGATAATCACTATTTAAAAGTTACACTATTATAATTTGAGTCTACCAAATATACAATGTAGATTTTATGTTTTTCCTCTTACAAATCTGATAATTTGTAGAACTCAAAACAAAAATGGTACTAATTGTAATTTCACAAGTTTTTGTGTCTCTTTAGCAAAAACGACATAAAATAGACTAAAAAGGAATTCAAGAGAGACCAACATCCCAACCAGTGTTTACCAACCTCCCACGAGTAAAAAGCTAAAGAAAAAAGAAGCAACAAATACTAACTAGTATAGTGTCCTGTACATCCAGAAAAGAAAACAAAAAAAACTAACACACACCAGACACAGTACTACTGTCCCGCCGTAGGCCGTGAACCCCCACCGCCGCCGCCGCTACCCACCTATCTGCCGCCCCAAAACCCTAACACCAAACCCTAATTGACCCGGGATCACATGCGGCCACCTCTACAATGGCCACCTCCGTCCTCATCCTTCTAATTCTACTCGTCGCGGGCGTGGCGGGCGGCGGCGGTGGAAGGAAGGCACCGTCGCTGGAGTTCCACCACCGATTCTCGGCGCGGGTGCGGCGGTGGGCGGAGGCGCGCGACCACGAGCTCCCGGGTGGCTGGCCGGCTCCCGGCGGCGCCACGTGGCTCGCCGCCCTCGCCGGGCACGACGGGCGCCGCGCGCTCGCGGCCGCCGCCGCCGGCGAGCCCCCGCCGCTCACCTTCTCCGAAGGTAACGCCACCATGAAGGTCAGCTCCCTCGGATTGTAAGGCCTCTCTCCCATGTTCCAATTCTGCAGTCTTGAGTACTGTTTGGAATCTTTCTTAAGTAGATTTTTTTGTGGGTTCTTGTGGTGTAGCTTGCACTATGCGCTGGTGACGGTGGGCACGCCGGGGCAGACGTTTATGGTGGCGCTGGACACCGGGAGCGACCTCTTCTGGCTGCCGTGCCAGTGTGATGGATGCACGCCGCCGCCGGCTTCGGCCGCCGCCGGATCCGTAAGAACTCTCTTCTCTAGAGAATTCTCTGAATTCTTAAGTCAGTAAGATTCACCGCATAAGTGAGAGCCTATTGTAGATCTGTGCCGCATGGATTAGCAAGAGTTCTTGCTTCAGCTGATGTGGACTGTTGAATGTCTTAAGGATTTAGATTGATCTTACATCGAACGGTCTGTTTCAGTGGATAACTTGGATAGTGAAATGGTAGGATTGACCACATAACACGATAAGTTTCAGTGCTGTAGGCCTGTAGTCTTCTTTTGGCTTCTCGATGATCAGTGATATTGCACATTTATTGTTCAATTTGTTTCTCTTGATTACCTTCTAGGCATTGGGAAGAACTTGAGTAAGGTTCAGTAGAAATGTCTCAATTAGATGGTGAAATGGTAAATTTTCTAGTAACTACACCCTAAACGTAGCTATGTTGTTCTTTGATTGCTCTATTCTTCCACAGGATATTTAAAAGAGTCAATTGGCTGAATTGATGTGCGTATATGGCCACACCCTCTACACCTGAGTGTTTTTTTTCTTGCTTGGATTTTCCTTTGCAGGAGCCATAGCAGATGACAGTTTTCTTATCTTGTTCTTGAACTTAGTAAAGTTGATCTTGAAGAATGTTGCCACTGTGATTCCACTCACTTGTGAATTAATCATCATGCAATTGATTGAGTTAAGCAATGGATACAACCTGTTCTTAGACCTTATTTTACACTCAAATGTGCAAGACTGAAACTCAAGGCAGGGCAGATTAGTCTGTGTAAACTACTTAACAAAATAAAATTCCAAATTTGTTGCTGAGTTTCATTTTCTTTGGACTGAAATGACCCAGTCTGGTTATTCCGAACTCTCATCTTGTCTCTGAAAATTCGTCAAAAGAATAGATGGAGGATGAGAAGAATACGATAAGATAGCAAAAGAATACAAAGAAAACAATTTTGTATTTCGTATCCTAAGAAAACAAGTCATTGATTAAGTCATTAGCAGATGATCTATTAACTCTTGTGCTAACTTCAAAAAGGTATTTATTAATTGCTATCTCTAGTTTATATACTTCAAGAACTTTGATTTTGCCTAATAATATTTCACTAACTATGCATTTCAGACTAGTTTTTACATCCCTAGTCTGTCATCAACAAGCCAAGCAGTCCCTTGCAGCAGCAACTTTTGTGATCTTAGAAAAGAATGCTCTGCGACGTCACAATGTCCATACAAGATGGTGTATGTATCTGCTGACACGTCATCTTCTGGATTTCTAGTTGAGGACATACTTTACTTATCAACAGAGGATGCCCACCCTGAAATTCTCAAGGCACAAATAATGTTTGGGTAATCTTTACTTTTGATCTAATTAGATGGATAATATCCTTGGCAGTATTATAATTATGCACTGCTTCATTCATCAGTTGTGGACAGGTTCAGACAGGTTCATTTCTGCAAGCTGCTGCTCCAGATGGTCTTTTTGGACTTGGAATAGACAAGATTTCAGTTCCTAGCATTTTATGGCAGAAAGGTCTGACGTCTGATTCATTCTCAATGTGCTTCGGCCGTGATGGTATTGGGAGAATCAGTTTTGGGGACCAAGGCAGCTCAGACCAAGAGCAGACACCACTTAACATCAATCAGATACAGTGAGCAAATTTTGTTTATTTAGCTTTGCAATCAAAATTATGTTTTATTATCAATTATTTTATGTCTCCTTTTAATTTGCCTCTTTTGGGCTTATTTGTTCTCCAGTCCCATGTACAGTATCACCATTACTGGAATAACTGTCGGAAATAGTCCAATGGACCTGGAGTTCAGTACTATTTTTGACACAGGAACCTCTTTTACATACTTGGCAGACCCAGCTTATACATATATAACACAGAATGTAAGTCAATAATCTGATGTGATCTGATCTTGCATCAAGAAAGGCATATTTAATGTTATGTTATTTTGTTTCTCCCTTTATTTTCAGTTCCATACACAAGTTGAAGCCAATCTCCATGCTGCTGACTCAAGAATTCCTTTTGAATATTGCTACGATATGAGGTTATTTTCCTCTCTGGACCTCTAGTTTGAACCGCCTAGCCATTTCGAAAATAATAATCACGGCTAACTTATCCAGCTCTAGTGATGCAAAAATCCCAACTCCTGTTATTAATATGAAAACGGAAGGTGGAAGCCTGTTTCCTGTTAATGATCCGGGGCAGATCATCTCCATTCAGGTATTTTTCAGCCCACATTCTTGCATTTGTGTAATTTTATTTACTTAGGTGAGTAGCTGAAACTTTTTTTTTCTACTGCAACTTATTGTCACTAACCATATTGTTTTGTTTTGCATCTGCAGCAACATGAGTATGTTTATTGCCTGGCAATTGTGAAGAGCACTAAGCTCAATATAATTGGACGTAAGTTTGCTCCAGAATTAACATTACTTTTGAATTCTCTCAACTCTCATTTTTATTAGTGACATTATTAGAGCGTTGCTTCCTGTGTCATTTTGGTACCTCTCTTTTTCTGTTGAGATCCTTTACATGAGAACATGGAAAATTTTCTCTTGTTTCTTAACTTATGTAGTAGTTAGTGATTTTTATTACTGTAACAAGTGTCATTTGCCTTACTTCAAGCCATTGTGCTGCTTAATACCTTAATTGAAAACAGTGCCGTAGAGGCAGCATTATTTACAATTCTCCTTCTGTTAGTTCTCCGAGTAGCAAATGGATGTGGTTCCAATTGGGGATGGAGCAGTCACATGTCCTACCTCATCAAAATCTTGCTATTCCATATTTTCCAGAAAATGTGACTGATGTTTTGGCAGGAATTGATCACTTAGTGAGTGGTGATACAGGTTTTCTATCCCTGGAGTTGAATTTATATGAATTTTTATGATTGAAAACTTATTTCACATTTCGTATCCACATGATTTCATCAAGATTTGGACATTTCTCTTTTTTTCCAGTAACATCATGAAATGTTGTGTTTATAAGCAAATATAATGTGAAACAAGATTGGAATGGGTATAAGTCATTTATAACTGAGTAACTTGTGCTGAAAACTCTAATTTGAAATTCCTAAACTGGCTTTTTTTTTAGAAAGCTGTAGATCAGTATTTCTGGTTATAGCAGTAGACGGTAGTTGGCTACCTACCTCTGATATTTGTAACTTTGATCCATGCCCCATACCCTATGAGTTGATATCCTCTCCACCTTCCTTAGGTGATCACAGCATGAAGTCAAAGCATAATTGCTTTGTCTGGGAACCCCTATAACACCATACTTTTATGTACAAGTAAAGTTCCATTTCCGTTTTACATTAGTTTTTGTGTACTATTGTATGCCATTGCTCAGCTGATGTGCAATGTATGGGTGATCCTTCTGTTGAACAATTGAGAGATCATTAGTTTGCGGGAAAGCTTGAGTAAGTTGAGTTCATGTCCTGTTTATGAATTTCACCATCTTAAGATAGTCTGCTTCAGGTATCCGTGAAACCAGCACATGCAGGTTACCAATTGACATGAATATTGATATCCTTGTCATCAAGATGGTGTGTTTGGTTGCTGCTGGTACCTGCATTTTATATACTTCTTATCAGCAGATATTTTACTATCATGGATTACAGCTAAGCCAAAACTGTTGTGATCAAGAATGGAGTTTTGCCTACCAATCCCATTCTACATTTGCTCAATCTTGACTCCATTTAATAATATCCATGCAATGGGATGACATTTCTTAGATGGACATTTTCTTATACATGTTATAGGGCATTCTCCAGTGGAGTATCCCAGAATCACCACTCTTTAATTCTTCTATTATTTGCTATTTTATAATATTTGTTTTATCAGTATATCATGTAAGAAATAATTAAATTTACTATCACTAAATTATATTATCTTAATGCAGAAAATTTCATGACTGGTCTACGTGTTGTGTTTGATCGAGAAAGGAAAATGCTGGGCTGGAAAAAATTCAATTGTAAGTAAATATTCATTTTAGTAGAAATGGTTGATTACTCATTACTCTTCTTTCTTGATCAATGTGTTTCATTGTAGGTTACGACATTGATAGCTCAAATCCTCTTTCCATCAACTCGCGGAATTCGTCAGGTTGGACTCCTTCAACACCTGAGAATTACTCTCCAGAGGAAACAAAAGGCGGGCATGGCACCGGTGTTACCCAGTTGAGACCCCTTAGCAGCTCCCCTCAAGTGAAGTTACATAACAGCTTAGCTTTTATGTTTCTTTTGCTTCCTTTGACCATCATCTGATCAGCGTCTTCCTGCAAGTTGCTTTTGGGATTACCCAATTGTAAACTGCTTCTAGCTGTTACCATAGATTACTGGAGGCTGAATAGGTAGTAAGTAGTACACCATAGAGTACATACCGCATACATTCCTGTAAATTGTCTCTCCTCTCCAGATCAATTGTGGAACAATTAAAATGAAATGCCAATTTTTGATGGCTCACTATTCATTCTGTGAAATTAAAACATTGCCTCTTTTAACATTTATGTCAACAATTGGATCGAGATAAAATTTTTTGATGGCTCATCGTTTGGGTAAAAATCCTAACAAGAATCCACTTCATTTTAGTTACTACCGATTTTTCCTGAGTATATTTCGAGTGTACCTTAGTTTTATTGTAGTTATCGTGGTATTCCCTCTGTTTCGTTATAAAGCCGTCGGCAAAAATAAGCACTGAAAGTCGGGAGAGAAAATTGAGTTATGAGTTATCCACATTACTTTTTTTTAATAAGAGGTACCATGGTTCTTTGATACATGTTAGGACTTGTTTGACCTATATTATAAAGAAGGCGCAATACTAATAAATAACTTCTGATGATGTTCTATGGATTGGAATAGCCAGATTATGCACTACTAAGTACTAGGTGTTGGATACCCTAGAATATGCACTACTAATGATAAGAATATTTTGTACGGATATCTCAGAATAAAAAAATAATTTTAAAAATAACGTTTAAAAAAAAAAATTTGCAAAACTGGCTTCAGTCGCCATCTGGGATGGCGACTTACCGAAAATGGGCCATCAGTCGCCATCCCAGATGGCGACTGCGGTTTTTTTCCATCAGTCGCCATCTGGGATGGCGACTGATGGCCAATATATAAGGGGGGCCGGGGCGATTGTGGTGGAAACGAAAAAAAAAAACTCACACTCACTCACGGCAGAGGAAAAAAGAAGAGAGGAGAGGGGAGGAGGGGAGGGGAAAAAAGAAAAGAAGAGGAGGGGGAGGGGAAAAAAGAAAAGAAGAGGAGGGGGAGGAGGAGAAGAGGAGGAGGAGGAGGAGAAGAGGAGAAGAAAAAGAAGAAGAAGAAGAGGAGAAGAAGAAGAGGAGAAGAAGAAGAAGAAAAAGAAAAAAAAAGAAAGGTAAAATTTTTTTTACTGATAATTAGTATAGAATGTTTTAGGAATTTGCAGATCTGTTTTAGAAATGAGGTTTATAGAAAAAAGAAAGGGGTTTATAGATTTGTTTTAGGAATTTACAGATATGATTTAGAAATGTGTAGATCTGTTTTAGAAATTTACAGATCTGTTTTAGAAATGTGTAGATCTGTTTTAAAAATTTGTTGTATCTGTATATCTGTTTTAGAAATGTGTAGATCTGTTTTAAAAATTTGTTGTATCTGTATATCTGTTTTAAAAATGTATAGATCTGTTTTAGAAATGTGTAGATCTGTTATGTAGATGTGTTGTATTTGTAGATTCGTTATGTAGAAATGTTATGTATTGAGCGAATAAATTTGATTAATAAATAGTGAATCGATAATTTAGGACATACGGTTTATTCGTAGAAAATGTGTAGAAATACATATTTGATTAGATGTGATGCAATATCATTAATGCAGTGTACTTCTAAGATGTTAAAAAATAAGTCGCAGATGTCTTAAGGATGAGTATAGAGTAATGTGCAAAATATATTGAAGATATGATAGCTGATGTTTGTAATACTTATGTTGTAGACAATGTCGGAAACAAGAGTAGTATATATTTTTCACGGGGAACAAATCATTAGAAATGGACCATCTGGAGATGACCTAAGTGGATGTCACCGTGTAGACATGGAATTGAATGATCTTAATGTTCTTAATTTTGAAGACCTTAAGACCCGAGTCATGGACATCCTAAATATTGACCCATGTTTACACAAAATTGTCATGGAAGCGCTGGTGCCTATTGGTTTGACATCTTGTTGGAAATTGTGTAAACTTAGAGGCGATAGATCATGGGGCTCTCTTGTTAGGAGGGTGATAAATCCCAATCATGGGCCAGATGACTGTATACTGTATGTGACAAAGCTAGACAATGTACCCGAACCGGGAGCAGAACTTGTACCCGAACCATTAATTGGAGGAGAACATATGAACATTGATCCAACCATGACTTATAATTCTGCGGATATGCCCAACGCAGAATTCATGGGCGGGTATTTCTGGCCTGGGGATGAGGCTTATGCCGACGAAGGTGAAGACGAGGGTCTGGAAGTTTCAGGCAGCGAAGGGTCGGAGGTGGACGCAGACTATGCGGATTCCTCTGGTGAAGAAGACTATCGTGGAATGGGACCTCCACAACAATGGCTAGATCCTAGTGGTTTTGAGCATGCGCGAATCCACGACATCGCAGTTTGGAGTCGGCAGGGAGTGAGCACATATTAACATTGGGACAACATTTTCGAAGCAAGGAGGAGGCTAAGCAAGCCGTGGCGATGTGGTCCGTGACACTGCGTCGGTCTTTCAAGGTTGACAGAACAACTCCACGACTGTACGCAGTGAAGTGCAAGGTGGAAGGATGTCGATTTTATGTTCGTATTGCTCGGTACAGGGACAATGAGCACTTAATTGTTTCCAGGATCACCGAACACGACTGTTCGGTGACAGAAGTATCACAGAGTCATAGAAATATGTCCTCCGCATTTGTGGCACGTGTAATCTTGTCGAACCTTCATGCAAATCTTGATATGCCACCAAAACAAATTGTTAGCCAGATCAATGACACATTTGGGTACATCATTCAATATGGGAAGGCATGGAGAGCCAAGCAACTTGGTCTTGAGATGTTATTTGGATCTTTCTATGATTCATATAACTATGTGCCCAGATTGATCCAACAAATCGTTGACACCAACCCTGGCACTGTGATGGATATGGTCCATAGCCCAGTTGTCGGCAGAAATGGTGAGATAGTTCCTGGAGCTGAGTATATGGAGCGTATATTCTGGTCATTTGGTCAAGTAATCTCTGTGTTCAAGTACATGCGGCCAATACTTTGCGTGGATGGCACATTTCTAACTGGGAAGTACAAGGGACTCTGATGACAGCAGTTGCTGCAGATGCAAACAACCAGCTACTTCCCATGGCGTACGCCTTAGTGGAAGGAGAGAGTACAGACAGCTGGGTATGGTTCCTTGCAAACCTAAAACAAACAGTCGTGAAAGACAGACGGAATGTATGTATAATCCATGATAGACACAAGGGTCTGTTAAGTGCCATTGAGTTCATGTTGTCCACTGAGAACCCGCAGTACAGCTGGAATGACTTGATCAGTCGGTGGTGTAAACGACACCTTGCGGCGAACTTCTTCACACACTACAAGAGTGCACGGCTTATGAAGAAGTTCAAGCGGTTGTGCGATCAGAACCAAAGCCATAAGTTCCAAAAACTTTGGGACGAGTTAGAACAAGAAACTTCAGATCTAGGTAAATCCCAAAGGTCAGAAGCAAGCAGTTCACAACATGCAGAAGATGAAGAAAATGTCGCGGAGACTACAGATGTGGCGAGACGACGCACCCGAAGATCAAGGCCAAAGAAATTTAGTGAATGGATCAGTGACAAAGCTCCTGAGAAGTGGTCTCTATTGCACGATGAGGGAGGTGCCAGATATGGCGTAATGACAACTAACATGGCGGAGGTATACAATTTTGTGTTGAGGGGGGTGCGAGGTCTGCCGCTCACTGGAATTGTGGAGTTTACATGGCATCGCACGGCCAAATACTTCTACGAGAGAGGTACAGCTGCAAGAGCATTGCTTCGGGTGACACCACCAAAATTTCCTCATGAAGTACAAAGGTACTTAGAAATGAAAGCCGCGGCCGCTCAGAAACACTCAGTCGAGTGCATTCCTAACAGTAGAAGGCAAAGTTGGGTCGTTTATCTGCGCAATAAGAACGTGGGGGGTGGATACATGCGACAAATCAAGAGGCAAGGAGTCACATTTGAAGACGGTGTCAAGTGCACTTGTAACAAGCCAACTCTATTGCATAAACCGTGCTCTCATGTGATGGCCGCGTGTGCGCACGACAACAAGTCGAGCGAGATGTACCTCTTAGTTTACTATGGTTCACGGTACCTTGCCGAGACATGGACTGCAGACTTTGAGATTTGGGGGACTCAGCAGCACTACAGAGATCGGTCGTGTAGGGCAGGCGAGATCCGATATGTTCCACCACCGCACTTGGAGCGGAAAGGCCCTGGACGACGGCGGAAAATGCGAATTGGCAATGATATGGATAACGCAGAACGCGCTGAGCTACGAAAGTGTGCCATTTGCCGACAGCCCGGCCACACGAGGAGGACATGTCCTGATGCATCCGGACCTAGTCGAACATGACTGAGTAATGTTGTGCAACACTTATTCGTTCCTGCTGTGTATTTGATGATGTACTAACCTAATGTTCTTGTTTGCAGGCATGGCTCACCCTCGTCCACAGTTTCCTGAGTTACTCGATCAGTACTACGACGGTCGTCATCGGTCTCGAGCGGTGCGATCCGGAGAGGAGCTTCAGCCATTCCGCCTGCGATCGTCCGGCACGTCTTGGCCTCTCGACGGGAGATACATCGCACGGCTGAGGGCGGCGGGGCTGCTTCCTTTTAGCAGGATGATCACCAGACTGGAGACTTTCAGGCACGACCGATCACTCGTCTCTGCTCTGGTGGACAGGTGGAGACCCGAGACGCACACATTTCACTTCCGGTGGGGGGAGATGACCATTACCCTGGAGGATGTGGCCATGTTGTTCGGACTCCCGATTCGCGGGCAGGCCTGGGTACCACCACCTACTACCGCCGGATGGGACGGCATGCTCGCCGAGAGGTTTCATCCACTACCTCTGGGCCAGGAGCCCTTCCAGCACGACGTCGGAGTTCCTGCGACTTGGCTTGTTCACTTCAGGACGTGCCCAGCAGATGCAGATGAGTGGACTGTGAGCCGACACTTCGAGGCGTATTTGCTGCACTTGTTCGGGGGCTTCATGTTCACTGGTATGCTTAAACATGTTATAGGCACAGCTATTTCCATTCTCTTGTTGAATTTAATTCCTATTTTTTTGCTTTTCTACAGGCACTCACGGCGACACAGTGGATCGTTGGCTTGTTCCACTGGCGCAGATGCTCGCGGACACGCCGATCGATCAGATCCCACGCATCAGCTGGGGGTCAGCGGTTCTCTGTGCGACGTATCGAGGATTGTGCGACGCCTGTGTTCGGCGTGCCCGAGCGGCGAACATGGCCGGATCTCCTCTGCTTCTTTTGCTGTGGTTGTACGAGCACATACCTGTCGGACGACCGCTCATCACCGACACGCCCGTTGCACTTCCGGAGGGGCACCCGCCTAGGGATGCAGAGGATGAGATCGATCGCCCTACCATGGGGGATTGCTGGTTGCAACATGAGCTGCAGTGGGCCACAGTTCAGGTGCATGCATGCTACAGTGCGTACAGTGGCGAGTTGGAGTTGTTGCATCCGGCTCGTGTTATATGGAGGGTTTGGACGACGAGCTATATCGAGAGCACAGCCGGCGGCGCGATCTCTGTGGTGTGTATCGAGGACCGGGATTTATGGCTCACCCGCTGTATTCTTGTCTTCAGCCATATGTTGGAGGTGTACGCTCCGTGGAGGGTGATGCGCCAGTTTGGCTTATTCCAGACGATCCCTCCTCCAGACGCCCCGCATCGTTTGTCGCATGACCAGCACGAGTAAGTTCTCCATTATCTCCGCGCATAGTGTTTTCGCTCTGTGAAATAACTGAACACTTTTGTTTTTTTTGCAGGCAGAGTCGCAAGGGCAAGAAGGTTGTCAGTTGGCAGGACCGACAGTCTCCTTACACTCGTCGCTGGGAGCAGACAGCAGCGATAGATGTCGTGCGTGAGGAGAGGGCGTACGATTCCACGACATACGGCAACTACCTCCGATGGTACCTCCCTCGCACCGCAGCTCGCATTGCCCCACCGGCTCCGGCGCCTGCAGACGTGCCTGCTCCGAGCGTGCATCAGACATACGACCGACATCACGCATCTCGGGTACACCGCCAGGTACATGCCGCCAGCCCATGACCTACTTGTTATTTTTATTTCTGCCTCCCATTGTCTTACCGTCTTGCAGGCTGACGGCATCCGTGTGATCAGTTCCGTGACACGGCCACTAGTCCAGCGGAGGCAAGCAGGTCTGCCTATCACGCCCGACGAGCTATATCGGGCCGTCGCCTATGTCGACCGAGTCGCCTCGCAGCTGACCCTTGAGAGTGCCGCCACTTCGTCGACTTTTGTTGCACCTCCACGTCCACGGGCCCGACCCAGTCATACGCCGTCGCACTCAGCCGCTCCTCATCCCGACACAGCTGGCCCTTCAGGTACGGCCGTTGCCGCACCCATTTATCTCGGTGGGCCCCCGGCTCGCTCGTACCGTACAGGTGTTGCACCTCACGTGGACTTCTCGTCGCGTGGTGGTGTACGGATCTCTGAGGGTCCCCGAGCGCCGCCTTCTGCACACACTTCCGATTCTGGATTGGGCTTCGACGTCACGTTCGACTCAGACGACGAGTACATTGCTATGTCTGAGCAGACGGTGCCTATCCCGTCGGTTGGTCCGCTTCAGTCTCCTGCTAGGCACCCACCATACATTCCTCGTCAGTCGGTCCGTGCCGACCCCCAGGTGGTCCGCGACCCATCGTATGCTTAGTATGCCGATATGTTGCAGATGAGAGACGACGCCGATCGGAGCCAACATCAGTTGGCATCTTCGCAGCTTGGTGAGGCACCTCCACCGTCGCAGGACCCGAGTGCTCAGCCTCCCGGTCGACAGCCCTCGCAGAGGACAGTGCATCCGCGCAGCACCTATTCGCCATCGCCGTTTCAGCGCGACCGGAGCCATCGTCCGAAGAGGGGGCCGACAGTAGTTTTTTTTTATGTTCTCCTTTTATGGAACATTATATCGATTCTTATGGTTGTACTATTTTAGTTTATATTAGTATTCTCATGTTTTCACTATTTTTTTATGTTCATTTTCGTTTTTGGGAACATCATACTCGACAGATTGAACCAACCACGAAATTCGAATGCTAATTTTTAAAAAAACACTAATTTCAATGCTAATTTTTAAAAAAACACAAATTTGAAAGTTATTTTAAAAAAAACACAAATTTCAATGTTAATTTTAAATAGAACACAAATTTGAATGTTATTTTTAAAAAATCACCCAATTTGAATGATAATTTCAAAAAAAAACACAAATTTGAATGCTAATTTAAAAAAATCACAATTTTGAATGTTAATTTACAAAAAAAACTAATTTGAATGCTAATTTAAAAAAAACCACAATTTTGAATGTTAATTTGAAAAAAAACTAATTTGAATGCTAATTTAAAAAAACCATAATTTTGAATGTTAATTTTAAAAAAAACACTAATTTGAATGCTAATTTTAAACATAAAACAAATTTGAATGTTAATTTTAAACAGAACACAAATTTGAATGCTAATTTACAAAAACCACAATTTTGAATGTTAATTTTAAAAAAAACACTAATTTGAATGCTAATTTAAAAAAACCACAATTTTGAATGTTAATTTTAAAAAAAACACTAATTTGAATGCTAATTTTAAACATAACACAGATTTTAATGTTAAATTTAAACAGAACACAAATTTGAATGTTATTTTAAAAAAATAACACAATTTGAATGCTAATTTTAAAAAAAACACAAATTTGAATGTTATTTTAAGAAAAAATACAATTTTTATTGTTTTTTTTAAAAGAAACATAATTGTCAAGAATTTTTTTGAAAAAAACACATTTTCGGCCTTCAGTCGCCATCCTGGATGGCGACTGAAGCTACGTGGCATTCAGTCGCCATTCCAGATGGCGACTGAAGGCGAAATGCCATAAATCGCCATCTGGAATGGCGACTGAAGCCAGTTTTGCAATTTTTTTTTATTAAGCGTTATTTTTAAAATTATTTTTTTATTCTGTGATATCCGTACAAAAATTTCCTAATGATAATATTGGTTGTGTTCTCATCATTCCAAAATCAATTGTGTGTAGGGGTAAAAAAAAAAAAAAAATCCAAGCATGCAATTTCGAGCAAGAAAACCTGAAAGAAACTACACAATTTCACCACATATAACTATCTCTAGCATAAACTCAAGGCTCATTTTGAAACATAGAAATTTCACAAGAATTTGAAAATGAAACTAATAAAAAGTTTTCTTTACAATTCGTGTGTTCTACGCCAAAATGACGGAGAATTTCTTCCATCTTATTTCTTTCAAAATAAACGTTGCAATTGCAAAAGCATGGAATAAACCACATTTCCAGCATACAAGTTGCTGTCATGACGAAGAACATCAAAATCTGACCACCGAAAGTGAGCAGATAAATTTAAGCACATGCACATACAAATATCATAAATAATGTGCAATGTTGGGTTAGGAATTCCACCATTGGAGAACCTCACTCAGCTTATTCTCCTCCTCAGATTCATATTAACTTATCGGAAGAGTTCCGTCATCGTGCTCGCAGACGATGGCATTGTCATCACCTCCTTCGTCGTCATCATCATTGCTATCGATCTTGCCCCATGGTGAGGAGAAGTCGAGGCGCATCCCCTGAATGACGTCCTCGTAGGACGCAGTGAGGTCCTGGGAGGTGAGCTGGTGGTACTCCACCAGCTGCATCAGGCTCTGGTTCTCTCTTGTCAGGTTGGCGTTCTCCTGCGCCAGCCTAGACTTCTCTGCAAGCAGAGCCTCCAACTGAAGCCTCACCTATATAGAAGAATGGTAACAAGAATTGATCAGCCAAGCAAGAAGTAAGAACAAGCCAAAAACTCCAAGCATCATGCTGCAAAAGCACTAGATAGAAAAGTCAGTAAGTAGCATAGCGTATGTTTGGATGGTGACGAACCGGTGCCGATCATTGTTTGGCAAAAATTTTGGTTCACGGCCGAAATTGGGATGAAAACCTGAATTTGGCCGACTCGGGTTTATTGTTGGGTCGAAACATAGCCAAATACCTAAATTGAGCGCCCCGCAATTTTGGTGACGAATATGGGACAATTTTGACTGCCAAAGGTAACCGTAGTTCCTTAATGAATGAACTACTACGAAGCATTAGCATGTAATATTGTCTGGATAGCAAGGCAGTGACCGACCAGTACCAATTACTGTTTGGCTCAAATTTTGGCCAGAGCTTAGTACAGACAAAATTTGCGACACCAATATGAATTTAGCCAATTTCGATTCATTTTCGAGTCAACATATGGCGAAATCTGGGGTGCCGAAATTGAGTGTCTCACAAATTCATATTGGTGCAGACATTGAGTGTCCCAACAAAACATATGATCTGATGGGATGCACTTGTGTGTAAGACTGCAAACGATTCAAGCTAGAAATTGAGTGTCACCACTCAGTTCGTCTTAACTTGTAGACATTAAGCGAATTTAAGTCGAGTCCAATTAGAGATCGAGTTAAATTAGTTCATGCTTAGCTTGTAATGAGTTTGAACCAATCTTAATTTGATATTAAGTCAAATATAGATAAAAAAATTTTTAGATAAAATTGTAATTTATAACTATAAAAAGTTAATATCTTAATTTGTGATTTGGGGTTATGTGAGTCTATTAGAGATAGTAATTTTTAAAGTAAAAGTTAAAATCTTAAATTATTTTATCTACTAAAATTTAAATAAAGAGATATTTAAAAAATAAATATATATTAAGGCAAAACTGAACGAGTTGTCCTAGAGTTGAACTCAACCCCTTTCGTTTGAGCTAGAAATAATGCTCAAACTAGACTCATTTTTTTCGAGCTGATCTGAAACCGAGGCAAAACCCAAATTGAAGTTGAGTGGCTCACGAATCTTAAGTTTCTCTTGCAGCCCTACATGTGTGTGTGAGAGACAGAGAGCTGAGAGTAACGCGTCATTACCAAGTCATCTTCTTCTTGGTTAACTCCACCGTCATGCCCATCTCGGAGCCTCTTGTTCTCCTCTTCGAGCAAAGCACACCGCTCCTGCATAAAATGCAGCTCCGATTTGATGTTCTTCAGCTCCCTCGCCAGCACGGCTGCCCTGCTCGCCATCGAAACCGCCAGCTACAAACAAACAGAAAACACATGAAAATCACAAGTCCAAGAAAAATGAGAAGAAGAGTTCGTTCTTTTGCAACCCACATTTCGAGCCCTCTTCAGATTGGTGCTCTGCGCAACCTCTGAGGTTTGATCATTCTCCGTGGAGATATTCTCTGAACCATTTGCAACCACATCGTTCTTGGCAATAGGACCGTCGACATCACCGAGACTTGTGATCTCCAACGTGTCGCGCCGCCGCTTCGCTCTGGGCTCCTCCTCGCCCTCCTCCTCATCACCCCTCTCAATTCCTCTTTCTTGGAATGATGAACAAGTAGCCAGAGCATTCACTCCCTGAAACATGCAATTTAGATGCTATCACCTTCTTTGCCGTTGCTGTTTTGGAATCTAAAGAGGGGAGGAGTGTACGAACTTTCTGCGCGGCGCTTAAGGTGTCTGACAGCTGCGCTAGCGAGGCAGCAACGGAGTCCAGGCCCCGGATCAGCAGCAGCGAGTCCTCCCGGAGCCTCTTCCCGCGCTCCGACTCCGCCCCGTACTGAAACCAAGGAAAAAGCAATCAACATCAATATCCAAGAACCAATGCTCGCAACATCAAGATTCAAGAATCAAGATTCACCGTGGCTGCAGCGGCGGGGGGCCGGCGGTGCTCGAGCATCGTGTCGACGTGGCTGCGGAGGCGGTTCCAGAAGCATTCGTCGGAGGAGGGGCTGACCAGAGCAGGCGAGTAGTCCATGAGAGGTGGAGAGATGGACGCAGAAAGAGAGAGAGAGCAACGGCTAGTTTGGTTTTAGTTCAGAGAGGGGATAAGTTTTTAAATTGAGGAGGTGGCTTCCTGTTTCCTAACGGTCGAATACTGGACTTCAGAGAGCGGTTTATACTCACGGACTTCGGCGAGTGGTATTTACGAGGGAGACGGACGTGGCGCCTCCGGTGGACCCGGAGGTTTGTTTCTGTTGGAGAGATTTCCGGGTGGGCCCGAGTACACTAGCTTGTTATGGACAAAAATTAAATAGGGAGAGATTCATAACTATTTGACGAGAGGTGGTGGTTATTTCAAGATAAATGCTATAATCCATTTGAGATGACTCATACTTTTCTTACGTATCCATTAATTGAAAATTTTCTATTAGAACAGGTGATATATAGAAATTTGAAGTTGTCTGATTAGAGACAAAGGACAACTCAGATGTGCCGTGCCCATTCAAATGAAGTTCCTTGAAATTCCTAAGTCAATTAAAACAATATATTAAACTTAGAATGTTCAAACTACCCTGTTATACATCCTTCAATAGATAGTTTCCTATAAAAGAATCTCTATTCATGCTAATTGTCTTTAAAATTTCTTTTCTTGGAGAAAATAGGAAGATTGTTTTAATCATATAATATGTGAGAAGTAAATAACTAAAATGGATCGAGTCCACACCTAAAAAAACCTCTCTATTTATCAATATCAATATTAATATGCTATTTATTCATCCCATATTAAAACAGTTGGATTGACATTTCTAATCTTTCGGAGAAGAAAGCTTTGTATGAATCTTCATCCATTTTGAATGGCAGAATCCAACACTCTGTGGTTAAGAGGAGAGAAAAAAACTACATAAATAAGCACTTATCCGACACTGTGATTATTGTTACTTTCAGATGCTATTACATACGAAAAAAATCGGAAGGGGAATTGACCAAACATATTCGGGTATTTCCTCTACAAGCAAATTTTGCACAGAGATGCGCCACTTCGTTCCCAGACCTATGAACATTTTGAATCATTATTTCTTTAAATTCAGCTGGCACGGCTTGGCATTCATTGCCGAGGGCCGCTTCCATTCTGAGACATCCTCTTCTATCTGAAATATATTCAGCTAAAGTTGTGTTATCCACCTCCACAATTAGTTTTCTTACACCTTTGTTCCAAGCTAGGATGAGACATCCAAGGGTGGATATATCAACCGGGCTGCCAAGTCCGGTGCCCTGGCTACGCCGCTGACAACAACCTAGGACCCCCTCTCCTCCCGTCCTCCAGCCCCCCACTGGTGCCCGTTCGCACCCTCACAAGCTCACAGCCTCGCTCCGTTGCTTGCCCACAACCCCCGACAAAGGAAGACTGAGGAAGCTATGTCGCGCATGGCGTGCCTGTGAGGCCACGACGGTGGTAAATCTGCCCTAGGCCGTGAGGCCGCGACTACTGGAAGAACCCTTGGGCCCGTTGGTTGTGTAGCTGCATCTTGGGCTGTGCAAACCATAGCCTGTTAGCCCACCTTTGTCGAATCCTGGCCAACTCAAAGGGAAAGAAACCGTTGTGGATTGCGTCGCGCCGTCGCCCAGCTTTCATACGGCGGGAGTCATTGGTTCACTCTTGTCGTGCCCTTGTAGATTGCGGTAGCGGCGCGCCAGTGCGATATGATCTTCCACGTTCTTATTTCTTTGATTCTTGCTCGAGTCAGATGATGAAAAATTCTCATGCGGCGGATGTGCGAAGGGCAGAGGCAGAGTGGCAGCGGCGGAGCGGGCATGCGGGCTGTGGCAGAGGGGCAAGGTATGAGGCCGGCACGGCACGGCATGACAGATCGGTGTGGCGAACGGGCGAAGTGAGCGTGCGGGCACGACAATAGGCCAAAAACACGTTTCTTAACATCTTGTATTATCTGCCCATTGACACGTTCAACTGCACCATTACTCTGTGGATGAGTAACGAGTGCGAAACAGACTTTAGTCCTAATGTGGTCGCAATAGTCCAGAAAAAGACGATTGACAAACTGAGAACCATTGTCAGTTATGAGACGACTTGGAATACCAAATCGTATCACAATGTTTTTCTAAAAGAACTTCTTCGCCACAGCGGCAGTAATATTTTGGACTAATGTATAAAGCAAAAGCTCAGGCATTTTGCTCCTAATCGGAGAGAAGCCATTCGTTCAGAGTTAGATAAACTCTAGGAGGTTGACTTTATTCTCGAGATTCACCATTCCGAATGTCTCGCAAACCCGATCATGGTGCTAAAATCAAATTGTAAGTGGTGCATGCGCGTCAATTACACCAGTCTCAATGCTACCTGCCCGACGGACAATTTTCCCCTTCCTTGCATCGATCAGTTGGTCGATTCAACAGCAGGTTGCGAACTGATGAGCTTTCTAGATGCCTACTCAGCGTACCATCAAATTAGCATGGCAGAAGAAGATGAGGAGAAAAATGCCTTCATCACACCATTTGCCACATACTGGTATGTTAGAATGCCGTTTGGGCTCAAGAATGTTGGTTCCACGTACCAACACTTGATGTACAAGACCTTTCAATCTTAATTAGGGCATAATTTAGAAACTTATGTAGATGACTTGGTTATAAAAAGCGTAAAGAGCTCTAGTCATATAGATGACCTAGCTGAAACTTTCTGTAACCTGAATAAGCACGGAATAAAGTTGAATCCTGAAAAGTGCTACTTTAGAGTTTCTTCTAGTAAATTTTCGGTTTCCTTGTTTGTTCACGAGGCATTGAGGTTAATCCCAAAAAAATTCGGGCCATTGAGCAAATACAATCTCCTTCGACCACGAAGGAGGTACAAAGCCTAACCGGCCGAATGGCGGCTTTAAGTCATTTCATTTCAAGATTTTGCGAACGTGGATTACCTTTATTTAAGGTTCTACGTAAGCACAATGGCTTCCAGTGGTTGGATGAAGTCGAAAAAGCCTTTTAGGAGGTAAAAGCATATTTAGCTAGTGCTCCAGTATTGGTCTCCCCGACCTTGGGAAAGTAATCAATCATCTATTTGGCTGCTACCCTCACGCGTTCAGCGCTGTCCTGGTCGTAGAGAGGGAGGGAGTGCAACGACCGGTTTACTATTTAAGTGAAGTATTGAATGGACCAAAGGAGTGATACCCTTAGGTCCAAAAATTACTTTATGATTTCTTAATAGGTTCACGGAATGATCCGTTTGAGACCTAGTCTTAGTTTTCGCACTAGGCTCGCCCAGATTCTAATATGCGGAATAACGGGATCTTACTCGGAAATACCGAAACGCAAAGTAATTGCACAACTCTTTATTTCAATGAGGGCTTTACACGTCGAACGTTAGGCACACTTGCCTATGTCGAAGGAACTATAAGTGTCTAAAACTCAAATAAGTTCTATGACTCTTCGATGATCTAAACTAGACCTATTACAAGGTATTTATAGTCCAATCGTATGAGTACGTATCAGACTTAGTAATCCTAAATGTATTAGACTCATATAACTAACTTAACTAATCCTAAACAGATAAGCTTAGTTATATATATAGGATTACAATTCCGAACAGGGAACGAATTCCTTTTCCTGATCGCGAACCAATCCATGGTAGCGAAACCTTTCCGAACACGGTTAAGGTCGCAAAGCCGTATGCGATCAGGACTTGGTCGCGAATCCGTATGCGATCAGGACTTGGTCGCGAATCCGTATGCGATCAGGACTTGGAGATCCTCTCGGATCATGACTCCCTTGTTGAAAAGGAGCCAACCCCCGTTGCGACCTCTCGATCAAACTGGAGATGTGGAAATTGGGCTTGTCCATCTTCTTTTGTGTACCACTTTGCCGCACGTGCTCGTTGATCTTTCCGACCGATTCAAAAAGTCTCCTTTGTGCCACTGTGGGTGGTAGTCACCTTCCTCTCCAGAATCACATCGTCACGTAAAGGTTCACTTCGTTGATAGACCAAGTCTTCAACGGATGGTACTATGGTATCTGGCTCATCATCCAACATTGAAGGCTCGAAGAGTTTGAGGTGCTCAACATTGACAACCGAGTAAATATCCATGTATGGAGGTAACTCAAGCTGACAAGCATTATTACCCACTTTCCGTAAAATCCGAAAAGGACCATAACGAATGGGTTTGAGCTTCTTACCTTCACCTTTAAGTCTCTCCTTACTCAAATGTAACCATACCATATCACCTTCTTGAAATTGCGCATCAACTCGGTGCCGATCATGTCGCGCCTTGTACTTGAGTTGAGGTTTCAGCAAGTTCTGTTCAACCTCACGATGGAGTCGTTGAATACCTTCCAGGAACTTTTGTGCTCGATCCTGATCAGATGCTTCCTTGCTGTTCTGTGCTGAGGTAGGGATCACAAACTCCATATCGAATGGACTCTGTGGTAGAAATCCTAAACAGACCTCAAACGGCGACTTTCCAGTCGAACCATGCACTGCTCGATTAAAAGCAAACTGTAGGTACGGTATGCTTTCATCCCAGGTCTTCGGGTGCTTCAAGTTATATCCTCTCAAGAGATGAACGACTGTGCGATTAACCACCTCAGTTTGACCATCAGTTTGCGGATGAAAAGCAGTACTCCTCTTTAGCTTGGTGTCCATCATCATCCAGAGCGATCGCCAAAAGTGACTAAGGAACCGGGTATCGCGATCAGACACAATAGAAGTCGGCAGTCCGAAGTGTGTCCAAACGTGTTGAAAGAATACCCGAGCTGCCTCTTCTCCCGTGATAATCTTTCGACAAGGTATAAGAACAATCATTTTGGAGAACCGATCAACGACCACGAATAGATAGTCGTTGCCACGTCGGGTCTTAGGCAATCCTCCCAAGAAATCCATGGATATGTTCTCCCATGGTCGCGATGGAACTGGCAAAGGAGTGTACAAACCTAATTTCCGGTTTGCCGGTTTTGAGATGCTGCAGAGACCACAGCCTCGAACGAAACTAGCCACATCTTGCTGCATACGCGGCCAGAACACATGCCGGTGAATATTTTGCAACGTCTTTGTAACCCCAAAGTGACCAACTACCTTTGATGTATGCGCTTCTCGCAACCATTGAATTCGAGGTGCTCCACGAGGTATGCAAAGTAAGTTGCCTTTGTACAAGAGTCCTTCTCGACGAACGAACTCCATAGGTTTCCCTGTTTCGAGCTCAGTCAGTACTGTTTGAAAAACAGGATCTTCACTGTTCATAGTGGCATAGTCATCATGACATGAGGGCTCGATCTGCATGAATGCTGATAAACAAAGGGCCGTAACTGGTGGTCGCGACAACATGTCCGCCAATTTGTTGTGTACGCCCTTCTTGTACTTAATCACCAGATTGAACTGCTGCAGATACGACATCCACTTCATGTGCCGAGCTTGCTGTAGCTTGGACTGAGTTTGCAAATATTGCAATGGTTGATGGTCGGTGTGGACAACCGTCTCTTTACCCAAAAGATAACACCGCCAATGTTTCACGGCCTGATGCAGTGCGCATAACTCCTTATCATAAGTCGGATAGTTCTTCTGAGCTCCCTAGAATAACTCCGAGTGATATGCCACTGGTCGACCTTCTTGCATAAGCACTGCGCCCATCGCATAACCTGAGGCATCGGTTTCCAGCTCGAACGGTTTCTGGAGATTCGGCAAAGCTAACACAGGCACCTCGCTGATCTTCCTTTTCAGCAAGAGAAACGTGTCCTCATGTTTCCCTGTCTACTCGAACTTCTGATTGATCCTGGTTAATGCATGCAACGGAGAAGCCATAATCGAGAAGTGTCGGATGAACTTCCGAAGGTATTGGCATGCTCCCACAAAACTATGCACATCCGTAACTGTTCGCGGTCGCGGCCATTCGCGAATCACTTTGACCTTGTCCAGGTCGATTTGCAACGTACCGTTGCCGATTATGAATCCGAGGTAAAGTAGAGTTTGCTGACCGAACTCGCACTTCTTACGGTTGAGGCGAAGTCGATGTTGCCAAAGCTGTTTGAACACCTTTTCGACATGAATAAGGTGCTCATCCCACGAACGACTATAAACCAATATGTCGTCGAGATACACGATCATAAAGTCATCGATGAACGGTCTCAATACGTCACTCATAAGACGCATGAAAGTTGCCGGGGCATTGCAGAGACCAAACGGCATGACCAGCCATTCGAACAGACCTTGCAGTGTTTTGAACGCGGTCTTCCACGTATCCTCCTCTCGGATGCTGACTTGATGATATCCTGACTTAAGATCCAATTTGGAGAAGACAACAGCATGCTTCAATTGGTCTAGCAGGTCATCAATACGAGGAAGGGGGTACCGGTTCTTGATGGTGATCTTGTTCAGTGCTCGATAGTCGATGCACATACGCCAAGTCCCATCTTTCTTTGGTACTAACACCACAGGAGATCCACAAGGTGAACTACTTGGTTGAATGACACCATTGTTCAGCAACTCACCAAGTTGTCTCTTGATCTCTTCATTCTCCAATACTGAGTTGCGATACATACTCAGATTGGGCAGTGTCGCATCGGACACAAGCTGAATTTCGTGCTTGACTGGATGTTTCGGCGGACGACCCTGGGTAGTCTCGAACAGATCACTGTATTTCTCCAGCAGTCCCGACAAACGACCAGAATCCTCTCGGCACGCCAGCGACAATGCTGGTCGAGTACCCTCACCTTGATCAATAGGTCGAATCATGACAAGCACATACTTGTGACATGCATTAACAATTCGTTTGGCTTGATTTGCGGTAATCAAGTTCGAAGTGTTGACGTGGATGTCTCTACTGATCATGAACTTAACTCCGTCTTTGGTGAGGTCGTACTCTTGCGCTCGCCGATGGAAGTGAGCGTCTCGATCATACAGATACGGACTCCCAAAGATCACCTGACAGATATCGATAGGGACAACATCGCATTGCACCTCATCGATATATCGTGCAGAGATCGCAAACTTCAACACACACTGACTCGTAATCTGTTGGTTCACGTCGGATGTAAACCAACCCAGCGGATATGGTCGCGGGTGTGTGGTTGTCTTCAAACCAAGTCGCCGAACGAGTCCAGCGGAGACTAGATTCTTCTGACTTCCTGGATCGAATATTGCTGCGACCACTTCGTGCTTCACCTGGATGTTGATGGTGAACAAGTCCTCCGTGGGGTGATGGTCGTTCGGTGGATCGGAACCCTTCTCCTTCGGCATTGCCATCAGAGACAAGGTCGTATCCGCCTCATTAACCGAATTCACTCGGACAACTTCTTCGTCGGGTGAAGTCGCAGTAGCCGTGGCTGTTCTTTTCCCTGGTCCGTTTTTCTTTGGTCGAAGTTCAAGATGAAGCTTGTAACATTTGTCCTTGGTATGCCCCGCGACTTGACAATTTTCGCAAAAGGCACCCGTGCCTGATTTTGAAGCGTTCTTCTTCGGACTCGGCTTTTTCTTTGTCGAGATCGCATTTTCCTTCGTGCTTTTGTCGCTGTGGGATTTATTCTTCTTCTCGATCGCCATAGCAGTTGTGCTCGCGGTCGCAATGTCTTGGACACCGAACAGACTTAGCTCAGTACTGATCGATTTCTGAAGTCCAGATGTGTACTTCCGAAATACCTGAGGGTCGGATAGTGAGATGCCAATGACTATTGCTTGTCGCCGAAACTCTGTCGTATAGTCTTGGACGGTCTGGTCGCGCCGTTGGTACAATCTGTGCCAACGCTCCCATCTCTCCTCAAGGTAACCCATCGGATAGAATTCTTGTGACAGAAGTCGTTTGAATTGACCCCACGTAAGGTCGTCAGCTTCACCACTGGCGACAAGGGCCTTCCACCATGTCTTGGCGTGGTCCTTCATCTTCAAAGGTGCAAATTTGACCTTTTGAGCGCTACTAAACCCTTTCAGGTCAAAGTAGGTCTCAAGTTGGTCGATCCAAGAATCCAGCTTCTCGGCATCGATCACCCCATCATATATGGGTATATCAATCTTAGCGTCGACTTTAAAAGATCCGACAGCTAAGGAGGTGTTGGCGAGGTCGTCGGTCTTGTGGTCGCCTTCGTCTTCATCTTCGTCTGCCTTGCGCAAGTCTTCACCAGTCTTCTCACCCATAACCTTCCATACTTCAGGAGGTACAATCATGGCCTGCTACTTAATCCAAGCAAGCACGGTTTCCATGTCGGTGGAGAGCTTAGCCACTTTTTCGGCTAGGTTAGCTTGAACGGGGGTATCGTCAGACATTGTCGGAGACGCGGCTGTAGGAACTGTCAATTGATCACCTGGAATTTCGCCGAAAGTTTTGTAACCCTGGCGAGTCTTCACCATCCACAGGATAGGAAAGTCGCTCTGATACCAACTTGATCCGTTTGAGACCTAGTCTTGGTTTTCGCACTAGGCTCGCCCAGATTCTAATATGCGGAATAACGGGATCTTACTCGGAAATACCGAAACCCAAAGTAATTGCACAACTCTTTATTTCAAAGAGGGCTTTACACGTCGAACGTTAGGCACACTTGCCTACGTCGAAGGAACTATAAGTGTCTACAACTCAAATAAGTTCTATGACTCTTCGATGATCTAAACTAGACCTATTACAAGGTATTTATAGTCCAATCGTATGAGTACGTATCAGACTTAGTAATCCTAAACGTATTAGATTCATATAACTAACTTAACTAATCCTAAACAGATAAGCTTAGTTATATATATAGGATTACAATTCCGAACAGGGAACGAATTCCTTTTCCTGGTCGCGAACCAATCCATGGTCGCGAAACCTTTCCGAACACGGTTAAGGTCGCAAAGCCGTATGCGATCAGGACTTGGTCGCGAATCCGTATGCGATCAGGACTTGGAGATCCTCCCGGATCACGGAAGCTACGACATTACTTTCAAGTGCACAAGATTACTGTGGCCTCATCCTTTCCCTTAGGGGATATTATCCATAATCCGGAAGTATTGGGTTGAGTTGCTAAATGGGATATAGAACTGGGAGCATTCAATCTCCACTTCATAGCCCGAGTAGCCATCAAATCCCAAATTCTTGCAGATTTCATGGTCGAATGGACTAATCCTGAACCACCTACGCAAGAATCTGAGGATTTAGAAAATACCGACCACTGGATGTTGTATTTCGATGGCTCTCAGAGTTTTGCAAACTAAGGGGGTGGAGCGGTACATCTTAATTATGCCTCAGGGGGACTAGCTCTAGTATGTGGTATAATTACACTTTGTTGCTACCAATAACGCAGCAGAGTATGAAGGTCTTCTAGTCGGGCTTCGAGCAGCCAAATCCCTTGGAGTCCATCGATTAGTGGCGAAGGGAGATTCATAGCTAGTCGTAAACCAGGTGAATAAGGAATACCAACATTCTGACGAGACAATGGCTTTATACTTGGACGAAGTGATGAAATTGGAAAAATACTTCAGAAATTTTGAAGTCCAATTTGTTCCTTAAAGAGATAATATTCTCGTAGACTAATTGTCAAAGATTGGTTCCTCATGTGCATCCGCCCCGGTAGGAGTGCTCGTTGAGCACTTAAAAAAGCCCTCAATTGCGACCACCGCTGTAACACCTTGGGTTTGGGGTGAAAATTTTTTTCTTAAAAAGCCATGCATGCATATGTCTCTTCTAAATCAGCCAAAGCAGCCCCAACTTTATTCTATTCTAAGCCCAAAATCTTAAAATCTATCTTGTTAACCCAAATCAAGAGTTGACTTTTCAGATTTGGTCTACTATCTATCTTGAGTATAAAAGTCTTCAGAAGCCAGATTCAATTCCATCTCTAAATCCCAGATTTGTCAAAACTTCTGTTTTTGAAAATAGAATTAAGTTAATTACCCTAAATACTCTAAACTCAGATTTAGCCAAATCTTGACCTAATTTAGAACAGATTATTCTTAAATTATGATCATGGGTATGCCAATACCTTAAACCAGAAAGTTGGCAGCCGGATTTCATCATCTAGACTCTTTTCACAAATCAGTCCAAGAGATATCGCAAATTAGTCCTTTATCTGATATTTAGAAACCCAAAAAGGCTAAAATCTTCAGATTAACTCCAAATTCAGAATTTCTTCAGCAAATCTCTTCTAAATGCTATTTGATACAATTTTCCCTTCTGTCCAGATTTCAAAAATCTCATCCTAAATGCCATAATTCGAAATCGATTGAAACTCAGATTTCAATTACCCTATTTTCAGTTTATATCAAAAACTATTTAAATGTGCCAGATTTTATCAAATATCTTTACCAAATATTTTGTTGAATATAGTTTGCCAGATCAGTGAAATCAATTTCAGATTAAATCTTCCAAATCTCCAGATTTACAAATCAGTCCAAAACTCAAAATCTAAAATTGCAACTTAGTCCAAATTCGACCAGAGCTCTCAGCTGATTTTTGACCAGAGCCCCGCCATGCTTGTGCGCCGTGTTTTCTCGTCGCAGGCCAAGCTTCGCCTGCGCTTGTGGCCGTGCATGCTTGTGTGTATGTGTCCTCGCTCCGGCCCTTGCCGTGGCAACGCCGATGAACAGCCACCGCCCACGTGTGTGACCAGCAGCAGCAACCATAGCTTTTGTCAGTAGCTTTTGTGCCATGCCAGTTGTTGTCACCACCGTTTGCTCCAGCTAGTGCTAAGTCCCGATGAAGCGACAATGTGATCAGCTGCAGAACCATTGTCGCCGTCGTATCACCGTTCATCGCTGTTTCTTCACCGCTGTTGCTTCTGCGCCCAACCAGTCTCGTCACTGGCGCCAATCTCTTCGCTGTCCCCTCTTCGCAAGCTTCGCCATGCCTATTTAAGCATCCATGTACTCAATAGCTTCTTCATACTTCACCGGAAATTAGCTAAATCCCAGATCTTTCTGTTTTCGTTTTCTTCTCCGGCGAGCCGTCGAGGAGGCTCACGGTGCCAGCATGCCCTGCTGCATCAATCTTCAAATTGAAGCCACCAGTGAGTTCCCCTTATCCTTCTATCCGTGTGATAGTATTTAATTGCTCACCAGTGACCTCTAACACCGGCGATCACCGGAATTCCTGATGTGCCATGTTCCAGTAATGTAGCTTGATTTATTCCAAATTAGCTTTCGAATTTGTAGATTAAATTGATCAGTGAAATGAGTGTAGCAAGCCTGTAAGCTCAGAATCCTTAATTGATCTCAAATTGAAGTTTTTCCCGATTTTGAACTTCATCAGTAACTGGTTCACGTCGCTAGGCCACACCGGCAATCCTCCAACCAAATTGACGTCGCCAGTAGCTTACTCGTACCCCTCTATCACTCTCCAAGCAAGGAATTGAGTTCAATTGACCTGTATCAAAAATGCCCAATTCTAGTGCCTTCTTCTCCGGCGCCGGCCACCAGAAAGTTTTTCCCAGCCGTTTCAGCCCTAATCACTTTGTCCAGTGTATGTGCCTTGAACTCCTGAGCATTTTTGTCTTCTAGCTCGACACCTAGATCGGTCTGAATTGAGAGTTATAGCTTTGCCAAGATTTGTGTCCAGAACTGTTCTAGTGCAGTGAGTTCACAGCAGTTCATCACCGGATTTCTTGCCGTCCGGCCATCTTCAGCCGTGGATCCTATTATGACTTTTGTTCCTATTACCCAATCCTACCTACTAGACAAAGTTAGCACACCAGTTGAGCCCTTAATTAGCATTTTATGCTTAGCCCTAGATTTTGACATTGTCAGCCTTATGCCAGAGCTTGTCAGCCAGTGGCATTGGCCTTATTTACCCACTTCTGGTTGTGCAATTTGAGAACCACTTTGTCCACTGAATTTGTAGAGTTATAATCTACATTTTCTTCTACTACCACAACTTGAGATAAGCACTCTAGCTTTTCTTAAAGCTATGTCAGAGTCTTGATCCGAATGTCAATCTGCTGACATTCGCTGTTTTGATTAAACCAGCCACAAAATTGATATCCCTGTTGTAACCTTGAAACCCTAAGATCATCTAACACCCATCTTTAGCTCAGATTCCTTGAAACCCTAGAATCTCAACTCAGTTCAGCTTGCAATCCAAATTATCTCCAATATCGTTAAGTTATTCTTATAAAGCATTTCTGCATATAAGTCATAAAACATTTTAATATTATAAGTAATTATTGTGTGTTTGTTTGTCGTCGAGCAGATCTAGAAGCTGACTTTGAGGACTTCACTGTCAACCCGACATCAACTGCTGTATTTTACGACGCGGAAGGCAAGTCATATCCTTGGACATCTTGAACCTATATTTTAAGAGTTGCTATAATATAACCTTGAATATAGATAATATTGCATGTGAAAGATTGAGAATGGTTGAATTATGAATTGGCAGTACTAGACTGGTTATCTGTGAAATGTGAAATGAACAAGTTTTGAGCCATGAACTATTATATATGTATTTATATACTTATATTCATGAAATAAAACCCCTAGCCGTGACCAGAATTTTGGTATGGATGGCTGTAGCACTGGAGGTGCTAAACTGCAAAGGATAGTAGGCACGGAAGGTGCAGGGATTGTGGATGGTCTGGTCACTGGCATATAAGGACTAGAATCTTGTGTTGTGCGTCTAGTGGCATGAACAACGTGCTAACCGCAAGCCTGGTATGGGACAGGCCTGAACAAATACTTATGTGGATCGCACATGAAACCCCTGCATGAGATGGAAAACAATACACTAATTTCACGGGGTTCAGCTCCTCCACGTAATATAATCATGCACGTTGACTCAGTAATGGGAAGAGACTTGGGGGTGGGGGTATATCCCACCACAACTGCGGTTTGTGTGAAGAAAACTGCAGGGTCAGGGGTGAATTGTGAGTAAAACATAACAAAAGTTCTTGTTATCTCCACCTTTCCACTCACACATGGTTGTGAGGAAGGGTCTAATCATATTGATAGGATGGGCTTGAAAGTGGAATATCTTGTGGGTAAATTGATACCTCTCTGTAGAGTTAAAAACGTATTCGAATACTCTAGCTTCCGGGTTTATAGGAGTCTGCTGCGGTGGATTAAATCCACGGGGTGTGACACAATTATGTTTTCTAAATAAAATTTGTTGAATCAAGATTACCCAAATGACATGTGTTATCATGATAAGAAGTGCTGCCGTGGGCTGTCATGTGTTGACGTGTCGCGGTAGTGCTATAATTTAGTGAACATGAATAGCAATGCTATTTTATGAAAAGTGCTGCCATAAGATGAGATGAGATATGAAAGAAAAAGGTTATTTTACAGACATCCATAATTCTTGACTAGTCTAGGTTCATATCATCCCTATTATATGTATCTACTCTTACCTATGACTTGCTGAGTACGTAAGTGCTCACCCTTGCAACCTATAAATCAGTAGATGGAGCGTTCAATAATCAAGATGAAGGCGTGGAGAATTTCTTGGATCCAGAAGGAGGAGTGTCAGTTCCGCCAGAGCCCTGATGTGTGTTGTTCTGCCGTCAACTTCTCATTGTGGGAGGGTCACCTATCTTCTGCTGTGTAGTTATTATTTTGCTAAACCTTGAATGCCGTAAAGGCATTGTAATCTCTTTATGTAATATTAAGGCCAGCAGGCCACACTGCTTAAATATTTTGTAAGTTACTCTGTTGCAATGTATTATACTCCTGTGCTTGACTTATCCTGGGAAGTCAAGGGTATGCATATATCGAACTAGCTGCAGCGAGCTAGGTCTCCAGGGGAGTAGTCGTAGTCCCAGTTTCGGGGCGCGACAACCGCCAAGGCACCAGAGGTGATGACTAATGTCGCCACCCTCCAGCATGAAGTAGATTGGATCCAACCATTGAGAAACTATCTAGCGCATGGGACCATTGATAAGCACCAACTTCGTGAGAAATCGGTACACGGGATTTCCGATCTTCATAGCGTAGGAATCTTGGATAACTTGGTGGAATTGTGACTTGACGACGAGGAAGCCAACTGTAGCCTGCTATCGAAACAATCGCTAGTCCACAAACCGAAAAAACTAATCCACACAAACGACGCTCGAAGGCGCAGTAGCATAGATTAGGTGCAATTCACGGGGAATCACAAGAACATGGCAGCAAGAACTCTCTCTTGGTTCTTAGAAAATCATATATATATATATATATATATATATATATATATATATATATATGTATGTATATATATCCTAAGGAATAGATGGAAACAAAAGATATTCACACAACAGAATTTTGGTCATCCTTTCCTACTTGAATTTGGCCTCCTTATTCCAGCCGCACAACCATGGCTGGTTTGCATGCATGCCTAATCTTTCTTTATTTAGCTTAGTGCATGCAGGTGTAGAAGTGGAGCCAGCTGAGCAGCACATGTATTTCTTCATGCATGCGTGGGAGGAAAATATGGGCAGCCTCTCCTTCCCTTGCGCATGCAGCACACCTCCTCATTTGTTTCAGCCTGCATGTGGGGCACGCTAGTTCCTTCTTGATGCATAGAAACCATATTAGTAGAATCCAACTTGGGCTGGTTTAACCGCATGCAAATAAGTGTACAACAACTCCTCTTCTCTTCGCTAAAACTCTTATGCATTGCTTCCTCTCCCATGTACCTAAGTTACACAAAAGAAGAACATACCGGCAGCACCGCTAAGTCGCTAAAATCAGAAAATACACTCAAGTTAGCTTTCACTTGGTTTTGGATTTGTTTAGCATGACTACATGTAATTGGACCATGGTATGCTTCCTTTGAATTCTCTGAGCCAGAATCACCAAGTGTATTTGTAGCATCACCATGCATAGGTGCTATACGTGAAGGTGTATATGTACTTGGGAGGTTCTCATCATCCTCCCCTTCTTCAAAAGGAGCCGTCCTCGACTCACTCCGCTCTCCAAAGAATGGGGATAAATTAGCGACATTGAACGTAGCACTTACACCGTACTCTCCTAGTAGCCCAATCTTGTAGGCATTATCGTTGATTCTTTCTAGAACTTTAAAAGGACCATCATCGCGGGGTTGAACCTTGCTCTTGTGTAACTCTGGAAAATGTTCTTTTCGCAGATGCACCTAAACAAGCTCTCCTGGTTCAAACACCATCTTCTTTCGTCCTTTATTTGCTCGCTGCACGTACTTCCTTGTCATCTCATCTATATTTGCCTTCGTTGTCTCATGAAGCTTCTTAACGAAATCAGCATGCTTAATAGCATCCATGTTTGCTCGTTCCTGCAATGGCAAAGGCAAAAGATCAATGGGAGCAGTAGGTTTAAATCTATAAACAATCTCAGATGGGCAGAATTTTGTGGTTGAATGTACTGCCTTGTTATAAGAAAATTCCACATGCGGAAGGCACTCTTCCCACATCTTCAAATTACTCTTAAGAACCGCTCGCAACATCATAGAAAGTGTACGGTTCACAACCTTAGTTTGTCCATCCGTTTGGGGGTGACATGTAGTAGAAAAAAGCAGCTTTCGTACCAAGTTTACCCCATAACGTCTTCCCAAAGTAGCTTAGGAACTTTGTGTCGCGGTCTGAAACAATAGTCTTTGGAGCACCATGTAGACACACAATTTCCTAGAAAAATAAATCAGCAACATGTGAAGCATCGTCGCTCTTATGAAAAGGAATAAAATGCGCCATTTTACTAAAATGATCAACTACCACAAATATCAAATCCCTCGCCCTCTTAGTTTGTGGCAATCCTAACACAAAATCCACAGAGATATTGTCGCGCCCCTTCCGGGGACTACAACTACTCCCATGGAGACTCAGCTCGCTGCAGTTGATCCCATATATGCATACCATTGACTTCCCAGGATAAGTCAAGCACAGGAGTATATTTACATTGCAGCAGAAAACTTACAACATATTTAAGCAGTGTGGCCTGCTGGCCTTAATACAACATAAAGATATTACAGTGCCTTCACGGCATACATGGTCTAGCAAAATAACAACTACACAGCGGAAAATAGGTGACTGATGAGGACTGTTACCCGAGCTAGTTCGAGATAATGCACATTTGGTTCAAGACGAATTCGAACCAAATGAGTGTCTGAAGGTCCACTGTTATGGTCTCAGACGACTTGAGAAGCGCGGGCACAAGAATGACTTATGGTCGCAGGCTTTGCGCGGTCATGAGATCGCAGACGTTACGCGGTCAGGAGGCCGCAGACAATGCGTGGTCAGAAGGTTGTTGACTATCTTCGACCAGAGTAACTCAGGATTGCCTAGCTCTGCAACAGGCATATCCCTAGGATCGTGATGATTCCTCCACGTATGACGACAACTGCCAGGAGGTTAACATGTACAGTTATCCCTTGATTGTATGTGTTAAACCTGCGTGGAAGTTAAGTGCGGTTATCAAAACTGTGCTTCTACAACCGTCCAAAACTGCGCTTCTACAACCGTTCAAAACCACTACGCATTGGCACCCTTTTGATCGGTATAAAAGAGATATACAAGAAGAAGATGACGATAGAGAATAGGACAAGCTTTCATAAGTTAGTTTAGTCGCTTCTTAGACAATCAACACAGAAAAGATCTTCGCCTGTGATGATCTTTTCTCAAACCTTGTAAACATTTTTCCATACATAGTGAAATTACAACAGGACGTAGGGCTATTAGTCTCACCATCGAGGGCACGAACTTGTATAAATCTCTCTGTGCCCCAACTGACATTGCTCATCATCCCTTTCCAGAGGGACACCTTGAAAGGCCTCACAACTCACAAATTCTGCATAAGATCGACTAAGGACCCCGAGTCTGAATCGTCGACAGCTGGCACCCACCGTGGGGTCATTCTCAAGGCGTTCTTTTTCTATCCGGAGGTTCGGTGAGCCATGTCTGCGGCATATGATTTAGAGAACGACTTTGATCTCGAGGATTATGCCCACATACAGATGCCTTCACCTAGTGATCCTGTTCCAATAGAGGAAACCGGAGGCGAAGACGTCCCAGAGGTCGATTCGACCACTCAGGTTATGTCTATCGACCAGGAGACAACAGACACAGAACCAGAACCCAATGTTGTTTCTACTGCGTTAGGGATTGAAATTTGGTCCATCGCACGACCCTACCGAGGGCAAAGGAGATGTTGACACAGAATTTAGTCCAGGGAGGTTCGATGCTGATAACTCCACCGTCTCTTTGATTTCGAGTCTGACTCGGAACAAATAGAGATGTTCTCTCCATCGGTGATCTTGTTCCCTAGGCAATTCGCTGCCTTATCGGAAGAAACTCCCGATTAGCGGGCTGCTAGGGAAGAATAGGAGCGCAAGCAAAAAAAACAGCAAGAGCGCAGACAAAAGGAGGATCAAGATCGTGAGCAGCAAGATAATGAGCTCCGCAAAACAGCCCTAGAGGCTCTTCAAAATGCGCAAGCTCGTTACGACGCCGCTCCTAGTTCCTCCCGTCGTCCGCGTGGTCGCAGATGTGACCAGACACCTTCTTTACCCCCGGGACATTTACCGGTGGACGAGGAGACGGTGACACCTGGCGCACCCAGGAGGAGCACACATGGCCGGCTTCGATCCATTGTAGAGGTCCTGCGTAATTTCCCACCTACTGTCACAGATGCGCAGAAACCAGCTTTCGCCAGAATCCTGGCGGAGAGGTTAGACGAGGTCGCATCCGATGCGACCCTTACAGCCTCTTCTTGATCGGTGATACGTTCCCATGAAAGAGAATACTCTAACTCTAGTTCTAGTAGACGGAATTGTCCACCACTAGTGCCGTCTCGGCATGACAAAGTCAGACGGGCGGGAAATTCTCATGATCGGGAACGAATTCCTGTCCACTCTCACCTGGGGCCACGCGTGGTGTCTCCTTCACGTGAGGTCGCCTGAGATCAAGTCGAGAGTCGCAGATCCCTCCATGGTCCTTATGTCGGTTGTAAAGCTTTCTCGCCCGGCCTTCGCGCGGTTGTTTGGCCGGATAAGTTTAAACAGGGGGCTATATAAAGATTTGACGGAACTCAGAATCCATCAGAGTTCCTTCAAATTTACATCACTACTATTCAGGCAGTGGGTGGCGATGACCGGGTCATGGCCAACTATTTACCTACAGTCCTTGAGGGACCGGCAAGAACTTGGTTGTTCAATCAGCCTGAGGGTTTGGTATATAACTGGCAAATGTTGTGCGATGCCATCCTCAACAATTTCTAGAATTATTATCAGAAGCCGGGAAAAGAGGACGACCTCCATCGACTACGACAAACATCGACCGAACATATCTGATAATTCCATTATCAGGGTGTTTAAACACGCTGTTCGATATCAAAGGTTTATTGAGGATTTACTCATCCACCCCCTCGATCAGTGGCTAATCTTTTTGATATGGCTGATCGATATTTCGACGCGGCCAAGGCCGTTGAGTGGAATCGGATGGTGGACAAAGGTAACCTACCACCTCAACCAGGTCTCAAGGATGTAAAGAGAGAGGATTCGAACAAGAAGCCAGAATCTTCATCAGGCGGGAAGTCAAATAAATCAAAAAGGAGTCGAACCGGATAATACCGAGAGGTCGCGGTCACAGAGAAAACTCCGTCGACCAAAGGTAGCAAATCTTCGTTTAAAAATAAAACTGTGTTTGGTGGTCGCAGTGCCGACCAACCAGAGAAGTCGACTAACCCGCAGGAAGGCAAGAGGTGGCCGGTGTCCACTCCACAATTCTGCAGGCCACGACCTCAAGAATTGCCGGAGTTGGTTGAAGCAGTTGGATGACTTCTACTAGGGGATCGGACCAATGCCGACCTTGCCACCAAAAGAACAGACTTGCGGGCTAAGAGATGCCAGCGGGGATGAAGATATGTCCTACCAGGCCAACTCTTTCTAAATTCATGATGGCTATGCACTACGCTTACCAGTGCGGCAAGTTGCCTGGCCCCAGGGGCGTTATTTCGGTCGGAGGCAGTCGCAACGTGGCATTGACATGTGATCGGTTATCCCTGGAGATGGTAGATCAGTTTCCCCTCTGAGAAGCCCAGATTGCCAATATGTCTACTGATACGATCAAAGCCGCTCCTCGACCAGATGAAACATTAAAATTGGTTCCGTTGTACCCAGATGATCCATCCAGGACAATTCGGGTTGGATCAAGCCTGGATGACAAATAGGAACTCGAGCTCATTACTTTCCTCCGAGCTAATGCAGATGTGTTTGCGTGGAAACCATCCGACATGCGCGGTGTCCCAAGGGAAGTAATTGAGTACAGGTTAGCAATTCGACCTAGACAGCGACCAATAAAGCAGAAGCTCAGGCATTTTGCTGTTGATCGGCAGGAAGCCATCCGAGAGGAGTTAGATAAGCTCCAAAAGGCCGGATTTATCCACGAAGTCGATCATCTGGAATGGCTTGCAAATCTGGTCATGGTCCGCAAGTCAAATGGCAAGTGGTGCATGCACGTCGACTACACCAGCCTAAGTAGTGCCTGTCTGAAGGATGATTTTCCCCTTCCCCGCATCGACCAGCTGGTCGATTCTACTGCGGGTTGTGAACTAATGAGTTTCCTGGACGCTTATTCAGGATATCATCAAATTAGCATGGCGGAAGAAGATGAAGAGAAGATTGCCTTCATCCACCATTTGGTACCTCCTGCTATGTCAGAATGTCGTTTGGTCTCAAGAACGCTGGTTCCACGTATCAGCTCTTGATGCAAAAGACCTTTCTTTCCCAGATGGGGCGTAATCTTGAAGCTTATGTAGACGACTTGGTTGTAAAAAGTTTAAAAAGTTCGTCTCATTTAGACAATCTTGCTGAAACCTTCTGTAATTTGAATCGATTTGGAATAAAATTAAACACGGAGAAATGTTCTTTCGGGGTTTCGTCTGGAAAACTCCTAGGTTTTCTTGTCTATTCCAGAGGAATCAAGGTTAATCCTGAAAAAATCAGGGCTATCGAACAAATTAGGTCTCCCTCGACCATCAAAGATGTTCAGCGCCTAGTAGGTCGTATGGCGGCATTAAGCCGATTCATACCACGACTGGGCGAAAAGGGACTACCTTTCTTCAAAGCTCTGCGCAAATTCCATAATTTTACTTGGTCCGATGAGGCTGAGAAAGCATTTCAGGAGGTCAAAGCATATTTATCCAGTCCGCCGGTCTTGGTTTCCCCTAATAAAGAGGAACCATTACTCCTTTACTTGGCGGCCACACCTTACGCGGTCAGCGCTGTCTTGATCGCAGAAAGAGAAGGTGTGCACAAACCCGTCTACTACGTAAGTGAAGTACTTCATGGTCCTAAGGAGCGATACCCTGAGGTCCAAAAAATACTTTACGCACTGTTGATGGCTTCCCGTAAGCTACGACATTACTTCCAAGCACATAGGATCACAATCCCCTCATCTTTTCCTTTGGGGGACATTGTCCGGAATCTGGAGAAATCTGGTCGGATCGCGAAATGGGCTGTGGAACTCGGAGCGTTCGACCTCCATTTCACGCCTCGCACCGCGGTCAAATCTCATATCCTGGCCAACTTCGTGGTCGAATGGACTAATCCTAAACCGCCCGTGCAGGGGTCTGAAGATTTGGAATGCCCCGATCACTGGACAATGTATTTTTATGGCTCTCGCAGTTTTCAACACTCGGGCGCTGGAGTAGTCCTAGTCACACCTCAGGGTGACCAACTCAAGTATGTCATTCAACTACACTTGGTTGCGACCAACAACACAGTAGAGTATGAAGGTCTTATTGCAGGGCTCCGGACAGCAAAATTCCTCGGAGTCCGTCGATTGGTGGTGAGGGGAGACTCACAGCTGGTCGTAAACCAGGTAAACAAGGAGTACAACACCTCTGATGAGACAATGGCTCATTACCTGGGGGAAGTGAGAAGATTGGAAAAAACACTTCAGTCATTTCAAAGTCCAATACATCCCGCGAAAGGACAACATTCTCGCAGACCAATTATCCAAAATTGGGTCCTCACACACATCCGCCCCGGCAGGACTGTTCGTCGAACACTTGGAACATTCTTCGATCATGACTACGACCGAGGATGATCCGGTAACAGTTTGCGTTACCAACCTCGGGACCTTGCCTGAGGACGAAATCGATAGTGATCGGTTAGTTCAAAAAGCGCATCTATACAAACTTATAGAAGGAGTTTTATATAGAAAAGGTACTCAAGGAGTATTCATGCACTATGTGTCCCAAGAGGAAGGTAAATCCTTCTTGATAGAAATTCATCACGGTTTATGCGGTGCACACATGTCATTTCGTACACTGGTCGGGAAGGCTTTTTGACAAGGATTTTACTGGCCTTTGGCACTTGATGATGCCAAAAATATGGTCAAGACATGTCCTCAGTGTCAATTTCATGCGAGACAGGTCCATCAGCCTGCTTATGCTCTACAAACTATCCCTCTATCATGGCCTTTCGCGGTTTGGGGATGGATATTGTTGGTCCTATGCCACAAGCGGTCAATGGATACAAGTTCTTGTTCGTAGCTATTGACACATTTACAAAGTGGATTGAGGCCGAGCCAGTACGCAATGTCACTGCTGCTGCTGCACAAAAGTTCTTTCATAAGAACATTGTGATTCGATTCGGTGTTCCAAATCGTCTCATCACTGATAATGGTTCCCAATTCGCTAGCGGTCTCTTTCTGGACTATTGCGACAATATTGGAACCAAGGTGTGCTTTGCTTCTGTAGCTCATCCGTAGAGCAATGGTGCCGTTGAACATGCCAACAGGCAAATATTGCAGGGCATCAAAAGGCGCATTTTTGATCGCCTTAAAACACGCTCGGGGGCTTGGGTAGATGAGATCTATACCGTTTGGTGGGCACTACGTACTACTTCTAGTCGAGCTACTGGTGAGACACCTTTCCATCTGGTATACGGAGCTGAGGCTGTGTTACCCATGGAAATTAGTATTGGTTCCGTCCGAACAGATCAATTTGAACAAGTTGATCAGAACAGACAACGATTACAAGATCTAATCCTCCTAGAAGAAAAACGTGATCGAGCTCTGGTCAAATCTGCTGTGTATTTTCAAGCTTTGCGCAAATACCATAACAAAAGGGTGCGGCCACGTAGCCTTCACGTGGGTGATTTGGTTTTACGTAAAATACAAAACCAATCTAATCGCAATAAATTCTCCCCTCAATGGGAAGGTCCCTACACTGTTGTCTCGGTGCCGCGACCAGGATAGGCTCGGCTAGCAATGGAGGATGGTATAATCTTATCCAATACGTGGAACATTGATCAACTGCACAAGTTTTACATGTAAGTTTCCCAACCCTTTTCCTTTTCAATTAGCATGATTTAACAAAATCAGTACTTTTGGTTGTTTCATGTGGTAATTATTCCTTTCGCCCATATGTTACGAGTCTGACTCGGGGGCTGGTCGCCAATAATTGTATCACTATAATACCTCGATCGGATTCGCGGGTCGATCTCGTGATCACTTCCAGACAAGACACCCCTCAATAAGTCGTTCCTCAATGCACACGGGGCTTGCTGGCATGTCCTTCGTCATTAGAGTGGCTGTCAGTTTGCAATAAGGTCGGGTGTTGTATTGAAAATGGTTATCGGTCCTGTCGGATGATAATACCTAAAGTCACAGTATTCCCTAGGTATTCCTGGTCGTCGTTACACCCATATTTTTCCTGTGCTTATAATACTAAGTCTTCAGTATACATAATCTCAGGAGGGGGCTAGGGGAATATGGTCGCAACATGAAACAAAAATAAGTTCTTTTCTTTCAAAAATTAAGGCATACATATGCACTGTATAGTTACATCTGTATAGGTACAAAATTTACAATAGGCCAAGTTCTTTCAAGAGATTTTCGACTAGAGGCCTGACTTCCTCCTTTATAACCGCAAGTTGATCTTCACTCTCGATCTCTGCTTCTCCCACCACTGGATTTAGATCAAGATCTAGGCCATGGTGAAGACGAAGTCTGCAGAGAATGGCGGAGGCTGCGGATTGCACTTTTGTCCTCATCGCCTCTGTTTGACGCCTTGTATCTTCAGGAAGATACTCGAGGAGTGATTCAGCCTGGGTTGCGACCAGTGTGGTCCACTCGCTAAGACTAAGGTCGTCCTTCTGGGTTTCGACCACATCGGCCTTTAGCAAACTGGCCACCGTCTTCAGCTTTTCGAAGATGTATTGTTGAACACTGCTGCATGTTGAGAGCGTCGCGTTCAAGCCCTCATTTTCCTTGCAGACAGAATCAACTCTCGAGTTTTGCAACTCAATGGTCGCCTTGAGATCTTTCTTCTCTTGAGAGAGTTGGCTTATTTGGTCCTCTCATGCTGTAATAAGAGACCATCACAAACAGTTCACGTAACAAGTTAATTCATTCTGATCGGAAGTGCACTTACAGGAGAGCTGCAACCGTAGCTGTTGGAGTTCTTTCTCTAAGAAAGAGATCTTGGTGGCTGCCCTGATCTCCTGGTTTTCCCGGTCAGTGAGGCTCTTGGTCAGAAAGGCATTTTCTCTGTGACAAAGGAGGCAATTGTTAAAATAGGATTAAAATTTAGGCAGATGAGGAAACATCTTACTTACCGCTGCAGGCGACTCGTTTCTTGTTGGGCGACCTCGATATGCTTTGCTACAGCTATCGACTTGGTCGCCACACGAGTTAGTTCCTATGACATGGAAGGAGATCAGTTTCAGAGCCTAGATATTCCTATGCAAATGCGAACTTAAAACTGACAAGAGGTGTTCTGCATACCTCAATATACTCGCTAAACGAGATGTTTTCTGATTCAGCCAAAGGCTGAGTCTCTAGACTCGCCTTATCCCCAGCTGGAGTGGCAGATGAATTTTTCTGCTGAGCCTCCTCCATGGCTGGGGTTTCAGATTCCAATCTCTGCGATTGGACTTCTGTAGCCATCCCCTCTACAATGGCATCAAAAACTTCCTCGGCTGTGGGGATGGGACTTTGATCGCCTGTGACCTTCGTAGCAGGAGGAGCCTCAAGACTTGTAGAGGTCACTGGGGCGCTTGGCGCTGCATCTCTGCGCCTAGCATAATCAAACAAGAGAATCATCGGTTAGAATGTCTTCAGTCGATCGCTTCGATATGACCCTGTCTAAACGGGAGAGATTCTTACCTTACTCGAAACCCTGTCCATTTCTGGGATTTCGAGGATGATTCCTCGGAAAAAAGAGGACAGTCGTCATCTGTCCTGGTCTTCCTTTTCCTGAATAGGACATTGTCCTTTTCTCCTTGTGTGCATGCAAGTCTATAAGAACACACCTAAGGCACGATGGAAACTAAGACTGTAAGGGTCCTTACCGGAGTAACTTCTTCTGTCAATAAAGATGAAGCCATTGGTCCTGGAGCTTCTTGGACCACAGGCACTGGAACTTTGTCCGCGACCATAAGATCAGTAGTGGTTGTGGGATCCTGTTCAGTCATCCCCACTCCTGTCATCAGGAGTGGAGTACTCACTGCCCCAGGACTGGCAACAGTCCTTTTGTGGCGGATAAGAGGAATCTCGTCTTCCTCATCCTCGCTCCCTTCGCCCTGTATGTCGAACAAGTAATTTCAGCTCGTACTTGGGGGTACAGGAGGAACCGGGAATCTTACCGCAGTCTTTTTGGCGGTAAGGGTTTTCTTCTGCGAAGAAGCCTCTCCCAGAATCTTCTTAGGTTTTTTGGGAGCAGACTCCTTGGCTACGCGCCTCGAAGGGGTCCTCTTCACCCTCTTCGCAGTCGATCGTCCCGAAGGACCAACGTCCTTAGTTGGATGCATTACCTCAGCAAATTTTCCCAGAAGCTGTATTATTCAACATGTTCTTGGTAATACAAGACAAATGGATGATTTGCAACAGAGCTTGTTTTGAAGAAAGTCATACCTTTCGGCGCTCTTTCTTAAGATCGTCGTCGGTGTTAATTAAGCTCTGGGGGCGAGGTGATCCCTTAGCTCCCTCTACAGTGGCGTTGTACACTATAAGGAGGTAGTTTGTCCGTTTCTCGATCTCAGACAAAGATAGAGCTGTGTCACAAATAAGCATGTTAACAAATACAACATTTTTTAGTCAGTAAAAATATATGTTTTGTTGATTAAAGGACATACCATTATTGTAGTCCAGGGTGCTCTCCGCCATGGACTTGACTTCCCAAGCTGGATGTGCCCTTTCACACAGGGGGCTTATCCGATTCTTCACGAAGTCGCGTATGATATCACGCGCGGTCAAGCCTTGCTGTACTAGGTGAAGAATTGCTTGGGCTTGTTTCTTCTGTTCTGCGCTCAGAGTGGGAAGGGAGTCTAACTCACTGGCTTTCTCCGGTCGGGTGTTCGTGAACCATAGTCCGCTCTCTAACGGAGGGGTGCAGTAGAACCATTTCTGGTACCACCCATGAACAGAGTCTCGTAGAGGCGGGAATGGGTACTCTTTCGTCTCCCTTATACGGAAGTAGATGCACCCAGCGGCGTTGGCACTTTTCGACCATGCCGAAAAGTAGAAGCACCGGAAAAGCTCCACGCTCGGAAGCACTCTGACGAAGGCTTCACAGAGGTGTTGGAAAATCGCCAGAATGAGAACTGCATTGGGGTGGAGATTCACTAACTCCAGCCTATAGTGTTCGAAGATTCCCCGTAGAAACTCGCTTTCTGGGAATTGGAACCCGCAGCACAGGTATTCCTCGAAGATCACCAATTCACCCTCTTGGACGATTGGGGTTTCTTGATCTTTTTCTGCTAGTCGCCAGTTGATCAACAGTCGTGGAGGGAGAATCTCTTCTTTCTCTAGTGCCACCAGGCTCTCCTCTGTATGGCGAACGGATCGGCTCCAGGAAGCCATTTCTTACGAAGGATTGGGAAAAAAAGGTGGTGACTTTGGTGGCGACGAAGATGAGGAATGCAAAAGAGGGTTTTTGTGCGATGAGAAACTCTAAGGAAAATGAAGGGTTTTTGCTTGTGAGTCTTCCTCAGGAAGTTACCTTCTCCTTTTATATGCCCGAGACAACCCTTCGCCGAATATTTTATTAATTTCCCATAATGTGTGCCTTCTCTCTGGAAACCCGTTATGCACTCCCTGCAGTGAATCCGGAACAAAATATATTTTCATTATTTTTTGTTTTGAATTCAGGGGCTAGGGTGCACACAAAAACATGAAAATTTTGCAAAAATTATGGAGGAAATGATCCCTCCTGTCTTTTGTAAATTATTTTTTATGTGTTGATCACAATGCAGTTCTGTGATCGTCTCAAGATTTGCATATTGATCGCAATGCAATTCTGTGATCGCTGCAAGTAGGTAATCGCAACATATACAATTATCATTCGATCATGGTATTATGTTCTGATCGCGGTTTCAGTTCTGATTGCAATACCAGTACTGGTCGCGGTATAGCACATCAATGCGTTTCTGATCGCAGAAGTTGTTACTTCGGATTTACCTATGTGCGTATGGTCGCAAAGGCATTCTTTGTGACCATGTTTTTACACAGAAATTGTGAAGAGCTTTAATTTGGGATTATAAGTCTTGCATAATCCTTCTTGAGAAATCAAGGTGTGTAAGGTAAAAGAAATGTTTATTTCTGGCAATCTTTACATACGAAAGGGATACAGGCGAACAGAGCATCGACCTGATCCGAGAGAAGTTTACAAAGTTCTCCTAAGGACATATTGGCGTCAGTAGGATCTACATTGACCGCCCCAAGAGAACTAGCAACTACTCTAAGCCTATCTACATCATCCCGAAGCAAAGAAGAACTATTACTCCTGATTGTATCGGAGAGTTCTCGCTGCTGCCGAGTGTGGTCTCTCTCCAAGAGGAGTTGGCACGCCTCTTCGCGGGAGTTGTCATAACATTCTGCTAGGTGCAGAATAGCCGAAGACATTTCTTCGGTCTTCTTCTCCAGAGCCTCTTTTTCCTTCTGGAGAGTTTGTTCAAGGGAAAGAGGTTGGATCTTAGCAGACTGGTCGATGGGGGCTCCAGAAATTTTCATCTCCTGCACATGTATGTGTTAGTTTTACAAGATAAAACGACCAGCAGAGGAAATGAAAATAATTACCAATCCTCGCGGTAAGATTTGATGGGAGGATGAAGTGTTTCCCCCATAAAGTAGATCACCCGACAAAAGTCGAGGACCATCAGGTCGTGGGAGTGCAGCTTTCCCACTAGAAAATTGATCACCCAACAAAAGCTGAGGATCATCTGGTCGCGGGAATGCAACCTTCCCACCAGAAAATTGATAACCCATCAAAAGATGGGGATCGCTTGATCGCTATGGAAAAAACTGATTAGAAGAAGGAGAAAGCCTTGAAGTAGTATTTAGGATCTCCAAAGGTGGAGATGAGGGTTCGACCTGCCGAATTGCATGGACAGGAAGAACTACAAGGGACAAGGAAGGAGAGTGCAATGATGCATCCCCAACCTTTGTACTGCTGGAGGATCCCTCATCAACCTTGGGTTTCTTCCCTGGGGGAACCAACTCTTCAATCACCTGTGAATTCCCAAAAAGCATTTTGGAAATGATCAGAATATAAAATGACAACTTGAACCAAAAGTTCCAGAAAAGACTTACCTTCTGGAAATCCTGGTCAAGTTTGGGTATCACTTCCTCTTCATCACTTTCAATCTCAATGATGTTCTTGGAGTCCTGATCTGCCATTGAGGTGGAAACAGAAGAGAAGGAAAGATAGCTTTGGAAAAGATTTAGCCGGGAAAAAACTTGTGAAGTTTTAGGGCTAAGAGGCTTCGGTATTTATAGCACCCAAGGGTGACAGTTCATTTTTTCGAACGCCTCGAGTTCTTAAAAATATATTTACAGTTTTATCTTTGGTTAAAAAACAATTCAGCAGCGCTATCATTACTTGTCAAAAACAACCCAGAACCCGTCTTGGGAAATAAACCGCCGCACGTAGTGTGCCACTAAGTGTAGAAGTTGAAGCGTCGAGTCACTTATCCGATGCAAGATTAAAATTTGAAGTAAATATGTCTCTTCATTTTCTTCAAATTTGGGGGCTAGCTGACAAGGATTGTTACCCGAGCTAGTTCGAGATAATGCACATTTGGTTCAAGACGGATTCGAACCAGATGAGTGTCTGAAGGTCCACTGTTATGGTCTCAGATGACCTGAGAAGTGCGGACACAAGAATGACTTATGGTCGCAGGCTTTGCACAGTAATGAGATCGCAGACGTTACGCGGTCAGGAGGCCGCAGACAATGCACGGTCAGAAGGTCGTTGACTATCTTCGACCAGAGTAACTCAGGATTGCCTAGCTGTGCAACAGGCATATCCCTAGGATCGTGATGATTCCTCCACATATGAAGACAACTTCCAGGAGGTTAACATGTGCAGTTATCCCTTGATTGTATGTGTTAAACCTGCGTGGAAGTTAAGTGTGGTTATCAAAACTGTGCTTCTACAACCGTCCAAAACTGCGCTTCTACAATCGTTCAAAACCGCTATGCATTGGCGCCCTTTTGATTAGTATAAAAGAGATATACAAGAAGACGACGAAGAGAAGAGGACAAGCTTTCATAAGTTAGTTTAGTCACTTAGACAATCAACACAGAAAAGATCTTCGCCTGTGATGATCTTTTCTCCTACCTTGTAAACATTTTTCCATACATAGTGAAATCACAACAGGATGTAGGGCTATTACTCTCACCATCGAGGGCCCGAACCTGTATAAATCTCTCTGTGCCCCAACTGACATTGCTCATCATCCCTTTCTGGGGGACACCTTGAAAGGCCTCACAACTCACAAATTCTGCATAAGATCGACTAAAGACCCCTAGTCCGAATCATCGACAGTGACCCTCCCACAACAAGAAGTTGATGGCAGAACAACACACATCAGGGCTCTGGCGGAACTGACGCTCCTCCTTCGGGATCCAAGAAGTTCTCCACGCCTTCATCTTGATCATGGAACACTCCATCTTCTGGGGAATAGGTTGCAAGGGTGAGTACTTACGTACTCAGCAAGTTATAGGTAAGAGTAGATACATATAGTAGGGATGATATGAACCTATGCTAGTAAAGAAGTGTGGATGTTTTTAAAATAATCTTTTCCTTCATATCTCATCTCATGGCAGCACTTTTCATAGTATAACATTGCTATTCATGTTCACTATTTATGGTACTTGTCGTGGTGTTGCGAATACCCCGGCAGGTTTTGTGGACTATCCTAGCGAAGAAAACATGGCGCGGGCTGACCGGGTGACCGGTCCTTCCCCGCCGGACAAGCACAACAAGTGACACGAGGGTTTATATAGGTTCGGGTCCCGGTGGGGGACCTAGTCCTGTCGGCGTGCTCCCGACCGGAGTCGGCTGGGGAGGCTCTCTCGGGGAGAGGGGCTCCGGAGCACACCTGTGAGATTGGCTATTCTAGCAATAATGAGAGAGTTGTCTTTTACAAGAGGTGTACAAGGGCTTTTATAGCCCCAAAAGAAGCAAAAAGACTAAACTACCCCGCCTGCTACCGTTGGATCGAGGGGTAGCAATGTCCTTCTCCCGGCCAGGCGCCTCGGATGCTTGATAGGTGTCCGCTGATTCCCGAGGTACTCCTCGCGTGACCCGCACGTGACTCGGGACCGAGGGCCCCTGCCCCAGGAAGGCCGATGACGCCTGGGACAGGCACCGAGGGCCTTGTCCCTGGGCAAAAGGCGGCGCCTGGGATAGGCACCGGGGGCCTTGTCCCCTGGCAAAAGGCGGCGCCCTGGACGGGCACCGGGGGCCGGGCAAATGGCGGCGGCCGGGACAGGCACCGGGGGCCTTGTCCCCGGGCAAAAGGCGGCTCCCGGGGCAGGCACCGGGGGCCTTGTCCCCGGGCAAATGGCAGCGCCCGGGACGGGCACCGGGGGCCTTGTCCCCGGGCAAAAGGCGCAACTTCTTACCTGGACTTAGTCTCGCGGATATTTCCCCCAACAGCAGCCCCCCATGCCATCCGGGGACGATGCTCGAGTTCCCGGGGGGTATGGCCCACGTTACCGGGAAAATCTCCGGGACAAGCTACCAGAACTGTGACGCTTCGATTCTCATGCTGCGCTTATGACTGCGCCGTTCGGCCATAATGACCGCGGTTTGAACCGGTGCCTCGTTTCGCGCACCTGTCCCCTTGTTTCCCGCGCGCTGTTTGAATTCCAACGACGCGGATGTACCACAAGGGGCCACATTTTGCTTCTATAAATAGGGCCTCGGGGGGCCCGGAGAGCTCATTCCAAACTTTCAAAACTCCAGTGCTCTTAGCTCTCCCGGTAGCCCTCTCCCGATAGTTAGTTCCCGGAAGCTTAGCCTCCGGAACCCTTAGGTCTTCCCAGTTTTCGAAGCCTTAGCCACCGCAAAAAACCTGATGGGACCCAAGGGCCGAGCTAAGGTCGCGGAGGTGCCTCCGGAGGAAGTCACAGTGGACTTCCTCTGGGCTTCCGAGTTCACGACCGGGGACTTGGAGTCCCTGGTCGACCGGGGGGTTATCGCGGACGGGGACGTCCGGATCCCCACGAAGAAGGACGGAGCCCCCCGCCCCAGGCCCGGAGGGGTCGTGGCCTTCGGGGCCTTCCTCGAGGCGGGGCTCCGGCTCCCGGTGCATCCATTGCTCGGGAGTTCTTGAAGGAGTACGGGGTGGCTTTAAACCACCTCACTTCAAACGCGATTGTCCGGATGGGCCTGTTTATATGGCTCTTCGAGACGACGACTGGACGGGAGCCCACGCTCCGTGCCTTCCGGTACTTCTACGAGCCGGCAGCAAGGAGCTCCCACCTGGTGAAGGGAGGACCCAAGTCCCCCTTCGGCTCGGTGATGATCCAGATGCTACCGTCCCGGGTAGCTGAGTACTCGGTGGCAGCCTCCCGGGACCACTGGGGCGACTGGATCCAGAGGTGGTTCTACCTCTGGGTCTGGGACGATGATGTGGTGTACTCCTCAGAGGCCCCCACGTACAGCCAATCATCCGCCCTGAAGCCCCCGGTTTGGACGGAGGCAGAGCTAAGGCTCCTCGGCAAGGTCGTCGCCTCCAGGGGCGTCCGCTCTATGCGGGACGCCGCCGAGGAGGTGATGCTCTTGAAGATCTCCCCCTTCTCGCACGGGAGGAGGGGTATTGGGATGTGCCCGGCCCAACAGCCGCCGCAGAAGCCGGTGACCCGACGTAAGTTCCCGATAACTTAGTCCATTTGATTCGTAAATTTTTCTAACTCTTACCTTTCGCAGTCCGGCCGTACCCGGCGACCCGGGAGAAGGCGGAGAACCTCCTGGGGAGGTACTTCGCTGACGAGCACGAGCGCATCGTGCGCGTCGTGGGGGAGGGCCCTCCCCGGAACCTGGTAGTCGAGGCCTTCGGGCTAAGGCTACCAGAAAGGAAGCCCCTCCCTACCCCCGGCTCCCACAAGCGGGGAAGGGAGGCTGCCGGGGGCTCTGAGCCAAAGAAAGCCAAGGCTCAGAAAGCCCCCGGCCCATCGACGACGCCGGCCTCTACACCGGTGAAGGCCCGGGATGAGACTCCCGGGACCGGGTGCGCGAGGGCGTCGGCCCAAAAGGAAGCGACGCCCCCTCCCCCGGAGAGCCCCGCTGAGGCTCGGGGGAAGGGACCGGCCGCGGACGGGGGGGCGTCCGATTCGGTGGACTACGCCCCCTCGCCGCCTTCGGCGATAGCCCTCCCGGTGCCCCCGGCACCTTTGGAGCCGGAGAGGCCAGAGGTGAGGTTCGCGGAGGCCTCGCCCCCGCGAGTCGAGTGGCCGGTAGATGAGGGGGGGAGCCCCTCGGTCTATGAGGCCCCTCCGGGGGCGGAGGTCCAGGGGGCCCCGCAGCCCGAGAAGGGAAAGGGGCTCATGATTCCTCCCCGGGGAGGGGGGACCCCCTCCGAGAGCTCTTCGGCCACCTCATCGGAGGCCACCTCCTCGGCGACGAAGACGCCAACCACCGCCACCCCGGCCCACATTACCCCGGTAACTCATGTCCGGGGGCCCATCATCGGCCGAGACGGGACCGGTACCGGGAGGGAGACCCCCCTGCTTTCCACGGGGGAGGTCGACCGTTACGCGGAGGGCCTGCAGACCCGGAAGGTCCAGGCCTACGTCTCGAAAGGGACGATCCGCGAGCGATTTGGGGAGCTTCAATCTCTCCAAATCCAGGTACGTCACCAAGCCGGTGGGCTTTCCTTCGGCGCCCCTCTTTGAAATTTTTCCTAACTCTTGGACTTGTAGGGGGCGGCCATTACCTGGGGGCTTGAGCAGTGCTTCAGCCGGGCGCTGAAGGAGGCAGAGGAGAGGGCCGCCGCTTTCCAGGAGCAGTGGGATGATGGCCTCCGGGAGCTGGCCCAGGTCCGGGCTCAAATCCACGCCTCCGAGAGCGCCAACGACCGCCTCCGGCGGGAGGCCAAGGCGAAGGAGGAAGCCCTCCAGGAGCTCGAGGGCTCGAGCGTCCGGGTGGTGACGGACGTGGGCCGCTCCATCAGCTCGGCCCTCGAGGGCCTTGGCATAAGCCTAGGCTCCGGGAGCAGCTTCGAGGCCGCCCCGACAACTTTCACGGAGGCTGTGCGTTTTCTCAACGCACAAGTCTCCGTGATTCCAGAGGCCGCGGATGCCCGGGCGCGAGGCCGGGCAATCCCTGTGGTGGCGGCCGCGGTCGGGCTCGTAGAGCACCGGGGAGTGGGCGCCCGGGCAATCAGGGGCCGCATCCCCCGGAGCTTCCCGGAGTTTTTTGAGCCCTCGCGCCCGGAGGTGGAGCTACTTGCCGGGGGCTTCTACGACCGGATCATCCGGGCGAGGTTCCCGGCACCGGTGCCTCCGAGAGCGAATGCACCATCTCCGGCGGGAGCCCCCCGGGGGGAGGACACCAATGACCAAGTATGAGCCTCCCCCCGGATCTTAGATAGGACCCTTTTTGCTTTCCTAGGATTTTGTTCCTGGTAGCTTCTTAGAAGAAGCCCCGGAGACTTGTAAAAAGACATTTTGAAATGCAATAGAAGTTGAAATTTTTCTAAGTCTATTGGAATGAAATTTTACCAGGTTTTCCGGGAGGTTACTCCCGGGTGAAGGTCTTGGAGAGGATCCCCGGGGGCAAGGCCTCTGAGCCCCAGTGGGTGCCACCCGGGGTAGACCCAGGCCGCCTTGATTTTGTTAAGTCTCTTGTCCGGGGAACGCGGCGGGGGCGTTGTCCGGGAGCCAATCCAGTTGTGATGGCATCCGGAGTGGTACCTGGACAATTTTGATAATCATCGCGCCAAGCTACCCCCGCCGCGACCGGGCTTCCGGATGGTTCCCCCTCTTCGAATTCTTCCACCGGCAGGCTACGAGTATTGGCCCGAGGACTTGCTCCGGGAAGCCCAGCGCCGCATACGGGGGTTGTACCGAGACCTGACCCGGGAGCTATCGGAAGGTCTCCAGGACTACTAGGTGTAGGAGCCTTAGGGCATAGAGGATTTCTTGGTAAGAGCCCGGGTTGTACCGTATCCGATGTAATGATGCCCACTGGAGGGGGAAGATGTCCTCCGGTTAAGTGATCAATAAAGCTGTGCGTTTGCTTTGTGATTTCTTTTGATGAGATAGAGCTAAGTTTTTGCTCGTTTATCTTAGAAGTCTGAGACGGTGTGGTTCTAGGGGGGCTCCTTATCCCCCCCTCCACAGCGGGCCGGGGGGTAGCTCCGTGCGCTGTGGGGGTGACAGAGCCCCCGGGATGAAGTCCTACGGCATAAGAATTTTTCCAAGTTTTCCCAAGGTGAAAATTCCAATTTTGTCGGGAGAAACGTCCGGGGAAATCCAAGACGGGATTTTCGGGGGGAGTTTTTCCGAGAGACAATCGTCCGGTTGCCATGAAAACGGGGAGCCGGGAATAAGGTCTCCGGGGAAAATCCAAGATGAGATTTCCAGGGGGAGTTTTTCTGGGAGAATCGTCCGGTCGCCGTGAAAATGGGGAGCCGGGAATGAGGTCTCCGGGGAAAACGTATCCAAGAAAACCCGAGACAAAATTTCCGGAGGTAATTTTTCCGGGAGACAATCTCCCGGTCACCGTGAAAATGGGGAGCCGGGAAAAAGGTTGACGAGGATTGACACCCGAGCTAGTTCAAATAAGTGCACGACTGGTTCAAGATAGATTCGAGCCAGACACGTGCCTGGCGATGCGAACTCAAGACATTTCGAGAAGTATCAGCACAAGGTCGCAGGCTGTGCGTGGTCAGATCGCAGTCTCTACGCGATCAGAAGGTAGCTAGTACGCGGTCAGAAGTTCGTGTGCTGTGCGCGGACAGAAGGCTGAAGGTGTTGCGCGGTCAGCCAACATCGCGCGGTCAGAGCACTTTCGACCAGGGAACGTGGGAGTATTCTTTTCTTATAACAGGAATATCCCAAGTATCCCGAAGATTCTTCCACGTGAGGATCAACCGTCAGGAGATTAATACGTGCAGTTATTCACAAATAACACGTGTTAAACCTGCGTGGGAGTTAAGAGCGGTTCTCCAAACCGCATTCAAACAACTGTTTGATGCAGTTACAATTTGGCGCCCTTTCGACCAGTATAAAAGGGTGGCATGATGTATCAAACGGAGAGAGAGATGGATCAAGAGATCAAGACACAACTCAAACAGCCAAGGCTACGGCTTAGACTAGATAGTTTCCATAATCTTTCTAGGCTTCATTCTGTACACTCGTATAAGGAAAACCTTCGCCTGTGAAGGTCTTTTCCCGCCACTTTGTAATTCTTTATTACACATAGTGCAATCCCAACAGGACGTAGGGCTTTTACTCCCACCATTGAGGGCTCGAACCTGTATAAATTTCTCTGTGCTCCAGTTCTCCATAATTCTACATACCTTCCCGGAGGGTCACCCTGAAAGGTCTCACTATTATAAATTTTGCATAAGTTCGACTGAGGACCCCGAGTCCGAATCGTCGACAGCTGGCGCCCACCGTGGGGTCTTTCTCAAGGCGTCCTAATTTTCATCCAGAGGTTCACTAAAATATGGCTGGAGTATATGATTCTGAGAACGATTTTGATCTCGAGGATTATGCTCACATCCCAATGCCTTCTCCAAGCGATCCTGTTCCGATGGAGGAGGTTGGAGACGAGAATCTCCCAGAAGTTGAATCATCTCTCCAGGTCATGTCCATTGACCAGGGAGCAACTAGCGCAAGGTCAGATACCACTGAGGTTCTTAATGTGCTAGAGGGTGAGTCCGGTCCGTCATACGACCCCGCTGCGGGGAAGGATGATATCGACCTGGAAATCAGCCCAGGGAGATTCGACCCTGATAACCTCCACCGTCTCTTTGATTTCGAGTCCGACTTGGAACAAACTGAGATGTTTTCCCCATCGGCGACCTCTCTCCCTAGGCAGTTTGCTGCCTTATCGGAGGAAACTCCTGATCAACAGGCTGCTAGAGAAGAACGGGATCGTAAACAGAAGGAGGATCAAGATCTCGAGCAACAAAACAACGAACTGCGCAGAACTGCCCTAGAGGCTCTTCAAGATGCGCAGGCTCGTTACGATGCTGCTCCGAGTTCTTCTCGACGATCACGTGGTCGCAGACGCGACCAGACCCCTTCTTTGCCTCCGGAGCGTTTCCCAGTGGACGAAGAAACGGTAACACCTGGTGCCTCAAGGAGAAGTACCCATGGTCGACTGCGATCTATCGCGGAAGTCATGCGTAACTTCCCTCCTACGGTCACGGATGCACAGAAACCAGCCTTCACCAGAATCCTAGCGGAAAGACTGGACGAGGTCACATCTGAGGCGACCCCAACGGCCTCTTCCCGGTCGGTAACACATTCCCACGAACAAGAGTGTTCTCACTCTGGTTCTGGTCGGCGAAGTTACCCGCCGCCTGTACCATCCCGCCAGGACAAGTACAGACGGACACAGGATTCTTGTGGTAGAGATCGAGTTCCTGTCCACTCTCGTTTGGGACCACGGATAACTCCACCGTTGCGTGAAGTCGCCCGTGACCCGGTCGAGAGTCACAGGGCAGTTCACAGTCCCTACGTCGGTTGTAAAGCTTTCTCGCCCGGCCTTCGTGCGGTCGTTTGGCCTGATAAGTTTCGACCAGGGGCCATCGAAAGGTTCGACGGAACTCAGAACCCATCCGAGTTCCTTCAAATCTATATCACTGCCATCCAAGCGGCAGGAGGCGATGACCGGGTCATGGCCAACTACCTGCCTACAGTCCTCGAAGGACCGGCTAGAACCTGGCTGTTTAATCAGCCCGAGGGTTCCATCTACAATTGGGAAATGCTGTGCGACGCCATCCTCAGCAATTTCCAAAACTGTTATCAAAAGCCGGGTAAAGAGGACGATCTTCATCGACTACGACAAACTTCGACCGAAACCATTCGTCAGTTTGTCAAGAGATTTGTCGGGGAGAGGAATACCATCCCGAGCATATCTGCAGCTCTGTTTTCAGGGCATTTAAACATGTCGTTCGATACCGGAGATTCACTGAAGACCTGCTCATCCACCCTCCTCGATCAGTGGCCGATCTTTTCGACATGGCCGATCGATACTCCGACGCAGCCGAAGCGGTCGAATGGAACCGGATGGTCGATAAGGGTGACCTACCACCTCAACCAGGTTTCAAAGACGCCAGGAAAGAAGATTCAAGCAAAAAGCAGGAATCTTCGTCGGGTGGGAAGTCAAAAAAGTCGAAGAGGAACCGCTCTGGACAGTACTGCGAGGTCGCAGTTGCAGAGAAGCCGCCTTTGACCAAAGGTAACAAGCCTTCATTTAAGAATAAAACTGCTCCTGGTGGTTGTAGTGCCGACCAGCCAGAAAAGTCAACTAATCCGCAGGAAGGCAAGAAGTGGTGTCCACTCCACAACTCCGCAGGCCACGACCTCAAGAACTGCAGGAGTTGGTTGAAGCAATTGGATGACTTCTACCAGGGAGTTGGACCAATGCCGACCTTACCGGCTAAAGAACAAGCATGCGGACTTAGAGACATCGATGGAGACGAAGAGATGTCCTACCAGGTACCTCATAATCACGTTAATGTTATTTTCGGGGGTTCCTCCTCTTTTGTTTTCAAAAGGCAGTTTAAAGCCTTTTACCGAGAGGTTAAGCAAACGGAGACATCCCTTGGTGAACCTCAGTACCCCCGTTGGTCGGATACGCCTTTGATGTTTGATCGCACTGATTGTCCTATGGGGCTTACTCGACCATTGAGGCTCCCTCTGGTCATTACCCCGATCATCAGTAATGTGAGAGTCGAAAGGGTCCTGATCGACGGAGGGAACTCCCTTGACATTTTATTGGTCAAGGCACTCGATGAGATGCAAATTCCTCGTTCGAAGATTAAGCCCATAATCCATCCATTTTATGGGATAATCCCAGGCCCCTCGATGATGCTGTTGGGACAAGTAGTCCTCTCGGTCACACTGGGAGAACCGGATAACTTCCGAACAGAATTGGTTACTTTTGACGTAATTGATTGTGATTCGGCAAATAACGCAATCTTTGGCAGGCCAACTCTTGCTAAGTTCATGATGGCAACGCACTATGCTTATCAGTGCGGCAAATTGCCTGGCCCCAAAGGTGTCATCTCGGTCCGAGGTAGTCGCAACGTGGCACTCACGTGTGACCGGCTATCTCTAGAGATGGTCGATCAACTTCCCCTCCGGGACGCTCAGGTCGCCACTGTCGCCACCGACGCGATCAAGACTGCTCCTCGACCAGATGAGAAACTCAAACTAGTTCCATTGTACCCAGATGATCCATCCAAGACAATTCGGGTCGAATCAGGCCTGGATGACAAATAGGAACTCGAGCTCATTACTTTCCTCCGGGCTAATGCAGATGTGTTTGCGTGGAAACTGTCCGACATGCCCGGTGTCCCAAGGGAAGTAATCGAGCACAGGTTAGCAATTCGACCTGGACAACGACCAATAAAGCAAAAGCTCAGGCGTTTTGCTGTTGACCGATAGGAAGCCATCCGAGAGGAGTTGGACAAACTCCTAAAGGCCGGGTTTATTTGAGAGGTCGAACACCCGGAATGGCTCGCCAATCCGGTCATGGTCCGCAAGTCAAATGGCAAGTGGCGCATGTGCGTCGACTACACTAGCCTTAACAGTGCCTGTCCGAAGGACGACTTTCCCCTTCCCCACATCGACCAGCTGGTCGACTCAACCGCGGGCTGTGAACTGATGAGCTTCCTGGACGCTTACTCAGGATATCATCAAATTAGCATGGCAGAAGAAGATGAAGAGAAGACTGCCTTCATCACCCCGTTCGGCACTTACTGCTATATCAGAATGTCGTTCGGTCTCAAGAACGCAGGTTCCACGTACCAGTGCTTGATGCAAAAGATCTTTCTTTCCCAAATAGGGCGTAATCTCGAAGCATATGTAGATGACTTGGTTGTAAAAAGTACCAAGAGATTGTCTCATTTGGACAATCTCGCTGAAACCTTCTGTAATTTGAATTGCTTTGGAATAAAATTAAACCCAGAGAAATGTTCTTTCGGGGTTTCTTCAGGAAAGCTTCTTGGTTTCCTTGTTTGTTCCAGAGGCATTGAAGTTAATCCTGAAAAAATCAGGGCCATCGAACAAATGAGGTCGCCCTCGACCATGAAAGATGTTCAACGCCTGGCTGGTCGCATGGCAGCCTTAAGTCGTTTCATATCGCGACTAGGTGAAAGGGGATTACCTTTCTTCAAAGCCTTGCGGAAGCATCACAATTTCACATGGTCCGATGAGGCCGAGAAAGCGTTTCAGGAGGTAAAGACATATCTATCCAGTCTGCCAGTGTTGGTGTCTCCCGACAAAGGAGAACTATTGCTTCTTTATCTGGCGGCCACACCGCACGCGGTCAGCGCTGTCTTGATCGCGGATAGGGAAGGAATACACAGACCCATCTACTATGTGAGCGAGGTGCTTCATGGTCCTAAGGAGCGCTACCCTGAGGTCCAGAAGATACTTTACGCACTACTGATGGCTTCCCGTAAGCTACGACATTACTTCCAAGCTCACAAGATCACAGTACCCTCCTCCTTTCCTTTGGGGGATATTGTCTGAAATCCAGAAAAATCTGGTCGAATCGCCAAATGGGAGGTCGAACTCGATGCTTTCAATATCCATTTCACGCCCCGCACTGCGGTTAAGTCTCAGGTTTTGGCCGACTTTGTGGTCGAATGGACCAACCCTGAGCCACCCGTGCAGGTGCCCGAGGAACTGGAATGCCCCGATCACTGGACAATGTACTTTGACGGCTCCTGTAGTTTTCAACACTCGGGGGCTGGAGTGGTCTTTGTTACGCCTCAGGGCGAACAGCTTAAGTATGTCATTCAATTACACTTCGTTGCGACTAACAACGCAGCGGAGTATGAAGGTCTTCTTGCAGGGCTCCGGGCAGCAAAATTCCTCGGAGTCCGTCGATTAGTGGTGAGGGGCGACTCACAGCTGGTCGTAAACCAGGTAAACAAGGAGTACAGCACCTCCGATGAGACAATGGCTCATTACCTGGGGGAAGTGAGGAGATTGGAAAAACACTTCAGTCATTTCGAAGTCCAATACATCCCATGAAAGGACAGCATTCTCGCAGACCAATTATCCAAAATTGGGTCCTCACGCACATCCGCTCCGGCAGGAGTGTTCATTGAACACTTGGACCGTCCTTCGATCATGACTTCGGTCGAGGATGATCCGGTAACAGCCTGCGTTACCAACCTCGGTCAGGAACAGTATTGGACTCATCCATTGAGAGTCTATCTTGAACATGGGACCCTACCCGAGGACGAAACCGAAAGCGATCGGTTAATTTGAAAAGCGCGTCTGTACAAGTTCATAGATGGGGTTTTGTATAGAAAGGGTACTCAAGGAGTATTCATGCGCTGCATATCTCAGGAGGAAGGTAAATCCCTCTTGAAAGAAATACATGACGGTATATGCGGTGCGCACGCGTCATATCGAACACTGGTTGGAAAAGCTTTTCGACAAGGATTCTACTGGCCTTCGGCACTTGATGATGCCAAGCACATGGTCAAGATGTGTCCTCAGTGTCAATTTCACCCGAGACAGGTTCATCAACCTGCCTACGCGTTACAAGCCATTCCCCTTGCATGGCCTTTTGCGGTCTGGGGGATGGATATTGTTGGTCCTATGCCACAAGCGGTCAACGGGTACAAGTTTCTGTTCGTAGCCATTGACACATTTACAAAGTGGATTGAGACCGAACCGGTACGAAATATTACCACGTCAGCAGCACAAAAGTTCTTCCATAAGAACATTGTTGCTCGATTTGGTGTTCCAAATCGTCTCATTAACGACAATGGTTCTCAGTTCGCCAGTGGTCTTTTCCTGGACTACTACGATCAGATTGGGACCAAGGTGTGCTTTGCCTCTGTGGCGCATCCACAAAGCAATGGTGCTGTGGAACGGGCCAACGGGCAGTTACTGCAAGGCATCAAAAAATGTGTTTTTGATCGCCTTAAGAATCGCTCGAGGGCTTGGGTAGATGAGCTCTATACCGTTCTATGGGTACTACGAACTACCTCTAGTCGAGCCACCGGTGAGACGCCCTTCCATCTGGTCTATGGGGCCGAGGCTGTGTTGCCTATGGAAGTTAGTATTGGGTCTGTTCGGACAGAACAATTCGAACGAGTTGATCAGTCCGAACAGCGATCACAGGATCTCATCCTCTTAGAAGAAAGGTGTGATCGCGCGTTGATCAAGTCCGCGGCATACTTGCAAGCTGTGCGCAAGTACCATAACAAAAGGGTGCGACCACGTAGTCTTCACGTGGGTGACCTGGTCTTATGAAAAATTCAAGACCAGTCTAATCGTAACAAATTCTCCCTGAAGTGGGAAGGCCCTTACACTGTTGTCTCAGTGCCGCGACCAGGATCCGCGCGGTTAGCCATGGAGGATGGCCGAATTCTGTCCAATACATGGAACATCGATCAACTACGCAAGTTCTACGTGTAAGTACTCAATCCTTTTTGCTGTTCTATTAGCATTTTTTCATAAAACAAAAAAGTGTTTTGGTTTCATACGATGAACATTTCCCTTCAGCCCCACCAGTGTGTTACGAATTTGACTCGGGGACTGGTCGCCCGCGGTTTGATCTTTACAACGTTCTAGTCGGATTCGCTGGCCGATATCATGACCACTTCCAGACAAGTCACTCCTAAATAAGCCGTTCCTCAACGCATATGGGGCTTTCTGGTAAGTCCTTGGTCACTTGAGTGGCTGCCGGTTTGCAACAAGGTTAGATGTTACATTGATCATAATTGTTGGTCCGATCACACATCCCTGGTAGCTATATTCATATTTCACCTGTGTTGATAATACTAAGCCTTCAATATCTATAATCACAGGCGGGGGCTAGGGGGATATGTTTATAATATGAAACAACAAAAAATATGAATATATTTACTTTCTTTGAAAAACAATTTGTACATGCATTTGCATTCTATATGTTATTTCTGTACAGATGTAGGGATTATTCAATCCCGAGCTCAGTCAGGAGCTTATTTACAAGGGGGGTGACCTCCTCCATAATCGCGTCTAATTGTTCCTCACTCTCGATCTCAACCGGTTCCACCAGTGGATTCAGATCCGCATCTGGGCCATGGTGGAGAGGAAACCGGCTGAGAATGGCGGAAGCTGCTGATCGAACCCTCGTTCTGATCGCCTCTTCACGTCATCGTGTATCTTCAGGAAGATACTCGAGAAGTGACTCCGCCTGGGCTACGACTAGCGTAGACCAGTCATTTGCACTAAGGTCGTCTTTTGTGGTTTTGACCACATCAGCCCTTAGGAGACGAGCCACCATCTTTAGTTTTTTGAAGATGGACTGGCTCAGGTCTCTGTTGGCCTTTTGGGAGGAGTCAATGGAGCGCTGGAGGATCACCTTGTCCTGACTGAGTTGCTTTATTTGACCTGCTTGCGCTGCAGTAAGAAGAAGTGTTACTCACATATTAAGAACTTAAGTCTTCCTAGTCAGGAATTGACTTACCAGAAAGTTCTGACCGCAGCCGGTTAAGCTCGATCTCTTGATTTGAGAGCACGGAAATCGAATGGAGCTTGACCGCGGCCACTTCCTTCTTCAAAAACGCCACCTCTCTGTGACAGAACAAAAAGAAGTGGTCACGACAAATTTGTATCTATACAAATTGGAGGGTATTGATCCTTACCTGCGCAAGCTGTCTCATTCTTTTTGTATGGCCTCAACACTCGCTACCATAGCGATCGACTTGGCCGTCATTCGGGATAGTTCCTGCAATACAAAGAGAAATTAAGGGTATCCTACGCACAATTCAGGTACCAAAAGAGAAGTTCATCATACCTTTGTATACTCCCAGAACGAAACATCCTCCGGGATGGCAGGAGGTCTCGTTGGGGAACCCGTTGCGACCTCGACGGAGGCAGCAAGCGGATATGCCCGCTGGGCATCATCCCCAGTTGCTATTGCCTGCGACTGGGTCTCCACGCCTACTTCATCCCCCACGGTCCGGATGCCTTCCTGGACCAAAGGGACGGAGCGCTCCTCACTGGAGGCTCCGGCACCTGTAGCAACTTCAACCCTCCTCGGAGCGGCTGAAGGGCTTGGTGCAACCTCTTTTCGCCTGCCAAGGAAAAAGGGACCAACGATTACGTTGGTAATCACAGCCATTCAGTTCAATATAACCAGGATAGGGTTCTTACCTTATCTGAAATCCCATCAGCTTTTGGGATTTCAGGGAAGGCTCTCCCTGAGAAAGGGCACAGTCGCTGTCTGTCCTAGTCTTCCTCTTGGTGAACAAGGTTCTTTCCCCCTATGTGAGTTCTCCTGTAAGTACATTCATAGGGGAAGATGAAGACTTAAATGTTAAGAGTTCATACCTGAGCAACCTGTCCGGTTGGCGGGGTTGTGTTCGAAGGCCTGGCAAGATCCTGGACCTCTGGAGCCGGTCCTCCATCCGTGACTCTCGCGGGGCCTGGTTCGGACGCCTCCTCTCCTGTTCGCAGGAGTGGAGGATTTTCCTCCCTGGGACTCGCAGGAGTTGTAGGGGGCAGCTCTTCTCCCTGAATAAGTGTTAATTCAATAAACGAGTATATAGAGGGAATTCAGAAAACAAGACCATGAAGAAATCTTACCGTGGTCACCCCTTCGGTCAGGGTAGGAGAAGCAACGGACCCTGAAGCTTCGGGGGCTTCAGGGGCAGGGATTTCGCCCGCAACCCCGGGACTTTCAGTGGCTGCGGGGTCCGCTGCAGCTTCTTCTATTTCTGCGGGTTGAATTGGAGCGTCACCGGATGGAGAGCCCGCTATCTTCCTCCTTCAGCGGATTAGGGGGACATCATCTTCTTCCTCCTCCTCGCTCCTCTCGCCCTGTACGACGAAGAAGTGATTCCAGTCTGCACCTGGAAAAACAGAAGGAACGTGATATCTTACCGCAGTTTTCTTTGCGGTAGGAGGAGCGCTCTGTGAAGATCCTTCCCCAAGAGCTTGCTTGGGTCTCTTGGGGGCAGGATTCCTCGTCCTGGGCTTCGAGGAAATTTTCTTCACGTACTTCATTGTCGGCTTTCCCAGGGAACCGATGTTTTCGCTCAGGAATGTCACCTCGGCGAATCTCCCCAAGAGCTATTTTGTTCCGACAAGTTCGTCAGTGCTGGGCATATATAAGACCTGCGAATAAGAGTCGAATGAAGGATGATATACCTTTCGGCGCTCTTGTTTGAGGTCGTCGCCGGCGTGAACTAAGCTCTGGGGGCGAGGCGATCCCTTGGGGCCCTCTACATCAGCATTGTAGGCCCTAAGGAGATAGTTTGTCCGCCTCTCGATCTCGGACGAGGGCAGGACTGTTCCCAAGTTAGACAATGTATTACAAAAATAAGAGATTTCAGTGCCAAAGACATATACCTTCGTTGTAGTCCAAGGTGTTGTCCTCCATGGACTTGATCTCCCAAGCCGGATGAGCCCTTTCACGCAGGGGGCTCACCCAATTCTTCACAAAGTCGCGAATGACGTCGCGAGCTGTTAGTCCCTCTTGGACTAGGTGAAGAATGACCTTGGCGTGCTTCATGAACTCCACGTTCATCGCCGGGAGAGAGTCCAACTCGCTCGGCTTTTTCGGCCGCGAGTTCTCGAACCACAACCCGCTCTCAGACGGCGGGGTGCAGTAGAAACACTTCTGGTGCCACCCGTGCACCGAGTCTCGCAGGGGCGGGAAGGGATACTCTTTCTTCTCCCTCAGTCGGAAGTAGAAACATCCGACAGCGTTGGCGCTCTTCGACCGCGCCGAGTAATAAAAGCGCCGAAAGAGATCCACGCTGGGATACATTCCAACGTACGCCTCGCACAAATGCTGAAACACCGCCAGTATCAGCACTGCATTTGGGTGGAGATTGATCAGTTCCAACCCATAATGTTCGAGGACGTCCTTCAGGAACCGACTCTCAGGGAATCGGAACCCACAACGCAGATATTCTTCAAAAACCACCAGTTCACCCTCTCCGACGACTGGGGTTTCTTGGTCCTTCTCTGCGGGCTGCCAGTTGATTAGCAGCCGTGGAGGAAGGATCTCCTCCTTTTCCAGTGCTAGCAAACTCTCCTCTGAATGGTGGATCGATCTGCTCCAAGATGCCATTTCTTGTGAGGGATCGAGGGAAAAGTTGGCAACTTTGGGGAAGATGGAGGTTGAGAAGGATGAGGGTTTTGTGCGGCGGAAATGTTAAGGGTTTTTGGCTGTGTGGCTCCCTCGAGAAGCTACCTGCTCCTTTTATAGACCCGAGGAGATGCACTAGTGTGAGTAACGTTCCATTCAAACGTTCCACTGAGTATTTTATTCATTTTCCATAATGGATACTATCTCTGGCGGACCCGTTAAAGTGTTCCTAGTATTGGATCTGAAATAAAAAGGACTTCTTTATTTCGAGATTTGGAGATACAAAATCTTGGGAAGTTTTCAAGGGTTTTCGAAGGACATCTTCCTTCATGTGCCCTGAAAATTTTCACGAAAATACCCTATGGCCATGTTTTTGGACGTACGGATATGTTTGATCAGATTGCGGTATGGTCAGAACCATGTCCTCGACTAGGCTCCGATTATAATCGAAGTAACGGTCTGATCGAGTTTCGGTTCTGGTCGCAGTAATCTTTCAGAGTTGAACTTCGGTTCTAACCGCGGCTTCAAGTCTGATCGCGGTATCAGTGCTGGTCGCGGTACTTTTATGAAAATGCGATTCTGGTCGCGGGGCTGAAGTTTACCTGTGTATGAATGGTCGTAAAGACATTGCTTATGGCCATGTTTTCGCACAGAAGATGTAAAGAATATTCATATAAAGAAGATTTTATTTGTTGCATTCTTTACATACAAAAGGGATACCGGCGACTAAAGCGTCGACCTGATCCGAAAGAAGTTTGCAAAGTTCTCCTAGGGACATGTTGTTGTCAGTAGGATCTACACTGACAACCCCTAGAGAACTAGCAACTAATCTAAGCCTATCTACATCGTCCCTAACAAGAGATGCACTACTATCCCTAATCAAGTCGGAGAGTTCTCACTGTTGCTGAGCGTGATCCCTCTCTCGATGGAACTGGTGCCCCTCTTCACGGGATTTTTCAAAACATTCTGCTAGGTGCAGAATTGCCGAAGACATCTCTTCGGTCTTCTTCTCCAGGGCCTCTTTTTCCCCTTGGAGAGTTCGTCCGAGGGAAGGAGGTAGAATCTCAGTAGGCTGATCGTTGGGGGGCTCCAACAATTTTCGTCTCCTACATTTGCAGATGTTAGTTTTCTTTAACTATGACAGATGAGCAAAGGGAGACAGAAGTAATTACCAATCCTAGCGAGCGACAGGTTGGTATATGCATCTTGGAAAGTAGATCATCCGATAAAAATAGATGATCACTGGATGGTGGAAGTGCAACCTTCCCACCATAAGATTGCTTCCCCAACACAAATTGAAGATCTTCTGGTCGGATAGTCACCGCTTGCCGACCAGAAAATCGATCATCCAAACAAAAATGGGGAGCATTGGGATGAAATGGAGAAAACTGAGATGAACGTCCCACCAAAGGTCGGGATGAAAGTTCAATCTGCCTAGGTGTATGAGGAATAGAAGGAAGAAAGAGCGACGTTGCGTCTTGTACCTTTGCTCTGCTGGAGGATCCCTCGTCAACCTTGGGTTTCTTCCTTGAAGGAGATGGATCTTCAGGCATCTGAGGCCCTTGTTCGAAAACTTCCTCTTCACCGCTCACAATCTCGATAATGTTCTGATCTGCCATCAGGGAGTGGATGAAGAGAAGGATGAAGGTAGCTTTGGAAGAAACTTAGCCGTGAAAAGAAGTTGTGGAGCTTTGTAATTCGAAGGCTTCGGTATTTATAGCTGCCGAAGTGACGGTTCACATTCCAAACGCCTCGAGTTTTTAAAAAAGCATTTACAATTTCACCTCGGGTTAAAAAATGTTTCAACAGCGCCATCATTACCCATCACATAATACCCAGAGCCCGTCTCGGGGAACCAACCGTCCCACTTAGTGCGCCACTAAGTGGGGAATTTGAAGTGTCGGGTTAAAAATTCGATGCATGTCTTTAAATTTGAAATAAACACGTCCCTTCATTTTCTTCGAATTTGGGGGCTAGCTGACAAGGATTGACACCCGAGCCAGTTCAAATAAGTGCACGACTGGTTCAAGATAGATTCGAGCCAGACACGTGCCTGGCGGTGCGAACTCAAGACATTTCAAGAAGTATCAGCCCAAGGTCGCAGGCTGTGCACGGTCAGATCACAGTCTCTACGCGATCAGAACGTAGCTAGTACGCGGTCAGAAGTTCGTGTGCTGTGCGCAGACAGAAGCTGAAGGTGTTGCGCAGTCAGCCAACATCGCCCGGTCAGAGCACTTTCGACCAGGGAACGTGGGAGTATTCTTTTCTTATAACAGGAATATCCCAAGTATCCCGAAGATTCTTCCACGTGAGGATCAACCATCAGGAGGTTAATACGTGCAGTTATTCACAAATAACACGTGTTAAACCTGCGTGGGAGTTAAGAGCGGTTCTCCAAACCGCATTCAAACAACTGTTTGATGCAGTTATGATTTGGCGCCCTTTCGACCAGTATAAAAGGGTGGCATGATGTATCAAACGGAGAGAGAGATGGATCAAGAGATCAAGACACAACTCAAATAGCCAAGGCTACGGCTTAGACTAGATAGTTTCCATAAGCTTTCTAGGCTTTGTTCTATACACTCGTATAGGGAAAACCTTCGCCTGTGAAGGTCTTTTCCCGCCACTTTGTAATTCTTTATTACACATAGTGCAATCCCAACAGGATGTAGGGCTTTTACTCCCACCATTGAGGGCCCGAACCTGTATAAATTTCTCTGTGCTCCAGTTCTCCAAAATTCTACATACCTTCCCGGAGGGTTACCCTGAAAGGTCTCACTATTATAAATTTTGCATGAGTTCGACTGAGGACCCCGAGTCCGAATCGTCGACAAAGGTCTCCGGGAAAGAAATATCCAAGAAATCCATCTCGCTGGGGAGACAATCGACTCCCGGAGGAGGATGTGCCCGATGACGGGTCTGAGTGTTTAGGTAGGGGACTAGTCTCCCATAGTGACTCATTACCACGGTCACTGAGGACCGGGTTGCCGCTTACACCCTCAGTCCACGAGGGGTGATCGTAAGCCGCCCTACGGGAGTGGGACTCCCGTTGTAGGGACTTGTTGGGTCGTGATAGCCCACTTCCTCACGGGGAGGGCAGCGCCGTGAGAGGCGATAATGTAAAAAACATGCATTGAGATAGAGCCGAAGAAAAATCCAGTTCTATTAACAACGAACCAAAATACAACGCCTCCCCCCGCGAAATCGCGAAGGGGGAAGGAACGGTGATTACAATGTCCCCCCTCCCCCATCGGCGCAATCGCTCCGGGGATGGGGACAGTGAGTACAAGGTCCCCCTTCCCCCTCTGGCATAATCGCTCCGGGGGAGGGGACGAGCCCGTGTAGGCTAGACGTAAAATTTGCGAAGTAAACGCAAGTTCCATGTGTGCTTCAGCTCCTGCTCTTGAAGGTTGGAGAGCTTGTAAGCCCCCGAGCCAAGAACTGTCGAGATCCTGTAGGGGCCCTCCCATTTGGGGGAGAGCTTACCCTGGGCTTGGAGGTCTGTGACGCGCTTGAGGACAAGGTCCCCAAGGCGAAAAGCCCTCTCGCGCACCCGCTGGTTGTATGCGCACACCATCTCGCGCTCGTAGATGGCGTGGCGGGGGAGCACTCGATCGCATTCCTCCTCCACTAGATCGATCTCCAGCCACTGATTCGCCACATTGGCTTGGTACGCAGCGGTCGTAGCTCTGTCTAGGAGCTCGCCTCGCAGCAACCAAAAGCCAATCTCCGGGGGGAGGACTGCCTCTGCCCCGTAGACCAGGGAGAAGGGAGTATGTCCCGTCGCCCTGCTCGGAGTCGTCCGCATGGAGCAGAGAATGCTCGGAGTCGTGCGCATAAGTGTCCAATGGTCGCTGCGTCGGGGTGGCGCGGGGAGGTCTTCGTCCCCTGGCCCGGAGGCAGGGGTCCACTCCTCCACGAAGTCGGCGAGGACCTGTGACTTGATGGCGGAGCGGCCTGTGAGGGAAAGGGAAAAGGGGGCGAGCTCGGCCCCCCACTTCCCGATCCGGCCGGTGGCCTCTTTGTTTCGAAGCACCTCCCCCAAGGGGAGGGATGACGGGAAGGTGATGGGGTGCCCCAGGAAGTAGTGACAGAGCTTCCGGGACGCCATCAGGAGGGCGTAGCAGATCTTCTCCATCTCCGTGTACCGAGTTTTGGCCCCTTGGAGGGCCTCACTCACATAGTACACGGGACGCTGCTGCTCCCCTTGCTCCTTTACTAGTACCGCGCTTACGGCGACCGGGGTCGCGGCGAGGTAGAGGAGGAAGGGCTCTTCTGGAGACGGACTTATGAGCATTGGGGAGCTCGTGAGGTACTTCTTCAGGTAGTCGAAGGCCTCCTGAGCCCCGGGGGTCCACCGGAACCCCTCGAGCCCCCGAAGGATCTTGAAGAATTGAAGGCCGCGTTCCCCCGACCGCGAGACGAAGCAGCTCAGCGCAGCTAAGCGACCGGTGAGTCGCTGAACGTCCTTGACCGAGCGTGGCGGGGGCATGTCTAGGAATGCCCGGATTTTCTCGGGGTTTGCCTCTATGCCCTGCTGGGACACAAGGAAGCCCAGGAGCTTCCCCCGCGCACGCCGAAGGCGCACTTCTCCGGGTTGAGTTTCAACCCATACGCGCGGAGGTTGCGGAAGTTTCTGCTAGGTCATCAACGTGGGCAATTGTGCGGGGACTTTTGACAACCGCGTCGTCGACGTAGACTTCGACGTTGTGACCGATTTGGTCCTTAAAGACCAGCGTCATGAGGCACTGGAAGGTCGCTCCTGCGTTCTTCAACCCGAAGGGCATGTGGACGTAGCAGAAGGTTCCGAGGGGAGTTATGAAACTCGTCTTTTCCTCGTCCCCTTCCGCCATCTGGACCTGGTGGTAGCCGGAGTAGGCGTCCAGGAAGCTCATCAACTCACACCCCGCGGTGGAGTCGACCAGTTGGTCAATCCGCGGGAGCAGGAAGTTATCCTTGGGGTAGGCGTGGTTGAGGTCGGTGAAGTCCACGCACATTGGCCACTTGCCGTTCGACTTCTTCACGAGAACGGGGTTCGCGAGCCACTCGGGGTGTAAGACCTCCCGAATGAACCCCGCCTCTCGGAGTCGGGCGATCTCTACCTTGATTGCCTCTTGGCGTTCAAGGGAGAGTTTCCTCAACTTCTGCTTGATTGGGGGGTGACCGGGGGTCACCGTGAGCTTGTGCACGATGACATCCCGGGTGACACCCCGCATGTTGGAGGGCTTCCACGCAAAAAATCGAAGTTTTCGTGCAGGAAGGCCGCGAGTTGCACTGCATGCTCCTCAGGGAGCTCCGCCCCGATCTGGATGGTTTTGTCCCCATCGCCTGGGGACAGCAGGACCTTCCGGAGGCCCCCTTCCGGACGCGGCTTGGGAAGGGGCCTACCAGGAGGTATCACAGCGACGTCAAATTCCGGGGGAGAGACCTCCCCCCTGGGGTCTTGATGATGTTGACGCTCCCGATCGTTGCGGCGGTGCGCTCGTATAGAGCGCAGGCCATGTCTTGGTCTCCTCGGGTGGTAATCACGCCGTGAGGCCCCGGGATCCTCACGCAGAGGTAGTTTTGGTGGATCGTGGTCCCTAGGCGGTTGATCGTGGTCCTCCCCATGATCACGTTGCAGGAAGAGGGGAGGTCCACCATGTCAAACCGGACCATCTCGGTCCAGTAGTTCTCCGGGGTGCCAAACGTCATGGGGAGATCCACCTTCCCCGGGACGAATCCTTGCAAGGGCCCTGCTGCGGGCCGCAAGAGCTTCTCGTCCACCTGCATCTCCCTGAAAGCTTTCAGGTGGAGGACATCGGCGGAGCTCCCGCCATCCACGAGGATGCGGGCCAAGTGACAGTTGTATATGGTGGCGGAGACGATTAGCGCGTCTTCATGGGAGAAGCGGACCCCACGCGCGTCTTCCGCAGTGAAGGTGAGGGGGACGTCCGACCACTTGGGTGGCAGAGACGTGTGCAGCACCCCTATGACCTTGACTTCGCGCGCATACTCCTTGCGCTGGCGCTTGTAGTCCCGCCCAGAAGCAAACCCTCCCATGATGACGTTGACACACCGCTGGGAAGTTTGGAAGGGGAGAGTCTCTGACGGCTCCCCCTCCTGCGCTCGTCCCTGCTGTCCCCCTGCAGGAGCAGGAAGGGCCGGTAGAGCCGGCTGAGGGGGCAAGGAGGCCGGAGTCCCCCCCTGCCCATGTTGGTCGAGGAATGCCGCAAACTGCTGTAGCAGCTGATGGCATTCCCGAGTGGCATGGGTACTAGACCTGTGGAAGGTGCACCACGGACCTTCCCTGCTCCCTATCGCAGGGCCTTCCCGACCGCGGGGGGACTGCCCTCCCCAGCGGCCTTTCGGCTTGGGGAAGGGGCGATTGCCCCTCGGGGCGTCGCGCGAGCTGCCTCCGCCCTCGAGGACAAAGGTGTCCCGAGGCCATGGCTCGTCACGGGCCCCCAGCCTGGGGCGTTTGGGGGGTCCCTGGCCCCCCGACCAGCGGGCGCGGGAGCCCCCTGGTTTTTCTTCCAGAGGTTGTCCTCCTCTGCCCGAGCGTACTTTTCAAGTACGTTGAAGAGCTCATCGGCGGAGGAGGGGCAGCTTCGAGAGATCCTCCAGTGGAGCTCTCCCGGGAGAATCCCGCTCTTGCACGCCTCGAAGACCATAGAGTCGGGGACGTGAGCCACTTTGCTCTTGACTTGAGCGAAGCGTTTGAAGAAGCTGTGGATGGTCTCCTCCGTCCTCTGCCGGACGGTGTACAGCTGCGAAGAATCTAGGGGACGCATGTAGTTCCCCTGGAAGTTCGCGCAGAACTCATGCTTGAGTTGCGTTAAGGACTTGATGGAGCCGGCCTTCAAATTGTAGAACCAGGGGCGGGCGATCCCGGTGAGGTAGAGGAGGAAGACGTTGCATTGCACCGTCTCGTCCCCCCCAGCCGCTAACATGGCCGTGGAATATACCTACACAAATTCATAGGGGTCGGCCTCACCATTATAGTGCTCGATGTGCGGCGGGCGGTAAGGCCACGGCCACTGAATGCACCAAAGTCTACGGCAGAGCGGCTGATTAGCCCCCTGCACTTCCCGGGGAGAGCCCCGGTCGCCGTCTCCTTTGACAGGGGACACGCGCTCATTGTCGGAGTCGGGAAGCGGCCCAAGAGGTCCGCCGGCATGGCGGTAACGACACTTTTCTTCCGGGCCGGGGCTGAATTCCCCGAAGTCCGAGCTATCCCCCAGAGAGGTTGGCTCTTCAACGGGTCTCTTTCTCCGGGCGGTGCGGGAGCGAGGCTCCCCGCATCCGCGACCCGGGGGAAGCTCTTTCCCGGACTTAGCCGTGCGCATTCGCTCAACCTCCTCCTGGGAGAAACGAACCTGGTCCACCGGGGGCACCCTCGGGGGCAGCCCCGGGGGAGGAGGGAGCTCGTGCACTGTAGCTACCTGGCCGGGGGCTATCGGGGCCGACTGGGGGGAGCCCCTGCGAAGACCCCCGAAACTGGAAAGGGGGAAGCCCCTATATCATCCGGAACCGGGGAGGGGGCCCCCACGACGACGTTCGGAACCGGAAAGGGGGGAACCCCTGTATTATCTGGAACCGAAGAGGACGGAGCCCCCGCGGCGGCGACGGGAACCAGAAACGGGGAAACCCCTGTATTATCCAGAACCGGCGAGGGGGGAACCTCCACGGCGACGTCCGGAGCCGTGGGGCCGTTGCGGGGGGAGATCCGCTGAGGCACAGGAGCTGCTCTGTCGACCGCCCCCGGTGCGGTAGACACGACCCGCGGGGCGGGACTGGCTCCCGGCGCAGGGAACACCCCCGGCATGTAATGGGCCCCCGGCCCCGGGAATGAACCTGGAACGGGGTATCCCCCCGGTGCCACGTAGGGCCCGAGCACGAAATAACCCCCCGGTGCCGGGAAGGGTCCGGACGTATGACCCGCCTGGGGAGGGTACCCCCTGGTGGGGTCATACGGGGCGGCCAGACCTCCAGAGACCGGAGGGGCCAACGGGTGACCCATAAATGGGGGCATAGCTCTCGGGTATGGGTGCTGCGGGTACGTGGGGGCCGGTGGCCTCGCCAATACGCGAAGCAGCTCATCCATGGAGCGCTGGGCGCGGAGTTGGCCCTCCACTAAAGCCTCGAGCAAGGTGTCCCGGGGAGGCGAGGGAGCCATCGAGGGGAGACTAGTCCCGGCCGAAGCCACCGCGGTCACCGGGATTGACCCGGAGGTCAAACCACTTAAATTAAGAGGGAAGGTGGGAGACAGTACCTGGGTCTGGCCGCCTCTGTGCAGAAGTGTTGGGATGATTGTGTCCTGGATGGGTGGCGCCGGGTCACGGGGACCGGCGTCACGGGGAAGGGCGCGGGCCCTCGTTCTCGGGGGAGCCATGGCGTCTCGTCACGAGTCCCCACGGTCGGGGCCAGCTGTCGTGGTATTGCGAATACCCCGGCAGTTTTTGTGGATGATCCTAGCGAAGAAAACACGGCGCGGGCTGACCGGGTGACCGGTCCTCCCCCGCCGGACAAGCACAACAAGTGACATGGGGGTTTATACAGGTTCGGGTGCCGGTGGGGGCCCTAGTCCTGTCGGCGTGCTCCCGATCGGAGTCGGCTGGGGAGGCTATCTTGGGGAGAGGGGCTCCGGAGCACACCTGCGAGATTGGCTATTCTAGCAATAATGAGAGAGTTGTCTTTTACAAGAGGTGTACAAGGGCTTTTATAGCCCCAAAAGAAGCAAAAAGACTAAACTACCCCGCCTGCTACCATTGGATCGAGGGGTAGCAATGTCCTTCTCCGGGCTAGGCGCCTCGGATGCTTGACAGGTGTCCGCTGATTCCCGAGGCACTCCTCGCGTGACCCGCACGTGACTCGGGACCGAGGGCTCCTGCCCCCGGAAGGGCGACGACACCCAGGACAGGCACCGGGGGCCCTGTCCCCGGGCAAAAGGCAGCGCCCGGGACAGGCACCGGGGGCCCTGTCACCGGGCAAAAGGCAGCGCCCGGGACAGGCACCGGGGGCCTTGTCCGTGGGCAAAAGGCGGCGCCTGGGACAGGCACCGGGGGCCTCGTCCCCGGGCAAAAGGCGGCGCCCGGGACGGGCACCGGGTGCCTTGTCCCCGGGCAAAAGGCTGCGCCCGAGATGGGCACCGGGGGCCTTGTCCCCGGGCAAAAGGCGCAACTTCTTACCTGGACTTAGTCTCGCGGAGATTTCCCCCAACAGTACTACCACGACACCTCGACACACGACATCCCTTGGCAGCACCCCTTATCATGACAACACATGTCATTTGGGTAATCTTGACTTATCAAATTTTATTTAGAAAACATACTTGTGTCATACCCCATGGATTTAATCCACCGCAACAGGCTCCTATAAACCCGGGAGCTCGGAGTATTCGAATACGTTTTTAACTCTGCAGAGAGATACCAATTTACCCGCAAGATATTCCACTTTCATGCCCATCCTATCAAGATGATTAGACCCTTCCTCACTGCATACTGTGAGTGGCAAGGTGGAGATAACAAGGACTTTTGTTATGTTTCACTCACAATTCACCCCTGACCCTGTGGTTTTCACGCAAACCACAGTTGTGGCGGGCTATACTCCCACCCAAAAGCCTCTTCCCATTACTGGGTCAGCGTGCAATCACATCCTGTGAAAAGTGTAGGAGCTACACTCCGTGTAAATCATGCATCACTTTCCATCTCATGCTGGGGTTTCATGTGCGCTTCGCATAAGTACTTGTTCAGGCCTGTCCCATACCAGGCTTGCGATTAGCACGTTGTTCATGCCACTAGACGCACAACACAAGGTTCTAATCCTTATATGCTAGTGACCAGATCATACCACAACCCATGCACATCCAGTGCCTGCACATCCTGTGCTAGTACCACCATTCCATTCCAAAAGCCTGGTCACGGCTAGGGGTTTTATTTCATGAATATAAATATATATACATATATATTAGTTCATGGCTCACTACTTGTTCAATTCACATTTCACAAGCATCCAGCCTTGTACTGCCAATTCATAAACCATCCATTCTTTCACATGCAATATTACTTATATTAAAGGTTATATTATAGCAACTGCTAAAATATAGGTTCAAGATGTTCAAGAATATGACTTGCCTTCCGTGCCGTAAAAGTCAGTAGTTGATGTCGAGTCAACAGCAAAGTCTTCAAATTCAGCTTCTGGATCTGCTGGCGACAAACAAACACACAATGATTACTAACATAATTATATTAAAATATTTCATGATCTACATGCAGATATGCTTAATAGAATAACTGAACAATGCTGAGACTGATTGAGACTGCAAGCTGAACTGAATTGAGATTCTAGGGTTTCAAGGAATTTGGGCTAAGGATAGGTGTTAGATGCTCTTAGGGTTTCAAGGTTGCAATAAGGACAGCAAGTCCGCGGCTGGTTTGTTCAAAAACAGTGAATGTCAGCCGATTGACATTTGGTTCAAGGCTCTGACATAGATTCAAGGAAAGCTAGAGAGCTTATCTCAAGGTGTGGTAGTAGAAGAAAGTGTAGCTCACAACTCCACAAATCTAATGGACAAAGTTATTTTCAAAATGCACAACTAGAAGAAGGTGAACAGGGCTAATGCCACTAGCTGACATGCACTGACATAGTGCTGACAATGTCAAAAACTAGGGTTTAGCAGCAAATGCAATTCAAGGCTTCATCTACTGCGCCAATTATGTCTAGGAGATAGGCTCAAGTAACAGGAACACAATGCAAGTGGTTTCAAGACCTAGGATGGCCGGACGGTAACGAACTCCGGCGAAGAAACACGATGGCCGAACTGTACAAGACAGCTTCTGTTCAAAGTCTTGGCATGGCTACAACTCTTGATATAGGCCGATCCAGGTGTCGAGCTGGAAGACAAAATGCTCAGGGGTTCAAGGCACACACATTGGACAAGGTGGATAGGGCTGCAACGGCTCGGAATAATTTTTCGGTGGCCGACGCCGGAGAAGAAGGCACTGGAATTGGGGGTTTTTGATACAGGAGGTTTGAACTTATTTCCTTGCTTGGAGAGTGATAGAGGGACATGAGGAAGCTACTGCTAGAGTCAATTTGACCAGAGCATCGCCGGCGTAGCCTGGCGACGAGAGCCGGCGACTGGTGAAGGTCAAAATAGGGAAAAGCTTCAATTTGAGTTCAATTGGGGATTCTGAGCTTATAGGCTTGCTAAACTCAGTTCACTGATCATTTTAGTCTACTGATTAGAGGGCTAATTTCGTCTAATTTAATCGGCATTGCCGGAACAGGGATTCTGGAAATCCCGGCAATCGCCGGCGACATGATGCAAAGGAAGTCAATTCAATGCTATAGCTCGATAAGGGGGATGAGAGATACTCACTGGTGGTGTTAATTTGGCAAATGGTGCAGTGGTTGAAGCTGGCACCGTGAGCCTTCGTGCTGAGCTCGTCGGAGAAGAAGATGAAGACGGAGGAGATGAGACTTAGTCAATTTCTGGTGAAGTGAGAATTACATAGGATGGTGGGGCATTTAAATAGAGCAGGGACGAAGCTTGCGAGGAGGGAGAAACAAAGAAATTGGCGCTGAGGACGAGACTGGCCGATGCAGAAGGAACAACGGTGACAGCGCGATGCAACGGCGACAACGGCTCCGCCCTCGCCCGAAAGATTGATTCATCGAAACTTGGCGCTGGCTGGTGCAAAGAGAAGGCGATAAGGCTGGCATGGGGCGGTGATGTGGCACGAAGTTGCTGACAAAAGGGCTGCTGTTGCTGCTGCTTGTTGCGCACGGGAGCGGTTGCTGGTTGTCGGTGCTGCCACGACGACAGCGTTGGTGCTGACACGTGCGCTCATGCAAACAGAAGTGAGCACGACACAGGTGCAGGCGAGGCTTGGACGGCGGTGAGCGAACACGGCGCACAAGCACGGCGAGGCTGCGGTCGAATCACTACGCCAGTGGCTTTGGTCGAAGAGGCTGGTTCTGGTCAAACCTGGACTGAAATGCAATTTCTAATTCTTGGCTTTGGGCTGATTTGTAAATCTAGAGATTTGGATTGATTAGGGTTGAATTTGATTTTACTGATTTGGAAAACTTAATTCAACAGATAATTTGGCACAAATTCAAGATAAGGTTTGGAACAATTGAGTGGTTTTTGGAAGAACTTGATATTAGGGCAATTTAGGGTATTCAAAATCTGGAATTTGGTCGAGTCTGCAATTCTGGGCTTTAGAGTAAGATTTTGATGTTCTGGTAAAAGAACATTTTGTATTAATTAGCATTTGGGAGGTGTTCCCAGAAACAAATTTGAATTTGGAGTTGGTTTGCAACATTTATCCTTTTCAGGCTTTTGGAAAATCTGGAAAAGGACTGATTTGTGATATTCTTGGACTGATTGGTGAAAAGAGTTTAGATGATAGAATCTGGTTGCCAACTTTTTGGATTAAGGTACTGGCATACCCTTGACATAATTCAAGAATAGTCTGGTTTGAATTTGGTCAAGATTTGATTAAATTAGGATTTGAAGTATTTAGGGTAATTAGGGTATTTAATTAATTTCTGTTTTCGAAAACAGAAAGATTGACAAATTTGAGAGTTAGAGATCAAATTTGGTCTGGATTCTGAAGGCTTTTATTCTCAGGATAAATAGTAGGTCATATCTGGAAAGTCAGATCTTGATTTGAACTTACAGGAAAGATTTTGAGATTTTTGGGTTTAGAATAGGATAAGTCTAGGCTGATTTTGCTGATCTTGAAGAGACATATGCATGCATGGCTTTTATGAAAAAGGATTTTCACCCCCAAACCGAGGGTGTTACAGATATCTTCCATGGAACACTAGGAATAGGTAAAGGCATGTATAAACCATGGGGATTAAGGCGGGACTTAGCTTTGTGACATGGCACACATTTCAGCACGTAGCGCTCAGCGTCACGCCGCATGTTTGGCCAAAAAAAGTGATCAGCCAGCAAACTCGTGGTCTTTTTAGCACCAAAGTGACCCATGAGGCCGCCAGCATGAGCTTCCTACAATAAGAGTAATCGAACTGAGCAATTTGGAATACACAATTTGTTAGCTTGAAATAAGAAACCATCATGCAAATGCTAGTTATCCCATCCTTTTCCTTCTCCACACTTAGAATAAGGTTGAGAAAAGAACACACCAGTAGCATACAAGTCTTTTATACTTGCTAATCCCAAAACCTTAGCATCCAGATGATTAATCGAAGTATGTCGCTGTCGTGACTGCCACGACTGTGACATCACCTGTGAGGAGCCCAGCTCGGTGCAGCTGGTCCCTTAAACCACTTGACTTCCCAGGATGAGTCAATCACAGGGATACATTGAAGCAGAAAAATAATACAGTAGTCATAATTGTATGGCCATCAGGCCTTAGTACAAAACGAGGTACAGTGCCTTACAAGGCACAAGGGTCTAACAAAATAACACATCTAGTCGGCGGAAGCTAGGCCCAAAAGCAATCCACAGGAACAGAGGTTGACAGCAAGACAGCACCACATCAGGGCTCCGGAGGGAACTGCTCATCATCTCCTGGGTCCGCAGCATCTTCAGGGTATCCTCCAAGGTCGTAGAACGCTCCATCTATTGATGAGTTGTTGCAAGGGTGAGTACTTACGTACTCAGTAAGTCATAGGGAAGGTAGAGATACATATATATATATAACATGAACCTATGCTATTGGGGAAAGAGCGAAAGGTTTTTCAAAATACATTTCTTTCTCTTTTCTTATTCAAATCCCGATCATACCCATGGCAGTAAATAAATCTTATTGATGGTGATACATATATCCCATATCCAAGACGATATATACTCATATCACATTATTTTTATTCAAGCCTTTCAATCTTATACTCATAACAGTATTTCATAACTTAGGGCATAAACCACATGCCTCTTAATTATCATATGACCTCTATATTATGGTATTACCGCGACACGTCAACACATGACAGCCCACGGCAACGCCCCTTATCATGACAACACATGCCACTTGGGTAATCTTGAGCTAACAAATTTTTAGTTTATAAAACAATACTTGTGTCACACCCCATGGATTTAATCCACCGCGGCATACTCCTAAAACTCGGGAGCACGAAGTATTCGAATACATTTTTAAACTCTGCAGAGATGTACCTCTTTTTAAATCCACTTTTTCACTCGACTTCCAAGTCGGGCCAACTCCATGCGACTTATACGCATGTGACAAGGCCGAGATCACACAACGTTTTTGCAGTCTAGTATTAACAGTATCCCTGCCCGGTAAATGGACAATACCGTCCCAAGTACCGTTGTGGGTCCTCCCCACTGCCTTACTTCCTAGCCTGGGTCTATGTTCCCGCAGGACACATAACCTCTTTTGATTATAGTCGCGCACGACTTAATCTGGCGTAGGGCGTCTTCCTTCTTTACACCTTATCCTTTCATAATTTTTCTGATCTCACATCTCTCATGGACGAACTGCGTCCCACCAGTTTCCACGCGAGAAACCGGATCGACAAGCCATGCAGGGAACTGATAATACTAAGAAAGCTACTAGGTTGCGCCTGTCCCATACCAGGTAAGTGGTTGGTACGTTTTTCATGCCACTAGACGCATAACACAAGGTTCTAGTCCTTACATGCCAGTGACCAGATCATACCACAAACCATGCACCTTCAGTGCCTGCACATTCAGTGCAGTCAAGCACCTCCAGTGCTACCACCATTCCATACCAAAATACTGGTCACGGCTAGGGGTTCTATTTCATGAATATAAATGTACATGTTTATACTTTTATTAGTTCGTGGCTTGCTATCTTATCAAGTTCACATTTCTCAAGTATTCAATCTATCACTGCCATAATATCATTGATCTCAACACATGCAATATTAATGAAATATCTACTCATGGAATAGCATAGCAATTCATAAAATATGGGTTTCAATATGATCAAAGTATGACTTGCCTTCCGCGTCGTAAGTATCAGCAGTCGATGACGGTTCAGCGACAAGATCTTCAACCCCGGACTCTTGCTCTGAACAAGATCAAACAAGCAAACAGGCATTACAATCAATCCTATTCTTACTAATCCACTACATGCAAAGATGCAAGGAGAAAATACTTTGGTGATACAAGGTTTGAAAGCGATTTGAGTTTAACTATGGAAACCAGGGTTAAAATTAGCTGTTAAGGTTTACAAGGTTCCAAAATATCAGGGTAATATCAAGGTGGTGACTGGTCCGCCCAAAAACAGCGAATGTCTTTAGGTTGGCATTCGGTTCAAGGCATCGACATAAGGTCGATGGGTGATAGAGGGCTCAACTCAAGTTGTGACAGTAGAGAAAAGTGTAGATCACAACATCAGGAGTCTAAGGGACAAAGTTATTTCCAAAGTTCATGGCTGGAAGTGGGTGAAAAGGCTCAATGCCACTGGCTGACATAGGCTGACAGTGCTCTAGAATGGCATTGACATGGTTTGAACAGTTTCCAGTGGCCAAAGTAGGTTTTGATTCAAGCATATGGTGCACAAGGTAGTGAGGCAGCTATTTGACAAAGAAATTTCTGTTTTACATGACCAGAGGTGGGTGAACAGGGCTAATGCCACTGGCTGACATAGCCTGGCATAGGCTTGACACGGCCAGAACTAGGGTTAGCCATATCTTTTGACTCAGGGCTCCAAATGATGCACCACTTTGTCTGGTGGTTAGGCATTTGCAACAGGAACAAATGTCTCAACAGGACCTAGGGTAGGAGATGGCCGGAAAGTGATGAAAACCGGCGAAGAACACGGTGGCCGAGCTGTTCTCAACAGTTTCTGGACAAAACTTTGGCATGGCAATTCCTCTTCATCTGGGCTGATCCAGGTGTCGAGCTAGAAGGCAAAAATACTCATGGGGTCGAGGCACATCTACTAGACAAGGTGGTTGGGGTTGAAACGGCCGGGAACAAAATCCGGCGACCGGAGCTAGGGAAGAAGACACCAAAATTGGGCATTTCTGTTTTAGGGCAAATAAACTTAATTCCTTGCTTGAGGATGGTCTCTGGGGCATAAGTAAGCTAGGTGTGAAGCTAGATTGGCTGGGGAAACACCAGAGAAGCTTAACAGCGAGCTCCAGCTTACATGCAAGGTGCAAAGTTGGGATTCTTCATATTTTAGCAAATTCTTCGATTCTGGTTGCTTAGAGATGCTTAGATAAGTTCACTAATCAAGATTGATCACAGGCTCAAGAGCTAATTCACTCTGGTTAGAGTTTAATTGCTCGTCGGAGCTGCTGGAGAGAAAAGGAAATTGCCGGCGACTGGAGAGGTTTGAAGTCAATTACATGCTCGAGTATGATGAGGGAGGTAAGAGGAGCTTACTGAAGTAGCTGGAATCGAGGAGGAAGCAGTGTAGAGGCTTGGCACCGTGAGCCTCTTCTCGAGCTCGCCGAAGAAGACGAAGAGGATGACAAGGTTAGAGACTTGTGTGGTTCTGGCGTGTGTGTGGTGGAAGGAGATGGCCAGAACAAGCTTAAATAGGCCAAGCGAGCAGCAACGGTTGAAAATGCCTGGAGACTTGGAGCTGTGAATCGACGGCGAATTGACTGGCCGGGCGGGACAGCAGCGAGGTGACGCGCTCCAGCGGCCGTGCCGGCTTTGCAGGCTGGCGTGCGCTGTCCCGGGTGATGCAACGGCGAACTGACGGGCTCCTCCGGCATGCTTGCAACGTGGCACCGAGCTTCTGCAGTGGCTGCAGCGATGGCGTGCGCGCGCGGGCAAAATTGGAGATGCTGGTGCGGCCGCGGTGGCTCCACGGTGGCGAACGACGTGCGCACACATGGCAGGAACGCGGTGGCAGGGGTGGCGACCACGGGGCTTCACCGGTGACGAAGCTCCTGGCGTGGCAGCGCGGTGGTCGCGGTCGTGCATAGCTGCTGGTCGTGCACAGTGTCTCTGGTCGAACCAGGGACCAAATTGCAAGGATTCTTATTTGAAATCTGGACTGATTTGCAATTTCTGTCTTAGAGATGGTTAATTTGAGATTTGATTTCATGGCTGAGTGTAATATTTCTATTAATACCCATTTAGCTCAAATTTGGAGAAAGTTTGATAAGATATGAGGGATTTCACCTATTTTCGAAAATAGGGTAAAATTAGGGTAAACTAAATCTAGATTTTGTCGATCTCGAATTCTGGTGATTGGAGAGAGATTTTGAAGTCTGATCAAAAGGGAGATCTGTATCAAATAGTATTTGGAAGGTGTTTCCTGAAGAAATTCTGGAGTTGGAATTGATTCGTGGATTTTAGCCTTTTCAGGCTTCCAGGTAACAGTAAAGGACTTATTCGCAGTAAAATTTGGACTAAACTGCGAAAAGTGTTTAGATGAATTAATCTGGCTCCCAACTTTTTGGAGTGAGTTGAGGATGAACCTAGGAACATATTCCAGGGGTTACTTGAGTCTGGATAGGGTTAATTCAAGATAACTTAATCATCTGGAAACTGGGGTACTTAGGGTAAATCTGAATTTTCCTGTTTTCGAAAACAGAGAGAGGCTTAGGTACTGGGAGTTAGGGTCAGAATTTGATCTGGCTCCTGAAGACTTTTATCTTCAGGGTAACTGGTAGGTTAAATCTGTATGGTCAGATCTTGATCTGGATCTAGAGAATAGATCTGGAGATTTTTAGGGTTTGGGAGAGATTAGAGTTCAACTGATCTGGCTACTACTACAGAGATACATGCATGCAGGGTTTTTATGCAAAACTTTTCACCCCCAAAACTAGGGTGTTACAGTCGCCTAGACAATGCATCCGCTACAACATTATCCTTCCCCTTCTTATATTTAACAATGTACGGAAAGGATTCAATGAACTCCAACGTGCATGTCTATGGTTAATCTCAATTCACCCTAAGATGTTTAAGTGATTCATGGTTAGAAGAATAACAAATTCTTTAGGCCGTAAGTAGTGTTGCCAAGTTTCCAACACACGCACTTAGTTTCTCGTTGAAATAAGCAATTGGCCTACCTTCTTGCATAAACACTCCACCAATACCTATACCACTTGCATCACATTAAATTTCAAACATCTTACCAAAATCCAGCAGTGCTAGTAGTGGTACCGATGTAAGCTTATCTCGCAACTCGTGGAATGCTTGGTCTTGAGCCGACCCCCAAATGAAAGGAACCTCCTTCTTCGTTAATTCATTAATTGGGGCAACGATGGTACTAAAATCTTTCACAAACCGGTGGTAGAAACCCATGAGTCCTAGAAAGCTCCTCACTTGATTAACGTTTTGTGGAGGTGGCTAGTCACGAATTGCTTTGATTTTCTCCTCATCCACCTCAACTCCATTTCTTGAAACAACAAAGCCAAGAAACACAATCTTGTCTATGCAAAAGGTGCACTTTTTAAGGTTAGCATATCAGAGTCTTCTCTCAAAACAGCAAGCACGCATCATATATGTTCTATGTGCTCTTCTAAAGTTCGGCTATAAATTAAGATATCATCAAAGTATACCATGACGAAGTTTCCAATGAATTAATTCTCTAAGCACATGATTCATAAGTCGCATTAAAGTACTAGGTGTGTTGGTTAAACCAAAGGGCATGAATAACCATTCATATAAACCAAACTTAGGTTTAAACGTTGTTTTCCATTCATCACCCTCTTTCATTTGAATCTGATGGTAGGCCAAAGATGCGGCGTGACATTGAGCGCTATGTGCTGAAATGTGTGCCATGTCACAAAGCTAAGTCCTGCCTTAAACCCCATGGTTTATACATGCCTTTACCTATTCCTAGTGTTCTGTGGGAAGATATCTCTATGGATTTTGTGTTAGGATTGCCACAGACTAAGAGGGGGAGGGATTCAATATTTGTGGTAGTCGATCGTTTTAGTAAAATGGTGCATTTTATTCCTTGCCATAAGAGCAACGATGCTTCACATGTTGCTGATTTATTTTTCAGGGAAATTGTGCACTACATGGTGTTCCAAAGACTGTTTTAGACCACGACCCAAAGTTCCTAAGCTACTTTTGGAAGATGTTATGGGGTAAACTTGGTACGAAGCTGCTTTTCTCTACTACATGTCACCCCCAAACGGATGGACAAACTGAGGTTGTGAACCGTACACTTTCTATGATGTTGCGAGCGGTTCTTAAGTGTAATTTGAAGATGTGGGAAGAGTTCCTTCCACATGTGGAATTTGCTTATAATAGGGCGGTACATTCTACCACAAAATTCTTCCCATTTGAGATTGTTTATGGATTTAAACCTACTCCTCCCATCGATCTTTTGCCTTTGCCATTGCAGGAACGAGCAAACATGGATGCTAGTAAGTGTGCTGATTTCGTTAAGAAGCCTCATGAGACAACGAAGGCAAATATAGAGGAGATGACAAGGAAGTACGTGTAGCGAGAAAATAAAGGACGAAAGAAGATGGTGTTTGAACCAGGAGAGCTTGTTTAGGTGCACCTACGAAAAGAACTTTTTTGGAGTTATGCAAGAGAAAGTTGCAACCCCATGGTGATGGTCCTTTTAAAGTACTAGAAAGAATCAACGATAACACCTACAAGATTGAGCTACCAAGAGAGTACGGTGTAAGTGCTATGTTCAATGTCGCTGATTTATCCCCATTCTTTGGAGAGCAGAGCGAGTCGAGGATGACTCCGGGAACCAAATCGATTTGGTGCTCAATCTCGCATTTTGGTGGGAGCCCTGGTGGTACCTCATTGGAGAACACGTCCTCATATGCCTGTAGGAGATCAAAACAAACACTAGGCAAAGTAGAGGATAAGTTGTTAGTCGAAATCAAAGATTCCTTGTACAGGAGTACAAAGAATGTGCCATTAGGTCCACTCAATTCTTTTAAGTCCCCGTTCCTAGCCATCATAACTAATCCCTGTTTTCCCTTTGGCTTGGATATATTTGGCTTTGGAGCTTTTGGCTGTGGTACCACTCCCTCACTTTTATTGTGGCTCACTCCAGATTGTTTGCCACTCTCTCTCACCAACTGAACTTTCCTTCTTGTCTCATCTAGATAAACCTTGTCGGATGTCATGGGCAGCCATGTGAACTTTCTTTTTTATGCACAAACGAGAGACGATTTGCACGGCCACTGATTTGTACATCACGATCAAACAACAAAGGACGTCCCAACAACAAGTGACAAGCATGCATGGCAATCTTAGAGTGTCTAGGGTTGGGCCAGGAGGGTCTCTTAACGCCTTCCTTTTTCTGCCCATCGGAGTTATTTCCCAAGGACTTGCCATGGTAAGGGAGAGAAGGGGGAACAACATCACACTCGACCACATCACAATAAGTGTCAACTGAGATAGCAATCCTAACCATGCATGTAACTCACATTGAACCGCAGTCATTAAGCCATTCCATATGTAAGGATGAGGATGCCGCTTAGTTCGCAAACCTAACTTCTCCACCATCTCTGTACTAGCAATGTTATTGCAGCTGCCACTATCAATAATGATGCGACATACCTTGGAGTTCACCAAACAGCGTGTATGGAACAAATTATGCTGCTGCCCCTTGTCTTCCTCCACAACCTGGGCACTAAGAGCACAACATACAACCAAGCATTCACCTCCAATATGTCTGTGGCTCAAAATAGTACCATCCCCATTCTCCTCATTACCATCATTGGATGCAATCTTATTGTTAGCATCGGCATCACATTCGGGGTCGCTCTCAGACTCCCACTCACCCTCTTCGGTTACAAGTAGCACCCTTCAACTAGGGCATTTCAAAGATATGTGTCCTCTCCCTTTACATTTGAACCACTGTATGTCACGGCTGCGAGAAGAAGATGATGACGCTGGTGCAGTAGAAGGCATTCCCGCTGATGCAGCAGGGCGCCTATCACCGGGGTGAGATTCCGGCGAAGATGCCGACGAAGCTGCTGGCCGACCAGCAGGTACGATCGATGCCGGCCTAGAGATAGGGCCTCCTCCAGATGTGGCAAACGAGCGGATGCCAGTTTGCTGTGATCCACGGCGCCAACACGGTGCAGTATGACGATCGGAAAATAGCGAGACCGCCCTAGGCTCTGATTTCTCTTCTCCACTCGCATGGCTTGGTGCACAAGTTCCTGCATAGTGTTATAGGGATACAACTCGACATCATCAGCAATGTCATCATTTAGACCACACAGAAACCTTGCCATCTTAGCTTCATCACTTTCTTGAACTCTCGCATGGATCAGCAATACTTCCATCTCTTTATAATACTCATCAACTGAGCGGGAACCCTGAATAAGGCGCTACAATCTATTATGAAGGTCTTTTGGGTAATGTTGAGGAATAAAGCGGCATCGCATAGCACGTCGCATGTCTTCCCAGGTGGTGATGTAATCATTGCCCGCTGTATATAGGGTCTCCTGTAACTGATTCCACCATGATGGTGCATAACCGGATGATTCAATGGAAGCTAACTTTACCCTCTTTGCATTAGAGAAATCGTGAATGCGAAAGACCTTATCGCACTTCTCCTCCCAAGAAACATAAGCATCCGGATCCTCCTGTCTGGTAAATGAGGGCACATTGAGCTTTACTTTCTCCATGCTGTCCGGATCATCACGGTTATGATAGCAGCATAGGCAACCACTGTCATTGTAATACCACCACGTCAAGGGGGTGGTGGTTGCACAAAGGGGTGAAATGCATCACGTGCAACGTCACCATCGTCATAGTCTTCATCAAACATGTGGTTCACAGCGGGGGCAGCATACCCATGCTCATCATCGTCATGCGCACAGGGGCCTAAGCCATGCCCACGTGCAGTGCCACGCACTATAAGATAGAACTTTAATGCTAGCAGTTGAGCAGCTGGCAAAAGCTAGTATTCCCAGCACTTTAGCTACTGGGAATAAGGTTTGCTACAACTGGCCAAAAAGGTGCTGTGAAAAGATTTTCCCAGCTGTAATTTTTTTTCCAACTATAGGTCCAATGGCAAATAGTATTCCCAGCTGTAGGCCGCTTGAAAAGTTTGAACTTTTCCCACCTGTATGTACACTTGTAATATATTATTTCAAGCTGTATAACTATTTGGAATATTTTTTCCCAGCTGTAGGTCCGGTGGCAAAGAGTATTCCCAGCTGTAGGCCGCTTGGAAAGTTTGAACTGTTCCCACCTGTATGTCCACTTGTAATATATTATTTCATACTGTATAACTATTTGGAATATTTTTTCCCAACTGTAGGCCGCTTGAAAAGTTTGAACTTTTCCCACCTGTATGTCCACTTGTAATATATTATTCCAAGCTGTATAACTGTCGCGCCCCGAAACTGGGACTACGACTACTCCTGTAGAGACCTAGCTCGCTGCAGCTAGTCCCATATATGCATAGCATACACAAACCCTTGACTTCCCAGGATAAGTCAAGCACAGGAGTATATCACATTGCAACAGAGTCACTTACAAAATATTTAAGCAGTGTGGCCTGCTGGCCTTAATATTACATAAGGAGATTACAATGCCTTCGCGGCATACATGGTTTAGCAAAATAACATCTACACAGCAGAAGGTAGGTGACCCACCCACAAAGAGAAGTGGACGGCAGAACAACACACATCAGGGCTCTGGCGGAACTGACGCTCCTCCTTCTGGATCCAAGAATTCCTCCATGCCTTCGTCTTGGTTGTAGAACGCTCCATCTACTGAATTGTAGGTTGCAAGAGTGAGCACTTACGTACTCAGCAAGTCATAGGTAAGAGTAGATACATATAGTAGAGATGATATGAACCTAGATTAGTCAAGAATTATGGATGTTTGTAAAATAATATTTTTCTTTCCTGGCTCAACTCATGGCAGCACCTTTCTATAATATAACATCATCATTCATGTTCACTAAATTATAGCACTACCGCGACACGTCGACACACGACAGCCCACGGCAGCACTCCTTATCATGACAACACATGTCATTTGGGTAATCTGGATTTAATATATTTTATTTAGAAAATAATACTTGTGTCACACCCCATGGATTTAATCCACCGCAGCAGACTCCTAAGACTCGGGAGCACGAAGTATTCGAATACATTTTTAACTCTGCAGAGAGGTACCAATTTACCCGCAAGATATTCCACTTTCAAGCCCATCCTATCAGAATGATTGGACCACTGACTCACTTCATACTGTGAGCGGCAAGGTGGAGATAACAGGAACTTTTGTTATGTTTCACTTACAATTCACCCCTGACCCTGCAGTTTTCTTCACACAAACCGCAGTTGTGGCGGGCTATACCCCCACCCATAAGCCTCTTCCCATTACTGGGTCAACGTGCTTGATCAAATCACATTCAGTGATACGTGGAGGAGCTGAACCCCGTGAGTTTAGTGTATTACTTTCCATCTCATGTAGGTGTTTCATGTGCGATTCACATAAGTACTTGTTCAGGCATGTCCCATATCAGGCTTGCGGTTAGTATGTTCGTTCATGCCACTAGACGCACAACACAAGGTTCTAGTCCTTATATGCCAGTGACCAGACCATCTACAACCCTGCACCTTCAGTGCCTGCACATCCTTTGCAGTCTAGCACCTCCAGTGCTACCACCATTCCATACCATTTCCTGGTCACGGCTAGGGGTTTTATTTCATGAATATAAGTATATAAATATATATAATAGTTCATGGCTCAAAACTTGTTTATTTCACATTTCATAGATAACCAGTCTAGTACTTCCAATTCATAAATCAACCATTTTCAATCTTTCTCATGTAATATTATCTATATTCAAGATTATGTTATAGCAACTCTTAAAATATAGGTTCGAGATGACCAAGAATATGACTTGCCTTCCGCGTCGTAAAATACAGCAGTTGATGTCGGGTCAACAGTGAAGTCCTCGAACTGGGGCTCTTGATCTGCTCTCCAATCAAACAAACAACCAATAATCACAATCTTTTCAATACACTATTATACTATATGCAATAATGCAAAGATGAAGTCTTGATGATTCTGAGATGATTAGGTTAGAAACTGATTAGGATTAGGTTAGTTGCTGAAGGTTTACAAGGTTCCAAATGTCTCAAAATATCAGAATGATATCAAGGTTGCGACTGGTTCGCTCAAAAACAGCGAACGTCTCTAGGTCGACATTCGGTTCAAGGCATCGACATAGGGTCGATGGATGATAGAGGGGTTATCTCAACTTGTGGCAGTAGAATAAAATGTAGAGCACAACTCCACAAGTCTAAGGGACAAGGTTATTTTCAGTTTGCACAACTGAAAAGAGGTGAAAAGAGCTAATGCCACTGGCTGACATGCTCTGGTATAGGGCTGACAATGCCAAAATCTAGGGTTTTAGCATAAACTGTAGTTCAAGGGCTCAAATCAAGTTGTGATAGAAGAAGAAATTGCTGATCACAACCTCAGGAATCTAAGGGACAAAGTTATGCTCAAAATGCACATCTGGAAGGAAGTGAAAAGGGCTAATGCCACTGACTGACATAGCCTGGCATTGATCTTGACATGGCCAGAAACTAGGGCTTGCCATATCTTTTGATCTAGAGCTCCAAATGATGCACCACTTTGTCTGGGAGGTAGGCATTGATAACAGGAACAAATCATTCAACAGGATCCAAAGCTGAAAATGGCTGGAAGATGATGAAAATCGGTGAAGAAAAGTGGTGGTGACACGGCACAGTGAAGCCACTGGACAAGGTTTTTGGCATGGCTATAACTTGAAATCTGGACAGTTTCAGAGATCGGGCTAGAAGACAAATATGCTCAGGAGGTTGAAGCACATCTTCTGGACAAGGTGGCTGGAGCTGAAACGGCCGGGAAAAAGCTTTCCGGTGATCGGCGCCAGAGAAGAAGACACTGATATTGGGGGTTTTTGATACAGGAGATTTGAACTCAATTCCAAGCTTGGGGAGTGAAACAGAGGTATGAGTAAGCTATCTGGACAATCAATTTGGCCGGAGGATGGCCGGTGTGGCCTGGCGACGATCGCCGGCGAGTGGTGGAGCTCAAATTTGGGGAAACCTTCGATTCGAGCTCAATCTGGAGATCTGGATGCATAGGCTTGCTAATTAGAGCTCACTGATCAATTTGTTTCACATATTCGAAGACTAATTCGGGGTAAATCGGGCTGCATTGCCGGAACAGGGCATTTAGCAATTCCGGCGATCACCGGCGTTAGGGTCCACCGGAGAGCAATTCAATGCAACAGTACAATCAGGAGGATAAGAGGTACTCACTGCTAGCTTCAATTTGGCAGGAGATGCAGTGAAGTGAACTGGCACCGTGAGGCCTCGAGCTGGTCTCGCCGGAGAAGAAGACGATAGCGAGAGGATTTTCGAATTGGCTGAGTTCTGGTGAAGTGAAGCTGTTACAAGGTATGGGGTTGCTTAAATAGGCCAGAGGCGGAGCTTGCAAGGAGGTAGCAGCAAGGAAATTGGCGCCGGGGACTTGACTGGCCGGGCGCAGGCGCGTCAACAGTGATGGTGAAGCGATGGCGCACAGGCGATGGAACGGTTGATGAAACTGTTGCTTCATCGGGACGCAATGGTGTCGGGCGGTGCAAACAGTGGCGACAACGGCTGGCAAAGCAAGCAATGTGGTGAGGAGTTGCTGACAACGATCGCGCACGGGAGCAAGGCTATTCAACGGCGCTGCCACGACGATGGCTAGTACACAGACGCGTGTGCACATGCAAACTCAAGTGAGCACGAGCTCAGGCGCAGGCGAGGCGTGGCCGGCGGTGAGCGAGCACGGCGCAAGGACTACGGCGAGCTCTGGTCGTGAACTGGCTGCTTCCCTGGTCGAATTAGGGGCCTGATTGCAATATTTGATTTTCGAATTTGGACCAATCTGTAATTCTAGAGATTTGGAAGGTTAGAGTTGAATTTGATTCTGCTGATTTGGCAAACTTAATTCAACAGAAGATTTGGCACAGATTGAAGATAAAATTTGAGATGTTCGGATGATTTTTGATATGAACTGAAAACAGAGTAGATTAGGGTAAAATAAGTCTGAATCTTATTGATCTCGAATTCTGGGATTTAGGGTTTGATTTTGAGATACTCATAAAAGAAGAATTTGTGTTGAAGAGCATTTGGGAGGTGTTCCCTAAATCAGATTTGAATTTGGAGATGATTTGCAACATTTTGCCTTTTCAGGCTTCTGGAAAATCTGGAAAAAGGACTGATCTGTGATACTCTTGGACTGATTTGCGAAAAGAGTCTAGATGATGAAATCTGGCTGCCAACTTTTTGGATTAAGGTATTGGCGTACCCTTGATCATAATCCAAGAATAATCTGGTCTGATCTTGGCTAAGATTTTGATTATATCTGAATTTCTGAAACTTAGGGTATTTGGGTATAAGATATTTCTGTTTTCGAAAACAGAAAGGAGTTGATAAATCTGGAAGTTAGAGATAGAATTGGATCTGTGTTCTGAAGGCTTTTAGGTTTAGGATAACTGATAGATAAAATCTGGCAAGTCAGATCTTGACTTGGGGTCATAGGATAGATTTTGGAGATTTAGGGTTTGAGATAGATACTGATCTAGCTACTACTACAGATACATGCATGCTGTTCATGAAGAAAGTTTTCACCCCTAAACTCAGGGTGTTACAATAACTATTTGGAATATTTTTTCCCAGCTGTAGGTCCAGTGGCAAAGAGTATTCCCAGCTGTAGGCCGCTTGGAAAGTTTGAACTTTTCCCACCTGTATGTCCACTTGTAATATGTTATTCCAAGCTGCATAACTGTCGTGGTATTACGGATACCCCGGCAGGTTCGGATGTGCGCAGCACGAGTACAACAACGCGAGCTGACCGAGTTACCGGTCTTGTCCCGCCGTGCAACACAGAAATTGACACAGTGGTTTATACAGGTTCGGGTCCCAGTGGGGGCCCTAGTCCTGTTGGCTCTCTCCGGATGCAAGTCCGCTGGGGAGGTATGCTCTCGGGGAGAGGTCTCCAAGAGAGCCTGATATTGCGTTAATTCAAATGAGTTCGAATCCCCTGAAAAGAGGTACATGAGGGGTATATATAGCCCCTAAGAAATACAAAAGACCAAAGAGCCCTCGCTACGACCGTTGGATTGAAGGGCGCAGACGTCCTTTGGCTAGGGGGACGGCTTGGATGCTTGACACGTGTCCTCGCCGGCTTCCCAGAGGCTTCTCAGGTCAGCAGCCGCCCTTCCAAAGCTCCGAACGCCACCGGGGGCCCGGAGGCCCTTCGAGACTCACCAGGGTTTCGGTGACCCTCCGGATCTCACCGGGGGCCCGGTGATGCTCCGGGTCTTACCGCGGGCCCGGTGATGCTCCAGGTCTCACAGGGGGCCCGGTGACCCTCCGGACCTCACTGGGCCCCGATGAGAACCGGGTCTGGATCTCACCGGGCGTCCGATGACCCTCCGAGTCTCACCGGGGGCCCGGTGACCCTCCGGGTCTCACCGGGGCTCTGGTGACCCTCTGGATCTCACCGGGGGCCCGGTGACCCTCCGGATCTCACCGGGGGCCCAGTGATGCTCCGGGTCTTACCGCGGGCCTGGTGATGCTCCAGGTCTCACCGGGGGGGCTTTTCAGGACTTCGTGGGGCCCCTGGGAGTTGCCCCAACATCAGCCCCCCAGGCCCTCGGGGGCACTTAGTGCCCCCGATGGATATGTGAAGCTCCCGAAAATGACGCCTCATCTTCCACGAAGTTTCTTACGCCGCTGGCGGCGTTTCGGCTTCCAAACCGTTTCTCCGCGGGACGCGTCTATCCGCAAACCGACGCATCATTTCGAAGCGTTCACCTCCGCGTCGCCTCGTCTTGCGCGCGACGGTTCAGCTCCGCAGTCTTGATGAGCTTGTGGACATGTGGCGGGCATCCGGGTCCCCCTCCACCGCCTATAAATAAGGGGGGGCCCTTAGTTTGAGCATGCCGACAAGCCCTCAAATCCCACAAATCCCAGTTTTCTTCCGGTAGTTCCAGGTAATATCCGGTGGCTTCCGGTGATGTTTTCCCGGTAGCACCCCGTGACACCTTTCCGGTAGCCCCCGGTAATTTCCGGTGACGCTTTTCCGGAAGTACCCGGTGACATCTCTCCGGTAGCACTCGGTAACTTCTGGTAACGTTTTTCCGGAAGTACCCGGTGACATCTTTCCGGTAGTACCCGGTGAGTTCCGGTAATTTCAACGAGCTCACCCTCGATGGCGCTGAAGAGTCGCGCCAAGGTCTCCGAGCTGCCCGCGGAGGAGGTGACCTCTGATTTCCTCGGGGCCACCGAGTTCTCCTCGGGGGCCCTTGAGGCCTCCTTGGAGCGCGATTATTTCCGAGCGGGAGACATCAGGATCCCCGGTCCGGCGGAGCAGGTGCCGAGCCCCCGGGACGGGGAGGTGGTGGCTTTCGAGGCCTTCGTGGAGGCGGGCCTCCGACTCCCGGTCCACCCGCTGCTACGCAAGTTCCTACAGGTATACGGCCTCTCGCTCAACCACCTCACCCCGAACACTCTCGTTCGGATGGGTTTGTTCATTTGGTTGTGCGAGACGGCCACCGTAACTGAGCCCACTTTGCGGCTCCTACGGTATTTCTACGAGCCATCGGCGAGGGGCCCGATGGTGAGGAGGGGCGGCCCTAGGTCGGCTTTCGGCTCCATCATGATCCAGTTGACGCCGGGCCGCACCGACGAGTACCCAGTGCTAGCCTCCCGGGACCACTGGGGAGACTGGCTCCGGCACTGGTTCTACCTCCGAGTGGGAGACCTGGGGGTGACGTACTCACGGGAGCCCTCGACGTATTCGCGGTTCGGCGGCCCGGTGGCTTCAGAGTGGACCGTGGCGGAGATGGACCTCCTCACCGCCATGGCGGAGGCCCGATTCCGGCGGTCCATGCGGGATCTCGCGGAGGAGATGGCCCTCCTCCGAGTGGCGCCGTTCCACACCCGCCGAGGGAGGGGGATGTCGGCGGCGGACAGGCCACCCCGGATGGCGGTGGCAAACCGTAAGTATTCGGACCCCTTCTCCCTGTTGGGAGATTTCTCCTAACTCTTGCTTCTTTTGTTCCTTTTGCAGTTAGGTCTTATGGTCGGGCCAAGGAGGTCGCGGTGACCCTCCTTGGGCGATATTACGAGGACGAGCATGAGAGGGTGGTGCGTGTTATCGGGGAGGGTCCTCCCTGGAACGTCGTCGTGGAGGAGCTCGGGCTGAGGCTCCCGGCCCGGGTGTCTCTTCCTACCCCTGCTTCGCGCAAGCGGGGGAAGGAAGTTGCCGGCGGACTCTCGAAGCGGTCTCATCCGTTGGGCAGCCCTGCGGGATCTCGGGCCCGGAGGAGTCCCGCGGGGCCCCGGTCTTCGCCTCCGCCTTCTCCCTCGAAGGACTCCGCAGCGGCGTTTGCTGGGGCGTCGGGAGCTGCCCCAGACACCCCTGGCAGGCCGGATCCCACGGGCGGCGTTCCGGCCAAGGAGGGCCAGGGCTCAGACTCGGAGATGTACGCTTCGAGTCCTTCGCCGCCTCCTGCTCCCACGGGGGTCCGGCAGCAGCCCTCATCCAGCGAGGTCTCCGTCCAGTTTCGGATGACGGGCAGCCTGCCGATGGTGTCGATCCTGGCCCCAGAGACGGGCTCCTCGGCGGTTCAGCCCGCAACGGCGACGCTCCCTGTACCCGGGAGGGGTAAGGGTCTGTTTGTCCGCCCTGGTGTTCCGGCGCCGCCAATGGATCAGGCTTCCGGCTCCTCCAACGGTGGGACTCCGGAGGAGGGTGCTCTGCTCAGTGGGGAGGCCTCCCGAGGGAGCGACCCGGGGGGCGACGAGGGTGACGTTGACGCGGTGATCGCTTCCGGTCTTCGGGTAAGGTACTTGAATCTCACGCTTATCCGCCTTTTGTATTCTGATTATTGTTTCCCTGCAGACGGTTGCATTGGCCCGGGGCTTTAGGGCTCAGCTAGCCACGCGTCTCCGGGCCGCCGAGGACATAGTGGCCTTCGAGCGCGCCGGGAAGGAGAAGGCGCTCAGGGACGCGGCCTCGGAGCACTCCGAGAAGGAGCGGGCGCTCCGAGAGCTCGCCGCGGTGTAGGCCCGGCTCGCTGCCGTCGAGGACACGGCCTCTCGGCTCTGGAGGGAGCTGCAGGTGGAGCGGGAGGCCGCGGCTTCGGGCGTCCAGGCCGTAGTCACGGGAGGTAGGGCGATCCGCTCTACCTTAGAGGAGCTCGGGCGGGGGGGAGGCCCCGACCCGGCGCCAGCGTTGGTCAGGGAGGCCGCGCACTTCCATGGTGCACAAGTTGCCCTGATCCCGACCGCTGCGGAGGCTCGGGCACGAGGCCTCGCCGTCCCGGTGATTGCGTTGGCGGCGGCCCTCGTTGAGCACCGTGGCAAGGGCGCCCGGGTCATCGGAGAGCTTGTCCCCCGGAGCTTCCCTGCATTCTTTGACCCTCGGCGGGCAGAGCTGGAGCGGTCCGCCGAGGCCCGCTTCGACCGGATCACCGGTGCCATGGAGATGGGCGGCCGGCGCTCGGGTCAGGACGCGACAGCCAGCGTGGACGTCCCCCCGGTAGGGGACAAGGACGGGCAAGTATGAGCTCCTCCCCCCCCCCCCCGGTTAGATTAGGCTTTTCTTTTTAGATCTCTTTTGCTCCGGGTAGCTTCTTTAGAGAGGGCCCCGGGAAGTTGTAAATATCTTTCAACTGGAATAAAGTTGTACTTTTGCTAAGTGTGTTCAACTTGTCAGTAGGTATCACTAGTACAGAAATGCAGTCTACTAACCCCTATCTTCTATCGGTTATTAGCGAAACAGCAGAAAACCGATAGAAAATGTGCCTCGCGGTCATAAAAGCCCGACGGATGTATTTTCCCTATCGGTTTCTAAGAAACTTACCGATAGAATAAATAGTATGATTTACTCTAGCGGTGATGAACATATTTGCCGTTAGAAGAGATGCATAAGTACTGACAGAAGAATGTTGTGCGCCGATAGGACTGGTCGACTTCAACAACTAGACTTATTCTATCGCTACTGTATGAATATACCGACAGAGTATATTAAAAATTCCTATCGGCAATATGTAGTGCGCCGATAGAATAGTTGGCCTTCTACAAATATTTTTATTCTATCGGTAATGGATTCTTTTACCGTTAGAATATATAGAAAATTGCTTAGAACTGTTCGTCTTCAAATAGTTTTATTCTATCGGTAATGAATGTTTATACCGGTAGAATATTGCAAAAATATCTTAGAACTGTTGGCCTTCTACAACTAGTAATATTCTATCGGCAATGTACGTACACACCGATAGAGTATGTACAAAAATTCCTATCGGTAATATTTATTGTGCCGATAGAACCATTCGCCTTCTACAGATGTTTTTATTACTAACGGTGTTCTGTTTTCATACCGATAGAAAATATATATTTGTATAAATACACGGGTATGTCTCTTTCATTCTCACAGTTCATCTGGGGCTCGTAGTCCTAACCCGTAAGCTCCATGGACGGCCGGCGCACCTCTACAGGGGACCGCTACACCTCCGCACCTCCATCGATGCCCTCTAGACGTCGGCATCCCAAGGAAGGTACGTAAAATTTCTGCAATATTGTTAGATTATTCTAATCCGATTATGGCAATAATTCTGCTTTTTTTGTATCCTTCATTTTGATGTGTCTTCTTTTCAATATGATTATGATCTGTTCAGGTCCTTGGATGATGCTCGTGAGGGGCAACGTATTTCACGGTTCTTCATCGTAGTACGCTGCCTACGTTGGCTTGTTGGCGAAAGAAATGGTGAAGATCACCGTCGAGAGCTGGAAGGACGTGAAGGGCGAGATCTTGGTTGGCTCGGTCGAGAAGATGCTTAAGCCCGGCGTGTTTCTCAAATCAGGACCTATAGAAAGCATCTTACATTTTTTTGCATGCACCAGCTTGTGGCCAGATGCTTACCTGCTTGGAGAAGAAGAATTGTTGTTATTTGCACAGCCATTCTACACCATCACTACACAGAACAACATCTCGGAAGGTAGGTTCTTTTTGTTAATGGAGTTGAGTTGAGTTGAGTTGAGTTGATCGAGTTTGAGTCCGAGGAAATCACCAATACGTACAAATGTATGTCGACGGCAGTTCCAGCTCCTCGGGCGCCTTCGAACTAAACTTCTATGGTTAAGTCCAATGTGGTTCAGACATTTGCTGTTTTGGATGAATGGATTTGTGATGTATCAGGTCTAACTTGTAGTCGGTAGTTGCATTGTGGCAACCTGCAAAGGTTCCCTTTTACGTAAAATGCATGTATGGACCACTGGGTCCTCGTCGTGATCTGTTGTTAAGTTCAGACGTGGCTTTTGTAATATACATCGAATGTGTGAATTGTTGTATTTGTATATTGTTGTATATTTGTGTATCATGTATTGCTAATTGGGACATGAACTTGAATGTGCAGGGAGTATTTGTGTATTTAATTGTATTGGTAGGTAGGTGTGTATTTGTACTGCTGTTTCAGACATGCACTTCAATTTGTGAACTGGCATGTGTATGTTTGTACCTGAATTTGTATTGGTGAACTGGCATGTGTATGTTTGTACCTGAATTTGTGAACTGGCATCTGTAATTTCTTTGGCAAGATGAAGTCCCAACTACCTACCAAAAGTATTTTTGTGTCTCCTAGTTAATCCACAAATTAGCATTTCTTGAAATATATTGCTTTATCTTCTAGTTAAGATCCGTTTGATGTAAGATCTGTTTGATGTTACATTGATATGATTCCTTGAATGTGAGAAATGGCATGTGCATGTTTGTCCCAGTTTGGTACCAGTACCTCCTCTAACGGTAAGTACACATATTTACCGATAGGAAAACACATATATTTGTTCAGTCATGCATATTCTAACGGTAAATACACATATTTGCCAATAGGAAACACATATATTTGCTCAGTCATGCATATTCTAACGGTAAATATGTGTATTTACCGATAGAAAAAGACATATATTTGCTCAGTCATGCATAGTCTAACGGTAAATACACATATTTACCGATAGAAAAACTAATGCTCGAGTGTCATGCATCATCTAACGGTTCGTACACATATTTACCGAAAGAAGAAGTCCTGTACTTGCTCGGTAATGCACATTCTCTAACGGTATGTGTGTGTTTTTACCGATGGAATATGTGAGCGGCAAATTACCTAAGTTAGTCTAACGGTTATTTCATGTATTTACCGTTAGAAAAATGTCCATTATAAGGAAAACCCCACTCGACCATTGCTGAGCTGCTCTTTAATTTGTTCTGTTGCACTCTGTGTCCCTCTGTTTGTGACGAAAGTTCCAGCTACACTGCTAGGGTGATCAGCGCAGGCTAGAGGGAAGTTGATTGCGCCCCTCTCTTTAAGGTACGCTTAATCGTCGACACTTATCTCTCTCTCCCTCTAGATCTCCCTTCCTCTCTACTTGCAAGCTAGCTATATTGTGTAGTTCCAAGTTTGTAGCTCTAATCTTGGGAGCTTGGTAGCTGGAAATGCGTCATGTTTTAGGAGCTAACTAGCTTGTATTGTGTGGTTAGCTAGGTTAATTAGTGTTAATTTCGTCAGGCTAGGGTTCAACACATGTATCTGTTGTAAGAGGCTGTACATGTACATATACATAACTTAATCGGGCAGGTTTCATGCATGGCTTACTCGTTAAATTTTGTTAATTGTAGATGGACAGGAAATATTGGATGTATGGAATAAAACGTACTACTCTTGAATATTTGGATGGTGTGAATGAGTTTATTAAATTTGCTGAGCAACAAAAGGAGAGGAAGGGAGAGAAAAATATGCTCTGTCCTTGTACAGATTGTATGAACTTGAAGAGGTTTAGCAACTCTGATCAAATTAAGAGTCATTTGATTCGTCATGGTTTTAACGCGCGATACACCCGTTGGATATGGCATGGCGAAGATCTTGAGGAAACAAGCACCACTACTACCAATCAGCACGACTCGGATGTGGATTGCAATAATATCGATGATCATCCCAATTTTGGTAATGTTCATTCCGATGTGCACGTAGATGATGATGATGACAATCTAGATGAGATGTTACGTGATGTAGAGGAAGATTACAACGAAAATGACTTCTGTGAATTTGAGAAACTGATTGCTGACTCTGAGAAGCCTCTGTTCCCTGGATGTGCAACATTTACAAAACTGTCTTCTGTGCTGAGATTATATAACTTGAAGGCAGGAAACGGTTGGAGTGATAAGAGTTTCACGGCACTATTAGATCTTCTAGCGGACATGCTTCCAGAGGGAAATGAGTTGCCAAGATCTACTTATCAAGCCAAAAAACTGTTGTGTCCGTTGGGAATGGAAATCGAAAGAATACACGCATGCCCAAATGATTGTGTGTTGTACCGTAACGAGTACTCCAGTTTGCATGTTTGTCCAAGATGCGGCGCATCGAGGTATACGCGTAGGGACCGGATTGACAGTGAACGTCACGAGGTAAGGAAAGGGCCCCCGGCAAAAACTGTGTGGTACTTGCCTGTGGCACCTAGATTGAAGCGGCTGTTTGCAAATCCGAAAGTCGCGAAGCACTTGCGTTGGCATGCTGAAGCCCGAAAACAAGACGGAAAACTGAGACACCCAGCTGATTCTATTCAATGGAGAAACATCAACAGAACATTTGCTGAGTTCGGCGGCGAACTTAGGAATGTAAGGTTCGGGCTGAGTACAGATGGTATGAACCCACATGGTAATATGAGCAGCCGGCACAGCACTTGGCCGGTTCTTTTATGCATCTACAATCTTCCTCCTTGGTTATGCATGAAGCGCAAGTACATCATGATGGCGTTACTAATCTCAGGACCCAGACAACCCGGAAATGATATTGACGTGTTTCTAGCGCCTTTAATCGAGGACTTACAGAAATTGTGGAGCGAGGGTGTGCAGGTGTGGGATGCATACAAGAAAGAGAATTTCATCTTGCGGGCCCTGATATTTTGCACCATAAATGATTTTCCTGCCTACGGCAATTTGTCGGGGTATAGTACGAAAGGAGCCAAGGCTTGCCCTATTTGCCTAGATGAAACTGAGAGCATGTGGCTGCGAAACTGCCGGAAAACAGTGTACATGGGTCACCGCAGGTTTCTTCCGGTGCATCACACGTACCGTAAGAAGAGGAAATCATTTAACGGGAAGCCTGAGAAGGGATCAGCTCCAGTGTTTCTGACCGGTAAGGAGATTTACTCGTGCGTGAATGACATCAAAGTTGAGTTCGGTAAGCATTCTAAACCTCGAGAAAAAAATGTTTGGAAGAAGAGATCGATTCTCTGGGATCTACCGTACTGGGAGCACTTACAAGTTCGACATTGCATTGACGTTATGCATGTAGAGAAAAATGTCTGTGACAGTTTGATTGGTTTGTTGTTGAACATTCCGGGAAAGACAAAGGATGGTGTGAAAGCTCGTCGTGACATGGTGGAAATGGGGATAAGGACTGAGCTTGCACCTTTAGAGAATGGAAAGCGTACATACCTCCCCCCGGCCTGCTATACGTTGTCCAAGAGCGAAAAAACAGAACTCTGTCGGTGCCTGCACGGTGTTAAAGTTCCATGTGGGTACTCCGCGAACTTGAAAAAACTTGTGTCTATGAAGGACCTAAGACTGGTTGGCATGAAGTCCCACGACTGTCATGTCTTGATGTCACAGATGCTTCCCATTGCTATCAGAGGCATTCTCCCAGTTAAAGTCAGAGAGACAATCACAAACCTATGTTATTTCTTCAACGCAATATCTTGCAAGGTAAGTACGTGCACTCGTACTATAAGTTCACTACCTCCATTTGTGGAGCTTAATTAGAAGATTTTTCTGATATGAATATTTGGCGCAACTGTGTCCTCGTAGGTAATTGATCCCGATGGACTGGACGCTTTGCAACGCGACGTGGTTACAACTCTTTGTCAGCTCGAGATGTATTTCCCTCCATCCTTTTTTGATGTTATGGTCCATCTGATTGTTCACCTTATCAGAGAAATTAAGTTTTGTGGACCTGTGTGCCTGCGCTACATGTATCCATTTGAGAGATTTATGGGTGTATTGAAGGGATACGTAAGGACTCGTCGTCGACCCGAGGGGAGTATCATGGAAGGTTATGCCGCCGAGGAGGTGATTGAATTTTGCACAGATTATATGGCCGGGGTTGACCCAATTGGTGTTCCTAGGTCCCGACACGAGGGTAGGCTTGAGGGAATTGGAACGATTGGATTCAAAGCTATCGTCCCCGCTCGTGATGTGTACGCAAAATCACATTTTTGGGTCTTACAACACATGACGGAGGTCGAGCCATACATACACGAGCACAAGGTAATGTTACGGTCACAGAATCCTTCGAAGTCAGACGTTTGGGTAAGCAGAGAACATAACAGGAAATTTGCTGAGTGGATCCAAGAAAGAGTCACGCGAGCTGCCGAGGGCTCCGTAAGTGAAACTGTGACATGGTTGGCTAGAGGCCCAAGATTCACTGTAGGGACTTGGCAGGGGTACGACATCAATGGGTATTCATTTTACACAAGAGCTCAAGACGCCAAGAATAGCACGCAATGTAGCGGAGTGACACTGTTTGCTATTTCCGAGGATGCCAGGTCAGTAAGGGCGCTGAACTCATATTACGGTGTTATTGACGAAATATGGGAGCTCGATTACGGATTACTTAAGATTCCCCTGTTTCGATGCCAATGGGTCGAAATCCCTCGAGGTGTTCAAGTTGACAGTTACGGGTTTACTCTCGTCGATCTTGGTAGAGTCGGACACCAAGACGATCCATTCATACTTGCAAAGCAAGCCACACAGGTATTCTACATCGTTGACCCGGCCAATCCAAACTTGCATGTTGTCCTCCACAGCAAGAGACGTATTGTTGGGGTCAAAGATGTTGTCGACGAAGAGGAGTATAACCAATTCGATGAAATACCTCCATTTTTAGAGGACATTCAATCTATCCGTACTGAAGATATCGACGAAACAACGTATCTGCGAGATGACCACGAAGAAGGATTATGGGTTGAGAACCATTGATGATTAATTTCTATTTCAGGGATAAATGCCAAGCAAACAGCCCACAAGTTCTGCAGCAAGGTGAGGAACTTATCATTAATACATCAGGCAGTACATTTTTCTTTAGAATTTAATGATAAGCTAGTTCACAGCATTAATACATCTCAATTTTACTCCACAGCATGAGTTCTAACATGTACAGTACCTTTATCCTGTAAATATTTAATTCTTCCCTTCAAATAGCACTTGCAAAAATCTCATCGCAGCCTCTTCAAATTAAGTTCAGCAAAAATCCCTGACGGTATTTTGTTATTTATACCGATAGAGAAGGACATATTCTCTCAGGCACTTCAAAACGTTTTCTATCGGTATTGTTCTATTTTACCGTTAGAATAAATTCATTTGTCTCACGGTATTTGTTGTCTGACGGTTTTTTCCTGTTTTTACCGATAGAAGAATACTCTGCCGCTTCGAATTCTCAACCGTGTCGCCATGCGTCGCCTTGGAAACTCTATAAGTACCTCGCCATGCGTCGCGGTATTTTGTTGTTTTTCTAATTCTCGAACGGTTGGACTCCTCATCTTCTCTTTCACAATGGCAACCTCCATGGGATCGTCATCCACGGCCTCCCCGGTAAGAACTCTAAATCTCCTCGGTTTACCCCTGTATTGTTAATCCATGTTCAGTTCATTCTTGACCTGTTGATTTGCACAGGGAATGGTAGCCGTGGAAGACACTGCCAAAGTGAAGGCTGACCTGAGGGCCCTCCAGGAGGAGCACAAGCTCCTTACAGACAAGCACACTCAGCTACGGCTTGACCTTGACGATCTCTTCCAGTGCATTAAGCGCATGAAGACGGATGGTGACAATGCTAGGGCGAGGACGAGGCGTCTTCGCGAGGAGAAGAAAGCTGCGGATATGACCATCGCTGGCTGCGGTTTGACTATGAAGGATACCATAGCGAAGCTGAGGGAGGTCGCAGGCCTTCTTGACGCGGTAGTAGTTGATCCTAGGGACAACTTGTCGCTAGAGGAGTCCTGCGTCCTGGCTGCAAGTCTAACTGACTCTATTCTACATGCAGCCAGGGCTAAGACCACCCCTTGACCTAGCATTTTGGGTTTTATTTTTTTTTGTAAGTGATAAAACAACAATGAATGAACAATTTCTTTTTATGTCAATTTTCCAATTTTCCGGCTATCTTCCCTCTTTCTTTAACATTCTGCAGCTTTCAACCACGGTCTGTTTGATGTTAAATTGTGTACCTTTTCATTACTCTGACGGTATTTTGTTGTTTTTACCGATAGAAAAAGGGCACACAAATCTCAAGCACTTAATCAAAAAAATTTTCTGGGGAAAATTGGGCTCACGGGATTTTTTTGTTTATACCGATAGAAAAGGGCACCTTTTCATTACTCTCATGGTATTTTGTTGTTTTTACCGATAGAAAAATGGCACCCAATCTCAAGCACTTTAAAAAAATTTTCTGTGGAAAATTGGTCTCACGGGATTTTATTGTTTATACCGATAGAAAAATGCAATCACTAATTCGAATATTTTTCCGGGAAATTTACTTTTTCTATCGGTATTATTTTTGTTGTTTCGATAGAAAATTACATAAGTCTATCGGTATCATTTTTTTATACCGATAGAAAAGTTCCTCCGCTACTTTATTACTCGTACACGGCCCTTTAGTTTCCCTCCACTCGAACAGTTCCACCTTAGAGCACTGCGTCTCTTCGAGAGCGAAGAAAACCCCAACCTCCGCCGTGAGCACTCACTTCCTCTCTCCCACACGACGATCGCCGGCTGGACACTGGTTCGTCACTGCCACCGGTTCTTATTTTCGTCCTTCGCCCGCCGCTGCTGCGTTCTACACCGCCTCTGCATCACCAGAACTGATCGCCGCCGTAAATACCCTAATTCGTCGTTCTATTTCCAGCATCTTCTTTATTTGATCCTAGTGTTTTGCACGTACTAATTCTTGGAGTTTTGCAATTACACTAGGGTTCCCTATTGTGTTGGCTTATGTACATTCCGCAGGCAATGTTGATTTTAATTAGGGTTTACATAATATGTTCCAGTGCTGTAATGAACCTGTTTTGAGATTTTAACTTCTCTATACTAATGTATGTGTGATCAATTGTATCCAACTGCCATGTAATGCAGATTATATGTTGGAGGTGTTCTTACACATATTCTATCGGCAGCTCATGTGTTTACCGATAGAAAATTTTCTGCACAAGTAGTAAAACTTAATTTGGATCTGGAAGGACATGAGCCATGCAATGTACTAGTTTGGTTGGGAATTTTTACTCACTTCGTATGAATATATGGCAATGTGGATGGGTCTTCGATGTATATGTTTCAAATGCCTATATACATGACTTTTCCCAACCTAATAGCTGTGAAGTCCTGATGACTCACATACAGGCTAGGCTAAAGATTATGCACAGTAGCACTTAGATGCTTGTGTGCATATTTACGTGTGAAATAATAATGCTGGCCCATGAATATTAGTGTAGCAAATCATCGAGAATGTTATGTGATGACAGTGAATGGTGGCTTGTCAACAAAATTCCATATGTAGAGAACATTGTTATGTTCTATCGGTATCTCACGTGTTTGCCGACAGAAAAATTGTCTTGTGTGGAGGTAATTGTTATGGTCTATCGGCAGCTCATGTGTTTACCGATAGAAAATATTTCTGAAGAGTTCAGTAAGTAATTTATGCATGTCTTTCTTTTTGTATTATTTTCCCTTTTGCCGCCCTAGTTAGTCTCCAGTCCTGGGCTGAGTTATGGAAGTCCAAGGCGAATTAATTGCCATATATATGGTTTGTTGAAGGTTTTGTAGGGGAAGACATGTCGTCGTCTTCATCGGATGGTACTAGTGGTTCGACTAGGGCCAACCCCATCGTAACTACTGAAGATGGGGCTGTTACATCCCAGCGCAAGAGGGTGGGGCGAGGCGCGATGACGTTGGGGCGTTTGGCCAAACGCACTGATCTTTCTTGTGAGTTCAACCAATTTGGGAGGCCGATTGGAAAGAATGCTGGGAGGTACGCGGCCTACGTTGGGCTGTTGGCGAAAGAAAGGGTGAAGATCACCGTCCAGAGCTGGAAGGACGTGACGGCGGACGAGAGGGATAGGTTGTGGGCGGAAGTGAAGGTTAAATGAACTGAAATCGCTGAACTCTTTCGTAATCACGTTCTCTTGGCTTATAAAGTTTAACTAACTCGTGATTAATTGTATGCATTTTTCGGAAACAGGCTAAGTGGAACATCCCCGACGATACACCTAGGACTGCCTGCTTGAAGGACATGAACGGAACATGGAAAACCTTTAAGAGCTGGCTTGTCAGTAACTTCCTAGCTGCGGGGAAATCTCCTTGCGAGAAATACCCCTTCATATCGGAGGAGGTATGGGAGGAATTCACCAAGCAGAAGGGGACTGAGGAGTTCAAGGCCCTTAGCGAGAAGAATAGGGCGATCCAGAAGAGGAACGACCACCCGCATCGGCTCGGATCCCGGGGCTATGCGGGGAAGGAGGAACAGTGGAAGAAGGAAGACGAACAAAATCCTGTCATCGACACCCCTGAGTTGCCACTCTCCGAGATCAGGGATGAGAGGTGCAAGCGATGGTGGAGGGGGAGGGGGTCCGTGTCGTCCACGGGGTCTGTGCAGTTCGCAACCCCTGGGGACGCCGACGTTGTGAGGCGAATGGTAAGTTGGCTAACCTCGTAAACTGTGTGCACACAAGTGTATATAAGGCAATTTGTCTCACAAGGTACCTTCAAATGTAACAGATCTCTTTTGAGAAGGAGGCAGCGGAGGGATTGTTTACCCCGCAGAGGGAGAACGACATCCTCACCCGAGCTCTAGGAAATAAGGAGCATCCCGGGCGGACACGGGCCGTGGGAGCCATTGTGTCGTGGAAGGCCGGTTTCGTAGATCCGGCTCCACCGAGGAAGAAGGCCCGCACCTGGAAGGAAAAGGAAGCTGACCTCTCCGATAAGATACGGGCTGAGGTACGGGAGGAGATACGGGCGGAGATGCGGGCTGAGATACGGGCTGAGGTACAGTCTGAGGTGCAGACCGAGGTCGCACAAATGAGGGAAGAGTTTGCACGGTTGAGAGAAACATTGCTGGCCAAGAGTGCAGATGCGGATCCCCAGGACGATGGTACCCCGCGGGGTCGGATAAGCAGTTGCGCTTCGAAGGTACTCGCGGATCCAGTGGATCTACTTGAGGTACTGCAAGCCTTCATCTGTGCACTTAAGTTGATGCCACTCCCATTCTGTTAGAGTTGTTTCGCTAACCTATTTTAATTGTTACAAATTTGCAGGGGCCGGAGGGCTGCATCCTACAGAATCACGTAGGCGCCGGGCAGGAAGTGGTTGGACACGGCTTCGTATATCCGTCTGGGCCGGATGTCCGGGTCCACTGTGTACCTCTGCGGTTGGGTTTCGCAAAGGTACAGGTGGACATGGCCATGCCGGGCTATAACGATTCTCCGTTGCCAGTCCCAACAGAGGAACTGCAGACACTTGCTGAGGCAGTGGGCTCCTACGTACAGTGGCCCAAGAAGTGTCTTGTAATACAACCGGTAAATCCTACACATTTTAGATTACATCCTACTCAGTACACTCAACTTGCATAATCTAACATACGTGCTCATTAATTGAAGTGGCCTGCCGCGGGGCTACCAGGGGACTGCGCCCCCAGCTCGGGGCATGAGGGCCGATCTCGTGCGAACCTGGACACATCAAAGACGGCCTCGACCCCACCCAGCGCATCCACGCCTCCACCTCGGAAGAAAGCCGCCATCACCTCGCCCTTGCCTTCGAAGGTACGCGCTCAGTCCCCGGCAAAAGGCAAGGGCGGCAAAGGCAAGGGCAAAGGGCGACAGGGACTGCCGCGGACGTTCACGAACGCGCTCCCACTCCTGTCGGAGGCATCTTTGCGGAAATTGGATCGATCAACCAGAGACCTCCACGACTGGTACCTACATCGAGCTCGGCGCAGCCTGAACTTCTTAGTTCCCTACAGGCCTGGGCAGTTCCACCGTGAGCCCGGGACTATATCCGTGGCACACGAGGATCTGTTCGACCTCTACAACTGGCGGGAGCTCGATATGTCCATCATACGGACTGGAGTCCTGTGAGTTTGCTGATGCTATGTATTGCTGTTTTCTAACTCTGTTTGCTAACTCTGCATTAATGTTGCAGTTCATTTGAATACTGAGTAACTTTCTGTGAAATTAATATTAATCTCGTCCTTCGCATGCAGGTGCATGTACAGGCTAGCATCGGAGGCTGCATGTGACAAGGTGGGTTTCCTCGACCCAGAGAAAATAAGCCTCACGATGCTAGAGCAGGACGCCGCGCATGCTGAGCAGTACATATCCAGCGCGCTGATGGCGCAGCAGGACAGGGACTTCATTCTGGTGCCGTACCACCAAAGGTTAGTGCATTTCGTACTAATTTAACTCAATCTTGTATGTTACACCTGAGATGTACTTTGAGCTAGCGGTCCTCTTTTACGTACAATGCAGGGGCCACTGGATCCTCATCGTGATCTGTCCGCCGAGGAACGAGGTGTACTACCTCGATTCGATGCGTGACAGATTATCGATGGAATATGTGCTCAAGGGGAATATGGAGGCGTAAGTAACTTATATGTTTGATTTATATTTTGACCTCACTAGCTAATGATAATACATTAACTGGCAATACTAACTGAAATGCAGGGCTTTTGATAAATATGTGTCCGCTGGAGGGAGGCATGCCGCACCGCAGGGCTCCGTACTAGCTTGGAAAGAATATGAGGTACTAACGAGACTTTTTGTTTATGCTTAATTAGTTTATGGAAACAATATATAGCTAACATGTATTCGCATATGCAATTATCTCAGTGCCATCAGCAGCCGCAATCGTGGGAATGCGGGTTTTATGTGCTGCGCTACATGTACGACCTAGTGCAGACAAACTTTTCCCGATTCCCCCAGGTAAGCATCGATAGCTAACTCAAATTTCAAAAATGGGTGTCACGTTCTAAATTAGGATCGAAGTTAGTTACTCAGTATGCACACATGCTTGCAGATCGCCATGTCGAAAGACCAATATGAAAATGCAAAGATTATATATCTTCGACAAATCTGGGCACAATATGTCATGGAGGAAGTAGCGCCCAACCATCCAGCATGACAATTTTCTCCTTTTTGTGTACTCTGCATAGACTGTTCATATACATGTGAATAAATATATATATGTGAATAAATGTCCACATTGGATTGCAATCTGTATTTGTCCATACATATGTGAATAAATGTGAATAACTGCCTAATGTGTCAATTTGTTCTGTGAATTTACCTTGCATCTGTACTGTATTGTGTATCCAATCTATACTGTATTGCATCTGTACTGTATATGTGAATGTACTGTATTGTGAATGCAAATAAAGTACTGTATATGTGAATGCTCTATCGGTAAATTCATCAACAACCGATAGACTACTGTCCTTTTTTCTATCGGTACAATCAAAATTAACCGTTAGAAGAGTTTGACCTTTCCTGCCGGTGAACTCATACATATCCGATAGAGTACTAAGCTTTTTTCTGTCGGTAATCTTATAGTTAACCGTTAGAATAGTGGTACTTTCCAATCGCTATTGACGTGTTTTCTATCGGTAAACTTGTAATATGCCGATAGAATAGTATGAGTTTTCCTATCGGTAAACTTATAATTAGCCGTTAGAATAGTGGTACTTTTCCAGCCGCTGACGACGAGTTTTCTATCGGTACACTCCTAATATGCCGATAGAGTACTAAGCTTTTTTCTGTCGGTAATATTGTAGTTAACCGTTAGAATAGTGGTACTTTTCAATCCGCTAGCGACGAGTTTTCTATCGGTACACTCCTAATATGCCGATAGAGTACTAAGCTTTTTTCTGTCGGTAATCTTGTAGTTAACCGTTAGAATAGTGGTACTTTTCCAACTGCTGGATGTAAGAATACGACGGGTTTTCTATCGGTAGATTCATAATATGCCGATAGAATAGTGAACTTCTTCTGTCGGTTATTTACCGATAGAAAATGTCCAGTCTTGTTCTATCGTGTCTATCTCTATCGGTACAAAAACCGATAGTAGAAGGGTTTTTTTTACCGATAGAAGACTGCATTTCTGTACTAGTGCATGGAAAACCTTTAAGAGCTGGCTCGTCAGTAACTTCCTCGCTGCGGGGAAATCTCCTTGTGAGAAGTACCCATTCATATCGGAGGAGGTATGGGAGGAATTCACCAAGCAGAAGGGGACTGAGGAGTTCAAGGCCCTTAGCGAGAAGAATAGGGTGATCCAGAAGAGGAATGACCACCCGCATCAGCTCGGATCCCGGGGCTATGCGGGGAAGGAGGAGCAGTGGAAGAAGGAAGACAAACAAAATCCTGTCAACGACACCCCTGAGTTGCCGCTCTCCGAGATCCGGGATGAGAGGTGCAAGCGATGGTGGAGGGGGAGGGGGTCCGTGTCGTCCACGGGGTCTGTGCAGTTCGCAACCCCTGGGGACGCCGACGTTGTGAGGCGATTGGTAAGTTGGCTAACCTCGTAAACTGTGTGCGCACAACTGTATATAAGGCAATTTGTCTCACAAGGTACCTTCAAATGTAACAGATCTCTTTTGAGAAGGAGGCAGCGAGGGATTGTTTACCCCGCAGAGGGAGAACGACATCCTCACCCGGGCTCTAGGAAATAAGGAGCATCCCGGGCAGACACGGGCCGTGGGAGCCATTGTGTCGTGGAAAGCCGGTTTCGTAGATCCGGCTCCACCGAGGAAGAAGGCCTGCACCTGGAAGGAAAAGGAAACTGACCTCTCCGATAAGATACGGACTGAGGTACGGGAGGAGATACGGGCGGAGATGCGGGCTGAGATACGGGCTGAGGTACAGTCTGAGGTGCAGACCGAGGTCACACAAATGAGGGAAGAGTTTGCACGGTTGAGAGAAGCATTGCTGGCCAAGAGTGCAGATGCGGATCCCCAGGACGACGGTACCCCGCGGGGTCGGATAAGCAGTTGCGCTTCGAAGGTACTCGCGGATTCAATGGATCTACTTGAGGTACTGCAAGCCTTCATCTGTGCACTTAAGTTGATGCAAGCCTTCATCTGTGCACTTAATTGTTACAAATTTGCAGGGGCCGGAGGGCTGCATCCTACAGAATCACGTAGGCGCCGGGCAGGAAGTGGTTGGACACGGCTTCGTATATCCGTCTGGGCCGGATGTCCGGGTCCACTGTGTACCTCTGCGGTTGGGTTTCGCAAAGGTACAGGTGGACATGGCCATGTCGGGCTACAACGATTCTCCGTTGCCAGTCCCAACAGAGGAACTGCAGACACTTGCTGAGGCAGTGGACTCCTACGTACAGTGGCCCAAGAAGTGTCTTGTAATACAACCGGTAAATTCTACACATTTTAGATTACATCCTACTCAGTACACTCAACTTGCATAATCTAACATACGTGCTCATTAATTGAAGTGGCCTGCCGCTGGGCTACCAGGGGACTACGCTCCCAGCTCGGGGCATGACGCCCGATCTCGTGCGACCCTGGACACATCAAAGACGGCCTCCACCCCACCCAGCGCATCCACGCCTTCACCTCGGAAGAAAGCTGCCATCACCTCGCCCTTGCCTTCGAAGGTACGCGCTCAGTCCCCGGCAAAAGGCAAGGGCAAAGGCAAGGGAAAAGGGCGACAGGGACAGCTGGAGAGGTTCACGAACGGGTCCCCACTCATGTCGGAGGCAGCTTTGCGCAAATTGGATCGATCAACCAGAGACCTCCACGCGTGGTACCTACACCGAGCTCCGCGCAATCTGAACTTCTTAGTTCCCTACAGGCCTGGGCAGTTCCACCGTGAGCCCGGGAGTATATCCGTGGCACACGGGGATCTGTTCGACCTCTACAACCGGCGGGAGCTCGATATGTCCATCATACGGACTGGAGTCCTGTGAGTTTGCTGATGCTATGTATTGCTGTTTTCTAACTCTGTTTGCTAACTTTGCATTGTTGTAGTTCATTTGAAATGTAGTAACTTTCTGTGCAATACTAATGTCGTCCTTTGCATGCAGGTGCATGTACAGGCTAGCATCGGAGGCTGCGTGTGACAAGGTGGGTTTCCTCGACCCAGAGAAAATAAGCCTCACGATGCTAGAGCACGACGCCGCGCACGCTGAGCAGTACATATCCAAGGCGCTGATGGCGCAGCAAGACAGGGAGTTAATTCTGGTGCCGTACCACCAAAGGTTAGTGCATTTCTTACTAATTTAACTCGATCTTATATGTTACACCTGAGATATACTTTGAGCACGCGGTCCTCTTTTACGTACAATGCAGGGGCCACTGGATCCTCATCGTGATCTGTCCGCCGAGGAATGAGGTGTACTACCTCGATTCGATGCGTGACAAATTATCGATGGAATATGTGGTCAAGGGAAATATGGAGGCGTAAGTAACTTATATGTTTGATTTATATTTTCACCTCACTAGCTCACGATAATACATTAACGGGAAATACTAACTGAAATGCAGGGCTTTTGATAAATATGCGTCCACTGGAGGGAGGCATGCCGCACCGCAGGGCTCCCTACTAGCTTGGAAAGAATATGAGGTACTCACGAGACTTTTTGTTTATGCTTAATTAGTTTATGGAAACAATAGCTAACATGTCTTCGCATATGCAATTATCTTAGTGCCATCAGCAGCCGCAATCGTGGGAATGCGGGTTTTATGTGTTGCGCTACATGTACGACCTAGTGCAGACAAACTTTGCCCAATTCCCCCAGGTAAGCATCGATAGCTAACTCAAATTTGAAAATTGGGTGTCACGTTCTAAATTAGGAAGTTAGTTACTAAGTATTCACACATGCTTGCAGATCGCCATGTCGAAAGACTCATACGAAAATGCAAAGATTAGAGATCTTCGACAAATCTGGGCTCAATATGTCATGGAGGAAGTTGCGCCCAACCATCCGCCATGATAATTTTCTCTTTTTCGTGTACTCTATGCATAGACTGTTTATATACATGTGAATAAATATATATGTCAATAAATGTCCACATTGGATTGCAATTTGTATTTGTCGATATATATGTGAATAAATGTGAATAACTGTCTAATGTGTCAATCTGTACTGTATTGTGTATCCAATCTATAATGTATTGCATCTGTACTGTATATGTGAATGTACTGTATTGTGAATGCAAATAATGTACTGTATATGTGAATGTTCTATCGGCAAATTCATTCACAGCCGACAGACCACTACAAATTTTCTATCGGTAAACTCATCCACAACCGAGAGACTACTATCCATTTTTCTATCGGTTAACTTGAAATTAACCGTCAGAATAGAGTTACTTTTCCTGCCGGTGAACTCATCCACAACCGAGAGACTACTGTGGTTTTTTCTATCGGTAAACTCATCCACAACCGAGAGACTACTACCCATTTTTCTATCGGTAAACTTGAAATTAACCGTCAGAATAGAGTGACTTTTCCTGCCGGTGAACTCATCCACAACCGAGAGACTACTGTGGTTTTGTCTATCGGTAAACTCATCCACAACCGAGAGACTACTACCCACTTTTCTATCAGTAAACTTGAAATTAACCGTCAGAATAGAGTTACTTTTCCTGCCGGTGAACTCATCCACAACCGAGAGACTACTGTGATTGTTATGGTCTATCGGCAGCTCATGTATTTACCGATAGAAAATATTTCTGAAGAGTTCAGGAAGTAATTTATGCATGTCTTTCTTTTTGTATTATTTTCCTTTTTGCCGCCCTAGTTAGTCTCTAGTCCTGGGCTGAGTTATAGAACTCCAAGGCGAATTAATTGCCATATATATGGTTTGTTGAACAAAAAATCCAGGAGCTTTAGGACCAGGAATAAGTAGAGAGAGGATAAAATTTGGTTCCTTCATACACATCCATGGTGGAAGGTTGTAGGGAATCAAGACAACAGGCCATATGCTATGTAATGAACTTAGGCTTCGGAAAGGATTAAAACCATCTGTTGCCAAACATAGCCTAAAATTGCGACAGTCAAAACTGAAGTCTGGGTACCTGTGGTCGAAATCCTTCCAAGTGGGAGAATCAGCTAGATGGCGTATCAACCCATCTCTAGTGCGCCCTTTGCTATGCCATCTCATATCAGCTGCTATCTTTGATGACATATACAGTCTCTAGAGCCTTTTTTTAAGTGGAAAATATCGAAGAACCTTTCTAGGAATTTTGTGTATTCGCTTCCCATCAGGGCTCTTCTTCTTTTCTATCTTCCATCTGAAAGTTCCACATTTTGGGCATGAGTCTATATTTGCATGCTCTTTCCAAAATAGTATACAGTCATGTTTACATGCATCAATATTCTCTTAACCCAACCCGAGACTTCTCACCATCTTCTTTGAATCATGGAAGTTTTTTGGCATTGTGGCATTCTTTGGAAATGCTTCCTTCAGTAAGTCTAATAACAAATCAAAGCTACTGTTACTCTGTCCACCTAGTAATTTTATGTGAAGGAGCCTCACAATAAATTGTAGCTTTGTGAGTTTGCACCTAGGGTAGAGCTCTTGACTAGCATCACTTGCTAACCTATAGAATGTCTCAACATCTACATTTTGATCCTTCGAATCGGAACCATCACCACCTATATCACCAACTTCTTGGTATCCACATCCTATGTCATGGATCATTTCAGTGATCTCATCTAGTTGTGGCTCAGTATCCATATTAGGAACATTTTTTATATTAGATTTCTTGTGTGTCTTGTGCGATGATGTTTGTTCACCATGAAATATCCACTTGGTGTATCCTTCTAAAAACCCATCACAAATCTAAGTGTTCATAAACAACTTCAGCTTCTCTCCAAACACAGTGATATTTACTCGATTTGCCTTATTATTCTGTACATTCTCCTCATGCTTTTGCACATATTAGTTATTTACTTCGGTATACACCTAGATTATTCCAGATTAATCGCCAAATCGATCGGATTACTCGTTTTTCCAATTTTTAGCGTAGGTCGGCGAGGATTGGATGGATTTTTGGCTAGTGGACGCACGTCCTCGACTTAATCTGGCCATCGAACGATTTCTGATGGAAGTGCGTGTTTTCGTGAACGCGTAGGATTTGACCACACCGAAATCGGAGTCTCTGGGGGCCCGGAATCCCAAACCCTAGCCGCGATGTCTCATTTCTAAATTTTCAGAACTTCAAGGCCATAATTGCAAAAATGCCAAATTGGGGGGTTTTTAACCCTAGCCGCTGGCCACCAGAAGGGTTGAACCTGATTTTTGCTTTCTTATCTTCTTCTTCTACCCTCCTCCTTGCGATCTACACCTCCGTCCACCACGCCGACCTCCTTCACTGCCTTTCTTTTTCCTCTTTTTTCTTCCTCCCCTTCTTCTTCCTTTTTCATGTCTTCACTTCCCCCATTTCTCCACCACACCACATTCGTCCCCTTCTTCTTCCTTTTCTCATTTCTCCACGGTGCTCCACCGATCCGGCGCCTCCACTGATCCGGCGCCGCGCCACCCTCTCTCCAGCTGCCACAGCGCCACACCGCGAAGCCTCCACCGCCGATCCCAACGGATCTGCTCCGGATCCAGCCATCCTCGGCCCAGATCTGGCCGATCTTCTCCTCGCGTGCGCCACCGATCTCCACGGCACCGCAGGAGCCGCCACCACCTAGATCCAGTGGGATCCGCTGCCGCCCTCAATGCCACAGCTGCCGACACACCCTCTCTCTTCTCCACGCCGCAGATCCCGCGTGTGCACCACCGGATCTGGCTGATCTCGAGCCGTGGCCTCCCTCCTCACCATCTTCCTCGGCGAGCACCGTCTTCCCCGCGCCATCACTTCCCGCAGCGTCGCCGGCGCACCACCACAAATCCATCGGCGGATCTGCCATCTCCGACCTTCGCCGTGCACCAACTCCACGGTCGCCTTCTTCCTCTGTTGTGGAGTCGACATCTTCTTGGCCGTGAAGCTCCACTTCGACGTCTTCCTCGACACGGCTGCAGCTCCCTCGACCACGGCCATCTCCTTCGACCAGCAACTCCAGCGGCTGTAATTACTGGTTCAATCCCTCTCACCTTCTTTGTTCTTGAATCCTGATGAACTGATGAAGAGGAACAATGAATGTATGAGATGATGAATGCGTGTAAAGAACCAAATTTGAACCATAGAAGCCCAACTTGAATTTTGATTGATTCCCCATCCAACTGCACTTCTATTTCTTCAGGTTGATCAGAACTTTCTGCATTGCTATGTATTATATTGGCTGAATGCTTGCTGGAGGTTGAACTGAATTAATAGTGATAGACTGAAATTGTTCTTGATTAGTTTCCATCTTATGCTTGATTTGCAATGTTCTGAATTTCTTAGTTCAAAGTCCCTGGCGATGACTTGTATTGATCGATAACCTGACTGCACTGATTTCTGAGTGATTTTGGTTTAATTCTTTGCCACCAACTGATTGTGATTGTCGAAATCTATCTTTGCTGAGTCAAGCTTATTGATGTGCAAATCCTTATGTGTGTCATTCCAGTGGAGGTTAGTTGCAAATTGCTACTGTTTAGCTACTGCTTTTGCCTTCTGTGTCTTTGGTATCTTAGTATTTTGAGGCTGACATCAATATCTGAGACTTGGGTTTTTGTGCGTACTGATTGCGGGGTTGTTTCTCTGGATTCTTTTCTGTATGGTCAAGAGAAGTTGCGGATAGTTGGTGTTTGTTTTGTTCTTGTTGTTCATTGATACTCGTTGTAGAGTGTAATCGTTAATAGTAGTCTGCTCTTTCACTCATGCGAGATTACTACTCGACTACTACTCTTCTACGTGTATTCATGAATCATAGGTTCATAACGAACACTAGTTGCTTGTTGAGGCAACCTGCTCTCTCTCTTCGCATTTGGTCTCTTTCGTCTGATTTATTTTCAGTTGTGACTGATTTAGTCTAGTTCTTCACGATTTGCTTCTCTAGTCCCTGTGGAAAGAACGACTGAATACTCGTCTACTGCATCGTCCTCGTTCTATTGCAAGACGGTCTAGGTCGGTATCACAGTTCACACATTTTCTACAAGGGCAGAGAATTTCATTTGCTTTTGCAGAATTTGCAAAAGCAAACTCTATGAAGCCTTTTACGCCTTGGTTATATTCAGTTGAGTACCTACATTTAATAATCATTAGTTTCAATCAAAAGATTCATATAAAGTAGCTTTGTATTTGATTTAGTGACTGAGTGTTTGTTTTCTACCTAGCCGCACTTATCCAATGCTTGTCCATAATAAATGTCAAAGACCTTAAAATCCTCGTAGCCTTTCCTTATTATATGGTTTACTACAAAAATCAGCTAGTATCATTACTACTTTAATACGGATTTGAGTCTGAAATGAGTTTATAAACAAGAACACAAATAGACGGGGGAGGAAGGGTTAACAAATGCTTCCTATTTAGAAAGAAGTAATAGCTTACTGCAAAAATTTCTCTCTCCAAAGTGATTTGAAATTACTAGGTTAATTTTAATAATAATCTCAGCTAACTACAAAAATTAACTAGCAAAATACAATTTGATAGGGTAAGTATTGGCCCATCACACCATGTCATTGTTCATGTAAGCAAGCAATAACATCATTCTGTATGGTCATTCATTCATTGTTGAAATACTTCTTTTGATTCATAATATAAGTTTACTTCTTATTCACATGCGAATTAAGAGTATTGAATGAGAGAAAATAATCATAATAAACTAATGATGCCTCTATTATATAAAGTTTGGATGTGTTTGAAAAAAATGTTAATGGAGGCATGAGAGGATACCATAGAGGATAAAGGAGTCAAACATGTACTAAATAATATATTGGAATTATAGTAAGGTTTATATTTTGAAATATAGAAAAATAAAAATAGTCTTAAATTGTGAAAAGGAAAGTGTATGACACAAAGTCATAATTACAACCTGCAAACAAATATAAGTACTTAAATGGAAAAAATATAGATCTACCAGGAAAATTGACAAATATGGGATTAGGGGTGAAAATTACTTTTCCAAAAACCATAAAAATTCAAATTAAGGCACACAATTGGTGAGATTTTCTTCCTTCTTGTCCAATTTTTCTCACCAAAGTGAAAATAGAAATCCATTTGACATTTAACTTATCCAATTAAGAGTCTAAAGACTTATATGATTGACATGATATGCCAAAAAAAATATATTATTGGTCCCTCTAAATCATTGATTTCCAAGTTAAATGATAGTTCCAAAAAAAATTAAATGCTAGTTTTAAAGAATTGATGTTCAAGACTTAGTTTGGTCAAATTTTGGCTTCGACTTCTATCATAGAGAAATTGAATTCATATATGATATAACTCTAGTTTGACATATACTAAAAACCAGAGTTCTGATAGTGTTTGACAAAAGACTATTATTTTGTTGTTTTAAATAAAATTTACATATTATAATAGAATGTAATTGTAGTTGTAATCAATGACAGCCATATAAATAATTCTAACTTTATGAGTATTTGTAAACTTGAAGTTAGGGCTGTTAAAACACCTCAAATTCTTTAGTGTAAAAGTGGTTTCAGCTTCATGCAGAAACACCAACACCACAATGGATATAACCTGCGGATTCTGTAGGAGCATATATATGCACAAACACAATCACATAATTAGGAGTGTTTCCATACATTTCACATCTATGCACCAAAATTATACAAAATTTACTAATGTCTATCTAAAGAGATAGATACAAAATTGTTAAATAGTTATGACTATATAACAGAGGACTATTATTTTTTTTGTTGTGGATACATTGTGTAACACCTATCAATTAAAGGGCATGCACGCCTTTTAGAATACAATGATTGGCTCTGTCTAGCCTTCCTGATATATAGAACTTTTTAAGGGTGATCAGTAATGGAAACTACTCAAAATATAGACATTATTAGTTTGCACATTATCCATGCTCAAATCTCTTGTCCTTTAGGACCATGTGCACCAACTAATATAGAATCCACTTTGTTGCTGATCACTGATCACTTGAGTTCTTGCACTTTATTATTTTGGTCAAAATAGTCCTGAACATTTATCCACCTATGCAACATGGGAATAGAAGAGCCTATTAACAAGAATTTGATCAATATAAGACTAGAAAGTACAGAAATTTGGTGTTACAATTTGAATTTGTAAATATCATATCTAAATCACTAGCTCTTGTTGATACTATATTATTCTAAATAAACTAAAATCTTTATATAATAGCCAGTTACAAAAATTTGGAGTTACAATTTGAATCCCTAAATATCATATCTAAATCACTAGCTCATGCCAATGCTATATTATTCCAAATGAACTAAAATGTTTGCACAACAGCCACTAGTTAGCTCCTCTCTTGGACATACTTTTCAAAGATTCTATAGTAGACAAACTCGTTCATATACAAATAGCACAAACAAGAATCATATAGTAGCAAAAATAATAATAATATTGCCTGATTGCAACTAATTTTTCCAAAGATGAAACCAGACAGGAACAATCTATGAAATCTGAAATTATGCAAACAGAAAATAGATTGAAGAAAACTTTCAAGGCAAAAAAATACAAATGCAATTTAAGAACAAAGAACATAAGGTAGGGGAGGTGTGGTTAGAGGCATCGTGGTGGGTAATCGTAGCGCGGAGGCTAGAGATGACTCATTTGGCTGATGTGGTGGTGTGGTTTCATTGAGGAGGCTGAGGACTGTGTGGTGGGATGGGAGGCTTGGGGAGTGCTGTAAAGGCAAGGGGAAGGCCACAACATGCACACTGGTGAGGGTAGAGGGGCTGCTAGCACTGTGTTGTGTAGGGAAGAGGTGGAGGCCAACATGCACACGGGGTTGGAGGATTTGGTGGTGATGACGTTGAGGACACTGGAGGGGGAGGCAAATTGAGAATGAATTTTGTTTAAAAGAATAAAATATTCTCTTGCAAGAAATCCATAGCATAATGGAGGACATTTGGACATGGTTCAACAACTTATTAGAATCTTAACATCACATTAAACAGAAGGGAAAGAATTGCAATATATATTTATTATTCGCAAAAACAACATGATGTTACAAATCATTTTATAAAAGATAAGGAAAACCTTGAAAAGGTCGTACAGATAATGGGATACATAAAACAAATAGAATTTTTGGCTACTTTAAAAGACATAAAATTGTTATGTATGTAGTGGCTGCTATGCATAGGAACAAATAATTTCCTCATATACTTGTATTTGCTCATTCTCTCTGTCATTATTGCAAAAGTACTAATTAATGAAATCATAGTTAGTAGCATTGAACAAGCGACCATTACATGTATCAACAGAAATTAAATGGAGTACAAATTTATTTTTAAAATATAGAATAACATGTATCTTGAAACAAAAAAAATATATAATAATAGATATTTGCGAACATATGTAGAAAGACTTAGCTAGACTTGCATGTCCTTAATTTTCAATAAATTCTCTCTTTTATTATTGAAAGAATACTTGTCATTAAGGTATTGCTAGATGATGTTTACTCAATATAGTTTGATACAATTAAGCTAATTTGAAATGTATATTGCAACAGACTGGGAAAAATCAAAATTATATTTTCATCTGCAGAACCACTGATAAAAAAAGTTTTTCCCAGCAGTTTTATAGCTTACGCTGGCCTACTGTGTTGTAGTGATGCTTCTTGCAATCGCTCTTTATGACGCTTGTGAGATAACTTTCGTCCCCAAGAAAATGTGACAAATCAATGCATAGCAAATAAGTTTCAGACTTGTTTTATTCTTTCCAAGTTTGGTTTTTTTTCCATTTTGTCTTATATAACTTCTCTTGATCATTGTTTCTTGTTGAGCTGTAGTTATATCGTGAATGCTTAAGGAGGGCAAAGTTCATTGGTCATCAGGTATGTACAATTTCTTTGAAATTTCCAATATCTTGCTACCTTGTTCATCATCTTTGTTAACACAAATCTATTAGCTCATGTACCAAGCCTTTGTTCTCCTTAACGGATAGTAAAAAAAAACTAAGCATTGGAGACTAAGACTGTGCTAGAAGAATCATAAATCTAATTGCCTCCTTGTTAGCACCTTTGTCATTTTTAATTTGTAGGTCTTCCAAATATAATTTTAAAAGTTACTTCCCTTTGTATTCTTCTGGTAAAAACTAAAAACTAATCCCAAGAATCAGTCTTTGTCTTGATGTGATGGGGATGTCTGATTATTATAAAAGGGAATACCAATAATCTTCACTGCAGTTTATGCTTATACTCTGACTGCACCGCATGCAAGAGGGGTTATTTGCTTTTATAGACACTTGCACTGATCTCTGTGGAACATGATGGGACTGAAATCTACTGGGATCATCCCATTTCATTCCATCATATGTTGCAAACAGTGAATTACTGATAAAATATAAGCTCCACAACAACCAGTTATCAAATATTTAATTAAAGCCTGTCACAACTCAAACTAAATAAAACAAATTTGAATTTTTTGGATTATTTGTTTAATTTATAGCTACCTTTAATACACATTTTCTGACTGATAATTAATATTTTGTAATCCAGAAACACAATACAGAGCTTCTCATTTCCATGGTGAGGCAACAGTTCAAAAAAAAAAAACAATAATGCTGATCTCCTATGGCAGCGCTTTAGAGTTAAAGCATAGAGGTCTCAGAGCCATCGTTAAGGTCTTGTTCGAAATATAGAAATTTTATAATAAATTTAGAAGAAAAAAATCCAGTCTAACTTATATGTCAAATAAGTCCTTGCATTCCAAATAAGCTCTTAGAGAAAATTACACCTGGTCTGTTAGTTATTCACTGTGTCTTTTCAAAAAAAGAGAAAAGTTGATTAGAATATTTTACTTAAGAATTAAACTATGAAGAGATCATGGAATCAAATCTATGAACTACAAATAGCCCACAAATAAGTAGTATGCGACTCCAATCTATGATTTATGGCATTAGGATTTGAATTTTGATCTCCACCAAAATAATGAAGTGTCTTACTAATTAGGCTATGGTATGTTGGCAATTGTGTATCTTTGTTAATCAACTAACTTTAACAATGAATCATTTCAATCTCACTCTGAGACAACATGAGGTATGTGAACTTATCTTGGAGTACAACATGAGGTGTTTGAGTGAACAAATTACGTGTCTTGGAAGAGAGGGGGTGTTTACTTCCCAATCACCACATGCATCAAACTCAAAACTCATAAGCGATTCTAAATTAGTAAACCGAACCACCATGTTAATGCATGATAAGTTGTTGCAACTGCTTGCAAACCATTATTTTTTTTATACCTCACATTGACTGTTTCTTCCTTTAAGAAACAAACCTACTACTACTTCAGCCATAATATCAGTAACTAATAATATGCAAAAGAACATAAATTATTTTTGTAATCTCCAACAGTAAACAACAATATTGCTGCAACAACAGATGGGTTACCTGGGATAATAAGAATAACAAACTTTTCTTACAAATCCTTGTTTTTTTTTTAAAAAAATAACAACGTTCTCAACAACTAGAATTAGATTTGCCAACTCAAAAGAACAAAAGAAAGAAAAATGAAGAATTAGATTGGAGACAGAGAAAACAACTAGTGCATATGATTAATAAAGCTTACGTTAACATGGTCTTTTTTTCTCAATTTTGTTTGAGTTCACTTTATGTGGAGAACAACGAACTTCTTGGCAAATTTGTGTCCCCAAATGAAATGTTTTCTTATAAGATGTTGGTAATGTGACTTTGAACTTTTGTAATTTGAGATTATTATTTGGTTCATACAATTTATGAAAAATACTAATTATATTTCTAAAAAAAAATCCCCTTGACCATATGACACCCTCAGGAATTCAAAATTGCTTCTAATCTCAAACATCAACAGTTGAATAAAATCTCAAATTCACAACACAATTCACAACATGCATCAAATTCACAACAAATTGTCGGGCGTGATTGTTTCTAATCTCAAATTCACAACATGCATCAAGGCGGAATGGATCACATACTTTTGCTTGCGCTGATGAGAAAGTAGCCGTTGGGCCTGACACAGCTGTAGAACAGGTCCACCACCGCCCGCGAGTGGCCATGGCACCATCCCTCGCCCCCTCTGCCCCTCTGCCGCACTAGACCTCGTTGGCCCCTCTGCCGCGCTTGGCCGCCGGCCTTGACCCCTCACCAAGCCAGACAATCTGTCGCGCCGCGCCGGGCTGCAAATCTATTGCACCGCCTCCTCCCTCCGCCGCAGGCCGCTGTCGCTAGAGCTTTGAGGTGGAGGTGCGGTGGGGAATTGGTGGGGGATCGGTGGGAGATCGAGCAAAGGTGAGGTGCGGAATTGGTGGGGGATCGGTGGTGGAGAGGTGGGGGTGTCGGCCGGCTGTGGGGGAGAGGCGCAGTGAGGTTGGGAGGAGATTTCGATGAGGGTGTCGGTTGGCATGTGAGGGAGAGGCGAAGTTAGCACGAGGAGTGGGTTTTATATTCGGCTGAATGAAAAATCTCCCAAATATTTTCCGTTACTTTTTTCTCTGAAAATTTTCCCTCTCAAAATAATATATCAGTTATTTTTCTACTGAAAATTCTCATTTTTGTGCCAAAAAAATATTATTTATTCCTAGCGATAGATTTGTTAAAAATGATAACTTTCCCAGCTGACACATTGGTGAAAAATCAAAATTGTATTTTCATCTGTACGACTGCTGGTTAAAAAAAAATTTCCTAGTGTAAAAAATATTGCTAGTTGTTCCACATATCTTATATATATTTTTCCAAACTGATCTACAGTTTGCTATATATTATTTATTCCTAGTGGTAGATCTGCTAAAAATAATAACTTTTCCCAGCTGACACATCGGTGAAAAATAAAAAATATATTTTCATTTGTAGAACTGCTGGAAAAAGTTTTTCCCAGTAGTTTTACAGCTTGCGCTGGCCTACTGTGTTGTAGTGACGGCCTCGGAACGGCCGAGCACCTCCTCCATAGGTGCCTCTCCCATATCTAGCACCGTTGGGCAGCGGGGCAGCGAGGTTAGGGTTTTGTGGGATCCCGTTGCCTGCCGCGGGAAGATGCTCATTGAGCATCCTCACAAAAGATCCTTGCAAGCACTCTTCTAATGCCGTGATTTCGTGGTTGAGCCTCTCTTCCATGTGCTGCGTATGACGCTCGAAAGCACATTGCGTCACACATTCGAGGCCAACGTCCTCCTGTACAGCATTGAAAATGAACTCCCTTGCTGCATGGGCATCGTCAGCATCATGTCCACATACGCTGTCCGACGAACCTGCCATGTTAGTGGTACTCAACAATCTCAAGAAGTGTATATGTGAATTTACACAACTCACCTCTCACTTACCACGTTCTTATGCTCCTCAATGAATGCACATGTGCAACGGTGGTAGTAAATCGGACGTGGACAAACGATTGTTACAGGAGCACTAACGGTGTTTGTGGAGCTTGGTAAGTGAATGTATAACAAAAGAGCAGTACTAAAACTTAGTAGTAGCAAGAATCAAATAGTAATCCAACTAGTATCGATGTCTAGATTACCGGTCTAACACCAAAAGCCTAGCAGGAGACAATCTGAAATTTGCTACATGTATGTGTACGCACACTGCAACATCACCGCTATCATGTTCTTGCATGCTCAAACAGCAGTTCACAAGTGGTCTCTCAAATTCACAAACTGAAACACACTCTTTTTCTTTATTTGTTTTCTTTTTGTCCAAAACTGTTTTTTTTGACACTTAGAAGCATGAAACTACAAGGGACAAAAACTCAAAATATCTTCCAAGTTGGGCGTATTGGGAGAAAACGGTAGTGGTCTGAACTGAACAACTAGGATTCAAACACGACGAACAGATGACCAGAAATACTAAACTCAATACGAAGGATTAAAACTTGATAACTACACTCTAAATAGCAGAACTAAAACAAAGGGCTTGGTTTTTTTGGTGGTTTTTTGGTTTTTGACGCTAGGATAGAAAACAAACTATTGAAAGAGCGAGAAACACGGCTATTCTAATACTAGAATGAAGGGTAAATAATCCTACAGTGTGAACATAGCTCTGATACTAGATGATAAGTACCAACTTATGGAGAAATTGGTACATGGGATTTCCGATCTTCACGGCGTAGGATTCTTGGATAACTTGGTGGAATTGTGACCTGACGACAAGGAAGCCAACTCTAGCCTGCTATCCGAACAATCTCTAGTCCACAAACCAAGAAAACTAATCCACACAAATGACGCTCAAAGGCGCAGTAGCACAGATTAGGTGCAATTCATGGGGAATCACAAGAACATGACAGCAAGAACTCTCTCTTGGTTCTTAGAAAATCATATGGTGTCTAACCAAAAAAAAAAATCCAAAATTCATTCTTTGGCCGCAGCCCTCATATGGCATCCATATATATATCCTAAAGAATAGATGGAAACAAAAGATATTCACACAACAAAATTTTGGTCATCCTTTCCTACTTGAATTTGGCCTCCTTATTCCAGCCGCGCAAACATGGCCGGTTTGCATGCATGCCTAATATTTCTTTATTTAGATTTTTGCATGCATGTGTAGAAGTGGAGCCAGCTGAGCAGCACGTGTATTTCTTCATGCATGCATGGGAGGCAAATATGGGCAGCCTCTCCTTCCCTTGCGCATGCAGCACACCTCCTCATTTGTTTCAGCCTGCATGTGGGACATGCTAGTTCGTTCTTGATGCATAGAAACCATATTAGTCGAATCCATCTTGGGCTGGTTTAACTGCATGCAAACAAGTGTACAGCAGCTCCTCTTCTCTTCGCTAAAACTCGTATGCATTGGTTCCTCCCCATGTACCTAAGTAACACAAAAGAACATATCGGCAGCACCGCTAAGTCGCTAAAATCAGAATTTAAACTCAAGTTAGCTCTCACCTGGTTTTGGATTTGTTTAGCATGACTGCGTGTAATTGGACCATGGTATGCATCCTTTGAATTCCCCAAACCAGAATCACCAAGTGTATGTGTAGCATCACCATGCATAGGTGCTATTCGTGAAGGTGTATATGTCCTTGGGATGTCCTCGTCAACCATGCCCGAGGATGAAACCAAGAGTGACCAATTAGTCAGACAAGTGCGAATGTACAAATTGGTTGAAGGAACCCTATACATAAAAGGTGCTCAAGGAGTGTTGATGCGCCGTATTCCTCAAGAAGATGGCAAATCCCTCCTAAGAGAATCCATGGAGGCATGTGCGGTGCATAAGCATCCTATCAAACACTGGTCAGAAAAGATTTTTGACAGGGTTATTACTAGCCAACGACACTTAATGATGTCATGTAATTGGTCAAGACTTGCCCATAGTGTCAATTTCATGAATAAAGCCAGTCTTCTAGAGTTTATCTAACTCTGAATCGATGGCTTCTCTCCGATTAGAGGCAAAGTGTATGAACTTTTGTTTTATTGGTCATTGTACAGGATGAATTGCTAGCCTATGCTCAATCACTTCCCTTGGGACTCCATGCATGTCAGATGTTTTCCACGCAAACAAATCTGTGGTAGCCTAGAGGAAAGCAATGAGTGCAAGTTCCTAGTTGTCCTCCAGTTCTGACCCAATTCGAATAATTCTGGTTGGATTGCCTGGGAATAAGGAAACTCGCTTGAGTTTTTCATTTGGACGAGGGATTACCTTGATCGAATCTATCTCTTTAGCCTTGTTCGCAGCCTTAACATCCCTTAGAGGAAGCTGATCGACCTATTCCAAGGAAATGTGATCACAAGTGAGAGCCATATTCTAGTTTCCCCTGATCATGATCATGCCTTTTGGTCCTAACACCTTAACGCACTTATAAGCATAATCCATCGCTGCCATGGATTTGGCAAGTGAGGGTCTAACAAGAATTGCATTGTATGTGGAATCAAAATCAATTACATCAAAAGTAATCAATTCTGCTTGAAAGTTCTCTGGTTCTTCGAGCGTTCCTGGCAAGAAAAAAAGATCCCAAAAAATGAGTGAACCACAAGTTTAATTCTTGAACGAGGGATTTGCATCTCGTTAAGTGCTTTTACAAAGAGCAAGTCGAGAGAACTTCCTCCATCGACAAAGACTCTGCCCACTTTCGCATTGCTAATAGTGGGGGATATGACCAAAGGAAGTCGCTGTGATCACGACAATCCCTTGGGGCAATCTTCCCAGCTGAAGGTCAGGGATGTCTTTGACCAGCAGGGGTATTGAGGCTCTCCTGGGGGAGCTTCTATATTATTGACCTCTCGGCAACCAGATTTAAAGTGACGCTTGGAGATATAGGATGAAGAACCACCAAAAATAACATTAATATGATTATTTGGTACCTGATATGGCATATCCTCGTCTCTATCAGCGTCCTTATTCCCACTCGGTTGCCTTTTTTTGGTATGGTAGGCATAGGAGCATTACCTTGGTAGAATTCTTCCATGCGCTTTCACCATGTTCGGCAATTCTTGAGATCGTGTCCGGGGACATCATGCAGTGGACACCACCTCTTGTTTCCCTGTGGGTTAGTCTGTTCTTTTGCATGGTCACTGTTGCGTCCACCAGAATGAGGTTTATTATTCTTGTATGGAACTTTATTACCTTTCTCCTGTGGTCGCTTATCCAAGTTCGTGACCTCTCAGAAGCGGTTTGTTCCATCCTTTTTCATCTTTTTTATCCTCCCACCCGTAGATGATCCAGACTTCCTGTTAGTACCTTCTTTCTTTTCGGAGTCTAGACCAGGCTAGGGTGGTAAATCATCCTTGTCAACCATTATGTTCCACCCACTGCTTCAGTTGCGTCAGAGTAGAGATCAGCCATGTTGAAGAATTCTGACACTGATATTAGCCGGTGAATGCTGAGATCCTCCGTGAATCTTCGATATTGAACGCCATGTTCAAAGGCTCTGATTACCGAACTATCAGAGATGTTAGGGATAGTATTTTTTAACACCACAAATCTCTTAACAAATTGCTGAAGAGTTTCACTTGAAGTATGGCATAATCGATGAAGATCATCCTCCTTGCCAGGTTTTTATAGAAATTCTGGAAATTGCTAAGGATAGCATCACACAGCATCTCCCAGTTATAAATCGATTCTTCTGGTTTGTTAAAGAGCCAGGTTCTTACCAGACCTTCAAGGACCATTGGCAAATAATTGGCCACAACCTTTTCATTTCCACCTGCCGTGATGAGGACATCACTTCTTTGGATACACGCACCAACTATAATCCTCCGCTTGTTACACAAGGACCAATAACGCGCAGCAAAGCCCGATTGTTGCATTGCCAGGTGAACTCATTCCTAAGTTTATATATATATGGTTTTGAGAATGGTTTACTACCTAATAGTGATAATATTGTGCTTAGGAACCATGGAGAGGACCAGCAAGGAACCCAAGTCGAGCTGGAGTCTGGGATGAACTCGAGTTGGAGTCCGGTTCGGCCGTCCATGAGCAGCCTACCTTCAAACGACCATAACTCCCTCATACAAAGTCTGATTGGGACGTTCTTATAGTCCACGGAGAAGCACGACGAGATCTTTCCAATGGATCTAGCCACACGTCCAAATTCCTTCTGGATCGCCGGAAATTGACAAAACAATTTTCGACCAGATTCTGATTGGGCCTAGTCGGTGCTGCGTCACCTTTTTGGTTGGGTCAAGGCCCATGTATCGAGTTAGAGTCCGAGTAGGGAAAGAGTCCATGTCAGTTTCAGTTTTCCTTACCTGGTCACTGACCTCTTTTACCTCCTCTACATAGTCTGGCTGAACCATTAGGGTTCTGCGGGTTTTGTTTAGTCATAGTCTTTCCTTTGTGAAGCTATTGAGATATTCTTCTTGGTCGACTAGATCAACATCAATATCTGTATTTGGAACCCCAACCCTTTTTCGTGATTCAATCTATATTTGCAATTTCAGATTGCTTGTTTATCTTGTTCTTGCTTGTTCTTCGATTGCTTGCAGGAATAGATCTTCGTGATCAGGTCGATCGTGCTTCTAGTTCGGTCGATAATAATCCGAAGTTGGTTCAGCGATTGCCAGTGTAACATCCCGAGTTTTGGGGTGAAAAGTTTCTTTCTTAAAAATCATGCATGCATATGTCTCTTCTAGATCAGCCAAATTAGCTCCAGCTTTATTCTGTTCTAGCCCTAAAATCTCCAAAATCTATCCTGTGACCCCAAATCAAAATCAGATTGTTCAGATATGATTTATCAGTTATCCTAAACCTAAAAGACTTCAGAACCCAGATCCAATTCTATCTCTAACCTCCAGATTTATCAACTCCTTTCTGTTTTCGAAAACAGAAATATCTTATACCCAAATATCCTAAGTTTCAGAAATTCAGATTTAATCAAAATCTTAGCCAAGTTCAAACCAGATTATTCTTGGATTATGATCAAGGGTATGCCAATGCCTTAATCCAAAAAATTGGCAGCCAGATTTTATCATCTAGACTCTTTTCGCAAATCAGTCCAAGAGTATCACAGATCAGTCCTTTTTCCAGATTTTCCAGAAGCCTGAAAAGGCAAAATGTTGCAAATCATCTCCGAATTCAAATCTGATTCAGGGAACACCTCCTAAATGCTTTTCAACACAAATTCTTCTTTTATAAGTATCTCAAAATCAAACCCTAAATCCCAGAATTCGAGATCAATAAAATTCAGACTTATTTTACCCTAATCTATTCTGTTTTCAGTTCATACCAAAAATCATCCAAATGTCTCAAATTTTATCTTCTATCTGTGCCAAATCAACTATTGAATTAAGTATACCAAAACAGTAGAATCAATTCCAGATCAAATCATCCAAATCATCAGATTTGCAATTCAGCCCAAAATCAAGAATCTGAAATAACAAATCAGCCCCTAATTCGACCAGGGCAGTAGCTAGTGCATGACCAGAAGCTCGCCGTAATCTTGCGCCATGCACGCTCGCCGCCGGCCGAGCCTCGCCTGCAATTGTGACCGTGCATGCTTGTGCAATTGTGTCTGCGTCTCAGCCATCGCCGTGGCAACACCGTGGCAGCGCCGACGACCAAAGCTTGCCCCTGTGCACGATCAGTAGCAGCCATTGTCAGCATCTTCTTGCCACGTTTCTTTGCATTGCCAGCTCCTGTTGCCACTGCTTGCACTGCCCGACAATGTTGAGTTCCAACGAGCTGACAAGCTGATCAGTAGTCACCTCGCCTGAGCGCTATCGCGTCACCGCTCGCCGTTGTTGCAGTTGCGCCCGGCAAGTCACTGATGCAAATTCATTGTTGTTTAATCCTTGCAAGCTTCGTCCACTGGTCTATATAAGTAGCCCACATCTTGTGTTATCCTCTCTTCACCAAAACTTAACCAAATTCGAAATCTCCTCGCTGTCGTCTTCTTCTCCGGCGAGTCCAGCAAGAGGCTTCACGGTTCCAGCTCATTCCACAGCACCTTCTGCCAAATTAACAGCATCAGTGAGTTTCCCTTATCTCTCTCATTGTGCTGTACCACTTAATTGGATTTCCTTGCCTCATATCGCCGGTGATCGCCGAAAATTCCCGATTGCCTTGTTCCGGCAATGCAGGCCAAATTACTTCGAATCATCTCTCGATTCTGTGGAAGAAATTGATCAGTGATCTCTAATAAACAAGCCTGTGCATCCAGATCTCCAGATTGAGCTTCAATCGAAGCTTTTCCCAATTTTGAGTTTCTCCAGTCGCCGGCGATCGTCGCCAGGCCACACCGGCCATCCTCCGACCAAATTGATCATCCCAGTAGCATCCCTATGCTTCCCTCATACTCCCTGAGCTTGGAATTGAGTTCAAACCTCCTACAGCAAAAACCCCCAAATCCCATATCTTCTTCTCCGGCATCGGCCACCGGAAACCTATTCCCGGCCGTTTCAGCTTCATCCACTTTGTCCTTCAGGTGTGCTTCAACCTCCTGAGTATTTTTGCCTTGTAGGCCGATCCCTGAAACTGTCCAGATTTCAAGTTATAGCCATGCCAAAAACCTTGTCCAGTGGCTTCACTGTGCCGTGTCGCCACCACTTTTCTTCACCGATTTTCATCATCTTCCAGCCATTTTCAGCTTTGGATCCTGTTGAGTGATTTGTTCCTGTTATCAATGCCTACCTCCCAGACAAAATGGTGCATCATTTGGAGCCCTATATCAAAAGTTATGCCAAGCCCTAGTTTCTGGCCATGTTAAGATCAATGCCAGACTATGTCAATCAGTGGCATTAGCCCTTTTTACTCTCTTCCAGATGTGCATTTTGAGCATAACTTTGTCTCTTAGATTCCTGAAGTTGTGATCTACAATTTCTTCTTCTATCACAACTTGATTTGAGCCCTTGAAATGCATTTTATGCTAAACCCTAGTTTTTGACACTGTCCTAGTGCATTCCAGCCAATGGCATTGGCCTTGTTTACCCACTTCTGATTGTGCAATTTGAAAGCCACTTTGTCCACTGAATTTGTAGAGTTATGATCTACACTTTCTTCTATTGTCACAACTTGAGATAAGCTCTCTAGCTTTCGTTGAAGTTATGTCAGAATCTTGATCTGAATGTCAATCTGCTGACATTCGCTGTTTTGATCAAACCAACTACAAAACTGATGTTCTTATTGCAACCTTGAGATCCTAAGAGCATCTAACACCCATCCTTAGCCAATTCCTTAAAACCCTAGAATCTCAACTCAGTTTAGATTGCAATCTCAATTATCTCTAGTATCGTTCAATCATTCTTGTAAAGCATATCTGCATATAGATCATAAATCATTTTAATATATAAGTAATTATTTGTGTATTTGTTTGTCGTCATGCAGATCCAGAAGCTAAGTTTGAGGACTTCACTGTTGACCCGTCATCAACTGCTGTATTTTACGACGCGGAAGGCAAGTCATATCCTTGGTCATCTTGAACCTATATTTTAAATGTTGCTAAAACATAACATTGAATATAGATAATATTGCATGTGAAAGATTGAGCATGGTTGATTTATGAATTGGCAGTACTAGACTGGTTATCTGTGAAATGTGAAATAAACAAGTTTTGAGCCATGAACTATATATATATGTATTCATATACTTATATGCGTGAAATAAAATCCCTAGCCGTGACTACAAAATGGTATGGATGGTGGTAGCACTGGAGGTGCTAAACTGCGAAGGAATGCAGGCACTGAAGGTGCAGGGTTGTGGATGGTCTGGTCACTGGCATATAAGGACTAGAACCTTGTGTTGTGCGTCTAGTGGCATCAACAACGTGCTAACCGCAAGCCTGGTATGGGACAGGCCTGAACAAGTACTTATGTGGATCGCACATGAAACCCCTGCATGAGATGGAAAACAATACACTAAACTCATGGGGTTCAGCTCCTCCACATATCACTGAATGTGATTTGATCAAGCACGTTGACCCAGTAATGGGAAGAGGCATCCGGGTGTGGGGGTAATCCCGCCACAACTGCGGTTTGTGTGAAGAAAACTGCAGGGACAGGGGTGAAATGTGAGTGATACATAACAAAAGTTCTTGTTATCTCCACCTTGCCGCTCACAATATGAAGTAAGTCAGGGGTCCAATCATTATGTTATGATAGGAAGGGCTTGAAAGTGGAATATCTTGAAGGTAAATTGGTACCTCTCTGCAGAGTTAAAAACGTATTCGAATACTCCGAGCTCCCGGGTTTATAGGAGTCTGCTGCGGTGGATTAAATCCACGGGGCGGTGGATTAAATCCACGGGGTGTGACACAAGTATTATTTTTCTAAATAAAAAGTGTTAAATCAAGATTACCCAAATGACATGTGTTGTCATGATAAGGAGTGCTGCCGTGGGCTGTCGTGTGTCGACGTGTCGCGGTAGTGCTATAATCTAGTGAACATAAGTAATGATGTTATGTTATGAAAAGTGCTGCCATGAGATAAGATGAGATGAGGTATGAAAGAAAAAGATTATTTTACAAACATCCATAATTCTTGACTAGTCTAGATTCATATCATCACTACTATATGTATCTACTCTTACCTATGACTTGCTGAGTACGTAAGTGCTCACCCTTGCAACCTACAAATCAGTAGATGGAGCGTTCAATGATCAAGATGAAGGCGTGGAGAACTTCTTGGATCCAGAAGGAGAAGAGTCAGTCTCGTCATTGCCCTGATGTGTTGTTCTGCCGTCCACTTCTCTTTGTGGGTGGGTCACCTATCTTCTGCCGTGTAGTTGTTATTTTGCTAAACCATGTATGCCGTGAAGGCATTGTAATCTTCTTATGTAATATGAAGGCCAGCAGGCCACACTGCTTAACTATGTTGTAAGTTACTCTGTTGCAATGTGAATATACTCCTGTGCTTGACTTATCCTGGGAAGTCAAGGGTATGTGTATGCTATGCATATATGGGACTAGCTGCAGCGAGCTAGGTCTCTACAGGAGTAGTCATGGTCCCAGTTTCGGGGCGCGACAGCCAGGGTGTATCAGTCGTGTACGGTTGGTAGCCGGATCGTGAGAGTCGTCTTCACAAATCGATAGTTGTTGTTCTCATTGAAAGATCGGACTGCCCGCATCACATCATGCCGCCTAGATAGCTGTGACATAAATCTGGAGAAATTCAGATGGGTTTTGCGTCCCATCGAATCACCCGCCCATGCCTGGCTTAAATTTGTTAGGCCAGACCATTGCTCGCAATCCTAGTGAAAAGGCCTTGCAACCAACATATGTAATATGCAGTTGTCGATTGTCGTGACTATCACCATGGTCACGGGAAAAATTGCCATGTGGAACATCACGACGTGGTCCCAAGCATGAGCGTATCGGCTCACAGTTGCGATCACAGCAATAGTTAGTTCTTCGGATCTTGCCATGACCACGATGATTTGGAGTAGCTCAAGCATGGTTTCATCTTCTCTGGCTATGGTGAGCACTATCTCCTTCCCGTGAGTTGGTTACTGATCGCGATGAGGCAGTTGGAATTACATCTAATGCAACTCCATCGAGATTTTCTGCAAGAACTCTTGCAAATGTTACCCCGTCGTCATTTGTAAAACCAGCAAGAGGGTTGCGGAGTGCTTCTGCGATCCCATGAATGCGCTCCTGCATGCTTCTTCTAGGAGCCAGAGTAGTCTTAACCATTATCTCTTTAGCTGTCGGGGAATGCTTCAGATCTGTAAGCGGCGATTGGTCACGCCTACGCCCATCAAAAGGTCATTGGCGGGATGTTCCTGGGCCGAGGTTTACGGTGTCATGGCGAAGTTGTGCAAGGTGCATAGTTTCCTCTGTAGTCTTGCAAACTTCTTGCCGCAAGCAAGCTTCATCTTCTTGCCTTTTGCGATACTCTTCTTCCCGTGCAAGTCATTGCTCCGGGGTCTCCTCAGAAAGTCCAGCAACTTCCCTTGGAGCCGAGACCACAGACGGAGAGAAACATCTCCTCCTTTTCTAAGTTGTACTCAAAATCAAGGAGGGAATGGAAATTGTTTGGAGCAGATTCTTCCATATCCAATGAACAATAATTGCTCAGAGCTCCCAAGTCTAATGTGGATGCATTAGGATCCCCAATGCTCGTGTTGGTCAATGCAACAGGTTGTGGCTCATACTCTCGTTCAGATGTGGCAAGGTTCATAGAAGGAAACTGAACTTCTCTTTTTGGTTCTCGGTCGATGGTCACGACTGGAGCCGGAGAAGGGTTCTCCTCGGCATAGGACTCGAGGGCAATATCAATCTCTTCCATGGGAATGGCATCTTCATCCATGGCATCGGTGTAATCGGTGAGATCGAAGTTGTTCTCTAAATCGTATGCACAAGGCATAGGATCCATAGATACGGCTAACCTTGGTGAAGAAGATAATATCCTATCGCTCCCCACGGTCAGCGCCAGCTATCAACGATTGGGACACTACCCAAGTGAAATTACACGAATTTAATTTGTTTAGTAGGGGGACAATATCAATCAATCACCAAAGACAATCACTATAAATATGAGATCAAGTACACGTAGTGTTTATACAAGTTCGGGCCCTCATAGACTGAGTAAAAGCCCTACTCCTGTTGTGTTTTCACTATCAGAATGATAGATTACAAAGTGTATATTGTTGAGTCTAATATCCTTTCTATTGTCTCCATCCCTTCCCTTTTTCCTAACTCTCAGCCCTTCTTATAGTTTGCCAAAGGGCATTGATTGCTTCAACAAAGGGTCACTTGGTGGTTGCCAGTGGTTGGTGGCGGTTGTTGTTCACTGGTTATGATGTGTGGTTATGGATAACTGCACACCCATCTTCATCTTTTTGTAGGTTATCTTGTTAGTGAAGAGAGACTCATATTATCTTGGGAATATTCGAAACATAAGGGTTAGAGGGTAGTTATGGTTGATGACAGCATAACTGCATAACTCTTAAACTATCGTCGGTAAGATAAGTCTCGACCAAACATTCCTTTCTTTATTTGAAGGCCTTCCAGGTCAATATATAGTTCTCTTATTGTTTGGTCACGTACTGTCTGCGACCATGTATTGGGGATTACCCTATCTCTGCAACCAAGGTGCCTGTGGGTAGATGTCTGCCCGATCAGAGTGATCGCGGGTAGTGTAATATGTGAGACCACAGACTCTGCGACAATAGGCATTGTGACGACAGAAGTCCGCGACCTCATTCATGGGATAATCATTCATGATGGACCTTCGTGTCTAGTTGACAAGAAGGTCCAAATTATGTCCAGAAGGTCTTGGACTATCTTATTATCTCTCTCCGTGCTCACCTATGACCATGGAAGGCAAATAACTTGGGTTAATCCAGGAAATCTTGGAATATCCCACGATCTCTCTCTATGGTCGCGAGCGAGCATGAAAAGTTACAATCAAATTATTGGGTAAAAATCTCTGTCATAGTGCACCCTGGATAGCTCAGACGATCTCAATTTGGGAGTGGGGGTGATCTGGTGGCCACCGATATCGAAGGTGTTGAACTTGATCTTGCCGATGCTCAGCTCCTCCGACGTCGAATGCTGCGTCAGCTGGTGCTGCACCAAAACCTACCACTGTTTAATGACTTTAATCCACAACATAGCCAAATAGTGCTTGAGGGTATTATGTTGAGGATTTCTAGCAAGTATGTTTGAGCAAAAGGAAATTCATACTAGAGTTGCTACACATTCACATTGCCATCGTCCATCTAAACCCATGTGAGAAGCTCTCACACATACATATGGTTTATTCACACAATTATAATATATAATCTCTACAACTAATTGAGGTAAAAATAAAATCTTTATGCCCAATTACTCACAGGATAGATACTTGAATTTTTGGGAATTTTATTCATTGTTCCACCAAAATCTTTAGTTTACATGGTAGTCATCAAACAAACATGCAGGTGCTATCAGGATTTTTGCAAACAAAACAGCTCTAACCTGCATCCCGAAATGCCTATACTCTCTAAAGGATAACAGTTCTGCGCTTCAATAGAGAAAAGAACAATTCACCAGAAATCACCAGAAATCCTGATGTACTACTTATGTTGTACATGAACACTAAACATCACCAGAAATCTGTAGGAAATCGAGTAAGCTACACTAGCAGAATTTCTAATAATTTACTCGAAAACTACAAGTAATAGATCATAGATTAGATTGTTACCAGTAGCGGAAGCAGATTTGATGCAACGATCGAATGTTCGCAACAACCGTTTGCGGATCGTCCAGAACAGTGGATGTAGATGACAACGATCGCTCACGGATCATCCTGATCAGCGCAGCAATTGCAGCAGCGCCTCTACCAGTATCCACACGTACTGGGATGAAACGTTGTGCAATGGTGTGCTAGCACCAATGTGCACAACAAGGGTTTTTAGGGCTATTACTTTAGAGGAGGTAGCAGCTAGGGCTTTTGTGTGTGTTTTCTCAAGGCCCATCATACCTCTCTATATATAGGGCCAAGCAGGAGAAATCCTAACAAATTAGGTTTCCTGATATTATACGAATCTTATCCGAATTGCCCATGCAGAAGAAATCCTAACAGATTAGGTTTCCTGATTTTATACGAATCTTATCCGTATTGCAGGATGAGACTAATATTAAATATTCGTATCTGATACGTTAATTTCATAACAGACACAATCCGGATCTGATACGAAAACCCATAACAAACCCAATCCGAATGTATAAGGAGTATAATATTAAGTCTCCGAATCTGATACGGAAACCTATACCAAACCCAATCCAAATGGATAAGGAGTCTAAACCCAATCCAAATACATAAGGAGTCTAATATTAAGTTTCCGAATCTGATATAGAAACCCATATCAAACCCAATCCAAATGCATAAGGAGTCTAACATTAAGTCTCCAAATCTGATATGGAAACCCAAAATAGACTTAATCCGAATTGCATTGTTCCAACTCGTTAAGTGTGTGACCCTGTAGGTTCATGTATATTTAGTCACAACACGAGAATACTTACCCGAATTGTAAGTCGGTAGTGGCCCCTAGCAGGACATAACGACTATCCAAATACACACAAAGATCATAATTAGCAAGCCTATATAATGTTTTCATGTTGATCCTCTTACCATACGATACCCGATTAAACCCAAGGTAGGAAATGTCCCACCCTTGCACAGTTCAATCCTTTCTCGATCTCATAGTGAATTGATCTTCTTGTAGTTGACACTTCAACCACAAACGGCATGGCCATGCACTTCTCAATTCATCTATATCGAAGGGCCCAGAGATATCTCTCTCATTTTATAAGATATGCAAATTCCATCTTAACCATTCATATTCCTCCACATGGCTCATAGTATACCCGAATATTACCTTTATTACTACTTAATTAAAAGTAGCGTTTGGTACTATCAAAGTATACTACTACGCATGTAGGAAACTATGATGGTCTCAGGTCTAAGGATCAATCATAAACATTATTTGAGACCTACTGGTGACACTTAAATAACAAATCCAAACAGTTTCTCAAAATGGGTCTATCCAACATTATATTCTCCAATATATGTCCACATTATTGATTTGATATCTTGTATCCATGGTCCGTGAAACATAACCATCAATCAATAAATGTGCTGATCCATTAATCAATAATGTCCTATTTAAAGATAATGGATCAGGGACTATATTAGAATAATATCATCAAATAAATTTAGAGTCTCACGAACAAGTCACATACTTGTTGATCAAACCAAGATGATAATTTATTCAAAAATAACATATTATTCAAATGTTCATAAATATAACAAAGATAAATACATCTCTGTGATTTGCTCTAGGACATATCACTAACAAACTCCCACTTGGACTAGAGTCAATCACAAATGTATCTAATACCTATTGCTCTAGTATGCACCTCATGCTTTGGTTGCGGGAGAGGCTTTGTCAACGGATCAGCAACATTCAAATCCGTGGACACTTTGCAAATCTTCACATCACCTCTATTCACGATTTCTCGGATGAGGTGATAACGCCTGAGTATATGTTTGGATTTCTGATGAGACCTTGGTTCCTTGGCTTGCGCAATGGCTCCACTATTGTCACAATAGAGATCCACTGGGCTTGAAATACTAGAAACCACACCAAGTTCAGAGATGAATTTTTTAATCCAAACAGCTTCTTTAGCAGCTTCAGAAGCAGCAATGTACTCTGCTTCTGTTGTAGAATCAGCGATAGTTTCTTGCTTGGAACTCTTCCAGCTTACAGCTCCTCCATTAAGGCAAAATACAAAACCAGATTGTGATTTGAAATCATCTTTGTCGGTTTGGAAGCTAGCATCGGTGTAGCCACTAACAACGAGCTCTTCCTCACCTCCATAAACCAAGAACACATCCTTAGTCCTCCTCAAATATTTAAGGATGTTTTTTACAGCAGTCCAGTGACTCTCACCTGGATTTGATTGGTATCTGCTTGTAACACTTAGAGCATAGGAGACATCTGGGCGTGTACATAGCATGGCATACATAATAGATCCAACAGCAGAAGCATATGGAATCTTATTCATTCGGTCCCGCTCATCACATGTCGAAGGACATTGACTCTTGCTAAGACTAATGCCATGTGACATAGGTAGAAAACCTTTCTTGGAATCGTGCATATTGAATCTATTCAATACTTTGTCAATATATGTACTTTGGCTTAATCCAATTAGCCTTTTAGATCTATCTCGATAGATCTTAATGCCCAAAATATATGCTGCCTCACCTAAGTCTTTCATAGAGAAGCTACTTTTCAATGAGGACTTCACAGAATCAAGCATAGGAATATCATTTCCGATCAGAAGTATGTCATCCACATATAAGACCAGAAAAACAAGAGCGCTCCCATTTACCTTTTTATAAACACAAGGCTCTTCTTCATTTTTGATGAAACCAAACTGTTTGACTACATCAAAACGAAGATTCCAACTCCGAGAAGCTTGCTTCAATCCATAAATGGATTTATGAAGCTTGCATACTTTCCTAGTATTATCTGGATCGAAAAAACCCTTAGGCTGTGCCATATACACATCCTCACTTAGGTTTCCATTTAGGAAAGCCGTTTTGACATCCATCTGCCATATCTCATAATCGAAATAGGCAACAATAGCTAGGATGATCCTGCTTGACTTTAACATAGCAACGGGCGAAAAGGTTTCATCATAATCAACACCTTGAATTTGCTTGAAACCTTTTGCAACTAATCGTGCTTTATGGATATAAACATGACCATCCATGTCAATCTTTTTCTTATAAACCCATTTGCACTCAATGGCTTTTACACCATCAAGCAGATCAACCAAGTTCCACACTCGATTGTCATGCATGGATTCAATTTCGGATCTCATGGCTCCAAGCCATTTCTTAGAGTCAGGGCTCATCATCGCTTCTTCGTAAGTCTTAGGTTCATCATTATCTATCAATAATACTTCACGCTGCTCCATTGTAAGGAGCATGTACCTTCCAGGTGCGTGACGTACCCTTTCAGACCTACGTATAACCGGTGCTTGTCCTGCATCATTTTCTACATTGTTTTGCAGGTCTTGCTGAGCTTTAGTGGGTGCTGAAACAATTTCCAGTGGTTCCCGAATTTCTTCAAGTTGCACTGTGCTCCCACTTACTCCTTTTGAAAGAAACTCTTTCTCCAAAAAGACACCGTTTTGGGCAACAAACACTTTGTTTTCTTCTCGATTATAGAAGTAATATCCTTTTGTTTCCTTAGGATAGCCCACAAAGAAGCATTTATCTGATTTGGGTTTGAGCTTATCAGACATTAAACGTTTTACATAAACTTCACAACCCCAAATCTTAAGAAAAGACAATCCAGGACGCCTTCCATTCCATATCTCATATGGTGTCTTTTCTACGGATTTTGATGGAGCCCTATTTAATGTGAACGCAGCTGTTTCTAGAGCATATCCCCATAAGGACAATGGAAGATCAATTTGGCTCATCATTGACCGAACCATGTCCAACAAGGTCCTGTTCCGTCGTTCTGACACACCATTCCATTGAGGTGTTCCTAGCGGGGTCAATTGTGGAACAATTCCATGTTGTTTTAGATGATCACCAAATTCTTGGCTCAAATATTCCCCTCCACTATCAGATCGTAGGGTTTTCATTGTCTTGCCAAGTTGATTTTGTACTTCATTCTGAAATTCCTTGAATTTATCAAACGTTTCAGATTTATGCCTCATTAAGTAGTCATCGATAAAAGTTATGAAGTACTGAAAGCCACCTCTAGCTGTTGAACTTAATGTTCCACATACATCAGTATGAATAAGAGCCAATAAGTCATTTGCCCTTTCACTTTCACCCGTGAAAGGTGCCTTTGTCATTTTGCCAAGTAAACAAGATTCACACACATCAAATGATTGAAAATCAAATGAGTCTAGAAGCCCATCTGTCAGGAGTTCCATGATGCGTTTCTCATTGATATGGCCTAAACGACAATGCCAGATAAACGTGGGATGCAAATCATTGGACCTAAGCCTCTTAGTACATATGTTATAGACAGGTAATTCAAGATTTAGCTGATAAAGCCCATTCTCCAATGAGGCATTGCCATAAAACATATCATTTAAATAAAAGGAACAACGATTGTTCTTTATTCTAAATTCATAACCCAGCGTGTCCAAACACGACACGGATACAATATTTTTGCTTATGGCAGGAACATAATAACAGTTATTAAGTTCTAAAACTAATCCTGAAGGTAAAGCTAATATAAAAGTTCCAACAGCTAAGGCTGCAACTCTTGCTCCATTGCCAACGCGAAGTTGAACCTCGCCCTTAGCCAAATTTCTACTCCTTTTAAGCCCCTGCATCGAAGTGCAAATATGAGCAGCCGATCCGGTATCAAATACCCAAGAGTCGGAAGGAGAAGTAGCTAAATGAACTTCTATAACATATATACCTGAAGGAGTCTCACTTTCCTTCTTTTTCTTTAAATCTTCCAAGTATTTCTTGCAATTCCTCTTCCAATGGCCAGATTCCTTGCAATAGAAGCATTCAGTAGTAGGGGTGGCACCTGGCTTGGACTTTCCTTTGGAATTAGGTTTAGCGCTAGAGGATCTTTCTAGAGCTTTGCCCTTTCCCTTAGCCTTGCCCTTGCCCTTCTTCTTAAAGCTTTTTCCCTTTTGAACCATCATTACATTATTTGGGTTTTTCTTAATGTTCTGTTCCGTTGTTTTAAGCATCCCATGCAATTCGGTCAATGATTTCTCCAGATTATTCATGTTATAATTCATGACAAACTGGTCATAGCTCGGAGGGAGCGATTGGAGAATCATATCAATAGCCAACTCTTGACTAAGGGGAAAACCAAGTTTTTCGAAATTCTCAATGTAACCAATCATCTTGATCACATGAGGACTGACCGAGCTTCCTTCTGCCAACTTGCAATCATGCAATTTCTTGGTGGTCTCATATCTTTCCACCCTGGCTTGCTCCTCGAATAAGTTTCTAAGAGACACGGCCATGTCATAAGCTGTCATGTTCTCATATTGCTTCTGAAGCTCAGAGTTCATCGTGACAAGCATTAGACAGCGGGCATCAAGTGCGTCATCAGTATGCTTTTTATAAGCATCCTTTTGAGCACGTAAAGCACTAGCGGCTGGTTCATCAGGTATAGGAGTCTCTAGAACATAGTCCTTTTTCTCTTGTTTGAGAACAATTCTCAAGTTTCTATACCAATCAATAAAATTTGTTCCATTGAGCTTTTCTTTATTAAGGACAGATCGCAAACTGAAATGGTTTGAGGAGCTACCACTATCCATGGTCTACAACAGTAAAGAAATGCAAAATTATAGCATTATATTTATGAAAAGTCTTTTATTAAACAATTCAATAAAAGATGTACCAACTATATATTTTAGAAAAAATCCCTCAAAGAAATATATATAGTAGGCCAAGATCCATATTTCACTAAGTTCTAGTGAGCTTTGGCATCACTGCTAGAAACCTAGTTATTTAGGTAAGCAACTCCTTACTAATTATATCATATATAACTCTTGTTTGTTGGGTATCATCCCAACACCATGCCCCAAAGCCCAAAACCGTTTTGATGGCTTTGTTAAGTTAAACCAATTCTATGCTTATGGGTGTCCAACACACATCCTGCCTTATTAAGATAATTGATGGTGCCCTGATTTGTCAGACCCACCAAGCAACGATCAAAATCTTGACAGGTGCAGCAATTGGAAGGGTATAATAAACACTTAATTTTTATGAGGGGTTAAAACATGGCAAAACATCCATATGCACGAAAATAACCATCAGCTAGATGATCTAATAGGTGCAATTTCGACTATATTTAACTTCCGTTAGTAGTAACCTTGGCCAGGAAAGACCGCGACTGTTTTCGCTCACACCATGAAGGAAAGCGTTCCGTCAAGCGGGGCTTATTAAGAAAAACCTTATGATGTGTTCTTTCCTTAGACACCAAAGTTGACAGCTTCTGGTTGTCAAGTATAATCTTTATGTTTCATGAGGGGTTAAAAGATGTCACAACATCTATATGCATGAAAATAACCATCAGTTAGATAATCTCACATGCATAACTACGACTATATTTAATTTCCGTTGGCAGTAACCTTGGCCAGGAAAGACCGCGACTGTTTTCGCTCACACCATGAAGGAAAGCGTTCCGCCAAGCGGGGCTCATTAAGAAAAACCTTATGATGTGTTCTTTCCTTAGACACCAAAGTTGACAGCTTCTGGTTATCAAATATAATCTTTTTTTTTTAAATTAATCATATTAATCAAATTTTCGAACCAATCTGATTGGTTTAAATCCCCTTAAGTCATTCATATTAACTCCAATATGAATATCTAGAATAGATAGCTAATGTCATATATAGATCCAATCTATACACATATGATTTAGAAGATCTAATCTACTATTGTCATATAAACCCTAACATCACCTCCCTCTGGCCCATGCTAGGATCATTAGACATTAGTTCATATTAAAGCCGGCCAAAAATTGTTCATCACAACACTTGGATGTCAAAACAAACATGTATAATGAAACTTATACGGTAACAGATTAAATGAACTAGTATATCCAGTAGATCTAATCTACTATAACTTCATATATCACATATATATATATATATATATATATATATATTATTAATCCAGATTTAATACTATACAGGATGGCTCTGATACCACTGTAGGAAATCGAGTAAGCTACACTAGCAGAATTTCTAATAATTTACTCAAAAACTGCAAGTAATAGATCATAGATTAGATTGTTACCAGTAGCGGAAGCAGATTTGATGCAACGATCGAATGTTCGCAACAACCGTTTGCGGATCGTCCAGAACAGTGGATGTAGATGACAATGATCGCTCACGGATCGTCCTGATTAGCGCAGCAATTGCAGCAGCGCCTCTACCGGTATCTACACGTACTGGGATGAAACGTTGTGCAATGGTGTGCTAGCACCAATGTGCACAACAAGGGTTTTTAGGGCTATTACTTTAGAGGAGGTAACAGCTAGGGCTTTTCTGTGTGTTTTCTCAAGGTCCATCATACCTCTCTATATATAGGGCCAAGCAGGAGAAATCCTAACAAATTAGGTTTCCTGATATTATACGAATCTTATCCGAACTGCCCATGCAGAAGAAATCCTAACAGATTAGGTTTCCTGATTTTATACGAATCTTATCCGTATTGCAGGATGAGACTAATATTAAATCTTCGTATCTGATACGTTAATTTCATAACAAAATCAACACATAATAAGCATTCAAGCTTCCCCTCACAGATCAGCCACTGAAGTGAAATGTGTACGGTGCACTAATGCTTCAACTGAACAAAGAGCAAGATTTTGGTCTCAATTCAATACAAGAATAAAACACTTGCAAGCACTTTTCTTTGAATTCTCTGAAATGAATTTGCACACACTGATAGAATAGAAGACCATTGAATTTAGATAACAATTGACTTCATCAACAAATAGTCACCAGATTTTAGATCATTAACTGAACAACAGCTCAAATAACAATCTATATTTCAACTCTAAACTAATACAGCAAACAAGACAAGAGGTAGAACCAAAAATCAGGTCTTCAGTATCTCAATACAATCAAGACAGCAAAATAGAAGTTCTTCCAGGTCTTCAGTATCAACTTGAAAAGTGCATTTGAAAGTTTGCATAGTACAAAGTTCAATTTTGTAAAACTGGTAGTGGTGCTGTACTTACAACTGGTGTTCTTTTCAATTTTGATCTCAATTTGGGAGTGGCGGGCGATCTGGTGGCCGCCGAGATCGAAGGCCTTGAACTTGATCTTGCCGATGCTCAGCTCCTCTGACGTCGGGTGTTGCACCAACCTCTGCATCCACCCACACAAACAATCGAATCAAACACACACACATACACACAGATCTAGCCATCCAACCAAGAAATTGCATAGAGAGGAGATCTGAGACATATACAAAGATAGAGGTACCTCGTCGTTGATGTTGGAGAGCTGGAGCTCGGCTGATGAAGAAGGATCGTAGAGATCGTTGATGTCGGAGATCATGGAGATTGGGGGTGAGAAGCAAAAGGGGAGATCGAGGAGGAAGAGAGAAGAAGAGAGGGAGAGCGGCGGAGGTGGGAGCCGGGGGCGCAGATCTGGTCTATGGTGGAGACAGTGGCTCGAGAGAGGGAGCGGTGCACAGGCGCACCATATCCGGTAGATTTGGTGGCGATGCACGAAGAGGGAGGTGGAGGGCGGCGACGCAGGTGAGGAGGAGCGCAACTTCAGCTTCGCGGGAGAGGAGGCGATGCGCGGAGAGGTGGAGTGCGGCGATGTGAGCGAGGAGGGAGGTAGAGGGCGGCGACGTGGGTGAGGAGGTGGGGTGAGGAGGACGACACGAGAATGCCAGGCTTGATTTCCAGGCCTCTCAGCCAAAATTTTCAAAACCTCCCGGATTGGGCTTCCTAGCCTGGTTAGATTTCTTAATCCTGGCCCATCCAAACACATTCAAATATCTAGTCCAGATCCTAATTCCAGCTCACAATCCACTGGAAACGGGCCAAATACTGGGATTCCAAGTAGGCCCTTAGGGTATTTCATGTCAATTCAAGTTTTTCGGTGATATTCAAATACCCGTAACTTTCAAATGAGTACTCTTTTGAGAAAGTTTTCGATTTCAAACTTCTTCGGGATAATAATATCTAGGAGTTTTGTAAAGCAATTTTCACAAATTCCAAATAGATTTTGATTTGCGTTCGAAAATGATTTGGTTGGAAAACAAGATACACGAAGATCATTTTGAGACTAGTTTTTGATAAGAAGAACTTTTTGACCTTGTTTTTCATTTAAAGCCTCTAAAAATGTTTTAAATATTTTGAAGACCATTTTGATAATGTCGTGGTATTGCGAATACCCTGGCAGGTTTTGTGGAGGTTCCTAGCTAAGAAAAGACGACGGGAGGTGACCAAGTGATTGGTCCTCTCCCGTCGGGCAAGCACAAAAAATGACTCGAGGATTTATACAGGTTCGGGTCTTAGTGGAGACCCTAGTCCTGTCGATGTGCTCCCAATAGAGGTTGGCTAGGGGAGTTCTCTCATGGGGAGAGTGCTCCTATGCACGCCTATTCTTTTTGTGTATTGATACAAATGACTTGTCCTCGTTACAACAGAGGGATACAAGGGCTTATATAGGCCCAAAAGATGCAAAAAAACTAAACTGCCCCGGCTGCAGCCGTTGGATCAGAGGGCATCAACGTCCTTCTCCCGGCCGAGGGGGCTGGATGCTTGACAGGTGTCCTTGCTGGGTCCCAAGGCGCTCATCACGTGACCCCTCCCGGGACGGGGACATCGGGGCCTTTGTTCCTAGGCAAATGGCGGCGCCCGGGACGGGGGTCACCAGGGCCCTTGTCCTCGAGCAAATGGTGTGGGACCCTCATTTGAGGAATCCGGTGGCAACCGCACAGGTGGGTTGCACTCATAAAGGTACATCATAAGCTCACAACAACATGATTTACTTTAAACAATAAAGCTGGTAGATAAAACAAGTACAAGGTCACGAGGATCACTATTACAATATCATAATGCCAAGGGTGGCACTAATTAAAGTTGATACAAAAGTAGAGAGTTTTCAAAATCAAGAATCGGTATCGAAATACCGAACACAGAAAAACAACACAAAAAGCAACCACAAAGGTCTTCACTTCCTTCTGCAGCGGCTCTGGAAGGGCTTCCTCCATAGCAGACTCAACTTGGCTCATGACCCTCATAGAAACTCAAATCGCCTGGAAAGGTTCCTTCCTCTTCTTGGTGCTCAAGGCCAAGGGAATCGGGATCCACGGATCCTTTCTTCTGAATTTGTTTGTAAAGGTAAGGGTGAGCATATTTTTGCACAATGCTCAGCAAGTCTCGTTACAAGAATGCAGGTATATAGATGAGGGGTTCTCAAGGAATGAGATCTTGGTTTTATATGTAAGAATAGGATAGATTTTCACTCTAAAGTTATAAAGAAAAGCTTTTAGTTTCAAAAGCGATACTTTGAAATCTTAAGTTATACTTTAGAAATTGTTATGTGATGGTCTCCCATGAGTCATCACTTTTATCAACCCATATTATGAAAACATTCCAAATAATTACTTGTGCTGAACCACATGGATAAATCCACCGCGAACATACTCCATGACCTGGGAGTACAGAGTATCTGATACTTTTCTTACACTTTGCAAAGGTGTACCTCTTTTTAAATCCACTTCTTCACTCGGCTTTCAACTCAGATCAGCTCCATGCGACTTTTACGCATGTGACAAGGCCGAGATCACACAACACTTTTGCAGTCTAGTATTAACAGTATCCCCTCCCGGTAAATAGACAACTAAGTCTCAAGTACCGTTGTGGGTCCTCCCCACTGCCTTACTTCCTAGCCTTGGCCTATGTTCCTGCAGGACACATAGCCTTTCTTGATTACAGTCGCGCACGACTTAATCAGGCGTAGGGCGACTTCCTTCTTTCCACCTTTTCCTCTCATAATTTTTCTGAACTCACATCACTCACGGACGAACTGCGCCCAACCAGTTTCCACGCTCGAAACCAGACTGACAAACCATGCAGGGAACTGCTAATACCAAAAAACAACTAAGTCGTGCCTGTCCCATACCAGGCAAGTGGTTGGTACATTTTTCATGCCGCATAGAGGCACAACACAAGGTTCTTGTCCTTATGAATTAATAGTGAGGAGCCTTTCACATTCCCTGGTGCGCACCGCACCCTCTCCATACAAACCATCCTCACTATCAATTCTAATTTATACTTTCTTTCACAAAAAAGGGTTTTCAAACATGTTTATCATATAATTGACCATTTGATATTTAGCATAAGTCTTCAAGCATAAGCATAATCCTAAGCATATATCCTAGGGTGACAAGGATGCATGGGTATTCAATCACAAGAGGGGCTTCACAATTATTTAGGTTATATCTAACCATATTATTTGAACATACTCTCATTTGAATGTAAGGCATGCATATACTTTGAAAACAACTAACATACTTCATTTGAAAATATTAGGTGAGACATGATCAAGGGGTTGAGACTTTCCTTGCAATGCTGGGTCTAGTTACTCGGACGAAACTTCAAAGACTTCTTCCGCTCCTTCAACTTCGGGCACTGTGGCGGACACAAGCAATACAACACATACGCTACATAAGCATACATAAAATAGTTGCAATAGAAAATAATAAGTAAATATATCATGCATGCAAGGGGAAAGATTTGGACAAAGTCACTTGGGTGCTGATTGAAGAGATGGGCTTAAAAGGAGTTGAATGTCGAAAGGCCGACATTCAGTCCACGGCTAGACATAACCTTAAGTTGGTCTTAGGTAGGTTTTCTGGAGAAGTGGTAGAAGAGAAAGATGTAGAACACAACTCCAGGAATCTAGGGGACAAAGTGGCATTTCAATTGCTCAACCAGAAGAGGTCAACCAAGGCCAATGCCAGTGGCTGACATGCACTGACATAGTGCAGACATTGCCAAAAACTAGGGCAAAGCATTAGATTTGATTCTGGACTTCGAACACTTCGCCAACTATGTCTAGGGGATAAGCAAAGATGCCAGGAATACAATGCAAGTGGTTTCAAGGCAAGAGATGGCTGGACGGTGAAGAAATCTGGCGATGAACTGCGGTGGCGACATGGCACAGACATTTATCTGGACAGAAGCTTGGCAAGGCCATATCTTCCAATCTGGGCAGATCTGGGTGTCGAGCTAGTGGAAAGAAATGCTCAGGGAGCTGAGGCCAAGCTAAGGGACAAAGTGGTGTCAGCTGAAGTGGCCAGAGATGAAATCTGGTGAACTGTGCCGGAGACGAAGACACAGAATTGGGTGTTTTTGATTTAAAGCAAATGAGCTCAATTCCAAGCTTGTCAGCGATCTCTAGGGCATAACAAAGCTACAAGAGGGGTTAATTTTGCTGGAGGATGGCCGGAGAAGCTCGACGACGAGGTCCAGCGAACAGATGAAGTTCCAGATTGGGATTTCTTCGATTTGGGCACAATTGAAGGTTTTGATCTCACAAGCTTGCTAGATTGGGCCTACTGATCAAGAAACTCTACTAAAGGGGAAGCTAATTTGGGATGAATCGATCAGCATTGCAGGAACAGGGAGAATGGGCTTTTCCGATGATCACCGGCGATGGGGATCGATCTGGTGCAATTTGGTGCTGTGACACAGAGAGAGGGAAGAGGGAAACTCACTGGTGGCTTTGGATTGGAGATTGGGCGAGTGGATTGCTCTGGCGACGGTGGCCTCAAAATCAGCTCGCCGGAGAAGAAGAAGAGAGTAGCGAGAATGCTGGAAAATGGCTAAGTCCTGAAGATGAGGAGTTAACACAGCACTGGAGGGGTTTAAATAGGCCCTGGGGCGGAGCTCGCGAGGGGAAATCCGACAACAAAGCTTGCGCCGAGGAGAGGCTTGTCGGGCGCAGGAGGAATAGCAGCGACGACGATGTGATGTACGCGGCTGTGTAGTAGCTTTGCCAACGTTGTCGAGGGCGCGTTGGAACTGGGTTTGGAACGGCGCAGATGCGGAGGCAGTAACGTAGCTCCGGCGATGACACGTACACGCATGCAAGTGCCATGGCCACGGGAGTTTAACCGCTGCAGAGTTTAACTGCTGGACTTAGCGAGGTTTTGGTTGCTGGCACGTGCGTGCGGGGTGGCTCAACCGATCAAGAGCACTGGAGACTGGAGAAACTGGTCGGCGGTGAAGAAACGCGGCGAAGCGGCACGGTGGGGCACTGGTCACAACGGCTAAAGCTCTGGTCGAGAGTAACGACCAGGAGCTGGTCGAAAAGGGACTGAAAAAGAGTATCTGGGCCGATTTGCAATTTTGAAACTTGGTTCCAGGGGCTGATCTGTGAAGAAAGTTTGAATAGAAGTTGGGTCTGATTGCAATTCTAGAGATCTAAGGGTCTGATCTGAAATCTGATTTCATGATTGAGTTGCATAAAATTAATAGAACTCATCTAGCCAGATCGGGCAAGATGTGAAGGGTTTCGACAAAAATGGGGAAAACGACTTAGGGTAAAATTAGGGTACTTAGGGTTTCAAACCAGCAAGGGCCGAAACTCAGGTTTAGGGTAAGATTTGGAAATTCCTCCAGAAGGGAAAATTGTTCAGAATAGTGAATGGGAGATGTTCACTGAATCAGATCAAAGTTTGGAGATGGTCTGAGACTTTTAGTCTTTTTGGGCTTCTGACAAATCTGAAAAGGACTGATTTGTGATACTTTTGGGCTGATTTGTGAAAAAGGTCTGAACGAAGGAATTTGATTGCCAACTTTTTGGGGTAAGATACTGGCACAACTGGGATCTCATTTTGAAATAGAGAGAGACGAGGCAAGCTAGGATTTGGGAAAAATTGGGGTGTTACAAATGGCGGTGCCCGGGACGGAGGCTCTGGGGCCCTTGTGCCCAGGAAAAAGGCGGTGCCCGAGACGGCGGCTCTGGGGCCCTTGTCCCCGGGCAAATGGCGGCTCCCAGGACAGGGGTCACCGGGGCCCTTGTCCCCAGGCAAAAGGCAGCGCCCAGACGCAGGCTTTGGGGCCCTTGTCCCCGGGCAAAAGGCGGCCCCCGGAACGGCGGCTCCGGGGCCTTTGTCCCCGGGCAAATGGCAGCACCCAGGACGAAGGCTCTGGGGCCCTTGTCATTGGGAAAAAGACGGCGCCCGGGGACGAAAGCTCCGAGGCCCTTGTCCTAGGGCATAGGGCGGCACCCGGGACGGAGGCTCCGGGGAGTTTGTCCCCGGGCAAAAGGCGGCGCCCGGGGATGGCGGCTGCGGGGCCCTTGTCCCTGGGAAAAAGGCAGCGCCCGGGGACAGAGGCTCCGGGGCCTTTGTCCTCGAGCAAAAGGCGGCACCCGGGACGGAGGCTCTGGGGCCCTTGTCATTGGGAAGAAGGCGGCACCCGAGGACGGAGGCTCCGCGGCCCTAGTCCCCGGGCAAAAGGCGGCGCTCGGGACGAGTCACCGTGGCCCTTGTCCCTGGGCAAAAGGCGGCGCCCTGGACGGAGGCTTCGGGGCTTTGTCCAGGGCAAAAGGTGGCGCCCGGAACGGTGGCTCCGGGGCCCTTGTCCCCGGGCAAATGTCGGCGCCCGGGACAGGGGTCATTGGGGCCCTTGTCCTCGGGCAAAAGGCGGCGCCTGGGACGGTGGCTTCGGGGCCCTTGTCCCCGGGCAAAAGGCGGCACCTAGGACGGAGGCTCCGGGACCCTTGTCCCCGGGCAAATGGCGGCGCTCGGGACATGGGTTACTGACGAGGATTGATACCCGAGCTAGTTCAAAATAAATGTACGTCTAGTTCAAGATAGATCCGAACCAGATGCGTGTCCGTTGATATGATCTCGAGCTGTTTTGAAATACGCGGACACATGGTCGCAGGTTCTATGCGATCAGGCCGCAGACAGTGCGCGGTCAGGAGCCCGTAGGCGATGCGCGGACAGAAGATCGCAGATAGTGCGCGATTAGATGACTGCGGGCAATACGTGGTCAGAATACTCTTGACCACGAAACGCGGGATTGCTTAGTCCCTACAACAAGCATATCTCGAATATTCCTCCACGGATAGAGACAACCATCAGGAGGTTAATACGTGCAGTTATTCCTTAATTACACGTGTTAAGCCTATGTGGAGGTTAAGGGCAGTTACCAAAACTGCACCCGAGAAACTGTTTGAAGCCGTTATGCCTTGGCACCTTTTCGACCAATATAAAAGGGTAAGCCAATGCATCAGACAAGAAGGAGAAATAATAAGACCAACGTAAGACATTAGTTTAAGTCAATTAGCTTTCATAGGTCTTCTTGACATTGTATTGTATAAACACACAGGAAAGATCCTCGCCTGTGAGGATCCTTTCTCTAGTTTTGTAACTCTTTTTCTTACACATAGTAAATCTTAACAGGACGTAGGGCTGTTACAACCACCATCGAGGGCCTGAACCTGTCTAAATCTCTCTGTGCTTTATCTAGCTTTGGTTCATCATCCCTTCCCGGAGGGACACCCTGAAAGGACCCCGAGTCCGAATCATCGACAGCTAGCGCCCACCGTGGGGCCTTTCTCAAGGTGTCCTAATTTTCATCCGGAGGTTCATTGAATCATGGCTGGAGCATATGATTCCGAGAACGACTTCGATCTCGAAGATTATGCCCACATCCAGATGCCTTCTCCTAGTGATCCTGTTCTGATGGAGGAAACCCGAGCCGAAGACGCCCCGGAAGTTGATTCGACCACTCAGGTCATGTCTATCGACCAGGGGGCGACCAACGCAGAACTAGAGTCTACTGAGGTTCTTAACGCGTTAGAGGTTGAGTCCGGTCCATCATACGACCCTGCTAAGGGAAAGAATGATGTTGACCAGGAAATCAGCTCGGGGAGGTTTGACCCTGATAACCTCCATCGACTCTTTGATTTCGAGTTTGAATCGGAACAAACAGAGATGTTTTCTCCATCGGCGACCTTGCTTCCTAGACAGTTCGCTGCCTTACCGGAAGAAACTCCCGATCAACGGGCTGCTAGGGAAGAACAGGAATGCAAACAGAAGGAAGATCAAGATCGTGAGCAACAAGACAACGAACTTCGCAGAACAGCCTTAGAGGCTCTTCAAAATGCGCAGGCTCGTTACGATGCTGCTCCGAGTTCTTCCCGGCGATCGCGTGGTCTCAGACGCGACCAAACACCGTCCTTACCCCCAGAGCGTTTCCCGGTGGATGAAGAAACGGTAACACCTGGTGCCCCTAGGAGAAGTACGCATGGCCGGCTTCGATCTATCGCAGAGGTCCTGTGTAAGTTTCCTCCTACAGTCACAGATGCGCAGAAACCGGCTTTCACCAGGATTTTGGCGGATAGGTTGGATGAGGTCGCATCGGAGGCAACCTCGACGGTTTCTTCCTGGTCAATGACACGCTCCCATAACCGAGAGCACTGTAACTCTGGTTCTAGTAGACGGAGTCACCCGCCACCTGTCCCATCTCGACAGGACAAATCTAGATGGGTGCAAGATTCTCGTGATAGGGAACGAATTCCTGTCCACTCTCATTTGGGACCACGAGTGACTCCTCCATTGCGTGAGGTCGCCTGTGATCAGATCGAGAGCCGTAGGTCAATTCACGATCCCCATGTAGGTTGTAAAGCTTTCTCGCCCGGCCTTCGCGCGGTCGTTTGGCCAGACAAGTTTAAACCAGGGGCCATAGAGAGGTTTGATGGAACTCAGAACCCGTCCGAGTTCCTCCAAATCTACATCACTGACATCCAGGCGGCAGGCAGTGATGACCGGGTCATGGCCAACTACCTGCCAAAAGTCCTCGAAGGACCAGCAAGAACCTGGTTGTTCAACCAACCTGAGGGCTCAATCTATAACTGGGAAATGTTGTGTGATGCCATCCTCAGCAATTTCCTAAATTGTTATCAGAAACCGAGTAAAGAGGACAACCTCCATCGATTATGACAAACTTCGACCGAAACTCTTTGTCAGTTTGTCAAGAGATTTGTCGGGGTGAGGAATACCATCCCGAACATATTTGATAGCTCCGTTATCAGGGCATTTAAACATTTCGTCCGATATGGGAGATTCACCAAAGATTTGCTCATCCATCCTCCTCGATCAGTAGCTCATCTTTTCGATATGGCTGATCGATATTCCGACATAGCCGGGGCTGTCGAATGGAATCGGATGGTTGATAAAGGTAACCTACCACCTCAGCCAGGTCTCAAGGACGTTAAAAGGGAGGATTCAAGTAAGAAGCCAGAATCTTCATCAAGTGGCAGGTCAAAGAAATAAAAAAGGAGTCGATCTGGACAATACCAAGAGGTCGCGATCGCAGACAAGCCTCCATCGTCCAAAGGTAACAAGTATTCGTTTAAGAATAAAACTACTTCTGGTGGTCGCAATCCCGACCGGCAAGAGAAGTCGACTAACCCGCAGGAAGGCAAGAAGTGGTGTCCACTCCACAACTCCGCAGGCCATGACCTCAAAAATTGCAGAAGTTAGTTGAAGCAGTTAGATGACTTCTACCAGGGGATTGGACTGATGCCGACCTTACCAACTAAGGAACAAGCATGCGGGCTAAGAGACGCCGACGTGGACGAAGAGATGTCTTACCAGGTACCTCATAATCATGTTAATGTTATTTTTGGAGGTTCCTCCTCTTTTGTTTCTAAGAGACAATTTAAAGCCTTTTATCAAGAGGTTAACCAAACAGAGACTTCCCTTGGTGAGCCTTAGTACCCTCGTTGGTCGGACACACCTTTTACGTTTGATCGCTCTGATTGTTCTGTGGGGCTTACTCGACCATTGAGGTTGCCTCTGGTCATTACCCCGATCAGCAGTAATACGAGAGTCGAGAGGGTCCTGATTGATGGAGGTAGCTCCTTGGACATCCAATTGGTCAAGGCGCTCGACGAGATGCAGATTCCTCATTCAAAAATCAAACCCATAATCCATCCATTTTTTCGGATAATTCTTGGTCCCTCCATGATGCCATTGGGACAGGTGGTCCTCCCAGTCACACTGGGAGAACCAGATAACTTCTGAACGAAATTAGTTACTTTTGATGTAATTGATTGTGATTCGGCTTACAACGCAATCTTTGGTAGGCCAACTCTTGCTAAGTTCATGATGGCTACGCACTATGCTTACCAGTGCGGCAAGTTGCCTGGCCCCAAAGGTGTTATCTCGGTCCGAGGCAGTTGCAATGTGGCGTTGACGTGTGATCGGCTATCCCTGGAGATGGTGGACCAACTTCCTCTCCCGGACGCTCAGGTCTCCACAGTCTCCGCTGACACGATCAAGGCTGCTCCTCGGCCAGACGAGACACTCAAACTGGTTCCATTGTACCTAGATGATCAATCCAGAACAATCCGGGTTGGATCAGGCCTGGATGACAAATAGTAACTCGAGCTCATTGCTTTCCTCCGGGCTAACACAGATGTGTTTGCGTGGAAGCCATCCGACATGCCCGGTGTCCCAAGGGAAGTAATCGAGCACAGGTTAGCAATTTGACTTGGACAGCGACTAATAAAGTAAAAGCTTAGGCATTTTGCTGTTGACCGGCAGGAAGCCATCCGAGAGGAGTTGGAGAAACTCCTAAAGGCCGGGTTTATTCGTGAGGTCGATCACCCGGAATGGCTTGCAAATCCGGTCATGGTCCGCAAGTCAAATGGTAAGTGGAGCATGTGCGTCGACTACACCAGCCTCAATAGTGCCTGTCCGAAGGATGACTTCCCCTTCTCGGCATCGATCAGCTGGTCGATTCTACTACGGGCAGCGAACTGATGAGTTTCCTGGACGCTTACTCGGGATATCATCAAATTAGCATGGCGGAAGAAGATGAAGGGAAGACTACCTTCATCGCCCCGTTCGGCACCTACTGCTATGTCAGAATGCCATTCAGTCTCAAGAACACAGGTTCCACGTACCAGCGATTGATGCAAAAGACATTTCTTTCCCAGATGGGGCGTAATCTTGAAGCTTATGTAGACGACTTGGTTGTAAAAAGCACCAAAAGATTGTCTCACTTAGACGATCTTGCTGAAACCTTCTGTAATTTAAATCGATTTGGAATAGAATTAAATCCGGAGAAATGTTCTTTCAGGATTTCTTCAGGAAAACTTCTTGGTTTTCTTGTTTGTTCCAGAGGAACCAAGGTCAATCCTGAAAAAATCAGAGCTATCGAGCAGATGAGGTCTCCCTCGACCATCAAGGATGTTCAACACCTAGCAGGTCACATGGCGGCGTTAAGCCGGTTCATATCGCGACTAGGCGAAAGGGGACTACCTTTATTCAAATCCCTGCACAAACATCACAACTTCACATGGTCCGATGAGGCCGAGAAGGCATTTCAAGAGGTGAAAGCATATCTATCCAGTCCGCCGGTCTTGGTTTCTCCCGACAAGGGAGAACCATTACTTTACTTGGCGGCCATGCCATACGCGGTCAGCACTGTCCTGATCGCGGATAGAGAAGGTATACACAGACCCGTCTACTATGTAAGAGAAGTACTTCATGGTCCTAAGGAGCGATACCCTGAGGTCCAGAAGATACTTTACGCACTACTGATGGCTTCCCGTAAGCTACGACATTACTTCCAAGCACATAAGATCACAGTACCCTCATCTTTTCCATTGGGGGATATTGTCCGCAATCCAGAGAAATCTGGTCAGATCGGCAAATGGGCTGTTGAACTCGATGCATTCGACATCCATTTCATGCCCCGCACTGCGGTTAAGTCTCAGGTCCTGGCCAACTTCGTGGTCGAATGGACTAACCCTGAGCCACCCGTGCAGGCGCCTCAAGAATTGGAATGCCCTGATCACTGAACAATGTACTTTGACGGCTCTCGTAGTTTTGAACACTCGGGGGCTGGAGTGGTCTTAGTTACGCCTCAGGGCGAACAGCTGAAGTTTGTCTTTCAACTACACTTTGTTGAGACCAACAACGCAGCAGAGTATGAAGGTCTTTTTGCAGGGCTCCGGGCAGCAAAATTCCTCGGAGTCCGTCGATTAGTGGTGAGGGGAGACTCACAGCTGGTCGTAAACCAGGTAAACAAGGAGTAACTAAGACCACTCCTTTCGCGAGATGAGACAATGGCTCATTACCTGGGGGAAGTGAGGAGGTTGGAAAAATACTTCAGTCATTTCGAAGTCCAATACATCCCGCGAAAGGAAAACATTCTCGCAGACCAATTATCCAAAATTGGGTCCTCACGCGCATCCGCTACGGCAGGAGTGTTCGTCGAACACTTGAAACATCCTTCGATTATGACTTCGGTCGAGGATGATCCGGTAACAGTCTGCGTTACCAACCTCGGACAGGAACGAGATTGGACTCATCCATTGAGGGTCTATCTCGAACATGGGACCTTGCCCGAGGATGAAACCGAAAGCAATCGGTAAGTTCGAAAGGCGCGTATATACAAGCTCATGGAAGGAGTTTTGTACAGAAAAGGTACTCAAGGAGTATTTATGCGCTATGTATCTCAGGAAGAAGGCAAATCCCTCTTGAGAGAAATTCATGACGGTGTTTGTGGTGCGCACGCGTCATATCGTACACTGGTCGGAAAGACTTTTCGACAAGGATTTTATTGGCCTTTGGCCCTTGATGATGCCAAGAACATGGTCTAGACATGTCCTCTGTGTCAGTTTCATGCAAGACAGGTTCATCAACCTGCCTATGCCTTACAAGCCATTCCCCTTACATGGCCCTTCGTGGTCTGGGGGATGGACATTGTCGGCCCTATGCCACAAGCGGCCAATGGATACAAGTTCCTATTCGTGGCAATTGATACGTTTACAAAGTTGATTGAGGCCGAACCAGTGCGTAACATTTCTGTAGCTGCAGCACAAAAGTTCTTCCATAAGAACATTGTGGCTCGATTCGGTGTTCCAAATCGTCTCATTACCGATAATGGTTCCCAGTTTGCTAGTGATCTTTTTCTGGATTACTGCGATCAGGTTGGAACCAAGGTGTGCTTTGCCTCTGTAGCTCATCCGTAGAGTAATGGTGCCATTGAGCGTAGCAATGGTGCCGTTGAGCATGCCAACAGGCAAATATTGCAAGGCATAAAGAAACGTGTTTTTGATCGCCTTAAGACACGCTCGGGGGCTTGGGTCGACGAGCTCTACACCGTTCTATGGGCATTACGAACTACCTCTAGTCGAGCCACCGGTGAGACGCCTTTCCATCTGGTATATGGGGCTAAGGCCGTGCTACCTATGGAAATTAGTATTGGTTCTGTTCAGACAGATCAATTCGATCAAGTTGATCAGAGCGAACAGCGATTACAAGATCTCATCCTCCTAGAAGAAAAATGTGATCGAGCTTTGATCAAGTCCGTGGTATACTTGCAAGCTTTGCGTAAGTATCATAACAAAATGGTGCGACCACGCAGTCTTCACATGGGCGATCTGGTTTTACGTAAAATACAAGACCAATCTAGTCGCAACAAGTTCTCCCCAAAATGGGAGGGCCCCTATACTGTTGTTTCAGTACCGCGACCAGGATCTGCTCGGTTAGCGATGGAGGATGGTCGGATCTTATCTAATGCTTGGAAATCGATCAACTACGCAAGTTTTATGTGTAAGTGCCCAAATTCCTTTTTCCTGTTCAATTAGCATGATTTAACAAAACATGTGTTTTTTAGTTTCGTGTGTGGATTATTCCTCTTTTTGCCCTTATATGTAACGAGTCTGACTCGGGGGCTGGTCGCTGACAGTTATATTGTTACAATATCCTGATCGGATTTGCTGGCCGATCTCGTGATCACTTCCAGACAAGACAGCCCTCAATAAGCCATTTCTCAACGCACACGGGGCTTGCTGGCAATGTCCTTGGTCATCAGAGTGGCTACTGGTTTGCATAAGGCTGGGTATTGTATTTAGTATAATTGTTAGCCTGGTCGGGTATCCCTTGTCGTCGCTCCAGATTTATTTCTCCTGTGCTCATAATACTAAGTGACGAGGATTGATACCCGAGCTAGATCAAATGAATGCACGACTGGTTCAGAACAGATTTGGACCAGACAAATGTCTGCTAACATGAACTCGAGTTATTCCAAGGAGCGTGAACATGTGGTCGCAAGCTTTACGCGATCAGATCGTAGACAATACGCGGTCAGAAGTTCGTATGCAATATACGGACAGAGGGCTGCAGATAGCGCGCGGTCAGAGAATAACAAACAATGTGCGGTCAGAATACCTTCGACCAGGGGACGCGGGGTTGTTCTATCCCTACAATAGGGATATCCCGAGTATCCCGAAGATCCTTCCACGTATGAAGACAACCGTCGGGAGGTTAATACGTGCAGTTATTCCTCGATAACATGTGTTAAACCTGCGTGGGAGTTAGGAGCAGTTGACAAAATTGCACTCGAGCAACTGTTCGATGCCGTTATGCCCTGGCACCTTTTCGACAAGTATAAAAGGGTAAGCTAGTGCATCAAATCAGGGGATCAAATAAAGCAATTGATGCACCCAGAGGATCAGAAGACAGTAGTCTAAGTTAGATAGCTTTCACAAGCCTTCCAGGCATTGTCTTGTATAAACATATAGGAAAAAATCTTCGCCTGTGAAGATCTTTTCCATAGCTTTGTAACCCTTTCTACCACGTATAGTGAAATCCCAATAGGACGTAGGGCTTTACTCCCACCATCGAGGGCCCGAACCTATATAAATCTCTCTGTGCTCTAGTTATCTTTGATTCATCATACCTTCCCAGAGGGGCACCCTGAAAGGTCTCACAACCTACAAATCTTGCATAAGTTCGACTAAGGACCCCGAGTCCGGATCGTCAACAGCTGGCGCCCACCGTGGGGCCTTTCTCAAGGCATCCTAATTTTCATCTGGAGGTTCGCTGAATCATGGCTGAAGCATATGATTCTGAGAACGACTTCGATCTCGAGGATTATGCTCACATTCCGATGCCTTCTCTTAGCGATCCTGTCCCGATGGAGGAAACCGGAGGCGAGGACATCCCAAAGGTCGATTCTACCATTCAGGTCATGTCTATCGACTAGGAGGCGACCAACACAAAATCAGAACCCATTGAGGTTCTTAATGCGTTAGAGGTTGGATCCGGTCCATCATACGACCCTGCTGAGGGGAGGAATGATGTCGACCAGGAAATCAGCCCGGGGAGGTTTGATCTTGATAACCTCCTATCGTCTCTTTGATTTCGAGTCTGACTCAGAAAAAACAGAGATGTTTTCTCCCTCGGCGATCTCTCTCCCTAGACAGTTCGCTGCCTTATTGGAAGAAACTCCAGATCAACAGGCTGCTAGGGAAGAACAGGAACGTAAACAAAAGGAGGATCAAGATCTCGAGCAACAAGACAACGAACTACGCAGAACGGCCCTAGAGGCTCTTCAAGATGCGCAGGCTCTTTACGATGCTGCTCTGAGTTCTTCCCGATGATCGCGTGGTCGTAAACGCGACCAGACACGTTCTTTGCCCCCGGAGCGTTTCCCGGTGGACGAAGAAATGATAACACCTGGTGCCCCTAGGAGAAGTACGTGTGGCCGGCTTCAATCTATCGTGGAGGTGATGCGTAATTTTCCTCCTACAGTCACGAATGCGCATAAACCGGCCTTCACCAGAATCCTAGCGAAGAGGTTGGATGAGGTCACATCTGAGTCGACTCCTATGGCTTCTTCCTGGTCGGCGACACGTTCCCACAATCGAGAGCACTCTCACTCTGGTTCTGGTCGACGGAGTCACCCCCCACCTGTACCATCTCGGCAGGACAAGTCCAGATGGGCGCAGGATTCTCGTGATAGGGATTGGATTCCTGTCCACTCTCGTTTAGGGCCACGAGTGGTTTCTCCATTGTGTGAGGTTGCCCGTGATCCGATCGAGAGCCGTAGGATAGTTCACGGTCCCTACATTGGTTGTAAGGCTTTCTCGCCCGGCCTTCGTGCGGTCGTTTGGCCAGACAAGTTTAGACCAGGGGCCATAGAAAGGTTTGTTGGAACTTAGAACCCGTCCGAGTTCCTCCAAATCTATATTACTGCCATCCAAGCAGTAGGCGGCGATGACTGGGTCATGGCCAACTACCTGCCAACAGTCCTCGAAGGACCAGCGAGAACCTGGTTGTTTAATCAACCCGAAGGTTCAATTTATATTTGGGAAATGTTGTGCGATGCTATCCTCAGAAATTTCCAAAATTGTTATCAAAAGCCGGGTAAAGAGAACGACCTCCATCGACTACGGCAAACTTCGACCGAAACTCTTCGTCAGTTTATCAAGAGATTTGTTGGGGTGAGGAATACCATCCCAAACATATCTGATAGCTCCGTTATTAGGGCATTTAAACATGCTGTTCGATATCGGAGATTCATCGAAGATTTTCTCATCCATCCTCCTCGATCAGTAGCCGATCTCTTTGATATGGCTGATCGATATTCCAACGCAGCCGAGGCTGTCGAATGGAACCGGATGGTCGATAAAGGTAACCTACCGCCTCAACTAGGTCTTAAGGATGCTAGGAAGGAAGATTCAAGCAAGAAGCCGGAATCTTCATCAGGCGGGAAATCGAAGAAGTCGAAAAGGAATCGCTCTGGACAGTACCGGGAGGTCGCAGTCGCAGAGAAGCCTCCTTCGACCAAAGGTAACAAGCCTTTGTTTAAAAATAAAACTATTTCTAGTGGTCGTAGTGCCGACCAGCCAGAGAAGTCGACTAACCCGTAGGAAGGCAAGAAATGGTGTCCGCTCCACAACTCCGCAGGCCACGACCTCAAGAACTGCAGGAGTTGGTTGAAGCAGTTAGATGACTTCTACCAGGGGGTTGGACCGATGCCGACCTTACCAACTAAGGAACAAGCATGCGGGTTAAGAGACGCTGACAGGGACGAAGAGATGTCTTCCATAAGAACATTGTTGCTCGATTTGGTGTTCCGAATCGTCTCATTACGGATAATGGTTTTCAGTTCGCTAGTGGTCTTTTTCTGGATTATTGCGATCAGATTGGAACCAAGGTGTGCTTTGCTTTTGTGGCTCATCCACAGAGCAATTGTGCCATGGAACGTGCCAACGGGCAGATATTGCAAGGCATCAAGAAACGTGTTTTCTACCGCCTTAAGACTCACTCGGGGGCTTGGGCAGACGAGCTCTACACCATTCTATGGGCACTGCGAACTACTTCTAGTCGAACCACCGGTGAGATGCCTTTCCATCTGGTCTACAGGGCTGAGGCCGTGTTACCTATGGAAATTAGTATTGGATCTGTTCGGACAGATCAATTTGAACAAGTTGACCAGATCGAACAGCGATCGCAAGATCTCATCCTCCTAGATGAAAAGCGAGATCGTGCTTTGATAAAGTTCGCGGTATATTTGCAAGCTTTGCGCAAGTACCATAACAAAAGGGTGCGACCACGTAGTCTTCACGTGGGCGATCTAGTTTTACGAAAAATACAAGACCAATCCAATCGCAATAAATTCTCCCCGAAGTGGGAAGGCCCTTATACTGTTGTTTCGGTGCCGCGACCAGGATCAGCTCGGTTAGCGATGGAGGATGGTCGAATCTTATTCAACACTTGGAACATCGATCAACTACGCAAGTTTTACGTGTAAGTATCCAATCCCTTTTCCTTTTCAATTAGCATGGTTTAATAAAACGAGTGCTTTTTTGTTATTTCATATGTCGAATATTTCCTTTTATGCCCATGTGTTACGAATTTGGCTCGGGGGCTGGTCGCCGATGGTTATATCGATACAATGCCCTAATCGGATTGCCGGCCGATCTCATGACCACTTCCAGACAAGACACTCCTCAATAAGCCATTTTTCAACGCACACGGGGCTTGCTGGCATGTCCTTGGTCATCAGAGTGGCTGCCGATTTGCAACAAGATTAGACATTGCCTCAAATATAATTACTGGCCTGGTCGAGTATCCCTCGTCATTGTTACACCCATATCTTTCCTGTGCTTATAATACTGAGTCTTCAGTATATATAATCACAGGCGGGGGCTCGGGGAATATGGTGACAATATGAAACAAAAAGAAGTGTTCTTTCGAAACGAAATCAAAAAATGCATGCATTGCACCCTATAAACTATATCAGTACAGGTATAAAGGTTTACATGATGCCAAGCTCGTTCAAAAGTTTATCCACAAGAGGTTTAACCTCCTCCATGATAACCTTATGTTGGTCTTCACTCTCTATCTCTGCCTCTCCTACCAATGGGTTTAGATCCAGGTCTGGGCCATGGTGGAGATGGAATCGACAGAGAATGGCAGAGGCTGCTGATCGGACTCTTGTTTTGATCGCCTCTTGTTGTCGCCTAGTATCTTTAGAAAGATACTCCAGAAGTGATTCCGCTTGGGCTGCGACCAATTTGGACCAGTCACTAAGGCTGAGGTCGTCTGCCACGGTTTCGCCCACATCAGCCCTTAGTAGACCGGCCACCATCTTTAGTTTTTCAAAGATGTCTTGTTGAGCCCTGCCGCAGGTCGAGAGGGATGTGCTTAAGTCTTTGTTCTCCCTGCGGATAGAATCGATGGTCGCCTGGAGGTCTTCTTTATCTTGACCAAGCTGGCTTATTTGATCGACTTGCACTGCAGTAAGAAGGTCGTTACAAGCAATCCGAGCCACAAAATTACTTCGCTCTGGTCGGAAGCTGACTTACATGAGAGCTGCGATCGCAGTTTGCTTAGTTCGGCCTCTAGATATGAAATTGTGGTGGCTGCCCTGAGATCATGGTTCTCCCGATCAACAAGGCTCTTCGTCAGAAAGGCATTCTCTCTGTAACAAAAGAGACAATTGTCATGGCAGGTCTATGATCAGGCAAACCAAAGAACATCTTCCTTACTGTTGCAAGCGATCCATTTCCTCTTGCATGGCCTTGATGCTATCTACCATAGCCGTCGATCTGATCGCCATGCGGGTCAGTTCCTATAAAATGGATTGAAATCAGCTGCAAAATCTGAACATTCCTATGCAAAGTTCGGATACCATGAGGGGTGTTCAACATACCTCAGTATATTCCCGGAACGACTTGTTCTTCGGGACGATCAGAGGTCGAGTTGATGGACTCGCCTTATCACCGACAGGAGCAGCAGATGAGTGTTCCTGCTGAGCCTCACTTCTTGCCGGGGTCACAGATTTTAATACTGTTATTGGGCCTCCGTGTCCAACTCATCCACAACGGCCTAGACGACTTCCTGGACTGGAGGGATAGAGCTCTCTTCACCAGAGACCTCAGCGCCAGAAGGAACTTCGACCCTCGCCAAGGCTATTGGGAGGTTCGGTGCTGAATCTCTATGCCTAGGCAAGAAAAGAAACTGCCAGTTTCACGGTTGATCGCCACAGTCCAATCCTGTATAAGCAGGAGGGAATTCTTACCTTAGTTGAAATCCCATCAGCTTTTGGGATTTCGAAGACGGTTCACCCAGGAAAAGAGGACAGTCGTCGTCTGTTCTGGTCTTCCTCTTTGTGAACAAGACCTTGTCTTTTCTCCTTGTGTGTACCAACCTGTAAGCGCATACATGAGGAATGATAAAGATCTAAGTGGTAAGAATTCTTACCGGGATAACCTGCTCGGTTGGCAGGGATGCATCCGATGGTCTGGGTGTCTCGTGAGCCATCGGTGTTGGTGCTTCATCTGTGACCATGAGATTGGATGTGTCGTGGTATTAAGAATACCTCGGCAGGTTTTGAAGACGATTCTAGCGGAGATCGCGCAGCGCGGGTTGACCGGGTGACCGGTCCTCCCCCGCCGGACAAACACAAGAATTGACACGTGGATTTATACAGGTTCGGGTCCCGGTGGGGGCCCTAGTCCTGTCGACGCGCTCCCGACCGGAGTCGGCTGGGGAGGCTCTCTCCGGGGGAGAGGCTTCCGGAGCACGTCTATGAGATTAGCTATTCCAAATAATAATGAATTGATCCTTTACAACAGAGGGGTACAAGGGCTATTTATAGCCCCAAAAAGAAGCAAAAAACCTAAACTACCCCGGGAGCCACCGTCGGATTGAAGGGTAGGACCGTCCTTCTCCCGGTCAAACGTCTTGGATGCTTGACAGGTGGTCGCTTATTCCCGAGGCGTCCCTCGCGTGACCTGCACGTGATAAACAAACAGGGATTTTACCTTTTAGGAGGGCGGTGACGTCTAGGACCCCTTCCGGAGAGCAGGGTCCCGGGAGCCTAGGAGGCGGCGCCCGGGGCCGGCACCGGGGGCCACTGTCCCCGGGCGAATGGCGGCGCCCGGGACTCGCCCGGGGGGCAAGGTCCCGGGAGTTAAAAGGCGGCGCCCGGGACATGCCCGGGGGGCACGGTCCCGTGGATCAAATGGCGGCGCCCGGGACATGCCCGGGGGGCACGGTCCCAGGGGCCAAATGGCGGCGCCCGGGACATGCCCGGGGGGCACGGTCCCGGGGACCAGATGGCGGCGCCCGGGGCAGGCAACGGAGGCCACTGTCCCCGGGCGAATGGCGGCGCCCGGGGCGGGCACCGGAGGCCACCGTCCCGGGCCAAATGGCGGCGCCTGGGACCCGCCCGGGGGGCACGGTCCCGGGGGCCAAATGGCGGCGCCCGGGGCATGCCCGGGGGGCACGGTCCCGGGGGCCAAATGGCGGCGCCCGGGACATGCCCGGGGGGCACGGTCCCGGGGACCAAATGGCGGCGCCCGGGGCAGGCAACGGAGGCCACTGTCCCTGGGCGAATGGCGGCGCCCGGGGCGGGCACCGGAGGCCACCGTCCCGGGCCAAATGGCGGCGCCCGGGACCCGCCCGGGGGGCACGGTCCCGGGGGCCAAATGGCGGCGCCCGGGGCATGCTCGGGGGGCACGGTCCCGGGGGCCAAATGGCGGCGTCCGGGACATGCGCCCGGGGGGCACGGTCCCGGGGGGCACGGTCCCGGGGACCAAATGGCGGCGCCCGGGGCAGGCAACGGAGGCCATTCTCCCCGGGCAATCATGAACTTCCCTGGACTTGACCGCGTGGAGATTTCCCCCAACAGCAGCCCCCCATGCCCTCCGGGGACGAAGCTTGAGCCCCCGGAGGGAATGGTTATGGTACCGGGAAAATCTCCCGGCGAAACCTCCGGACGAAGATCATCGGGCGCCCCGCGACTCTTCGGTTTCTGTGCCGGGCGCTTTATGGCCGCGCCTTTTTCGCTATAAATGCACGCGCGGTTCGAACCGGCGTCTTGATTTGCGCGCCTGTCCCTTCGTTTCCCGCGCACGGTTTGAATTTCAGTGGTCCAGATTGCTCCGAGGGGGCCACGTGGCGCCCATCTAGATCTCGGCCAGCCTCTATAAATAGGGCCTTTGGGGGCCCCGGAAGCTCATTCCAAATCTTCAACTCCAGCTTCAGCTCTCCCGGTAGCGCTCTTCCGGTAGCTTCTCCGGTAGCGAGCGTCCGGGAGTTGTTGACAGCCACCTGAAAACTTAGCCACCCCAAAGAAAAAAGAAAACTGACCTAATGGCGCCCAAAGGTCGAGCGAAGACCACGGAGGTGCCCCCGGAGGAAATCCCCGTGGATTTCCTTTGGGCCTCCGAGTTCTCGGCCTCGGACGCGGAGTCCCTGGTCAAGAAGGGCGTCGTTGAAGAGGGGGAGATCCGGGTCCCCCTAAAGAAGGACGGAGCCCCCCGCCCCAGGCCCGGAGAGGTCGTGGCCTTCGAGGCCTTCCTCGAGGCGGGGCTCCGGCTCCCGGTGCATCCGATGCTCTGGGAGTTTCTCAAAGAGTACGGGGTGGCTCTCAACCACCTCACCCCGAACGCGCTCGTCCGTATGGGCCTTTTTATATGGCTCTACGAGACAGCGACCGGGCGGGAGCCCACCCTCCGCGCCTTCCGGTACTTCTATGAACCGGCGGCGCGGAGCTCCCACCTGGTGAAGGGAGGACCGAAGTCCGCCTTCGGCTCGGTGATGGTCCAAATGCTGCCCTCCCGGGTGGCGGACTTCCCGGCGGCGGCCTCCCGGGACCACTGGGGGGACTGGCTCCGGAGGTGGTTCTACCTCCGGGTCCGGGACGAAGCGGTGGTCTACGCCCCGGAGCCTCCCACCTACAGCCGATCATCCGCACCGAAGCCGCCGGTGTGGACGGACGAGGAGTTCGAGCTCCTCGGGAAGGTGGTGTTGGCGAAGAAGGCCCGCTCGATGCGAGACGCCGCGGAGGAGCTGGCGCTCCTGCGGCTTTCCCCCTTCTCACGCGGGGGAAGGGGGATCGGCATGGGCCCGGAGCAGCGGCCTCCGGTCAAGCCGGTGACGCGGCGTAAGTCCCCTGCATTTTTGTACTTGCAGTTTTTTATGGGAAATTGACTAACTTTTTACCTCTTACAGTGCGCCCGTACCCGGCGGCGAGGGACAAGGCGGAGCACCTCCTGGGGAGGTACTTCGCCGATGAACACGAGCGCATCGTGCGCCTCGTGGGGGAGGGGCCTCCCCGGAACTTGGTGGCCGAGGCCTACGGGCTCAGGCTTCCGGAGCGGAAGCCCCTTCCCACCCCCGGGTCTCATAAACTGGGGAAGGATGCTGCCGGGGGCTCGGAGCCCAAAAAGCCTCGGGTCCAAAAGACCCCAGCTCCGACGACGGCGCCGGCGACGACGCCGGTGAGGGCCCGGGACGCGGCTCCCGGAGCCGAACATGCCCGGGCGGCGCCCCGGGCAGAGGCGACGCCTCCGCCCCCGGAGGCCCCCGTCGAGGCCCGGGGGAAGGAGGTTGTTGTCGATGGGGCGGGGTCCGATTCGGCGGACTACGCCCCGTCGCCAATTCGCGTGACGCTCCTCTCGCCTCTCCCGGCGGCATTGGCGCCGGAGAGGCTAGAGGTGAGGTTTTCGGGGGCGGCGCCCCCGCGCCTCTGGCCGGTTGATGAAGAGGGGGGGAGCCCCTCAGTCTTCGAGGTCCCCCCGGAGCAGGAGGCTCCGAGGGCCCTCCGGCCTGGGGCGGGGAAAGGCCCGATGATCCCCCCCCGGGCGGAGATCCCCACCCAATCTTCGTCTTCGTCTTCGGAGGAAACTTCGTCGACGAAGACGCCGGCGACGCCGGCCGTGCTCCCGGATTCAGAGGTCCGGGGGCCCTCTCCCGGCCGCGACAGGAGGGCCGGGCAAGACACCTCCCTACTTCCCGCGGGTGAGGTGGCCCGCTACGCGGAGGGCCTGCACAACCGGAAGGTGCAGGCCTTCGTAGCAGGAGGAACGCTCCACGAGCGTTTTGAGGGGCTCGAGTCCCTCGGAGCCCAGGTAACTCGAGCTCTCAACACTTCGGCTTTTTTCCTGCACTTAAGATTTTTCTAACTCTTTATGCATTATGTAGGTAGCGACTGTTACCTGGGGCCTTGAGCAGCGGGTCACTCGGCTGCTCAAGGAGGCGGAGAGCCGGGCCGCGGCCTGCGTCGAGCAGCGGGAGGCGGCCCTCCGGGAGCGGGACGAAGCTCTTGATGAGCTGTCCCGGGCCCGGGCGCAGGTGCACCTTTCGGAGGGCGCCTACATCCGCCTTCGAGAGGAGGCCAAGGTGCGGGAGAAGGCGCTCCGGGAGCTCGAGAGCTCCAGCGTCCGGGCACTATCAGACGCGGGCCGCTCCGTCCGCTCGGCCTTGGAAAGCCTTGGCGTTAGCCTGGGCTCCGGGAGCGGCCCGGAGGTGCCCCCGGCGACCCTCGCGGAGGCTGTGCGTTTTCTTAACGCACAAGTCTCCGCCATCCCGGAGGCTGCGGACGTCCGGGCACGGGTCCGAGTGATCCCCGTCATCGCGGCGGCCGCGGGGCTCGTTGAGTACCGTGGGGTCGGCGCCCGGGCGATCGGGGGGCGCATCCCCCGGGGCTTCCCGGAGGCCTTCGAGCCAACGCGCCGGGAGGTGGAGCTGCTGGCGGAGGGGTTCTACGACCGGATCATCCGGACGTGGTTCCCGACACCGGCGCCTCCGGCCGAGGATGTCCCTGCCCCGGCCACGGAGGAAGCTCCCCGGGGGGAGGACCCCAATGCCAAAGTATGAGCCTCCCCCGGGTCTTTAGCTAGGACCCCTTTTTATTTTGTTAGACATTTTGATTCCGGTAGCTTCTTAGGAGAAGCCCCGGGCACTTGTACAAAAGCATTTTGCAATGAAATATATTTGAAGTTTTTCTAAGTCTTTGCAATGAAATGTTACCAGGGTTCCCGGGGGGTTACTCCCGGGCAACGGTCCGGGAGGGGCTCTCCGGGGGACGCCCAAGCGGCTTTGATTTTGTTGAGCCTTGTCTCTGGGGAGCGCGACGGGGGTACTGCCCGGGAGCCTGTCCGGTTGAGGTGGCGCCCGGAGTGGCACTTGGATAATTTTGACAACAGCCGTGCTGAATTAACTCCCCCGCGCCCGAAGGCCCAGATGATACCTCCCCTCCGGATACTTCCGCCGGCTGGGTACGAGTTTTGGCCCGAAGACGTACTTCGGGACTCTCAGCGTCGCGTCCGGGCGCTGTACCGGGACTTGGCCCGGGAGCTGAGGGAGCGCCTCCGGGAGCTTTAGGCGTAGGGGCCTTAGGCTCGTAGAAAATCCCCCGGGTTTGGACCCGGGTTGTATCATTTCCGAAACCCACCGGAGGGGGAAGATGTCCTCCGGGTTTGCTGATCAATAAAGCACGTTGTTGTTGTTTCCTTTTATTGCGCCTCTTTATTTTCTTCTTGGATGGTCTGGACGACTCATCTTAACAAGGATGAGCTAAGTTTCTTCGTGGGTGACCCGGGGGCCCCCTGTCCCCCCCCGCCCACAGCGGGCCGGAGGAGGCCTCCGCGCGCTGTGGGGGTAACAGGGTCCCCGGAGGGAGCATAACCTTCCGGGAGATAATGATCCGGTCGCCGTGAGAACGAGGAGCAGGGAATAAGGCCTTGAACGGAAGGAATGTCCAAGAGAACCCGATGGGATTTCCAGAGGCGAGCTTCCTGGGAGACACTCGTCCGGTCGCCGTAAGAACGGGGAGCCGGGAATAGGGTCTTCGGGGAAGGAAATGCCCGAGAAATCCGGCTTCTCCGAGAGACAATCGTCCGGTCGCCGTGAGAACGGGGAGCCGGGAATAAGGTCTCCGGGAGGCATTCATCCGATCGCCGTGAGAACGGAGAGCCGGGAATAAGGTCGCCGGGAGGCAATCATCCGGTCGCCGTGAAGACGGGGAGCCGGGAATAACGTCGACTCCCGGAGGAGGAAGATGGATCCAAATAAGCCGCAAGGGGCTGATCTTCCGGTCGCCGTGAGAACGGGGAGCCGGGAATAACGTCGACTCCCGGAGGAGGAAGATGGATCCAAATAAGCCGCAAGGGGCTGATCTTCCGGTCGCCGTGAGAACGGGGAGCCGGGAATAACGTCGACTCCCGGAGGAGGAAGATAGATCCAATCAAGCCGCAAGGGGTTGATCTTCCGGTCGCCGTGGGAACGGGGAGCCGGGAATAACGTCGACTCCCGGAGGAGGAAGATAATCCAGAAAGCCATTAGACGTCCCACTGAGGAGAGCGTCTACTCCCTGAGGAGGAAGTGCCCGAAGACGGGACTTGAGTGTTTGGGCAGGGGACTAGTCTCCCAAAGTGACTCGTTACCACGGCCACTGTGACCGGGTTGCCGCTTACACCCTCAGTCCACGAGGGCTGGTCGTAAGCCGCCCTACGGGAGTGCAGGCTCCGTTGTAAGGACTTGTTGGGGCTGGCCGACTTCCTCGCGGGGAGGGCATCCTCACAAGGAGGGCTTCCTCGCGGGGAGGGCATCCTCGCGGGGAGGGCATCGCCGCTAGGGGCGGTAACGAGAAAGACCTGCAATGAGACAGTTGAAGAACAAAGGCTATGCATTGATTAACAAAATATACAAAGCCCCCCCTGCGAAACCGCGAAGGGGGGGGAAAGGAAGCTACAGTGTCCCTCCGCCCCCTCCGGCGTGAACGCCCCGGGGGAGGGGACATGCCCGTGAGGCTAAACATAGAACTTGCGAAGTAAACGCAAGTTCCACGTGTGCTTCAGCTCCTGCTCTTGAAGGTCGGAGAGCTTGTAAGGGGTCCCTGAAAGGGGGGAGCCCTGATGACCACGACTGGAACCGGGAAGGGGGCAAGCCCTGTGACACCCGGAACCGGCGAGGGGGGAGCCCCCGAGGCGACGTCTGGAACCGGGGAGCCCATGCGAGGGGAAGTCCGCTGCGGCACGGGGGCTGCTCTGTCGACCGCCCCCGGTGCGGTAAACGCAACGCGGGGGGCGGGACTCGCTCCCGACGCAGGGTAAACCCCCGGCAAGAAGTGGGCTCCCGGCCCCGGGATCAGGCCGGGGACGGGGTACCCCCCTTGGTGCCATCGAAGTGCCTCTGCATCTTTTGCATCTGCAAATAAAAGACTAGAATTTGCGTTACGGCACAGGTAAGGCCCGTGCTTTTGGTGAAATATGGGCTGAGAATCTCCCTTCAGTTGGAGGCGTCGGATCCCCGGGGAACGCACGTGGTGCGACCTGAGGAGCAAAGCCTCGTACTTGGCGGCACTGCTGGCCCCGGGGACAGCAGGTCCTTCCGGAGGCCCCCTTCCGGACGCGGTTTGAGGGGGGGGCCTCCCGGGGGATACTGCCGCGACGTCTGGTTCCAGGGGGGAGGCCTCCCCCCTGGGCGCCTCAATAATGTTGACGCTTCCGATCGTGGCGGCTGCGCACTCATACAGAGCACGGGCCATGTCTTGGTCTCCCCGGACGTTGATCACGCCATGCGGCCCGGGGATCTTCATGCAGAGGTAGTTTTGATGGGTGGCAGCCCCCAGCCGGTTGATGGTGGTCCTCCCCATAATCACGTTGTAGGAGGAGGGGAGATCCACTACGTCGAAGCGGACTAGCTCGGTCCGGTAGTTCTCCTGGGCGCCGAAGGTCACAGGAAGATCTACCTTGCCCACGGGGTGGATCGCCTTCCCCGGGACAAAACCTTGTAGGGGCCCGGCTGCGGGCTGCAGGAGCTTCTCATCCACCTGCATCTCCTTGAAAGCCTTCAGGAATAGGACGTCGGCGGAGCTCCCACTATCCACAAGGATGCGGGCCAGGTGACAGTTGTAGATTGTCGCGGAGACAACGAGCGCGTCGTCGTGGGGGAAGCGAACCCCCCGCGCGTCTTCTGCCGTGAAGGTGAGGGGGACGTCCGACCACTTTGGTGGCGGGGACGCGTGTAGCACCCCCACAACCTTAACTTCACGCGCGTACTCCTTACGCTGGCGCTTGGACTCCCGCCCGGAGGCAGACCCTCCCACGATGACGTTGATGCGGCGCTGAGAGGTCTGGAAGGGGAGAGCTTCTGAAGGCTCCCCCTCCTGTGCCTGCTCACCCCCCGCGGGAGCGGGAAGGGCCGGAATAGCTGGCCGAGGGAGCAAGGAGGCCGGAGTCCCCCCCCCTGCCCGCGCTGGTCGAGGAATGTCGCGAAGTGCTGCAGTAGTTGGTCGCAGTCTCGGGTAGCGTGGGTACTGGACCCGTGGAAGCTGCACCACGGTCCTTCCCACCTTCTCCCCGCGGGGCCTTCCCGGCCGCGCGAAGACTGTCCTCCCCCATGACCTTTTGGCTTGGGGAAGGGGCGGTTGCCCTTCGGGAGGTCGCGCGAGCCGCCTCCGCCCTCGAGGACAAAAGTGTCCCGAGGCCGTGGCTCGTTATGCCCCCCTTGTCTGGGGCGTTTGGGGGGATCCCTGGCCCCCCGGTCAACGGGGGCAGGAGCCCCCTGGGTCTTCTTCCAGATATCGTCTTCCTCCGCCCGAGCATACTTTTCGAGCACGTTGAGGAGCTCGTCGGCGGAAGAGGGGCAGCTCCGGGAGAGCCTTCGGTGGAGCTCCCCCGGGAGGATGCCGCTTTTGCAGGCTTCGATGACCGTAGAGTCCGGGACGTGGGCCACTTTGCTTTTTACTTGGGCAAAGCGCTTGAAGAAGCTTCTGATGGTCTCCCCGGTCCTCTGGCGCACTGTGTATAGCTGTGAAGAATCCAGGGGACGTACGTAATTTCCCTGAAAGTTGGCGCAGAACTCCCGCTTCAGCTGCGAGAAAGACTTGACGGAGCCCGCCTTCAGATTGTAGAACCAGGAGCGGGCAATGCCGGTGAGGTAGAGGGGGAAGACGTTGCATTGGACGCTCTCGTCCCCCCCCGCCGCGGAGATGGCTGTGGAGTAGATCTGCACGAACTCGTAAGGGTCCGCCTCGCCATTATAATGCTCGATGTGCGGGGGACGGTAGGGCCGCCGCCATCGGATGCTGCGGAGTCTTCGACATAGAGGCTGGTTCGCCCCCTGCACCTCCCGGGGGGAGCCCTAGTCACTGTCTCCTTTAACGGGGGACGCCCCCTCGTTATCCGAGTCAGGTAGCGGCCCAAGAGGGCCGCCAGAGTGGTGGTGACGACGCTTCTCTTCCGGGCCGGGACTGATTTCCCGGACGTCCGGGCTTCCCTCCGGGGAGGATGGTTCTTCGGCGGGTCTCTTCCCCCGACCGGTGCGAGAGCGAGGCTCCCTGCGACAACGATCGGGGGGAAGCTCTTCCCCGCGGCTAGGAGAATGCATTCGCTCGACCTCCCCCCGGGAGAAATGGACCTGCTTCGCCGGGGGAGGGAGCTCCTGCACTGTAGCAGCCGGCCCGGAAGCTACCGGGGCCTGCTGGGGGGAGCCCCCTGCGACGGCCCCCGGGACCGGAAAGGGGGGAGCCCCTGCACCATCCGGAACCGGGGAGGGGGCGCCCGGGACGGCGTTTGGATCCGAAGAGGGGGCCCCTGCGGCAACGACCGGGACCGGAAAGGGGGAAGCCCCTGCGACATCCGGAACCGGTGGGGGGTGAGCCCCCTCGGCGACGTCCGGGGTTGGGGAGCCAATGCGGGGGGAAATTCGCTGAGGCACGGGAGCTGCTCTGTCGACCGGCCCCGGTGCGGTAAACGCGACGCGAGGGGCGGGACTGGCTCCCGACGTAGGAATAACCCCCGGCATGAAATGACCCCCCAGCCCCGGAAGCGGGCCGGGGACGGGGTACCCCCCTGGTGCCACGAAGGGCCCGGGCACGAAATAGCCTCCCGGCACCGGGACAGGTCCGGGTGCCGAGAAGTGTCCGGAAGTATATCCCGCGGGGGGAGGGAACCCCCCAGCGGGATCATATGGGGTAGACAGCCCCCCTGACGCCGGAGGGGCCGCTGGGTATCCCATGAACGGGGGCATGATCCCCGGACACGGGTGCGGCGAAAATGTGGGGGCCGAGGGCCGCGCCAGCACACTAAGGAGCTCGTCCATAGAGCGCTGGGCGCGGAGCTGGCCCTCTACGAGAGCCTCCAGCAGGGCGTCCCGGGGATCCGGGGGGGCCGTCGGGGGGAAACTTGTCCCGGCCGAGGTCCCCGCGGCCTCCGGGAGCGACCCGGAGGTGGAGGCACCTAGATTGAGAGGAAAGATGGGAGGCGGTACCTGGGAATGGACGCCTCCGGACGGAAGCGCCGGAACAGCAGTGTCCCGGACGGGCGGCGCCAGGTCGCCAGGACCGGCGTCACCGGGAAGGGCGCGGGCCCTTGTTCTCCGAGGAGCCATGGCGATTCGTCACGGGTCCCCACGGACGGCGCCAACTGTCGTGGTATTAAGAATACCCCGGCAGGTTTTGAAGATGATCCTAGCGGAGATCGCGCAGCGCGGGTTGACCGGGTGACCGGTCCTCCCACGCCGGACAAACACAAGAATTGACACGTGGATTTATACAGGTTCGGGTCCCGGTGGGGGCCCTAGTCCTGTCGACGCGCTCCCGACCGGAGTCGGCTGGGGAGGCTCTCTCCGGGGGAGAGGCTTCCGGAGCACGTCTATGAGATTAGCTATTCCAAATAATAATGAACTGATCCTTTACAACAGAGGGGTACAAGGGCTATTTATAGCCCCAAAAAGAAGCAAAAAACCTAAACTACCCCGGGAGCCACCGTCGGATTGAAGGGTAGGACCGTCCTTCTCCCGGTCAAACGTCTTGGATGCTTGATAGGTGGTCGCTGATTCCCGAGGCATCCCTCGCGTGACCTGCACGTGATAAACAAACAGGGATTTTACCTTTTAGGAGGGCGGTGACGTCTGGGACCCCTTCCGGAGAGCAGGGTCCCGGGAGCCTAGGAGGCGGCGCCCGGGGCCGGCACCGGGGGCCACTGTCCCCGGGCGAATGGCGGCGCCCGGGACTCGCCCGGGGGGCAAGGTCCCGGGAGTTAAAAGGCGGCGCCCGGGACATGCCCGGGGGGCACGGTCCCGTGGACCAAATGGCGGCGCCCGGGACATGCCCGGGGGGCACGGTCCCGGGGGCCAAATGGCGGCGCCCGGGGCAGGCAACGGAGGCCACTGTCCCCGGGCGAATGGCGGCACCCGGGGCGGGCACCGGAGGCCACCGTCCCGGGCCAAATGGCGGCGCCCGGGACCCGCCCGGGGGGCACGGTCCCGGGGGCCAAATGGCGGCGCCCGGGGCATGCCCGGGGGGCACGGTCCCGGGGGCCAAATGGCGGCGCCCGGGACATGACCGGGGGCCACGGTCCCGGGGACCAAATGGCAGCGCCCGGGGCAGGCAACGGAGGCCATTCTCCCCGGGCAATCATGAACTTACCTGGACTTGACCGCGTGGAGATTTCCCCCAACAGGATGTGGTCGCGGGGTCTTGTTTTCCCATTCCTGTCATCAGAAACGGAGGACTCGCCGCCCTAGGACTAACAGGAGTCATAGGGGGAATTTCTTCTTCCTGTACAAACGTGGCTTGATGAATACGAACACAGATGAATTGTAACGCTGAAGATTGCAAGGAATCTTACCGCAGTCGCCCCTTCGACCAAGGGGGGAGAAGTTACAGACCGGGAAGCCTCCAGGGCTTCAGGAGAAGAGGTCTCACCCGCGACTGCAGGGTTCTCAGTGGCCGCGGGGCCCATCATAGCCGCCCCTGCGGGCCGAGACAATAGCTCGCCGACTTGAGGAGTAGTTGCCTTCCTCTTCCGGCGAACCAGAGGAATGTTGTCTTCCTCCTCCTCGCTTCCTTCACCCTGTACGACGAAGAAGTAATTCCAGTTCGCACCTGGGGTAACAGGAGGCACATGATATCTTACCGCAGTCTTCTTCATAGTAAGGGGAGTTCTGTGCGAGGAGCCTTCCCTGAGAAATTTCTTGGATTTCTTGGGGGCGGGTTCCCTCGCTCCGGGTCTTGAAGAGATTTTCTTCACTCTCTTCATCGTCGGCTTTCCCAGGAAACCGACGCTTTCACTTGGATACGTCACCTCGGCAAATTTCCCCAAAAGCTATGCCGTTCCAGTGCCCTTGTTAGTACAAGACGCACAGATGACTTACAGATAGAACATAATGAGAGGACATACCTTTCGACGTTCTTGTCTAAGGTCGTCACCGGGGGCGAGGCGATCTCTTGGTTCCCTCCACCTCGGCACTATATGCCCTGAGGAGGTAATTTGTCCATTTCTCGATCTCGGACAAAGGTAAAACTGTGTCACCAGAAGACAAGTTAACAAGCATGACTTTCTTTTAGGAGAAATGTATATTTTTGTTGGTTAAGTGACATACTATTGTTGTAGTCCAGGGTGCTGTCTGCCATGGACTGAATCTCCCAAGCTGGATGAGCCCTTTCGCGCAGGGGGCTCACCTGATTCTTCACGAAGTCGCGAATGAGGTCGCGAGCTGTTAGTCCTTGCTGGACTAAGTGGAGGATCACTTGGGCTTGCTTCATCTGCTCTGCATTCAGAGCAGGGAGAGAATCCAACTCGCCGGACTTCTCCGGTCGCGAGTTCTCAAACCATAATCCACTCTCGGACGGAGGGGTACAGTAAAACCATTTCTGGTACCACCCATGCACGGGGTCTCGCAGGGGTGGGAAGGGATACTCTTTCTTCTCCCTTATCCGGAAATAAATGCATCCGGCGGCATTGGCACTCTTCGACCATGTCGAATAGTAGAAGCGTCGAAAGAGATCTACACTTGGATACACTCCTACGTAGGCTTCACACAGATGTTGGAAGATCGCCAGGATCAGGACCGCATTTGGGTGGAGATTCACCAACTCCAACCCATAATGCTCCAAAATCTTCTTTAGGAATCTGCTTTCAGGGAATCAGAACCTGCACCGCAGATACTCCTCAAAAACCACCAACTCGCCCTCTTCGACGATTGGGGTTTCTTGATCTTTCCCCGCGGGTCGCCAGTTGATCAGCAATCTTGGGGGAAGGATCTCTTCCTTCTCCAGCGCCATCAGGCTCTCCTCCGTGTGATGAATTGATCGGCTCCAAGATGTCATTTTTGGAAGATATTGTGAGGAAAAGCTGGTGGCTTTAGGGGCGATGGAAGATGAAGAAAGGGGGTTTTGAGCGGCGGAAGTTCTAGGGCTGGAGGCTGGATGTGTGGCTTCCTCAAGAAGCTACCTGCTCCTTTTATAGACCCGAGGTGACGTTCCACTGAGGGTAACGTTCCATTGAATATTTTATTCATTTCCCATAATGGATGTTTTTTCTGGTAAACCCGTTATGCGTTCCCCACAACGAATCCGAAACGAAAGGTCTTCTTTGTTTCGAATTTGAGGATTAAAAATGGGCACAAAAACGTGAAAAGTTCTGCAAAGGATTTCCGGAGGATATGTTCCTTCTTGTTTCTTGTAAGCTTTCACGAGTTGATCATAAAGATATTCTATGATTCAACTGCTGGGCATACGGTTGTTTTTCGATCAGATTGCTGTATTATCATAACCATGTTTCTGATCGGATTGCAATTCTAGTCGAAGTGGTGGTCTGATCGAATTTCGGTTCTGATCACGGTAACCTTCCAGATCGAATTTCAGATTCTGATCGTGGCTTCAAGTTTGATCGCAGTATCAGTACTAGTCGCGGTGGGACATTTTAAATGCGTTTCTGGTCGCAGTAATGGAATTTATCTATGTATGAATGGTCGTAAAGACATTACTTATGGCCATGTTTTCACACAGAGGTTGTAAAGAATATCCGTATGATATGAAGTAAAAGAAATCTTTATTTCTGACAGTCTTTACATGCAACAGGGATACCGGCGACCAGAGTGTCGACCTGATCCGAGAGGAGTTTACAAAGTTCTCCTAGGGACATGTTGTCATCAGTAGGATCTACACTGATGACCCCAAGGGAACTAGCAACTACTCTAAGTCTATCTACATCATCCCGAACAAGAGACGCACTATTATTCCTAATCAAATCGGAGAGTTCTCACTGTTGTCGAGCGTAGTCCCTCTCCAGCAGGAACTGGTGCGCCTCTTCACGGGATCTTTCAAAACAATCCACCAGGTGCAAAATTGCCGAAGACATCTCTTCGGTCCTCTTCTCCAGGGCCTCTTTTTCCCCTTGGAGAGTCTGTTCGAGGGGAGGAGGTTGAATTTCAACAGGCTAGTCGCTGGGGGCTCCAGCAATTTTCATCTCCTACAGTTGCGCAGATGTTAGTTTTACTAACTATAACAACACACAAAGGGAGATGGAACTAATTACCAATCCTCGCAAGTGACAGGTTGATGTACTTCCCCCAGAAAGTAGATCACCCGATAAAAATCGAGGACCGTCGGATGGTGGAAGTGCAACCTTCCCACCAGAAGATTGCTTTCCCAACACAAATTGAGGATGATCTAGTCACGGAGGTACAGCTTGCCGACTAGAAAATTGATCACCCGAACAAAAATGGGGATCACTGGGATGAAATGGAGAAAGCCGAGAAGATTGCCCTAAGGGACCATCATGAGCCTCCAAAGGTGGAGATGAAGGTTCGACCTGCCGAGGTGCATGAACAGGAAGAACTACAGGAATCAAAGGAAGAGAGAGCAATGATGCGTCTTTCACCTTTGTTCTGCTGGAAGATCCCTCGTCAACTTTGGGTTTCTTCCTTGAAGGAGACAAATCTTTAGATGTCTGCGAATCTTGCTCAAACTCAAGCGACATTTCTTCTTCATCACTTTCAATCTCGATGATGTTTTGGTCTGCCATTGAGAAGTGTATAGAAGAGAAGGGAGGATGGCTATGAAAGAAAAACTTGGCCGGGAGAAGAGTTGTGAAGTTTTGAAGTCCAGAGGCTTCGGTATTTATAGCCGCCGGGGTGACGGTTCAGTTTCCGAACGCCTCGAGCTTTTAAAATATTTACAATTTTACCTTGGGATAAAAAATGTTTTCTACGGCGCCATCATTGCCCGTCACATATTACCTAGAGTCCGTCTCGGGGAACCAACCGCCACACTAGTGCGCCACTAAGTGGAGGATTTGAAGCGTTGGGTTAAGTATCCGATGTAGGCCTTGAAATTTGAAGTTAACATATCCCTTCGTTCTCCTCAAATTTGGGGGCTAGCTGACGAGGATTGATACCCAAGCTAGATCAAATGAATGCACGACTGGTTCAGAACAGATTCGAACCAGACAAATGACTGCTAACACGAACTCGAGTTATTCCGAGGAGTGTGAACATGTGGTCGCAACCTTTACGCGATCAGATCGTAGACAGTACGCGGTCAGAAGTTCGTATGCAATACGCGGATAGAGGGCTGCGGATAGTGTGCGGTCAGATAATAACAAACAACGTGCGCTCAGAATACCTTCGACCAGGGGACGCGGGGTTGTTCTGTCCCTACAACAGGGATATCCCGAGTATTCCGAAGATCCTTCCACGTATGAAGACAACCGTCAGGAGGTTAATACGTGCAGTTATTCCTCAATAACACGTGTTAACCTGTGTGGGAGTTAGGAGCAGTTGCCAAAACTGCACCCGGGCAACTGCTCGATGCCGTTATGCCCTGGCACCTTTTTGACCAGTATAAAAGGGTAAGCCAGTGCATCAAATCAGGGGATCGAATAAAACAATTGAAACACCCAGAGGATCAGAAGACAGTAGTCTAAGTTAGATAGCTTTCACAAGTCTTCCAGGCATTGTCTTGTATAAACATATAGGAAAAAATCTTCGCCGGTAAAGATCTTTTCCATAGCTTTGTAACCCTTTCTACCACGTATAGTGAAATCCCAACAGGACGTAGGGCTATTACTCCCACCATCGAGGGCCCGAACCTGTATAAATCTCTCTGTGCTCTAGTTATCTTTGATTCATCATACCTTCCCGGAGGGGCACCCTGAAAGGTCTCACAACCTACAAATCTTGCATAAGTTCGACTAAGGACCCCGAGTTCGAATCGTCGACACTAAGTCTTCAGTATACATGATCACAGGTGGGCTAGGGGAATATGGTGGCGACATGAAACAGAAAAGTGTTTTTTGTGCTTTTTAAACAAAAATAGCATGCATTCGCATTGTATGAATTGTATTTGTACACGTATAATAATTGACATTATGCCGAGATCGTTCAAAAGTTTCTCGACAAGAGGTCTAACCTCCTCCATGATAGACTCAAGCTAGTCTTCACTCTCGACCTCTGCCTCTTCCGTCGCTGCGTTCAGATCAAGATCTGGGCCATGGCGAAGACGAAGTCGGCAGAGGATGGCGGAGGCAGTTGATCGAACTCTTGATTTGATCGCCTCTTTTTGCCGCCTAGTATCTTCAGGAAGATACTCGAGAAGCGACTCCGCTTGGGTCGCGACCAGCATGGTCCAGTCGCTAAGGCTGAGGTCGTCCACTGCGGTTTCGACCACATCAGCCCTTAGCAGACTGGCCACCTTCTTCAATTTCTTGAAGATGGTCCCTTGAGTACTGCTGCAGCATGAAAGTTATGTGCTCAAATCCTTATTCTCTCTGCGAACAGAGTCAAGGGTCGCCTGGAGGGTTGTCTTCTCTTGATCGAGCTGGTTTATTTGGTCATGTCACGCTGCGACAGGAGGCCATTACGAACACTTCATACGATGAAGTTAATTTACTCTGGTCAGAAGTATGCTTACTGGAGAGCTGTGACCGCAATTTTCGGAGTTCGCTTTCCAGGAATGAGATGTGGGTGGCTGCCCGGAAGTCCTGGTTTTCCTGATCAATGAGGCTCTTCATTAGATAAGCATTTTCTCTGTAATAGAAGGGATAATTATCAAGATAAGGTCTTGTGTTTGAATGAGAAAAAAGAAATATCTCCCTTACCGCTGCAGGCGACCTTTTTCCTCTTCTGTAGCCTCGATGCTATTCATCATAGCCATCGACATTGTCGCCATGCGGGTTATTTCCTATGACAAGGAAGGAGATTGGTTTCAAAACACATATGCTCTTATGCAAGCACAAAATCTGTAAGGGGTGATCAGCGTACCTCGGTATATTCTCGGAATGAGAGTTTTCTTGGTGCAACCGAAGGTTGAACTACAGGGTTCACCTTATCCCCAACAGGGACAGCGGATGTTTCTCCCTGTTGGCCTTTATTCTTGGCTAGGGCTGCAGATTCCAATATGTCTGATTGGACTTCTGCAGAGACCCTATCCACATAGCCCGAACGACCTCCGTGGCCGAAGGGATTGAGCTTTGCTCCCCGGAGACCTCGGTTGCAGGGGATGCCCCAACAATGGCCGAGGCCGCCGAAGGACTAGGCATTGGACTTCTGTCCCTAAACAATAGAAAATGTTATCAGTTGAGATTTCTAACCTTGTCCATACAAGGGAGATTTCTTACCTTATTCGGACTCCCTCTAGTTTTTGGGATTTTGAAGAGGGTTCCCCAAGGAAAAGGGGACAGTCATCATTTGTCCTAGTCTTCCTCTTTGTAAAGAGGACCCTGTCCTTTTCTCCTTGTATGCATAAAATCAGGAACATGCGCATGAGGAACGATAGAGACTGGGGCTAGGATGATCCTTACCTGGGTGACCTCTTCGGTTGGTAAGGATACAGCCGCTGGACCAGGTGTCCCCTGGACCATAGGAGTCAGGACTGCATCTGCGACCACAGAGTTTCTGGCAGTCGCAATGTCCTGTTCTATCATTCCCGCTCCAGGAGTTGTGAGCGGAGTGTAACATCCCAGTTTTTGCCATCCTTTTTGCTTGCTAGTCAGCATATCTTCATTGAAATCCCAGATGTCTCAACTCTATTTTGATCTCTTATCTCAAAATCATGATCTTAGGTGTGCCACTACCATAAGTTAAAAAGTTGGCAACTAAACTTCACCTTTCAGATCATTTTCACTTTTCAGTCCAAAAGTATTTCAGATTAGTCCTTTTCTGAACTGTCAAAAGCCCAAAAAAGATAAAAGTCTCAGACCACCTCCAAATTCTAATATGATCCAATGATTGTCTTCCTTTCATTTTTCTGAACGTTTGTCCCTTCTGGAAGAACTCAAAAATCTCAACCGAAACCCTAGTTTCAGCCCCGCCAAAAATTGCAAACCCTAATTACCCTGCTTTCGATTTTTGTCAAAACCATCAGATCTTATCAAATTTTGCCATTTTTCCTGCTAGATGAGTTCAAGTATTTTGGTAGCACTCATCTACAAAGTCAGCTTTCAAATCAGCCCTCCAGAATCCCAAATTTGCATACAGGTCCTAAACCTGAAGTAAATCCTCACAAATCAGTCCAAAGCTTCGTGGATTAGTCCTTGGCCCCTTATTCGACCTCGACCAGGGCTGAGCCCGTGCACGACCACGACCAAAGGTCGCCTCGACTGCAGCTGCTGTTGTTCGCCGTGAACCTCCACCGCAAACTCCACCGCCGGCCGGTTCTTGCCTTCACCAACGGCCATATCCTACGTGTCCGCACGTGTTCACGTCACGCCAAAGAGCTCCACCGTGGCGACGACCGGAGACTGCCAGCAACGCCGTTCGCGCGCGCGTGCCTGCTGCTGTCAGAACTTTTGCGCCACTTCGCTGTCATGCCGAGGCTTGCCATCCCGTCGATCTGCCAAACCAGATATCACGTGATTTTTCTCCTCTGGCAGAGCTACCGCCGTGTCCCAACGCCACCTCGATACTGCTCCGGCGCTAATCAAGCATCCCCGCTCGATTCACTGCAACTACCGAGGACCCAGCCCATGGCTATATAAAGCCCCCTCGCCCAGAGCTTCCCACTTCACACCACACCTCGCTAGCAACAGAGTAGCTTAGCTCTGGTGTTTGCCATCGTCTTCCCCGATGAGCTACTGGAGGAGCTCTCGCCGCCAGCCCAAGCCTCAGCTTCTCCCTTCAATCCGAGTTCACCGGTGAGTTCCCCTCACCTTCCTCTCTGTTTCATAGCGTTTGATTGAACCCCGGTGAAACCTAGCGCCGGCGAGCGCCGGATTTATCTTTTGCCCTGTTCCTCCAATGCCGAGCGATTCAAGCCAAATTGAACCTCGTGCTAGTAGAGTAAAGTGTCCAGTGAGCCAAGAGAGGTAAGCCAGCAAGGTTGAAACCTTCAATTTTGCCCTGAGCGACGAACCCCCAATTCGGGATTTTGTCAGTTCGCCGGAGATTGCCGCCGAGCTTCTCCAGTAATCCCCTGGCCAAATTGAAACCCCCAGTAGCTTCCTGTTGTCCAAAGGATGCTTCACAAGCATGGAATTGAGCTCAAGTGTTTTAAATCGAAAACAGCCAATTCCTATGTCTTCGTCTTCGGCTCAGTTCACCGGAGTTTGCTTTCCGGCCGATCTAGTCGACGCCACCTTGTCATTTAGCTAGGCCTCAACCCCCTGAGTATTTTATCCCACTAACCCGAACCCTAAATCTGCCTAGATCAAAAGTTATACCCTTGCCAAATTCCTGTCCAGAACCATGTCTGTGCCGTGTCTCCACCATAGTTCATCGCCGCCGTTCATCGCCGTCCGGCCATCTTTTGCCTTGAAATCACCGCCAATATGTTCCCGGCATCCATGCCTACCTCCTAGACATAGTTGGCGAAGAGTTTGAAGCCCAGAACCAAATTTAACCCTCTGCCCTAGTTTTTGACAAGGTCAGTGCAGTGTCAATGTATGTCAGTCACTGACATTGGCCCTGTTTAACCCTTTTCATTTGAGCAATTGAAATGCCACTTTGTCCACTAAGCTCCTGGAGCCATGCATGTTCTACAATATTCTCTCTGTCACATCTCCAGAAAACATACCTAGGACCAACTTAGGGCTATGTCTAGCCATGAACCGAATGTCAGCCTTTCGACATTCAAATCCTTTTGAGCCCATCTCTTCAATCAACACCAAGTGACCTTGTCCAAACCTTTTCTCCAGCATGCATGATATATTTACTTATTATTTTGTAGTACAACTATTCCTGTGTGCTTATATAGTGTGTATGTATTATTTGTATCCGCCGTGGAACCAGAAGTCGAAGGAGCAGAAGAGATCTTCGAAGAATCGTCTGAGTAGCTAGACCCATCACTGCAAGGCAAGTCTCAAACCCTTGATCATGTCTAGCCTAATATTTTGAAATGAAGTATGTTAGCTGTTTTCAAGTATATGCATGCCTTATATTCAAATGAGAACTATATTCAAATAAAGTGGTTAGATAAGACCTAAATGATTGTAAAGCCCCTTTTGTGATTGATTATCCATGCAACCTTGTCACCCTAGAATATCATGCTTAGGCTATGCTATACTCAAGATTATATGTTGAATGTTAAATGGTCACATGTGAGAAAAGCATATTCAAACCCCTTTTTGTGAAAGAAAATGTGATTGGAATCGATAGTGAGGATGGTTTGATTGGATGGTGTTGTGTGCGCACTGGGAATGTGAAAGACACCTCACTAAAGATTCATAAGGACTAGAACCTTGTGTTGTACTTCCATGCGGCATGAAAAACGTACCAACCACTTGCCCAGTATAGGACGGGCGCAACATAGTAGCTTTCTCAGTATTAGCTTTTCCCTGCAATGGTTGTCGGTCCGGTTTCTTGCGAGAAACTGGTGGGCCAGTGTCGCGCCCCGAAACTGGGACTACGACTACTCCTGTAGAGACCTAGCTCGCTGCAGCTAGTCCCATATATGCATAGCATACACATACCCTTGACTTCCCAGGATAAGTCAAGCACAGGAGTATATCACATTGCAACAGAGTAACTTACAAAAATAGTTAAGCAGTGTGGCCTGCTGGCCTTGATATTACATAAGAAGATTACAATGCCTTCACGGCATACATGGTTTAGCAAAATAACATCTACACAGCAGAAGTTAGGTGACCCACCCACAAAGAGAAGTGGACGGCAGAACAACACTTCAGGACAATGACGGGACTGACGCTCCTCCTTCTGGATCCAAGAAGTCCTCCATGCCTTCATCTTGGTTGTAGAACACTCCATCTACTAAATTGTAGGTTGCAAGAGTGAGTACTTACGTACTCAGCAAGTCATAGGTAAGAGTAGATACATATAGTAGTGATGACATGAACCTAGATTAGTCAAGAATTATGGATGTTTATAAAATAATATTTTTCTTTCATACCTCATCTCATGGCAGCACTTTTCATAATATAACATCATCATTCATGTTCACTAGATTATAGCACTACCGCGACACGTCGACACACGACAGCCCACGGCAGCACTCCTTATCATGACAACACATGTCATTTGGGTAATCTTGATTTAACACATTTTATTTAGAAAATAGTACTTGTGTCACACCCCGTGGATTTAATCCACCGCAGTAGACTCCTATAAACCCGGGAGCTCGGAGTATTCGAATATGTTTTTAACTCTGTAGAGAGGTACCAATTTACCCGCAAGATATTCCACTTTCAAGCCCATCCTATCAAAATGATTAGACCCCTCCTCACAACCATGTGTGAGTGGCAAGGTGGAGATAACAAGAACTTTTGTTATGTCTCACTCACAATTCACCCCTGACCCTGTGGCTCTCTGCGAGACACAGTTGTGGTAGGCTGTAACATAACCTCCACCCTTACTCATATTCCCATTGCTGGGTCAAATATCAGATCACCTTCAGTGATAGTGTGGGAACCGTCCCTTATGTCAATCATCACAACACAACTCATGTAGGGGTTTTATGTGCGATCCACATAAGTACTTGTTCAGGCCTGTCCCATACCAGGCTTGCGGTTAGCACGTTGTTCATGCCACTAGACGCACAACACAAGGTTCTAGTCCTTATATGCCAGTGACCAGACCATCTACAACCCTGCACCTTCAGTGCCTGCATTCCTTTGCAGTCTAGCACCTCCAGTGCTACCGCCATTCCATACCATTTTCTGGTCACGGCTAGGGGTTTTATTTCATGAATATAAGTATATAATTACATATAATAGTTCATGGCTCAAAACTTGTTTATTTCATATTTCACAGATAACCAGTCTAGTACTGCCAATTCATAAATTAACCATTCTCAATCTTTCACATGCAATATTGCCTATATTCAAGGTTATATTAGAGCAACATTTAAAATATAGGTTCAAGATGACCAAGAATATGACTTGCCTTCCGCGTCGTAAGAAACAGCAGTTGATGACGGGTCAACAACAAAGTCCTCGAACTTGATTTCTGGATCTACTTGGTGACGAACAAACAATACACACAAATATTACTTATATATTAAAATGATTTAGGATCTATATGCAGATATGCTTAACAAGGATATCTGAACGATACTGGAGATAATTGAGATTGCAAGCTGAAATGAGTCAAGATCTAGGGTTTCAAGGAATTGGCTAGGAATGGTGTTAAATGCTCTTAGGATCTCAAGGTTGCAATAAGAACATCAGTTTTGTGGCTGGTTTGATCAAAAACAGCGAATGTCAACAGATTGACATTCGGATCAAGATTCTGACATAATTTCAAGGAAAGCTAGAGAGCTTATCTCAAGTTATGACAGTAGAAGAAAATGTAGATCATAACTCTACAAATTCAGTGGACAAAGTGGTTTTCAAAATGCACAATTAGAAGTGGGTAAACAAGGCCAATGCCATTGGCTGGCATACACTGAGACAGTGTCAAAAGCTAGGGTTTAGCATAACATGCATTTCAAGGGCTCAAATCAAGTTGTGATAGAAGAAGAAAATGTAAATCACAACCTCAGGAATCTAAGAGACAAAGTTATGCCCAAAATGCACATCTGGAAGGGAGTGAAAAGGGCTAATGCCACTGACTGACATAGTCTGGCATTGATCTTGACATGGCCAGAAACTAGGGCTTGGCATAACTTTTGATCTAGGGCTCCAAATGATGCACCACTTTGTCTGGGAGGTAGGCATTGATAACAGGAACAAATCATTCAACAGGATCCAAAGCTGAAAATGGCTGGAAGATGATGAAATTCAAAGGAGAAGTGTGGTGGCGACACGGCACAGTGAAGCCACTGGACAAAAATCTTGGCATGGCTATAACTTGAAATCTTGGCAGTTTCAAAGATCGAGATAGAAGGCATAAATGTTCAGGAGGTTGAGGCGCACTTGAATGACAAGGTAGATGAAGCTGAAACAGCCAGGAACAAGCTTTCCGGTGATCGAAGCCGGAGGAGAAACACTGCCATTTGGGGGTTTTCGATTTAGGCCGAATGAACTCAATTCCAAGCTTGGAGAGTGAAAGAGAGGTAAGAGGAAGTCACCTGCATGATCAATTTGGCCGGAGGATGGCCGGAGAAGCCTGGCGACGATCGCCGGTTTCTGGAGAAGCTCAAAATTGGGGAAAACTTCGATTGAAGCTCAATCTGGAGATATTGATGCATAGGCTTGCTGGAAATGAGTCACTGATTATTTTCTTCCACAGGATCGAGAGCTAATTCGAAGTAATTTGGCCTGCATTGCCGGAACAAGGTAATCGGGATTTCCGGTGATTGCCGGCGATAGGAGGTAAGGAAATCCAATTAAGTGATACAGCACCATGAGAGAGATAAGGGGAACTCACTGGTGCTGTTAATTTAGCAGGAGATGCTATGGAATGAGCTGGCACCGTGAAGCTCCTTGCTGGACTCGCCGGAGAAGACGACTGCAGCGAGGGAATTTGGAAATTTGGTTAAGTCCTGGTGATGAGAAGATAACACAGGGTACTGGTGGCTTAAATAGACCAGAGGGCGAAGCTTGCAAGGTTGTAATAGCAATAAATTGGTGTCAGTTGACATGAGTTGCCGGGCGCAGAAGCAGCAACGGCGAGCGGTGAAGCGACTGTGCACTGGCGAGGCAAAGCTGTGCTACATCGGGTCTCATCAATGTCGGGCGGTGCAAGGCGGTGGCGACAAGAGCTGGTGAAGCAAGTAACGTGGCAAGAAGATACTGACAATGGCTGCTGCTGGTCGCGCACAGAAGCAGGTGTTGTTCAATGGCGCTGCCACGGCGTTGCCACGGCGATGGCTGGGGCGTGGACGCGTGTGCACATGCAACTCAAGTGAGTACGAGCTCAGGCGTGGCGAGGCGTGGCCGGCGGCGAGCAAGCGCGGCGCAAACTGATGCGACACGGGCGGTCCGATCTTTCGATGAGAACAAGAACTATTGATTTATGAAGATGACTCTCACGATCCGGCTACCAACCGTACACGACTGATACGCCCTGGCAATCGCTGAACCAACTTCGGATTGTTATCGACCGAACTAGAAGCACGATCGACCTGATCACGAAGATCTATTCCTGCAAGCAATCGAAGAACAAGCAAGAACAAGATAAAAAAGCAATCTGAAATTGCAAATATAGATTGAATCACGAAAAAGAGTTGGGGTTCCGAATACAGATATTGATGTTGATCTAGCTGACCAAGAAGAATTTCTCAATAGCTTCACGAAGGAAAGACTACGACTAAACAAAACCCGTGGAACCCTAATGGTTCAGTATGATTATATAGAGGAGGTAAAAGAGATTGGTGGCCAGGTAAGGAAACCTGAAACCGACATGGACTCCTTCCCTACTCGGACTCGAACTCAATACATGGGACTTGACCCAACCAAAAAGGTGACGTAGCACCGACTCGGTCCAATCAGAATCTGGTCGAAACTTGTTTTATCAATTTCCAGCGATACAGAAGGGATTTGGATGTGGGACTAGATCCATGGGAAAGATCTCGTCGTGGGCTTCTCCTTGGACTATAAAAATGTCCCAATCGGACTTCGTATGAGGGAGTTATGATCGTTTGAAGGCAGGCTGCTCCTGGATGGCCGAACCGGACTCTAACTCGAATTCATCTCGGACTCCAACTCGACTTGGACTCCTTGATGGTCCTTGCATCCTTGCTGGTCCTCTCCATTGTTCCTAAGCACAATGTTATCACTATTAGATAGTAAACTATTCTCAAAACCATATACATATAAACTTAGAAACGAGTTCACCTGGCAATGCAACAATCGGGCTTTGCTACGCGTTATTGGTCCTTGTGTAACAAGCGGAGGAGTGCGTGTGTCCGAATAAGTGATGTCCTCATCATCAAATGATGTGACACGGGCGGTCCGATCTTTCGATGAGAACAAGAACTATTGATTTATGAAGATGACTCTCACGATCCGGCTACCAACCGTACACGACTGATACGCCCTGGCAATCGCTGAACCAACTTCGGATTGTTATCGACCGAACTAGAAGCACGATCGACCTGATCACGAAGATCTATTCCTGCAAGCAATCGAAGAACAAGCAAGAACAAGATAAACAAGCAATCTGAAATTGCAAATATAGATTGAATCACGAAAAAGAGTTGGGGTTCCGAATACAGATATTGATGTTGATCTAGCCGACCAAGAAGAATATCTCAATAGCTTCACGAAGGAAAGACTACGACTAAACAAAACCCGTGGAACCCTAATGGTTCAGTATGATTATATAGAGGAGGTAAAAGAGATTGGTGGCCAGGTAAGGAAACCTGAAACCGACATGGACTCCTTCCCTACTCGGACTCGAACTCAATACATGGGACTTGACCCAACCAAAAAGGTGACGCAGCACCGACTCGGTCCAATCAGAATCTGGTCGAAACTTGTTTTGTCAATTTCCAGCGATGCAGAAGGGATTTGGATGTGGGACTAGATCCATGGGAAAGATCTCGTCGTGGGCTTCTCCTTGGACTATAAAAATGTCCCAATCGGACTTCGTATGAGGGAGTTATGGTCGTTTGAAGGCAGGCTGCTCCTGGATGGCCGAACCGGACTCTAACTCGAATTCATCTCGGACTCCAACTCGACTTGGACTCCTTGATGGTCCTTGCATCCTTGCTGGTCCTCTCCATTGTTCCTAAGCACAATGTTATCACTATTAGATAGTAAACTATTCTCAAAACCATATATATATAAACTTAGAAACGAGTTCACCTGGCAATGCAACAATCGGGCTTTGCTACGCGTTATTGGTCCTTGTGTAACAAGCGGAGGAGTGTGTGTATCCGAATAAGTGATGTCCTCATCATCAAATGATGCGACACGGGCGGTCCGATCTTTCGATGAGAACAAGAACTATTGATTTATGAAGATGACTCTCACGATCCGGCTACCAACCGTACACGACTGATACGCCCTGGCAATCGCTGAACCAACTTCGGATTGTTATCGACCGAACTAGAAGCACGATCGACCTGATCACGAAGATCTATTCCTGCAAGCAATCGAAGAACAAGCAAGAACAAGATAAACAAGCAATCTGAAATTGCAAATATAGATTGAATCACGAAAAAGAGTTGGGGTTCCGAATACAGATATTGATGTTGATCTAGCCGACCAAGAAGAATATCTCAATAGCTTCACGAAGGAAAGACTACGACTAAACAAAACCCGTGGAACCCTAATGGTTCAGTATGATTATATAGAGGAGGTAAAAGAGATTGGTGGCCAGGTAAGGAAACCTGAAACCGACATGGACTCCTTCCCTACTCGGACTCGAACTCAATACATGGGACTTGACCCAACCAAAAAGGTGACGCAGCACCGACTCGGTCCAATCAGAATCTGGTCGAAACTTGTTTTATCAATTTCCAGCGATACAGAAGGAATTTGGATGTGGGACTAGATCCATGGGAAAGATCTCGTCGTGGGCTTCTCCTTGGACTATAAAAATGTCCCAATCGGACTTCGTATGAGGGAGTTATGATCGTTTGAAGGCAGGCTGCTCCTGGATGGCCGAACCGGACTCTAACTCGAATTCATCTCGGACTCCAACTCGACTTGGACTCCTTGATGGTCCTTGCATCCTTGCTGGTCCTCTCCATTGTTCCTAAGCACAATGTTATCACTATTAGATAGTAAACTATTCTCAAAACCATATATATATAAACTTAGAAACGAGTTCACCTGGCAATGCAACAATCGGGCTTTGCTACGCGTTATTGGTCCTTGTGTAACAAGCGGAGGAGTGCGTGTATCCGAATAAGTGATGTCCTCATCATCCTCCCCTGCTTGCATTTGAGTCGTCCTCGACTCAAGCTCATCTTCCTCACCCAAATATGGTTTCAAATCTGCAATGGGAAGGGTGAAGGCTATATATAACAGGGGTGGTGGCCAAGGAGGTGGACGTGAGACCCTAGGGGTACATGGGCCTTGGGCCCAAATTAGAGGTGTCACAGCACCCGGCAGAATCTGTTTACGAATTTTTTCGTCGATTGCGGGCGTAGTGAATGGCTCAGCACATGGATTCATGCCGACTCGCCGTTCTCCTTGATTTTCTCGTGGCGGCGTGGAAGTAATGGAAGGAGTGGATGGAGCCTTGTTCATAACCGAGCTAATGAGGTCCTCATCACAAACGCACGGCGAGCTTCTGGTCTTGCACTGCAGTTGGCCTGGTCGAATTTGGGCTTGATTGCAATTTCCAATTCTTGATTTGGACTGATCTGTAATTCTGGAGATTGGAAGGTTTGATTTGATTTTGATTCTGATGATTTGGCAAACTTGATTCAACAGATGATTTGGCACAGATTGAAGATAAAATTTGAGATGTTTGGTGGATTTTTGATATGAACTGAAATTAGGGTATTTTAGGGTAATTGAAATCTGAATTTCAATTGATTTCGAATTCTGGGATTTAGGGTTTGATTTTGAGATACTCATAAAAGAAGAATTTGTGTTGAAAAGCATTTGGGAGGTGTCCCTGGATCAGATTTGAATCTAGAGATGATTTGGAACATTTTGCCTTTTTAGGTTTTTGGAAAATCTGGAAAAAGGACTGATCTGCGATACTCTTGGACTGATTTGCAAAAAAGGTTCAGATGGTAAAATTTGGCTGCCAACTTTTTGGATTAAGGTATTGGCATACCCTTGATCATAATCCAAGAATATCTGGTCTGAACTTGGCTAAGATTTTGATTAAATCTGGATTTCTTAGGGTAAAAGATATTCTGTTTTTCAAAACAGAAAGGAGTTGATAAATCTGGAAGTTAGCGATGGAATTGAATCTGGGTTCTGAAGGCTTTTAGGTTTAGGATAACTGATAGATCAAATCTGGGAAGTCAGATCTTGACTTGAGGTCACAGGATAGATTTTGGAGATTTTAGGGCTAGAACAGAATAAAGCTGAGGCTGATTTGGTTGATCTAGAAGAGACATATGCATGCATGACTTTTAAGAAAGAAACTTTTCACCCCAAAACTTAGGATGTTACAGCCAGTGTGGGCCATGAGTGATGTGAGTTCAGAAAAATTATGAGAGGAAAAGGTGGAAAGAAGGAAGATGCCCTACGCCTGATTAAGTCGTGCGCGGCTATAATCAAAAGAGGCTATGTGTCTTGCGAGAACATAGACCAAGGCTAGGAAGTAAGGCAGTGGGGAGGACCCACAACGGTAATGAGGACTGGAATGTCTATTTACCGGGCAGGGAATTGTTAATGCTAGGATTGTAAACTGTTGTGTGATCTCGGCCTTAATTGTTGGTATAAAGGTGGTATACCTTTGTAAAGTTATAAAAAGTATCGGATACTCTGAGCTCCTAGGTCATGGAGTTTGAGCGCGGTGGATTCTATCCACGTTGATGCAGCACAAGTAGTTTTTGGAAAGTTTTTCACAAAATTTGAGTAAAGTGGTGACTCATGAAAGACCGCCACACATAACATTTTCTGAAAATCTAGCTTAGGGTTTTAAAGCCTCGCTTTTGAAAACAAAAACCTTTTCTTCAATATTGAGAGTGAAAATCTATTCTATAAGCCAAAAAGCCATTCTTTGAGAATTTCCCCCTCATCTATATATACCTGCATTCTTATTTGGGACTTGTTGAGCACCATGTGGACAATGTGCTCACCCTTGCTTTTACAAACAAAATTTAGAAGAAGGATTCATTGACCCTGAGTCCTACGGTCTTGAACCCAATATGGAACAAGAAGAAGAAACTGCTCCAGAAGACCCAGCCTGTTAGAGGGTCACGTACCAAGTGGAGTCCGACGTGGAGAAGGCCCGTGCAACACTGCTGCTGAAGAAGATGAAGACGGATGAAGTCCTTTTGCTTACTGTCGTTGTTTTATTTTGTGCCGACCTTTGTGTCGAAGAAAACTCCTTAATTTTGTATCAACATTAAAGTGCGTCATTTTGGCGCTATGTTATTGTAATGTTGGTCAATGTGATCAGCACTTGTTTTAACTTGCATTTTTATATAATGCATCTTGTTGTTGTGAGCTGCAATGTACCATTTCTGAGTGCAACCCACCTGGGCAGTTGCCACCGGATGCCTTAAATGAGGGTCCCACACGGAGTACTCGCCGCCCTGGGCTGGCCACAACTGTCTCATGGCGAATGGAGGGAAGGTTTTCTTCCTCCTGCACGAACATTACTTAGTTGACGTTCACAAACGGATAACGACCATCAAAGCTGTGAAGGATCTTACCACAGTCACCCCTTCTGTCAGGGGGAAAGGTGTAGCAAGCCCTGAAGCTTCTTGAGCTTCAGGTACTGAGACTTCACCTGCAACCACGAGGTTATCGATGGTTGCGGGGCCCACCGTGGTCGTTTCTGGTCTTGCGGGCGAAGACAAAACTTTGCTGGACAGGGAGGTAATCGTCTTCCTCTTACGGCGGATCAGAGGGACGTCATCTTCTTCCTCCTTGCTCACTTTGCCCTGTACGACGAAGAAGTGATTCTGGTTTGTACCTAAGGTAATAGAGGGCATTGAGTATCTTACCGCGGTTTTCTTTGCAGTAGATGGAGCCTTGGCAGGGGAAGCCACTCCTAGAAGTCCCTTAGACTTTTTGGGAACGTTTTCCCTGGTTCCACGCTTTGAGGAGATCTTTTTCATTCTCTTCGGAGCCAGCTTTCCCAGGAAGCCAACATCTTCGGTTGGGCATGTTGCCTCACTGAACTTTCCCAGAAGCTGTATTATTCAAGTCGTTCTCGTTAATGCCAGATCGGTGGACGGTCTATGAATGGACTTTGGCAAGAAAGTCTGTACCTTTCAGCGCTCCTGTCTAAGGTTGTCGCCAGCATTGATCAGGCTCTGTGGGCGAGGCGACTCTTTGGCTCCCTCCACATCGGCACTGTACGCCTTGAGGAGGTAGTTTGTCCGTTTTTCGATTTCGGACGAACTTAGAGCTACATCACAAACAAACAAGTTAACAGATGCAATTTTTCAGAAGAAATTTATGTTTCTGTTGACTGGAAGACATACCATTATTATAGTCCAGGGTGCTATCCGCCATGGACTGTATCTCCCAAGCCGGATGAGCCCTTTCAAGCAAGGGGGCTCACCCGATTCTTGGCAAAGTCGCGGATGATATCGCGAGCAGTCAATCCTTACTGGACTAAATGAAGAATTACCTGGGCCTATTTCTTCTGCTCTGCGCTCAGAGCAAGGAGGGAATCCAACTCACTGGACTTCTCTGGTCGAGAGTTCTCAAACCATAACCCGCTCTTGGACGGAGGGGTGCAGTAAAACCACTTCTGGTACCACCCGTGCACGGAATCTCGCAGGGGTGGGAAGGGATACTCTTTCTTCTCCCTTATCTGGAAGTAAATGCATCCAGCGGCGTTGGCGCTTTTTGACCACGCCGAATAGTAGAAACGCCGGAAGAGTTCCACGCTTGGGAACACTCCGACGAAAGCTTCGCACAAGTGCTGGAAAATCACCAAGATCAGGACAGCATTTGGGTGGAGATTCACCAATTTCAACCCATAATGCTCCAAGATCCCCTTCAAGAACCTGCTCTCGGGGAATCGAAGCCCACATCGCAGGTATTCTTCGAAAACCACCAACTCGCCCTCTTGGACGATTGGGTTTCTTGATCTTTCCCCACAGGACGCCAGTTGATTAGCAACCGCGAAGGGATGATCTCTTCCTTTTCCAGCACTATCAAACTCTCCTCCGTGTGGTGGACTGATCGGCTCCAAGACGTCATTTTTTGCAAGAGATTGTAAGAAAAAGCTGGCGGCTTTAGGGGCGATGGAAGACGAAGGATGAGGGTTTTGTGTGGCGGAAGTTCTAAGGTGGGATGCTGGTTGCGTATGGCTTCCTTAGGAAGCTACTTGCTCCTTTTATAGGCCCGAGGCAACGTTCCACTGAGGGCAACGTTCCATTGAATACTTTATTCATTTCCCATAACGGATGCTTTCTCTTGGAAACCCGTTATGCATTCCCCTCACCAAATACAAAACGAAAAGTATTCTTTGTTTCAAATTTGGGGATTAGGGTGAATATAAGGACGTGAAAATGTTAAGAAGATTTTCGGAGGACGTTATCCTTCATGTTTTTTGTAAATTTTCACGTGTTGGTCACAATGTGTTCCTGTGATCACTTTAAAATTTGCATTTTGATCGTAATGAAATTCTGTGATCATTGCAAATGGATAACCGTTTTGCAAACGGTTGTCATCTGGTCAAGACGCTATCAAGACTTCAATTCTGATCAGATTGTGGTTCTGATCGCGATAACAGTTTTGATCGGATTTCAGTTCTGATGGCAATAACAGTTTTGATCGGATCTTGGTTCTGACCGCGGCCTTAGATCTGATCACGGTACCAGTACTAGTCGGGTATGACACATTAATGCGTTTCTAATCGCAGTACTCAGATTTATCTGTGCATATGTGGTCGTAAAGACATTACTTATGGCCATATTTTCGCATAAAGATTATGAAGAGTTTTTAAATCATGTAAGGTAAAAGAAGTCTTTATTTTTCACAATCCTTGCATACAAAAGGGATACAGGCGACTAGAACATCGACCTGATCCGAGAGGAGTTTACAAAGTTCTCCTAGGGACATATTGGCGTCAGTAGGATCTACACTGACGGCCCCAAGGGAACTGGCAACTATTCTAAGCCTATCTACATCGTCCCTAATAAGAGACGCACTACCATCCCTGATCGAATCGGAGAGTTCTCGCTGTTGTCGAGTGTAGTCCCTCTCCAGGCGGAATTGGTGCGCCTCTTCGCGAGATCCATCAAAACATTCTGCCAGGTGCAGAATAGCCGAAGACATCTCTTCGGTCTTCTTCTCCAAGGCCCCTTTTTCCCCTTGGAGAGTCTGTTCGAGGGGGGAGGTTGAATCTCAGTAGGTTGGTCATTGGGGGCTCCAACAATTTTGGTCTCCTGCATTTGCATATGTTAGTTTTAGAAATTAAAACAACAAGCAAAGGAGATGAAAATAATTACCAATCCTCACAAGTGAGAGGTTGAAGTATCTCCCCCAGAAAGTAGATCACCCGATAAAGCCCGAGGGCCATCAGATGGTGGAAGAGCAACCTTCCCACCAGAAGATTGTTTCCCCAACACAAGTTGAGGATTATCTGGTCGCAGAAGTACAGCTTGCCAACCAGAAAATTGATCACCCGTCAAGGGACGGGAATCATTGGGATGAAATGGAGAAAATTGAGAAGATCGCCCTGAGGAATCATCATGAACCTCCAAAGGTGGAGATAAAGGTTCGACCTACCGCGGTGCATGAACAGGGAGAATTACGGGAACCAAAGGAAGAGAGAGCAATGATGCGCCTCTCACCTTTGTCTTACTAGAAGATCCCTCGTCAACCTTGGGTTTCTTCCTCAGAGGAGTTAGATCTTTGGGCATCTGTAAATTTCAAAAAAAAAAGCGTTTGAAGAAATGATTAGAACATGAGATGGTAACTTGAACCAGGAATTCCAGAAGAAATTTACCTTCTGTGAATCCTGGTCGAACTCAAGTGCCACTTCTTCTTCATCACTTTCAATCTCAATGATGTTTTGATCTGCCATTGAAAAGTGTACAAAAGAGAAGAACAGATGGCTTTGGAAAAGACTTAGCCGGGAAAAGATTTGTGAAGTTTTAAAGTTGAGAGGCTTCGGTATTTATAGCCCCCGGGGTGACAGTTCATTTTTCGAATGCCTCGAGTTTTTAAAACATTTAAAATTTTATCTCGAGTTAAAGAACAATTCTACGGCGCCATCATTACCTGCCAAATATTGACCAGAGTCCGTCTCGGGAAATAAACCGTAACACTTAGTGCGCCACTAAGTGGAGGATTTGAAGCGTCGGGTTACTTATCCGATGTAAGTCTTAAAATTTGAAGTAAACATGTCTCTTCATTTTCTTCAAATTTGGGGGCTAGCTGACGAGGATTGATACCCGAGCTAGTTCAAAATAAATGCACGCCTGGTTCAAGATAGATCCGAACCAGATGAGTGTCTGTTGATATGATCTCGAGTTGTTTTGAGATACGCGGACACATGGTCGCAGGTTCTACGCGATCAGGCCGCAGACAGTGCGCGGTCAAGAGCCCGTAGGCGATGCGCGGATAGAAGATCGCAGATAGTGCGGGATCAGAAAGAAGAAAATCAAATTTTCATCTCATCAAGAGGCTACTTGGGAGAAGGAAGAAGATCTTAAGCAAACCTATCCTTATCTTTTTCTGTCTTAGGTAAATCTCGGGGCGAGATTTCTTTAAGGAGGGTAGATCTATAACACCCTGAGTTTAGGGGTGAAAACTTCCTTTTTCATAAATAGCATGCATGCATGTATCTGTAGTAGTAGCCAGATCAGTATCTATCTCAAGCCCTAAAATCTCCAAATCTTCCCTGTGAACCCCAAATCAAGATCAGATTGTTCAGATGTGATCTATCAGTTACTCTGAACTTAAAAGTCTTCAAAAGCCAGATTCAATTTCATCTCTAAATCCCAGATTTGTCAAAACTTCTGTTTTCGAAAACAGAAATTAAGTTAATTACCCTAAATACTCTGAACTCAGATTTAGCCAAATCTTGACCTAGTCCACACCAAATCATTCTTAAATTATGATCATGGGTATGCCCATACCTTAAAACAGAAAGTTAGCAGCCAGATTTTATCATCTAGACTCTTTTCACAAATCAGTCCAAGAGTTATCGCAAATCGGTCCTTTATCTGATATTTGGAAACCCAAAAAGGCCAAAATCTTCAGATTAACTCCAAATTCAGAATTTCTTTAGCAAATCTCTTCTAAATGCTATTTGACACAATTTTCTCTTCTGTTCAGATTTCAAAATCTCATCCAAAATGCCAGAATTCGAAATCAATTGAAATTCAGATTTCAATTACCCTAATATACCCTATTTTCAGTTTATATCAAAAACTTTTCAAATGTGCCAGATTTTATCAATTATCTTTGCCAAATATCTTGTTGAATATAATCTGCCAGATCAGTGAAATCAATTTCAGTCTAAACCTTCCAAATCTCAAGATTTACAGATTAGTCCAAAACTCAAAATCTGAAATTGCATCTCAGTCCAAATTCGACCAGAGGACTTAGCTGATTTTCAACCAGAACTTGCCGTGCCTGTGCGCCATGTCTGCTCGTCGCCGGTGAAGCTTCGCTCGCGCTCGTGGCCGTGCATGCCTGTGTGTACGTGTCCAAGCTTCAGGTCGTGCCGTGGAAATGCCGTTGCAACGTCGACGACCAGCACCTGCTCCCGCGCGCGACCAACAGCCTTTTGTCAGCAACTTCCCGCCACGTTGCCTTGCCGCGCCAGTTGTTGTCGCCACCGCTTGCTCCAGCATCGCTAAGTCCCGATGAACGACAATGTGATCAGTTGCAGGCTTGTCGCCGTCGCATCACCGTTCTTCGTTGTGTCTTCGCCGCTGTTACTTCTGCACGCAACCAGTCTCATCACTGGCTGCCAATCTCTTCGTTGTCCCCTCTTTGCAAGCTTCGCCTGGCCTATTTAAACACTCCTGTACCCAGTAGCTCCTTCACACTACACTGGAAATCGGTTAAGTCTCGAATTTTTTGTTTTCGTCTTCTTCTCCGGCGAGCCGTCGAGGAGGCTCACGGTGCCCGCACGCAATGCTGCACCAATCTCCAAATTGAAGCCATAAGTGAGTTCCCCTTCTCATTCTCTCTGTGTGGTATCACTTAATTGCTCACCGGTGACCTCTAACGCCGGCGATCACCGGAATTCCCGATTGCCGTGTTCCTGCAATGTAGTTTGATTTACTCCAAATTAGCTTTCGAACCTGTAATATAAATTGATCAGAGTGCTATTCCGAGCATGCCTGTAAACTTAGAATTATCAATTGATCTCAATTTGAAGCTATTCCCAAATTTGAACTTCAACAGTTACTGGCTCACGTCACCAGGCCACACCGGCGATCCTCCGGTCAAATTGATGCTACCAGTATCTTCCTTATACTCCTCTATCACTCCTCGAGCAAGGAATTAAGTTCATTCGTCCTGTATCAAAAATGCCCAATTCCAATGTCTTCTTCTCCGACGCCGATCACTGGAAAGCTTTTCTTAGCCGTTTCAGCCCTAACCACTTTGTCCAGTGTGTGTGCCTTGAACTCCTGAGCATTTTTGTCTTCTAGCCCGACACCTAGATCGGCCTAGATTGGAAGATACAGCTTTGCCAAGATTTGTGTCCAGAACTGTCCCAGTGCAGTGAGTTCACTGCAGTTCATCACCAAATTTCTTGCTGTCCAGCCATCTTCAGCCATAGATCCTATTGTGACTTTTGTTCCTGTTACTCAAGCCTACCTCCTAGACAAAGTTAGCACATCATTTGAGCCCTTGAACAGCATTTTATGCTAAGCCCTAGTTTTTGGCATTGTCAGCCTTATGCCAGAGCTTGTCAGCCAGTGGCATTGGCTTTGTTTAACCACTTCTGGTTGTGCAATTTGAGAACCACTTTGTCCACTAAATTTGTAGAGTTGTGATCTACATTTTTTTCTACTACCACAACTTGAGATAAGCACTCTAGCTTTTCTTAAAGCTATGTCAGAGCCTTGATCTGAATGTCAATCTGCTGGCATTCGTTGTTTTGAACAAACCAGCCACAAAATTGTTATCCCTGGTGTAACCTTGAAACCCTAAGATTATCTGACACACATCCTTAGCCCAGATTCCTTGAACCCTAGAATCTCGACTCAAATCAGCTTGCAATTCAATTATCTCCAATATCGTTCAATCATTCCTGTCGAGCATTTCTGCATATTAGTCATAAAATATTTTAATATTATAAGTAATAATTGTGTGTTTATTTGTCGTCGAGCATATCCAGAAGCTGATTTTGAGGATTTTGCTGTTGACCCGTCATCAACTGCTATATCTTACGACGCGGAAGGCAAGTCATATTCTTGGTCATCTTGAACCTATATTTTAAATGTTGCTATAACATAACCTTGAATATAGATAATATTGCATGTGAAAGATTGAGAATGGTTGATTTATGAATTGGCAGTACTAGACTGGTTATCTGTGAAATGTGAAATAAACAAGTTTTGAGCCATGAACTATTATATATGTATTTATATATTTATATATTCATGAAATAAAACCCCTAGCCGTGACCAGAAAAATGGTATTGTTGGGGGAATCCCCAGCGGCCCCACGAAGTCCCAAGGAGACCCAGGTGAGACCCGGAGAGGCATCGAGCCCCCGGTGAGATCCGCAGGGTCACCGGGCGCCCGGTGAGATCCGGAGGGTCTCCGGAGCCACGGTGAGACCCGGTGAGATCCGGAGGGTCTCTGGGACCTCGGTGAGACCCGGAGGGTCTCCGAAAACCCGGTGAGACCCGAAGAGTCACCGGGCCCCCGGTTAGATCCGGAGGGTCACCGGGCGCCCGGTGAGATCCGGAGGGTCTCCGGAGGCACGGTGAGACCCGGTGAGATCCGGAGGGTCTCTGGGACCCCGGTGAGACCTGGTGAGACCCGAAGAGTCACCGGGCCCCCGGTTAGATCCGGAGGGTCACCGGGCACCCGGTGAGATCCGGAGGGTCTCCGGAGCCACGGTGAGACCCGGTGAGATCCGGAGGGTCTCTGGGACCCCGGAGAGACCCGGAGAGTCACCGGGCCCCCGGTGAGATCCGGAGGGTCACCGGGCGCCCGGTGAGATCCGGAGGGTCTCCGGGACCCCGGTGAGACCCGGTGAGACCCAGAGAGCCTCCGGGCTCATGAAGAGCTGTTGCTGATCGTGGGGCCTCTAGGAAGCCCGTGGCACCACGTGTCGAGCATCCAGGCCGTCCATCAGGCGAAAGGACGTCTTCGCCCTTCCATCCATTGGTCGCAGCGAGGGCATTTTTGTCTTTTGTATTTCTTGGGGGCTAATATACCCCTCTTGTACCCCTTTTCAGGGATTCCAATTCATTTTACATAAACTCAACATTCGGTTCTCTTGGAGACCTCTCCCCGAGAGCTCACCTCCCCAGCGGACTCGCGTCCGGAGAGAGCCAACAGGACTAGGGCCCCCACTGGGACCTGAACCTGTATAAACCCCTGTGTCACTTTCTGTGTTGCCCGGCGGGAGGAGACCAGTAACTCGGTCTGCTCGCGCCGCTGTACCCGTGCTGCGCACGTTCGAACTTACCGGGGTATCCGTAATACCACGACAGTTGGCGCCGTCCGTGGGGACTTCGCGACGAATCGCCATGGCTCCCGCAACCACCAGAGCTCAAGCCCTCTCATCTCCCGAGGGCGCTGGTCCTAGCAACCCGGCTCCGCATCCGCGAGATGAGGCTTCTGCGGCCCTGCCGCCCTGGGGTGTACGGGCGGAGGACTCGCTTCCTCCACCCGCGGCCTCCGGTCAAAGGGTCCTCGTTTCCGACCTGGCGACCGCAATCGAGCTTCCGGGGCCTAGTGCGCCCCAACTCCCCGTCCCGGTCTCCTGAGATTCTATGCTGGGGGATTTGATCCAGGGCCAGCTTCGCACCCAGCACACCCTGGAGGAGCTGCTGCACATCCTGGCGCGACCCCCGGCTCCCGTCTACCCGCCTCCATATCCGTTTATGGGGGCACCGCCCCAATTCTTCATGGGGCACCCCGCCTTTCCCGGGCCGGGGATGTTCCCCATTCCCGGAGGCGCACCCGGGCCGTATTCGATCCCGGGGACACTTCCTGCGCCGGGTTGTCAACTTGTCTCCGAACCCTCCCCTGCCTCGGGGAGTCGCCCGGCCCCGGGTGCAGAACCCCCGCGAGTGGCTACCGCCTCGCCGGGGACAACCCCGGCGCCCGAGCCCGGCAGCCTCCGCGGGCCGACGGCCGGGGCCGGTGCAACGCCCGCCCCTGCGGACGCCCCGGGGACTCGAACTGCGACCGCTCCTGTCGTCGTACCGATTGCGGACCTGGCGCATGGCCCAGTTCGCGCGCCGGTGGTGTCCGCCGGGACGGTGGCAAATGCGCATCAACTCCCTCCCCCTCCGGGGCCACCCCCGCGGGCGCCCCCAGCGGACCAGACCCGCTTCACAAGGGAGGAGGTCGAGCGAATGCGTACCGCCATGTCCAGAGAAACCACCTCCCGTCATCGGTCAGGACTCCCCCGAACCCGGAGGCGCGCGGAGACGCGCTCCCAAATCGCCCGGGGGAAGAGACCGTTCAAAGAAGCTGCCACCATTCCTGCGGAATACCTCGATGCCCAAGAGGTCAGCTCAACCAACCCGGAAGAAAAGAGACGACACCGCCAAACCGGCGGACCGCTGCCACCCCTTCCAGACTCCGACAATGAGCATGTGTCCCCGGCAAGAGAGGACGGCGACCATGGATCCCCCAAGGAAGTTGAGGGGACCAACCAATTGCTGTGCAGTCGTCTCCGCTGCATACACTGGCCGCGGCCTTACCACCCGCCGCACATCGAGCATTACAATGGTGAGGCCGATCCTTACAAGTTCGTGCAGGTGTACTCGACGGCCATCTCGGCTGCCGGGGGGGACGAGACAGTGCAATCCAATGTCTTCCCCCTCTACCTCACGGGCATCGCGCGCTCATGGTTCTACAACCTGAAAGCTGGGTCCATCAAGTCCTTCGTGCAGCTGAAGCGCAAATTTTGTGCGAACTTCCAGGGCAACTATGTGCGGCCCTTAAACTCATCCCAGCTCTACACCGTCCGGCAGAGGACGGGGGAGACTATCCGCGGCTTCTTTAAGCGCTTCGCTCAGGTGAAGAGCAAAGTGGCGCATGTCCCTGACTCCACGGTCATCGAAGCGTACAAGAGCGGGATACTCCCCGGGGAGCTCCACCGGAGGCTCTCTCGGAGCTGCCCCACCTTCGCCGACGAACTCTTCACCGTACTTGAGAAGTACGCTCGCGCGGAGGAGGACGATCTTTGGAAGAAGAACCAGGGGGCTCCTGCCCCCGCCGACCGGGAGGCCAGAGATCCCCCCAGCAAACGTCCCCGAAGAAGTGATCGCCGCGAGCCACGGCCTCGGGACGCTTTCGACCTCGAGGGCGGAGGCGGCTCGCGCGACAGCGCCAAAGGCAGTCGTGCCCCTCCTAAGTCAAAAGGCTACGGGGGAGGACAATCCTCCCGCGGGCACGAGAGCCGCCCCAAGGAGAGCAAGGAGGGCACAGCCAATGTGTGGTGCACCTTCCACAAGTCGAGTACCCACGCTACTCGAGAATGCCATAAGCTTCTACAACACTTCGCTGCTTTTCTCGACCAGCGCGGCCAGGGGGAGGGGGCCCTGCCTCCTTGCCTCCCTCGACGGCTTTGCCAGCGCTCCCCGCTCCTGCGGGCGAGCAGCAAAGACAGACGCAAGAAGGGAGCTCGGCCCAGGAGCTCCCCTTTCAAACCTCCCAAAGACTTATAAACGTCATCACGGGGGGATCTGCCTCGAGACGGGACTCCAAGCGTCAGCCCAAGGAGTACGCGCGAGAGGTGAAGGTGGTGGGGGTGCTGCATACGTCTCCGCCACCGAAGTGGTCAGACGTCCCCCTCACCTTCACAGCGGAAGACGCGCACAGGGTTCGCTTCCCGCATGACGACGCGCTCATCGTCTCGGCTACAGTCTACAACTGCCAACTAGCACGCATCCTCGTCGACGGTGGAAGCTCCGCCGATGTCTTATACCTGAAGGCATTCAGGGAGATGCAAGTCGACGAGCAGCTGCTGCTGCCCGCACTCGGGCCGTTACAAGGCTTCGTTCCCGGGAAGACCATCCACCCGGTGGGGAAGGTCGATCTACCAATGACTTTTGGCACCCCGGAAAACTACCGGACGGAGATGGTCCGATTCGATGTGGTGGACCTCCCCTCTTCATACAACGCTATTATGGGGAGGACCACGATCAACCACCTGGGGGCGGCGATTCACCAGAACTATCTCTGCGTGAAAATCCCTGGGCCTCACGGTGCGATCACCGTTTGAGGCGACCAGAACGTGGCCCGCGCTCTTTACGAACATGCCACCGCCGCCATCGGGAACATCAACGTGATCAAGACCCCGGGGGGAGCGCCCCCCCTGAACCTCATGCTGCCCCGGCCGTTCCCCTCGGGAGGCCATTTCCGAGGCCACGCCCCGAGGGAGACCTTCGGAAAGTCCAACTGTCCGCGGGAGATGAAGAGTGAACCGTTAGGATCGGAGCAGACTCACCGAGGAACACGCCAAGCAGCTCGCGGTTTTCCTTCGCGAAAACTCAGACGTTTTTGCGTGGGAACCCTCGGACATGCAGGGCGTCGCCCGGGACAGCATTGAGCATAAGCTCGCTGTGATCCCCGGCAGCTCCCCGGTCAAGCAGAAGTTGAGGAAGTTATCCCTCGAGCGCCAAGACGCCATCAAGGTAGAGGTCTCCAAGCTTCTAGAGGCGGGGTTCGTGTGAGAAGTCCTCCATCCCGAATAGTTGGCAAACCCTGTCCTCGTAAAGAAGTCAAGTGGGAAGTGGAGGATGTGCGTGGACTTCACCGATCTCAACCGCGCTTGCCCAAAAGATAACTACCCACTCCCGCGGATCGACCAACTGGTCGATACGACCGCAGGGTGCGAACTGATGAGTTTCCTCGATGCATATTCGGGGTACCATCAAGTTCGGATGGTTGCAGAGGACGAGGAAAAGACGAGTTTTATAACTCCCCTCGGCACCTTCTGCTATCTTCACATGCCCTTCGGGTTGAAAAACGCCGGGGCAACCTTCTAGCGTCTTATGATGCTGGTCCTGAAGGACCAAATCGGCCGCAACGTCGAGGTCTATGTTGACGATGCGGTCGTCAAAAGCCTTCGCACCGCCGCACACATCGATGACTTGGTGGAGACCTTCTGCAGCCTCCGCAAGTACGGGTTGAGGCTCAACCCGGAAAAATGCGCCTTGGGCGTACGCGGCGGGAGGCTGCTTGGCTTCTTGGTGTCCCAGCGGGGCATTGAGGCGAATCCCGAAAAAATTCGGGCCCTGCTGGACATGCCTCCCCCGCATTCCGTCAAAGACGTGCAGAGGCTTGCAGGCCTCCTGGCTGCGTTGGGTCGTTTCGTCTCGCTGTCAGGAGAACGCGGACTCCAGTTCTTCAAAATCCTCCGGGATCTCAAGGGGTTCAGGTGGACCCCCGAGGCCCAGACGGCGTTCGACGAGCTAAATAAGTACCTCGCGAGCCCTCCGATGCTCGTGAGCCCGTCCCCGGAGGAACCTTTACTACTATACCTTGCTGCGACCCCCGTCGCAGTGAGCGCGGTGCTCGTGAGAGAACAGGATGGGCAACAATGCCCTGTGTACTACGTCAGCGAGGCCCTTCAAGGGGCTAAGACGCGGTACACTAAGGTGGAGAAGTTGTGTTATGCCGTCCTTATGGCATCGCGAAAGCTCCGCCACTACTTCCTAGGGCACCCGGTCACGGTCCCGTCATCTCTCCCGCTGGGAGAAGTGGTAAGAAACAAGGAGGCCACCGGCTGGATTGGCAAGTGGGGGGCCGAGCTCGCTCCCTTCTCCCTCACCTTCACAGGCCGCTCTGCCATCAAGTCGCAAGTCCTCGCTGACTTCATGGCGGAATGGACTCCGACCGCCGAGGCGGACGGAGGGACTCCCCTCTCCCCCTCCCGGTGCTAGGACCATTGGACACTCATGTTCGATGGCTCCTTGTGCCTTGCCGGGGTCGGTGCGGGGGTGGTTCTTCGGAGTCCCGAGGGGAAGATGCTGGAGTACGCTGCCAGGCTCGAGTTCCCGGCTACCAACAATGTCGCCGAGTACGAGGCCTTGCTCCTGGGATTGCTCCTCGCGCGCTCCCTGGGAATCCGCCACCTCCTAGTGAAAGGAGATTCCCAACTGGTGGTCAACCAAATGGACAAGTCCTACTTGTGCCACGACACGAACCTGAGTCTATACTTGGGGGAAGTGCGGAAGATGGAAAGACACTTTGAAGGCTTGGAGGCCCGATACATCCCCCGACGGGATAACACCCGGGCCGACTCATTGGCCCGGGCAGCCAGTGCCCGAGAACCTCTTCCCAAGGGCGCTTTTCTGGAAATCATCACGATGCCTTCTATAACCCTTCCGGACGCGAACCCGGGGGTTTGCGTCCCGGAGGTGTCCGAGATCACTCGGACTGCATCATGGATGGATCCCCTCATCTCCTGCATAAGGGACGAGGGGGAACCTTCCGGTGACACTGGCGCCAAGCGTCTCCGCGCCAAGGCCAGGGCATATGTCCTGTTAGACGGAAAGCTCTACAAGCAGGGGGCTTCCGCCCTTCTTCGCTGCCTCCTGCGGGCCGATGGACTCCAGCTCCTCGAGGACATACACTCGGGGAGCTGCAGATCCCACTTAGCTCCGCGGGCGGTCGAGGCGAAGGCCCTTCGCCAAGGGTTTTACTGGCCCACATTGGTTCGCGACGCACGGGATCTAATCTCTGCGTGCGAGGCCTGCCAGAAGATGGCGAAGGGCACTAGGCTCCCCTCCGCGACATTGCAAACTATTCCTGTTACTTGGCCCTTCGCGCGCTGGGGGATGGATCTCCTTGGTCCCTTCCCCCCAGCACCCGGGGGCTACAAATACGCGGTGGTCACCGTGGATTACTTTTCCAAGTGGGTGGAGGCTGAGCCCTTGGCCAGCATCACTTCCCTGGCGGTGCAACGTTTTTTCTGGAAAAATGTTGTATGTCGCTTCGGGGTCCCCCAAGAAATCACCGTTGACAATGGGACCCAGTTCGACTCCTTCCGGGAATTCTGCGAAGGCTTAAGCACTACCCTCTATTTTGCCTCCGTGGCTCATCCCCAAAGCAACGGAGCCGTCGAAAGAGTCAACGGCATGATCCTGCAAGGCCTGCGCCGACGGCTTGAACAGACCACCTCTAGGCGAGGCGTGTGGGCAGAAGAGCTTCCAAGCATCCTCTGCTCCATGCGCACGACCTCTAGCCGAGCGACAGGGCGCACACCTTTTTCGCTCGTCTACGGGGCCGAAGCAGTTCTCCCCTCGGAGATTGGTTTTCGATCGCTACGGGTCGAGCTCCTCGACGGAGCTCCGACCGCGGCGCATCAAACCAACGAGGATAATCAACGGTTGGAGGTCGACCTCGTCGAAGAAGAACGCGACCGAGCGCTTCTCCACCACACCATCTACGAGCGCGAGATGGCACGCGCGTACAACCAGCGCGTGCGCAAAAGGGCCTTCCGCCTTGGGGATCTAGTCCTCAAGCGCGTGACAGACCCCCAAGCCCAGGGCAAATTATCCCCTATGTGGGAGGGCCCATACAGGATCTCCGCGGTCCTGGGCTCGGGAGCCTACAAGCTCTCCACACTTGAAGACCAAGAGCTGACGCACACCTGGAACATAACTTTGCTCCGCAAGTTTTATGTTTAGCCTCCGGGCTCGCCACCTCCTCCGCCGCGCTTCCGCGGGAGGAGGTTTATGTACTTAGTTCCCTCCCCGGCCGCGCTTTAGTGGGGGGGAGGCGTTGTATCTCGTCGCATGTTAATACAAGTGGATTTTGTGCTCAACTCTGGAATTTTTACGTCTTCATTAAATTGAATGGCTTTCTTGTACTTCACCGCTGGAGTTCTTTTACAGGAGTTTTTCTTCCGCCTAAAAGGCGACGTCTACTCTATAAAAATCCCCTCCGTGAGGATGCCCTCTCCGTGAGGAAGTGGGCTACCACAGCCTAAAGTCCATACGACGGGAGCACAGCTCCCATTGGGCGGCTTACAGTAACCCCTCGTGGACTGAGGGGGTAAGCGGCAACCCAGTTTTCACAAACTGCGGTAACGAGTCACTTCGAGAGATTAGTCCCCCCTCGAACACTCTACACCCGCTACCGGGTTACGGAACCCTCCTAAGGGAATATCCGTTGCCCCCCGCGGCAGACGGAGAACTCGGCTTTCGGAGTTTGCTCTCTCAAAACATAGACCGACCAGCTTCTCAGTCGCGCACCATCCACAAGCCCCCGGGACTCCCGCCGGGGAACCGCGAACGTTTTCGGTGGACACCCCCGCCAACCCCCGGGACTCCAAACGAGGGACTACGCAAACTAAGCACCCGGTGCAATCCGGGCCCCTTCACTCCTTACCCACAGTGCGCAGAGCTGAGCTGCACCCCGCTGTGGGGGGGGGGGGGAGAAGGAAAACCCTGGACCCGAACAGAAAAACAACGGCTTTACGCGGAAGGTTTCGAAGTTTCTGGAGCAAAGGCACAACGAATAAACAAGTTTACGTCTTAATTGATACAACGTCACGCTAGGGGACAACCCCCCCAGTAGGATGAAAGCGCCCCCCGGGTGAGACCTGGGTGCGCGAGTATGGCCCGGGGAGTTAGGCTCCCGCAGGAAGATGTCTCGAAGAACGATCCCCGAGAAGCAACTACACCTAATAATTCCGGAGACCCTCTGAGATCTCCCGGGAAAGATCCTTGTACAAACTTCTCATACGCCGAAGAGCCCACCGAAGAAGATCCTCCGGCCAACACTCGTAGCCGGCTGGGGGGAGTATCCCGAGTGGGGGGACTTTTAGAGCCCCCGACCTCGGTGGAGACAACTCGGTGCGACAATCGTCGAAGTTTCCCAAGTGCCACTCCGGGAGCCAACGCAGCAGGGCCGGCTCCCCAGAGGAACCTTCCTTCGCGAAGTCGGCATGAACGGACTCGGAAACTGACCCGAAGGATGCTCCCCCGGCTGCCAGACTTAGTAAAATTGAGGCCGCCCGGGCACCACCTGGGCTAGACCCCCCAGGCGACCCTCGATCGCTCTCCAAAAGATGGTCTTCAGGGCAAGAAAGCCCTAGAAAAGCGACGTCTAAAGATACCTGCCGACAAGTTGAACACATTTAACGAAAGAACTACTTTATTCTAGTTGAAAGATATTTACAAGTTTCCGGGGCTGTTTCTAAGGAAGCCACCCGGAGCAAAAAAGACCCAAAAATAGAAGCCTAATCTAACTGGGGGGGAGGAGCTCATACTTGCCCGTCCTTGTTCCCCCCCGGGGGGACGTCTGTGCTGGCCGACGCGCCCTGACCCGTGCGCCGCCCGCCCGCCTCCATGGTGCCGGTGATCCGGTCGAAGAGGACCTCGGCAGACCGCTCCAGCTCAGCCCGCCGAGGGTCGAAGAAGGCGGGGAAGCTCTGGGGGACAAGCTCCCCGATGACTCGGGCACCCTCCCCGCGATGCTCAACGAGGGCCGCCGCCAAGGCGATCACTGGGACGGCGAGGCCTCGCGCCCGCGCCTCCGCAGCGATCGGGATCAAGGCGACCTGCGCACCATGAAAGTGTGCGGCCTCCCCGACCGACGTCAGAGCCGGGTCAGGGCCTGCCCCCCGACCGAGCTTGATCCTGAGCTCCTCGTGGGTAGTGCGGATCGCCCTACCCCCCGCGACCATGGCCTGGACGCCCGAGGCTGTGGCCTCTCACTCCACCTGCAGCTCCCTCCGTAGCCGAGAGGCCGTGTCCTCAGCAGCGGCGAGCCGAGCCTGCACCGCGGCGAGCCGAGCCTGCACCGCGGCGAGCTCCCCGAGCGCCCGCTCCTTGTCGGAGCGCTTCGAGGCCGCATCCCTGAGCGCCTTCTCCTTCTCGGCGCGCTCGAAGGCCACTATGTCCTCGGCGGCCCAGAGGTGCGTGGTGAGCCGGGCCCTGAAGCCCCGAGCTAAGGCGACCGTCTACATAGAAACCGTGATCAGAGCACAACTAACGAAGGCGTATGAGACTCAAGTTACTTACCCGAAGTCCGGAGGTGATAACCGCGTCGACGTCGCCCTCGTCGCCCCCCGGGTCGCTCCCTCGGGAGGCCTCCCCACCGGGCAGAGCGCCCTCCGAAGTCCCACCGTCGGAGGAGCCGGAAGCCTGATCCGGCTGTGCCGGAACCCCGGGGCGGACGAACAGGCCCTTACCTCTCCCGGGTACAGGGAGTGCCGCCGTCGCAGGCTGAACCGCCGACGAACCTGTCTCCGGGGCCAGAATCGAGGCCATCGGCAGGCCACCCGGCATCCGAAACCGGACGGAGACCTCGCTAGACGAGGGCTGCGGCCGGGTCCCCGAGGGGGCCGGAGGCGGCGAAGGACTCGGGGCGTACATCTCCGAGTCCGAGCCCTGACCCTCTCCGGTCGGGACGCCGCCCAAGGGATCCGGCCCACCCGGGGTGTCGGGAGCGGCACCAGATGGCCCGGCAACCGCAGCCGCAGTCTCCTTCGCGGGAGAAGGTGGAGGAGAAGACCGGGGCCTCGCGGGGCTCCTCCGGGCTCGGGACCCCGCGGGGCTGCCAGACGGACGAGACCGCTTTGAGGGTCCGCCGGCGACCTCCTTCCCCCGCTTGCGTGAAGCAGGGGTAGGCAGAGGAGCCCGGGCTGGGAGCCTCAACCCGAACGCCTCCGCGACAACGTTTCGGGGAGGACCCTCCCCGATGACGCGCAGCACCCTCTCATGGTCGTCCTCGTAGTACCGGCCAACGAGGGTTGCCGCGACCTCCTTGGCCCGACCGTAGGACCTAACTGCAAGAACAAAAAATGAAGCAAGTGTTAGACAGAATCCCCCAGCGGGGAGAAAGAGTCCGAATACTTACGGTTCGCCACCGCCATCTGGGGTGGTCTATGCGCCGGCGACATTCCCCTCCCTCGATGGGTGTGGAACGGCGCCACTCAGAGGAGGGCCATCTCCTCCGCGAGATCCCGCATGGACCGCCGGAATCGAACCTCCCCCATCGCGGTGAGGAGATTCATCTCCGCCACAGTCCACTCGGGAGCCACCGGGCCACTAGACCGCGAGTACGTCGATGGCTCCCGAGAGTAAGTCATCCCCGGGTCTCCTACCCGGAGGTAGAACCAATGCCGGAGCCAGTCCCCCCAGTGGTCCCGAGAGGCTAGCACCAGGTACTCGTCGACGCGGCCTGGAGTCAGCTGGATCATGATGGGGCCGAAAGCCGACCTAGGGCCGCCCCTCCTCACCACCGGGCCCCTCGCCGCCGGCTCATAGAAGTACCGTAGGAGCCGCATGGTGGGCGTCACGGCGGTCGTCTCACACAACCATATAAACAAACCCATCCGAACAAGGGTGTTCGGGGTGAGGTGGTATTTCTTTGATCCCCAATCAGAACAGAATGGTTAACACCCGCGGAAGATCTCAAGGAAGGATGTCCGAAGGAAATGCTGAGAACACAAGAGACGCACCAGGAAACAGAGCTCGTACTGATCAGAACCAGTCAGGATCATCTTCCATACCGCAGGGGAGTAACATCAACGAAGTACTAATATGGATGGAGCATAACAGGCAACAATCCATGGTTGCACAGAACCAGATGTGGGAACAGATGATGCAACAATTCTCATCGGGACAGACTGGAGGATCAACGATCGGAGCTAAGTTATCAGACTTTCAGAAAACTCGCCCTCCAACCTTTTCATGCACCAAGGACCCCATTATGGCCGATGATTGGCTAAGGGATGTGGAGAGGAAACTGAACACGGTTAGATGCAGTAATGAGGAAAAGCTTCTGTATGGACCACACCAACTATCTGGACCCACCGCAGCTTGGTGGGAGAATTATCAATCCGTACACCCAAGTCCAGACACAATCACATGGGATGAATTTAAGGAGCAATTCCGTAAATATCATGTCCCAAAAGGCGTCATGCAAGCCAAGCGCCGAGAGTTTAGAAATCTCAAGCAAGGGGATAAACCAATCAGACAATACCTGCATGAGTTTATCCAGCTCGCGAGATATGCACCCGAGGATATTGCAACTGAAGAGAAGAAGATCGATCGATTTTGTGAGGGCCTGCAAAACTTCTTACAGTATCAGATAGCCTCACAAGAATTTACAGATTTCCATATCTTGGTCGACAGATTACTCAAGATGGAGGAAAAGCGAGGAATAATCGAGGAGGATCGGAAGAGGAAAGCTTCATCTAGCCCGTATCAAGGCAATACCAGTCGAGGAAGGCCAGCACCAAGTTTCCGACCCAATTTCAGACAGCCCCAGAGAGCTCCAAGACCAGCACATACCTTAACACCACAATGCACCGGATGTAAAGGAAATCACCTTTACAAGGATTGCGCCTTGAAGAACGTCGAATGCTATCACTGTGGGAGAAGAGGTCATCGCAAAGAAACTTGCTCACTCCAACACTTGCCATTCAGTGTTGCTAGAGCTAGAACAGCAGGATCCACTACCCCAGCTCAGAACCCTGGTAGAGGCATTCAACCGTCAAGAGGAGGAAGAACTCAGAATAGCAGAGGAAGAGGGATGTCAGCAACAGGCCGAGGCAGACTAAACTATGCAACCACAGCCGAAGCAGGAGAAGCCTCAGACGTCGTGATTGGTAGAATTCAAATCCACTCTAAGCTTGCTGTTACTTTATTTGATTCGGGTGCTACGCATTCATTTGGGTCAAAATCTTTTGCTTTGGGAAGTGAACTGCCTGAGTCTGCACTAGAATCTTCCATTCTAATCCAGTCCCCTGGAGCTAGAATGCCAGTGAAATCTATCTGTAGAGACATTGCCTTCTGTATCGGCAACCTAGGATTCCTAGCAGACTTGCTAGTTCTGAATCTTCAAGGGTTAGATATCATTCTCGGAATGGACTGGTTAGCCAAATACAAAGGTCAGATAGATTGTGAGAAGAAGACCGTCACCCTGACCAATGCCGAAGAAAGACAAGTTACATTCAGTGCAAGTAGAACCCCATTGAGTGATCTTATGGACTGCCTGAATAGTGCCGAAGAGATCAAAGTAGAAGATGTCCCAGTGGTCAACGAATTTCCAGAAGTATTCCCTGAAGAACTCCTCGGAATGCCACCAGACCGGGATGTAGAGTTTTCCATTGAGCTAAAGCCTGGATCAGCCCCTTATGCTAGAAAACTTGCACGTATGACAGGTCAAGAGCAAGAAGAACTGAGAAAGCAAGTGGAAGAATTGGAAGAGAAAGGATTCGTCAGAACAAGTTCTTCACCTTGGGGAGCCCCAGTGCTATTCGCCAAGAAGAAAGACGGTAGCCTGAGACTTTGTATTGATTACCGGAAGTTGAACAATATGACGATCAAAAACAAGTACCCTCTGCCAAGGATTGATGATCTTTTCGATCAACTTAGAGGAGCCCAAGTATTTTCAAGGATTGACGTGAGATCAGGCTATCATCAACTGAAGGTCCGAGAGAAGGATATTCCGAAAACTGCATTCATAACTAGATATGGACTGTACGAATTTACAGTGATGCCATTCGGACTAACGAATGCACCAGCTATATTTATGAACCTGATGAATAAAGTACTCATGGAATATCTGGACAAGTTCATTATTGTATTTGTGGACAACATACTGATTTTCTCCAAGACAGAGAAAGAACATGTTGAGCATGTTAGGCTAGTGCTGAAGAAGCTAGCAGATCATCAACTGTATGCTAAATTTGATAAGTGCGCCTTCTGGTTGAAAGAGATTTCTTTCTTAGGCCACATCATTTCGGATAAAGGGATATTCATGGATCCCTCGAAAATTCAAGCAGTGATGGAATGGAAACAACCGGAGACTGTGATAGAAGTAAGAAGCTTTCTAGGATTGGCTGGATACTACAGAAGATTTGTTGAAGGATTCTCCAAAATCACCCGGCCACTGACCCAGCTGTTGAAGAAGAACGCCTCATTTACGTGGACTGAGAAATGTGAAGAGAGCTTCAAAGAGTTGAAGAAGAGACTGACAACTGCACCTATCCTTATACTGCCTGATGTCAAGAAGGATTTTCAAGTTTACTGTGACGCATCTAAGCAAGGATTAGGTTGTGTTCTGATGCAAGAAGGAAAAGTGGTAGCCTACGCATCAAGACAATTACGACCTCATGAGGAGAATTACCCAACACATGATCTAGAGTTAGCTGCTGTCGTGCATGCATTAAAAATTTGGCGGCACTACTTACTGGGTAATAAGTGTGACATCTACACAGATCATAAGAGTTTAAAGTACATCTTCACACAACAGGATCTGAACATGAGACAGCGAAGATGGTTGGAACTTATCAAGGATTATGACCTTGAGGTACATTACCATCCTGGAAAAGCAAATGTGGTGGCAGATGCTTTGAGTAGAAAGTCCTACTGTAGCCAAGCAAAGAATCTGGGTTTACCACACCAACTGCTCAAGGATTTCAAAAGACTACAGTTGGAATTGGTTGAACAAGGATCCATTGCTACTTTAAGGATGGAATGTGAGTTAAAGGATCAAATCAAAAAAGCTCAAGTAACGGATCCACATATCCAGGAGCTGAAAGAGGATATGAAGCTCGGTAACGCAATCGATTTCAGAGAAGATGAACAAGGGATTTTATGGCACCATAATCGAATCTGCGTTCCGGATAATAAGGAAATCAAAGATGCAATTTTACATGAAGCTCACCATACCCCGTACTCAATCCACCCGGGTAGTACAAAAATGTATCGAGATCTGAAGAGTCAGTTTTGGTGGAGAAAGATGAAGAGAGAAATCGCTGAGTTTGTAGCATCTTGCGACACTTGTCAAAGGGTGAAAGCAGAGCACCTAAAGCCAGCAGGACCGCTACAACCCCTTCCAATCCCAGAATGGAAATGGGACGAAATCGGAATGGACTTCGTAACAGGACTACCGAGAACCAGAAAAGGTTACGACTCCATATGGGTCATAGTAGATAGATTGACAAAAGTAGCACATTTTCTACCAGTGAGAACCCAGTACTCAACCAAGCAATTGGCAGAATTATACCTTTCAAGAATTGTTAGCTTGCATGGAGTGCCAAAAGCAATAGTCTCTGATAGAGGACCCCAGTTTGTATCAAAGTTCTGGGAGGAACTGCAAGAAATCTTGGGAACCAAGTTAAAGTTCAGTACCGCTTATCATCCGCAGACTGGAGGACAAGCTGAAAGAGTGAACCAAGTTTTAGAGGATATGCTAAGAGCTTGTACGTTGGAATATGGAGATGCTTGGGAATCATTCCTGCCATATGCTGAATTCACATACAACAACAGCTATCAAGCAAGTATAAAGATGGCACCATACGAAGCACTCTACGGAAGGAGATGCCGTACTCCCTTATACTGGACCGAAGTGGGTCAAAAGCAATTTTTAGGACCACAACTAGTGGAAGAGGCCATAGCTCATGTGAAGATCATTCAGGAAAGAATGAAAATGGCTCAGTCTCGACAGAAAAGCTACGCCGACCACAGAAGAAGAGAACCATCATTCGAAGAAGGTGATTACGTCTATCTTAAGGTAACACCTGACAAAGGAGTGCATCGATTCCAAATGAAAGGAAAATTGAGCCCGAGATATGTTGGACCTTATAAGATTCTGGAAAAGCAAGGAGAGGTAGCATATAAAGCTAGAACTACCACCCGAGTTGGCTGGAGTACATAATGTCTTCCATGTGTCTCAACTGAGGAAATGTTTGAAGAGGCCAACAGAACAGATATCTCCCAGAGAAACAAAAGTACAACCAGATTTGTCATATCAAGAGTACCCCATCAAGATACTTGAAACCAGCGAAAGGAGGCTAAAATCAAGGACCATCAGATTCTGCAGAGTCCAATGGAACAACCATTCAGAGGAAGAATCAACTTGGGAAAAGGAAGAAGACCTACGCCGAAACTTTCCATACCTATTCTCAGACCTACCAGAATCTCGAGGACGAGATTGTTTTTAAGGAGGTTAGGTTGTAACACCCCTGTTTTTCCCAACCCTAGCCTACCTTGACTATCTGCATATCAGGATGAGATCTTGGTAATGCCAGAGTGTTACTCTAAAAAGTTGGCAGCCAAACTCCTTCATTCAAGTCATTTTCGCAGATCAGTCCAAAAGATTCACAAATTAGTCCTTTTCAGATATCTGAGGAACCCCAAAAAGGCTAAAAGTCACAGATCATTTCCAAATCATGATTTGATTCAGTGAACATCTTCCCTTCACTATTCTGGACATTTTTCCCTTCTGGAAGAACTTCCAAATCTCTCCCGAAACCCTAGTTTCAGCCCTGTCAAATTTCTAAAATCCAGATTACCCTAATTACCCTGTTTTCAGTTCATCTCAAAACTTGCCTAAATCTCCAACATTTTGTCATCCCTAGCTGCTGATCAATATCTTAGACTTTGTGGATTAATTTAGCAAAGTCAAAACTCTTTCTACCTAAGCCAAATGCCAAATTTACAGATTGGTCCCTGGAATCAAGAATCAGTAATTGCAAATCAGCCCTCCTATTCTTTTTCTGCTGTTTTCGACCAGTGCCTGGTCGTTGCCCTCGACCAGTGCTGCATCGCCGGAGCCGCGCCGCGTTTTCTCGCCGCAGTTGCTCGCCACCAGCCACCGCCTCTTGTCGCCTGCGCTTGTGAGCAAATGAGCCACCCCGCGCGCACATGCTAGCAGTCAGTACCTCGCCATGACCAGCGGTTAAACGCCCGCGCTCCAGAGCGCTGTCTTCGCGCGCGCAACCGTTGCCATGGCAATTGCATGCGTTACGTGTCGTTGCCGGAGCTGCGCTGTTGCCTCCGCATCTGCGCCATCACTAGTGAAGTTCCAATGCAACCGACAAAGCCTGTAGAGCTGCTACACCGCCAGTGCACAATCACATCGCCTGTCACCGCTGTCGCAGCTGCACCCGGCCGGTCTCGTCCCCGGCACAAGTTCTCTCGCCGTTTCCCCTCGCAAGCTCCGCCTCAACGCCTATTTAAACCCCCTCAGCGCTGTGAAGGAGCCACAACTCCAGGACTTAGCCAAATTCTCGGATTTTCACTGTTTCCCTTTCTTCCCCGACGAGCCGATTTTGAGGCCATCGTCGCCAGAGCAAACCACAGCCTCTCTCTCCAATCCAAGCTCACCAGTAAGATCCCCACACCCATCTTCCCGTGTCCAAGCAAGCAATTGCATCCTAGTGCTCTTCATCGCCGGTGATCGCCGAAAAACCAGAAGACCCCTGTTCCAGAAATTAAACTCGTTCCAGTGCTTTCCACCACTCACTCCAGTAGAATCAAATGATCCTTAGCCCTTTCTTAGCAAGCCTGTTCAGCCAGTTTTCAAATTGAAGTAGTGTCGTGTGTTTTCCCAAATTTCGCGCGCCACCATAGACGTCTCACGTTGCCGGCGTGCCTCGCTGCTGCTCTCCCCAAACTGAAGCCACCTACACCTTCCCTGTAACCCCTAGATGGTGTAGCCCAAAGCTTATAGCCTGCATTGCTGTGTGGAGCCAGTTCATCGTTCACCGTCTTCTCCAACTCCGGTGACAACGTCGACGAGCTCGCACGCTTAACCACTACCCAATTCCTCTCTCCAGAACAATCCACACCACCCCAGGAGTGTTTCCCCTCGGTCAATTTCGAGTTTAGCTAACCCCAGTTCTCTGTCACCGTGGCTCGTTCTTGTCTCAGGCGGCCGAAGGTTTCAAACTCGCCGTTCGTCGCCGGCAAGCGACCCCAGTCAAATTCCTTCCACCAGCAACCTTGTCTTGATCCCACCTACCTCCCTGACATGTTTGGCGAAGCAATGCACGCGTGATTCGTCCAGACGCATGTGCCCTAGTTCGCTGCTGTACAGTGGCATTCGATTTCCTGTGTCCTGAGCTTTGCTGTGAATTTCTGTTAATTCAAGGGCTTTTCTGAAAAGTCCACTTTGTCATTTAGGTCCCTCACAGCATTTGGCACACGATGCCACCTCTTGCACCAGTTTTGATCATCTAGAAGCCCTAAATCATCCTGGTGTCCTTCTCGGACATTGTCTGTTCGCGAACCGAATGCCAACCCTTGGCTTTCGTCGCAATCGAGTCTTGTCCAGTGAACCTAACCCTAGAATCCTTTTCTCCGCTGTTCTGTTTCTGCCCAATCTCCCTCATTTGCATTCATGTGTATATTTTACTTATGTTTTGTACAAAGCCTATTTTCTGGATGCTTATGTATTGTTTGTGTTGTGTGTGCTCTCGTGCCAATGCAGAGCAAGGAGCGGAAGATTTGGAAGGAACGTTTGAAGATCCAGCAGATTTCTTAGACCCAACTTGGCAAGGCAAGTCGTCACCCTTGATCATGTCTCACCCATATTTTGAAATAAAGTAGATTCACTGTTTTAAAGATATATGCATGCTGACTATTTGATAGAACTATGTTTAGATACATGTGAATAGATATAACCCAACTTTCATGTGGAAACCCCTTTTTGATATGGAATCATCATGCAACCTTGTCACCCTAGGATACCATGCTTAGGCTTTAATCTTATTTAAGTATACATGTTGGATGTGAAATGGCTAATATGTAAGAAATGGATTTGAAACCCCTTTTGTGAAATGAAATGTCAAATTAGTATTGATAGTGAGGATTGGTTTGTATGGAGAGGGTGCGGTGCGCACCAGGGAATGTGGATGGCTCCTCACTATTAATTCATAAGGACTAGAACCTTGTGTTGTGCCTCTATGCGGCATGAAAAATGTACCAACCACTTGCCTGGTATGGGACAGGCACGACTTAGTAGCTTTTTGGTATTAGCAGTTCCCTGCATGGTTTGTCGGTCTGGTTTCTCGCGTGGAAACTGGTTGGGCGCAGTTCATCCGTGAGTGATGTGAGTTCAGAAAAAGCATCAGAGGAAAAGGTGGAAAGAAGGAAGACGCCCTATGCCTCTGATTAAGCCGTGAGCAGTTGTAATCGTGACGGTCAAATGTCTCGCGTGGACAGACCAAGGCTATGTGTCCTGCGGGAGCATAGGCCAAAGGATAGGAAGTAAGGCAGTGGGTAGGACCCACAACGGTACTTGAGACTTAATTGTCTATTTACCTGGCGGGGATACTGTTAATACTGAACTGCAAAAGCGTTGTGTGATCTCGGCCTTGTCACATGTGTATAAGTCACATGGAGTTGGCCCGACTTGAAAGTCGAGTGAAGAAGTGGATTTAAAAAGAGGTACACCTTTGCAAAGTGTAAGAAAAGTATCGGATACTTTGTACTCCCAGGTCATGGAGTATGTTCGCGGTGGATTTATCCATGTGGTTCAACACAAGTAACTATTTGGAATGTTTTCATAATATGGTTAATTCAAATGGTGGATCACGGAGGATCGCCATTCACAATGTTTTCTTAAAGTCTATTATAAGGTTTTCAAAAACCCCGCTGTTGAAAACAAAACCCTTATTTGAAAGATCAAAGGATTGAAATCTATACTATTTATGATTATAAGACTTAACCCCTTTTCTTGATCACTCCTCATCTATATAATTGCATTTGTAAATAAATGACTTGCTGAGCATTGTGTCAAAGCATGCTCACCCTTGCCTTTTCAAACAAATCAGAAGAGGGATTCGCCGATCCCGATTTGTTTGGTTATGAAAATGAAGCAGAAGATGGGAACGCCCCAGATGATTCAGAGTTCTAGGAGGGTCTCGCGCCGAGTTGAGTCCGATGTGGAGGAAGCCCTATCAGAACCGTTGCTGCCAGAAGTGAAGATCTTTGTTGTTGCTGTCTGCCTTGTTTTGTGTGTTCGGTATCTTGATGCCGACTCTTGTATGGATAAACTTGTTATTTTCGTAGCAACTCTAAGTAGCGTCATTCTGGGCGCTATGTTAATGTAATATTGGTCCTCGTGACCTCGTACCTGTTTAATTATGTTTTATGCTATAACTGCTTTCCGCTTGTTGTGAGTTTTGTAATGGTCCAACCTGTGTGCAATCCACCTAGGCGGTTGCCACGGGATTCCTCAAATGGGGGTCCCACACGACCGGCTCCGGAGGGAAGCGAAGGCAAAGGAGTACGCCCTCCGAGAGCTCGAGGGCTCCAGCGTCCGGGTGGTGACAGAGCTGGGCCGTTCCGTTCGCTCAGCCCTTGAGGGGCTTGGAGTGAGCTTAGGCTCGGGGAGCAACTCCGAGGCACCCCCAGCGGCGCTCACGGAGGCTGTGTGTTTTCTCAACGCACAAGTCTCCGTGATCCCGGAGGCCGCTGATGCTCGGGCGCGAGGCCGGGCGATCCCCGTGGTGGCTGCTGCGGTCGGGCTCGTGGAGCACCGCGGAGTGGGTGCCCTGGCAATCGGGGGCCGAATCCTCTGGAGCTTCCCGGATTTCTTTGAGCCATCGCGGCGCGAGATGGAGCAGCTCACCGGGGGCTTCTACGACCGGATAATCCGGGCACAATTTCTGGCACTGGCACCTCCAGGAGCGGATGCCGCGGCTCCGGCGGGAGCCCCCCGGGGGGAGGTCGCCAGCGAACAAGTATGAGCCTCTCCTCGGGCCTTTAGATAGGGCCCTTTTTGCTTTTTAGGTGTTTTGCTCCCGGTAGCTTCTTAGAGGAAGCCCCGGACAGTTGTACAAAGACATTTTGATGCAATAGAAATTGAATTTTTTTGCTAAGTCTTTGAATGAAATGTACCACGTTACCCGGGAGGTTACTCCCGGGCAAAGGTCCTGGAGAAACTCTCCGGGGGTGAGGCCTTTGAGCCCCGGCGGGTGTAACCTGGGGGACGCCCAAGCCGCCTTTATTTTGTTGAGTCTCTTCTTCGGGGACGTTTCCCGGGAGCCGATCCGGTTATGGTGGCATCCGGAGTGGCACCTGGACAACTTCGACAATCACCGCGCTGAACTGTCCCCCCCACGACAGGGGTCCCGGAGGGCTCCCCTACTTCGGATACTTCCATCGGCGGGCTGCGAATATTGGCCTGAAGAGTTGCTCCGAGAGGCCCAGCGTCGTATACGAAGCTTGTATCGGGACTTGGCCCGGGAGATATCGGAGGGTCTCCGGGATTATTAGACGTAGGAACTTTCCGGGTCACACACCGGGTTGTATCATGTTTGATGTAAAGATGCCCACCGGAGGGGGAAGATGTCCTCCTGTTCAATGATCTTCAATAAAGCTAAGTTTACTTGTGTTTTGATTTCTTTGGTAGAGCTAAGTTTGCTCGTGTATTTTGCCTTCTTAGATGGTCTGGGACGGGGTGATTCCCGGGTGCTCCTTATCCCCCCCCCTCCACAGCGGGCCGGAGGGAAGCTCCGCGCGCTGTGGGGGTGACAAGCTCCCGGGGTAAAGACCCATCATTTAAGAATTCTTCCAAGTTTTCCCAAGGTTATATAAAAAATTTCCGGGAACAATTTTCCAAAAGCCCCGGTGGGATCCTCCAGTCGCCGTAAGAACGGGGAGCCGGGGGTGTCTCTGCAGAGAGAACGTTCCAGAAAAATCTATAAAATTCCGGGGGATAATTTTTCTGGGGGACAATCCTCCGGTCGCCGTGAGGACGGGGAGTCGGGAATGATGTCTCCAAGAAAAACATCCGAGAATTCCGAAATTCCAGGAGATTCTCTCTGGGGTAAAAACCTTCCGGTCACCATGAGAACGGGGAACCGGGTGATTCTTCCGGGAGGCCCAATATCTCTGGGAATTTTCCCGGGAGAAAATCGTCCAGTTGCCGAAAAAACGGAGAGCTGGGAGCGGGATCTCCGGGAAAAGATATCCAAGAAAATCCGAGAAGGCGAAATTCCCGGGGATAATTTTTCCTGGAGACAACCCTCCGGTCGCCGTGGAAACGGGGAGCCGGGAACGAGATCTCCAAGAAAGAATATCCAAGAATTCCATCTCACTGAGGAGACAATCGACTCCCGGAGGAGGATGCGCCCGATGATGGGTCTGAGTGTTTGGGTAGGGGACTAGTCTCCCAAATTGACTCGTTACCTCGGTCCTTGAGGTTCGGGTTGCCGCTTATACCCTTAGTCCACGAGGGGTGATCATAAGCCGCCCTATGGGAGTGGGACTCCCATTGTAGGGACTTGTTGGGTTGTGATAGCCCACTTCCTCACGGGGAGGGCATCCTCGTTGAGAGGGCATCCTCAAGGGGAGGGCATCGCCATGAGAGACGATAATGTAAAATACCTGCATTGAGACAAAGCTGAAGAAAAACTAGTTGTATTGATAATGAACCGAAGTACAACGCCTCCCCCCGCGAAATCGCGACTGGGGAGGGAACAATGATTACAATGTCCCCCTCCCCCACCGGCGTAATCGCTTCGGGGGGGGGGGGGTAGTGAGTACAAGGTCCCCCTTCCCCCTACGGTGTAATCGCTCTAAGGGAGGGGATGAGCCCATGGGCTAGACGTAGAACTTGCGAACTAAACACACGTTCCATGTGTGCTTCAGCTCCTACTCTTGAACGTTGGAGAGCTTGTATGCCCCTGAGCCTAGGACTGCCGAGATCCTGTAGGGGCCCTCCCACTTGGGGGAGAGCTTGCCCTGGGCTTGGGGGTCTGTGATGCGTTTGAGGACAAGGTCCCCGAGTGGAAAAGCCCTCTCGCGCACGCGCTTGTTGTATGCGCGCGCCATTTCCAGCTCATAGATGGTGTGGCGGAGGAGCGCTCGGTTGCGTTCCTCCTCCACGAGATCGACCTCCAGTCGTTGATTCGCCTCGTTGGCTTGGTACGCTGCGGTCGTAGCTCCGTCTAGGAGCTCGACTTGTAGCGACCAAAAGCAAATCTCCGGGGGGAGGACTGCCTCAGCCCCATATACCAGGGAGAAGGGAGTACGTCCCGTCGCCCGGCTCGCAGTCGTGCACATGGAGCAGAGGATGCTAGGGAGCTCCTCTGCCCATGCACCTAGCTTGGAAGCGGCTTGCTCGAACCGTCGACGTAACCCTTGTAGGATTACGCTGTTGACCCTTTCAACAGCCCTGTTGCTCTGGGGATGGGCCACTGAAGCGAAGTGGATGGTGAGCCCCAGGACTTCGCAGAATTCCTGGAAATACGTTGAGTCGAATTGGATCCCGTTATCAGCAGTGATCTCCCGGGGGACGCCAAAATGACACACGATATTTTTCGAGAAAAACCGCTGCACCGCTCGGGACGTAATGCTGGCCAAAGGTTCAGCCTCTACCCACTTAGTAAAGTAGTCGACCGTGAACACCGCATACTTGTAGCCCCCGGGCGCTGGGGGGAAGGGGCCTAGGAGGTCAATCCCCCAGCGCGCAAAGGGCCAAGTGATGGGGATAGTCTGCAGTGCTACGGGGGGGGGGGGGGGGGGTTTCGAACCCTTGGCCATCTTCTGGCAGGCCTCGCACGCGGAGACAAGGTCTCGCGTGTCACGAATCACCATGGGCCAATAAAAGCCCTGGCGAAGGGCCTTGGCCGCGATAGCGTGCGGGGCTAGGTGAGACCCGCAGCTTCCCGCGTGAATGTCTTCGAGGAGTCGAAGTCCTTCCGGCCGTGGGAGGCAACGAAGAAGGGCGGAAGCCCCCTGCTTGTAGAGCTTCCCCTCCAACAGGAGGTATGGTCGAGATTTGGCATTGAGGCGCTTAGCCTCGGTCTCGTTGGGAGGGTCCCCCTCCCCCCTTATGAAGGAGATAAGGGGGTCCATCCAAGACGAAGTCTGGGTGATCTTGACGACTTCCGGGACGCGGGGCTCGCCATCCGCGTCTGGGGAGGTCATCAAGGGCTTCGCGATAATCTCCAAGAAAGCCCCTTGGGGGAGCGGTTCCCGGGCGCTGGCTGCCTGGGCTAGGGCGTCGGCCCAGTCGTTGTCCCTTCGTGGGACATGCCAGGCCTCTAGGCCGTCGAAGTGCTTCTCCATCTTGCGCACTTCCTGCAAGTAGAGGCTCAAGTTTGCGTCATGGCACAAGTAGGACTTGTCCATTTGGCAAACTACGAGCTGGGAGTCTCCTTTCACTAGGAGGCGTCGAATCCCCAGGGAGCGCGTAGGGCGCAACCCGAGGAGCAAAGCCTCGTATTCGGCGACGTTGTTTGTGGCGGGGAACTCTAGCCGCGCCGCGTACTCAAGTTCGCTCCCCTCGGGGCTCCGGAGGACTACTCCCGCACCAGCCCCAGTGAGACACAGGGAGCCATCGAACATGAGTGTCCAATGGTCGCTGCGTCGGGGCAGCGCGGGGAGGTCATCGTCCCCGGGCCCGGAGGCAGGAGTCCACTCCGCCACGAAGTCGGCGAGGACCTGTGACTTGATGGCAGAGCGCCCCGTGAGGGAAAGGGAAAAAGGGGCGAGCTTGGCCCCCCACTTCCCAATCGGGCCGGTGGCTTCTTTCTTACGGAGCGCCTCCCCCAGGGGGAGGGATGATGGGATGGTGATGGGGTGCCCCAGGATGTAATGACAAAGCTTGCGGGACACCATCAGCAGGGCGTAGCAGATCTTCTCCATCTCCGTGTACCGAGTTTTGGCCCCTTGGAGGGCTTCACTCACGTAGTACACGGGACGCTGCTGCCCGTCTTGCTCCTTTACCAATACTGCGCTTACGGTGACCGGGGTCGCGGCAAGGTAGAGGAGCAAGGGTTCTTCAGGAGGTGGGCTCACGAGCATTGGGGGCTCGTGAGGTACTTCTTCAGGTCGTCGAAAGCCCCCTTGGCCTCGGGGGACCATCGGAACCCCTCGAGCCCCCGGAGGATTTTGAAGAATTGGAGGCCGCGTTCCCCCGATCGCGAGACGAAACGACTCAGCGCGGCTAAGCGGCCGGTGAGTTGCTGAACGTCCTTAATCAAGCGCGGCGGGGGCATATCCAGGAACGCCCGAATCTTCTCGGGATTTGCCTCTATGCCCTGCTGGGATACAAGGAAACCCAAGAGCTTCCCCCCGCGCACGCCGAAGGTGCATTTCTCCGGGTTGAGCTTCAACCCATATGCGCGGAGGTTGCGGAAGGTCTCCGCTAAGTCATCGACGTGGGCAGTTGCGTGGGGGCTTTTGACGACCGCGTCATCAACGTAGACTTCGACGTTGCGACCGATCTGGTCCTTGAAGACCAGCGTCATGAGTCACTGGAAGGTCGCTCCAGTGTTCTTCAGTCCGGAGGGCATATGGACGTAGCAAAAGGTTCCGAGGGGAGTTATGAAACTCGTCTTTTCCTCATCCCCTTTCGCCATCCGGACTTGATGATAGCCAGAGTACGCGTCCAGGAAGCTCATCAACTCGCATCCCGCAGTCGAGTCGACCAACTGGTCAATTCGTGGGAGCGGGAAGTTGTCCTTGGGGCAGGCGCGGTTGAGGTCGGTGATGTCCACACACATCCGCCACTTGCCGTTCGACTTCCTTACGAGGATGGGGTTCGCAAGCCATTCAGGGTGCAAGACCTCCCGAATGAACCCCACCTCTCGGAGTCTTTGACGGCTCTCGTAGTTTTCAACACTCGGGGGTTGGAGTGGTCTTATTACACATCATTGCGACCAACTCCAATATGTCATACAATTACACTTTGTTGCGACCAATAATGCTGGGCTTCAAGCAGCCAAATTCCATGGAGTCCATCGATTAGTGGTCAGGGGAGACTCACAACTAGTCGTAAACCAGGTAAACATGGACTATAGCACCTCTAATAAGACAATGGCTCATTACCTGAAAGAAGTGAGCAAATTACAAAAACAGTTAAGTCATTTCAAAGTCCAATTTGTCCTACATTGGAATAATGTTCTCGCAGACCAATTGTCAAAATTGGGTCCTCACATGCCTCCACTCCGGCAGGAGTGTTCGTTGAACACTTACAATAGCCCTCAATAACGACTCCTATCAGGGATGATGGTGTGGTAGTTCATGACACCAAACTCGAGCATGAATGAGATTGGACCCATCCATTGTGGATCTATCTTAAACATGGGACCTTGCTCGAGGATGAAACCGAAAGTGATCGGTTGATATAGAAAGCACTCTTGTACATATTAGTTGAAGGATTCTTGTATAGAAAAGGTACTCAAGGAGTATTAATGCGTTGTATATCTCAAGAGGAAGGTAAATCCCTTTTGAAAGACATTCACGGTGGTGTATGTGGTGCACATGCATCTCATCGGACGCTGGTTGGAAAAGCTTTCCGACAGGGCTATTATTGGCCTTCGACACTTAATGATGCCTTGCAAATAGTGAAAACATGCCTGCAGTGTCAATTTCATGCACGGCAAGTTCATTAGTCTGCATATGCCTTACAAACTATTCCTTTAACTTGGCCATTTGCCAGAAGGGGAAAAGATATAGTGGGTCCTATGCCCCAAGCAATTAATGGATATAAGTTCTGTAACACCCTGGTTTTGGAGGTGAAAAGTTTTTGCATAAAAATCCTGCATGCATGTATCTCTGTAGTAGTAGCCAAATCAGCAGAACCCTAATCTCTCTCAAACCCTAAAAATCTCCAAATCTATTCTCTAGATCCAGATTAAGATCTGCCCATCCAGATTTAACCTACCAGTTACCCTAAAGATAAAAGTCTTTAGGAGCCAGATCGAATTCTGACCCTAACTCCCAGTATCTAAGCCTCTTTCTGTTATCGAAAATAGGAAATTCAGATTTACCCTAAGTACCCCAGTTTCCAGATAATTGAGTTATCATGATCTAACCCTATCCAGACTCAAGTATCCTTAGGAATATGTTTTCAGATATATCCTCAACTTACTCCAAAAAGTTGGGAACCAGATTGTTTCATCTAAATACTTTTCGCAGATTAGTCCAAAGTTTACTGTGAATAAGTTCTTTTCTGTTTACCTGGAAGCCTGAAAAGGCTAAAATCCACAAATCAACTCCAAATCCAGAATTCTTCAGGGAACACCTCCCAAATGCTATTTGATACAGATTTTCCTTCTGATTAGACTTCAAAATCTCACTCCAATTACCAGAATTCGAGATCGACAAAATCCAGGTCTATTTTACCCTAATTTTACCCTATTTTCAAAAATAGGTGAAATCCCTCAAACCTTATCAAACTTTCTCGAAATTTGAGCTAAATGAGTATTAATAGAAATATTATACTCAGCCATGAAATTAAATCCCAAATTAACCATCTCTAAGATCAGAATTACAAATCAGCCCAGATTTCAACTAAAACTCTCACAATTTAGTCCCTGGTTCGACCACACCTCTGTTCACCACCACAACCAGTGCAACCGACCAGCTGCTGTCTTCGACCAGCGCCTTGGACTTCGACCACGACCTGGATCCAGCACACGAGCACGGGAGCTTTGACCTCGCCACGGCTGTACTCGTGTTTGCTTCGACCTCGAGCACGCGCTGTTGCTGATTCAAGCTTCGACCACCAGCTGAACAGTGCCACGTGTGTGAGTACTGTTGGCCACTATGGATCTTCTCCAACGAGGATCACGACCAGCTGTTTCCTCTCGTTTGCACGCCACCAGCAGCGGTCGACGCAGGAACTTTGTGCCACGCGGAGGACTCGCCGCGCCCAGCCATCAGTTCGCCTTCACATCGCAGCAGCTCCAGCTGCAAAAGCCCTCACGGCCGCTGAACCGAGTCACCTCGACGCCAGCTCGCCGTGAAGTCTAATTCAGTCACTTGCCGGCTACAACTTCCCAAGCACTTCTAGCCGTTGCAACACCTCCAAATCCTCTATACATAGTCTCTGGTCTCAGTGAAACATCACACACCCACCAGAAACACCTAAGTTCTCAACATCGATGTCTTTTTCTTCTTCTCCGGTGAGCAGCAAAGGGAGCTCCGATGCTAGCTTCAACCTCTGCTTCCTTCTTCCATCCAGCACCCCCAGTGAGTTTCTCTCATCTCCCTCATACTTCTGAAGCTTGGAATTTAGTTTAAATACTTTCTCTCACCGTGTTTCATCTAGAACTCCGGTGAGCAATTAACCCTCACCTAAACCGATTTAGCTCTCGAGCCAGTGATCAAATATGCTCAGTAGACCTTGCTTAACATCCCTAAGAAACCAGAATCATCAATTTTGCTAAAATCTGGAAAACCCCAAATTGGAACTTTGCTTGTGAACTGAGCTTTCTGTTTAAGCTTTTCTGGTGCATCTCTAGCCAATATAACATCACCAGTAGCTTTCTTATGCCCTAGAGACCATCCATATGCAAGGAATTAAGCTCAATCACTTTAAATCAGAAATGCCCAAATCAGATTTGAGTTCATCTTTTCTCCAGCCAGTATCTTCCAAACCAGCCACTCCAACTCAAACCACCTTGCCATTTAGATGTTTTGGACCATTTTGAGCAACTTTGTCTTCTATCACGACTTCTAATTCGGCCTAGAACAGAAGTTATAGCTATGCCCTAGTTGCTGTACTGTTTATGTTGCATGTGCTCCAGGCCAGTCAACTTCTTTGCCGGTTTACATCACTTTCCGGCCATCTCCTGCCCTATATCCTATTGAGTCATTTGTTCCTGTTAAAAATGCCTAACTACCAGACAAAGTGGTGCATCATTTGGAGCCCTAGATCAAACGTTATGGCAAACCCTAGTTTCTGGCCATGTCAACTCTATGCCAAACTATGCCAACCAGTGGCATTAGCCCTGTTAACCCACCTCTGGTCATGCAAACCAAAAACTACCTTGTCAAACAGTTGCCTCACTACGTTTTGCATCATATGCATGAATCAAAACCCATTTTGGCCACTGGGAACTATTCAAACCATGTCAATGCCATTCCTGGGCATTGTCAGCCCTTGTCAGCTTATGTCAGCCAGTGGCATTGAGCCTTTTCACATACTTCCAGCCATGAATTCTGAACATAACTTTGTCCCTTAGACTCCTGATGTTGTGATCTACATTTTATCCTACTGTCACAACTTGAGTTGAGCCCTCTATCATCCATCGACCCTATGTCGATGCGTAGAACCGAATGTCGACCTAAAGACGTTCGCTATTTTTGGGCGAACTAGTGGTAACCTTGATATTATTCTGATATTTTGGAACATTTGGAACCTTGTAAACCTTTGACAACTAATCTTAACCCTGGTTTCCATAGTTTAACCCTAATCGCTTCCCAGAACTCTCAAATCTTGTATCGCCGAGATGCTTTCACCTTGCATTATCGCATATAGTGGATTAGTAAGAGTAGGATTGATTGTAATGCTTGTTTGCTTGTTTGATCCTTGTTCAGAGCAAGAGCCTGAGTTTGAAGACTTCATCATAGACCCAACATCAATTGCTGTTTCTTACGACGCGAAGGCAAGTCATATTCTTGAACATCTTGAACCTATATTTTATGAATTGCTAAGAATATACCTTGATTATAAAATAGTATTGCATGTGTTGAGAAAAGAGATGAAATGGCAGCATCAGGCTGATTGCCTGTGGAAAATGAATTGATTGGTAGAGAGCCATAACTAGTATATGTATATAGTTTATATTCATGAAATAAAACCCCTAGCCATGACCAGTATTTTGGTATGGGATGGTGAAAGCACTGGAGGTGCTTGGTAGCACAGGATGTGCCAGCACTGGAAGTGCATGGATTGTGGTATGATCTGGTCACTGGCATATAAGGACCTAGAACTTTGTGTTGTGCGTCTAGTGGCATGATTAACGTGCTGACCGCAAGCCTGGTATGGGACATGCCTGAACAAGTAGTATGTGGATCACACATGGAACCCCTATATGACAAACTCACGATTTACACGGGGTGCGCTCCAACACATGCACGTTGACCGTGAGGGGAAGATGCCAATTTAGTGGGGGTTGTGTAACCCTGCCACAACTGTGGTTTGCGTGAAGAAAACCGCGGGGTCTGGGGTGAATTGTGTGTGAAACATGGCAAAAGTTCTTGTTATCTCCACCTTGCCACTCACAGTATGAAGTGAGTCAGGGGTCCAATCCTTGTGATAGGAAAGGATGAAAGTGGATATATCTTGCGGGTAAATTGGTACCCTTCTACAGAGTTAAAAATGTATTCGAATACTTCGTGCCCCCGAGTTTTAGGAGTATGCTGCGGTGGATTAAATCCACGGGGTTTGCACAAGTATTGTTTTATAAATTAAAATTTGTTAAGTCAAGATTACCCAAATGACATGTGTTGTCATGATAAGGGGTGCTGCCGTGGGCTGTCATGTGTTGACGTGTCGCGGTAGTACCATAATTTAGTAATCATATAATTGCTAAGAGGCACGTGCATTGTGCCCTAAGTACACGAAATGTTGCCATGAGCATGAGATTTGAAAAGCTTGGAAGAAAAGTATTTTTTGGAAAAACCCTCTCACCTGTTTTCCCTCAATAGAAGAGGATCATGTCATCTTTACTATACGTATCTCTACTCTTACCTATGACTTGCTGAGTACGTAAGTGCTCACCCTTGCTACTTAACAACAATAGATGGACTGCTTCATGACCAAGACGAAGGCTTGGAAGATTTCGTGGATCGAGAAGAAGGAGAGCCAATTCTGCCAAAGCCTTGATGTGTGTTGTTCTGCTGTCAACTTCTTACGACTGTGGGGGTTTCGCCTAGCTTCCGCTGAGTAGTTGTCTTTTTGTTTTATTTAGACCATTTGTGCCGTGAAGGCATTATATTACTCTTTTGTTGTATTAGGCCAGTAGGCCATACTGTTTATGAATGATATTTTGTAAGTTAGTCTGCTGCAATGAACTCCTATGCTTGACTTATCCTGGGAAGTCAGTGGTATGTGTGTATGAGGCCAGCTGCTGCGAGCTAGGTCTCCACAGGAGTAGTCGTGGTACCCTGTTCGGGGCGCGACAAAATAAAGTGGTATCAGAGCAGCATGAGAACTTGACTGTAGGATGACACCTTTACGAATTGGCTCACCAGGAAGGCGTAGTTTATCTAAAATCTATTTTCTAAAACCTTATTTTTGAAAAAGGGAGCCTTGTAGCTTCTAAAAGTTTTGATTTCAAAAGTCTAACTTGGCTTTTCCTAAAAATTCGGCAAGGTGTCGATAGCGCGTTTTGCTTTCATAGAGTGTCTCAGGAGTTGGGCTACGTTGCTACGGCACATAGCCTAGTTCTTTGGGTAGAACCCTGTTTGAGTAGTTGGTCGACCATTGTGGAAGATTAGTCCGGAAAGGGTAGTATAGATAGAGCAGGTGGATGCTCTTGCTAGCTTTTGTGCTCCGCCGTTGCTTTTGCAATGGTTAACTTGTTTACTATGGCTAGAAGCCTAAGTGTTTTGTGCATTAAAATAGTTGCATTAATTTCCGCATTAGTGCCCTAGTTCTCTCTTAGTTAGTTAGACCTATCTGCCTTCCTTCAGAAGAATCAGTATGGTGTACACGAAGAGAAGATCGCAAGGTAGTCAAGAGGACAGGGAGCAAGCTTCACCCAGGGAAGACAATGCAAGGAGAGGAGCTCCATCTCAACAGAGACCCCAGGAATCAAACCTTTCTCAGGAAGATCAGCCAACCCTCCAAGAGATCCTTCTCTCCATGGAAAAGGGCAGGCAGGAGGCACAAGCTGCCCACACCCAGTTGTTGGCTCAGATCATTCAAAAGATGCCAGGAGGGACATCAGAGGGTACTGCTGTTGGAACCCGACTATCGGATTTTTAGAAGACCCGGCCACCAACTTTTGCTAGTGCGACTGATCCCATCATCGCCGATGATTACCTCAGGGACATCGAGAGGAAGTTGGATACAGTTCGTTGTAACGACCGAGAGAAAGTTTTATTCGGATCACACCAACTCACAGGAGCAGCAGCCGCATGGTGGATAAACTATCAAGAGGCTCACCCTGACAAGGATAACATATCCTGGACAGAATTTAAAGAACAATTTAGGAAATTTCACGTACCCACCGGTGTCATAGCCGCCAAACGCCGGGAGTTCCGAAACTTGGTACAAGGGAGCCGGACCGTTACGGAATATCTGCACCAATTCAACCATCTAGCTCGCTACGCGCCAGGAGACATTGACACGGACGACAAAAAGATCGAGTGCTTCACCGAGGGACTTCAGCACTATCTGCAGTACCAGATTGCGTCCCACGAATTTTCAGAGTTCCAAACCTTAGTCAATCGGGTATTGAAGGTGGAAGAAAAGTGGAGCGTGGGGGAAGAAAGTCGGAAAAGGTGGATGCTACAGCACACACGGCCGCCAGCCAACCTAACTAGGGGAAGAGTCGCAACATCTCCCAATTTCCGACCAGTCTACCAAGCACCAAGATCACCGGCAACACCATCATGTCCAAGCTGCAAAGGAGCTCACTACCAAAAGGACTGCCCTCATGCTAGAACTCAGTGTTTTCACTGTGCACAGTATGGGCACCGCAAAGATAGCTGTCCCTGGATTCAACTCCCAATGTCAATAGCAAGATCGCAAGCTGGAACACAGACGATGGCACCCAGAACCACAACTTCACCACCATTGCAGAGCCCCAGAGGAAGTTCGCCCAACGGAGGAGGAACCATAGCAGGCCGAGGACGAGGAAGAGGAAGAGGACAAATGGCAAGCCGAGGAGGCCGATTAAACTTCACCTCTCTTCAAGAAGCAAACAACGCCACCAACATTCTCCTAGGTAGATTCTTGATCAAGTCTGCATCTGCTTTAATACTGTTTGATCCTGGAGCTACAAATTCATTCATATCAGAAGATTTTGTATTTAAAGTGGGAATACATATGGTACCTCTAGAGTACTCTATGGTTATACAGACCCCAGGAGCTAAGCTGCCTGTATATTCAGCTTGCCATCATATAACCTTCAAAATAGAAGGGGAAGAGTTTATGGCTAACCTATTAGTCCTAGAACTGCAAGGCCTAGACATTGTAGTGGGAATGGATTGCTTATGCCAACATAAAGGTCTAGTGGATTGTGAGAGGAAAACTCTAAGCCTTGTTAGTAACCAAGGAAAGAAAGTCTTGTTCCATGTAGACAAGTCGTCAGTCGAGAAACTACAAGGGTCTATTCAAGAACTTCAGAAGGTATGCTTGGATCAAGTGCCCATAGTACAGGAATACTCGGACGTATTCCCAAAAGAACTCCTAGGGATGCCACCTGATAGGGAGATAGAGTTTACCATTGAGCCTAAACCAGGAGCGGCACCTATAGCTAAGAGATCATATGGGATGCCGGTAGTAGACTTAGAAGAGTTGAAAAGTCAGCTAGAGGAACTGGAGAGTCAAGAATTTATCCGACCAAGTGCTTCACCTTGGGGAGCCCCAGTGCTGTTTGTAAAGAAGAAAGATGGAGCTCTAAGAATGTGCGTGGATTACCAAGCGCTGAATGAGGTGACCATTAAAAACAAGTGTCCACTGCCAAAGATTGATGACCTATTCGATCAACTTCGAGGAGCCAGAATATTCTCCAAGGTAGACCTAAAGTCAGGCTATCACCAACTGAAAATCAGGAAGGAGGACATACCCAAGACTGCTTTCACTACAAGATACGGGCTGTACGAGTTTACGGTAGTACCTTTTGGACTGACTAATGCCCCAGCAGCCTTTATGAACGTCATGAACAACACATTCATGGATTACCTTGACAAGTTTGTCATTTTGTTCATAGACGACATCCTCATCTACTCCAAGAGTCCGAAGGATCATGAGTAACACCTTCACCTAATCTTGAGAAGACTAAGAGAGTGCAAATTCTATGCCAAATTCGACAAGTGCGAATTTTGGATGACGAAGATTGCATTTCTCGGCCATGTTTTGACAGAAAAGGGAAATTTAGTGGACTTAGCCAAGATCGCCGCGATCAAGGAATGGAAGCAACCTACCAGCGTGTCAGAGATCAGAAGCTTTTTGGGATTAGCAGGTTACTATTGGAGATTTATTGAAGGATTTTCTCAGATTGCTAAACCCTTACCAATCTGCTGAGGAAGGAAGTGACTTTTGAATGGACCGCCAAGTGTGAGGAGAGCTTCCAGAAGCTTAAGGAGAAGTTAACAACCACACCAGTCCTTACATTGCCAGATAGTAAGGATTACTTCATAGTATTCTGTGATGCTTCGAAGCAAGGTATAGGCTGTGTGTTGATGCAAAAAGGCGAAGTGGTAGCTTACGCTTCACGACAGCTAAAGCCGCATAAAGAAAACTAGCCTACTCATGACTTGGAGTTGGTAGTGGTAGTACATGCCTTGAAGATATGGCAACATTACTTGCTTGGGAATAAGTGTGAAATCTACACGGATCATAAGAGTCTCAAGTATATTTTCACCCAGGCAGAACTCAATATGCGCCAATGTCGTTGGTTAGAGCTAATCAAGGACTATGATCTCAGTATTCTCTATCGCCCAGGTAAAGCCAATGTGGTAGCAGACGTATTGAGTAGAAAGGCCTACACCTTACAAGAAGTTGTGTTGAATAACCCACACTTACAGCAGGAATTGCAAGGACTAGAGATAGAAGTGGTACCGTCAGGGAGGTTAGCCACTCTCACGGTAATATCCCGACTCAAGGAACAAATAGAGAACGCTCGGAAGGAAGATAAAGAGATCTGCAAGATCAAGAGCCAAATCAGGTTAGGTAAGGCTCGGGATTTTTCTGAGGAAGAACATGGAATTGTATGGTACCGAGGAAGGATCTGTGTACCTCAAAGCTTAGACCTCAAGGAGCTGATTCTGCATGAAGCTCATAAAACTCCATACTCAATACACCCTGGTAACACCAAGATGTATCGAGACTTGAAAACTCGATTTTGGTAGGTCGATATGAAGAAAGAAATTGCGGCATACATTGTGAGATGTGACACGTGCCAGAGGATCAAGGCCAACCATCAGAAGATAGCTGGAAAGTTACAAGCCCTACCTGTGCCAGCATGGAAATGGGAAGAAATCGGAATGGATTTTATTACAGGACTTCCCAGAATGCGAGGAGGTTACAATTCAATATGGGTCATTGTAGACAGACTCACCAAGACTGCTCATTTCATACCTGTCAAGAAGACCTACAACGGCAGCAAGTTGGAAGAATTATACATGCAAAGGATAGTGACGTTGCATGGTATCCCTAAGAAGATAGTCTCAGATCGTGGAAGTCAGTTTACATCAAAATTTTGGGACCAACTTCATATATGAAACCTTGGGAACCCAGTTGCAGTTCAGCACTGCATATCATCCACAGAAAGGTGGGCAGACTGAACTGGTAAATCTGATCCTGGAAGATTTGCTAAGAGCTTGCATTTTGGATAATGGGACTTCATGGGAAAAATGCTTACCATTTGCAGAATTTACCTATAACAATAGTTATTAGGCTAGTCTGAAAATGGCGCCATTTGAAGCTTTATATGGACATAAGTGCAGAACCCCATTACATTGGGATGAGCCAGGAGAAAGGAAGGTAATCGGATCTGAAGTCGTAAAAGAGGCAGAGGCCATGTCAAGCTAATCAAAGACCGGTTGAAAGCAACACAATCACGCCAGAAGAGTTACGCCGACAAGCGACAAAGAGAATTGCCATTCGACCCAGACGAGTTAGTCTACCTCCAGGTTACACCACTCAAGGGACTAAGGAGATTCCAAGTAGGAGGAAAGTTGTCCCCAAGATATATCGGACCATTCAAGATACTCAAGAAAAAGGGCGAAGTGTCCTATAAACTGGAACTACCATTAGAACTTGGAGGAGTGCATGATGTGTCCCATGTCTCTCAACTTCGGAAATGCCTAAGAGACCTGCGGACCGGGTAGAAACTCTTGGTATTCCGTTGCAGAAGAACCTCACCTACCTTGAGAAACCACTCCGGATTGTAGCCAGAAATGAGCGTCAACTTCGAAGAAAGAAGATCAAGCTGTGCAAGGTTCAATGGGAAAACCACTCGGAGCAAAAGGCCACATGGGAGAAAGAGGAAGATTTGCTTTAGACCTATCCCCATCTTTTCTCTTCTCTAGGTAAATCTCGGGGCGAGATTTCTTTAAGGAGGGTAGGCTTGTAACACCCTGGTTTTGGGGGTGAAAAGTTTTTGCATAAAAATCCTGCATGCATGTATCTCTGTAGTAGTAGCCAAATAAGCTAAACCCTAATCTCTCTCAAACCCTAAAAATCTCCAAATCTATTCTCTAGATCCAGATTAAGATCTGCCCATCCAGATTTAACCTACCAGTTACCCTGAAGATAAAAGTCTTTAGGAGCCAGTTCGAATTCTGACCCTAACTCCCAGTATCTAAGCCTCTTTCTGTTTTCGAAAATAGGAAATTCAGATTTACCCTAAGTACCCCAGTTTCCAGATAATTGAGTTATCATGATCTAACCCTATCCAGACTCAAGTATCCTTTGGAATATGTTTTCAGATATATCCTCAACTTAGTCCAAAAAGTTGGGAACCAGATTGTTTCATCTAAATACTTTTCGCAGATTAGTCCAAATTTTACTGCGAATAAGTTCTTTTCTGTTTACCTGGAAGCCTGAAAAGGCTAAAATCCACAAATCAACTCCAAATCCAGAATTCTTCAGGGAACACCTCCCAAATGCTATTTGATACAGATTTCCCTTCTGATTAGACCTCAAAATCTCACTCCAATTACCAGAATTCGAGATCGACAAAATCCAGATCTATTTTACCCTAATTTTACCCTATTTTAAAAAATAGGTGAAATCCCTCAAACCTTATCAAACTGTCTCCAAATTTGAGCTAAATGAGTATTAATAGAAATATTATACTCAGCCATGAAATTAAATCCCAAATTAATCATCTCTAAGATCAGAATTACAAATCAGTCCAGATTTCAACTAAAACTCTCACAATTTAGTCCCTGGTTCGACCACACCTCTGTTCACGACCACAACCAGTGCAACCGACCAGCTGCTGTCTTCGACCAGCGCCTTGGACTTCGACCACGACCTGGATCCAGTGCACGAGCACGGGAGCTTCGACCTCGCCACTGCTGTACTCGTGTTTGCTTCGACCTCGAGCACGCGCTGTTGCTACTTCAAGCTTCAACCACCAGCTGAACAGTGCCACGTGTGTGAGTACTGTTGGCCACTATGGATCTTCTCCAGCTGTTTCCTCTCGTTTGCACGCCACCAGCAATGGTCGACGCAGGAACTTTGTGCCATGTGGACGACTCACCGCGCCCAACCATAAGTTCGCCTTCACATCGCAACAGCTCCAGCTGCAAAAGCCCTCACGGCCGCTGAACCGAGTCACCTCGACGCCATCTCGCCATGAAGTCTAATTCACTCACTTCCTTGCCGGCTACAACTTCCCGAGCACTTCTAGCCGTTGCAACACCTCCAAATCCTCTATACATAGTCTCTGGTCTCAGTGAAACATCACACACCCACCAGAAACACCTAAGTTCTCCACCTAGCCGTCTTTTTCTTCTTCTCCGGTGAGCAGCAAAGGGAGCTCCGATGCTAGCTTCAACCTCTGCTTCCTTCTTTGATCCAGCACCCCCAGTGATTTTCTCTCATCTCCCTCATACTTCCCAAGCTTGGAATTTAGTTTAAATACTTTCTGTCACCGGCAATCGCCGTGTTTCATCTAGAACTCCGGTGAGCAATTAACCCTCACCTAAACCGATTTAGCTCTCGAGCCAGTGATCAAATATGCTCAGTAGACCTTGCTTAACATCCCTAAGCAACCAGAATCATCAATTTTGCTAAAATCTAGAAAACCCCAAATTGGAACTTTGCTTGTGAACTGAGCTTTCTGTTTAAGCTTTTCTGGTGCATCTCTAGCCAATATAACTTCACCAGTAGCTTTCTTATGCCCTAGAGACCATCCACAAGCAAGGAATTAAGCTCAATCACTTTAAATCAGAAATGCCCAAATCAGATTTGAGTTCATCTTTTCTCCAGCCAGTATCTTCCAAATCCAGCCACGCTAGCTCAAACCACCTTGCCATTTACATGTTTTGGACCATTTTGAGCAAATTTGTCTTCTATCACGACTTCTAATTAGGCCTAGAACAGAAGTTATAGCTATGCCCTAGTTGCTGTACTGTTTATGTTGCATGTGCTCCAGGCCAGTCAACTTCTTTGCCGGTTTACATCACTTTCCGGCCATCTCCTGCCCTAGATCCTGTTGAGTCATTTGTTCCTGTTACAAATGGCTAACTACCAGACAAAGTGGTGCATGATTTGGAGCCCTAGATCAAAAGTTATGGCAAACCCTAGTTTCTGGCCATGTCAACTCTATGCCAAACTTTGCCAACTAGGCATTAGCCCTGTTCACCCACCTCTGGTCATGCAAACCAAACACTACCTTGTCAAACAGTTGCCTCACTACGTTTTGCACCATATGCTTGAATCAAAAGCCATTTTGGCCACTGGGAACTATTCAAACCATGTCAATGCCATTCCTGGGCATTGTCAGCCCTTGTCAGCTTATGTCAGCCAGTGGCATTGAGCCTTTTCACCTACTTCCAGCCATGAATTCTGAACATAACTTTGTCCCTTAGACTCCTGATGTTGTGATCTACATTTTATCCTACCGTCACAACTTGAGTTGAGCCCTCTATCATCCATCGACCCTATGTCGATGCCTTGAACCGAATGTCGACCTACAGACGTTCGCTGTTTTTGGGTGAACTAGTCGTAACCTTGATATTCTTCTGATATTTTGGAACATTTGGAACCTTGTAAACCTTTGACACCTAATCTTAACCCTGGTTTCCATAGTTTAACCCTAATCGCTTCCCAGAACTCTCAAATCTTGTATCGCCGAGATGCTTTCACCTTGCATTATCGCATATAGTGATTAGTAAGAGTAGGATTGATTGTAATGCCTGTTTGCCTATTTGATCCTTGTTCAGAGCAAGAGCCTGAGTACGAAGACTTCATCGTAGACCCAACATCAATTGCTGTTTCTTACGACGCGGAAGGCGAGTCATATTCTTGAACATCTTGAACGTATATTTTATGAATTGCTAAGAATATACCTAGATTATAAAATAGTATTGCATGTGTTGAGAAAAGAGATGAAATGGCAGCATCAGGCTAATTGCCTGTGGAAAAATGAATTGATTGGTAGAGAGCCATAACTAGTATATGTATATATTTTATATTCACGAAATAAAACCCCTAGCCATGACCAGTATTTTGGTATGGAATGGTGAAAGCACTGGAGGTGCTTGGTCGCACAAGATGTGCCAGCACTGGAAGTGCATGGATTGTGGTATGATCTGGTCACTGGCATATAAGGACCTAGAACCTTGTGTTGTGCGTCTAGTGGCATGATTAACGTGCCGACCGCAAGCCTGGTATGGGACAGGCCTGAGCAAGTAGTATGTGGATCACACATGGAACCCCTATATGACAAACTCATGATTTACACGGGGTGCACTCCAACACATGCACGCTGACCCAGAGGGGAAGATGCCAATTTAGTGGGGGTTGTGTAACCCTGCCACAACTGTGGTTTGCGTGAAGAAAACCACGGGGTCTGGGGTGAATTGTGTGTGAAACATGGCAAAAGTTCGTGTTATCTCCACCTTGCTACTCATAGTATGAAGTGAGTCAAGGGTCCAATCCTTGTGATAGGAAAGGCATGAAAGTGGATATATCTTGCGGGTAAATTGGTACCCCCTGCAGAGTTAAAAATGTATTCGAATACTTCGTGCTCCCAAGTTTTAGGAGTATGCCACGGTGGATTAAATCCACGGGGTGTGACACAAGTATTGTTTTATAAATTAAAATTTGTTAAGTCAAGATTACCGAAATGACATGTGTTGTCATGATAAGGGGTGCTGCCGTGGGCTGTCATGTGTTGACGTGTCGTGGTAGTACCATAATTTAGTAATCATATAATTGCTAAGAGGCACGTGGATTGTGCCCTAAGTACATGAAATGATCCGTTCGAGACCTAGTCTTGGTTTTCGCACTAGGCTCGCCCAGATTCTAATATGCGGAATAACGGGATCTTAATTGGAAATACCGAAACCCAAAGTAATTGCACAACACTTTATTTCAAAGAGGGCTTTACACGTCGAACGTTAGGCACACTTGCCTACGTCGAAGGAATTATAAGTGTCTAAAACTCAAATAAGTTCTATGACTCTTCAATGATCTAAACTAGACATATTACAAGGTATTTATAGTCCAATCGTATGAGTACGTATCAGACTCAATAACCTAAACGTATTAGACTCATATAACTAATCCTAAACAGATAAGCTTAGTTATACAAATTCGGATCGGATTACAATTCCGAACAGGGAACGAATTCCTTTTCCTGGTCGCGGACCAATCCATGGTCGCGGACTCATCCAGGTCGCGAATCCTTATGCGATCAGGACTTGGTCGCGAAGCCACATGCGATCAAGACTTGGTCGCGAAGCCGCATGCGATCAGGACTTGGAGATCCTCCCGGATCATGACTCCCTTGTTGAGAAGGAGCCAACCCCCGTTGCGACCTCTCGATCAAACTGGAGATGTGGAAATTGGGCTTGTCCATCTTCTTTTGTGTACCACTTTGCCGCACGTGCTCGTTGATCTTTCCGACTGATTCGAAAAGGCTCCTTTGTGCCACTGCGGGTGGTAGTCACCTTCCTCTCCAGAATCACATCTTCACGTAAAGGTTCGCCTCGTTGATAGACCAATTCTACAACAGATAGTACTATGGTATCTGGCTCATCATCCAACATTGAAGGCTCGAAGAGTTTGAGGTGCTCAACATTGACAACCGAGTAAATATCCATGTATGGAGGTAACTCAAGCTGATAAGCATTATTACCCACTTTCCGTAAAATCCGAAAAGGTCCATAACGAATGGGTTTGAGCTTCTTACCTTCACCTTTAAGTCTCTCCTTACTCAAATGTAACCATACCATATCACCTTCTTGAAATTGCGCATCAACTCGGTGCCGATCATGTCGAGCCTTGTACTTGAGTTGAGCTTTCAGCAAGTTCTGTTCAACCTCACGATGGAGTCGTTGAATACCTTCTAGGAACTTTTGTGCTCGATTCTGATCAGATGCTTCCTTGCTGTTCTGTGCTGAGGTAGGGATCACAAACTCCATATCGAATGGACTCTGTGGTAGAAATCCTAAACAGACCTCAAACGGCGACTTTCCAGTCGAACCATGCACTGCTCGATTAAAAGCAAACTGTAGGTACGGTATGCTTTCATCCCAGGTCTTCGGGTGCTTCGAGTTATATCCTCTCAAGAGATGAACGACTGTGCGATTAACCACCTCGGTTTGACCATCAGTTTGCGGATGAAAAGCAGTACTCCTCTTTAGCTTGGTGTCCATCATCGTCCAGAGCGATCGCCAAAAGTGACTAAGGAACCGGGTATCGCGATCAGACACAATAGAAGTCGGCAGTCCGAAGTGTGTCCAAACGTGTTGAAAGAATACCCGAGCTGCCTCTTCTCCCGTGATAATCTTCCGACAAGGTATAAGAACAATCATTTTGGAGAACCGATCAACGACCACGAATAGCTAGTCGTTGCCACGTCGGGTCTTAGGCAATCCTCCCAAGAAATCCATGGATATGCTCTCCCATGGTCGTGATGGAACTGGCAAAGGAGTGTACAAACCTAATTTTCGGTTTGCCGGTTTCGAGATGCTGCAGAGACTGCAGCCTCGAACAAACCTAGCCACATCTTGCTGCATACGCGGCCAAAACACATGTCGGTGAAGATTTTGCAACGTCTTTGTAACCCCAAAGTGACCAGCTACCTTCGATGTGTGCGCTTCTCGCATCCATTGAGTTCGAGGTGCTCCACGAGGTATGCAAAGTAAATTGCCCTTGTACAAGAGTCCTTCTCGACGAACGAACTTTGTAGGGTTCCCTGTTTCGACCTCAGTCAGTGTTGTTTGAAAATCAGGGTCTTCACTGTACATAGTGACATAGTCATCATGACATGATGGCTCGATCTGCATGAACGCTGATAAACAGAGGGTTGTAACAGGTGGTCGCGACAACATATCCGCCAATTTGTTGTGTACGCCCTTCTTGTACTTAATCACCAGATTAAACTGCTGCAGATACGACATCCACTTCATGTGCTGAGCTTGCTGTAGCTTGGACTGAGTTTGCAAATATTGCAATGGTTGATGGTCAGTGTGGACAACCGTCTCTTTCCCCAAGAGATAACACCGCCAATGTTTCACGGCCTGATGCAGTGCGCATAACTCCTTATCATAAGTCGGGTAGTTCTTCTGAGCTCCCTGGAATAACTCGGAGTGATATGCCACTGGTCGACCTTCTTGCATGAGCACTGCGCCCATCGCATAACCTGAGGCATCGGTTTCTAGCTCGAACGGTTTCTGGAGATTCGGCAAAGCTAACACAGGCGCCTCGCTGATCTTCCTTTTCAGCAAGAGAAACGTGTCCTCATGTTTCCTTGTCCACTCGAACTTCTGATCGATCCTGGTTAATGCATGCAATGGAGAAGCCATAATCGAGAAGTGTCGGATGAACTTCCGAAGGTATTGGCATGCTCCCACAAAACTACACACATCCATAACTGTTCGCGGTCGCGGCCATTCGCGAATCACTTTGACCTTGTCCGAGTCGATTTGCAACATACCGTTGCCGATTATGAATCCGAGGTAAAGTAGAGTTTGCTGACCGAACTCGCACTTCTTACGGTTGAGGCGAAGTCGATGTTGCCAAAGTTGTTCGAACACCTTTTCGACATGAATGAGGTGCTCATCCCACGAACGACTATAAACCAATATGTCGTCGAGATACACGAACACAAAGTCGTCGATGAACGGTCTCAATACGTCATTCATAAGATGCATGAAAGTTGCCGGGGCGTTGCAGAGACCAAACGGCATGACCAGCCATTCGAACAGACCTTGCTGTGTTTTGAACGCGGTCTTCCATGTATCCTCCTCTCGGATGCTGACTTGATGATATCCTGACTTAAGATCCAATTTGGAGAAGACAACAGCATGCTTCAATTGGTCTAGCAGGTCATCAATACGAGGAAGGGGGTACCGGTTCTTGATGGTGATCTTGTTCAGTGCTCGATAGTCGATGCACATACGCCAAGTCCCATCTTTCTTTGGTACTAACACCACAGGAGATCCACAAGGTGAACTACTCGGTTGAATGACACCATTGTTCAGCAACTCACCAAGTTGTCTCTTGATCTCTTCATTCTCCAATACTGAGTTGCGATACATACTCAGATTGGGTAGTGTCGCATCGGACACAAGCTGAATTTCGTGCTCGACAGGACGTTTCGGCAGACGACCCTGGGTAGTCTCGAACAGATCACTGTATTTCTCCAGTAGTCCCGACAAACGACCAGAATCCTCTCGGCACGCCAGCGACAATGCTGGTCGAGTACCCTCACCTTGATCAATGGGTCGAATCATGACAAGCACATACTTGTGACATGCGTTAACAATTCGTTTGGCTTGATTTGCGGTAATCAAGTTCGAAGTGTTGACGTGGATGTCTCTACTGATCACGAAATTAACTCCGTCTTTGGTGAGGTCGTACTCTTGCGCTCGCCGATGGAAGTGAGTGTCTCGATCACACAGATACGGACTCCCAAAGATCACCTGACAGATATCGATAGGGACAACATCGCATTGCACCTCATCGATATATCGTGCAGAGATCGCAAACTTCAACACACACTGACTCGTAATCTGTTGGTTCACGTCGGATGTAAACCAACCCAGCGGATATGGTCGTGGGTGTGTGGTTGTCTTCAAACCAAGTCGCCGAACCAGTCCAGCGGAGACCAGATTCTTCTGACTTCCTGGATCGAATATCGCTGCGACCACTTCGTGCTTCACCTGGATGTTGATGGTGAACAAGTCCTCCGTTGGGTGATGGTCGTTCGGTGGATCGGAACCCTTCTCCTTCGGCATTGCCATCAGAGACAAGGTCGTATCCGCCTCATTAACCGAATTCACTCAGACAACTTCTTCATCGGGTGAAGTCGTAGTAGCCGTGGCTGTTCTTTTCCCTGGTCCGTTTTTCTTTGGTCGAAGTTCAGGATGAAGCTTGTAACATTTGTCCTTGGTATGCCCCGCGATTTGACAATTTTCGCAAAAGGCACCCGTGCCCGATTTTGAAGCGTTCTTCTTCGGACTCGGCTTTTTCTTTGTCGAGGTCGCATTTTCCTTCGTGCTTTTGTCGCTGCGGGATTTATTCTTCTTCTCGATCACCATGGCAGTTGTGCTCGTGGTCGCAATGTCTTGGACACCGAACAGACTTAGCTCAGTACTGATAGATTTCTGAAGTCCAGATGTGTACTTCCGAAATACCTGAGGGTCGATAGTGAGATGCCAATGACCATTGCTTGTCGCCGAAACTCTATTGTATAGTCTTGGACGGTCTGGTCGCGCCGTTGGTACAATCTGTGCCAACGCTCCCATCTCTCCTCAAGGTAACCCATCGGATAGAATTCTTGTCGCAGAAGTCGTTTGAATTGACCCCACGCAAAGTCGTCAGCTTCACCATTGGCGACAAGGGCCTTCCACCATGTCTTGGCGTGGTCCTTCATCTTCAAAGGTGCAAATTTGACCTTTTGAGCGCTACTAAACCCTTTCAGGTCAAAGTAGGTCTCAAGTTGGTCGATCCAAAAATCCAACTTCTCGGCATCGATCACCCCTTCATATATGGGTATATCAATCTTAGCGTCGACTTTAAAAGATCCGACAGCTAAGGAGGTGTTGGCGAGGTCGTCGGTCTTGTGGTCGCCTTCATCTTCATCTTCGTCTGCCCTGCGCAAGTCTTCACCAGTCTTCTCACCCATAACCTTCCCTACTTCAGGAGGTACAATCATGGCCTGCTGCTTAATCCAAGCAAGCACGGTTTCCATGTCGGTGGAGAGCTTAGCCACTTTTTCGGCTAGGTTAGCTTGAACGGAGGTATCGTCAGACATTGTCGGAGACGCGGCTGTAGGAACCGTCAATTGATCGCCTGGAATTTCGCCGGAAGTTTTGTAACCCTGGCGAGTCTTCACCATCCACAGGATAGGAAAGTCGCTCTGATACCAACTTGATCCGTTTGAGACCTAGTCTTGGTTTTCGCACTAGGCTCGCCCAGATGTAATATGCGGAATAACGGGATCTTACTTGGAAATACGGAAACCCAAAGTAATTGCACAACTCTTTATTTCAAAGAGGGCTTTACACGTCGAACGTTAGGCACACTTGCCTACGTCGAAGGAACTATAAGTGTCTAAAACTCAAATAAGTTCTATGACTCTTCAATGATCTAAACTAGACCTATTACAAGGTATTTATAGTCCAATCGTATGAGTACGTATCAGACTCAATAACCTAAACGTATTAGACTCATATAACTAATCCTAAACAGATAAGCTTAGTTATACACATTTCGGATCAGATTACAATTCCGAACAGGGAACGAATTCCTTTTCCTGGTCGCGGACCAATCCATGGTCGCGGACTCATCCAGGTCGCGAATCCTTATGCGATCAGGACTTGGTCGCGAAGCCACATGCGATCAGGACTTGGTCACGAAGCCGCATGCGATCAGGACTTGGAGATCCTCCCGGATCATGAAATGCTGCCATGAGCATGAGATTTGAAAAGCTTGGAAGAAAAGTATTTGTTGGAAAGACCCTCTCACCACTTTTCCCTCAATAGCATAGGATCATGTCATCTTTACTATACGTATCTCTACTCTTACCTATGACTTGCTGAGTACGTAAGTGCTCTCCCTTGCAACTTAACAACAATAGATGGAGTGCTTCATGACCAAGACGAAGGCTTGGAAGATTTCGTGGATCCAGAAGAAGGAGAGCGAATTCTACCAGAGCCTTGATGTGTGTTGTTCTGCTGTCAACTTCTTACGACTTTGGGGGTTTCGCCTAGCTTCCGCAGAGTAGTTGTCTTTTTGTTTTATTTAGACTTTTTGTGCCGTGAAGGCATTGTATTACTCTTTTGTTGTATCATGCCAGTAGGCCATACTGTTTATGAATGATATTTTGTAAGTTACTCTGCTACAATGAACTCCTGTGCTTGACTTATCCTGGGAAGTCAGTGGTATGTATGTATGAGGCCAGTTGCAGCGAGCTAGGTCTCCACAGGAGTAGTCGTGGTACCCTGCTTGGGGCGCGACAAGTTCTTAGTCATAGCTATTGACACGTTTACCAAGTCGATTGAAGCTGAACCAGTCTGCACTATAACCGCCGCTGCGGCGAAGAAATTCTTTCATAAGAATATTGTAACTCGATTCGGTGTTCCAAATTGCCTCATTACCGACAACGGGTTACAATTCGTTAGTGGTCTTTTTCTGCACTATTGCAACGACATTGGGACCAAAGTGTGTTTTGCATCCGTTGCTCATCCACAAAGCAATGGCACCATTGAACGTGCCAACAGGCAGATATTGCATGGTGTGAAGAAGCGAGTTTTTGATCGCCTTAAGGTACGCTCAGGGGCTTGGGTAGATGAACTTTACTCCGTTCTTTGGGCATTACGCACAACGTGCTGTTGAGCCACGAGTGAGACGCCTTTTCAATTGGTATATGATACTGAGGGTGTATTACCAATAGAAATTTGTATTGGATCTGTTTGTGTCGATCAGTTTTATCATTCTAATCAACACGAATAACGTGTCCAAGACATTAATCTCCTTGAAGAGAAACGTGATCTGGCGTTGATTAAATCAGCAGCTTATTTACGAGCTTTGCGTAAATACCATAGTAAACGGGTCTGACCTTGTTGTCTTCACGTGGGCGACTTGGTTTTACAGCAAATCCAAAACTAGTCCAATCGCAACAAATTCTCCCCTCAGTGAGAAGGCCCTTATATTGTGCCGCAACCTTGTTGTCTTCACTTGGGTGGCCTTGTTGTCTTCACGTGCCGTGACCTAGATCAGGCCGATTAACCATGGAAGATGGTAGGATATTTTCCAATACTTGGAATATAGATCAATTGCGCAAGTTCTACGTGTAAGTTTCTTTTATTCCATTTTCCTTTTCAATTAGCATATTTTTTTCCAAATGTACATCTTTAAGTTCTGGTTATATTCTCGACCTTCGTTGAACTAATCTCGAGGGGCTGATCGCCGAGTAACCATCTTTATATAGCGTTCGAAGTGGATTCGTTGTCCGATCCCATGGTCACATCTAGATAAGACATCTATAAATAAGCCGTTTCTCAACGCAAACAAGACTTACTAGTATGTTTCTGATCATACGGGTGGCTGTCAGTTTGTAATAAAACTTTGGCATTAATATCAAGATGTGTATTTGTGCGATCACTTGGTCATATCTAGTTGAGACATTTCTTTCTAAACCGTTTTCTCAAACGTATAAGAAACTCACTAGGTATTTTCGATCATGTGTTACCCATATTATACTTTATTTCCTGAGATTATTATATAGTGTCTTAGAAGGGGCACGGGGAATATAACTATAGCATAATTAAGAAGCATGCATTTGCATATTTGTTTCCAGTTTTTAATGTACAGGTATACAAATCAAAATACAATCCATAAGCCTTTCTTTATCACTGTTCATTACAATGTGAAAAGAAGAAATAACATCATGATAATCCAAGTTCTTTCAAGAATTTTTCGATCAAGGGCTTGACTTCGTCCATTGTCGCCTTGAGATGATCTTCATTCTCAAACGTAGCATCTTCCACCACTGGATTCAAATCTAAATTTGGGCCATGGTGATGCCTTAATTTGCACAAACTGGCCATAGCTACAAATCCAATGCTGGTCTTCAATGCTTCTTTCTACCTATTTGTGTCCTCAAGAAGATATTTGAGGAGTCATCAGCTTGAGCCGCAACTAGCTTGCAAGATTCACTAAGGCTCAAATCCTCCTTTTGGGGATCAATAATGTCTGCCTTTAGTAAATCTGCAACCATCTTCAGTTTTTGAAGGATTCGGACTGAATGTTGCTGTAGCTTGAGATTGTCTCTTCTAGGGCTTTCTTTCCTTCATAGGCAAGTTCAACAGCCTTCCTAAGTTCTTCACTGATTGCATGCTGGCGCTCAATGGTTGCACGGAGTTGTCCAATATGGGCTTCTTTTTGGACACACTTTTGCTCGAAGTCACTGTTCTCTTTGGACAGGACTTTGATTTGTTTCGCTTGTGCTACATGAACAAAGTAACAAAGTTACGAATGTTCATGTAAAGAAATGACACTTTCTACTTATAAGTGAACTTACAGGTCAATTTTTTCCGAGTGTCGTTAAGTTGTTTTCTTTGTAGAGAAAGCTCCATGGCAGCGGAATCCTTCTGACTTTGTGGATCAGCCATGGTTTTCATTAATGAACAGTTTTTCCTGCCAAACATAGATGTATATGTAATCCTTGAAGGAACTCAGGTCAGTACCAACAATGTTTCAATACTTACTGCTTTAGATGGCTGATCTCCTCTTGTGCGACCTTGACTCGATCTGCTATAGTCTTGGATGTGGTCGACACCTAAGTCAGGTCCTAAAACAAGGCAAAGTCTGTTGTTTAAGCCTGAAATTTCCTAAGGATTTGCATCAAAGGTAAGGTAAAGAATGTTTTCTCTAGAGACTCGGGTTCATCAGCAGGCTGAACCTCAAGAGTTCTTTCCTCGACCGATGGGAGGATGGATGTTGTTCCTTGTGGCAATACTCCCATGGTCGAGTCAACAGATGTAGCTTCAACCCTTTCGGATTGAATGTCTGCAATTGTTTCTTCAACAATGGACTGAGGATCTTCCTCAACCATTGTGTTCATGTCCGCATCCTTTGTGACCTCCATTATAGGTAAATTACTTGGTACAGGTGGAGTCAGCAAAGCGATGGGCACATGATTTTTGAGAAATATTGCAATTTACAAAAATAATGAATACAATCTTGCGAAAATCATAAGTTAGAAGGAAAAAGATGTCTTCACCTGATTCTAAGCCCTATCAGGCATTGTGGGTTCGATGCTGTGCTTCTAGGCGACAAAAGTGAAGCCAACGATTTCATCGTGACATCATCAGAGTTTGTCCTTGTTTTCCTCTTCTTAAATAGGAAAGTGGTCTCCTCTTCCTGCATATTCAAAAGATGATTCAAATTTGCAATGATGTAATTTTGCGAAGTATAACATTCTTACCGCAACAACTCCTACATTTGTTGGGGTTGTCGCTAGATCTGGGCTTGTTGAAATTATGGCCGCAGGGTTCTTCGCGACCATAGCTCTTCGTGGTATTGCCTCGGGGCTGACAACCTCCGTCGTGACCGCGAGGTCTCCCGTGACCACAGAATCCACTGCCACAATAGGTGTCTCTGCTATTGCGGTCAGTATGCTGGGGATGTTGGGGGAGGATCATCCCTCTGGAATGGCTATCTCCAAAGGGTTTACCGTTCTTCTCCTTTGAAGGATCATAGGAACTTCATCTTTCTCATCCTCTCTCCCCTCACCCTGTATGATTAAGATGTGAATTCTATTCGTACTTGGTATAACAAGCGGAAGAGAAAACCTTACTGCAGCAATATTTTCGTTGGTTTTTTTTTGCTTTCGATGAAGCCCCTCTTATGATCTTCATTTTGGTCGCGCTAGCAGTTGGATCCTTCGTCTTCTTGGATTTGGAAGAGATTTTTACTCTCTTTGATGACGACCTCCCAGAAGGTCCAACATCATCAACAAGGCACTTCGTCCTGATGACTTGCCCCTCTAGAAGCTGTATCATTCATCAATTTGTTCTTTAATGATCAACATTGACAGACAGAAGAAGCTTCTCAAAAGAAGGCTTACCTTTTGACGCTCTTGTCTTATGTTGACGTCGCTAGAGACCAAGCTTTGTGGTCGGGGTGAGCCTAGTACCCCTTACGTTGCTACATTGTGCGGCTTCAGAAGGTTGTTCGTCCTCCTATCAATCTCGGTTGGGGACAGAATTGTTTGTAGTGACAATCATTTAATGTGACATCAGATTGTCAACAATTTCACGTATTTTGTATGCAAACTTACCACAATTCTAATCCAAGGTGTTGTCCATCATAGAACACACCTCCCAAGTTGGATGTTCCCTCTTCTTCAGAGGACTCATCTTGTTCTTCACGAATTCACGGATTATGTCTTGTGCAGTCAGTTCTTGATGGACTAAGTGAAGAATCACTGGAATTGCTTCTGTAATTCTTGGCTTAAAGTGGCAGCAGCGTCCATTTCACTTCTCTTCACTGGTCACCGGTTGTCAAACCAGAGACTACTTTCCGTCGGTGTGGCACAGTCGAACAATCGTTGGTTCCATCCGTGCACAGAGTCACACAACAGGAAAGAGGGATAATCTTTCTTCTCCCTCAGTCAGAAATAAACACATCCTGCAGCGTTCGAACTCATTGACCATGCCGAGAAGTAGAATTGTCGGAACAAATCTACGCACGGTAGCACCCCAAAAAATGCCTCGCACAGGTGCTGAAAGATAGCCAGAATAAGGATAGTGTTGGGATGGAGGTTCACCAGCTCCAAATCAAAGTGTGCAAGGATCTCTTGAAGAAATTTGCTGTAACACCCTGAGTTAGGGGTGAAAATTTCCTTTTTCACAAATGGCACGCATGCATGTATCTGTAGTATTAGTCAGATTAGTTTCTATCTCAAGCCCTAAAATCTCCAAAATCTATCCTATGACCTCAAATTAAGATCAGATTGTTCAGATGTGATCTATCAGTTACTCTGAACTTAAAAGTCTTCAGAACCTAGATCCAATTCTATCCCTAACTCCCAGAATTATCAACTCCTTCTGTTTTCGAAAACAGAAATACCTTATATTACTTAAATACCCTAAGTTTCAGAATCCAGATTTAACCTAAATCTTGACCAAGTTCAGACCAGATTATTTCTGGAATATGATCATGGGTATGTCAATACCTTAATCTAAAAAGTTGACAGCCAGATTTTATCATCTAAACCTTTTTCACAAATCAGTCCAAGACTTATCGCAAATTAGTCCTTATCTGATATCTGAAAACCTAAAAAGACTAAAATCTCCAGATTAACCCTAAATTCAGAATTTCTTCAGCAGATCTTTCCTAATTGCTATTTGCCACAAGTTTCTCTTCTGTGCAGATATCAAAATCGAACCCTAAATGCCAGAATTCGAAATCGACAAAACTCAAATCTAATTTACCCTAAATTACCCTATTTTCAGTTTGTATCAAAAGCTATCCAAATGTGCCAAATTTTATTTTCAATCCTTGCCAAATCATCTGTGGAATAAAGATTGCCAAAATAGCAGAATCAAATTCAGAACAGACCTTCCGAATCATTAGATTTATAGATCAGTCCAAAACTCAAAGAATTGAAATTGCAAATGAATCCATTTTCGACCAGGTCAACAGCAGCATTCGACCAGGCCGTTTGCTGTACGCGACCAGGACTCGCCGTGGGTTCTTGCGCCGTGCACGTTCGCCGCCGGCCAAGCTTCGCCGCACTTGTGACCGTGCATGCCAGTACGCACGTGTCCTTGCCTCAGCCGTCACCGTGGCAGGGTCGTTGCTACGTCGACGACCAGCGTTTGCTCCCGCGCGCGATCAGCAGCAACTTTGTCAGCAATCCATCGCCACGTAGCCTCGCCGCGCCAGTACTTGTCGCCACCGCTTGCTACAAGCTTCGCCAGGTCCCGATGAAGCGACATTGTGATCAGCTGAAGGCTTGTCGCCGTCGCATCACCGTTCTTCGCTGTGTCTTCGCCGCTGATGTCCAGCACGCAAGCAACCTCATCACCAGCAGTCAATCACTTCGTTGTTCCCCTTCGTCATCTTCGCCTGGCCTATTTAAACCCTACTGTGTGCAGCAGCTTCTCCACACTTCACCAGAAACCAGCCAAGTTCCAGAATTTGCTGTTTTCGTTTTCTTCTCCGGCGAGCCGTCGAGGAGGCTCACGGTGCCAGGGCTCTACACTTAATTTCCTACCAAATTAACAACATCAGTGAGTTCCCCTACTCATCCTCTCTGTGTGATATCATTTAATTGTTCTCCGGTGGACTCTAACGCCGATGATCGCCGGAAATGGCTGAAAATCGAAGATGCCCTGTTCCGGCAATGCTGGCCAATCTACCCCGAATTAGCCCTCGATCCTGTAAACAAAATTGATCTGTAGGTTATTTCAAGCAAGCCTGTAAGCTTAGAATCCCTAATTAAACATCCTTCGAAGCTTTTCACTAAACCGAGCTTCACCAGAAACCGGCGATCGTCGCCAGGCTTCTCCGGTGATCCTCCGGTCAATTTGATGTTACCAGAAGCTTCCCTATACCTCCTAGATGCTCTCCAAGCAAGGAATTTAGTTCTCTCGGCCTGTAGCAGAAACCCCCAACTGGCAGTGTCTCTTCTCCGGCGACGATGATCGGAAAAGTGATCCCGGCCATTTCAGCACTCGAAACCTTGTCATTTAGATGTGCCCTAGTCTCCTGAGTATTTTTCTCTTCTAGCCCGACACCTAGATCGGCCTAGATTGGAAGTTACAGCCATGCCAAGATCTTGTCCGGAACAGCTCCAGTGCAACCAGTTCATCTCTGTTCATCATCAAATTTCTTGCTTTCCAGCCATTTTCAGCCCTAGATCCTATTGAATGATTTATTCCTGTTATCAATGCCTACCTCCCAGACAAAGTGGTGCATCATTTGGGGCCCTAGATCAAAAGTTATGCTAAGCCCTAATTTCTGGCCATGTCAAGATTAATGCCAGGCTATGCCAGCCAATGGCATTGGCCTTGTTTACCCACTTCTGGTTGTGTAAATTGAAAACCACTTTGTCCACTAAATTTGTAGAGTTGTGATCTACATTTTATTCTACTACCACAAGTTGAGATAACCCCTCTATCATTCATCAACCCTATGTCGATGCTTTGAACCGAATGTCGACCTAAAGATGTTCGCTGTTTTTGAGCGAACCAGTCGCAACCTTGATGTCATTCTGATATTTTGAGACATTTGGAACCTTGTAAACCTTTGACAGCTAATCTTAACATTGGTTTCCTTAACTTAACCCTAATCAGCCTCTAAACCCAATCATTTCAGAATCATCAAGACTTCATCTTTGCATCTTTGCATAAAGTATAATAATGTATGGAAAAGATTATGATTATTGGTTGTTTGTTTGATTGGAGAGCAGATCAAGAGCCCGAGTTCGAGGACTTCATTGCGGATCCGACGTCAACTGCTGTATCTTACGACGCGGAAGGCAAGTCATATCCTTGTTCATCTTGAACCTATATTTTAAATGTTGCTAAAACATAACCTTGAATATAGGCAATATTGCATGTGAAAGATTGAGAATGGTTGATTTATCAATTGGCAGTACTAGACTGATTATCTATAAAATGTGAAATAAACAAGTTTTGAGCCATGAACTATTATATGTATTTATATACTTATATTCATGAAATAAAACCCCTAGCCGTGATCAGAAAAATGGTATGGATGGCTGTAGCACTGGAGGTGCTAGACTGCAAAGGAATGCAGGCACTGAAGGTGCAGGGTTGTGGATGGTCTGGTCATTGGCATATAAGGACTAGAACCTTGTGTTGTGCGTCTAGTGGCATGAACAACGTGCTAACCGCAAGCCTGGTATGGGACAGGCCTGAACAAGTAATTATGTGGATCGCACATGAAACCCCTGCATGAGATGTGTAGTGATGCACGATAAACACGGAGCGCGGCTCCCACACATATCACTGAAGGTGATCAAGCACGCTGACCCAGTAATGGGAATAAGCAAAGGGGTGGAGGTTTGGATACAACCTGCCACAACTGTGCCTCGCTGAGAGCCACAGGGTCGGGGGTGAATTGTGAGTAAAACATAACAAAAGTTCTTGTTATTTCCACCTTGCCGCTCACAGTATGAAGTGAGTCAGGGGTCCAATCATTTTGTTATGATAGGAAAGGTTTGAAAGTGGAATATCTTGCGGGTAAATTGGTACCTCTCTGCAGAGTTAAAAACGTATTCGAATACTCCGAGCTCCCGGGTTTATAGGAGTCTGCTGCGGTGGATTAAATCCACGGGGTGTGACACAAGTACTATTTTCTAAATAAAATATGTTTAAATCAAGATTACCCAAATGACATGTGTTGTCATGATAAGGAGTGCTGCCGTGGGCTGTCGTGTGTCGACGTGTCGCGGTAGTGCTATAATCTAGTGAACATGAATGATGATGTTACTTTATGAAAAGTGCTGCCATAAGATGAGATGAGAAAGGAAAAGACTATTTTACAAATATCCATAATTCTTGACTAGTCTAGGTTCATATCATCACTACTATATGTACTTACTCTTACCTATGACTTGCTGAGTACGTAAGTGCTCACCCTTGCAACATTCAACTCAATAGATGGAGCCTACTTTGATCAAGATGATGGCACGGAGTATTACGTGGATCCAGAAGGAGGAGAATCAGTTCCGCCAGAACCCTGAAGCGTGTTGTTCTGCCGTCAACTTCTTTTGTGGGAGGGTCACCTATCTTCTGCTGCGTAGTTAAATATTTTGTTAAACCCTGAATGCCTTGTAGGCATTGTAATCCTCTTTATGTAATATTAAGGCCAGCAGGCCACACTGCTTAATATTTTGTGAGTACTCTGTTGCAATGTAATATACTCCTGTGTTTGACTCATCCTGGGAAGTCAAAGGTTTGTGGTATGGGACTAGCTGCAACGAGCTAGGTCTCTACAGGAGTAGTCGTTGTCTCAGTCTCGGGGCGCGACATTTGCTTTCTGGCAAACGGAATCCACACTGCAGAAAGTCTTCAAAGATCACCAATTCGTTTCCTTGGATGATTGGGGTTTCTTCTTGTTTCCCCGTAGGATGCTAGTTGATCAACAGCTGAGAGGGGAGAATCTCTTCTTTCTCGGCTGTCACAATGGCTTGATAGGCTCCCGGACGCCATCACTATGAAGATCTTTGGAAAGATGAGCATTTTTTGGTGGCGATGAGAGCAATGGTGAACAATAAGGGTTTTTTTTGGCAGAGTTGCAGATGTAAAAGAGAGTTCTTTCAAAAGCTTCCTCAGTAAGGTAACTCCTTTTATAGGCCCAAGACCACCACGTGTTGCATCTATTATGTTACTATTTTTATAACGGGTTTTTATGGGTTATACCCGATAGCATATTTTTGACCCTAATATAATTTGAAACAAAATGAATCTTTTGGAAACCGAAGAGTCATTTTATTTCAAACTCGGGGGCTGTAGAATAAATAATCATATTATCATTGAATTCTGTGGTCTCAGTGCTACCAGTGGTCTCAAAGTAATCCAATGACCTCAGTATTATCTATGGCCTCAATGTAATATTGTGATTTCAGTTCTTTATAGATACAAAGACAATGGTTCTAATATCTTACCTATGAATATTATGATTATAGAAGCATTTACCTGTAATCATTTTATTCATACAGTGATTTTTGTCCTGGTTTTCTATTTACTTTGATTTGTTGTCACATTAACCATGGACATACTATTAATTCCTGTGGATGTTATGGTCGCAGAGCATTTACCCATAACCATTTTTCACGCAGAGAAAAATACTCAAAATAGAATTGAGAATTCACAAATGATTATAGATTATGCGTAATCATTGTAAAGAAACGAATTTTATTTCTTGCATTCTTTACATAAAAAAGGGATGCAAGCGACCAAAGTGTCGACGTGACCCGAAAGTAAGTTACAAAGTTAACCAAGGGACAAGTTGTCGCTAGTAGGATTATCACTAGCTGCCCCAAGAGAATCTGCGACGTCCCTCAATCTTTCAATGTCTTCTCTTATGACGAGACTACAGCTGGTCCTAATTACATTAGAGAGATCCCTCTGCCCTCGCACAAGGTATCTCTCTTCGCGAGCCAACCTTGCATCATCAACAGCCCTGTTATGACTCTCCCTCAGGCACTCAACAACCTGGAAGGCAGTATCAAGGTTGCGTCCTTTCTTGAGGGACTGCTCTTCAATTTTTTCTTTTTCTTCTTGGAGAGTTTTGCAGAAAGCATTCTTCTCCTATAGAAGAACCTCCATCTTAGCAAGATGTTCGCTAAGAACCCACAATGCCTTGTCCTCCTATATAAACAGAGGGTAAACCCAGATTGTACATAAGAAGCATCAAGAGGAAAAAGGAGATTTACCTTAGAGGCAAATGTTGAGTGGACCACAGAAGGATATGGTGATAACGACACTGCAGATGCAGTGGTAGTTCGCACTGCAAAAGTTGGAGGCAAAACAGAAGCTTGGGGCAATGTGGCAGCCCAGACTTCAGTTCCCATTAGCTTTTTAGATGAAGTTCCACTATATGATCCGGCATCATCCCCAGATCACTTCTTTGAAGATGTTGAACCCTCGAAGACTTGCGCAGGGCAGACGAAGATGAAGACGAAGGCGTTCACAAGACGGACGACCTCGCCAACACCTCCTTAGCTGTCGGATCTTTTAAGGTCGACGCTGAGATTGATATACCCATATATGATGGGGTGATCGATGCCGAGAAGCTGAATTCTTGGATCGATCAACTTGAGACCTACTTTGACCTGAAAGGGTTCAGTAGCGCTCAAAAGGTCAAATTTGCACCTTTGAAGATGAAGGACCACGCCAAGATATGGTGGAAGGCCCTTGTCACCAGTGGTGAAGCTGACGATCTTGCGTGGGGTCAATTCAAACGACTTATGTGACAAGAATTTTATCCAATGGGTTACCTTGAGGAGAGATGGGAACGTTGGCACAGATTGTATCAACGGCGCGACCAGACTATCCAAGATTATACGACGGAGTTTCGGCGACAAGCAATGGTCATCGGCATCTCACTGTCCGATCTTCAGGTATTTCGGAAGTACACATCTGGACTTCAGAAATCGATCAGTACTGAGCTAAGTCTGTTCAGAGTTCAAGACATCTCGACCGCGAGTACGACTGCTTTGGCAATTGAGAAGAAGAATAAGACCCGCAACGATAAGAACTTGAGGGAGATTTCAACCACGACAAACTCCGGAGAGGGTACCCACGATATGGGTAACACGTGTGAGCATTGTCATGTTGCTGGGCACACAAAAGAGAAGTGTTATAAACTTCATCCTGAACTGCGACCAGAAAGAAAAAGGAGGGATGAACAAAGCACACGAACAGCTATGATTACTTCTATTCCGTTCGCAGAGGAAATTATCCAGTTGGATTCGGTTGAAAAGGCGGACACGACCTTGTCTCTAATGGCAATGCCTAAGGAGAAAGGTTCGGGTTCATCAATTGACCACAACCCGATAGAGGAATTGTTCACTGTTAACATACAGGTGAAGCATGAGGTGGTCGCAGCCATCTTCGACCCCGGAAGCCAAAAGAATTTAGTCTCCTCCGGGCTGGTTCGACGACTTGGTTTGCAGACGACTCAACATCCTCGACCGTATCCTCTGGGATGGTTCACTTCTGACGTGAATCAGCAGATCAAGAGTCAATGTACTCTAAAGTTTGCAATATCTGCTCGTTACATCGACGAGGTTCAATGCGATGTCATCCCCATCGATATTTGCCAAGTGATTTTTGGAAGTCCGTTTTTGTATGATCGTGACACCCATTACCACCGAAGAGCTCAAGACTACGACCTCACAAAGGATGGGACGAAATTTATCATCAGCAAAAACGACCACGTCGACACCAAGGACTTGTTGACAGCAAATCAGGCAAAACGGATTGTCAATGCATGCCCAAAGTGTGTGCTGAGCGTGATGCGTCCAGTTAGCCAAGGGGATTGTGATACATCGAGTATGGAAAATGATGGTTGTTTGGCGAGCTTGCCTGCAGAAAACAACGTGCTGTTCGTAGAGGTATATCGTCGATCACCACAACGACTAGTTGAAAACGACATACAACTTGTCTCTACGGCGCCACTATTCAAACTTCGCAATCCTAGCTTTGGGATCGGTGATGGTATTAACCTTGACAAGGGGAAGGCTATCCGCGAGTGGCCAAGGCCACAATCCATGACAGAGGTGCCAAGCTCTATGAGCGCCTATCCATACATTCGATCCGACGATTGTAGCATTGCTCATCGTGTGTTGGTTCAAAAACTCCCAGTCGTTCTCTACAACTTCACAGTTGGTCACCAACGGGAGTTGGCTCCTTCTCAACAGAGGAGTCATGATCCGGGAGGATCTCAGGTCGAGTTCGCAACGGATTTGCGACCACGAAAAGGTTTGCGACTTTGGAAAGGTTTGCGACCTTGGGAAGGATTCAAACTCTTCGAGCCTTCAATGCTGGATGATGAGCCAGATACCATAGTACCATCTGTTGAATACTTGGTCTATCAACGAGATAAACCTCTACGTGAAGATGTGATTCTGGAAAAGAAGGTGACTACCACCCGCAGTGGCACCAAGGAGACTTTTCGAATCGGTCGGAAAGATCAACGAGCACGTGCGGCAAAGTGGTACAGCAAAGAAGATGGACAAGCCTAATTTCCACATCTCCAGTTTGATTGAGAGGTTGCAACAGGGGTTGGCTCCTTCTCAACAAGGGAGTCATGATCCGGGAGGATCTCCAAGTCCTGATCGCATGCGGCTTCGCGACCAAGTCCTGATCGCATGTGGCTTCGCGACCAAGTCCTGATCGCATAAGGATTCGCGACCTGGATGAGTCCGCGACCATGGATTGGTCCGCGACCAGGAAAAGGAATTCGTTCCCTGTTCGGAATTGTAATCCGATCCGAATGTGTATAACTAAGCTTATCTGTTTAGGATTAGTTATATGAGTCTAATACGTTTAGGTCTCTAAGTCTGATACGTACTCATACGATTGGACTATAAATACCTTGTAATAGGTCTAGTTTAGATCATCGAATTCAATCGAAGAGTCATAGAACTTATTTGAGTTTTAGACACTTATAGTTCCTTCGACGTAGGCAAGTGTGCCTAACGTTCGACGTGTAAAGCCCTCTTTGAAATAAAGAGTTGTGCAATTACTTTGGATTTCGGTATTTCCGAGTAAGATCCCGTTATTCCGCATATTAGAATCTGGGTGAGCCTAGTGCGAAAACCAAGACTAGGTCTCAAACAGATCAATAAGTGATAGGAAATATAGAAGCATATAGAGAGATTGTTTACTCTTGTGATAATCTCTTTCCTTGTAATCTTTACATACATAGTGAAAACACCACAGGATGTAGGGTTATTACTCTCCTTGAGGGCCCGAACCTGTATAATCTCTTGTGTCTGCAGTACATATTTATCTTAACTTACCTAGTGAGCATCTTGAATGGTCTCCACTTCCTACATAACAAATTCGCATAAGATCGACTAAGGACCACAAGTCCAAATTGTCGACACCGGCTCATAGAGAAGTTTAAATTGAGAATTATACTACGCTGAAACCCATTTAATAATATCATTAGGAGAATGATTAACATATATTAATGATTTTTAGTGATTAAAGATCATTAATATATACTAGATAGTTATTTTAGGGGTGATAAAAATAAATTAATACTTTTAATAATATTTTTAAACCTCATGTTGTCATATATAGTTACTTGTATCACCCATACAACAAATCAAACAACATCTTATCACAATTTGCATCAGCTCATACAACCAACCTCTAATTTCATCCCATCATCCTGTTTCAAAAATACCCCGGTAGGTTTTGGAATGTGCGTAATAGATGTATAGCGACGCGAGTTGACGGTACGACCGGTCGCGTCCCGTCGGTAAAACACAGAGATTAACACGGAGGGTTTATACAGGTTCGGATCCTAGTTGGGATCCTTGTCTTGTCGGCACACCCCGGACGTAAGTCCCGTGGGAGGTTCTCTCCGGGGGAGTGCTTGTCGCTTTGAGTGTGTGAAATGAATTGAGTTTTCCTCAGAAGAGGGATACAAAGGGGGTATATACAGGCCCCAAAAGACGCAAAAAGACTAAAATGCCCTAGCTGCGGCCGTCAGATCGAAGGGCACCGTCGCTATTTCACGGGGTGAAATCCTTGGATGCCTGACAAGTGTCATCGCCAGTTCCCAAGGTATCCTTGACATCATCCGTCCCCCAAGCTTCTAGATCTGGATGATCAGCCTCGGACGCTTGAATCCTGGCAATCAGGCCCAGACGGTAGAGACGCACCCGGGGTACTAGCGGGAGGTTTGACAACACCTCTGACCGAGGAGTCCCAGGGTCACCGTGGACGGTCGTGATGTCAGTGACCAGAGGACCAAGGGGACCGTGGGTTTCGATGAGGGCCACCCGTGGATCCTGACGGGAGGTGTCCATGGCTCTCCAAGGGAGACGTCCGTCGCTTTCCACGGGAGACGTCTGTGGCTTTCCTCAGGAGGCGACCGCGACTCTCCATGGAAGGCATCTGTGGCTTTCTACGAGAGGCGTGCGGGACTCTCCACGAGAGCCGTTTGGGGCTCCCCACGGAAGGCATCCTCGGCTCTCCACAAGAGGCATCCATGGCTCTCCACAGGAGGCGTCGGCGACTCTCCATTGAAGGAATCCGTCTCTTTCAACAGGAGGCGTCCGGGACTCTCCACGTGAAACGTCCATGGCTTTCCACGGGAGGTGTCCGTGGCTTTCCTCAGGAGGCGTCTGTGACTCTCCATGGGAGGCGTCCTTGGCTTCCACGGTAGGAGTTCGTGGCTTCCCGCAGGAGGAGATCGTGGCTTTCCATGGGAGTCTGTGGCTCTCCACAAGAGGTATCTATGCCTTTCAACGGGAGGCGTCTGGGACTCTCCACAAGAGCCGTCCGTGGCTCCCCAAGGAAGTTGTGCGTGGCTCTCCATGGGAGGTGTCCGTGGCTCTCCATAGGAGGTGTTTGTGGCTCTCCATGGGAGGCCTCAGCGGCTTTCCACGGTAGGCATGTGGGACTCCCCACGAGCCATCCGTGGCTCTCCACGGGACGCGTCCGTGGCTCTCCACAGGAGACGCTCGCGACTTTCCACGGGAGGCATCCGTGGCTTTCGATGGGAGGCATATGTGGCTTTCCACAGGAGGTCTGTGGCTTCCCACGGGAAGCACACATGGCTTTCCACGGGAGGCGTCCGTCGATTTCCACGGGAGTTTGTGGCTCTCCATGTTCGGCGTCCGTGGCTTTCCACGGTAGGCGTTCGGGGATCTCCACAGGAGATATCCATAGCTTTCCATGGTAGGCGTCCGAGGATCTCCACAGGAGACATCCATAGCTTTCCACGATAGGCGTCCATGGATTCCCATGGGAGGCATCCGTGGGAGGCTTGCGAAGCCACTGGGTATTTCCACGGTAGGGCTGTCGGGTATTCCCCCAACAGGAGTCCCCCCAGGCCCTCGGGGACACGACGTGACACTAGAGGGCATGTGTTGACTTACTCCTGGGGTGACGCCTCGGATTTTGGGACAAAGTTTCTGCGTAATGCCTCGCTTTGCGAGTGCGGCGCATGTGCGACTAGTCTGTTCCCATGCGACGCCTCGTTCCCACGTGGTGTTTGGACTTCTACGATCAGGATTTGTCTGGAGACATGTGGCACTCATCCGGGCATCCTCCGTCGCTTATAAATTGGGGGAGGGCGCACGGTTGGGATCCCTCAACCCTTAGCTTAGGATTTTCTTCACCCGGTAGCCTCGTTACTCCCTTGGAGACCCAATTTCCCAGTTAGCCACCTTCCTCGTTCGTCTTCCCCGGACACTTCCACCTCTCGGTTATGGCACCGAAGTGTCGCGAGAAGGCGTCCGAATTTCCCCCGGAGGAGGTGACCTCAGATTTCCTTGGACCCTCCAAGTTCTCCTCTTGGGACCTCGAGATCCTCCTAGATCAGATATCCTTCGCGGACTGTGACGTCCGGCTCCCCGGGCCAAAAGAGCTAATGCCCAGCCCCTAGGATGGAGAGGTGGTTGCCTTTGAAGCCTTCGTTAGTGGGGCTCCAACTCCCGGTGTACCCATTGCACTGGGAGTTTCTCCGATAGTACCGAATCTCGCTCAACCACCTTACCCCAAACACCCTTGTCTGGATGGGGCTGTTCGTGTGGCTATGTCACGACTTAATCCACATGGTTTATATATGCCTCTGCCTGTTCCTAGCACACCTTGGGAGGATATTTCTATGGACTTTGTTTTAGGACTGCCTAGAACAAAGAAGGGGAGGGATAGTATCTTTGTTGTCGTGGATAGCTTTTCTGAAATGGCACATTTTATACCTTGTCAAAAGAGCGATGATGCTACAAATGTTGCTGATTTGTTTTTCAGGGAAATCGTTCGAGTACATGGAGTGCCGAATACGATTGTTTCAGATCGTGACGCGAAGTTCTTAAGCCATTTTTGGAGATCTCTATGGATAAAATTGGGGACCAAGTTGCTGTTTTGTACTACATGTCATCCCCAAACCGATGGCCAAACCGAAGTTGTCAACCGCACATTATCCACCATGTTGCGGGCTGTTTTGAAGAAGAACTTGAAGATGTGGGAAGAATGCTTGCCTCACGTGGAGTTTGCTTACAACCGATCGCTGCATTCAACCACAAAGATGTGTCCCTTTCAGGTAGTATATGGGTTTGTTCCTCGCGCGGCTATTGATTTATTACCTTTACCATCTTCGGAAAGGGTAAACATTGATGCTAAATGATGTGCTGAACTGATTCTTCAACTGCATGAAATAACTAAGGAGAATATAGAACGTATGAATGAAAAGTACAAGATTACTGCTAATCAGGGTAGAAAAAAATAATTTTTGACCCGGGCAATCTTGTTTGGTTACACTTGCTAAAAGAAAGGTTTCCAGACTTAAGAAAATCAAAGTTGCTACCTAGAGCTAATGGTCCTTTTTGAGTGCTAGAGAGGATTAACAATAATGCATACAAACTTGACTTGCCTGTAGATTTTGGCGTTAGTCCCACCTTTAACATTGCAAATTTGAAGCCATATTTGGGTGAGGAAGATGAGCTTGAGTCAAGAATGACTCAAATGCAAGCAGGGGAGGATGATGAGGACATAACTTCTTTGGATACACGCGATGAGGACATCACTTCTTCGGATACACGCACCAACCATAATCCTCCGCTTCTTACACAAGGACCAATAACGTGCAGCAAAGCCCGATTGTTGCATTTCCATGTGAACTCATTCCAAAGTTTATATATATATGCTTTCGAGAATGGTTTACTACCTAATAGTGATAATATTGTGCTTAGGAACCATGGAGAGGACCAGCAAGGAACCCAAGTCGAGTTGGAGTCCGGGATGGATTCGAGTTGGAGTCCGGTTCGGCCATCCAGGAGCAGCCTGCCTTCAAATGACCATAACTCCCTCATACGAAGTCCGATTGGGACGTTCTGATAGTCCACAGAGAAGCCCACGACGAGATATTTCCAATAGAGCTAGCTTCACATCCAAATTCCTTCTGGATCACCGGTAATTGACAAAACAAGTTTCGACCAGATTCTGATTGGGCCTAGTTGGTGCTACATCACCTTTTTGATTGCGTCAAGGCCCATGTATCGAGTTAGAGTCCGAGTAGGGAAAGAGTCCATGTCGGTTTCAGGTTTCCTTACCTGGCCACCGACCTCTTTTACCTCCTCTATATAATCTGGCCGAACCATTAGCATTTTGCGGGTTTTGTTTAGTCATAGTCTTTTCTTCATGAAGCTATTGAGATATTCTTCTTGGTTGGCTAGATCAACATCAATATCTGTATTCGGAACCCCAACTCTTTTTCGTGATTCAATCTATATTTGTAATTTAAGATTGCTTCTTTATCTTGTTCTTGCTTGTTCTTCGATTGCTTGCAGGAATAGATCTTCGTCATCGGGTCGATCGTGCTTCTAGTTCGGTTAATAACAATCCGAAGTTGGTTCAGTGATTGCCACGGCGTATCAGTCGTGTACAGTTGGTAGCCGGATCGTGAGAGTCGTCTTCACAAATCGATAGTTGTTGTTCTCATCAGAAGATCAGACCGCCCGCGTCACATCACTCTGGGTGGGTGACCGAGAGATTACCTATTCCCCAGAGCCCTCATACTACTACCGGTCGACTCGCCCCGTGGCTCCCGAGTGGACCGAGAGGGAGATGGACCTCCTCACGCAAATGGTGGAGGCCCGACTCCGGAGATCCATGCGGGATCTGGCGGAGGAGATGGCGCTCCTCCGAATAGCACCGTTCAGGACGTGCCGGGGGATCGGGGTGGGCGTGGCACATCGCCTGCCCCAGATGACGGTGGCAAAGCGTAAGAGTCCAGACCCAATCTCTCGGGGGAGAGCCTCTTCTAACTTTTCCTTTTGCAGTTCATTTCTACGATAGCTCCCGGGAAGTGCGGTCAATCTCCACGGGTGGTATTACGGGAGACGAGCACGAGCGAATTGTTCGCATCATTGGGGTGGGCCCTCCCTGGAACATCGTGCGCCCCATGATAGCCCGGGTATAGCCCCCGGCTTCATCCACGGGGGCATATGACGTTATGAAGGTGAAAGCACCGGCTGTTGCCACGATGAGGCCGCCGGTCTCTCCCCGTCAGGGAGGTACGCCCTCGGCAGCGGGTATATCTGGGCCCTCCAGAGGGACGGCAGAGCTAGCAACCTAGCCCGCTACCTCGGACGAGTTGGCCCGCCCCGAGGGCGCGATGCCTAGGGAGAGTCAGGGCTCTGACTTGGAGATGTACGCCCCGAGTTCTTCTTCGACACTTGCTCTTCGAGAGGTCTGGCCGCAACCGCCGCGAGGCCCGATCTCGGTTCGGTTCAAGATGCGAGGCACTCTTCCGATGGCCTTGTTTCTGGTCTCAGAGACTGGCTCCCCGGTGGATTCCTTGGTGGCGTCAGTGCCCCCTTCGCCCAGGATGGGTAAAGGCCTCTTCATCTGTCCCGGGGTCCCGGCTCCGCTGATGGACCTGACGTCCGACTCTTCAGAAGGCAGGACCCCAGAGGATGGTGCCATGGCAGGCAGAGAGATCTCTGGGTGGAGCCATCCGAAGGGCATTGAAGAGGGCTATGAGGAGGTGATCTCCTCTGGACTCCAAGTGAGCGCCACTCGCCAAGGCTCCCCGTTGTTGTTTCGTTTCATATATTTTATGATCGTTTTCTTCTCCAGACGGTGGTGCTGGTCTGGGGCCTTCGGGCTCAGTTCACCATGCCTACGGGCCACCTAGGGGGTGATAGCCTCCGAGCGCTCTCGGAATGAGAAGGCACTCGGGGACTGCGCCGCCGCCGTGGAGGCCGCTGTCTCTATGCACTCTGAAAAGGAGAGGGCTCTTGGGGAGCTTGCCGCAGTATGAGCCCAGCTCGCGGCCGTCGAGGACACTGCCTCCCGGCTCTGGTAGGAATTGCAGGCGGAGCAAGGCTGACAAGGATTGACACCCGAGTCAGTTCAAATGAATCTACGACTGGTTCAAGATAGATTCGAGCCAGACACACGCCTGGCGGTGCGAGCTCAAGTTATTCTTAGAAGCACAAGTCCGAGGTCGCAGGCTTTACGCGATCAGACCACAACTAGTGCGCAGTCAGGAGTTCATATGTTATACGCGAACAGAAAGCTGTAGATGTTGCGCGATCAGCCAACATCACGCGGTCAGAGCACTCTCGACCAGAGAACGTGGGATTAATCTGTCCCCGTAACAGGGATATCCCGAGTATCCCGAAGATTCTACCACGTAGAGGAACAACCGTCAGGAGGTTAATACCTGCGGTTATCCACGAATAACACATGTTAAACCTGCGTGGGAGTTGGGAGCGGTTGACGAAACCGCATCCAAGCAACTATTCGATGCCATTACGACTTGGCGCCCTTTCGACCAGTATAAAGGGGTAGCGTAGCGCATCAGACGGAACACAACGCATCTCATTCAAAGATCAACTGATCGAATAACCAACTCGAAGACAATAGCCTAGATTAGATAGCTTCCATAAACCTTCCAGGCTTCATCTTGTACAAACACATAGGTAAAATCTTCGCCTGTGAAGTTCTTTTTGTCACTTTGTAAATCCTTTTACTATACATAGTGAAATCCCAACAGGACGTAGGGTTATTACTCCCACCATCGAGGGCCCGAACCTGTATAAATCTCTCTGTGCTCTAGTTCTCCATAATTCAACATACCTTCCCGGAGGGACAACCTGAAAGGTCTCACACCCTACAAATTTTGCATAAGTTCGGCTAAGGACCCCGAGTCCGAATTGTCGACAAAGACATCATCCATGAGAAAGAGGCCTTGGGCGCCCTCGCGGTTGTCTCTGGGGGGAAGCTGATCCACTCCGCCCTAGAGGAGCTCGGGGTCGAGCTTGGGCCGGAGAGTGATTTCAACCCGACTCAGTCTTTGATCAAGGAGGCCACGTAATTTCGTGATACGCAAGTCTCCCTCATCCCGATGGCTGCAGACATTCGGGGCCGAGGCCTTGCAATCCTAGCCATAGCCTTGGCGGCTGCTCTCGTAGAGCACCACATGGCGGGTGCCTAGGCCATCGGGGAGCTGCTCCCCAGGAGTTTCGCCTGCTATTTCGAGGCCCGGCAAGAGGGGCTCAAGGAGTTTGCCGGGACCGTCTTCGATCGGGTTAATGGGGCGATGGAGCCAGTGGGCGCGCATTCGATGCAGGGGGCAGCGACAACGGTGGAGGTCCCCTCAGGTGTTGGCGACAAAGACAATCAAGTATGTGTCCCCCCCCCCCCGTCTCTTAGATAGGCTTTCTTTTTCCTAGGACTTTTTCTCCCGGTAGCTTCTTAGAAGAAGCCCCGGAAAACATGTAAATGCTTTCTTGATGAAAAGAAAAGATTTTTTGCTAATTCTTGTCCTATTCAAAGAAGGAGTCCAAAGAACTCGTTCCCGGGGAGGAGTCTCCGATCCCCAAGAGGCGTAGTTCGGGGAGCACCCAGGCGGCCTTTGTTTTGCTAAGCCTCGCCACAGGGGGAGACACCGGGCGTCGGGTCCCCGGGCCTGTTGAGGAGGCGCCTCCTCCTAGGATCTCTATGGTGGAAGATACCCCCCAGGAGCCCATCCGGCAATGGTGGCTCCCGGAGTGGCATCTGGACAATTTTGACAATTGTCGCCCCGAGTTGACCCCTCTAAAACAGGATCCCGAAGGGTCCCCTTACTTCAGATACGTCCGCCAGCGGGGTATGAGTATTGGCCGGAGGACCTCCTTCGGAGGTCCTTCCGATGAATAAGGAACTTGTACTAGGACATCTCCCGAGAGCTGTCCGAGGGCCTCCGAGAGTATTAGATGTAGATGCTGACCGGAGGGGGCTGTCCTCCGAGGTAGTCTCCCGGGGAAGCTTATCTTCCCCGAATTTCGTCTTGTTTGTGCCCAGGGACTATCTTCTCGGGGACGCCTTAGCCCACTGGGGGGCATTTCTGGGACCCTCATTTGAGGAATCCAGTGGCAACCGCCCAGGTGGGTTGCACTCAGAAAGGTACAACATAATCTCACAACAATAGGAAATGTCGTGGTATTGCGAATACCCCGGCAGGTTTCGTAGACGAGCCTAGCGAAGAAAACGCGACGCGGGCTGACTGGGTGGCCGGTCCTCCCCCGCCGGACAAACACAAGAAATGACCCGAGGATTTATACAGGTTCGGGTCCCGGTGGGGGCCCTAGTCCTGTCGGCGTGCTCCCGACCGGAGTCGGCTGGGGAGGCTCTCTCGGGGGAGAGGCCTCCGGAGCACACCTGTGAGTTTGGCTATTCCAATAATAATGAATCACTTGGCTTACAAGAGGGGGTACAAGGGCTATTTATAGCACCAAAAAGAAGCAAAAAGACTAAACTACCCTGGACGCTACCGTCGGATTGAGGGGTAGCAACGTCCTTCTCCCGGTCAAGTGCCTTGGATGCTCGACAGGTGGTCGCTGATTCCCGAGGCGCTCCTCGCGTGACCTGCACGTGATCAAGAACCAAAGACTTTACCTTTAGAGGGGCGATGAGGCCCGGGAAATGCACCGGAGGTCAGGTCCCCGGGCCAAAGGCGGCTCCCGGGACCGGCACCAGAGGCCGGGTCCCGGGAGTCAAAAGGCGGCCCCGGGACAGGCACCCGAGGCCACGTTCCCAGGCAAATGGCGGCGCCCGGGACCGACACCGGAGGCCAGGTCCCGGGAGCCAAAAGGTGTCTCCCTGGACCGGCACCGGAGGCCATGTCCCCGGGAGCCAAAAGGAGGCGCCCGGGGCAGGCACCGGAGGCCACATCCCCGGGCAAATGGCGGCGCCCGGGACTGGCAACGGAGGCCAGCTCCCGGGAGCCAAAAGGCGGCGACCGGGGTAGGCACCGGAGGCCACATCCCCAGGCAAATGGCGGCGCCCAGGACCGGCACCGGAGGCCAGGTCCCGGGAGCCAAAAGGCGGTGCCCGGGGTAGGCACCGGAGGCCGAGTCCCCGGGCAAATGGCGGCGCCTGGGACCGGCATCAGAGGCCAGGTCCTGGGAGCGAAAAGGCGGCACCCGGGGCAGGCACCGGAGGCCAGGTCCCGGGCGCCAAAAGGCGGCGCCCGGGGTAGACATCGGAGGCCACGTCCCCGGGCGGAGGCTGGGTGTAACATCCCTATTTTTGACTATCTTTTCTGCTTACGTGTCAGCATATATTCTTTGGAATCCCTGTTGTCTGAACCCTATCTTGATCTTAGGTATGCCACTACCTTAACCTAAAAAGTTGGCTGCTAAACTTCATCCCAGATCATTTTCACATTTCAGTCCAAAAGTGTCTCAATTTAGTCCTTTTCAGAAGTTTCAGAAAACCCAAAAAGGCTATAAGTCCGAGATCATCTCCAAATCCAAATCTGATCAAGCGATAACCTTTCTTTCATTTTTCTGATCATTTTTCCCTTCTGGAAGAATTCCAGAATCTCAACCGAAACCCTAGTTTCAGCTTCGACAAAAGTTCAGACCCTAATTACCCTGTTTACCCTAAATACCCTGTTTTCGATTTTTGTCAAAACCACCAAATCTTATCGGATTTTACCATTTTTCCTGCTAGATGAGTCCAAGACATTTAGTAGCACTCATCTGCAAAACCAGAACCCAGATCAGCCCTTTGGATCTCCATATTTGCAAATAGGCCCAAGTACCCGAGTTAAAATCCTTACAGATCAGTCCAAATCGTCGCAATTCAGTAAAAGCTTTACAACCAGGCCCTTGTGCCATTTTCGACCTCGACCAGGTTTGTACGACCAGAGCCTCGCCACTTTGCCTCGCCGTAGGAACTCGCCACCGGCGAAGTCCCTCGCGCTGCCACCTTCACGGCCACGTAGCCACCAACCTTGCACAGCTGTACCGCCACCGTGGAACGCTTCAACCGCACCGTGCCATGTTCTTCCCCGCACGCGCGTGCTTGCTGCTGCTGCCAGAAGCTTCACGCCACATGGCCGCCATCCCGAAGATCGTCGCCACCACCCTGACGGAATCCTGATTTCCCGCGATTCATCGTCTCTGGCAGAGCCCCGCCGTGTCCCGAAATACCTCGATGACCGCCCCAGCGCCAGAAGAAAATCCCTCCGGCGATTGCTGCTGCTCCCGAGAGCTTCACCCGCGGCTATATAAGCCCCCCCTTGCCCAGCGTTTCTTCACACACCACCTGCATTTGTAAGCTTTAGCTTCCTTCACTAGAGAGCATGCGAGTTCTTCAACGCCGCCGCGAAGGTCTTCTTCCCCGGCGAGCAACATTTGAAGCTTACGGCGCCAGCTTCGCCCAAAGCTTTCCCCTCCAAACCAACGCCACCAGTAAGCTCCCTTCATCCCTCTCTTCGTACCTTAGTGTTTAATTGCTCCCCGGCGCACCTCAACGCTGGCAATCACCGGAAAACCGAAATCCCCTGTTGCCGTAATGCCGAATGATTTAGTCCGAATTAACCCTCGTGCCAGTGATAAGAATTGACCAGTGCACCCATTTGAGCAAGCCTGCAAACTTCGATTTCAAATTTGAGCAGTGATCATAGCCTTTCCGAAGTTTGCGCGCCACTAGTGAGCTGGTCCTCGTCGCCAAGCTTCTCCGGCCATTCTTCGGCCGAATTGACCTTGCAAATAGACCCCTCACCTCACCCTCTCACTCCCTGAGCAGTGAATCGACCTCGAACCTTTTAAAACAGAAACGCCCAATTCAGGAGTCGTCTTCCCCAGCGCCGGTCGCCGGAATTTTTCCCCGGCCAATCTAGCCGGTGAAACCTTGCCCTTTAGATAGATCTTAACCCCCTGATAAATTTACTCTACTAGCCCAAACCATGAATCGACTTGGATCAAAAGTTATGGGCATGCCAAGGTTGCTGTCCAGTGGTTCAGTTCATGTCCAGACCACCGTGTTTGCTCACCGGATTTGGCCACCCTCCGGCCACTTTCAGCCTTTGAGCCTGTTGAGAATTTTGTAGCTGTTATCAATGCCTAAACACTAGACAAAGTTTTGCATCAATTGGAGTTCTGAGTCAAAAGTTATGCAATGCCCTAGTTTCTGGCCATGTCTAGCACTATGTCAGTGCATGACCACCAATGGCATTGGATGATTTAGGCTTGTTTCATTTGAGCAATTGAAATGCCACTTTGTCCAGTAAGTCCCTTGAGCCATGATCTACAACATTCCCTACTACCACATCTCCAGAAAACAGACCTAGAACCAATTTAGGGCAATGTCAAGCCATGAGTCGAATGTCAGCCCTTCGACATTCAAGCCCTTTTAGCCCATCTCTTCGACCAATGTCAAGTGACCTTGTCCAAACCCTTACCCCTGCATGCATGATGTATTTACGTATTATTTTCTAGTACTTGTGTGCTTATATAGTGTGTATATGTTGTTTGTACCCGTCGTGGAACCAGACGGTGAAGGAGCAGAGGAGATCCCCGAAGATTGATTTGAGCAGCTAGACCCGTCACTGCAAGGCAAGTCTCAAACCCTTGATCATGTCTAGCCTATTATTTTGAAATGAAGTATGTTATCTGTTTTCAAGTATATGCATGCCTTAGATTCAAATAAGAACTATGTTTCAATAAAATGATTAGATATGACCTAAATGATTGTAAAGCCCCTTTTGACATTGAATACCCCTGCACCCTTGTTACCCTAGAATATCATGCTTAGGTTATGCTATGCTTAAAGATTACATGATAAATGTTGAATGGTCACATATGAGAAAAGCATGTTCAAAACCCTTTTGTGAAAGAAAATATGATTGGAATCGATAGTGAGGATGGTTTGATAGGATGGTGCTGTGTGCGCACTGGGAATGGGAAAGACTCCTCACTAGAGATTCATAAGGACTAGAACCTTGTGCTGTGCTTCTATGCGGCATGAAAAACGTACCAACCACTTGCCTGTTTATGGGACGGGCGCAACTTAGTAGCTTTCTTTAGTATTGGCTTTTTCCTGCAATGGTTGTCGATCCAGTGTCTTGCGAGAACTGGTGGGCCGCAGAAGGCCATGAGTGATGTGAGTTCAGAATAATCATGAGAGGAAAAGGTGGAAAGAAGGAAGACGCCCTATGCCAGATTAAGTCGTGCGCGACTGTAATCAAGAGAGGCTATGTGTCTTGCGAGAACATAGACCCAGGCTAGGAAGTAAGGCAGTGGGGAGGACCCACAACGGTACTTGAGACTTGACTGTCTATTTACCGGGCAGGGAATAGTTAATGCTAGGACTGTAAACTGTTGTGTCACTTCAGCCTTGTCACATGCGTAAAAGTCGCGTGGAGTTGGCCTGACTTGAAAGCTGAGTGATTGCTGGATTAAGGTGGTACACCTTTGCAAAGTTTAAAAAGTATCGGATACTCTGAGCTCCCAGGTTATGGAGTCTGCGCGCTGTGGATTCTATCCACGTCGATGCAGCACAAGTAGCTTTTGGAAAGTTTTTCGCAAAATCTGAGTAAAGTGGTGACTCATGAAAGACCGCCACACATAACATTTTCTAAGAATTTAGCTTAGGATTTTAAAAGCACTGCTTGTGAAAATAAAAGTCTTTTCTCCAAAAACTAAGTGTGAAAATCTATCCTATATACATATACAAAGCCAAAGAGCCATTCTGTGAGAGATTTTCCCCCTCATCTATATATACACTTGCATTCTTATTTGGGACTTGTTGAGCACCATGTGGACAATGTGCTCACCCTTGCTTTTAGAAACGAATTTAGAAGAAGGTTTCGTCGACCCCGAATCTTATGGTCTTGAACCCAATGTGGAACAAGAAGAAGAAACTGAAGACCCATCTGGTTAAAGGGTTATGCACCAAGGTGGAGTTCGATGTGGAGAAGGCCCGTGCAACACCGCTGCTGCTGAAAAAGAAGACCAATGAAGTCCTTTTGTTTATTATTACTGTTTTATTTTGTGCCGACCTTTGTGTCGAAAACTCCTTAATTTGTATCAACATTTAAATGCGTCATTTTGGCGCTAAGTTATTGTAATGTTGGTCCCTATGATCAGCACTTGTTTTTAATTACTCGCATTTTTATATAATGCATCTTGTTATTGTGAGCTGCAATGTGCATTTTCTGAGTGCAATCCACCTGGGCGATTGCCATTGGAATCCTCAAATAAGGGTCCCACAGAACTTGGTATCAGAGCATAAGACTCGACTGTAGGTCGTAACCCTTAGATAGATTTTGGCGTCCCTAGAAGAAAAATTCGCTAGTTCTTTGTCAAAAATTTGTTTACGAAAACCTATTTTCCTTAAGAAAAATGTTATTTTCGATTTTTGGAAAAAGGCTTTAGACTTCTCTTTAAACTCATAGATGCCTTTCGTTCTGTCTTTAGATGGCTTCCGACAGGAGATACCTTCATGGAGACGAGTTTGGATCGTGGGCACTGTTGCTGTGGATGATGCTGCAATTCCTTGGAGCACGAGACAGTCAGAGGCCAGTGTATTGTGTCTGGCAAGATGAGATCAACAGACGACCCATAGGTTTTCGGGCTTCAGTGATTGTCTATGAGATTCCCGAGCACGGGAGAGGCTCAGTTAGACGTCAAGCCTGCAGAGAAGAAGAGGAGGATGCTATCTAAGACGCTGCCCGTCGTGCTGTAGGATCCGTCCGGCAGATGTACAGCGACTACCTTTCTGATTCCCCCTACCGCTTCGTACCTTACCAGGTCCCCGGATCAGAGTACCGAGTTGTTCTTCCGTCCAGCGACCAGGAGAACGCTATCTTGACGAAGACTCGAGACGTCGTTCGAGCTTCAGAAATCAGATACACCCGCCTATTTCGAGACTACGAGCGTGTTCGCGATGATCGCCACTACCTTGAGGGCATGCTTATTAGGGCTCGTGCGAGTCTCCGAGAAAAAGAAAGACAAATTCAAGAAATGGCTGAATCAAGTGGAGAGAAGGACCTCGAAGCTGCAGAGTCGGTAACCAAGAAGAGTCGCCCAAAGTTGAAGATCACCGCTCGCAAGAAGGTAGGAAACTCGAAGGAGTATCTCAGCGGTTTCATGCCTGCATCGCGTGGCATAGTCATCAACGGTCAGACGATCGAGCTTCCCTGCACTGCAAAGAAGGAGAAGACCCCTGAAGGAAAAGGAAAGGAGATTGTCAACATCAACGACGACAACGAAGATGACCCGATGGATGCTGATGACGATGAGGAGGAGGATCCGGAGGAGGTAGAGCCTTGTGATTCTTCTGATGATGCTGAGGAGTGACTGCAGACTTTCAACCTTTTGTGCCTAGCCCAGCAGACGCTAGATTTCCTTTTGTTGTAGTAGTTGTTTTAGTATGGTTGATGTATGCTGGATGTTAGATAAGCTCTGTAAGCCGATGAGGCTAGAAGCTTTGTATCTTTTGAAAAGCTAATTTATGAAAAGGTCATTTTGCACATCCTTATTCTTACTTCTTGAGTTAATGTCAGCATTCTGCTAGCACCTGTGTAAATGATTCTTTCCGAATCAATGTCTCTATTCTTAACCTCTTGTTTGAGTAGGATGGTTAACACGCGAGCAAGACCCCAGGAAGGAGAGCTAGAGGGAAACCCTAGTAATGCAAGGGCCACACCCGGAGCGAGGAGCCGCACCAACCCAGATAGACCAGGATCTTCGACGATGCCACAGGGAGGCAACATCAATGATGTACTGCTATGGATGGAGCAGAACCGACAGGAATCAGCTACTATACAGAACCAAATCTTGGGACAGCTGATGCAGCATATTGCATCCGGGCAAACTGAAGGATCCGCAACGGGTGCAAAGTTAACTGACTTCCAGAAAACACGGCCCCCAACCTTTTCGAGCACAGAAGACCCTATAGTAGCCGACGATTGGCTGAGAGACGTGGAGAGGAAACTGAATACTGTTAAGTGCAGCGATGAAGAGAAGCTTCTGTATGGATCGAACCAATTAGCTGGACCCGCTGCTGCTTGGTGGGAGAATTACCAGACTGTGCACACCAACAGAGATTCGATCACCTGGAATGAGTTCAAGGAGGAATTCCGTAGATACCACGTCCCAAAAGGCGTTGTCCAGGCAAAGCGCCGAGAATTCGTAAATCTGCGACAAGGGAATAAGACCGTGAAACAGTACCTGCATGAATTTATCCAACTGGCAAGATACGCACCTGAGGATATTGCAACAGAGGAAAGGAAGATCGACAGGTTTTGCGAAGGACTACAAAACTCCCTGCAATACCAGCTATCATCTCATGAATTCACGGACTTCCACGTCCTGATAAACCAGCTGCTTAAGATGGAGGAGAAAAGAGGAATAATTGAGGAAGACCGAAAGAGGAAGGCTTTGCCCAACTCTTACCAAGGAAGTGCTAGTCGAGGGAGACCAATGCCTACTTTCCGACCAGCCTTCAGACCACCTCAAAGACCCCAAAGGCCTGCGCCTACTGCAATAGCTCAATGTACCGGATGTAGAGGAAATCACTTCTTGAAAGATTGTCCCCTGAAGAATGAAGAGTGTTTTCACTGTGGACGAAAGGGACATCGCAGGAACACTTGTCCGCTACAACACTTGCCATCCAATGTTGCCCGAGCACAAGTTGCATTTTCTGAGTGCAATCCACCTAGGCGATTGCCATTGGAATCCTCAAATAAGGGTCCCACACTGGGTCCCCGGGCAAATGGTGGCGCCCGGGACCGGCACCGGAGGCTGGGTCCCCGGTCAAATGGCGGTGCACGGGACCGGCACCGGAGGCCCGGCCCGGGAGCCAAGAGGCGGTGCCCGGGGCAGGCACCGGAGGCCACGTCCTCGGGAAAATGGCGGCGCCCGGGACCGGCACCGGAGGCCATGTCCCCGGGCGAATGGCAGCGCCCGGGGCAGGCACCGGAGGCCATGTCCCCTGGCGAATTGCGGCGGCCGGGCGCTTATGACCGTGCCGCTGCGCCATAAATGAGCTCGCGATTCGAACCGGTGCCTCGGTTTGCGCGCCAGTCCCTTTGTTTCCCACGTACGGTTTGAACTTCAACGGCCCAGATGTACCGCGAAGTGCCACGTGGCGCCCATCTGGGCTATGCTTCGCCCCTATAAATAGGGCCTTGGGGGGCCCAGGAAGCTCATTCAGAACTTCAAACTTCAGCGCCCTTATCTCTCCCGGTAGCCCTCTCCCGGTAGCTAGCTTCCGGTAGCCAAGCGTCCGGAAACTTTTAGGTGTCCAGCTCCCTGAAACTTGTCAGCGGAAAAAACCAAACCTGATGGCACCGAAGGGTCGAGCGAAGACCACGGAGGTGCCCCCGGAGGAAATCGCTCCGGATTTCCTCTGGGCATCCGGGTTCACGACCGGGGACTTGGAGTCCCTGGTCGAACGCGGAGTCGTCGAGGACGGGGACATTTGGGTCCCCGTGAAGAAGGACGGAGCCCCCCGCCCCAGGCCCAGAGAGATTGTGGCCTTCGAGGCCTTCCTCGAGGCGGGGCTCCGGCTCTCGGTGCACCCCTTGCTCCGGGAGTTTCTGAAGGAGTACGGGGTGGCTCTAAACCACCTCACGCCGAACGCCATCGTCCGGATGGACCTTTTCATTTGGCTCTTCGAGACGGCGACCGGGCGGGAGCCTACCCTGCGAGCCTTCCGGTACTTCTACGAACCGGCGGCGAGGAGCTCCCACCTGGTGAAGGGGGGACCCAAGTCCCCCTTTGGCTCGGTGATGGTGCAGATGCTACCGTCCCGGGTGGCCGATTACCCGGCGGTGGCCTCCCGGGACCACTGGGGCGACTGGATCCGGAGGTGGTTCTACCTCTGGGTCCAGGACGAGGTGGTGTACGCACCATAGGCCCCCTCCTACACCAGGTCGTCCGCGCCGAAGCCTCCGGTGTGGCCGGACGAGGAGCTGGAGCTCCTCGGCAAGGTCATCATCTCCCGGGGCACCCGCACCCGCTCGATGCAGGACGCCGCCGAGGAGGTGATGCTCCTGAGGATCTCCCCCTTCTCGCGCGGGAGAAGGGGGATTGGGATGGGCCCGGAGTAGCGGCCCCCGATCAAGCCGGTGACCCGACGTAAGTCTGTTACCTGGTTCATGGCATTTACAAATTTTATAAAATTTGACTAACTCTTACGTTTCGCAGTCCGGCCGTACCCGGCGGCGCGGGAGAAGGCGGAGAACCTCCTGGGGAGGTACTTCGCCGACGAGCACGAGCGCATCGTGCGCGTCGTGGGGGAGGGCCCTCCCCGGAACTTGGTAGCCGAGGCCTTCGGGCTAAAGCTACCTGAGAGGAAGCCCCTCCCCACCCCCGGGTCGCACAAATGGGGGAAGGACGCTGTCGGGGGCTCCGAGACTAAGAAGGCCAGGGTCCAAAAAGCCCCTGGCCCTTTGACGACGCCGGCTTCGACACCGGCGAAGGCCCGGGACGAGACCCCCGGGACCGGGCGCGCCCGGGCGCCAGCCCGGAAAGAAGCAACACCCCCTCCCCCGGAGAGCCTCGTTGAGGCTCGGGGGAAGTGTAACACCCTAGTTTTGGGGGTGAAAAGTTTTGCATAAAAATCCTGCATGCATGTATCTCTGTAGTAGTAGCCAGATCAACTGAACTCTAATCTCTCCCAAACCCTGAAAACCTCCAAATCTATCCTCTAGATCCAGATTAAGATCTGCCCATACAGATTTAACCTACCAGTTACCCTGAAGATAAAAGTCTTCAGGAGCCAGATCAAATTCTGACACAAACTCCCAGAACCTAAGCCTTTTTCTATTTTCGAAAACAGAAAATTCAGATTTACCCTAAGTACCCCAGTTTCCAGATAACTGAATTATCTTGATTTAACCCTATCCAAACTCAAGTGTCTCTTGGATTATGTTTCCAGTTATATCCTCAACTTACTCCAAAAAGTTGGGAACCAGATTAATTCATCTAAACACTTTTCGCAGATTAGTCCAAATTTTACTGCGAATAGGTCCTTTTCTGTTTACCTGGAAGCTTGAAAAGGCTAAAATCTACAAATCAACTCCAACTCCAGAATTTCTTCAGGGAACATCTCCCAAATGCTATTTGATACAGATCTCCCTTTTGATCAGACTTCAAAATCTCTCTCCAATCACCAGAATTCGAGATCGACAAAATCCAGATCTATTTTACCCTAATTTTACCCTATTTTCGAAAATGGGTGAAATCTCTCAAACCTTATCAAACTTTCTCCAAATTTGAGCTAAATAAGTATTAATAGAAATATTAAACTCAGCCATGCAATCAAATCTCAAATTAATCCTCTTTGAGACCAGATTTACAATTTAGTCCAAAATCCATTAAAAATCATCACAATTAGGCCCCTGGTTCGACCACGGGCTACTGTTCACTACTAGACCACTCAGTTCGACTTCGACCACACCTCCTGTTCACGACCAGGCCGTTCAATCGACCACAGCTCCAGGTTTCGACCGCAGCAACTGTCTTTGACCGCGCCTGTTGAATCGATCACGAGCACTGTAGCATAGACCTGTTACTGTTCACTTGACCAGCTGTTGTCGTTGCTTCGACCTCCAGCTACAGTACTTCATCCAATCGCTTGCCGCCACGTGTGTGCTCGATGATTGGCACTGTGGATCTTCTCGGGCTCTCCTCACGGCAGCTGATTCTCCCCGATTGTGCACGCCACTGGCAACGTTTCAAACAGGAAAACCCGGCCACGTGGAGTCCATGCCGAAGCCAAACATCTATTCACCATCACCTCCACCAGAGCAGCAGGTTAAAGCCCCTAATCTAGCTGCAGGCCGTCACTTCACCGGGATTCAGCCGAGTTGTCACCTCCAGCCCGCTTCACTTCCCCGTCCATTTCCAGCCGTTGCAGCAACCCCCAAATCGCCTATAAATACCCCTCGGGACTTAGCCAACTCCACCACACAGCAAAACACCAGAAATCGCCACCCTTCATCGTGTCTTCTTCTTCTCCAATGAGCAGCAAGGAGGAGCTACGGTGCCAAGCCTCTCCACTGCTTCCTTCTTCGATCTAGCACCCCTAGTGAGCTTCTCTCATCTCCCTCATACATCTCAAGCTTGGAATTAAGTTTAAATGCCTTCTGTCACCGGCAATCGCCGTGTTTCATCTAGAACTCCGGTGAGAAATTAATCCTCAACCAGATCGATCCAACCTTCGAGCTAGTAATCAAATATGCTCACTAGACCTTGCTTAACATCCCTAAGCAACCAAAATCGACAGATTTGCTGAAATATGAAAAACCCCAAATTTCAACCTTGCATGTTCACTGTGCTTACTGATTTAGCTTATCTGTTGGATGTTTAACTAATCCAACTTCACCAGTATGTTTCTAGTACCCTGAGGACCATACAAAAGCAAGGAATTAAGGTCAATCACTTTAAATCAGAAATGCCCAAATCGGATTTGAGTTCATCTTTTCCCCAGCCAGTATCTTCCAAATCCAGCCACTCCAGCTCAAACCACTTTGCCATTTAGATGTTTTGGACCATTTTGAGCAACTTTGTCTTCTATCACGACTCCTAATTCGGCCTAGAACAGAAGTTATAGCTATGCCCTAGTTGCTGTACTGTTTGTGTTGCAGGTATCCCAGACCAGTCAACTTCTTCGCTGGTTTTCATCACTTTACAGCCATCTCCTACCCAAGACCTTGTTGAATAGATTGTTCCTGTTGAAAATGCCTAACTACCAGACAAAGTGGTGCATCATTTAGAGCCTTGAATCAAAAGATATGGCTAACCCTAGTTTCTGGCAATGTCGACCCTATGCCAGGCTGTGTCAGCCAGTGGCATTAGCCCTGTTCCCCCACCTCTGGTCATGTAAGACAGAAATTACTTTGTCAAATAGCTGCCTCACTACTGTGTGCACCATATGCTTGAATCAAAACCTACTTTGGCCACTGGGAACTATTCAAACAATGCCAATGCCATTCTAGAGCACTGTCAGCCTATGTCAGCCAGTGGCATTGAGCCTTTTCACCCACTTCCAGCCATGAACTTTGGAAAGAACTTTGTCCCTTAGGCTCCTGACGTTGTGATCTACACTTTCCCCTACTGTCACAACTTGAGTTAAGCCCTCTATCACCCATTGACCTTATGTCAATGCCTTGAACCGAATGCCAACCTAAAGACGTTCGCTGTTTTTGGGCGAACCAGTCACAACCTTGATATTACCCTGATATTTTGGAACCCTGTAAACCTTGACAACTAATCTTAACCCTGGTTTCCATAGTTTAACTCTAATCGCTTCCAAACCTTGTATCACCAGAGTGTTTCCTTCTTGCATTATTGCATGTAGTGGATTAGTAAGAATAGGATTGATTGTAATGCCTGTTTGCTTGTTTGATCTTGTTCAGAGCAAGAGCCCGAGGTTGAAGATCTTGTCCCTGAACCGTCATCAACTGCTGATACTTACGACGCGGGAGGCAAGTCATACTTTGATCATATTGAACCTATATTTTATGAATTGCTATGCTATTCCATGAGTAGATATCTCATTAATGTTGCATGTGTTGAGATCAATGATATTATGGCAGTGATAGATTGAATACTTGAGAAATGTGAACTTGTTAAGATAGCAAGCCATGAACTAATAAAGGTATATACATATATATTTATATTCATGAAATAGAACCCCTAGCCGTGACCAGTATTTTGGTATGGAATGGTGGTAGCACTGGAGGTGCTTGGCTGCACTGGATGTGCAGGCACTGAAGGTGCATGGTTTGTGGAATGATCTGGTCACTGGCATATAAGGACTAGAACCTTGTGTTGTGCGTCTAGTGGCATGAAAAACGTACCAACCACTTACCTGGTATGGGACAGGCACAATCTAGTAGCTTTCTTAGTATTATCAGTTCCCTACATGGCTTGTCGATCCGGTTTCTCGCGTGGAAACTCGTGGGACGCAGTTCATCCATGAGTGATGTGAGATCAGAAAAATTATGAGAGGATAAGGTGTAAAGAAGGAAGACGCCCTACGCCAGATTAAGTCGTGCGCGACTATAATCAAAAGGGGCTATGTGTCCTGCGGGAACATAGGCCCAGGCTAGGAAGTAAGTGTCGACGATTCAGACTCGGGGTCCTCAGCCGAACTTATGCGAAATTTGTAATTGTGAGACCTTTCAAGATGACCCTCCGGGAAGGTATGCTGAACAATGGTGAACAAGAGCACAGAGAAATTTATACAGGTTCGGGCCCTCGATGGTGGGAGTAAAAGCCCTACGTCCTGTTAGGATTTCACTATATGAGATAAAGCTTTACAAACTAACCGGGAGAAAACCTCACGGGTGAAAGTTTTCCCTATATCAGTGTACAAAAGGAAGCTATGGGAAACTTGTAAGTATTCTCTAATCTAAGCCGTAGACTTGGCTATTTGAGTGATCGAGATATCTTGTATCTTGATTATCTTTTGGGTCTAGTTCTTCCAAAAATCTCTTGGTCTCTCCCGTTTGATGTACTTTGCCCCCTTTTTATATTGGTCGAAAGGGTGCCATACGAAGAAAACTGCATCAAACGGTTGGATGCGGTTGTTGAAGAACCGCTGTTAACTTCTACGGAGGTTATTAACACGTGTTAATCATGGATAACTGCATATAATAACCTCTAACGGTTGGCCTTCAACGTGTAGGAATCTTCGGGATGCTTGGAATATCCTGGTATAAAGATAACCGAACAAACTCCAAGCACCTTGATCGAGAATGTTCTGATCGCGGAATATGGGTTGACCGCGCAACATCCCAGATATTCAGTCCAGTCCGCGTATAGCATATGAACTTCTGACCACACAAAGTTGTCGGCCTGATCGCACGAAACCCGCGACCTGATCGCGCAAAGCCTGCGACCTCATGGTGATGCCCCTCAAAAATAGCTTGAGTTCGCATTGAACCAAATACATGTCAGGTTCGAACCTGTCTTGAACCAAGAGTTTTATTAGAAGTGACCCGGGTGTCAATCCTCGTCAGCTAGCCCCCAAATTCGAAGAAAACAAAGAGACATGTTTATTTCGAATTTTAAAACCATGCATCGGATTTTTAACCCGACTCTTCAATTTTTCCACTTAGTGGCGCACTAAGTGAAAACGGTTGGTTTCCCAAGACGGGTTCTGACATTATGTGACGGGCAATGATAGCGCCGTAGAATTGTTTTTATCTCGAGGTAAAATTGTAAATGTTTGACGAAACCCGAGGCGCCTGAAATGCAAACCGTCACCCAGGCGGCTATAAATACCAGGCTCTTGGATTTGTAAAACTCCACAATTTCCCTCCACGTCTAAGTCCTTTTCTTGTTATCCTGCCTCCTTCCTTTTCACATACTCTTCTCAATGGCAGATCATGAAATCATCGAGATTGAAAGCGATGAAGGGGAAATTGTCGATCAAAGGCCTCGAACGATTGAAGTCCTGTCTCCCTTAAGGAAGAAACCCAAGGTCGACGAAGGATCTTCCAGTGGAACAAAGGTGAAGAACGTAGCAAGTTTCTTTCTTCCTTCAGTTCCTTTGACCCTCCCCGTTCATGCCTCTCGGCAAGTTAGGCCTTTATCCTTAGAGAAAGATCCCATCACATTCAATTCTCCCATTCTTTTGGGTGATCAACATCCTGGTCGGCAAGCGGTGACTATCCCTCGATCAAATGATCGCCATATTGAGTTGGCGAAGCAATCTTCTGATGGGAAGGTTGCTCTTCCACCATATGATGATCTTCCTCCCAAGATGGGTGTATTAACGGGTTATACACCGGGACAGGTAACAATGCTTCTCCCCTTTTGCTGATAATTTTAGTTAGTATGACTAACTTTTGCAAAATGTAGGAGGTAGGAGGCTCCAGCGATCAGCCTTCTGCTGCTCCATCTCTTCCTTCCGGACAGACTCTTCTGGAAGAGAAGAATGCCCTGGAGAAGAAGACCGAGGAGATGGCCTCGAAGATTCTGCGTTTAACAGAATGTCTTGATCGATCCCGAGAAGAGGCGCACCATTTCCGTCAAGAGAGGGACTTCGCTCAACAACAGCGAGAACTCTCTGACTTGATTAGGGTCAATAGTGCGTCTGTTGTTAGGGACGATATAGATAGACTTAGGGTAGTTGTTAGTTCCCTGGGGGTTGCCAGTGTAAATCCTACTGACAACAATATGTCCCTTGGGGAACTTTGTAAACTTCTTTCGGAGCAAGTCGATGTTTTGATTGACTGCATTCCTTTTGTATGTAAAGAATGTAAGAAATAAAAGCTCTTTATTTCTCATGAATATTCTCCACATCTTTTGTGCGAAAATATAGCCATAAACTTTATGTTCGTGACCATTTATACACAGGAAACTTTAGTTCTGCGATCAGAATCGCTTTTAAGAAAAAGCACCGCGACCTGCCCTGATTCCGCGATCAGTTTCAGAGCCGCGGTCAGAACTAAAGTGCGACCAAAGTTGGGACTCGGTCAGGCTGTCACTCCGATTAGAATCGAAGTTTTAGCCTAAAACACGATTTCGATAAAACCATAACCCAATTAGAAACATTCCAGTACGTCAAAAATTGAGTTACATGATTTTTTCGAAAAAAAATGTTCAAAGTATAAAAAGGAAAAACGACTTTTGAAAAGTACTGAAAATTTTTCAGTCCTTTTGCATTTTCAGTTTCCAAAACAAAGAAGTCTTTTTGTTTCAGATCCGACGCCTGAGTACTTTATCGGGTCCATCAGAGACAGTATCCATTATGGGAAATGAATAAAGCATTCGTTTGAAATGAGCCGTTTACTCATTAATGCGTCGCCTTGGGTCTATAAAAAGAGCAGATGTCTTCTCAAAGAAGCCACACAGCTAAAACCCTCATTATTCCCGCCGCTCAAAACCCTCATTTTCTTCAGCCTTCATCTTCCCCAAATCGCCAGCTTTCCCTTTGATTCTACACCAAAGATGGCGTCCTGGAGCAGATCCATCCACCATTCTGAGGACAGCCTAATGGCGCTAGAGAAGGAGGAGATCCTTTCTCCGCGGCTGCTCATTAACTGGCGGCCTGCGGAGAAGGACCAAGAAACCCCAACTGTCCAAGAAGGCGAGTTGGTGGTTTTTGAGGAGTACCTGCGTTGCGGGTTCCGATTCCCCGAGAGTCGGTTCCTCAAGGATGTCCTTGAGCATTATGGGTGGGAACTGATCAACCTCCACCCCAACGCGATGCTGATCTGTCGCGCCCCGAAACTGGGACAACGACTACTCCTGTAGAGACCTAGCTCGCTGCAGCTAGTCCCAAACCACAAACCTTTGACTTCCCAGGATGAGTCAAACACAGGAGTATATTACATTGCAACAGAGTACTCACAAAATATTTAGCAGTGTGGCCTGCTGGCCTTAATATTACATAAAGAGGATTACAATGCCTACAAGGCATTCAGGGTTTAGCAAAATATTTAACTACACAGCAGAAGACAGGTGACCCTCCCACAAAAGAAGTTGACGGCAGAACAACACACTTCAGGGTTCCGGTGGAACTGATTCTCCCCCTTCTGGATCCACGAAGTACTCCGTGCCATCATCTTGATCAAAGTAGACTCCATCTATTGAGTTGAATATTGCAAGGGTGAGCACTTACGTACTCAGCAAGTCATAGGTAAGAGTAGATACATATAGTAGTGATAATATGAACCTAGACTAGTCAAGAATTATGGATATTTGTTAAATAATCTTTTCCTTTCTCATCTCATCTTATGGCAGCACTTTTTATAATATAACATCAACAATCATGTTCACTAGATTATAGCACTACCGCGACACGTCGACACACGACAGCCCACGGCAGCACTCCTTATCATGACAACACATGTCATTTGGGTAATCTTGATTTAAACATATTTTATTTAGAAAATAGTACTTGTGTCACACCCCGTGGATTTAATCCACCGCAGCAGACTCCTATAAACCCCGGGAGCTCGGAGTATTCGAATACGTTTTTAACTCTGCAGAGAGGTACCAATTTACCCGCAAGATATTCCACTTTCAAACCTTTCCTATCATAACAAAATGATTGGACCCCTGACTCACTTCATACTGTGAGCGGCAAGGTGGAAATAACAAGAACTTTTGTTATGTTTTACTCACAATTCACCCCCGACCCTGTGGCTCTCATCGAGGCACAGTTGTGGCAGGTTGTATCCAAACCTCCACCCCTTTGCTTATTCCCATTACTAGGTCAGCGTGCTTGATCACCTTCAGTGATATGTGTGGGAGCCGCGCTCCGTGTTTATCGTGCATCACTACACATCTCATGCAGGGGTTTCATGTGCGATCCACATAATTACTTGTTCAGGCCTGTCCCATACCAGGCTTGCGGTTAGCACGTTGTTCATGCCACTAGACGCACAACACAAGGTTCTAGTCCTTATATGCCAGTGACCAGACCATCCACAACCCTGCACCTTCAGTGCCTGCATTCCTTTGCAGTCTAGCACCTCCAGTGCTACAGCCATCCATACCATTTTTCTGGTCACGGCTAGGGTTTTATTTCATGAATATAAGTATATAAATACATATAACAGTTCATGGCTCAAAACTTGTTTATTTCACATTTCACAGATAACCAGTCTAGTACTGCCAATTCATAAATCAACCATTCTCAATCTTTCACATGCAATATTGCCTATATTCAAGGTTATATTATAGCAACATTTAAAATATAGGTTCAAGATGACCAAGGATATGACTTGCCTTCCGCGTCGTAAAATACAGCAGTCGATGACGGGTTCGCAGTGAAGTCCTCGAACTCGGGCTCTTGATCTGCTCTCCAATCAAACAAACAACCAATAATCATAATCTTTTTCATACATTATTATACTATATGCAATGATGCAAAGATGAAATCTTGATGATTCTGAAATGATTGGGTTTAGAGGCTGATTAGGGTTAAGTTAAGGAAACCAATGTTAAGATTAGCTGTCAAAGGTTTACAAGGTTCCCAATGTCTCAAGGTATCAGAATGATATCAAGGTTGCGACTGGTTCGCTCAAAAACAGCGAACGTCTTTAGGTCGACATTCGGTTCAAAGCATCGACATAGGGTCGATGAATGATAGAAGGGTTATCTCAACTTGTGGTAGTAGAATAAAATGTAGATCACAACTCTACAAATTTAGTGGACAAAGTGGTTTTCAATTTACACAACCAGAAGTGGGTAAACAAGGCCAATGCCACTGGCTGACAAGCTCTGGCATTAATCTTGACATGGCCAGAAACTAGGGCTTAGCATAACTTTTGATCTGGAGCTCCAAATGATGCACCACTTTGTCTGGGAGGTAGGCTTTGATAACAGGAACAATTAAGTCAACAGGATCTAGGACAAGAAATGGCTGGAAAGCAAGAAATTTGATGATGAACTGAGATGAATTGGTTGCACTGGAGCAATTCTGGACACAAACTTGGCATGGCTATAACTTCCAATCTAGGCCGATCTAGGTGTCGGGCTAGAAGACAAAAATGCTCAGGAGATCAAAGCACACATACTAGACAAAGTTTCGAGGGCTGAAATGGCCTGGAACACTTTTCCGGTCATCGGCGCCGGAGAAGAAACTTTGGATTTGGGGGTTTTTGCTGTAGGAGGTTTGAACTTAATTCATTGCTTGGAGAGCATCTAGGAGGTATAGGGAAGCTTCTGGTACAGTTATATTGGCCGGAGGATCACTGGGGAAGCCTGGCGACGATCGCCGGCGACTGGTGAATCTCGGGTTAGGGAAAAGCTTCGAATGGTGTTTAATTGGAGATTCTAAGCTTACAGGCTTGCTTGATTTGGCTTACTGATCAATTTTGTTTACAAAATCGAAAGCTAATTTGTACTGGATTGAGCCACATTACAGAAACAGGGCAATCGACAATTCCGGTGATCGCCGGCGTTAGGGGTCACCGGTGAGCAATTAAACAGTACTACACAGAGAGGATAAGTAGAGGAACTCACTGATGGATTCAATTTGGAGTTTGGTACAACGGATGAAGCTGGCACCGTGAGCCTCCTCGACGGCTTGCCGGAGAAGAAGACGAAAACAGGAGAGTTTCGAGACTTAGTTGATTTCCAGTGAAACAAGAAGTTGCTGGGGTACAGTGGTGTATAAATAGGTCAGGTGAAGCTTGCAAGGAGGGAGCAGTGAATTGATTTGGCAGCTGGTGATGCGATTGGTTGCGTGCTGAACATCAGCGGCGAAGACACAGCAAGAGCGGTGATTGCGACGGCGACAAGTCTGTAGCTGATCACCACGTTGGTTCATCGGGACTTTGCAACGCTAGAGCACACGGTGGCGACAACAACTGGCACGGCGCAAAAGCAACTGACAAAAGCCTGGTGTTTCTGCTGCTGGTCGCGCACGAGGGCGGTGCTGTCGTCGACGTAGCAACGACGCTGCCACGGTGACGGCTGAGGCGAGGACACGTGCGTACTGACATGCACGGTCACAAGTGCGGCGAAGCTTGGCCGGCGGCGAGCGTGCACGGCGCATGGCAACCACGGCAATCTCTGGTCGTGCGCACAGTAGCTAGCCTGGTCGAATCTGGGTTCATTTGTAATTTCCAATTCTTGATTTGGACTGATCTGTAAATCTAATGATTTGGAAGGTTTGTTCTGAGTTTGATTCTGCTATTTTGGCAATCTTTATTCCACAGATGATTTGGCAAGGATTGAAAATAAAACTTGGCACATTTGGATAACTTTTGATACAAACTGAAAATAGTGTAATTTAGGGTAAAATTAGATTTGAGTTTTGTCGATTTCGAATTCTGGCATTTAGGTTTTGATTTTGACATCTGTACAGAAGAGAAACTTGTGTTAAATAGCAATTAGAAAAGATTTGCTGAAGAAATTCTTAATTTAGAGTTAATCTGGAGATTTTAGTCTTTTTTTTTTTAGGTTTCCAGATATCAGATAAGGACTAATTTGCGATAGGTCTTGGACTGATTTGTGAAAAAGGTTTAGATGATAAAATCTGGCTGTCAACTTTTTAGATTAAGGTATTGACATACCCATGATCATATTCCAGGAATAATCTAGTCTGAACTTGGTCAAGATTTTGATTAAATCTGTATTTCTGAAACTTAGGGTATTTGGGTAATATAAGGTATTTCTGTTTTCGAAAACAGAAGAAGTTGATAAATCTGGAATTTAGAGATAGAATTGGATCTGGGTTCTGAAGGCTTTTAGATTCAGGATAACTAATAGATCACATCTGAACAATCTGATCTTGATTTGAGGTCACAGGATAGATTTTGGAGATTTTAAGGCTTGAGATAGAAACTGATCTAGACAATACTACAGATACATGCATGCATGCTATTTATGAAAAAGTAAATTTTCACCCCTAACTCAGGGTGTTACAGATCTACCCTCCTTAAAGAAATCTCGCCCCGAGATTTACCTAAGACAGGAAAAGATAAGGATAGGTTTGCTTAAGATCTTCTTCCTTCTCCCAAGTAGCTTCTTTTTCTGAATGATTTTTCCATTGAACTTTACACAATCTGATTTTCTTCCTTCGGAGCTGACGTTCATCAGTGGCTAGGATTCTGATTGGGTGCTCAAGATAAGTGAGATTCTTGTGTAAAGGCACATCTTGTACATCTATCTGGTCAGTAGGTTCCTTCAAACATTTCCGGAGCTGAGAGACATGAAACACATCTTGCACTCCTGCTAATCCCTCAGATAATTCCAATTTATATGATACTTCTCCCTTCCTCTTGATTATCTTAAATGGTCCAATGTATCTTGGGGATAACTTTCCTTTCATTTGGAATCTTTGTAATCTTTTGAATGGCGTAACCTTGAGATACACAAAATCTCTTGGTTCAAAAGATAATTCTCTTCGTCGTTTATCTGCATAGCTCTTTTGTCGTGATTGTGCTGTTTTCAACCTTTCTCTGATGAGTCTGACATGAGCTTCTGCTTCTTCTACTATCTCTGGTCCTATGACCTTTCGTTCTCCTGGCTCATTCCAATGTAATGGTGTTCTGCATTTATGTCCATATAAAGTTTCAAATGGTGCCATCTGTATACTAGCTTGATAACTGTTATTATATGTAAATTCTGCAAATGGTAAACATTTGTCCCATGATGTTCCATAATCTAGTATACAAGCTCTTAGAAGATCCTCTAGGATTTGGTTGACTCTTTCTGTCTGTCCTCCCGTCTGTGGATGATATGCAGTACTGAAGTCCAACTGGGTTCCTAGGGTTTCATGCAGTCTATTCCAAAATTTGGAGGTAAACTGTGTTCCACGATCTGAGATTATCTTCTTAGGAATACCATGCAATGCCACTATTCTTTGCATGTATAACTCTGCTAATTTACTGCCATCATAAATCTTTTTGACCGGTATGAAATGAGCTACTTTAGTAAGTCTGTCCACAATAACCCATATGGAATCATATCCTCCATGAGTTTTAGGTAATCCTGTCATGAAATCCATACCAATTTCTTCCCATTTCCATAATGGTATTGGTAGAGGTTGTAGCTTTCCTGCTATTTTCTGGTGTTCTGCTTTAACTCGTCGACATGTATCACAGTTTGCAATATACTCTGCAATATCTCTCTTCATATTATCCCACCAGAATCTGGTCTTCAAATCTTGATACATCTTTGTGTTACCAGGGTGTAATGAGTATGGAGTTTTATGTGCTTCATGGAGAATTATTTCCTTAAGATCTGCGTTTTGAGGTACACAGATCCCTTGGTTATTTTCAGTAAAGCCTTGAGCCTTTCCTAACTTGATTCGACTCTTAATCTTACAAATTTCTTCATCTTCCTTCTGGGCATTTCCTATCTGTTCTTCAAGTTGAGATTTTATTGTTAAAGTAGCTACCGTTCCCTGCGGTACTATTTCCACTTGATGATTCTGCAACTCTTGTTGTAGGTAAGGGTTCTTCAACGTAACCATTCCTTGTAGGTTGTAAACTTTTCTGCTTAGGGCATCAGCCACTACATTAGCTTTCCCTGGATGGTACTGAATACTAAGATCATAATCTTTGATCAATTCCAGCCATCGGCGTTGACGCATGTTGAGCTCCGTCTGTGTGAAAATATACTTGAGGCTTTTATGATCTGTAAAGATCTCACACTTACGCCCAATGAGATAATGCCGCCATATCTTTAAAGCAAGCACTACTGCTGCTAACTCCAAATCATGGGTTGGATAATTTTCCTCATGTGGTCTCCATTGACGTGATGCATAAGCCACTACTCGACCTTGCTGCATTAACACACAGCCTATTCCTTGCTTTGAAGCATCACAGTAAACTACAAAATCTTCTTTGCTGTCTGGTAGGGTGAGGACTGGTGTTGTTGTCAATTTCTGCTTCAGCTTCTGAAAACTCTCCTCGCACTTGGTGGTCCATTCAAATGCAACATCCTTCTTTAGCAGGTTTGTAAGAGGTTTGGCAATTTGGGAAAATCCTTCGATGAATCTCTGAAACTGAGGTAGGTTGCTTCCACTCCTTGATTGCAGAGATTTTAGCTGAGTCCACTGAAATTCCTTCTACTGTCAATACATGTCCAAGAAATGAGATTCTTGACATCCAAAATTCACATTTGTCAAACTTGGCAAAAAATTGCCTCTCTCGTAGCCTTTCCAAGACCAGGTGTAAATGTTGCTCATGTTCTTCCATACTCTTGGAATATATCAGAATGTCATCTATGAATACTATGACAAATTTGTCAAGAAAATCCAAAAATGTACTGTTCATGACATTCATGAATGCTGCTGGAGCATTGGTCAAGCCAAAAGGTACTACTGTAAACTCATATAAACCATATCTGGTAGTGAAAGCAGTCTTCGGTATATCTTCTTTCTTGATCTTCAGCTGATGATATCCAGATTTCAAATCTATCTTGGAAAATACTTTGGCTCCTCGAAGCTGATCGAACAAGTCATCAATTCTTGGTAATGGATACTTATTTTTAATAGTGACTTCATTCAAAGCTCGGTAGTCTACACACATTCGTAGAGTTCCGTCTTTCTTCCTCACAAACAAAACTGGGGCTCCGCATGGCGAAGCACTGGGTTTGATAAATCCTTTGTTTTCCAAGTCTTCGAGTTGATTCTTGAGCTCCTCCAAATCTGTAACTGGCATCCTATAGGGACGTTTTTCTATAGGTGCTGCTCCTGGTTTAAGCTCAATACTGAATTCTATTTCTCTGTCAGGTGGCATTCCTGGAAGTTCTTCTGGAAATACATCAGAATATTGTTGTACTACAGGCACTTGTTCCAGGCATAACTTTTGCAATGCTTGAACAGATCTTAGCGGTCTCTTGACTGCTGATCTTTCTGCATGAAATAGAACTCTCTCCCCTTGGCTACTGACAAGACTAAGGGTTTTCTCTTCACAATCTACTAGACCTTTATGTTGGGACAACCAATCCATTCCCAAAATAATGTCTAGACCTTGTAGTTCTAGAACTAGTAGATTTGCCTCAAATTCTACCCCTTCTATAATGAAAGTTACATTTGGGCAGATTGAGCAAACAGATAATCTAGCCCCTGGAGTTTGTATAAACATAGAGTACTCTAGTGGTACTTGGTCTATATGCATTTCAACTTCAGATGCAAATGCTTTTGACATGAATGAATTTGTAGCACCAGGATCAAACAATATTAAGGCAGATGCAGACTGAATCAAAAATCTACCTAGAAGAATGTCAGTGGCGTTGCCTGCTTCTTGAATTGAAGTATAGTTTAACCTTCCTCCTTGGGTTGTAGCTGGTGCTCTGCCTCTTCCTCTTCCTCGATTAGCCATATTTCCTCCTCTTCCTGCTGAATTTCCTCTAAAATTCTGCGATGGTGATGCTCTGGTTACTACTGGCTGTGTTCCTGCTTGAGATCTGGCAATGGACATCGGAAGTTGTATCCAAGGACAGAATTCTTTACGGTGCCCACGCTGTCCACAATGATAACACTCAACACGAGGATGAGGGCAATCCTTCTGAGAATGATTTCCTCGGCAGTTGGGGCACAATGTCGTTGCTGGTCTAGGATTCTGATAGGATGGTCGAAAATTGGGAGTGATAGGAACTCTTCCTCTGATTGGATTTGGTTGTGGTCGTGTTTGCTGGAACATTCTCCTCTTTCGGCTTTCTTCCCCCATATTCTTCTTCTCTTCCACCTTTAAAGCTCTGTTCACTAGGGTTTGAAATTCTGTAAGTTCATGAGAAGCAATTTGATACTGTAAATAGTGTTGAAGTCCTTCTGTGAAGCGCTCTATCTTCTTTTCTTCAGTATCCACATCTCCAGGTGCGTATCGAGCCAAATGAGTAAATTGGTGTAGATACTCAGTAACTGACTTACTTCCTTGAGTTAAATTCCGAAATTCCCGACGCTTAGCTGCCATAACACCAGTAGGTATATGGAATTTCCGAAATTGATCCTTAAATTCCCTCCAAGAAATATTATCTTTATCAAGATGAGCTTCCTGGTAATTCATCCACCATGCGGCTGCAGCTCCTGATAACTGATGAGATCCAAACAAAACTTTCTCTCGTTCGCTGCATCGGACCGTGTCCAGTTTTCTCTCGATATCCCGTAACCAATCATCGGCAACCATGGGATCAGTCGCACTAGAGAATGTTGGTGGACGGGTCTTTTGGAAATCTGTTAATCTCGCTCCTACAGCAGAAGTAGTTCCTTCTGTTGTTCCAGTAGGCAATTTCTGAACTATCTGAGCTAACAACTGGGTATGAGCTATCTGAGCTTCTTGTCGGCTTTTCTCCATTGACAACAAAATTTCCTGAAGACTGGGTTGTTCATTCTGAGGTGGATTGGAACTCTGAGATCCTTGCTGAAACAAAGGGTCTCTTGTCATAGTTTCTTCTTCCTGCGGAGTCTGACCTATATCTTCTCTTCCACTTTTTGATCTCCTTCTGGTGTCAACCATGGTGGCTCTGAAAAAAATTTAGACGGATCTAACTAACTAAGGCCAACTAAGACAGCAATGCAGAAATTAATGCAACTACTTTAATGCATAAAATTACTTAGGCTATTAGCCATAATACACAAATTAACCATTGCAAAAGCAACAGCGATTCACAAAGCTATTAAGAGCATCCACTAGCTCTGTCAACACCAACCTCTAAGACACTCTGAAACAACAGAACGCACTCTCACAATCTTACCGATTTTTAGAAAATCCAAATAAAATTTTGAAATGAAAGTTTTTCAAGAGCTACAAAGCTCATTATTTTTACCAAAATAAAATTTCCACAAATAGTTTCTAAATAAATTACGTCTTCCTGGCACGGCCGATTTCCTAAAGGTGTCGTCCTACAGTCAAGTTCTCATGTTGCTCTGATACCAACTTTTCTTTGTCGCGCCCCGAAACTGGGACAACGACTACTCCTGTAGAGACCTAGCTCGCTGCAGCTAGTCCCAAACCACAAACCTTTGACTTCCCAGGATGAGTCAAACACAGGAGTATATTACATTGCAACAGAGTACTCACAAAATATTTAGCAGTGTGGCCTGCTGGCCTTAATATTACATAAAGAGGATTACAATGCCTACAAGGCATTCAGGGTTTAGCAAAATATTTAACTACACAGCAGAAGACAGGTGACCCTCCCACAAAAGAAGTTGACGGCAGAACAACACACTTCATGGTTCCGGTGGAACTGATTCTCCCCCTTCTGGATCCACAAAGTACTCCGTGCCATCATCTTGATCAAAGTAGACTCCATCTATTGAGTTGAATGTTGCAAGGGTGAGCACTTACGTACTCAGCAAGTCATAGGTAAGAGTAGATACATATAGTAGTGATGATATGAACCTAGACTAGTCAAGAATTATGGATATTTGTTAAATAATCTTTTCCTTTCTCATCTCATCTTATGGCAGCACTTTTTATAATATAACATCAACAATCATGTTCACTAGATTATAGCACTACCGCGACACGTCGACACACGACAGCCCACGGCAGCACTCCTTATCATGACAACACATGTCATTTGGGTAATCTTGATTTAAACATATTTTATTTAGAAAATAGTACTTGTGTCACACCCCGTGGATTTAATCCACCGCAGCAGACTCCTATAAACCCCGGGAGCTCGGAGTATTCGAATACGTTTTTAACTCTGCAGAGAGGTACCAATTTACTCGCAAGATATTCCACTTTCAAACCTTTCCTATCGTAACAAAATGATTGGACCCCTGACTCACTTCATACTGTGAGCGGCAAGGTGGAAATAACAAGAACTTTTGTTATGTTTTACTCACAATTCACCCCCGACCCTGTGGCTCTCATCGAGGCACAGTTGTGGCAGGTTGTATCCAAACCTCCACCCATTTGCTTATTCCCATTACTGGGTCAGCGTGCTTGATCACCTTCAGTGATATGTGTGGGAGCCGCGCTCCGTGTTTATCGTGCATCACTACACATCTCATGCAGGGGTTTCATGTGGGATCCACATAATTACTTGTTCAGGCCTGTCCCATACCAGGCTTGCGGTTAGCACGTTGTTCATGCCACTAGACGCACAACACAAGGTTCTAGTCCTTATATGCCAGTGACCAGACCATCCACAACCCTGCACCTTCAGTGCCTGCATTCCTTTGCAGTCTAGCACCTCCAGTGCTACAGCCATCCATACCATTTTTCTGGTCACGGCTAGGGTTTTATTTCATGAATATAAGTATATAAATACATATAACAGTTCATGGCTCAAAACTTGTTTATTTCACATTTCACAGATAACCAGTCTAGTACTGCCAATTCATAAATCAACCATTCTCAATCTTTCACATGCAATATTGCCTATATTCAAGGTTATATTATAGCAACATTTAAAATATAGGTTCAAGATGACCAAGGATATGACTTGCCAATACAGCAGTCGATGACGGGTTCGCAGTGAAGTCCTCGAACTCGGGCTCTTGATCTGCTCTCCAATCAAACAAACAACCAATAATCATAATCTTTTTCATACATTATTATACTATATGCAATGATGCAAAGATGAAATCTTGATGATTCTGAAATGATTGGGTTTAGAGGCTGATTAGGGTTAAGTTAAGGAAACCAATGTTAAGATTAGCTGTCAAAGGTTTACAAGGTTCCCAATGTCTCAAGGTATCAGAATGATATCAAGGTTGCGACTGGTTCGCTCAAAAACAGCGAACGTCTTTAGGTCGACATTCGGTTCAAAGCATCGACATAGGGTCGATGAATGATAGAAGGGTTATCTCAACTTGTGGTAGTAGAATAAAATGTAGATCACAACTCTACAAATTTAGTGGACAAAGTGGTTTTCAATTTACACAACCAGAAGTGGGTAAACAAGGCCAATGCCACTGGCTGACAAGCTCTGGCATTAATCTTGACATGGCCAGAAACTAGGGCTTAGCATAACTTTTGATCTGGAGCTCCAAATGATGCACCACTTTGTCTGGGAGGTAGGCTTTGATAACAGGAACAATTAAGTCAACAGGATCTAGGGCAAGAAATGGCTGGAAAGAAAGAAATTTGATGATGAACTGAGATGAATTGGTTGCACTGGAGCAATTCTGGACACAAACTTGGCATGGCTATAACTTCCAATCTAGGCCGATCTAGGTGTCGGGCTAGAAGACAAAAATGCTCAGGAGATCAAAGCACACATACTAGACAAAGTTTCGAGGGCTGAAATGGCCTGGAACACTTTTCCGGTCATCGGCGCCGGAGAAGAAACTCTGGATTTGGGGGTGTTTCCTGTAGGAGGTTTGAACTTAATTCATTGCTTGGAGAGCATCTAGGATGTATAGGGAAGCTTCTGGTACAGTTATATTGGCCGGAGGATCACTGGGGAATCCTGGCGACGATCGCCGGCGACTGGTGAAGCTCGGGTTAGGGAAAAGCTTCGAATGGTGTTTAATTGGAGATTCTAAGCTTACAGGCTTGCTTGATTTGGCTTACTGATCAATTTTGTTTACAAAATCGAAAGCTAATTTGTACTGGATTGAGCCACATTACAGAAACAGGGCAATCGACAATTCCGGTGATCGCCGGCGTTAGGGGTCACCGGTGAGCAATTAAACAGTACTACACAGAGAGGATAAGTAGAGGAACTCACTGATGGATTCAATTTGGAGTTTGGTACAACGGATGAAGCTGGCACCGTGAGCCTCCTCGACGGCTCTCCGGAGAAGAAGACGAAAACAGGAGAGTTTCGAGACTTAGTTGATTTCCAGTGAAACAAGAAGTTGCTGGGGTACAGTGGTGTATAAATTGGTCAGGTGAAGCTTGCAAGGAGGGAGCAGTGAATTGATTTGGCAGCTGGTGATGCGATTGGTTGCGTGCTGAACATCAGCGGCGAAGACACAGCAAGAGCGGTGATTGCGACGGCGACAAGTCTGTAGCTGATCACCACGTTGGTTCATCGGGACTTTGCAACGCTAGAGCACACGGTGGCGACAACAACTGGCACGGCACAAAAGCAACTGACAAAAGCCTGGTGTTTCTGCTGCTGGTCGCGCACGAGGGCGGTGCTGTCGTCGACGTAGCAACGACGCTGCCACGGTGACGGCTGAGGCGAGGACACGTGCGTACTGACATGCACGGTCACAAGTGCGGCGAAGCTTGGCCGGCGGCGAGCGTGCACGGCGCATGGCAACCACGGCAATCTCTGGTCGTGCGCACAGTAGCTAGCCTGGTCGAATCTGGGTTCATTTGTAATTTCCAATTCTTGATTTGGACTGATCTGTAAATCTAATGATTTGGAAGGTTTGTTCTGAGTTTGATTCTGCTATTTTGGCAATCTTTATTCCACAGATGATTTGGCAAGGATTGAAAATAAAACTTGGCACATTTGGATAGCTTTTGATACAAACTGAAAATAGAGTAATTTAGGGTAAAATTAGATTTGAGTTTTGTCGATTTCGAATTCTGGCTTTTAGGTTTTGATTTTGAAATCTGTACAGAAGAGAAACTTGTGTTAAATAGCAATTAGAAAAGATTTGCTGAAGAAATTCTGAATTTAGAGTTAATCTGGAGATTTTAGTCTTTTTTTTTTTAGGTTTCCAGATATCAGATAAGGACTAATTTGCGATAGGTCTTGGACTGATTTGTGAAAAAGGTTTAGATGATAAAATCTGGCTGTCAACTTTTTAGATTAAGGTATTGACATACCCATGATCATATTCCAGGAATAATCTAGTCTGAACTTGGTCAAGATTTTGATTAAATCTATATTTCTGAAACTTAGGGTATTTGGGTAATATAAGGTATTTCTGTTTTCGAAAACAGAAGAAGTTGATAAATCTGGAATTTAGAGATAGAATTGGATCTGGGTTCTGAAGGCTTTTAGATTCAGGATAACTAATAGGTCACATCTGAACAATCTGATCTTGATTTGAGGTCACAGGATAGATTTTGGAGATTTTAAGGCTTGAGATAGAAACTGATCTGGATAATACTACAGATACATGCATGCATGCTATTTATGAAAATGGAAATTTTCACCCCTAACTCAGGGTGTTACATGATCCTTGCAGTATTCCAGCATCTTTGTGAAGCCTTTGTCGGAATATATCCCAGCGTGGATCTTTTCCGAGGATTCTACTTTTCGGCGTGGTCGAAGAGCACCAACGCTGCCGGATGCATCTACTTCCGGCTGAGGGACAAAAAGGAGTATCCCTCCCCACCCCTGCGAGATTCTGTGCATGGGTGGCACCAAAGGTGGTTTTACTGCTCTCCACCATCCGAGAGCAGTTTATGGTTTGAAAACTCGCGACCGGAGAAGTCGAGCGAGTTAGACATTCCCCCAGCGATGAACTCGGAGCTTTCGAAGCATGCCGAGGTGATTCTTCACTTGGTCAATCAAGGATTGACGGCTCGAGACATCATTCGAGACTTCGTGAAGAATCGGGTGAGTCCTCTGCGTGAAAGGGCTCATCCGGCGTGGGAGATTAGGTCCATGGCTGATAGCACCCTGGACTACAATCAAGGTATTTATTTCTTTGGCGCTGAAATTTCTCCTTTTTGAATCGTACAAATTCTGACTTGAGTTTGGGAACAGTCCTGCCTTCATCCGAGATTGAAAGGCGGACCAACTCCCTCCTTAGGTCCTACAACTCCGATGTAAAGGGCCCTAAGGGATCACCTCGTCCCCAGAGTCTGATTCACGCCGGCGATGACCTTAAACAGGAGCGTCGAAAGGTACATGCTCCATCTGGCCTCCGTTTTTTAAGATCTTATGCATGTCCTGCGTTAAACATTTTCATTGAAAATGTGAATCAGCTCCTAGGAAGGTTTACTGAGACGACTTTCCCGAGTGAGAACGTAGGTTCTCATGGGAAGCCGACGGTAAAAAACGTGAAGAAGGTCTCCCAAAGACCCAGGACAAAGAGTCCTGCCTCCAAGAAGGCCAGGCCAAATCCCGGGGAAGGGTCTTCACGGAGTGTTCCTTCTACCGCAAGAAAGACGGCGGTAAGATATCGCATCCCTTCTGTTTTACCAGGTGCAGATTGGAATCACTTCTTCGTCGTACAGGGAGAGGGGAGCGAGGAGGAAGAAGATGACGTTCCTCTGATTCTCCGGAGGAGGAAGATCGCTGATCTCCCATCCGGCGATGCCTCAAGCTGCCCCGCAGAGACCACTACTACCGAAGAAGTGGTCGTGGCAGATCCTGCGACCACCGAAAATCTTGTGGTCGCGGGTGACCCTCCAATTCCTGAAGCCCCCGAGACTTCAGGACCGGTTGTCTCTGTCCCTCAGGTCGAAAGGACGACCATGGTAAGGATTCCTCTCTGTCATTCTTTATATGATTCTTTCTGTATATTTGACAAATCAATGTTCATACAGGGAGAAGAGCTTCTCCCTGTGACTACTGCGAGTCCCAGGGGGGAAAATCCTCCTCCTCTGCAGACGGAGGAGGAGGTAGTTGAGCAAAGGCCGGTTGTGGTGGCTCCAGCGACCCAGGAGTTGCCAAGGCCTTTAGATGTAGCCCCACCAGCCAGTACGGTAGCCCAGGTAAAGACCTTGCTTTTTGTCTCTATCTTTTCCTTAGAAATATGCTCATAGCTGAACATATCCAGGGGGGAGCCACCTTGTTTGCCATGAGGAAGGCAAGAACCGATGATGGTTCTTCTTCCCAAGGAGAACCTTCTCAGAAATCCCAGGAGCGAATGGGATTTCAAATAAGGTAAGAACCTTAAACTTGGCAATAATCTTAAATAAAAACTGCTCAAATTGTCTTTCATGTCAGGCAAAGAAAGACGGCGCCCAGCTCTTCAACCACCTCCGGAGGGGTTGAAGCCGCAGCTGGTGCAGGAGCTTCCAACGAAGAATGCTCCACCCCTGTGGTCCAGGAAGTCGTCCAGACCGCAGGGGAAAGAATAAATGTAGGGACCCAGTCACCACCGATGACTACTGGGGGTGGCGCCCAGCCGGCACTCCCACCAACTGTCCCTGTAGCGAGCGCATCAGGGGCTCTAGCGAGGATTCCCGCTGAACTGAATGACGCTGTCTTACAAAAATTTATGAAGGTATAAAAAACCTCTATTCTCGTGCCTGAACTGTACTTAGGACACCTTTGATCTTCTTCTTTGGCATCACAGGGATTATCCTGGCTAATAAGCCATTCGCATGTTGTGATGGCCAGTACAGAAGCCATTCAAAAAGAACGCGACAGCTTGCCCAGGTGAGTATCATTACCCTTTAGTTAGTGTGGGTGCATTTTGGTTGTGACTGCCTTGATTTTGTTACAGAGAGGTTACATTTTTGAAGAAAGAGGTGGCTAGTTCAGTTTCAATGTTCAAGAAACAAGAAACTGAACTTAACAAACTTCGATCAGAGAATGCTGGTAAACCAATTCCTGATTAAGAAGACTTGAATCCATGATATGCAAATAACCTCTTTTCTCTGTACAGCGCAAGCAGGTCGAATTACGCAGCTCGGTCGAGACAAGGAGATTCTTGAATCCTCGATTCGCCACACCGATCGGGTAATCAAAGAGCTGAGCCTCCGGATCTTCGAAAAACTGAAGGCCGTGGCTGATCTCTTGAAGACCGACGTGGCAGAACCGAAGAAAGACAACCTCAGCATAAGTGACTGGACATCGCTACTCACTGCCCAGGCGGATTCACTGCTCGAGTATCTCCCTAGAGATTCACGGCGACGCGAAGAGGTGATCAGAACTAGGGTTCGATCAGCTGCAGTAGCCGTACTCAGCCGGGTTCGACTTCACCATTGCCCAGATGCAGATCTGAGCGCACTGGTGGGTCCGGTTGAGGTCGAAGTGAAGAGTTGCTCGATGCAGTCATAGAGGAAGTCAAGCCTCTAGTAGATAGACTCCTGACTGAGCTGGGGATCGAATGATCCTTATTTTTGTATTTAGAAAATTGTGTATAATGCAATGTATGTAAAAAATCATTTTTGACAGGAAATATATATTTCGCATTTTCATAAAATGAATTCCATACTATGAGCACATCCCCCCTAGCCCCCGCCTCTGCTTATGAACACTAAAGCCTTAGTGTTATAAGCCGAGGAGAAAACATAAGCGTAACGACCAGGGGTATGCATGTTAAACCAACGACCAGGATCAATGTAACGTCTAATCTTATTGCGAACTAGTAGCCACTCGGATGACCAAGGACTTACCAGACAACCCCGTATGCGTTGAGAAACGGCTTATTTAGGAGTGAGTTATCTGTAAGTGATCATGAGATCAACCAGCGAATCCGATTAGATTGTTGTAATGATCTGACCGTCGGCGGTCAGCCCCCAGGTCGAATGCATATGATACGGGCTTAAAGAGAAAAACTCATTGTATGAAAGCAAAACATTTTTTGTTTTGGCAAAAGATGCTAATTGAACAGGAAAAAAGTGATTGGAATACTTACACGTAAAACTTGCGAAGTTGATCGATGTTCCAAGTATTGGACAAAATTCGACCATCCTCCATAGCTAACCGCGCCGATCCTGTCCGCGGTACTGAGACAACAGTATAAGGACCTTCCCATTTTGGGGAGAATTTGTTGCGATTAGACTGGTCTTGAATTTTTCGTAAAACCAAGTCGCCCACGTTGAGATCACATGGTCGCACCTTTTTACTGTGATACCTGCGTAAAGCTTGCAAGTATGCCGCGGACTTAACCAGGGTGCGATCACGCCGTTCTTCTAAGAGGATGAGATCTTGTGTCCGTTGTTCGGACTGATTAATCTGTTCGAACTGATCTGTCCGAATAGAACCAATGCTTACTTCCATAGGCAATACCGCCTCGGCCCCATAGACCAAATGGAAGGGTGTCTCACCGGTGGCGCGACTAGACGTAGTTCGTAATGCCCACAGAACGGTATAGAGCTCATCTGCCCAAGCCCCCGAGCGGGTCCTAAGGCGATCAAAAACGCGCTTTTTAATGCCTTGCAGTATTTGCCCATTGGCTCGTTCTACGGCACCATTGCTTTGTGGATGGGCCACAGAAGCAAAGCACACCTTGGTCCCAACCTGATCGCAGTAGTCCAGAAAAAGACCGCTGGCGAACTGAGATCCATTGTCAGTGATGAGACGGTTTGGAACACCAAATCGTGCCACAATGTTCTTATGGAAGAACTTTTGTGCGGCTGATGCAGTAATATTTCGTACCGGTTCGGCCTCAATCCACTTTGTAAATGTGTCAATGGCTACGAACAGAAACTTGTACCCATTGACCGCTTGTGGCATAGGACCGACGATGTCCATTCCCCAGAACGCGAATGGCCATGCAAGACGAATGGTTTGCAACGCATAGGCAGGTTGATGAACTTGCCTTGCGTGGAACTGACACTGGGGACACTTCTTGACCATATGTTTGGCATCATCAAGTGCCGAAGGCCAGTAGAATCCTTGTCGAAAAGCCTTTCCGACCAGTGTACGATATGACGAGTGCGCACCGCATACACCGTCATATATTTCTTTCAAGAGGGACTTTCCTTCCTCCTGAGGTATACAACGCATGAATATTCCTTGAGTACCCTTTCTGTACAAAATCCCATCTATGAGTTTGTACAGACGCGCTTTTCGAATCAACCGATCACTTTCGGTTTCGTCCTCGGGTAGGGTCCCATGTTCAAGATAGACTCTCAATGGATGAGCCCAATCTTGTTCCTGACCGAGGTTGGTAACGAAGGCTATTACCGGATCATCCTCGACCGAAGTCATGATCGAAGGATGGTCCAAGTGTTCAATGAACACTCCTGCCGGAGCGGATGAGCGTGAGGACCCAATTTTGGATAATTGGTCTGCGAGAATGTTGTCCTTTCGCGGGATGTATTGGACTTCGAAATGACTGAAGTGTTTTTCCAATCTCCTCACTTGCCCCAGGTAATGAGCCATTGTCTCATCGGAGGTGTTGTACTCCTTGTTTACCTGGTTTACGACCAGTTGTGAGTCTCCCCTCACCACTAGTCGACGGACTCCGAGGGATTTTGCTGCCCGGAGCCCTGCAAGAAGACCTTCATACTCTGCTGCATTGTTGGTTGCAACAAAGTGTAGTTGAATGACATACTTAAGCTGTTCGCCCTGGGGCGTAACTAAGACTATTCCAGCCCTCGAGTGTTGAAAACCACGGGAGCCGTCAAAGTACATTGTCCAATAATCGGGGCACTCCAGTTCCTCTGCCAACCGCACGGGTGGCTCAGGGTTGGTCCATTCGACCACAAAGTCGGCCAAAATCTGAGACTCAACCGCCGTGCGGGGGGTGAAATGGATCTCGAAGGCACCGAATTCGACCGCCCATTTGGCGATTCGACCAGATTTCTCTGGATTTTGGACAATATCCCCCAAAGGAAAAGAGGAGGGTACTGTGATCTTGTGTGCTTGAAAGTAATGTCGTAGCTTACGGGAAGCCATCAGTAGCGCGTAAAGTATCTTCTGGACCTCTGGGTAGCGCTCCTTAGGACCATGAAGTACTTCGCTCACATAGTAGACGGGTCTATGTATTCCTTCCCTATCCGCGATCAGAACGGCGCTGACCGCGTGTGGTGTGGCCGCCAGGTAAAGAAGCAACGGTTCTCCTTTGTCGGGAGACACCAATACTGGCGGACTGGATAGATATGTTTTTACCTCCTGGAATGCTTTTTCGGCCTCATCCGACCATGTAAAGTTATGATGCTTCCGCAAGGCTTTAAAGAAAGGTAATCCCCTTTCGCCTAATCGCGATATAAAGCGACTCAAAGCCGCCATGCGACCAGCCAGGCGTTGAACATCCTTCATGGTCGAGGGCGACCTCATTTGTTCAATAGCCCTGATTTTCTCAGGATTAACTTCAATGCCCCTGGAACACACAAGGAAACCAAGGAGTTTTCCTGAAGAGACCCCGAAAGAGCATTTCTCCGGGTTTAATTTTATTCCAAAGCAATTCAAATTACAGAAGGTTTCAGCGAGATCGTCCAAATGAGACAATATCTTGGCACTTTTGACAACCAAATCGTCTACATATGCTTCAAGATTACGCCCTATCTGGGAAAGAAAGGTCTTTTGCATCAAGCGCTGGTACGTGGAACCTGCGTTCTTGAGACCGAACGGCATTCTGACGTAGCAGTATGTGCCGAACGGGGTGATGAAGGCAGTTTTCTCTTCATCGTCTTCTGCCATGCTAATTTGATGATATCCTGAGTAGGCATCCAGAAAACTCATCAGTTCGCAACCCGCAGTGGAGTCGACCAGCTGATCGATGCGGGGAAGGGGAAAGTCATCCTTCGGACAGGCAGAGTTGAGGCTAGTGTAGTCGACACACATGCGCCACTTGCCATTTGACTTGCGGACCATGACCGGATTGGCGAGCCAGTCCGGGTGATCCACTTCGCGGATAAACCCGACTTGTAAGAGTTTGTCTAACTCTTCTCGGATGGCTTCCTGTCAGTCAGTGGCAAAACGCCTGAGCTTTTGCTTTATTGGTCGTTGTCCAGGTCGAATTGCTAACCTGTGCTCAATTACTTCCCTTGGGACACCGGGCATGTCGGACGGTTTCCACGCAAACACGTCTGCGTTGGCCCGGAGGAAAGCAACGAGGTCGAGTTCCTATTTGTCATCCAGGGCTGACCCAACCCGAATTGTCTTGGATGGGCCATCTGGGTACAAAGGAACTTGTTTGATTTTCTCATCTGGTCGAGGAGCAGCCTTGATCGCAACGGTGGCAACGGTGGCGACCTGAGCGTCCCGGAGGGGAAGCTGATCGACCATCTCCAAAGATAGCCGGTCGCACGTGAGTGCCACGTTGCGACTACCTCGGACTGAAATGACACCTTTGGGGCCAGGCAATTTCCCGCACTGATAAGCATAGTGCGTTGCCATCATGAACTTAGCAAGAGTCGGCCTGCCAAAGATTGCATTATAGGCTGAATCACAATCGATTACATCGAAAGTAACCAATTCTGTTCGGAAGTTGTCTGGTTCTCCCAGAGTGACCGGGAGGACCACTTGTCCCAATGGCATCATGGAGGGGCCTGGGATTATCCCATAAAACGGATGGATTATGGGCTTGATCTTTGAACGAGGAATTTGCATCACGTCGAGTGTCTTGACCAATAAAAGATCAAGGGAACTTCCCCCGTCAACCAGGACCCTTTCGACTCTCGCGTTACTGATGATTGGGGTAATGACCAGAGGTAGCCTCAATGGTCGGGTTAACCCCACAGGACAGTCAGCGCGATCAAACGTCAAAGGCATATCCGACCAACGGGGGTATTGAGGTTCACCAAGGGATGTCTCCGTTTGGTTAACCTCTCGGCAAAAGGTTTTAAACTGCCTTTTGGAAACGAAAGAGGAAGAACCTCCGAAAATGACATTAACATGATTTTGAGGTACCTGGTAAGCCATTTCTTCGTCTCCGTCGACGTCTCTAATCCCGCACGCCTGCTCTTTAGGCGGTAAGGTTGGCATTGGCCCAGCTCCTTGGTAGAAATCATCCAGTTGTTTCAACCAACTCCTGCAGTTTTTGAGGTCGTGGCCTGCGGAGTTGTGAGTGGACACCACTTCTTGCCCTCCTGCGGATTAGTCGATTTTTCTGGCTGGTCGAAATCCCGACCACCAGAGGCAGTTTTACTTTTAAATGAAGACTTATTACCTTTGGTCGAATGTGGTTTCTCTGTGACTGCGACCTCACGGTACTGTCCAGAGCGGTTCCTCTTCGACTTCTTCGACTTCCCACCCGGTGAAGACTCCGGCTTTTTGCTTGAATCTTCTTTCCTGGCGTCCTTGAAGCCTGGTTGGGGCGGTAGGTCCCCTTTGTCGACCATTCGGTTCCATTCGACTGCCTCGGCTGCATCGGAATATCGATCAGCCATATCAAACAGATCGGCCACTGATCGAGGAGAGTGGATAAGCAAGTCTTCAGTGAATCTCCGGTATCGAACGGCATGCTTAAATGCCCTGATTACGGAGCCATCAGATATGTTCGGGATGGTATTCCTTACCCCGACAAACCTCTTGACAAACTGCCGAAGTGTTTCGGTCGAAGTTTGCCGCAGCCTATGCAGGTCGTCCTCCTTACCCGGCTTTTGGTAACAATTTTGGAAATTGCTGAGAATGGCATCGCATAGCATTTCCCAATTGTAGATGGAACCCTCAGGCTGATTAAACAACCAGGTTCTAGCTGGTCCTGCGAGGACTGTTGGCAGGTAGTTGGCCATGACCTTGTCATCGCCTCCCGCTGCTTGGATGGCAGTAATATAGATCTGAAGGAACTCGGATGGGTTCTGAGTTCCATCAAACCTCTCAATGGCCCCTGGTCGAAACTTATCAGGCCAAACGACTGCTCGTAGGCCAGGCGAAAAAGCTTTGCAACCAACGTAAGGACCGTGAACCGTCCAGTGACTTTCAGTTGGGTTTCGAGCAACCTCACGTAATGGCGAGGTTACTCGTGGTCCCAAACGAGAGTGAACAGGAACTCGATCCCTACTACGAGAATCCTGCATTCGCCGGCATTTGTCCTGTCGGGACGGTACAGGCGGTGGGTAACTCCGCCGGCCAGAGCCAGAATGAGGATCATCCCGTTCACGGGAATGTGTTACTGAGCGGGAAGAGGCTGTTGGGGTCGCCTCGGATGCGACCTTGTCCAATCTTTCCGCCAGGATCCTGAAAAAGGCCGGTCTCTGCGCATCCGTGACCGTAGGAGGAAAATTGCGCATGACTTCCGCGATAGATCGCAGTCGACCATGGGTACTTCTCCTAGGGGCACCAGGTGTTATCGTTTCTTCGTCCACTGGGAAATGCTCCGGTGGTAAAGGAGTCTGGTCACGTCTACGACCACGCGACCGTCGAGAAGAACTCGGGGCAGCATCGTAACGAGCCTGCGCATCTTGAAGAGCCTCTAGGGTAGTTCTGCGTAGTTCGTTGTTCTGTTGCTCGAGATCTTGATCCTCCTTCTGTTTGCGATCTTGTTCTTCCCTGGCAGCCTGTTGATCGGGAATCTCTTCTGACAGCGCAGCAAACTGCCTAGGGAGAGAGGTCGCCGATGGGGAAAACATCTCGGTTTGTTCCGAGTCGGACTCAAAATCAAAGAGACGATGGAGGTTATCAGGGTCGAACCTTCCTGGGCTAATTTCTGGGTCACCATCATATTTTCCCTCAGCGGGGTTGTATGACGGGCCGGATTCATCACCTAGCACATTAAGAACCTCTGTGGGTTCTGACCTTGTGCCAGTTACCTCCTGGTCGATTGACATGACTTGGAGAGACGATTCAACCTGTGGAAGATTCTGGCCTTCGACCTCTTCCATTGGAATAGGATCGCTCGGAGAAGGCATTAGTATATGGGCATAATCCTCGAGATCGAAATCGTTCTCGGAATCATATGCTCCAGCCATGTTTCGGCGAACCTCCGAATTTCAATTAGGACGCCTTGAGAAAGGCCCCACAGTGGGCACCAGCTGTCGACAATTCGGACTCGGGGTCCTCAGCCGAACTTATGCGAAATTTGTAATTGTGAGACCTTTCAAGATGACCCTCCGGGAAGGTATGCTGAACAATGGTGAACAAGAGCACAGAGAAATTTATACAGGTTCGGGCCCTCGATGGTGGGAGTAAAAGCCCTATGTCCTGTTAGGATTTCACTATATGAGATAAAGCTTTACAAACTAACAGGGAGAAAACCTCACAGCTGAAAGTTTTCCCTATATCAGTGTATAAAAGGAAGCTATGGGAAACTTGTAAGTATTCTCTAATCTAAGCCGTAGACTTGGCTATTTGAGTGATCGAGATATCTTGTATCTTGATTATCTTTTGGGTCTAGTTCTTCCAAAAATCTCTTGGTCTCTCCCGTTTGATGTACTTTGCCCCCTTTTTATATTGGTCGAAAGGGTGCTATATGAAGAAAACTGCATCAAACGGTTGGATGCGGTTGTTGAAGAACCGCTGTTAACTTCTACGGAGGTTATTAACACGTGTTAATCATGGATAACTGCATATAATAACCTCTGACGGTTGGCCTTCAACGTGTAGGAATCTTCGGGATGCTTGGAATATCCTGGTATAAAGATAACCGAACAAACTCCAAGCACCTTGATCGAGAATGTTCTAACGGCGGAATATGGGCTGGCCGCGCAACATCCCAGATATTCAGTCCAGTCCGCGTATAGCATACGAACTTCTGACCACACAAAGTTGTCGGCCTGATCGCACGAAACCCACGACCTGATCGTGCAAAGCCTGCGACCTCATGGTGATGCCCCTCAAAAATAGCTTGAGTTCGCATTGAACCAAATACATGTCAGGTTCGAACCTGTCTTGAACCAAGAGTTTTATTAGAAGTGACCCGGGTGTCAATCCTCGTCAGTAAGGCAGTGGGGAGGACCCACAACGGTACTTGAGACTGGATTGTCCATTTACTGGGCAGGGATACTGTTAATACTAGGCTGCGAAATCATTGTGTGAGCTCGGCCTTGTCACGTGCATATAAGTCGCATGAAGCTGGCCCGACTTGAAAGTCGAGTGAAAAAGTGGATTTAAAAATAGGTACACCTCTGTAGAGTTTAAAAATGTATTCGAATACTTCGTGCTCCCGAGTTTTAGGAGTATGCCGCGGTGGATTAAATCCACGGGGTATGACACAAGTATTGTTTTATAAACTAAAACTTGTTAGTTCAAGATTACCCAAGTGGCATGTGTTGTCACGATAAGGGGTGTTGCCGTGGGCTGTCATGTGTTGACGTGTCGCGGTAATACCATAATCTAGTAAACATGTGTTAGCTAAGAGGCATGTGGATTTTGCCGTAAGCATATGATAACTAAGAGGCATGTGGTTTATGCCCTAAAGTATATGAAATACTGCTATGAGTATAAGATTGAAAGGCTTGAATAAAAGTAATGTGATATGAGGATATATCGCCTTGGATGTGGGATATATGTATCACCATCAATGTGATTTATTTATTGCCATGAGTATGATCGGAAGTGTGGGACCCCCATTTGAGGAATCCCGTGGCAACCGCCCAGGTGGATTGCACACAGGTTGGACCATTACAAAACTCACATCAAGCGGAAAACAGTTATTGCATAAAACATAATTAAACAGGTATGAGGTCACAAGGACCAATATTACATTAACATAGCGCCCAGAATGACGCTACTTAGAGTTGCTATGAAAATAACAAGTTTATCCATACAAGAGTCGGCATCCAGATACCGGACACACAAAACAAGGCAAACAGCAACGACAAAGATCTTCACTTCTGGCAGCAACGGTTCTGGTAGGGCTTCCTCCACATCGGACTCAACTCGGCGCGAGACCCTCCTAGAACTCCGAATCATCTGGGGCGTTCCCATCTTCTGCTTCATCATCATAACCAAATGAATCGGGATCGGCGAATCCCTCTTCTGATTTGTTTAAAAAGGCAAGGGTGAGCATGCTTTGACACAATGCTCAGCAAGTCATTTATTTACAAGTGTAGTTATATAGATGAGGAGTGATCAAGAAAAGGGGCTAAGTCTTATAATTATAAATAGTATAGATTTCAGTCCTTTGATCTTTCAAATAAGGATTTTGTTTTCAACAGCGGGGTTTTAGAAAACCTTATAATAGACTTTAAGAAATTGTTATGTGATGGTCTCCCATGAGTCATCACTTCTGTCAACCCATATTATGAAAACATTCCAAATAGTTACTTGTGTTGAACCACATGGATAAATCCACCGCGAACATACTCCATGAACTGGGAGTACAGAGTATCTGATACTTTTCTTACGCTTTGCAAAGGTGTACCTCTTTTTAAATCCACTTCTTCACTCAGCTTTCAAGTCGGATCAGCTCCATGTGACTTATACACATGTGACAAGGCCGAGATCACACAACGCCTTTGCAGTTCAGTGTTAACAGTATCCCCGCCCGGTAAATAGACAATTAAGTCTCAAGTACCGTTGTGGGTCCTCCCCACTGCCTTACTTCCTAGCCTTTGGCCTATGCTCCCGCAGGACACATAGCCTTGGTCTGTCCACGCGAGACATTTGACCGTCACGATTACAACCGCTCACGGCTTAATCGGAGGCATAGGGCGTCTTCCTTCTTTCACCTTTTCCTCTCATGCTTTTTCTGAACTCACATCACTCACGGACGAACTGCGCCCAACCAGTTTCCACGCGAGAAACCAGACCGACAAACCATGCAGGGAACTGCTAATACCAAAAAGCTACTAAGTCGTGCCTGTCCCATACCAGGCAAGTGGTTGGTACGTTTTTCATGCCGCATAGGGGCACAACACAAGGTTCTAGTCCTTATGAATTAATAGTGATGAGCCATCCACATTCCCTGGTGCGCACCGCACCCTCTCCATACAAACCAATCCTCACTATCAATACTAATTTGACATTTCATTTCACAAAAGGGGGTTTCAAATCCATTTCTCACATATTAGTCATTTCACATCCAACATGTATACTTAAATAAGATTAAAGCCTAAGCATGGTATCCTAGGGTGACAAGGTTGCATGATGATTCGATATCAAAAAGGAGTTTCCACATGAAAGTTGGGTCATATCTATTCACATGTTTCTAAACATAGTTCTATCAAATATTCAGCATGCATATATCTTTAAAACAGTGAATCTACTTTACTTCAAAATACTGGGTGAGACATGATCAAGGGTGACGACTTGCCTTGCCAAGTTGGGTCTAAGAAATTTGCTGGATCTTCGAACGTTCCTTCCAAATCTTCTGCTCCTTGCTCTGCATTCGCACAAGAACACACACAACACATACAATACATAAGCATTCAGAAAATAGGCTTTATACAAAACATAAGTAAAATATACGCATGAATGCAAATGAGGGAGATTGGGCAGAAACAGGACAGCGGAGAAAAGGATTCTAGGGTTAGGTTCACTGGACAAGACTCGAATGCGACGAAAGCCAAGGGTCGACATTCGGTTCACGAACAGACAATGTCCGAGAAGGACACTAGGATGATTTAGGGCTTCTGGATGATCAAAACTGGTGTAAGAGGTGGCATTGCGTGCCAAATGCTGTGAGGGACCTAAATGACAAAGTGGACTTTTCACAAAAGCCCTTGAATTAACAGAAATTCACAGCAAAGCTCAGGACACAGGAAATCGAATGCCACTGTACAGCAGCGAACTAGGGCATATGCGTCTGGACGAATCACACATGCATTGCTTCGCCAAATATGTCAGGGAGGTAGGCGGGATCAAGACAAGGTTGCTGGTGGGAGGAATTTGGCTGGGGCGGCTGGCCGGCGACGAACGGCGAGGTTGAAACCTTCGGCCGCCTGGGACAAGGACGAGCCACGGTGACAGGGAACTGGAGTTAACTAAACTTGAAATTGACCGAGGGGAAACACTTCTGGGGTGGTGTGGATTGCTCTGGAGAGAGGAATTGGACAGTGGTTAAGTGTACGAGCTCGTCGACGTTGCCACCGGAGTTGGAGAAGACGGTGAACGACGAACTGGCTCCACACTACAATGTAGGCTATAAGCCTTGGGCTACACCATCTAGGGGTTACAGGGAAGGTGTAGGTGGCTTTAGTTTGGAGAGGGCAGCAGCGAGGCACGCCGGCGACGTGAGATGTCCACGGTGGCACGCGAAAATTGGGAAAACGCACGATACTGCTTCAATTTGAAAATGGCTGAGCAGGCTTGCTAAGAGAGGGCTAAGGATCATTTGATTCTACTGGAGTGAGTGATGAAAAGCACTGGAACAGGTTTAATTTCTGGAACAGGGGTCTTCTGGTTTTCCGGCGATCACCGGTGATGATGAGCACTAGGATGCAATTGGTTGCTTGGACACGGGAAGATGGGTGTGTTGGACTCACTGGTGAGCTTGGATTGAAGTGAGGGGCTGTAGTTTGCTCTGGCGTCGATGGCCTCAGAATCGGCTTGTCGGGGAAGAAAGGGAAACAGTGAGCAAACTGGAAAATGGCTAAGTCCTGGCGTTGTACTTCTTCACAGCGCTGAAGGGGTTTAAATAGGCGATGAGGCGGAGCTTGCAAGGGGAAACGGCGAGACAACTTGTGCCGGGGACGAGACCGGCCGGGTGCAGCTGCCACAGCGGTGACCGGCGATGTGATTGCGCACTGGCGGTGTAGCTGCTCTACAGGCTTTGTCGATTGCATTGGGACTTCACCAGTGATGGCGCAGATGCGGAGGCAGTAGCAAAGCTCCGGCAACGACACGTAACGCATGCAATTGCCACGGCAACGGTTGCGCGCGCGAATGCGATGCTCTGGAGCGTGGGCGTTTATCCGCTGGTCATGGCGCGGTACTGGTGGCTGGCACGTGCGCGCGGGGTGGTTCATTTGCTCACAAGTGCAGGCGACAAGGAGCGATGGCTGGCGGTGAGCAGCTGCGGCGAGAAAACGCGGCGCGGCTCCGGCGATGCAGCACTGGTCGAGGGCACGACCAGGCGCTGGTCGAAAACAGCAGCAAAAGACTAGAAGGGCTGATTTGCAATTACAAATTCTTGATTCCAGGGACCAATCTGTAAATCTGGCATTTGGCTTAGGTAGAAAGGGTTTTGATTTTGCTAAATTAATCCACAAGGTTTAAGATATTGATCAGCAACTAGGGATGACAAAATTTTGGACATTTAGGCAAGTTTTGAGATGAACTGAAAACAGGGTAATTAGGGTAATCTGGATTTTAGAAATTAGACAAGGCTGAAACTAGGGTTTCGGAAGGGTTTTGGAAATTCTTCCAGAAGGGAAAAATGTTCAGGATAGTGAAGGGAAGGTTTTCACTGAATCAAATCATGATTTGGAAATGATCTGTGGCTTTTAGCCTTTTTGGGGCTCTTCAGATATCTGAAAAGGACTAATTTGTGAATCTTTTGGATTGATCTGCGAAAATGACTTGAATGAAGGAGTTTGGCTGCCAACTTTTTAGGGTAACACTTTGGTATCACCAAGATCTCATCCTGATATGCAGATAGTCAAGGTAGGCCAGGGTTGGGAAAAACAGGGGTGTTACAGGAAGTTGAATAAGAAAAGAGAAAGAAATGTATTTTGAAAAACCCTTCACTCTTTCCCCAATAGCATAGGTTCATGTTATATATATACTATATGTATCTCTTCCTTCCCTACGACTTGCGAAGTACGTAAGTACTCACCCTTGCAACAACTCAGCAATACATGGAGCGCTCTACCACCTTGGTGAATATCCCGAAGATGTTGCAGACGCAGGAGAAGATGAGCAGTTCCCTCCGGAGCCCTGATGTGGTGCTGTCTTGCTGTCAACCTCTATTTCCTGTGGATTGCTTTTGGCCCAAGCTTCCGTCGACTAGATGTTTATTTTGTTGTACATTGTGCCTTGTAAGGCACTGTACCCCGTATTGTACTAAGGCCGGATGGCCATACAATTATGACTACTGTAATATTTTGCTGCTTCAATGTATTCATGTGATTGACTCATCCTGGGAAGTCAAGTGGTTTACGGGACCAGCTGCACCGAGCTGGGCTCCTCACAAGTGATGTCACCGTTGTGGCAGACACGACAGGAAGGAACCGGCCGCGGGCGGGGCGGCGTCCGATTCGGCGGACTAAGCCCCCTCTCCGCCTTCGGTAGCGGCCCTCCCTGCGCCCCCGGCACCTTTGGAGCCGGAGAAGCTGGAGGTGAGATTCGCGGAGGCCTCGCCTCCACTGGTGGAGTGGCTGGTGGATGAGGCGGGGAGCCCCTCAATCTACGAGGTCCATCTGGAAGTGGGGGCCCCGGGGGCCCTCCCGCCCGGGAAGGGGAAGGGCCTAATGGTTCCTCCCCGGGCAGGGACCCCTTCCGAGAGCTCCTCAGCCACTTCCACGGAGGCCACCTCCTCGGAGACGAAGAGGCCGACCACACTGCCGGACGCCCAGGTCCGGGGACCCCACACTGGCCGCGACAGGACCGGCGTCTGGCGGGAGACCCCCTGCTTTTCGCGGGGGAGGTCGCCCGCTACACGGAGGGCCTGCAGACCCGGAAGGTGCAGGCCTTTGTTGCCGAGGGGACGCTCCATGAGCGTTTTGGGGAGCTTCAATCTCTCCAAGTCCAGGTACTTACCCGAGTCAATGATGCTTTCTTTCGGGCACCTACATTTGAATTTTTTCTAGCTCTAGAGTTTGTAGGCGGCGGCCATTACCTGGAGCCTTGAGTAGCGGATCGGCCGGCTGCTTAAGGATGCGGAGGCCCGGGCCGCGACCTAACTGGAGCAGCGCGACGAAGCCCTCCAAGAGCTGGCCCGGGTCCGGGCCCGGGTCCACGCCCGGGTCCACGTCTCCGAGGCCATCAACGGCCGCCTTCGGGAGGAGGCCAAGGTGAAGGAGGAGGCCTTCCGGGAGCTCGAGGGCTCAAGCGTCCGGGCGGTGACGGACGTGGGCCACTCCGTCTGCTCGGCCCTCGAGAGCCTTGGCGTGAGCCTAGGCTCCGGGAGCTGCTCAGAGGTGCCCCTGGCTACCTTCGCAGAGGCTGTGCGTTTTCTCAACACACAGGTCTCCGTCATCCCGGAGGCTGCCGATGCGGGCGATCCCCGTTGTTGCGGCCGCGGCGGGGCTTGTTGAGCACCGGGGGGTTGGTGCCCGGGCGATGGGGCGCGCATCCCCCAGAGCTTCCCTGAGTTCTTTGAGCCCTCGCGCCGGGAGGTGGAGCAACTTGCCGAGGGCTTCTACGACCGGATTGTCCAAGTGAGGTTCCCGGCACTGGCGCTTCTGGCAAAGGACGCCCCGGCCCCGGCCCCAGCGGAAGCCCCCCAGGGGGAGGACACCATTGACAAAGTATGAGCCTCCCCCCAGGTCTTAGATAGGACCCTTCTTTTTCTTTCTTAGGATTTTGTTCCCGATAGCTTCTTAGAAGAAGCTCCAGACACTTGTAAAAAGACATTTTGAAATGTAGTGGAATTACAAATTTTTCTAAGTCTCGAATTAAATGCAATGTTACCAGGGTTCCCGGGAGGTTACTCCCGGGCGAAGGTATGGAAGAGGTTCCTCGGGGGTGAGGCCTTCGAGCCCTGGTAGGTGTGCCCCGGGGGAAGCCCAAGCCGCTTTGATCTTGCTAAGCCTCATCTCCGGGAAGCGCAGCGGGGACGCCGTCCGGGAGCCCATCCGGTTAAGGTGGCATCCGGAGTGGCACTTGGACAATTTTGACAATCATCGCACCGAATTGTCCCCTCTGCATCCGGGGTCCCAGATGATCCCCCCCCCTTCGGATACTTCCGCCGGCAGGCTACGAGTATTGGCCCGAGGATGTGCTCCGGGAAGCTCAGCGCCGCGTACGCGCATTGTACCGGGACCTGGCCCGGGAGCTAGCGGAGGGCCTCCGGGACTATTAGGCGGAGCCTTAGGATGTAGAGAATCCCCGGGTTAGAGCCCGGGTTGTACTGTTTCCGGTGCCCACCGGAGGGGGAAGATGTCCTCCGGGTTGAATGATCAATAAAGTTGTGTTGTTGCTTTGAGAGTCCTTTTTTTCATATTTTTCTTGGATGGTCTGGACGACTCCTTTTGATAAGAATGGGCTAAGTTTGTTCGTGGTCGGTGCGGTCGACACCCGGGGGTTCCCTATCCCCCCCGCCCACAGCGGGCCAGAGGGTAGCTCCGCGCGCTGTGGGGGTAACAAAGCCCCCGGGGTGAAGAAAAATCCAAGAAATCCAAGAAATCCGATATTTTTCTGGGAGACAATCATCCAGTCGCCGTGAGAACGGGGAGCCGGGAATAAGATCTCCGGGAAAGAAATGTCCGGGAAATCCGATATTTTTCCGGGAGACAATCATCCGGTTGCCGTGAGAACGGGGAGTCGGGAATAGAGTCTCCGGGGAAAAAATGTCCAAGAAAGCCTGAGACGTCCCACTGGGAGACAGTCTACTCCCGGAGGAGGATGTGCCCGATGACAAGTCTGAGTGTTTGGGTAGGGGACTAGTCTCCCAAAGTGACTCGTTACCACGGTCGCTGGGGACCGGGTTGCCGCTTACACCCTCAGTCCACGAGGGCTGGTCGTAAGTCGCCCTACAGGAGGGACTTGCTGGGTCTGGGCCCACTTACTCACGGGGAGGGCATCCTCGCGGGGAGGGCGTCCTCGCGGGGAGGGCATCGCCGTTAGGGGCAGTAATGAGAAGAACCTGCAATGAGATAGTTGAAGAGAAGAATCCAGTTGTATTGATAACGAAATGAAATACAACGCCTCCCCCCACGAAGCCACGAAAGGGGAGGGAAAGGTAAATACAATGTCCCTCCTCCCCCTCCGGCGTGATCGCTCCGGGCGAGGGGACAGGCCTGTGTAGGCTAGACGTAGAACTTGCGAAGTAAACGCAAGTTCCACGTGTGCTTCAACTCCTGCTCTTCACGGTTGGACAGCTTATAAGCCCCCGTACCTAGGACCGCGGAGATCCTATAGGGGCCCTCCCACTTGGGGGAGAGCTTACCCTGGGCTTGGGGGTCTGTGACGCGCTTGAGGACAAGGTCCCCATGGCGAAAAGCTCTCTCGCGCACGCGCTGGTTGTATGTGCGCACCATCTCACGCTCGTAGATGGCGTGGCGGAGGAGCGCTCGGTCGTGTTCCTCCTCCACGAGGTCGATCTCCAGTCGCTGGTTGGCCTCATTGGCCTGGTATGCTGCGGTCGTAGCTCCGTGTAGGAGCTCGACTCGCAGCGACCGGAAGCAAATCTCCGGGGGGAGGACTGCCTCTGCCCCGTAGACTAGGGAGAAGGGAGTACGTCCCGTCGCCCGGCACGGGGTCGTGCGCATGGAGCAGAGGAAGCTAGGGAGCTCCTCTGCCCATGCGCTCCGCTTAGAAGCGGCTTGCTCGAGTCTCCGGCGCAATCCCTGTAGGATCACGCCGTTGACCCTCTCGACAGCCCCATTACTCCGGGGATGGGCCACTGAGGCGAAGTGGATAATGAGCCCTAGGCCTTCGCAGAGTTCCCGGAAATAAGCCGAGTCGAATTGGGTCCCATTGTCCACGGTGATTTCCCGGGGGACACCAAAACGACATAGGACGTTTTTCCAGAAAAACTGCTGGACGGCCCGGGACGTGATGCTGGCCAAGGGTTCCGCCTCTACCCACTTTGTAAAGTAGTCGACCGCCACCACCGCATACTTGTATCCACCGGGCGCTGGGGGGAAGGGCCCTAAGAGGTCCATCTCCCAGCGCACGAAGGGCCAAGTGATGGGGATAGTCCGCAGCGCTACGGGGGGAGGTTTGAACCCTTGGCCATCTTTTGGCAGGCCTGACACGCAGAGACAAGGTCCCGCGCGTCGCACATGACCGTGGGCCAGTAGAAGCCCTGCCGGAGAGCCTTGGCCGCGATGGCACACGAGGCTAGGTGAGAGCCACAGCTCCCCATGTGGATGTCTTCGAGAAGTTGGAGTCCCTCCGGCCGGGGGAGGCAGCGCAGGAGGGCGGAAGCCCCCCGCTTGTAGAGCCTCCCCTCCAGCAGGAGATATGGCCGGGCTTTGGCCCGGAGGCGCTTAGCCTCGGTCTCGTTGGGAGGGTCCCCCACCCCCTTGATGAAAGAGATGAGGGGGTCCATCCATGATGGAGTCCGGGTGATCTCGGCGACCTACGGGACGCGAGGCTCGTCGCCCATGTCCGGGGAGGCCACCGAGGGCTTCATGGTGATTTCCAAGAAGGCCCCCTAGGGGAGCGATTCCCAGGCGCTTGCTGCCCGGGCCAAGGCGTCGGCCCGGTCATTGTCCCTTCGCGGGATATGCCGGGCCTCGAGGCCGTCGAAGTGCCTCTCCATCTTTCGCACCTCCTACAAATAAAGACTCAAGTTTTCGTCATGGCACAGGTAAGACTTGTCCATTTGGCAAACTATGAGCTGAGAATCTCCCTTCACTAGGAGGCGCCGGATCCCCAGGGAGCGCGCAAGGCGCATCACGAGGAGCAAAGTCTCATACTCGGCGACGTTGTTGGTTGCGGGGAACTCGAGCCGCGCTGCGTACTCGAGTTCCTTCCCCTTGGGGCTCCGGAGGACTACTCCCGCACCTGCCCCGGCGAGACACAGCGACCCGTCGAACATGAGTGTCCAATGGTCACTGCGTCGGGGCGGCGCGGGGAGATCTTCGTCCCCGGGCCAGGAGGCAAGAGTCCACTCCGCGACGAAGTCGGCGAGGACTTGTGACTTGATGGTGGAGCGGCCTGTGAGGGACAGGGAGAGGGGGGCGAGCTCGGCCCCCCACTTCCCTATCCGGCCGGTGGCTTCTTTGTTCCGCAGCACCTCCCCCCGGGGGAGGGATGACGGGACGGTGATGGGGTGTTCCAGGAAGTAGTGGCGAAGCTTCCGGGATGCCATCAGGAGGGCGTAGCAGATCTTCTCCATCTCCGTGTACCGAGTTTTGGCCCCCTGGAGGGCCTCACTCATGTAGTACACGGGACGCTGCTGCCCTCCTTGCTCCTTAACCAAGAAGGCGCTGATGGCGACCGGGGTCGCGGCAAGGTAGAGGAGCAAGGGCTCTTCTAGAGATGGACTCACGAGCATTGGAGGGCTCGTGAGGTACTTCAAGATGTCGTTGAATGCCTCCTGGGCCTCGGGGGTCCACCGGAACCCCTCGAGCCCCCGGAGGATCTTGAAGAATTGGAGGCCTCGCTCCCCCGACCGCGAGACGAAGCGGCTTAGCGCGGCTAAGCGGCCAGAGAGCCGCTGGACGTCCTTGACGGAGCGCGGCGGGGGCATGTCCAGGAATGCCCGGATATTTTCGGGATTTGCCTCTATGCCCCGTTGGGACACGAGGAAACCCAGGAGCTTCCCCCCGCGTACGCCGAAGGCGCACTTCTCCGGGTTGAGCTTCAGCCCGTACGCGCGGAGGTTGCGGAAGGTTTCCGCCAGGTCGTCGATGTGGGAGGCTGCGCGGGCACTTTTGACGACTGCATCGTCTACGTTGACTTCGACGTTGCGGCCGACTTGATCTTTGAAGACTAGCATCATAAGGCGTTGGAAGGTCGCTCCCGCGTTGTTGAGCCCGAAGGGCATGTGAACGTAGCAAAAGGTTCTGAGGGGAGTTATGAAACTCGTCTTTTCCTCGTCCCCTTCCGCCATCCGGACTTGATGGTAGCCCGAGTAGGCATCTAGGAAGCTCATCAACTCGCACCCCGCGGTGGAGTCGACCAATTGGTCAATCCGCGGGAGTGGGAAGTTGTCCTTGGGGCAGGCGTGGTTAAGGTCGGTGAAGTCCATGCACATCCGCCACTTACCATTCAATTTCTTGATGAGGACGGGGTTCGCGAGCCACTCGAGGTGCAGGACCTCCCGAATGAACCCGGCCTCTCGGAGTCGGGCGATCTCCCCTTTGATTGCCTCTTGGCACTCGAGGGACAGCTTCCTCTACTTCTGTTTGACCGGGGCGTGACCGGGGGCCACCGCGAGCTTGTGCTCAATGACCTCCCGGGCTACGCCCCGCATGTCCGAAGGTTTCCACGCAAAAACATCGGAGTTTTTGCGCAGAAAAGCTGCAAGTTGCGCTGCATGTTCCTCGGGGAGCTCCGCCCCGATCCGGACGGTTTTGTCCCCATCGCCCGGAGACAGCAGGACCTTCCGGAGGCCCCCTTCCGGACGCGGCTTGAGGAGGGGCCTCCCGGGAGGTGGCGCAGCGACGTCTAATTCCGGGAGAGAGGCCTCCCCCCCGGGCGCCTTAATGATGTTGACGCTTCCGATTCTGGTGGCGGCGCACTCGTATAGAGCACGGGCCATGTCTTGGTCTCCCTGGATGTTGATCACGCCGTGCGGCCCAGGGATCTTCATGCAGAGGTAGTTTTGATGGGTGGCAGCCCCCAGCCGATTGATCGTGGTCCTCCCCAGGATCGCGTTGTAGGAGGAGGGGAGGTCCACTGCGTCGAAGCGGACCATCTCGGTCCGGTAGTTCTCCAGGGTGCGGAATGTCATGGGGAGATCCACCTTCCCCACGGGATGGATCGCCTTCCCCAGGATGAACCCTCGCAGGACCCTGCCGCGGGCTGGAGGAGCTTCTCATCCACCTGCATCTCTTTGAAGGCCTTCAGCAATAGGACGTCGGTGGAGCTCCCGCCGTCCACGAGGATGCAGGCCAGGTGGCAGTTGTAGATGGTGGCAGAGACGATGAGCGCGTCGTCGTGGGGGAAGCGAACCCCGCGCGCGTCTTCCACCGTGAAGGTGAGGGGGACTTCCGACCACTTGGGTGGCGGAGACGTGCATAGCACCCCCACAACCTTGACTTCGCGCACGTACTCCTTACGCTGGAGCTAGAGACCCGCCCGGAGGCGGACCCTCCCACGATGACGTTGATGCGGCGCTGTGAAGTTTGGAAGGGGAGAGCTTCTAAAGGCTCCCCCTCCTGTGTCTGCCCCTGCTGAGCCCCCGCGAGAGCAGGAAGGGCCGGAACAGCTGGCCGAGGGGGCAAGGAGGCCGGAGTCCCCCCCATGCCCATGCTGGTCAAGGAACGCCGCGAAGTGCTGCAGCAGCTGGTGGCACTCTCGGGTAGTGTGGGTATTGGACCCGTGGAAGATGCACCACGGTCCTTCCCTGCCTCTCCCCGCGGGGCCTTCCCGGCGGCGCGAAGACTGTCCTTCCCCATGGCCTTTCGGCTTGGGGAAGGGGCGGTTGCCCCTCGGGGGGTCGCACGAGCCACCTCCGCCCTCGAGGACAAAGGTGTCCCGAGGCCGTGGCTCGTTACGCCTCCCATGTCTGGGGCGCTTGAGGGGGTCCTTGGCCCCCCGGTCGGCGGGGGCGGGAGCCCCCTGGGTCTTCTTCCAGAGGTCGTCTTCCTCCGCCCGAGCGTACTCTTTGAGTACGTTGAAGAGCTCGTTGGCGGAGGAGGGACAGCTCCGGGATAGCCTCCGGTGGAGCTCCCCCGGGAGGATCCCGCTTTTGCACGCTTCGATGATCGTAGAGTCGGGAACGTGAGCCACTTTGCTTTTCACTTGAGTGAAGCGCTTGAAGAAGCTTCGGATGGTTTCCCCAGTCCTCTGCCGGATGGTGTACAGCGGCGAGGAGTCCAGGGGACGCACATAGTTCCCTTGCAAGTTCGCGCAGAACTCACGCTTGAGCTGTACGAAAGACTTGATGGAGCCGGCATTCAGGTTGTAGAACCAGGAGCGGGCGATGCCGGTGAGGTAGAGGGGGAAGAAGTTGCATTGTACCGTCTCGTCCCCCCCGGCCGCGGAGATGGCTGTGGAGTATACTTGCACAAATTCGTAAGGATCGGCCTCACCATTGTAGTGCTCGATGTGCGGCGGGCGGTAGGGCCGCGGCCACCGAATGCTGCAAAGTCTGCGGCATAGGGGCTGATTAGCCCCCTGCACTTCCCGGGGAGAGTCCCAGTCGTTGTCTTCTTTGACGGGGGACACGCCCTCATTGTCGGAGTCGGGAAGCCGCCCAAGGGGTCCGCCGGAGTGGCGGTGGCGACGCTTTTCTTCTGGACCGGGACTGAGTTCCTGGACGTCCAGGCTCTCCTCTGGAGAGACTGGCTCTTCGGCGGGGTCTCTTCACCCGACCGGTGCGAGAGCGAGGCTCTTCGCGCCCGGGGCCAGGGGGAAGTTCTTCCCCGTGCTTGGGTGAATGCATTCGCTCGACCTCCCCCCGGGAGAAACGGACCTGTTTCGCCGGGGGAGGGAGCTCCTGCACTGTAGCTACCGGCCCGGAGGCTACCGGGGCCGGTTGGGGGGAGCCACCTGCGAAGACCCCAGGAACCGGAAAGGGGGAAGCCCCTGTATCATCCGGAACCAGAGAGGGGGGCGCCCGCGGCGACATTCGGAACCGAAGTGGAGGGAGCTCCCGGGGCGACGACCGGAACCGGAAAGGGGGAAGCCCCTGTAATATCCGGAACCAGCGAGGGGGGAGCCCCCGCGGCGACGTCCAGAACCGTCGAGCCGATGCGGGGGGAAGTCCGCTGAGGCACGGGAGCTGCTCTTTTGACCGCCCCCGGTACGGTAAATGCGACACGCGGGGCGGGACAGGCTCCCGGCGCAGGGAAAACCCCCGGCATGTATTGGGCCCCCGGCCCCGGGAAGTGGCCCAGAATGGGGTATCCCCCCGGTGCCACGAGGGGCCCAGACATGAAGTACCCTCCCGGCACCGGGAAGGGCCCGGGTGCCGGGAAGGGTCCGGGTGTATGACCCGCAAGGGGAGGGTATCCCGCACTGGGGTCATACGGGGCGCATAAACCTCCGGAGACCGGAGGGACCGCCGGGTGACCCATAAACGGGGACACGGCCCCCGGATATGGGTACGGCGCATATGTGGGGGCCAGTGGTCGCACCAACACGCGAAGCAGCTCATCCATGGAGCGCTGGGTGCGGAGCTGGCCCTGCACTAAAGCCTCGAGCAGGGCGTCCCGGGGAGCCGGGGGAGCCGTCGGGGGGAGACTGGTCCCGGCCGCGGTTTTCGCAGTCACCGGGAGCGCCCCGGAGGTAGAAGCACCTAAGTTAAGAGGAAAGATGGGAGGCGGTACCTGGGTCTGGCCGCCTCTGGGCGGAAGCGCCGGGACAGCCGTGTCCCAGACGGGCGGCGCCGTGTCTCCGAGACCGGCGTCACCGGGAAGGGTGCGAGCCCTTGTTCTTGGGGGAGCCATAGCGTCTTGTCACAAATCCCCACGGTCGGCGCCAACTGTCGTGGTATTGCGAATACCCCGGCAGGTTTCGTAGACGAGCCTACTGAAGAAAACGCGACGCGGGCTGACCGGGTGACCGGTCCTCCCCCGCCAGACAAACACAAGAAATGACACGAGGATTTATATAGGTTCGGGTCCCGGTGGGGGCCCTAGTCTTGTCGGCGTGCTCCCGACCGAAGTCGGCTGGGGAGGCTCTCTCGGGGAGCTTCCGGAGCACACCTATGAGTTTGGCTATTCCAACAATAATGAATCACTTGGCTTACAACAGGGGGTACAAGGGCTATTTATAGCACCAAAAAGAAGCAAAAAGACTAAACTACCCTGGACGCTACCGTCGGATTGAGGGGTAGCAACGTCCTTCTCCCGGTCAAGTGCCTTGGATGCTCGACAGGTGGTCGCTGATTCCCGAGGCGCTCCTCGCGTGACCTGCACGTGATCAAGAACCAAAGACTTTACCTTTAGAGGGGCGATGAGGCCCGGGACAATCACCGGAGGCTAGGTCCCCGGGCCAAAGGCGGCTCCCGGGACCGGCACCGGAGGCCGGGTCCTGGGAGTCAAAAGGCGACGCCCGGGGCAGGCACCGGAGGCCACGTCCCCGGGCAAATGGCGGCGCCCGAGACTGACACCAGAGGCCAGGTCCCGGGAGCCAAAAGGCGGCTCCCGGGGCAGGCACCGGAGGCCACGTCCCCGGGCAAATGGCGGCGCCCGGGACCGGCACCGGAGGCCAGGTCCCGAGAGCGAAAAGGCGGCGCTCGGGGCAGGCACCGGGACCGGCACCAGAGGCCCGGCCCCGAGAGCCAAAAGGCGGCGTCCGTGGCAGGCACCAGAAGCCACGTCCCCGGGCGATTGGCGGCGCCCGGGGCAGGCACCAGAGGCCATGTCCCCACGTCCCTGGGCGAATGTGACGCAACTTACCTGGACTTAGTCTCGCGGAGATATCCCCCAACAGGAAATACATTAAACTGCAGTAGAGATAATTAAACAGGTACAAGGTCGCAAGGACCAATATTACAATATCATAACGCCAAGAATGACGCCAATTAGAGTTGCAACAAAAATAACAAGTTTCTCAAATGACAAAGATCTTCACTTCAGTTGACAGCGACGCAGGAGGGGCTTCCACCACATCTGACTCAACTTGACACATGACCCTTCTAGAAGATCGAATCATCAGGAGCACTTCCTTCTTCTTCTTGGAACTTGAAACCAAATGAATGGGGATCGACGAATCCCTCTTCTGAATTTGTTTAAAAAGGCAAGGGTGAGCACGTTTTCACACAATGCTCAGCAAGTCTCGTCATGCGAATGCAAGTACATAAATGAGGAGTTCTCAAGGAAAGAAGTCTTAGTTTTATAAATAAGAGTAGAAAAGGTTTTCACTCTAAAGTTCTAAAGAAAGGTTTAATTTCCAAAAGCAGACTTTGAAAAATCTTAAGGTAGGCTTTAAGAAAACATTATGTGTGGCAGTCTTTCACAAGTCACAACTTTTATTAATCCATATTAAGAAAACATTCCAAATATTACTTGTGCTGTAACCACATGGATAGAATCCACCGCGAGCAGACTCCATAACCTGGGAGTACAGAATATCCAATACTTTTTAAAACTTTGCAAAGGTGTACCTCTATTGAAATCCACTTCTTCACACGACCTTCAACTCGGTACCTCTCCGTACGACTTATACACATGTGACAAGGTCGAGATCACACAACTGTTTTGCAGTCTAGTATTAACAGTATCCTTGCCCGGTAAATAGACAGTTAAGTCTAAGATACCGTTGTGGGTCCTCCCCACTGCCCGATCTACCAAGTCTTGGTCTATGTCCTCGCAAGACACATGACCTATGGATGCAACCGCGCACGGCTCAATCCAGGCATAGGGCGACTTCCTTCTTTACGCCTTATCTTCTCATTATTTTTCTGATCTCACACCACTCATGGCCATCTGCGGCCCACCAGTTTCCACGCCAGAAACGGAACCCACATGCCATGTAGGGAACAGTTATTACTAACAAAGCTATGAAGTTATGCCTATCCCATACCAGGCAAGTGGTTGGTATGATTTTCATGCCACATAGAGGCACAACAGAAGGTTCTTGTCCTTATGAACCAATAGTGACATTCACATTCCTGATGCGCACACAGCAGCCAACCATCCAAACCATCCTCACTATCAATTCTAATTCACAATTTCTTTCACAAAAAGGGTTTTAAGCATTTTTCTCATACAATTGACCACTTAACACTTAATTCATACATTTGAGTATGAGCATATCCTAAGCATGATGCCCTAGGGTGACAAGGGTGCAAGTGATACACAAATATAAAGGGGCTTTACAAGAGATTAGGTCATATCTATTCACGTTCTTTCAACATAGCACTTAAATTGAAGATAAAACATGCATATATTCAAAACATAATTTAATCTAGTTCAGTTTAAAATATTAGGAGAGATATGGTCAAGGGAATGAGACTTCGTTGCAATGCGGGGTCTAACGGCTCTGCTGCGTCTTCAAAGATTCCTTCTGATCCTTTTGCTTCTGGTTCTGCTCTCTCACACAAACCATGAAACAAAACAGCACATAAGCAATACATAAATTACTTGCTATAGAAAATAAGTACAAACATGTTGCAATGGAAATGATCTGGTCGAAGATACTTGGGCTTGGCTCGGAGGATTTGGCTCAGATTCATCGAATGTCTATAGGCTGACATTCAGTTCACGGCCTGACATCGACTGAAAATGGCATAGAGCTAATCTGGAGTTTCTAAAAGATCAAAATGAGTTCAAAAGGGAGCATGAAGTGCCAAACACAGTAAGGAATCTAGTTGACAAAATGGTTTTGACAGAAAAGTCCAGGAATTAAGGAAAATTGCAGCAAAGAACCTGGCACAGGAAAATCGAGTGCCAGTGCATTGCAGCGCACTAGGGCTTGCGTGTCTGGACAAATCACTCATGCGCTGCTTCGCTAACTTTGTCAAACGTGTAGGCCAGATCAAGGTGAAGTTACTGGTGCAGTGAATTGGCCAGAGGTCGCTTGACGATGGTGAACGACAAGGTTCAAATCATCGGCCGCCAGAAACGAAGATGGGCTACGATGACAGAGAGTTGGGGTTGCAGATTCTTAAAATTGATTGAGGGGTTTTGCTCCTGGCGTGACACTAACGGTGCTGCAGCGAGGGATTCGTTTGCAAATAAGTTTGGAGGCTCTCCGGTGTTGATGCCGGACTTGGAGACGATGGTGAGAAGTGAAACAGGTGCTACACAGCAATGCTGGCCCAATGGCTTCGGTTAAACCATCTAGGGGACATAGGGAAAGTATTGGTTGATTCAAAAGCTGTGAAGACACGGCGAGGCGTGCCGGCGATGTGAGGTGTTCATGGCAGCAAGCGAAGAATTGGGAAAACTCACGACACGGCCTCAATTTGAAAACTGGTTAAGTAGGCTTGCTAAGAATCTCTAGAGGATAGATTTGTTCCACTGGAAGGGATTAAGAAGATGGCTGGGGAAGGTTTACTTGCAGGAACAGGGCATTTGGACTTTTTGGCAATCACCGGCGATGAGGATTACCGGCTGCCAATTGGTTGCTATGTCACAGGGAGATAGGCACATGGAACTTACTGGTGTGATTAAAGTGGAGTTTGGGACAGTGAAGGGCTCTGGCAACATTTGCCTCAACGGCTGCTTGCCGAGGATGAAGAAGAAAAGAGAAGAAGGCGAGTGAAAATGGCTAAGTCAAAAGCACAACGATGAAATAGGTTGCTGGAGGGTTTAAATAGGCGACGGTCGGAGGTTGCGAGCGAAATCCAGCAGTGGAACTTGCGCCGGGGACGTGACCAGTTGGGCGCAAGAGAAACAATGGTGAACAGCGATGCAACGGCGTGCAGGCGGCTAGCTAGCTTTGCCAGCAACGGTCGGGGACTTAGGAACTTTGTCCAGGACGGTGCAGAGGCGGAGACAGCGAAGTTGCTCTGGCAACGACACCTACGCACATGCAATGTGATTTTCTTCACGGGCACGCGCTGAAGCTAGTGCTGCTGGTCAAAGCATTGCCATCGCGAAGGACTTGGCAAAGACACGAGCGCACTTGCAGGCATGGGCGACCACGAGCACAGGCGACATCACATCTTGGCCAGCGGCGAGGAAACATGGCGAATGCGTTGGTCGAAATGGGCGCTGGAGTTCTGGTCGAAACAGCAGCCTGGGCTTTGGTCGAAAAGGACTGGAAAAGGGATCTGGACTGATTTGCAAATACAGAAACTTAGTTTTAGGACTAAATTGTAAATCTAGAGAATTGATAGGGTTGAGCTGAAAAGAATTTCACCAGGGTGGCTTACTAAACTTAACAAATAGTTTAGCAATGAAGAATAATAGAATTTAGGGTTTTGATTAGGTTTTGAACCAAAACGAAAATAGGGTAATTGGGGTAATTAGGGTTTGAAAAATGGTGAGGCTAAAAACAGGGTCTTAGGATGATATTTTGAAATTCTCACTGAAGGGAAGTTTGCTCAGAATAGTGAATGGGAGATATTCCCTGAATTAGATCAAAATTTGGAGTTAATCTATGGCTTTTAGCCCTTTCGAGCTTCTGAAAAATCTAAAAAGGACTAATCTGCGACACTTTTGGGCTGATTTGTGAAAAAGGACTGAACGATGGAGTTCTACTGCAAACTTCTTGGGTTAAGGTATTAGCATACCCTAGATTATAATCTTGAGACAACAGACTTAGATTGGGCAAGATTTGGGAAAAAACAGGGATGTTACAACCTATCCACCTTAAGAATAATCTCATCCTCGAGATTCTAGCTGGTCCGAGAACAGGTAGGGGAAGTCTTGACGCAATTGCTCGTCTCTCTCCCATGTCGATTCTTCTTCTGAGTGATTATTCCATTGAACTCTATAGAAACGAATGGTTCTTGATTTCAATCTTCTCTCGCTGACTTCCAACATCTTGACAGGATATTCTTGGTGTGATAAGTCTGGCTGAACTTCAGTTTCAGTAGGAGATATATGCTCCGTTGGCTTCTTCAGACACTTCCTTAATTGAGATACGTGAAAGACATTGTGAACTCCTGCTAGTTCAAACGGTAGTGCCAACTTATATGCTACCTCTCCTTGTTTTTCTAGAATCTTGTATGGTCCAATGTATCCTGGACTTAGCTTTCCTTTCATCTAGAATCAGCGGACTCCTTTATAGGGTGTTACTTTGAGGTATAAATAATCTCCTATCTCGAAAGATAATTCCCTTCTCCTATTATCAGCGTAGCCCTTTTGTCGAGACTGAGCTGTCTTCAATCTTCTTGTATAATCTTTACATGGGCAATAGCCTCTTCTACTAGCTGCGGTCCTAAAAATTGTTTTTGACCCACTTCGGTCCAATATAGTGGTGTGCAACATTTCCTCCCATAAAGTGCTTCATAGGGTGCCATTTGCAAACTTGCTTGATAACTATTGTTGTAAGTGAATTGTGCATATGGTAGGAATAGTTCCCAAGAATTTCCATATTCAAAGGTACACGCTCTCAACATGGCTTCCAGAATTTGATTTACCCTTTCAGTCTGGCCTCCAGTCTGTGGGTGGTAAGCTGTACTGAACTTCAATTTTGTTCCTAAAGTTTCTTGCAATTCTTTCCAAAATTTTGATACAAACTGGGGTCCTCTATCTGAGACAAATGCCTTTGGCACTCCATGCAAAATAACAATCCTAGTGAGGTATAGCTCTGCTAGCTGTTTGGTCGAGTATTGGGTCTTCACTGGTAGAAAGTGAGCTACTTTCGTCAGTCTGGCCACTATGACCCATATGGAATCATAACGTTTTCGGGTTCTTGGCAATCCAGTTATGAAATCCATTCCAATCTCATCCCATTTCCATTCAGGGGTTGGTAAAGGTTGCAATGGTCCTGCAGGCTTTTGATGCTCTACTTTTACTCTTTGACAAGTGTCGCAAGACGCTACAAATTCAGCAATTTCTTTCCGCATTCCATTCCACCAAAACTGGTTCTTCAGATCTTGGCACATCTTTGTACTACCTGGATGGATAGAGTAAGGGGTATGATGAGCTTCACACAATATTGCATCTTTGATTTTTTTGTTTTCTGGAACACAAATTCGGTTATGAAGCCACAAAATTCCTTGTTCATCTTCACTAAAATTGATTGCACTTCCATGTGTCATGTCTTCCTTCAGCCTTTGGATATTCAGATCCATTACTTGGGCTTTTTGAATTTGATCCCTCAGTTCAATTCCACTTTCAAAGCGGCAACAGTTCCTTGTTGAACAAATTCCAAGTATAACTTCTCGAAATCTCTGGGTAGTTGAGGTGATAATCCTAGATTCTTCACTTGATTGCAGTAGGACTTTCTGCTCAAGGCATCCACTGCTACATTTGCTTTGCCTAGGTGGTAGTGTATTCCAAGGTCATAATCTTTGATGAGCTCTAACCACCTTCGTTTCCTCATGTTCAAGCCTTGCTGTGTGAAGATGTACTTCAAGCTTTTGTGGTCAATGTATATTTCACATATGTTTCCAGTAGATAGTGTCGCCAAATTTTCAATGCATGAATTACGGCGGCTAATCTAAATCATGGGTTGAGTAATTCTCTTCATGCGGTCGCAACTGTCTTGAAGCGTATGCCACGACTCTCCTTTCTTGCATTAGAACACAACCTAATCCTTACTTTGATGGAACACAATAAACTTCGAAGCTTTTCTTGTTGTCGGGCAATATGAGAACAGGTGCGGTTGTTAGAACTTTCTTCAGTTCTTCAAAACTCTTCTCACATTTCTCACTCCATTCGAGGGTGACGCTCTTCTTTAGCAGTTGGGTGAGCAGTCTGGTGATCTTAGAAAATCCTTTAACAAATCTCTATAGTAGCTAGCTAACCCTAAGAAGCTTCTTAATTCCGTCACTGTTTTTGGTTGTTTCCATTCCATGATAGCTTGAATTTTTGACGTGTCCATGAATATTCCTTCACCAGAAATGACGTGGCCTAAAAAGGAAATTTCTTTTAACCAAAAGGCACACTTATCAAACTTGGCATACAAATGGTGATCTGCCAGTTTCTTTAGCACCAATCTGAGATGCTGAACATGTTCTCCTTCCGTCTTAGAGAAGATAAGGATATCATCGACAAATACAATAATGAACTTGTCTAGAAATTCCATGAGAACTTTGTTCATTAAGTTCATGAATACTACTGGTGCATTTGTCAATCCAAATGGCATCATTGTAAACTCATGCAATCCATATCTCGTTATGAATGTAGTCTTCGGGATATCTCCTTTTCGAGTCTTCAGTTGATGATAACCGGATCTCAAGTCAATCCTCAAAAATATCCTTGCTCCTCTGAGTTGATCAAAGACATCATCGATTCTTGGCAGAGGGTACATGTCATTCAACTCTCGGTAGTCAATACAAAGTCGCAGACTGCCATCTTTATTTTTGGCGAAGAGTACTGGGGCTCCCCGAGGTGAGGAACTTGTTCTGATAATATGGCTGACCGATATTCTGACACGGCTGAGGCCGTGGAATGGAATAGGATGCCAAGCCTTAAAGATGTTAAAAAGGAGGATTCAAGAAAGAAGCCGGAATCGTCATCAGGTGGAAAATCAAAGAAGTCCAAGAAAAACCGGACTGGACAATACTAGGAGGTTGCAGTTGCAGAGAAGCCACCACCAAGAAAAGGTAAGAGGTTTTCATTTAAGAATAAAACCTCTTCTGGTGGCCACGGTAGTGACCAGCCGGGAAAATAGACTAATCCACATGGAAGCAAGAAGTGGTGTCAGTTCCACAACTCTTCAGGACATGATCTCAAGAACTGCCAGAATTGGTTGAATCAACTAGATAACTTCTACCAAGGTATTGGACCGATGCCAACTTTGCCGCCAAAAGATCAGGACTGTGGACTTAGAGACGCTGATGGAGATGAAGAGATGTCCTATCAGGTATCCCATAATCATGTTAATGTTATTTTTTGAGGTTCCTCCTCTTTTGCTTCTAAGCATCAGTTTAAGAAGTTTTACTGTGAGGTAAATCAAGCAGAGGCTCCCCTTGGTGAGCCTCAATACCACCGTTGGTTGGAAACTCCTTTAAATTTTGATCGGGCTAATTGTCTTGTTGGGCTTACGCAACCATTGAGACTACCTTTGGTTATTACCCCAATTATCAGCAATGCTTGAGTTGAAAGGGTTGTAATCGACGAGGGGAGTTCCATGGAAATTCTATTGGTCAAGGCATTGAATGAGATGCAGATCCCTCGTTCAAAAATTAAGCCCATAATTCATCCATTTTATGGGATAATTCTTGGTTCCTCCATGATGCCGATGGGACAGGTGGTACTTCTAGTATCGATGGGAGAACCAGATAATTTCCGCACAGAATTGATTACCTTTGATGTAATTGATTGTGATTTGGCTTATAACGCAATTTTTGGCAGGCCAACTCTCGCTAAATTCATGATGGCGACGCACTACGCTTATCAGTGTGGCAAGATGCCGGCCCCAAAAGCATTATCTCGGTCCAAGGCAACCGGAACACGACGCTAACTTGTGATCGGTTATCCCTAGAACTAGTGGATCAGCTTTCCCTTCGGGATGTCAAGATTCCGACCACGGCTTCGGATACAATCAAGGTGACCCCGCGGCCAGATGAAAAGTTAAAATTGGTTCCATTGTACCCAGATGATCCATCTAGAACCATTTGGATTGGATCAGGCCTAGACGACAAATAGGAACTCGAGCTCGTTACTTTCCTCTTGGCTAATGTAGATGTGTTTGCGTGGAAACCATCCAACATGCCTGGAGTCCCAAGGGAAGTAATTGAGCACAGGTTAGCAATTCGAGCTGGACAGTGACCTATCAAGCAGAAGCTCAGACACTTTGCTGTTGATCGGCAAGAAGACATCCGAGTGGAGTTAGTTAAATTTCAAAAGGTAGGATTTATTCACGAGGTCGATCATCCTGAGTGGCTTGCGAACCCGGTCATGGTCCTAATGTCAAATGATAAGTGGCACATGTGCGTCAATTACACCAGCCTAAACAGTGCCTGTCCGAAGGACGATTTTCCCCTTCCCCGCATCGACCAGTTGGTCGATTCTACAGCGGGTTGCGAATGGATGAGCTTCCTGGATGCTTACTCAAGGTACCATCAAATTAGCATGGAAGAAGAAGATGAAGAGAAAACTGCCTTCATCACACCATTTGACACCTATTGCTACATCAGAATGCCATTTGGTCTCAAGAATGCTGGTTCCACATACCAGCGCTTGATGCAAAAGACCTTTCTTTCCCTGATGGGGCATAACCTTGAAGCTTACGTTGATGATTTGGTTGTAAAAAGTTTGAAAAGCTTGGGTCACTTGGATGACCTTGCTGAAACCTTTTGCAATCTAAACCAGCATGAAATAAAATTAAACCTGAAAAAATGTTCCTTCGGGGTTTCTTCTGGCAAACTTTTGGGTTTCCTTGTTTGGTCAAGAGGAATAGAGGTTAATCCTGAGAAGATCAGGGCCATAGAGAAAATGAGATCTCCTTCGACCCTGAAGGACATCCAGAGCCTAATAGGTCACATGGCTGCTCTTAGTCGTTTCATATCAAGGCTAGGAGAACGAGGCCTGCCTTTCTTCAAGGCTCTTCGCAAACACAATGGCTTTACCTGGTCAGATGAAGTTGAAAAAGCTTTTCAAGAGGTTACAAGTATATATTTGTCTAGCCCTCTAGTACTGGTCTCTCCAAATTTGGGGGAACCACTACTTCTTTATTTGGCGGCCACCCCTCACGCAGTCAGCGCCGTTCTGGTCGTGGAGAGAGAGAATGTACAACAACCAATTTATTACGCAAGCAAGGTACTTCACTGTCCGAAGGAGCACTACCCTGAGGTCTGAAAAATACTTTACGTACTTCTGATAGCTTCCCGTAAGCTACGACATTACTTTCTGGCACACAAAATTATTGTGCCCTCGTCCTTCCCGTTGGGAGATATAATCCGTAATCCAGAGAAATCTGGTCGCATTGCAAAGTGGACAGTGGACCTTGGAGCATTTGAAATCTATTTCACCCCTAGCACAACAGTTAAATCTCAAATCCTTGTAGACTTTGTGGTCGAATGGACTAATCCTAACCCTCCTGCGCAAGAATCCAAAGATTTACCATGTACCGACCATTGGACGATGTATTTTGATGGCTCTCGTAGTTTTCAACACTCGGGGGCTGGAGTGGTCTTAATCACACCTCAGGGCGACCAACTCAAGTATGTCATTCAATTAGACTTTGTTACGACCAACTACGCAGTAGAGTATGAAGGTCTTATTACAGTGCTCTAGGTAGCTAAATTCCTCGCAATCCGTCGATTAGTGGTGAGGGGAGACTCACAGCTAGTCGTAAACCAGGTAAACAAGGAGTACAACACCTCCGATGAGACAATGGCTCATTACTTGGGGGAAGTGAGGAGATTGGAAAAACACTTCAGTCATTTTGAACTTCAATATATCCCACGAAAGGACAATATTCTCGCAGACCAATTATCTAAAATTGGGTCCTCATGCACATCCGCTCCGGCGGGAGTGTTCGTTGAACACTTAGAACATCCTTCGATCATGACCTTGATCGAAGACGACCCGATGACAGTCTGTATCACCAACCTTGGGCATGAAGGAGATTGGACCCATCCATTGAGGGTCTATCTCGAACATGGGACTTTGCCCAAGGATGAAACCGAGAGTGATCGGTTAGTTCGGAACGCGCGCGTGTACAAACTCATAGAAGGGGTCTTGTACAGGAAGGGTACTCAAGGAGTATCCATGCGTTGCATATCTCAAGAGGAAGGTAATCCTTTCTTAAAAGAAATTCATGACGGTGTATGTGGTGCACACGCATCATTTCGAACACTGGTCGGAAAAGCTTTCCGACAGGGTTTTTATTGGCCTTCGGCACTTGATGATGCCAAACATTTGGTCAAGACATGCCCACAGTGTCAATTTCACGCGAGACAGGTTCATCAGCCCGCATACACCTTACAAATTATCACTAGTACAGAAAAGCTTTTTTCTATCGGTAAAAAACAGCCTTCTATTGATTTTTGTACCGTTAGAGATAGACACAATAGAACAAGACCCCACATGTGAAGAAAACCACCAGGAGGTTAATATGTGCAGTTATCCATGATTGCACGTGCTTAATTGGCGAACGAGATGAGTGCGGTTATACGAACTGCACCCGGACAACCGTCCCGAACCGCTTCACATTTGACATCCTTTCATTCAGTATAAAAGGATGGCCGATGCACAATGTAAAGGGCGGTTAACAAGCAAGACAACGAGTCAACAAAACTTGAAGACTTAGACATAGTTAGATAGACAAAAATATAGAAGAGATCATCGCCTGTGATAATCTCTTCTCCCTATAAACTGTATTACTCCCATAGTGAAATCACAACAGGACGTAGGGCTATTACTCACACCAGCGAGGGCCCAAACCTGTATAAATCCTTGTGTCCTTATCGTCATTGCTTACCCTAACTTACCTGAGGGCACATTGGAAGGTCTCACATACAACTCACAAATCTGCGAAAGATCGACAGGTGACCCCGAGTCCAAATCATCGACCAGGTTGCATCTGGTGCAACTCCAACAGCGTCATCCCGGTCTACGATTCACTCCCATGAGAGCGATTATTCTCACTCCAGTCAGGGTTGGCATAATCGATTACCACCCGGGTCAGTTCGGCATGACAAGGCCAAGCGGGTTGGGAGTTCCCGTGATCAAGATCGCATACCTGTTCATTCTCGCCTGGGACCGCGAGGTGTATCTCCCCAGGGGGAGGTCGCCGGCAACCAAGTCGAAAGTCACGGATTCCTCCGTAGTTCCTATGTTGGTTGTAAAGCTTTCTCTCCTGGCCTCCGTTCAGTGGTCTGGCCAGACAAGTTTAAACCAGGAATGATTGAGAGATTTGGTGGAATGATTGAGAGATTTGGTGGAACTCAGAATCCCTCTGAATTCCTTCAAATCTACATTACTGCTACTCAAGCGACGGGCGGAGACGACTGCGTCATGGCAAATTATTTGTCGACGGTCCTCGAGGGACCAGCGAGAACCTAGTTGTTCAATCAACTGGAGGGTTCAATCTATAACTGGGAAATGTTGTGTGACGCCATACTCAACAATTTCCAGAATTCTTACCACAAGCCTGACAAAGAGGATGATCTTCATTGTCTGCGCTAGACCTCTACTGAGACTCTTTGATAGTTCGTCAAGAGATCTGTCGAAGTGAGGAATACCATTCTGAACATATCTGACAACTCTGTTATTAGGGCATTTAGACATGTCGTGTGTTATCGAAGGTTTACTGAAGATCTGCTTATCCACCCCCTCGCTCAGTAGCCGATCTCTTTGACATGGCTGACCGCTATTTCGATGCGGCTGAAGCCGTGGATTGGAACAGGATGGTGGCTAAAGAAAATTTACCGCCTCAGCCAGGCCTCAAGGATGATAAGAAGGAGATTCTAAAAAGAAACCAGAATCATCATCAGGTGGAAAATCAAAGAAGTCCAAGAAAAACCGGACTGGACAATATCGTGAGGTCGCTGTTGTAGATTAACCACCACCAGGAAAAGGTAACAAAGTTTCCATTTTAAAATAAAACCTCTTATGGTGGCCATGATAGCGACCAGTCAGGAAAACAAACTAACCCACAGGGAAACAAGAAGTGGTGTCCATTCCACAATTCTTCAGGACATGATCTCAAGAACTACCGAAATTGGTTGAAGCAATTAGATGACTTCTACCAAGGGATCGAACCAATGATGACCTTGCCGCAAAAAGATCAGGCCTGCGGCATTAGAGACACCGACGGAGATAAAGAGATGTCCTACCAGGTACCCCAAACCATGTTAATGTTATTTTTGGAGGGTCCTCTTCTTTTGCTTCAAAGCGTCAATTTAAAACCTTTTACCATGAGGTGAATCAAGTAGAGGCTCCCCTTGGTGAGCCTAAATACCCCCGTAGGTCATAAACTCCTTTGAACTTTGATTGAGCTGATTGTCCTATTGAGCTAACACGACCATTGAGGCTACCTTTGGTCATTATCCCAATAATTAGCAATGCTCAAGTTGAAAGTGCTCTAATCGACGGGGGCAGTTCCTTGGACATTTTACTAGTCAATGCACTGGACGAGATGCAAATTCGTCGTTCGAAGATTAAATGTAACACCCCAGATTTTGCTACCTCTTTACTATGCCAGTTAGTGCATCTCCACTGGATTCCTAGGATGTCTCGACCCCATCTCAGATTAAACCCTAGAAGAATCCCCAAACCTTGGCCTGTTCTAGATCATTTATCTCAGAATTGTGATCCAGGGTATGCCACTACCTTAATTTAAAAAGTTGGCAGCAGAACTCCACCTCTCACACCATTTTCGCAATTCAGTCCAAAAGTATTTCAGATTGATCCTTTTCAGATTTTTCCAAAAGCCTGAAAAGGCTAAAAGCCACAAACCAGCCCCAAATCATGATCTAATTTAGGGAATGTCTCCCAATTGCTATTTTGCAGAAAATCTTCTTTTGAGAGAATCCCAAAATCTCATTCTAGATCTCATATTTTAGTCTCGACAAAATCCAGAGTCTAATTACCCTAATTAACATAACTACCCTGTTTTCGTTTTGCTCAAAACCTGATCAAAAACACTAGATTATGTCATCTGTCTTTGTTAACCTACTTGTTGAATTTAGTGAGACAAGCTGATGAAATCAGTTTTCGACAAATCCAAGTATTTTGCAAGAATTTACAATTGTTTTCCAGCCCCCTTTTCCACCAAGGGCACAGTAGTTTCGACCCGGACTCGACCAGCTGCCTTCGACCAGTGCATTCACCGCGATCTTCACTACCGGTAATCGTCTGCCTTCACCTGTGCTCGTGTTCGACATGTCCGCATGTCGCGCCAGAGAACGCCACCGTGGCAGTGACCACGATGACCAGCAGCAGCACCGTCCTGTGTCACGAGCGCGTGCCTACAACCATCAGACATTTTTCACCACGCCGTTGACATGTTGAGGCCAACCATCACCTCGCCTCTGCGCCAGCCAGGAACTTCCGTGAACGCAACCTCCTAGCTGACAAAGCCGTGGCAGCCACTACAGCCATCCCATCACCATTGCACACCATCTCAATCATCGCCATCGTCGCCTTGAGGTACACAGATCCTTCCTAGATACCACACAATCCCTTGGTCGTCTTCAGTAAAACCGTGAGCCTTTCCTAAGTTGATTCGGCTCTTGATCTTGCAAATCTCCTTATCTTCCTTCTGGGCATTCCCTATCTGTTCTTCAAGTTGGGGTTTTACTATTAGAGTAGCTACCGTCCCTTGTGGTACTACTTCCACTTGATGATTCTGCAACTCTTGTTGTAGGTAAGGGTTCCTCAATATGACTGCTCCTTGCAGGTTATAGACCTTCCTACTTAGGGCATCGGCTACTACATTAGCCTTCCCTAGATGGTACTGGATGCTGAGGTCACAATCTTTGATCAATTCTAACCATCGTTGTTGACGCATATTGTGCTACGTCTGAGTGAATATATACTTGAGGCTCTTGTGGTCTATATAAATCTCACACTTATTCCCAATGAGATAATGTCACGCCATATCTTCAAGGCATGTACTACTGCTGCTCATGTTCTTCGAGGCTCCTAGAATATATTAGAATGTCATCTATGAACACTATAACAAACTTGTCAAGGAAATCCATAAATGTACTATTCATGATATTCATGAAAGTTGCTGGTGCATTGGTCAAGCCAAATGGTACTATTGTAAACTCATACAGCCCGTATCTGGTAGTGAAGATAGTCTTCGGTATATCTTCTTTCTTAATCCTCAGTTGGTGGTATCCAGACTTCAAGTCTATTTTGGAGAATACCTTGGCTCCTCGAAGTTCATCAAACAAGTTATCAATTCTTGGCAATGGATACTTGTTCTTTATGGTGACTTCATTCAAAGCTCAACAATCCATGCACATTCGTAGAGTTCCGTCCTTCTTCCTTACGAACAATACTAGGGCTCCCCATGGCGAAGCACTGGGTTTGATAAATCCTTTGCTTTCTAGATCTTCCAATTGATTCTTGAGTTCTTCCAAATCAGTAACTGGCATCCTGTAGGGGCATTTCCCTATGGGCGTTGCTCCCGGTTTAAGTTCAATGGTGAACTCTATCTCCCTGTCAGGCGGCTTTCCTAGAAGTTCTTCTGGAAACACATCAGGATATAGATGCACTATGGGTACTTGTTCTGGGCATATCTTCTATAGTGCTTGAACAGATCCTTGCGATACCTTGGTTGACGATCTCTCCGCATAGAATAAAATTTTCTCCCCTTGGCTACTAACAAGACTGAAGGTTTTCTCTTCACAGTCTACTAGACCTTTATGTTGGGTCAACCAATCAATTCCCAATATAATGTCTAGACCTTGCAGCTCTAGAACTAGTAGATTTGCCGCGTGTTCTACCCCTTCTATCTGAAGGTTATATTCGAGCAGATTGAGTAGACAGATAATCTAGCCCCTGGAGTTTGTATAATCATGGAATACTCTAAAGGTACTTACTCTATATGCATTTCAACTTCAAATGCAAATTCTTTTGACATAAATGAATTCGTAGCACCAGGATCAAACAATATTAAGGCAGATGCAGACTGGATAAAAATCTACCTAGAAGAATGTCGGTGGCGCTTCCTGCTTCTTGGATCGAGGTGTAGTTTAGTCTTCCTCCTTGAACTATAGTTGGTGCTTTACCTTTTCCTCTTCCTCGGTTGGCCATGCTTCCTCTTCTTCCTGGTGGAGTCCCTCTGAAATTCTGTGATGGTGACGATCTGGGTACTATTGGCTGTGTTCCTGCTTGTGACCTGGTGATGGAAATCGGGAGTTGAATCCATGGGCAGCAATCTCGGCGATGTCCATATTGTCCACAGTGAAAACATTGGATTCGGGGATGAGGAGAATCTTTCTGAAGATGGTTTCCTTTGCAGTTGGGGAAATCATCATTGCTGGTCTGGGAGTCTGGTATTATGGTCGGAAACTAGAAGCAATAGGGGCTCTTCCTCTGATCGGGTTTGTCTGTGGTCGCGCTTGCTGGAGCATCCTTCGCTTCCGGCTCTCTTCTCCCATATTCCTCTCCTCCTCTACCTTCAAAGCTCTGTTCACTAACGTTTGAAATTTTGTAAACTCATGGGAGGCAATTTGGTACTGCGAGTAGTGTTGAAGTCCTTCTGTGAAGCGTTCTATCTTCTTCTCTTCGGTATCGACGTCTCCGGTGCATATTGTGCTAAATGGGTGAATTGATGTAGATACTTAGTGACTGTCTTGTTTCCTTTAATCAAATTGCGGAATTCCTGGCACTTAGCTACCATGACGCTGGTAGGTATATGAAATTTCCGAAATTGATCCTTAAACTCCCTCCAGGAGATGTTGTCTCTCTCTAGGTGAGCTTCTTGGTAATTCATCCACCATGCTGTTGCAGCTCCTGCTAACTGATGAGATCCAAACAAGACCTTTTCTCTGTCGCCACATCGAACTGTGTCTAGTTTCCTCTCTATGTGCCTTAACCAATCATCGACAACCGTGGGATCGGTCGCACTAGAGAAAGTTGGTGGACGGGTTTTCTGGAAGTCTGTTAATCTTGCTCCTACAATAGTTCCTTCTGTGGTTCCAGTAGGCAATTTCTGAACTATCTGAGCTAGCAACTGGGTATGGGCCGTCTGGGCTTCCTGTCGGTTCTTCTCCATTGACAGAAGAATGTTGCGCCCCCACCTTGGGGAGAACGGCTACTCCCGTGGGGGCCCAGCTCACTGCAGTTGATCACATACATGCATACCATTGACTTCCCAGGATAAGTCAAGCACAGGATTATATTTACATCACAGTAGAGTAACTTACAAAATATTTAACTAGTGTGGCCTGCTGGCCTTAATACAACATAAAGAGATTACAATGCCTTCACGGCATACATGGTTTAGCAAAATAAGAACTACGCAGCGGAAGATTAGGTGAACCCCCACAAAAAGAAGTTGATGACAGAACAACACACATCAGGGCACTGGCAGAACTGGCTCTCCTCCTTCGGGATCCACGAAGTTCTCCACGCCTTCATCTTGATCATTGAACACTCCATCTAATGGATTGTAGGTTGCAAGGGTGAGTACTTACGTACTCAGCAAGTCATAGGTAAGAGTAGATACATATAGTAGTGATGATATGAACCTAAACTAGTAAAGTGTGAATGGTTGTAAAATAGTCTTTTCTTTTATATCTCAACTCATCCCATGTCATGGCAGTATCTTCACAACATAACATTGCCATTCATGTTCACTAATTATAGCACTAACGCGACACGTCGACACACGATAGCCCACGGCAACACTCCTTATCATGAGAACAGATGTCATTTGGGTAATCTTCGCTTATCAAATTTTATTTAGAAAAACATACTTGTGCCACACCCCGTGGATTTAATCAACCACAGCAGACTCCTCTAAACCCCAGAGCTCAGAGTATTCGAATACATTTTTAAATCTACAGAGAGGTACCAATTTACCCGCAAGATATTCCACTTTCATGCCCATCCTATCAAAATGATTAGACCCTTCCTCACTGCACAGTGTGAGTGGCAAGGTGGAGATAACAAGAACTTTTGTTATGTTTCACTCACAATTCACTCCTGACCCTGTGGTTTTCACGCAAACCACAGTTGTGGCAGGTCATACCCATACCCCCACCCCTATGCCTCTTCCCATTACTTGGTCAGCGTGCAATCACATCCAATGATATGTGTAGGAGCCGCACTTTGTGTTAAATCATGCATCACTTCCCATATCATGTAGGGGTTTCATGTGCGATCCGCATACTTACTTGTTGAGGCTTGTCCCATACCAGGTTGCGGTTAGCATGTTTTTCATGCTACTAGACGCACAACACAAGGTTCTAGTCCTTATATGCCAGTGACCAGATCATACCACAACCCATGCACATTTAGTGCCTGCACATCCAGTGCTACCACCATTCCATACCAAAACAGTCGTCACGGCTAGGGGTTTTATTTTATGAATATAAAATATATACATGTATACTAGTTATGGCTCACTACTTGATCATTTCACATTTCACAGGCATCCAGCCTAATACTCCCATTTCATATCATAACTCAATCAATCTTTCTCATGCAATATTACTTATATTCAATGTCATATTATAGCAACTTCTAACATATAGGTTCAAGATGTTCAAGAATATGACTTGCCTTCCGCGTCGTAAAAGTCAGCAGTTGGTGTCAGGTCAACAGCAAAGTCCTCGAACTTAGCTTCTGGATCTACTCGGCAACAAACAAACACACAATGATTACTGTCGACGATTTGGACTCGGGGTCCTCAGTCGAACTTATGCAGAATTTGTAATACAAGACCTTTCAAGATGACCCTCCGGGAAGGTATGTAGAAAAATGGAGAACAGGAGCACAGAGAGGTTTATACAGGTTCGGGCCCTCGATGGTGGGAGTAATAGCCCTACGTCCTGTTGAGATTTCACTATAGGTGATAAAGGTTTACAAGGTGATGGGAAAACACCTTCACAGGCGAAGGGTTTTCCCTATGTAAATGTACAGAATGAAGCCATAAAGGCTTGCAAAGACTATCTAATTTAGGCCGTAGGCTTGGCTATTTGAGTGGTTGAGATGTTGATCTTTTCCATTGATTGATCGTCCCCCCTGTTTGATGCACCTAGCCACCCTTTTATACTGGTCGAAAGGGTGCCATGTCGTAACTGCATCAGACAGTTGCTTGGATAGTTGGGTGCGGTTTTTAGAGAACCGCTCTTAACCACCACTCAAGTTAAACACGTGTTATTCATGGATAACCGCTCATATTAACCTCCTGACGGTTAGGTCTTCCACGTGGAGGAATCTTCGGGATACTTCGAATATCCCCGCTATAGCGACAGCCGGACAGGTGAACTCCAAGTACCTTGGTCGAGAATGTTCTGACCGCGAGATGTTGGCTGACCGCGCAACATCTCGGACATTCTGTTCGCGTATAGCATACGAACTTCTAACCGCGCAAAGCCTGCGGTCTGATCGCACAAAACCTGCAACCTGATCGCGCAAAGCCTGCGACCTGATCGCGCAAAGCCTGCGACCTCGGGCTGATGCTTCTCAGAATGACTTGTGTTCGCACCGCCGGGCACGTGTCTGGGTCGAATCTGTCTTGAACCAATAGTGCATTTATTTGAACTGACCCGGGTGTCAATCCTCATCAATTACTAACTATATTAAAATGTTTTACGACCTATATGCAGATATTCTTTAAAAGAAGAATTGAATAGTACTGAAGATGATTGAGATTGTAAGCTGAACTGAGTTGAGATTCTAGGGTTTCAAGAAACCTGGGCAAAGATTGAGTACTAGAGGTTACCAGGGTATCAAGACATTAAAATTGACATAAGGTTCATGGCTGGTTTGCTCAAAAACAGCAAATGTCAGCCGATTGACATTCGGTTCAAGGCTTTGACAAAGGCTCAACAAATTCTAGAGGGCTTCTTTCAAGTTGTGACAACAGAAAAAAAATGTAGATCATAGCTCTACAAATTCAGTGGACAAAGTGGTTTCCAAATTGCACAATCAGAAGTGGGTAAACAAGGCCAATGTCACTGGCTGGCATGCACTGGCATAGGACTGACAATGTCAAAAACTAGGGCATAGCTGCAAATTTGCTTCAAAGCTTCAATTGCTTTGCCAGCTATGTCTAGGAGGTAGGCGAAGACAATAGGAACTCATTGGTGGTGGTTTCAGGAACTGAGATGGCCGGACGGTGACGAACAGCGACAATGAAACACAGTGGCGACACAGCATAGTACAGCTACTAGACAAATCTTGGCATAGCTGTAGCTTGCAGTTTTGGGCAGAATCAGAGGTCAAGGCAGTGAAGAGATATGCTCTAGAGGTCAAAGAGAATCTGTTGGGCAAGGTGGCGACGGCGAAAATGGCCAGCGGCGACCGGATGAGACACGGGCGATGATGCCAGAAACGGTTCACAATGATAGAGAACTACAGAAGGTGAAACTTAAAATTAATTGAGGGTATTTGCTCCTGGGGTGATGTTGATCATGCTGGAGCAGGGAATTGAGTTGTGGTTGAGGTTTTAGGGTTCGCCAGCGTTGACACCGGAGTCAAAGAAGACGATGAAGGTGATGCAACTGCTACAAAGCAGTGCTGGACAATTAAACTTGGCTACACCATCTACGGGATACAAGGAACAAGTTGGTGCAGTTGGTTGGGTTGGAGATGAGGTGGAGCTCGCCGGTGACGTAAGGCATTCAAGGTGGGGCGCGAAAATTGGGAGTTCTTCAATTCAAGCTCGAATTTAAAGTCCAAATGCACATGCTTGCTAGAGAGATTCCACTGATCAATTGATTCAACAAAAGGATAGGCTAATTCGGGCTAAATTGATTGGCATTGCCGAAACAGGGAAAATCGAGGATTCCGGCGATCATTGGCGTTAGAGGGCGCCGGAGTACAATTGAATGGTACAGCAAAGAGAGATGGGCAGGATGAACTTACTGGTTGAATCAATTTGGGATTTGGTGAAGCAGAATGATTTGGCGTTGAGCTCCTCCTTGGCGGCTCGCCGGAGAAGAAAGCGAAAACAAAGAAGTTCTGGGACTTAGTCGATTTTTCTGGTGAAATGAAGCTTGAACAGGGGGAAGGGGTGCTTAAATAGCAGAAGGTGAGAGCTCTCGAGACTTGGAGCGACGAGGAGAGATGTTGATTTGATTCGACCGGCGAGGTGGCAACAGCGGTCAAGAAACAGTGGCAACGACGGGACGGCAACAGTGGCTCTGCAATTGTGTTTGGTTGAGGCATTGGAACTTGGAGATGGCCGGTTCAAGCAGTGGAGACAATGTTGGCACGGCGAGGTGACGTGGCGTGAAACCGATGACAAAAGGGCTGCTGCTGCTGGGCATGGCCGCTGCTGGTCGTGCGTGGGAGAAGTTGCTGGTCGTCGGTGCTGCCACAACAACGGCTGACACGCGGACACGTGCGCACATGGAAACACAGGCGCAGGTGAGGCTTGGCCGGAGGCGAGCAAGCACAGTGAAACGCACTCTGAGGCGAGGCTGTGGTCATGGTCGAGCCAGCTGGGGCTGGTCGAAACAAGGGGCTAGACCTAATTGCAAATACAGAAGTTGGGTTTTGGACTGATCTGTAAAATCTGAGATTTAAGTAATTAGGGCTGATTTGAACTTTTAAATTCTGGCAAACTTTGTTCAACAAATTATTTGGCAATGATAGAAGATAAGATTTGGAATGTTTGGATAGTTTTTGAATGAAAACGACAATAGGGTAATTTAGGGTATTTGACATCTGGATTTTGTCAAATGCTGAAATTCTGGGATTTAGGATTTAATTTTGAGATACTCATATAAGAAGATTTTGTGTTGAATAGTATTTGGGAGGTGTTCCCTAAAACAGATTTAAATTTGGAGTTGATTTGCAACATTTGGCCTTTTCAGGCCTCTAGAAAATCAAATAAGGACTGATCTACGACATTTCTTGGACTCATTTGTGAAAAGGGTCTAAATAAAGGAATTTGGTTGCCAACTTTCTGGATTAAGTTATTGACATACCCATGATCATAATCCTAGATTAATCTGGTCTGGATTAGGTCAAGATTTGATTAAATCAGAGTTTAGAGTATTTAGGGTAATTAACTTAATTCTATTTTTGAAAACAGAATGATTTGACAAATCTGGGAATTAGAGATGGAATTGAATATGGCTTCTGAAGACTTTTATTCTCAGGATAAATAGTAAATCAAATCTGGAAAGTCAAATCTTGATTTGGGTTTACAGGGAAGATTTTGAGATTTAGGGCTTAGAATAGAATGAGTTTGGGATGATTTTGCTGATTTTGAAGAGATATATGCATGCATGATTTTTTAAGAAAAAGAATTTCGTGCAAACTGGGTTGTTCAATGTGGGGAGGATTGGAACTTTGGGATCCTTGCTGAAATAATGGTTCTCTTGCCATAGAATCTTCCTCTTGCGGAGTCTAATCTCTATCCTCTCCGCTGCTTTAGGATATTCTCCTTGTGTCAACCATGATGGCTCTGAAGAGAATCCAGACAGATCTAACTAACAAAGGCCAACTAAGATAGACGTGCGAAATTTAATGCAGACTACATTAGTGCATAAAATACTTAGGCTTCTAGCCATAATACACAAGTTAACCATTGCAAAAGCAACAGCGAAACACAAAGCTATCAAGAGCATTCACGTGCGATGATCTTGGCACGGACACGTGCACACATGCAAGCGCAAACGAACACACACGCACAGGCGAAGTCCTGCGGCGACGATCATGGCGACGCTACACGGCAAAGCTGGCGCTGGTTGCTAGTCGTTGCTGCGGCTTGGGAGCTCTGGTCGAAACAGGGATTGGGCCTAAATGCAATTTCTAAACTTTGGCTTTGGACTGATCTGTAAAATCTGGGATTTAGGTGGTTAAGGCTGATTTGAACTTCACAATTCTGGCAAACTTTGTTCAGCAAATAATTTGGCATAGATAGAAGATAAGATTTGGAACATTTGAATAGTTCTTTAATGAGAATGACCATAGGGTAATTAGGGTATTCGAAATCTAATTTTTGTCAAAAGTGAAATTCTGGGACTTAGGGTAAGATTTTGATATCCTCACAAAAGAAAATTTTGTATTGAATAGCATTTGGGAGGTGTTCCCTAAAATAGAATTGAATTTGGAGTTGATTTGTGACTTTTAGCCTATCAAGGTTCTGGAAAGGACTGAACTGCAATACTTCTTGGACTGATTTGTAAAATGAGTCTAGATGATAGAATTTGACACCCAACTTTTTGGATTAAGGTATTGGCATACCCTTGATCATATTCCAATAATAATCTGGTCTGGATTTGGTTTAGATGTGATTAAATTAGAGTTCAGAGTATTTAGGGTATTTAGGATATTTAATTAAATTCTGTTTTCCAAAACAAAAAGGTTTGACAAATCTTGGAATTAGAGATATAATTGAATCCGGCTTCTGAAGACTTTTATTCTTAGGATAAATAGTAGGTAAAATCTGGAAAGTCAAATCTTGATTTGGATTCACAGGGAAGATTTTGAGATTTTAGGGCTTAGGATAAAATAAATCTGGGTTGATTTGGCTGACCTTGGAGAGACATATGCATGCATGATTTTTTTTATGAAAAGAATTTTCACCCCAAACCCAAGGTGTTACAGATCTACCCTCCTTAAAGAAATCTCTCCCCGAGATTTACCTATGACGAGAAAAGATAAGGAAAGGTTTGCTGAATATCCTCTTCCTTCCCCCAAGTGGCTTCTTGCTCTGAATGACATCCCCACTGAACCTTACACAACTTGATCTTCTTTCTTCTGAGCTGACGTTCATCAGTGGCTAGGATTCTGATTGGGTGCTCAAGGTAAGTAAGATTCTTCTGTAGTGATATCTCTTGCGCTTCTATCTGGTCAGTACGTTCTGACGATGATTGTCACCTGAGCTAGTTAGATTAACGCATGTCGGGTTCAAGTCAGATCAAATTCAATGTGTGTCCATGAATTTGTGTCTTAGTAGCCACTATGGTCGCTAAAGGATATAAAGTTATTCTATGATCGCAGCCTTTGCGCGATCATGAGATCGCAGACAGTGCGCGGTCAAAGGGCCGCAGACAGTGCGCAATCAGAGGGTCGTTGATTGTACACGACCAGGGTAATTCGGGGGTACTTGAGTCTTTACCGAGTATGTTCCCAAGATTAAGATAACTGCTCCCACGTATGAAGACAACCGTCAGGATTAGCATGTGCGGTTATCCACAATTTGCACGTGTCTATCCCGCGAGGGAGAAGAGTGCGGGTACACAAACTGTATCAGAATAACCGTCCAAAACCACTTCGCATTGGCGGCCTTTTATTCAGTATAAAAGGTGGATCAATGCACGATTTAAGAGGGTTGTTAACAAGCAATACAACAAGTCAGCAAAGCTTGAAGACTTAGACATAGATAGATAGACAAAAATACAGAAGAGATCATCGCCTGTGATAATCTCTTCTCCCTGTAAATACTTTTACCATATATAATGAAATCACAACAGGATGTAGGGCTATTACTCCCACCATCGAGGGCCCAAACCTGCATAAATCCTCGCGTCCCTATCAATATTACTTTTCCTATCTTCCCTGAGGAACACCCTGAAAGGTCTCACAACTCACAAATCTGTGTAAGATCGACAGAGGACCCCGAAGTCCAAATCATCGACATTTGGCGCCCACCGTGGGGCCTTTCTCAAGGTGCTCTTTTTTCATCAGGAGATTCCGTAAGCCATGTCTGGGGCATACGATTTCGAGAAAGATTTTGATCTCGATGATTACGCCCGTATACATATGCCTTCACCAAGCGATCCCGTTCCGATGGAAGAAGTAGATCACGAAGATGTTCCTGAGGAACATCATGAGGATGCGTCTTCTCCCACCCAGGTCATTTCCATCGACCAGGAGATAGAGAAGATAGATCAGGAACTCCATATGAGTCCTACCACTTTGGAGGCTGAGTCTATACCACAACACCTCGCTGTCGAGGACATGGACAATGGTGACCAAGGGCTCAGTCCTGTGAGGTTTGATCCGGACAACCTCCAATGTCTCTTTGATTTCGAATTCGATTCGGAAAAAATAAAGATGTTTTCTCCTTCTGCGACCTCGCTTCCCCGAGAGTTTGCTACTTTATTGGAGGAGACTTCTGAGCAGCGAGTGGCTAGGGAGGAACAGGAACGCATGAAAAAGGAGGAGCAGGAAATAAATCAAAGGGAGGACGAAGAACATAAGCGAAAAAATAACGAACTCCGCAAGACTGTGCTGGAAGCTATCCAGAATGTGCAGTCTCGTTATGATGCTGCTCCAAGTTCCTCCAGTCGTCCACATGGTCGTAGGTGCAACCAGACACCCTCCTTAGCCCCGGACTATCCACCGGTGGATGAAGAAACGGAGACACCTGGCGCACCTAGGAGGAGTATGCATGGGAGACTTCACTCTATTGCAGAAGTCCTACACAGCTTTCCTCCTAATGTTGAAGATGCACAAAGACTGGCTTTTGCTAGAATCCTGGCAGATAAGGTGGACGATGTTGCATCCGATGCAACCCCGACAGCCTCATCCAGGTCAAAGATTTGTTCCCATGAAAGGGAGTATTCTTACTCCAGTCAGGGCAGACGTAATCGATTACCACCAGGGTCACCTCGGCACGACAAAGCCAAGCGAGTCGGGAACTCTCGCGATCGTTACCGTGTTCCTGTTCATTCTCGTTTGGGACCGCGAGGTTTATCACCATGACATGATGTCGCCCGTGATCATGTTGAAAGTCGCAGAACTCTCCACAGTTCCTATGTCGGTTGCAAGGCTTTCTCGCTAGGCCTCTGTGCGGTGGTCTTGCCAGACAAGTTAAAGCCCAAAACGATTGAAAGATTTGATAGAACTCAGAATCCAGCCAAATTCCTTCAGATCTACATCACCGCTATTCAAGCGGCAGGTGGGGATGATCACGTCATGGAAAATTACCTATCAATGGTCCTTGAAGGGCCAGCAAGAACCTGGTTGTTCAATCAGCCAGAGGGCTCAATTTATAACTGGGGGATGTTGTGCAATGGTATACTCAACAACTTCCAGAACTGTTACCAAAAACCTGTCAAAGAGGACGACCTCCATCGTCTCCGCTAGACTTCTACAGAGACTCTTCGGTAGTTTGTCAAGAGATTTTTTGGATTAAGGAATACCATCCCAAACACATTGGACAATTCCGTCATTAGGGCGTTTAGGCATGCCGTTCGATATCGGAGATTTACCGAAGATCTACTTATCCACCCCCCTCTGTCAGTAGCCGACCTCTTCGACATGGCTGATCATTATTCTGATGATGCTGAGGCCGTGGAATGGAATAGGATGGTGGATAAGGGAACCTTACCGCCTCAGCCAGGTCTAAAAGATGACAAGAAGGAGGATTCAAGCAAGAAGCCAGAATCATCATCAGGCGGGAAGTTCAAGAGGTCGAAGAAAAACTGATATGGACAATACAGGGAGGTCGCATTTGCCGAGAAGCCGCCGCTGGGAAAAGGTAACCAACCTCCATTTAAGAATAAAACTTCTTCTGGCGGCTGTGATAGCGACCAACCGGGAAAACAGACTAATCAGTAGGGAGGCAAGAAGTGGTGTCAACTCCACAACTCTTCGGGACATGATCTCAAGAACTGCAGGAATTGGTTGAAGCAATTAAACGATTTCTACCAAAGGGTCGGACCAATGCCTACTTTGCCGCCAAAAGATCAAGCTTGCAAGATTAGGGACGCCGATGGAGATGAAGAGATGTCCTATCAGGTACCACAAAACCATGTTAATGTTATTTTTAGAGGTTCCTCCTCTTTTGTTTCTAAGCGTCAGTTTAAGACATTTTACTGCAAGGTAAATCAAGTAGACGCTCCCCTTGGCGAGCCTCAGTATCCCTGTAGGTCGGAAACTCCTTTGACCATTGATCGCGCTGATTGTCCTATTGGGCTTACGCGGCCCATTGAGACTACCTTTGGTCATCACCCCAATCGTTAGGAATGCTTGAGTCGAACGAGTTCTAATTGACGAAGGTAGTTCCTTGGACATTTTATTGGTCAAGGTGCTAGACGACATGCAGATCCCTCATTCAAAAATCAAGCCCACAATTCATCCATTTTATGGGATAATTCCTGGTCCCTCGATGATGCCATTGGGATAGGTGGTACTCCCAGGAATGCTAGGGGAGCCAGATAATTTCCGAACAGAATTGGTTACCTTCGATGTAATTGATTGTGGTTCAGCGTACAACGCTATTTTTGGTAGGCCAACTCTGGCTAAATTCATGATGGCAACACACTATGCTTATTAGTGCGGCAAGTTGCCAGGTCCCAAAGGTGTTATTTCAGTCCGAGGCAGCCGGCATGTGGGATTAACTTGTGATCGGCTGTCCCTGGAGTTAGTGGATCAGCTTCCCGTTCGGGACATCAAGATAGCGACCAAGGAAGCGGATACGATCAAACTTGCCCCGTGACCAGATGAGAAGTTAAAACTAGTTCCATTGTACCCAGATGATCCATCTAGAACAATTCAGATTGGATCAGGCCTCGATGACAAATAGGAACTCGAGCTTGTTACTTTCCTCCAGGCAAATGCAAATGTGTTTGCGTGGAAGCCATCCAACATGCCTAGAGTCCCAAGTGAGGTAATTGCGCATAGGTTAGCAATTCTTCCTGGACAACGACCAAAAAAGCAAAAGCTTAGACGCTTTCCGTTGATCGGCAAGAAGCCATCTGAGTGGAGTTAGATAAGCTTCGAAAGGTAGGATTTATTCGCAAAGTCGATCATCCTAAGTGGCTCGCAAATCCAATCATGGTTTGAAAGTCAAATGGCAAGTGGCGCATGTGTGTCGACTACACTAGCCTAAACAGTGCCTGTCCGAAGGATGATTTCCCCTTCCCCGCATCGATCAGTTGGTCGATTCTACTGCGGGTTGCGTATTGATGAGCTTCCTGGATGCTTACTCAGGGTACCATCAAATTAGCATGGCAGAAGATCAAGAGAAAACTGCCTTCATCAGACCATTGGGCACTTACTGCTACGTCAGAATGCCATTTGGTCTCAAGAACGCCAGTTCCACGTACTAGCGCTTGATGCAAAAGACCTTTCTTTCCCAGATGGGGCGTAATCTTGAAGCTTACATTGACGATTTGGTTGTAAAAAGCTTGAAAAGCTCGAATCATTTAGATGATCTTGCTGAAGCCTTTTGTAATCTAAATAAACATGGAACAAAGCTGAATCCGGAGAAATGTTCTTTTGGAGTTTCATCTGAAAAACTTTTAGGCTTTCTTGTTTGTTCCAGAGGAATTGAGGTCAATCCCGAAAAAATCAGGGCCATTGAGCAAATGCTGTCTCCTTCGACCATGAAGGACGTCCAGCGCCTAGCAGGTCGCATGTGGCTTTAAGCCGATTTATATCGCGACTAGGTGAATGAGGACTGCCTTCTTCAAAGCTCTTAGAAACCACAATGGTTTTACCTGGTCGGACGAAGCCGAGAAAGCATTTCAAGAGGTTAAAGCATATTTATCCAGCCCGCCAGTGTTGGTCTCACCGAACTTAGGGGAACCACTACTTCTTTACCTAGCGGCCACCCCTCACACGATTAGCGCAGTCCTGATCGTGGAAAGAGAGGGTGTGCAACAACCTGTCTATTATGTAAGCGACACTACTATAGAAAAAAGCCCGCCAGTGTTGGTTCTCTTACCGTTAGTGATTGGCACGATAGAAGAAAAGTAGCACAAATCTATCGGTTGCAAACCGATAGTAAAGTACCTACATTACAACATTCACTAATTGCGAATGATAATTTCTTCTATCGGCTCAGTGAACTCAACCGATAGTGATGTTAGATTTCTTGTAACGGTTATACACTGGAAACCGATAGTACTGTATAGTATTTTATATCGTTTAGATACTCGACACCAAAAGTACTGGAAACATTCTTCTATCAGTTGTAGGATATGAACCGATAGTATTACATAGCATCATTAACAGATATAGCAATACAGAGATACACACATTGGACAGATTGAATCTAATTATTCAGAGATTGAATTTATTCACAAATACACTAATACAAAGATACACACATGCATTGAACAGATTGAATCTAATTATTCACATATTGAGTTTATTCACAAATACACCAATACAAATACACACATACACCAATTAACACATTCAATGTATATAACATGTACAAGTCATTTCCGATCGATTGTTGATAGCCACTTCATCCATCACATATCGAGCCCAAATTTGTCGCAGCTCCTTTAACTGAGGCAACTCGTATTGGTCTTTCAACATGGCGCTCTGCATGCGTGTCTGAAGTTAGGAACGTACGTCACATCCAATGTTCGACTTTGAGTCAGCAAAAATGCTTACCTTAGGGAATTGGGCAAAGTTTTCCTAATCAGGTCATACATAAACCTCATGACATAGAACCCACATTCCCACGATTGTGGCTGCTGATGGCATTGAGATAATTGCATATGCAAAGACATAAACCCACATTAACTCGAAAGAACTAATTAAGCATAAATTAAAAGACCCATCATGAGTAGTTCCATTCGTATAATTAATTACCTCATATTCTTTCCAAGAAATTGTTGTGCCCTTCGATGCGTCATGCCTCCCTCTAGCAGTAACATAATTTTTGAAAGCCTTGTATTTAATTTAGCATTGCCGGTTAATATGTTATCATTAATTAGCTAGACAGAGCAAAATTTAAATCAGTTGTGTTACTTACGCATCTATGTGCCACGTGAGGGTGAAAACATGCGCTACCCTGTCGCTCATCGAATCGAGGTAATACACCTCATTCATCCATGGGCAAATGATGATGACGACCCAGTGGCCCCTACATTGTATATAAAATCGAACCGTTTCATGTTTATGTTAGGCGTAACATACAAGAATGAGTTAAATTAGTAGGAAATGCACTAACCTTTGGTGGTATGGTCCAAGAATGAACTCCCGGTCCTACTGCGCCTGTAGTGCCCTTGATATGTATTCCTCCACATGTGCTTATTCGTGCTCTAGCATCGTGAGGCTTATTTTGTCTGGGTCGAGGAAACCCACCCTGTCACATGCCCTCATCAACGCCAGCCTATACATGCACCTGGATGCAAAGTAGACATTAGTAAGTAGTGCATACAAAGTGATTAGATTTATGAAATTAACTGCGACAACATATATATAGAATCAGTAAACTCACAGGACTCCAGTCCGTATGACGGACATATCAAGCTCCTACAAGTTGAAGAGGTCGAACAAATCCTCGTGGGCCACCGATATGCTCTCGGCCTCACGGTGAAAATGACCTGGCCTGAAGTGAACTAAGAAGTTGATGTGGCACCTAGACCGGGTCAAGTACCACTCGTGGAGACTTCTGGTTGTCTGATCCATATTGCGTAGAAGGTACTCCGACACGAGTGGTAACCCGTTCTTGAATGTACCCGGCTGGCTTTGTTTCGCCTTGCCTTTGGCCTTGCCCTTGCCTTTGGCTAGGGAGCGAGTGTATACCTTTGAAGGTTGGGGTGTGGTGCCGGTGGCCTCATTTGATGGCGAAGGGGCTTTCCGAGGAGGCGCGCATCCTTTGGGTGGGTTCGAGGCCGTCAGAGGAGGCATGGGAGCCGAAGGAGCTCGGTCATGCATTGTGCTGTGGTTGGGGTCCTCATGAAATGCGCTACCATCCATCGCCCACTTTAAGTTACGAAAGAGTAAGTTAGATTTTACAAATTGAGTATATTAACTGAGTTGTAAGCTATAATGGGTAGGGTTTATCTCCTGTAGTCTGACACCCTTCTTGGGCCATTGTATGTACGAGCCCAATGCCTTGTCAATTGTCCGCATTCGTCTGTTGGGACGGGTAACAAAAAAAGTGCTGTAGCCCAGGAAGGCCATGTCCACCTGTACCTTTGCAAACCCAGGCTTCAGAGGTACGTAGTGGATCCAGACATCCTCCCAAGACTGATATACGACCTCGTGTGCAACCACTACAGGGTCGTCGCCTATGTTGATCAATAGGCTACAGCTCTCCAGCTTCTGCAATTTGCAACAATTATAGCATGTTAGCGAAACAGTTCTAACATAATGGGAGTGGCATCAACCGAACTGCATATATATATAGCTCAAGAGTTACAACACCTCAATCAGGTCCACCGGATCCACGTGAACCTTTGAGCCACAACTACTCGGCTTACCAGCATTGACCTCGGCAGCTGGATCTAAACCCTTGGACTGCACAATTCAGTTGAGGCGTTCATACTTCTCGTTCTGTTGAGCGAACATGTCTGCGAATTGTGCAGTCACATCTGACTGTATCTTCTTAGACAGCTCCGATTCCCTTTCCTTCCAACTGTGAGCCTTCTTCACCTTTTGCCCGGGCTCTGAGAAGCCTTCCTTCCATGGCACCACACCCCCCACGGCTTGCACCTGCCCTGGATGCTCCTTGTTCCCTAGAGCCTGAGTTAGGATGTCGTTCTCCCTATGGGGAGTGAACAATCCCTGGGTCGCCTCCTTCGAGCAAGAGATTTGTTACATTCAAAGCTCTACATTGTGAGGAAAAAATATATACAAACTTGTGAACACACGAGTGATCATAGTTTTTTCTACCACACTCTATGATTCCAACCAGGAAGTTAGCCAACTTACGATTCGCTGCTCGATCTCGACGTCCCTGGGGTTTGGGAACTCCACAATCCCTGTGGATGACACGGTCCCTCTGGCCAGCCACCAGTGCTTGCATCGCGGATCGCGGATCTCGGAGAGCGGCAGGTTAGGGGAGTTGACGAAATTTGACGCCTCGTCTTCAGCCTTCTTCCACTGCTCCTCCTTCCCCGCATAGCCGCGAGAGCCGAGCCGATGCGGGTGGTCGTTCCTCCTCTGGATTGCCTTGTTCTTCTCGCTAAGGGCCTTCGTACTAGAAACAAGAAAATTAATGCACAGTTGGTTACTCCATACAATGGTGTAACCAATCAAAGGAAGCATAGATACCTTGAACTCAAGGGTCCCCTTCTGTTGGGTCAATTGCTCCCATACCTCCTCCGTTATGAAGGGGTACTTCTCGCATGGAGATTTGCCTTTAGCGAGGAACGTACGGACGAGGATGCTCTTGAAGGTTTTCCACGTGTTGTTCATGTCCTTCAAGAAAGCTATCTTGGGACCATCGTCGGGGATGTTCCACTTGGCCTGTTTCAAATGGTGCATATAAGTAGGACATACTTAATCTCTGGGATAAACCAATGGAATGTGATTACTCAAGAGTTCAGGAATTTTAATTAATTTTACCTTCACTTCCGCCCACAGCCTATCCCTCTCGTCGGCCTGAACGTCCTTCCAGCTCTGGACGGTGATCTTCACCCTTTCCTTCGCCAACAAAACAACATAGGCAGCATACTGGCCGGCGTTCTTCGCGATCGGTCTCCCGAACTGGTTGAACTCACATGAAAGATCCGCGCGTTTGGCCAAATGGCACAACATGGTCGTGCCTCGCGCCTTCCTCTTTCGCTGGGACGAAGCAGCATCATCTACGTTGGCCCTCCTCGAATCACTACTATCAGACGAGGAATATGCTGACATGGCTTTACCTAAAATTCCATGAACAAACCATCAATTGATACGAAGAAAGGTACATGAAAAAGTTCATAACTAAAATGGAATGGCAATGATGAACCACCTCTTTTTGTTAAAATGTCAAATTTTCATTCAAAAGGCCAAAAATCATCAATTCCTATCAACATGGTCTTCAAATATATTTAAAAGGTTTTTACAGGCTTTCGACTATCTTGTTTTTTAACCAAATCAGTTTTGAGTGCTGATCAAAATCTATTTGAATTGTGCCAAAACTTGTTTTACAAAAGTCCTAGATATTATTACCCCAAAGAAGTTCGAAATTGAAAACTTTCTCAAAAGAGTTTCAATTTGAAACTTATGGGTGCTTGAATCTGACCAGAAAACTTGCTTTGACTCGAAAAACATTTGGCTCTTTCACAAAGCCATATTTGCATAGATTGGATAATAGAAATTTTTTTAGAACATGCAGTAGAACTGCATATTTTCATTGAAAGAAAAAGGGGTATACTGGGTTAAAGTTCATACAACAAAAACTCCCAGCATGCTACAGAGTACCTAAGAAAAATAAGAAAGAGCCACTACTTTTTACACAAAATTGGATAATAGATAAGATTAGCAGTGCGAACTATGCTAGTCTCTCTGCAGGAGGGATGCCCATGAATGCACCACTATAATGAGCAACACTATGCATAAATTTTTCTTTATGCAAAACCAATACAATCGATGGTGCAGTTTAGAAGTAGATAGGTTTTAGATCAAGCATCAATGGTAGGATTGAGCCTGGGGAATTACTGATCATTGTTTTGCAAGTTTTTTATAAGTTTTTATAAGCATCAATGTCTTATTAGCTCATCACAAACTAAACAAGTCAATCTTTAACATTCATGCAAATCTCTTAAGACTCTAAGCAAATCTAATGTCATAGCCAAGAAAAATAAAGAATTTTTTAGGAAATTTAAATGAACCAAAATTTCAGATGACAATTAGAAAATGGGAAATAATTAACAAAAAATTCAGACTTCTCATAGTTTTGTGGCTGATTAGGGTCTTGTACTATCGGTTCAAAATAAGCAACTGATATAGGGATCGTGCACTCAAAGATATGATTTTCCTATCGGTTCGACAATTAAAACCGATAGTGGACGACTATGTAACGAAATATTCTTAGTGATGTTCATCAACTCTGTAATTCTCATATCCATCAAGTTTGTAATTCATGCACTTTTCATCTAGGTATATTTTTGTTGTATATTGAATCACATATGAACAATTCGATATCAATTTAAGAAATTGACGCGAGCGGCAAGATCAATTCTAATCGGGTTGGTCAAGAACACTTACAGTTCGTGGAGTGGCCTACGATGGCACGATGCAGTGGCCAGCAGTGGTGGAGAACCCAAATGCGAGCGGCAATGGTTGTACAGGAGCGAAAAAGGGAACGTCAGGGAGGCTAGGGTTTTCCGCGCGTGGGTACGCACTTATTTGGAAATGTTTTCAGTTGGGCTGGAGGGAAAATCCCGTGGATTTAACCTATTATAGAGGTATGTACTATCGGTTAAAAATAAGAAACCGATATAAGACACTAAGGTTCCTATCGGTTTGCAACTACAACCGATAGTAAAGTAACCGATATTAGAGTATTGATATTCCTATCGGTTAAAATTAAGTAACCGATATCAGATATTAAAATTCCTATCAGATTATTAATATAAACCGATAGTAAATTAACAGTAACGACCAGTCATGGAAGATAAAGAATCATGCATAAACAACACAATGGCAGTCTAGTACTATCGGTTGGAAAAAAGATACCGATATAAGTTATCAATTACCTATCAATTTGGCAATTGAAACCGATAGTAAAATACAATGGCACTAGTACTTAGGGTTTTTCCTAAGAACAGTTACAGGTGTGTTTCAGTAAATCATTTTGTACTTGTAAAGACACCTGAAAATCCATGCAATTGACTTCCAATAATTTTGAAATAAATTAACAGTAAAGACCAATCATGCATACAAAAACTTTCTTCAAATAGCCAATCAAGATGGAGATATGAAAATGACAAATCAGCCAAAAACCACGCGGAATCTGAACTTTGCAGTTTTCATATTGATTTGTGAAAAGAATCAATTATTGCTCAAATCAAGTCCAATTGAGATGAAAATTTGCAGAAATGATTCTCAATGCCTCACGTATGTTTTCCCAAAGAATTTTTGAAAAATGATTTGACAATGAACAAGCAAATGACTAGGTGCATAACCACAGTGTTGTCGAATTACATATACCCTGACAGGTTTTTTGGTGGTTCCTAGCGAAGAAAAGACGACGCAAATTGACCGCGTGACTAGTCCTCTCCCGTCGGGCAAACACAAAGAATGACACGAGGATTTATACAGGTTTAGGTCTCAGTGGAGACCCTAGTCCTGTCGATGTGCTCCTGACTTGAGTCGGCTGGGGGAGTTCTCCCACGGGGAGAGTGCTCCAGAGCACGCCTATTGGTTTTTGTGTATTGATGCAAAAATGAGTTGTCCTGCCTTACATGAGAGGGATACAAGGGATTATATAGGCCCAAAAGATGCAAAAAGACTAAACTATCCTTGCCATAGCCGTTGGATCAGAGGGCACTAATGTCTTTCTCCCGACCGAGGGACCTGGATGCTTGAGAAGTGTCTTCGACAGTTCCCGATGTGCTCGTCGTGTGACCCTCCAGGTGACCGCGCCCGGGACGGGGGTCACCGGGAGCCTTGTCCCCGGGCGAATGGCGGTGCCCGGGATGCTGGTCAGCAGGAGCCTTCTCCCCGGGCTAATGGTGGCGCTTGGGACGTGGGTCACCAGGAGCCTTGTCACCGGGAGCCTTGCCTCTTACCTGGACTTGATCCCACGGAGATTTCCCCCAACAGTAGCCCCCCATGTCCTCCGGGGACGCTGCTCGAGTCCCCGGAGGGATGGCTCACATTACCGGGAACATCTCCTCCAGAATGGATTTCCGGCGCCTTGTTCAGGCTTCGAATTTTGCGCTAGATACTCACGGTGGCTTCATTGGTCATTATGTCGCCCCTAGTCTCGATTGGTGCGTGCCATTTGGTCATAATGGCCTCGCGCGGTTCGAACCGACGATGCGTCATTTCCCGTGCCCGCCCCTTCGATTTGCGTGTGCCGTTTGAATTGAGTGGCGCGGATTCACCACGAGCGGCCACGTGGTGCGCATCGGGGCCACGTTCGAGCCCTATAAATAGGGCTTTGAGGGGCTCGGAGAAGTCACTCAAACCTTCGATCCTCAAACGCCACTGGTGCCCTAAGCTCTCCCAGTAGCCCGCTCCCGGAAGCTTAGCCTCCGGAAACCTAAGCCCCTCAGTTCCCCGAGAGCTCAACACACCCAAGAAACATGATGGGTTCCAACGGTCGTGCCAACGCCGCCGAGGTGCCTGCGGAGGAAGTCACCGCGGACTTCCTCTAGGCCTCCAAGTTCACTTCGGTGTACTTAGAGTCCCTCATGGACCGGGGGGTTGTCGCGGACGGGGACATCCGGATCCCCTCCGAGAAGGATGGTGCCCCTCGCCCTAGGCCCGGAGAAGTGGTTGTCTTTGAGGCCTTCCTCGAGGCAGGGCTTCGACTCCCGATGCATCCGTTGCTTCGAGAGTTTCTCCGGGAATACGGGGTGGTGCTCAACCACCTGATGCCGAACGCATTCATTCGGATGGGGCTCTTCATCTGGCTGTTTGAGACAGCCATCGGATGGGAGCCAACACTCTAGCTATTTCGGTACTTCTATGAGCCGGCAGCGAGGAGCTCCCATCTGGTGAGGGGAGGGCCGAATCTCCATTCGGCTCCGTCATGATACAGCTCCTGCCGTCCCGGGTGAAGGAGTACCCGATGGCTGCTTCCCGAGACCACTAGGGGGGACTGGGTCCGGATGTAGTTTTACCTCCGGGTCCGGGATGCGGAGGTGACCTACTCACCAGAGCCCCCCTCCTATAGCCGGTCGTCCTCCCCCAAGCCCCCATTGTGGACCAAGGAGGAGCTGAAGCTCCTCAGCAAAGTGGTTTGCTCCCGGGGTGTCCGCTCCGTGAGGGACGCCACCGAGGAGTTGACGTTACTGAAGGTTCCCCCTTCTCTTATGGGAGGAGGGGGATCGGAATGTGCCCGGTGCAGCGGCCCCCGCAAAAGCCGGTTACCCGACGTAAGCCCCCGCCGACTTCCTTTGTTTTTTGTTAATTTTGCCAACTCCCTTCACTTTTGTAGTCCGACCATACCCGGCCGCCCGGGAGAAGGCGGAGAGCCTCCTCGGCAGGTACTACATCGACGAGCACGAGCGTATCGTGCGCGTCATCTAGGAGGGACTTCCCTGGAACTTTGTGGCCGAGGCCTTTGGGCTAAGGCTGCCAGAGAGGACACCTCTCCCGACCCCTAGCTCTCACAAGCGGGGGAAGGAGGCTGCCAGGAGTTCCGAGCAGAAGAGTACCAAGGCTCAGAAGGCCCCCGGTCTGGCAACAACACTGGGTTCCACACTCGTGAAGGCCCGGGATGCCACCCCCGGGTCTGGACGTGTGCGTGCGCCTTCCAGGCGCGAGGTGAAGCCGCTCCCCCGGAAGAAAACTCCAGGGGGCGGCGGAGGCGCAAGGGTTTGTGCGGCTTCTCGAAGCCTCCAGAGAGGCCCAGGGGAAGGAGCCAGCCGGTGAAGAGGGAGCGTCTGACTCAGTTAATTATGCCCCCTCGCCGCCTTCGGCGATCACACCTCCTGTGGCACCGGTACTACCGGAGTCAGAGTCGGAGCGGCCGAAGGTTCGTTTCAGGGAGGCTTCCACTCCGCGCGTCGAATGGCCGATGGATGAGGGGGGGAGCCCCTCGGTCTACGAGGTCCCGGTGGCGACGGAGGTCCCGGGGCCCACAGCCCAGAAAGGGAAAAGGGCCCCTCATCCCTCCCCAGGGTGGCACCCCCTTGGAGAGCCCGTCCACTTCCTCTTCGGCCACCTCTTCAGCAGCAAGGACTCCGGCCGCTCCCACTCTGGTTCACATCACCCCCCAAACCTTTGGGAGGGGGCCCGCCGGCGAGGATAGGTCCAGAGCCGTTGGGAGGGAGACCCCCCTGCTGTCCATGGGGGAGGTCTTCCGGTTCGCAGAGCGGCTCCAGACCCGGAAGGTACAGGAGTACGTCTCGCAGGGTACGCTCCACGACCGTTGCGGGGAGCTGTAGTCGCTCCATATCCAGGTTCGTTCCCGGATCACCATGTCGTTTCTTTCTAATATTTTACCAACTCTTGGGCTTCGAATAACTTTCGTGGCCCTCGCCTTGGGCATCGAGGTGCGCTTTGAGAAGGTGCTGGAGGAGGTGGGGGGGAAGGCCGCCGCCTTTTCTGAGGAGCGGGACGATGTGCTCCAGGAGTTGACTCGAGTCTGGGCCCAAATCCATTCCTCCGAGAATGCCAACGACCAGGTCCGGAAGGAGGCAAGGGCAAAGGAGGATGTCCTCTGGGAGATCGAGGGCTCCAGCCCCCGGGCGGTGGCGGAAGCGGGTTGCCCCGTCCACTCGGCCCTCGAAGTGCTTGTGGTGAGCCTCGGCCCGGGGGGCAGCTCTGACGCGACGCCGGCGACACTCGCGGAGGCTGTGCGTTTTTTTAACGCACAAGTCTTTGTGATCCCGGAGGCCGCCGATGCTCGGGCACGGGGCCAGGCGATCCCAGTGGTGGCCGCCGCCGCGAGGCTTGTGGAACTCCGGGGGATCGGCGCCCGGGCGATCGGGGGCCAGATCCCCCGAGGCTTCCCCGAGTTCTTTGAGGCGCTCCGGCGAGAGGTGGAGCAGCTCACCGGGGGCTTATACAACCGGATCGTGCGGGTGCGATTCCCGGCGTCGGCGCCTCCGAGGGCAGACACTACGGCTCCTGCGGAGGCCTCCCGGGGGGGGACAATAATGAACAAGTATGAGCCTCCCCCCGGGCCTTTAGATAGGTCCTTTTTTGTTTTAGGATTTTTGCTCCCGGTAGCTTCTTAGAAGAAGCCCCGGAGACTTGTACAAAAGACATTTTGATGCAATAGAATGAATTTTTTACTAAGTCTTGAATTGCATTTACCAGGAGCCCTGGGAGGTTACTCCCAGGAGAGAGCCCCTGAGAGTTGGGCACAACCTTAGAGCCACCCCAGTGTTGCGAGGAGCCTCCCCGGAGATAAGGCCTCCAGGCTCCGTAGGGTATCACTTGGGGGATGCCCAAGCCGCCTTAATTTTGATAAGTCTCATCTCTGGGGGACATGGTAGGGTGTCTCCCGGGAGCCGAGCTGGTTATGGTGGCTCCCAGAGTGGCACCTAGACAACTTTGACAACCACTGCGCTGAATTATCCCATTCGTGATCGGGGTTGCGGAGGGTTCTGCCGCTTCGAATACTCCCACCGGCGGGCTACAAGTATTGGCCCGAGAACTTGCTTCGAGAGGCCAAGTGAAGTATACGAAGCTTGTATCGAGACCTGTCCCAGGAGCTATCAGAGGGCCTCCGGGATTATTAGGTGTAGGAGCCCCCCGGGGGGGGGGGGGGGGGGGGGGGCTATCCCCCCTAGTTGTATCTTGCGTTTAATGTACCAATACCAACCGGAGGGAGCATATGTCCTCCGATTAGATATTTCAATAAAGCTAAGTTTTCTTGTTCCTTAACTCATTTTTGACACTTTATGAGTCCAAAGGATGGTCCGGAAAAGGGCAATCCCCGGGCACGAGTTGCCCCACCCTCCCCACAGCGGGTTGTACCATAGCTCCGCGCGCTGTGGGGATGGAGTGAAGGGCCTGGATGATAATGATTGCCGGAGTAAAAATTTCTCCAAGAAGATTTTCCATAGGTCCCAGTGAGAAATTTCCCGTTCGCCGTGAGAACAGGGAGCTGGGTAAATACCTCTGGGAGCAATTTTTTTAAAGTCCCGGTGAGAAATCCTCCTGTCGCTGTGAGAACGGGGTGCCGGGCGATAACTCCCCAAAAGGGTATTTTGGAAATCCCGGTGAGAAATCCTCCAGCCACCGTGAGAACGGGGAGCTGGGTAGTAAGTCCCCAGGGAGATTTCGGAATATCCCGTCTGGCCAGGGAGACAATTTTGCTTCCTGAGGACGATGAGCCCAATGATGGGTCTGAGTGTTTGAGGGGGACTAGTCTCTCAAATTGACTCGTTACCTCAGTCCTTGAGGATTGGGTTGCTGCTTACCCCCTAAGTCCATGAGGGGTGATTGTAAGCCGCCCTACGGGAGCGGGGCTCCCGTCATAGGGACTTTTAGGCTGCGGTAGCCTACGTCCTCACAGGGAGGGCATCCTCAACAGGAGGGCTTTGTCTAAGAGACGGTAAGGTAAGGACCTACAACAAACTCGAGTTGGAGAAAAAATCCAATTGTATTGATAGAGCTTGAAATACAACACCTCCCCCCGCGAAGCCGTGGTGGGGAGGAAAATCGAGTACAACGTCCCCCCGCGTAACCGCGGTGGTGGGCAGTGTCTCACCCTGCCAAGTCGCGACGGGGGAGGGACAAGGCCCAGAGGCTAGACATAGAACTTGCGAAGCAAGTCTACGTTCCATGTATGCTTCAGCTCTTGATCTTGGAGGTTGGAGAGCTTGTAAGCCCCTGAGCCCAGGACTGCAGAGACCCTATAGGGGCGTTCCCACTTAGGGGAGAGTTTGCCCTTGGGCTTGGGGGTTGGTCACGCGCTTAAGGACAAGATCCCCAAGGCAGAAAGCTCTCGTGCTGACACGCCGGTTGTATGTGGGCGCTATTTCGCGCTCGTAGATGGCGTGGTGGAGGAGTGCTCGATCGCGTTCTTCTTCGACGAGGTCGACTTCCAGCCGTTGATTGGCTTCGTTGGCTTGGTACACTGCAATCGTAGCTCCATCCAGGAGCTCGACCCGCAGCGACCAGAAGCCGATCTCCGAGGGGAGGACCGCTTCGGCCCCATACACAAGTGAGAAAGGCGTGCGTCCCATCGCTCGACTCGATGTCGTGCGCATGGAACAGAGGATGCTCGGGAGCTCCTCCGTCCATGCGGCCCGCCTGGAGGTAGTTTGCTCGAGCCTTCATCGTAACCCATGTAGGATCACGCCGTTGACCCTTTCAACGGCCCCGTTGCTCTAGGGCTGATCCACAGAAGCGAAGTGGAGAGTGACTCCCAGACCCTCCCGTGATGACGTTGACATGCCTTTGGTAGGTTTGAAAGGGGAGCATTTCTGATGGGCCCCGCGCTTGCCCTTGCTGCTCCCCCGCGGGGGTAGGAAGGGCCGGTAAAGCTGGCTGAGAGGACAAGGAAGCATGAGTCCCCCCGTTCCCATGATGGTTGAGGAATGCGGCGAAGTGTTGGGGAAGTTGGTGCAATTCCCGAGTAGCATGGGTATTGGACTTGTGGAAAGTGCACCACTGACCCTCCTTGCCTCCCGTCACGGGGCCTTCACGACCGCGGGACGACTGCCTCCCCCCCCCACGGCCTTTCAGCTTGGGGAAGGGACTATTTCCCAAGGGGATATCGCACGAGCCGCCTCTGCCCTCGAGGACAAAAGTGTCCCGAGGCCGTGGCTCGCTACGACTGCCCCTCTTGGGGCGCTTGAGGGGGTCCCTAGCTTCCCGGTCGACGGGGGCACGAACCCCCTAGTTTTTCTTCTAGAGGTCGTCCTCCTCCGCCCGAGCGTACTTCTCAAGTATAGTGAAGAGCCTGTCGGCGGAGGAGGGGCAGCCTCGGGAGAGTCTTCGATGGAGCTCCCTGGGGCGGATCCCGCTCTTTCACACCTCAATAACCGTAGAGTAGGGGATGTGGGCTACTTTCCTCTTGACCTGACCAAAGCGCTTGAAGAACTGCGGATGGTCTCCCCTGTCCTCTGTCGGACAATGTATAGCTGCAATAAATCCAGGGGACGCACGTAGTTTCCCTAGAAGTTCGCACAAAATTCCCGCTTGAGATGCGCAAAAGACTTGATGGAGCCGGCCTTTAGGTTGTAAAACCACGAGCGGGCGATCCCGGTCAGGTTAAGGGGGAAGACATTGCACTGGACCGTCTCATCCCCCCCAACAGCTGAGATGGCTGTGGAATACACCTGCACAAACTTGTAGGGATCGGCCTCACCATTGTAGTGTTCGAGGTGCGGCGGTCGGTAAGGCCGCGGTCATCGAATGCACCGGAGCCAACCGCATAGCGGTTGATTAGCCCTCTCGACCTCCCAGGGACAGTCCCGGTCACTATCCCCTTTGACGGGGAACGCGTGTTCGTTGTCGGAGTTAGGAAGGGGCCCAAGGGATCCACCGATGTGGCGGTAGTAGCTCTTCTCCTCCGGGTTAGTCGAGCTAACGTCCTGGACGTCCGGGCACCCCTCCGCGACGGCGGTTGCTTCTTCAGCAGGCCTCTTTCCTCAGCCCGGACGGGAATGTGGTTCACCGCGTCCACGAACCGGGGAAGTCTCCGACCGGCCACGCGTGGGGGCCTCTCCAGACTTGGTGGTACGTATTTGCTCGACCTGCTCCCGAGTGAAGTGGACCTGATCCGCCGGGGGAGCCCTCGGGGGTGGCCCCTGGGGAGGAGGGAGCTCATGCACAGCGGTCACAGGCTTGGGAGGTACTACCTGGGTGTGGGTGGAACCTGCTACTGGGCAGTCCCCGGGAGTGCCACCAGGAACCGGAGAGGGAGGCCCTCACGGGGGAGATCCAGCGGCGGCGTGGGAGCCGTCCGGCGGGCCGCTTCTGGCGCGACAGACGCGACCGGCTGGGCAAAGCCGACTCCAGGCCTAGGGAAGGCCCCCAGTGCGGAGTGAGCCACCGACATGGGGAAGGCTCCGGGGACCGGGTAAGCCCCTGGCGTCAGGAGCGCGCCCACGAGCGGGAAGGCTCCGGATGATGGGCCCGCCGGGAGAGCGTAACCCCCAATGGAATTGTAGGTCCCGGGAGTGACCTGGCCTCCGAGGGTCGGAGGGGCCACCGGGTGTGCCATAAATGGGGGCATTGCCCCCATGAACGTGAACTGGTTCGGATAGATGGGGGCCGGCGGCCGCGCCGGGACGCTGAGGAGTTCATCCATTGAGCGCTGGACACGGAGTTGGCCCTCCACAAGAGCTTCGAGTAGAGCGTCCCGGGAGGCCGGGGGAGCCACCGAGGGAAGGCCAACCCCCCCGGGGCGGCCACGGTCACCGGGTCAGACCTGGAGGCCTGTCCACCGTAAACTTTCGGGAGAGTCAGAGGTGGTACCTGGGTTTGGCCATGTCCGGGCGGGAGCACCGGAGCGGCCGTGCTTCGGAGGGGTGGCACCGGGTCACTGGGACCGGCGTCATCGGTAGGGCGCGAGCCCTCGTTCTTGGGGGAGCCATGGCAATTTGTCACGAAGTCCCCATGGACGGCACCAACTGTCGTGGTATTACGAATACGCTAACAGGTTTTTTGGTGGTTCCTAGCGAAGAAAAGACGACGTGAGTTAACCGCGTGACCGGTCCTCTCCTGTCTAGCAAACACAAAGAATGGCACGAGGTTTTATACAAGTTCAGGTCTCAGTGGAGAACCTAGTCCTGTCGACGTGCTCCTGACTTGAGTCGGCTTGTTGAGTTCTCTCGCGGGGAGAGTGCTCCAGAGGACGCCTATTGGTTTTGTGTATTGATGCAAAAATGAGTTGTCCTGCCTTAAATGAGAGGGATACAAGGGCTTATATAGGCCCAAAAGATGCAAAAAGACTAATCTACCCTGGCCATAGCCGTTGGATCAGAGGGCACTGACGTCTTTGTCCCGACCGTTGGATGCTTGACAAGTGTCTTCGCCAGTTCCCGATGTGCTCCTTGTGTGACCCTCCCGATGACCATTCCTGGGACAGGGGTCACCGAGAGCCTCGTCCCTGGGCAAATGACGGCGCCCGGGACGAGGGGTGACCGGGGGCCCTGTCCCCGGGCAAAAGGCGGCGCCCGGGGCCTTGTCCCTGGGCAAATGGGGACGCGGGTCACCGGGAGACTTGCCTCTTACCTGGAGTTGATCCCGCGGATATTTCCCCCAACTCACATTAATCACAATTTTCACAACATGATCAGTATTTATATTAATTCTTCAATTAAAGCTCCAAGTAATATACGTCACTTACATATTGCAAATTAGTCAAGAATGGTTGTCCACCCATAATCCTTCTTCGTGGTCGTCTCGCAGGTGACTTGATTCATCAATATCTTAGGTAGGGACAGATTGAAGAATTCAATCTAAAAATGGAGGTAGTTCGTCAAACTGATTATACTCTTCTTCATCCACAACGTGTTCGACCCCAACAATACGTCTCTTACTGTGAAGGACAACGTGCAACTTTGGATTGCCCGGGTCAACGATGTAGAACACCTGTGTGGCTTGCTCAGCAAGTATAAATGGATCGGCTTGGTGTGTGACTCTACTGAGATCGACGAGAGTAAACCCATAATTATCGACTTTAAAACCTCGAGGGATTTCAACCCATTGGCATCGAAATAAAGGAATCTTAAGTAATACGTAATTGAGCTTCCATATTTCCTCAATGACACCATAATATGAGTTGAGTGCCCTCACTGCTCTGGCATCCTCTGAAATAGCAAGTAGTGTCACTCCACTACATTGCATAGTACTCTTCTCATCCTAAGTTCTTGTGTAAAATGAATAGCCATTGATGTCATACGCCTACCAAGTCCCTACAGTAAATCTAGGCCCTCTGGCCAACCATGTAACAACTTCATCTACGTTGCCCTCAGAAGCTCGTAGGACTCTATTTTTGATCCACCCAACAAACTTCCTGTTATGTTCTCTGGTGTCCCAAATCTCTAGCTTCGAAGGATTCTGTTTTCGTAACATTTCCTTGTGCTCATGTATGTATGGCTCCACCTCCGTCATGTGCTGTAAGACCCAAAAATGGTCTTTTTCATACAGATCACTAGAGGGGACGACTGCTTTGAATCCAATCGTTCCCATGCCCTAAAGCCTGCCCTCATGCCAGGACGTAGGAACGCCAATTGGGTCAACCCCGGCCGTATAGTTATCGCAAAATTCAATCACCTCCTCGGCGGCATAACCTTCAATGATACTGCCCTCAGGCCGATGTCGATTCCTTACATATCCCTTCAAGATACCGATAAATCTCTCAATGGATACATGTAGCGCAGGAACACGGGTCCACACAACTTAATTTCTCTGACAAGGTGAACAATTAGATGGACCATAACATCAAAAAAAGATGGAGGGGAATACATCTCCAGCTGACAAAGAGTTGTAGTCACATCGTGTTGCAAATCATCCAGTCCATCCAGATCAATTACCTGCAAGGACACAGTTGCAGCAAATATTCAGATCCAAAAAATCTGGCAAGTTCCATGAATGGAGCTAATTAACTTGCTAGGAGTACACACTTACCTTGCCAGATATTGTGTTGAAGAAATAACATAGCTTTGTAATTGTCTCTCTGACTTTGACAGGGAGAATGCCTCTGATAGCAATGGGAAGCATTTGTGACATCAGTACATGACAATCATGGGACTTCATACCAACTAGTTTCAAGTCTTTCATGGACAAGTTTTTTCAAGTTCGCAGAATACCCGCATGGAACTTTGACACCACATAGGCACTGACAGAGTTCTGTTTTTTCTCTTTTTGACAAAGTATAGTAGGCCGGGCGGAGGTATGTACGCTTTCCCTTCTCCAACGGTGCAAGCTCAGTCCTTATGCCCATTTCGAGCATGTCACGGTGAACATTGATGCCATCTTTCGTCTTTCCCGCAATGGGCATAAGGACTCTGTCACAAACATTTTTCTCTACGTGCATGACATCAATGCAATGTCGAACTTGTAGGTGCTCCCAATATGGCAAATCCCAAAGAATCGATATCTTCTTATAAACATTTTTTGCTGGAGGTTTAGAACATTTACCAACTCAACTTTGATGTCCTTCATGCGCAAGTAAAGCTCCTTACCAGTCACAAACACTGGGGCTGATCCTTTCTCAGGCTTCCCATTAAATGACTTCCTCTTTTTACGGTAGGCGTGACGCATCGGAAGGAATCTACAATGACCCATGTACACTATTTTTCTACAGTTCGGCAACCACATGCTTTCAGTTTCATCCAGGCAAACAAGACAAGCCTTGCCTCCTTTCGTACTATACCTTGACAAATTTCCGTAGGCCGAAAAATCATTTATGATACAAAATATCATGGCCCGCAACATGAAATTCTCTCGCTTATGTGCATCCCACACCCGCACCCCTTCATTCCACAATTTATGTAAGTCCTCGACTAACGGTGATAGAAACATGTCAATATCATTCCCGGGTTGTCTGGGTCCTGAAATTAGTAACGACATCATGATGTACTTGTGCTTCATACATAACCAAGGAGGAAGATTGTAGATGCATAAAAGAACCGGCCAAGTGCTATGCCGACTGCTCATATTTCCGTGTGGATTCATACCATCCGTACTCAGCCCAAACCTTATATTCCTCACTTCGCCGCCAAACTCACCGAACGTTCTGTCAATGTTTCTCCATTGAATAGAATCAGCTGGATGTCTTAGTTTTCCGTCTTGTTTCCGACCTTCAACATGCCAACGCAAGTACTTCGCATCTTTCGAATTTGCAAACAGCCGTTTCAATCTAGAAATCACAGGCAAATACCACACAGTTTTGGCCGGAGGCCCTTTCTTTACCTCATCACATCCATTGTGATAAATTCCGTCCCCATGCTTATACCGCGATGCACCGCATCTTGGACAAACATGCAAATCCTCATACTCGTTACGTTATAGAACACAATCATTTGGGCATGCATGTATTCTTTCGATTTCTATTCCCAACGGACACAATAGTTTTTTGGCCTGGTAAACCGATCTTGGCAACTCATTTCCCTCTGTAAGCATGTCCGCTAAAAGATCTAATAGCGCCGTGAAACTCTTATCGCTCCAACTGTTGCTTGCCTTCAAGTTATATAATCTCAACACAGAAGACAACTTTGTAAATTTTGCACATCCGGGGAACAAAAGCTTATCAGAATCAACAATTAATTTCTCAAATTTCCCAAAATCGTTTTCACTGTAATCTTCTTCTACATGACGTAACATTTAATCTAAATTGTCGTCATCTACATGCACATCCGAATGAACATTATCAATGTTCTGATGATCAACATTACTGCAATCCACTTCCGGGTCCTGCTGAGTGGTAGCGGTGCTCGTTTCCTCAAGATCTTCACGATGCCATATCCAACGGGTATAGCGTTCGTTAAAACCACGATGAATCAAATGACTCCTAATCTGATCAGAGTTGCCAAACCTCTTTAAGTTCATACAATCTGTACAAGGACAATGCATATCTTTCTCTCCCTTCTTCGCCTTTTCTTGCTCAGCAAATTTAATAAACCCATTCACACCCTCCAAATACTCAACAGTAGTACGTTTTATTCCATACATCCAATATTCTCGGTCCATCTATAATTATTTCACAAAATTGACAAATTGAAATAAATAATTAATGACTCAGGACATGCATGCACGAAACATCATCAATTAGGCCATATGGATAAGCTACTTAATTACATTAATGGATATCTGAAACCCTAACTTGATGCATTAATTGGAAGAGCCAGCTAGCTAGCTTATTAACTTCAGCCATAAATCATTCCTAGCTTAACTTCAGCCAGCTATAGCTAGCTAGCCAACCTAGCCTCCTAGTTTAATGAATTGGTAGAGAGAGTGAGAGTGTGAAAGAGTGATCGAGAGAGAGAGAGGTGATGAGAAGATGACAATACCGAGGGGATCGAATTATCAACCTCCCAGCTAGCTTCTCCAGATCACTCTACCTTGGAGCGTGGATGCACGTACAGTAGAAATGATCGAGGATGCAAAGCAGGGGTCGAGATAAGTTGTGCAATTTTACCATCGGTTCAAAACCACAACCGATAGTAAACTTTTCTTTCTTCTAAAGGTCCCCACTATCATAACCATTAGTTTATATGATGTCATTTTACTATCGGTTTGTTTTATATAACCAATAGTAAAATTTACTCTATTATATCGATTGGTACAGTATTAACCGATAGTAAAAATTCCATAATTTCACTATCAGTTACCAAAGACAAACCAATAGTACAATTTCCTCTATTATATCGGTTGGTACAGTAATAAGCAATAGTAATAATTGTTTGCTATTCACTAACGGTACACTAGAACATAACCGATAGTACAAAGCCTCTTCTCCACTACTGTCGTCGTACCCTATCAGATTTTTCCTATATTGCTTATAACCGTTAGAAGATATGGGTTAGTGGATTGCATTTCTGTAGTAGTGTGAGGTACTTCATGGTTCAAAGGAGTGCTACCCTGAGGTCCAAAAAATACTTTATGCACTTCTGATGGCTTCCCGTAAGCTACGACATTACTTTCAGGCGCACAAAATCATTGTGCCCTCGTCCTTCCCTCTGGGAGATATAATCCGTAATCTAGAGAAATCTTGTCGCAGTGCGAAGTGGACAGTGAAACTGGGAGCGTTCGACATCAGTTTCACCCCTCGCACCGTTGTTAAATCTCAAATCCTTGCAGACTTTGTGGTCAAATGGACGAATCCTGACCCTCCTATGCAAAAATCCATAGATTTACCATGCACCGAGTATTGGACGATGTATTTTGATGACTCGTAGTTTTCAACACTCAGGGGCTGGAGTGGTGTTGGTCACATCTCAGGGCGATCAACTCAAGTATGTCATTCAATTACACTTTGTTGCAACTAACAACGCAGCAGAGGATGAAGGTCTTATTGCAGGGCTTCGGGCAACTAAGTTCCTCAGAGTCCGTCGATTAGTGGTGAGGGGAGACTCACAGCTAGTCGTAAACTAGGTAAACAAGGAGTACAACACCTCTGATGAGACAATGGCTCATTACTTGAGGGAAGTGAGGAAATTGGAAAAACACTTCAGTCATTTCGAAGTCCAATATATCCCACGAAAGAACAATATTCTCGTAGACCAATTATCTAAAATTGGGTCCTCACGCACATCCGCTCCGGCGGGAGTGTTTGTTGAACACTTAGAACATCCTTCGATCATGACTACGGTCGAAGATGACCCAGTGACAGTTTGCGTCACCAACCTTGGATGTGAAGGGGATTGGACTCATCCATTGAGTGTCTATCTCAAACATGGGACCTTGCCCAAGAATGAAACCGAAAGTGATCGGTTGGTTTGAAAAACGCGCTTGTACAAACTCAGAGAAGGGATTTTTGTACAGGAAGGGTACTCAAAGAGTATTTATGCGCTGCATATATCAAGAGGAAGGCAAGTCCCTCTTGAAAAAATTCATGACGGCGTATGTGGTGCACACGCATCATTTCGTACACTGGTTGGAAAAGCTTTCCGACAAGGTTTTTATTGGCCTTTGGCACTTGATGATGCCAAGCATCTGGTAAAAACATGCACACAGTGTCAGTTTCATGCAAGACAGGTTCATCAGCCCACATATACCTTACAAACTATCCCTCTAACATGGCCTTCCGCGGTCTGGGGGATAGATATTGTAGGTCCTATGCCCCAAGCGGTCAATGGGTACAAGTTCCTGTTCGTAGCCATCGATACATTTACAAAATGGATTGAGGCCGAACCAGTCTGCAACATTACCGCAGCTGCGACAAAGAACACTAGTATAGAAATGCAGTCTACTAACCCCTATCTTCTAATGGTTCTTAGCGATTTAGAAGAAAACCATTAGAAAAGGTGCTTCACAGTCGCAAAAGGCGTACGGGAGGTATTTTTACTCTTAGTTTGTACGAAATTTACCGTGAGAAGAAGCAGAATGATTTACTCTAGCGGTGATGAACATATTTACCATTAGAAGAGATGCAGAAATACTGACGGTAGTTTGTTGCGTACCGTTAGAACTGATTGACTTCTACAAATAGTTTTATTCTATCGGTACTGTATGTTTATACCGTTAGAAAATATCACAAAATTCCTAGCGGTAGGCTGTTGTGTACCGTTACAACCGATCGACTTCTACATATTGATTTATTCTATCGGTACTGTATGTTTATACCGTTAGAATATAACACAAAATTCCTAACGGTAGGCTGTTGTGTACCGTTAGAACCATTCGACTTCTACAAATAGTTTTATTCTGGTGGTACTGTATGTTTATACTGTTAGAAGAGATCTAAAATTACTAATGGTAGGCTGCGGTGTACCGTTAGAACTATTCTAGTACTATAAATAGCCGAGTATGTCTCTTCCATTTGAACAGTTACTCGGGAGCACGTAGCCCTAACCCGTAAGCTCCATGGACGGCCGGCGCACCACCACTGGCAACCGCTGCACCTCCGCACCTCCATTGATGCCAACTAGATTTCGGCATGGCAAGCAAGGCAAGTAAAATTTCAGCAATATTGTTAGATTATTGTAATCCGATGATGGCAATTATCTTGCAATTTTTGTATCCTTCATTTTGATGTGTCTTCTTTTCAATATGATTATGTATGGTGTGTTGTGGGACATATACTGTTCAATTTTTTGAAATTGGATCAAATGAAGAAAATTATCAGGATATTTGCAAGACAAACACTAGCTAGCATAGTCAAATGCCAATAAGATTATAAATGTAATATCCTCATCTCCCAGTAGGTTGCTCAATGCCAACTTGGACTTAGTAACAATTGAAATTGAAAGATCATGAAATTCAAAATGAAATTGAAAGATCATCAAATTGAAATTGAAATTCAAAGATATTTGTAATTGAAATTGAAATTTAAATCATAAAATTGAAATTGAAATTGAAGTTGAAATTGAAAGATCTTGAAATTTAAATTGAAATATATATGTAGTTTACAAGTATCATGAGATACACAAATATCTCATGAAATTGAAAGATCATTAATATCAAGATATTTACAAATATCATGAGATACACAAATATCTTGATCTCTCTGTAGGTTGTTCAATGCCAATAACATAGTCAAATGCCAACTAGCTTGCTCAATGATCAAGTGCATGTAAAAAGTTCATTAAATAATTAATCTATATTGGCAAGGTAATTTCTTCTGATGAAATAGAGTAGAAATGTAATATCTTGATCTCCAGTTGCAAGTTGATGTTACTATGACGAAGCACAACCAACGTACTTTATTTCAAAATAGTAGGCGAGACATGATCAAGGGATTGAGACTTGCCTTACAGTGAGAGGTCTAGTTGCTCAGACGATTCTTCGAAGATCTCTTCCGCTCCTTCAACCTCTGGTTCCACAGCGGATACAAATAATACATACACACCATATAAGTATACAAAAATAGTTGCACTAGAAAATAATAAGTAAATATATCATGCATGCAAGGGGAAAGGTTTGGACTAAGTCACTTGGGTGTTGATTGAAGAGATGGGCTCAAAAGGACTTGAATGTCGAAAGGCTGACATTCGGTCCACGGCTAGACATATCCCTAAGTTGGCTCTAGGTAGGTTTTCTGGAGATGTGACAGTAGAGAAAATTGCAAAACATGGCTCCAGGAGCTTAGTGGACAAAGTGGCATTTCAATTGATCAAATAGAAAGGGTTAAACAAGGCCAATGCCAGTGACTGACATGCATTGACACTGCACTGACACTGTCAAAAACTAGAGCAGAGGGGTAAATCTGGTTCTGGGCTTCAAACTCTTCGCCAACTCTATCTAAGAGGTAGGCGTGGATGCCAGGGACACATTGGCGGTGGTTTCAAGGCAAAAGATGGTCCGACAGCGATGAACGACGACAATGAACTACGGTGGCGACACGGCATAGGCACGGCTCTGGACAGGAACTTGGTAAGAGCATAACTCTTGATCTGGGCAGATTCAGGGATCGGGCTAGTGGAATGAAATGCTCAGGGGACTGAGACCTAGCTAAGTGACAAAGTGGCATCGGCTAGATCGGCCGGAAAGCAAACTCCGATGAACTGTGCCGGAGACGAAGACACAGAAATTGGGCGTTTTTGATTTAAAGTATCTGAGCTCGATTCCAAGCTTGTGAAGTATCCTGGGGACAATAAAAGGCTACTGGGAAGGTCATTTTGGCAAGAGGATCACCGGAGAAGCTCAGCGACGAGCTCCGGTGAACAGATGAAATCCCAAATCGGGGGTTCTTCGATCTGGGCAAAATTGAAGGTTTCGATCTTACAGGCTTACTCTACTTAGCTCACTGATCACTTTGTTCTACTAGCACGAAGGCCAATTGGGTTTAAATCACTCAGCATTAGAGGAACAGGAGAAAAGGAGAGATCCGGTGGTCGCCGGCGCTAGGGTTCGCCGGCGTCCAATTAAGTGCTATGATACAGAGAGGAGGGTGAGGGGGACTTACTGGTGAACTTGGATTGGAGAGGGAGGTAGTGGCTTAAGCTGGCGATGAGAGCTCCTCAGGTAGCTCGTCGGGGAAGAAAAAGATGAACTCGAGAGTTGAAGCTAAGAGGTTGCTGGAGTGGTGTGAAGAGCTCTGGGCGAGGGGGAGGGTTTATATAGCCAGCGGTTGGGGTCCTCGAAAGTTGAAGCAAATCAAGCGGGAGATGCTTGACTGGCGCCGGAGCAAGATCGAGACGGTGTTGGGACGCGGCGGTGGCTCTACCAGAGGAGAAAATTGCACCATATCCGGCTTGGGCAGAACGATGGGGTGGCTGGCTTCGGCATGGCAACGAAGTGGCAAAAAAGCTCTGACAACAGCAGGCACGCGCGCGTGCACAAGACGAACGGCGTTGCGGGCGGTCACCGGTCGTCGCCATGGTGGAGGGTTTTAGCGCGACGTGAGCACCATGTGCGGACACGTCGGATACGACCGTTGGTGAAGACAAAAGTTGGCCGGCGGTGAAGATTGCAATGGCAAATCTCAGCGAACGGCACTGGTTGCGGGCGAGGTGGTCTCTGGTCGTGGTCACAAATGGGCTCAGCCTTGGTCGAGGTCGAAAAAGGAGCCAGGGACTAATCTGCGAAGGTTTGGACTGATCTGCAAGGATTTAGCTCAGGGTCTTGGACCTGTTTGCAATTTTGGGGATCTGGAGGGCTGATTTGAGATCTGATTTTGCAGATGAGTGTCACTAAATCACTTGAACTCATCTAGCAAGAAGAATGGTAAAATCCGATAAGATCTGGTGGTTTTGACAAAAATCGAAAACAGGGTAAACATGGTTTGAAACTTTGGCGAGGCTGAAACTAGTGTTTCGGTTGAGATTTTTGAGTTCTCCCAGAAGGGAAAAATGTTCAGAAAAGTAAAGGGAAGACAATCACTGGATCAAATCAGAATTTGGAGGTGGTTTGAGACTTTTAGTCTTTTTGGGCTTCTGACAACTCTGAAAAGTACTAATCTGAAATACTTTTGGACTGAAAAGCGAAAATGATCGGAAATGTAGAGTTTAGCTGCCAACTTTTTAAGTTAAGGTAGTGACATACCTAAGATCATGATTTTGAGATAAGAGATCAAAATGAGGTTGAGACATCTGAGAATCCAATGAAGATATGCTGGCTAGCAAGCAAAAAGGGTAGCAAAAACTGGGATGTTACACATTGTAGGGAGTTGGCATGGGTACGACATCAATGGGTATTCATTTTACACAAGAGCTCAGATGCCAAGAGCAGTACGCAATATAACGGAGTGACACTGTTTGCTATTTCCGATGATGCTAGGGCAGTAAGGGTGCTGAACTCACATTACGGTGCTATTGACGAAATATGGGAGCTCAATTACGGATTATTTAAGATTCCCTTGTTTCGATGCCAATGGGTTGAAATCCCTCGAGGTGTTAAAGTAGACCGTTACGGGTTTACTCTCATCGATCTCGATAGAGTCAGACACCAAGACGATCCATTCATACTTGCAAAGCAAGCCACACAGGTATTCTACATCGTTGACCAGGCCAATCCAAAGTTGCACGTTGTCCTCCACAGCAAGAGACGTATTGTTGGGGTCGAAGACATTGTCGATGAAGAGGAGTATAACCAGTTCGACAAAATACCTCTGTTTTTAGAGGACATTCAATCTATCCCTACTAAAGATATCGACGAAACAATGTATCTGTGAGATGATCACGAAGAAGGATTATGGGTTGACAACCATTGATGACTATTTTCTATTTGAAGGAAAAATACCACGAAAATAGCCCACAAGTTGTGCATCAAGGTGAGGAACTTATCATTAATACACCAGGCAATACATTTTTCTTTAGAACTTAATGATAAGCTAGTTCACAGCATTAATATATCTCAATTTTAGTCCACCACAAGAGTTCTAACATGTACAGTACCTTTATACTGTAATAACTTAATTCTTCCCTTCAAATTTTCTTGCCAAAATCCCATTGCACCCTCTTGCTTCTTCTAGAGGCCTGAAACATCATTTTCCAATGCCCTGCCCACTTCAAAAATGAAGCTCTGGAAAAAATTTACATGCTCTAATGGTATTTTGTGTTCATACAATTAGAAAAATTTGGCCACTCTGACGGAATTTTCTCAAACTACCATGAGAAAAGTGCACATACATGGTCTGACAGTATTATTTAGTTGTACCATTAGAAGAAAACCATTAGTCTAACGGTACTTCTTGTTTGTACCGTTAGAAAAGGCCCTCACTACTTTATTAAACTTCGCTTGAGAGTTTCCCTCTAGTCGAACCGTTCCAACTTATAGCACTATTTCACTTCGAGCGCAAAACCCCAACCCTCACCAGTGACACTTCCTCACTGTCACACGACGATTGCCGCCTGGATCGTGGTTCGCCACTGCCACCGGTCCTTATTTTCGTCCTTCACCGGCCGGCGCTGCGTTCTACACCGCCTCTCCATCGCCACAACTGATTGCCGTAAAATACCCTAATTCGGCGTTCGTTTTCCAGCATCTTCTTTATTTGATCTTAGTGTTTTTTACACTATGGTTCGCTATTTTTCTCAGCTCATGTTTTGTAATTAAACTAGGGTTTCCTATTGTGTAGGATTTTGTAAATTCCGCAGGCATTGTTGATTTAAACTAGGGTTGACATAATATGTTCTAGTGCTGTAATGAACCTATTTTAAGATTTGAAATTATCTGTACTGTAGTATGTGTGATCAATTGTATCCAATTGCCATGTAATGTACTTTATATGTTGGAGGTGTTCTTAAACATCTTCTATCGGTATCTCATGTATTTGCCGATAGAAAAAATTGTTATATTCTATCGGTAGCTCATGTGTTTACAGATAGAAAAAAATCTGAACACTTCAACAATTTTTGGCCTTTTAGTACTTTTTTTTTGTTATGGCTCATATCTTCTTGTTCCATGCCATCTAAACCACCTATTTTACTTCCTTGCCGTGACTTGCACTGCAACTGAGTCTTATTATGATTGATCTGGTCAGTTGTTACATTATACCTCCTACTAATTGTGTCAATCTGGCTTGCTATATTACATAGGCCAAGAAACAATTAGTACCCTGTTTTCTATGTGTGTTCATTTTGTCATACAAGTTCGACAAGTCTTAAAACATAGGATCTGGAAGGACATGAACCATGCCATGTCACATAGAGAGAATACTTTCAGTTTTTTACACTCATTGAAATCAAGAAGAATTAGTCTCCATTTAATCCTCAACTGAGTTATGGAACTCCAAGAAGAATTAATTGCCATATGAACCTATTTTGAGATTTGAAATTATCTATACTACTGTATGTGTGATCAGTTGTATCCAATTACCATATAATGTACTTTATATGTTGGTGGTGTTCATAAACATATTCTAACGGTATCTCATATCTTTGCCGATAGAAAACATTGTTACCGATAGAAAAAATTGCTGAACACTTCAACAATTTTTGCATGCCTTTTAGTACTTTTTTCTTCGGACATCCCTTTAGCAATCCTAATTAGTCTCCAATCCTCAACTGAGTTATGGAACTCCAAGAAGAAGTAATTGTCATATGTTGCTTGCTTCCTATGCAAATGTATAGATGAAAATGCTCAGAAATATGTTCTAATGGTAGCCCATGTTTTTACCGTTAGAAGAAATCTTATCTTCTCTCGGTAGTTGCTATGTTTACCGATAGAACAAATATTTAAAATAGGTATTTTTTCTTTGTAAAACGATTTGGTTTCAATTTCTATTAAATTTTTTATGGTTTGTTGATGGTTTTTTAGGGAAAGACATGTCGTCGTCTTCATCGGATGATAGTAGTGGTTCAACTAGGGCCAACGTAACTGAAGATGCTGGTTCATCCCAGCGCAAGAGGGCGGGGCGAGGTGCGACGATGTTGGGCCGTTTGACCAAATGCACCGACCTTTCTTGTGAGTTCAACCAATTTGGGAGGCCGATCGGAAAGAATGCTAGGAAGTACGCGGCCTACGTTGGGCTGCTGGCGAAAGAACGGGTGAAGATCACTGTCCAGAGCTGGAAGGACGTGACGGCGGACGAGAGGGATAGGTTGTGGGCGGAAGTGAAGGTTAAATTAACCGAAATCGCTAAACTCTTTCGTAATCACGTTCTCTTGGCTTATCCTAAAGTTTAACTAACTCGTGATTGTATGCATTGTTTGAAAACAGGCTAAGTGGAACATCCCCGAAGATAAACCTAGGACGGCCTGCTTGAAGGACATGAACGGAACATGGAAAACCTTTAAGAGCTGGCTCGTCAGTACCTTCCTCGTTGCGGGGAAATCTCCTTGCGAGAAGTACCCCTTCATATCGGAGGAGGTATGGGAGGAATTCACAAAGTAGAAGGGGACCGACGAGTTCAAGACCCATAGCCAGAAGAATAAGGCGATCCAGAAGAGGAACGACCACCCGCATCAGCTCGGATCCCGGGGCTATGCGGGGAAGGAGGAGCAATGGAGGCAGGAAGACGAGCAAAATTCTGTCATCAACTCCCCTGAGTTGCTGCTCTCCGAGATCCGGGATGCGAGGTGCAAGCGGTGGCGGAGGAGGAGGGGGTCCGTGTCGTCCACAGAGTTTGTAGAGTTCCCAAACCATAGGGACACCGAGGTTGTGAAGCGAATGGTAAGTTGGCTAACCTCGTAAACTGTGTGCGCACAAGTGTATATATGTATTTGTCTCACAAGGTAGCTTTAAATGTAACAGATCTCTTTTGAGAAGGAGGCAATGGAGGGGTTGTTTACCCCATAGAGGGAGAACGACATCCTCACCCGGGCTCGAGGAAATAAGGAGCATCCCGGGTGGACACGAACTTTGGGAGTCATTGTGTCGTGGAAGGCCAGTTTCACAGATCCGGCTCCACCGAGGAAGAAGGCCCACTCCTGGATGGAGAAGGAAGTGGAGCTCTCCGAGAAGATACGGGCTGAGGTACGGGCTAAGGTACAGGCAGAGATACGAGCTGAGGTGCAGGCTGAGGTCGAGTCCTCGGTCGCACAAATGAGGGAAGAGTTTGCACAGCTGAAACAAGCATTGCTAGCCAAGAGTGTAGATGCAGATCCCCAGGGCGACGGTACCCCGCGGGGTCAGATGAGCAGTTGCTCTTCGAAGGTCCTCGCGGATCCAGTGGATCTACTTGAGGTATTGCAAGCCTTCAACTGTGCACTTAAGTTGATGCCACTCGTGTTCTGTTAGAGTTGTTTCGCTAATCTGTTTTAATTGTTACAAATTTGCAGAAGCCGGAGAGCTGCAACCTACTGACTCACCTTGGCAACCGACAGGCAGTGGTTGCACACAGGTTCGTATATCCGTCTGGGGAGGATGTCTGGATCCACTGCGTACCTCCGGGGTTGGGGTTCGCAAAGGTACAGGTGGACATGGCCATGCCGGGATAGAACGATTCTCCGTTGCCAGTCCCAATGGAGGAAATGCAGACACTTGCTGAGACAGTGGGCTCCTACGTACAGTGGCCCAAGAAGTGTGTTGTAATACAGCAGGTAAATCCTACACATTTTAGATTACATCCTACTCAGTACACTCAACTTACAAAATCTAACATGCGTATTCATTAATTGAAGTGGCCTGCTGGCGTACTACCAGGGGACTGCACCCCCAGCTCGGGGCACGAGGGATCTGGTGTGGACCTGAACGCAGCAAAGACGACCTCGACCACAGCCAGCGGATCCATGCGTTCACCTCGGAAGAAAGCCACCATCACCTCGCCCTTGCCTTCGAAGGTACACGCTCAGTCCCCAGCAAAAGGCAAGGGCAAAGGGCGAAACGGACAGCGGGAGAGGTTCAGGAACCGGTTCCCACTCGTGTCGGAGGCAGCTTTGCACAAATTGGATCGATCAACCAGAGACCTCCACGAGTGGTACCTACACTGAGCTCGGCACAACCTGAACTTCTTAGTTCCCTACAGGCCTGGGCAGTTCCACCATGAGCCCAGGAGTATATCTGTGGCACACGAGGATCTATTCGACCTCTACAACTGGCAGGAGCTCGATATGTCCATCATACAGACTAGAGACCTATGAGTTTGCTGATCCTATATATTGCTGTTTTCTAACTCTGTTTGCTAACTCTGTATTGCTGTACTTCATTTGAAATGTAGTAACTTTTTGTGCAATACTAATGTCGTCCTTTGCATGCAGGTGCATGTACAGCTAGCATCGGAGGCTGCGTGTGACAAGGTGGGTTTCCTCGACCCAGAGAAAATAATCCTCACGAAGCTAGAGTACGACGCCACCCATGCTGAGCACTACATATCCAAGGTGCTGATGGCGCAGCTGGACAGGGAGTTCATTCTAGTGCCGTACCACCAAAGGTTAGTGCATTTCGTACTAATTTAACTTAATCTTGTATGTTACACCTGAGATATACTTTGAGCTAGCAGTCCTCTTTTACGTACAATGTAGGGGCCACTGGATCCTCATTGTGAACTGTCCGTGGAGGAATGAGGTGTACTACCTCGATTTGATGTGCGACAGATTATCGAACGAATATGTGGTCAAGGGGAATATGGAGGCATAACTAACATGTTTGATTTAAATTTTGACCTCACTAGCTAATGATAATACATTAACCGGCAATGCTAATTGAAATCCAATGCTTTTGAGAAATATGTGTCCACTGGAGGGAGGCATGCCACACCGTAGGGCTCCCGAATAGCTTGGAAAGAATATGAGGTACTCACGAGACTTTTTGTTTCTGCTTAGTTAGTTTATGGAAACAATAGCTAACATGTCTTCGCATATGCAATTATCACAGTGCCATCAGCAGCCGCAATCGTGGGAATGCGGGTTTTACGTGCTGCACTACATGTACGACCTAGTGTGGACAAACTTTTCCCAATTTCCCTAGGTAAGCATCGATAGGTAACTCAAATTTGAAAATTAGGTGGCATGTTCAAAATTAGGAAGTTAGTTACTCAGTATTCACACATGCTTGCAAATCGCCATGTCCAAAGACCAATGCAACAATGCAAAGATTAGAGATCTCCGACAAATCTGGGCTCAATATGTTATGGAGGAAGTTGCACCCAACCAACTGCCATGACAAGCTTTTCGCTCACTTGTTGTCAACTTTCTCTTTTTCGTGTACTCTGTGCGTAAATTGTTTATATATAGTCTTATTGGATAGTATTTGTTCATATTGGATTGCAATTTGTATTGGTTCATATTGGATTGCAATTTGTATTGGTTCGTATATATGTGAATACATTGTATATGTGAATGTACCCTTCTTTGCATCTGTACTGTATTGTGTATCCAATCTGTACTGTATTGCATCTGTACTGTATATGTGAATGTACTCTTCTAATGGCTAAATAACAAACAGAGTTAGAAAACAACAACATTTTCTAACGGTATTCTACTCATTAACCGTCAGAAGAATGTAAGTTTTTCTGACGGCACACTACCATATAACCGTGAGAATATTATTTTTTTCTAACGGTACACACTTACTTAACCGTTAGAAGAGTGTAACTTTTCCTGTCGTAAACTCGTACACAACCGTGAGAGTACTATCATTTTTTCTCACGGTACACTCTTAATTAAACGTTAGAAGAGCGTTAGTTTTTGTGACGGTAAACTCGTACACAACCATGAGAATACTATCTCTTTTTCTCACGGTACACTCTTAATTAAACGTTAGAAGAGCGTTAGTTTTTGTGACGGTAAACTCGTACACAACCATGAGAATACTATCTCTTTTTCTCACGGTACACTCTTAATTAACCGTTAGAAGAGTGTGACTTTTCCTGCCGGTAAACTTGCACACAACCGTGAGAGTACTATCCTTTTTTCGCACGATACACTCTTAATTAACCGTTAGAAGAGTGTAAGTTTTTTTGTCGGTAAACTCATTCACAATCGTGAGAATATTATTTTTTTCTAATGGTTCAGTACTCATTACCGTTAGAAAATATTGACACATTCTAACTGATATTGCTAGTTAACCATCAGACTAGAACAGTTTTTCTACGGGTTGTTGTTGCATCTAGGCCTTCATACCTAACCCTAATTTTGATGATTAATGAAAACAAAGTGTTTTAGACTAACTGTGCTTCTGAGATTTTTGATATAGAGTTTGTTCGGGAAGAAATACCAGATGATCAAGATGAACCCGACATGAAGTGAAGCACGAGGTGCAGAAGAGCAAAGACAAGATGCAAAGGACCTAAGGTAATCTGTAATTTCATTTTCTTCCGATCTTAGAGTTTGGAGATAGATCGGTTTAGGAAAATTGCTTTTAGTTTTTAACCGTACTACAAAGAGGGGTTGCAAAAGTCCTATGTTCATCTCCAACATAAACTGAGAAACTTAGGTCATTGCATTGCATCTTTTTGGTTGGATTTGATTTGAATTTGGTTTGAAAGATTTGGATTTTCAGTTGAGTTTTTGACAGCAGAAGAGTTTTTCCAATTTCTAGGAAAATCTAGGCAGATCTGGTTTTTGCTTCTGTTTCCAAAAATGTAGCTCTTAAAATTATCTGTCAAACAAGCTATTAAACACCTCTTTTGGATTTCTGAATTTAAAGTTATCACTATTTTTATTCATGTTGACTGTCAGTTTGCATAACTGACTGTCAGTTTGAATGTCAGTTTAATTAAACTGACAATTGTCCAGAGAGGGTGTATTTTGGGCTCAAAATTTTTGCACTAAACTGACTGTTAGTTTGTCCATACTGACTGTCAGTTGGGGATTCGATCATAGTTGTTTTCATTTGAGTTTCTATTTGATTTGGTCGAGTTTTTGGTCGAACTGACTATCAGTTTGCATAACTGACTGTCAGTTGTGGGTTTCAAGTTTCCATAAACGACCACAAACGGCTAGAAATTTTTTATCCGGAAATTTTGTCGGCCGTTGTATACGAAACTGACTGTCAGTTAGTGTTGCTTATTTTCAGCCCTAGCTCTAGCAGTTCTTTAGATTCTTGAGGCTATAAATAAGGGTTTTGGGCATGAGTTTTACACAACAAGCAGCATCATTCTCTTATACACTCTTGAGCTTTAGTTCTCTACACAAAATCTTGATCTGTTGATCAAGTCGAGTGTTTTCTGATCCACTGAGCGTTTCAATTCATTGCATTTGCATACTCGTAGTTTCTCGGTGTGTTTTTGGAGGTCTAGAGAAGACCTCACTGCCTATTACTCTTGGTGAGCGCCCTCACCTAGACGGTTCGGAGGCGTGGCCGTTGACCTCTCCAGTTCGGAGATTGTTGGAGAGGCTCAGCAGAAGTGTACAAGGCATCGGTGCTCGCCTTTCCGGAGTGGACAAGGAGCAACCACTAGTTGATAATACCCTTTGTGGGTATTGAGGAAAAACTCAATTGACTTGAGTGCTTCAACGAGGATTAGTAGAGACTGGGCGAGTCTCCGATACCTCGATAAAAATCACTGTGTTCGTTCTCTTCTCTTCTTGCTTATATTATTTGTTCTTGATTTGCAAATATTTGTTTCAAATTTTAAAGTTTTAAAAGCCTCATATTCACCCCCCTCGAGTCGGCATCCTTGATCCTACACGTGGTATTAGAGCAAGGTCTCTTGATTCATTAGGCTTTACCGCCTAGAGAGAGGATGTCGTCTACTGATGGTTTTTCTCTTGGTCATACCAGTCGTGTGCCGATCTTTGATGGGACATATTATCCCTATTGGAAAGTGCGCAGGTCGGTATTCCTAGAGGCCATGGGATTTGACGTATGGGATATTGTTAAACTCGGTTTTACTCCTCCGGATCATCCGGCAAGTCACTCTGAGGACGACAGGAGAAAACTGCATTTAAATGCCCGTGCGAAAAATGCACTCTTTGCGGGTTTGTCTCTAAACGAGTTCAATCGTGTAAGCAATCTCACAACTGCTCACAAGGTTTGGACCACCCTCGAAGAAATTTATGAGGGCACAACTAAAGTAAAGGAGGCAAAGCTGCTTATGGTGAGGCAAGGATATGAGACATTCACCAAGTCATCAACTGAGTCCGTGGACTCCATGTTCACTCGGTTGAATAATATTGTGAATGAACTCAAGGGGCTTGGAGTCGTTTTTACTGACCTTGATATTGTGAGAAAGATGCTTAGGGCCTTACCTGAAAGCTTCGACACCTTGGTCACGGTACTCACAAACTCTGATTTGTCGACCACTACACCGACCGATCTCTATGGGAACCTTATCACCCATGAAATGCACAAAAAGGAGAAGAAAGAAGCAGCCGAACCCTTGGAGACGAAGAAGAAGGCTTTGTCTTTCAAAGCCAACACAAAGAACGATTTAAGTGATGGCTCCTCCGATGAAGATCTAGCACTCAAGGTAAAAATTACTCAAAAACTTCTCCGCAGGTTGCACAAGAAGGGTGTCAACATTGACACACGACCTAAAGGACCAAAGCAGAACAACTTCAAGGAAATCATTTGCTATGGATGTCATGAGAAGGGGCACATAGCTTCAAGATGCCCAAACAAGAACAAAGGATGGAACAAAAAGAAGAAATTCTTCAAGAAGAAGAATGAAGAAACTAAAGAAGCATGCTTCAGAGAGTGGATGTTCGGAGGTGAGAGCTCCGACTCCGACTCCGACGACGAAAGAAGCTGCTCCAAGAAGATGGCCGGATTAGCTCTCGGCAACATCAACACTTCAACTAGCTCATCCCTTTTGTCTTATGGCTAAAAGCGATGAAAAGGTACACACCAACGATCCTTCATATGATGATTTAGTTGAAATGATAACCAAATTATATGAAGTTTTTGGAAAGACTAAAAAGAAGTATAAGGCGCTTAAGGAAGAACATTCCTCCCTACGCGCTCAATACTCCGAGCTAAAAGAGTCTTATGAAAGCATGCTCATAAAAAATGTTACTAATGTTTCTTCTAAGGTAGATGTTTCCACTTCAGGTGATTAGATGATTCTCCTTCTACTAATCATCATATTCCATGTGCTTCAAATGATAATATCTAAAATGAAAATAATGAACTTAAGGCACAAGTTGAAAAACTTGGAAAAGGCTTAGAAAACTGCTACAAAGGCAAAGTATCTCTTGATCTAATCCTTAGTAAACAAAAATGTTCTTTTAGAAAAGAAGGATTAGGATACTTTCCGAAGAAAGGAAAGAAACCAAACACTAAAACTGTTTTTGTTAAAGCATGCAACACATTTTGTTATAAATGCCATGAAACTGGCCATTTGCATGAAGCATGTCCCTTAATGACTCCAAATTATTTTGATACTTGCTACATGCTTCGAAAGTCGAAGAAAGATTATGCTATAGCAATGTATGTTGGCGCACCCATGTTAAATAAAAAGAAGAAATCAATTTGGCTGCCCAAAGCTTTGATTGCTAACATTGAAGGACCCAAAAAGGTTTGGGTACCTAAAAGGACTTAATTCTTTTTATGCAGGTGAACTACAAGATCGGTGGGAGGTATTGGGTACTAGATAGCGGATGCTCCGAACACATGACCGGCAACAAGAAGTTGTTCACCTCACTTGAAGACAACTCAAGTGAGAATCAAAAGATCACCTTTGGGGACAATCGTCAAGGAAATGTGGTAGGCTTGGATAAAATTGTTATTTCCAACGATCTCTCAATTTCGAATGTTTTATTGGTTGAATCTCTAAACTTTAATTTGCTTTCCGTTGCACAAATTTGCGACTTTGGTTTTCGTTGCACATTTTATCCAAAAGAAGTTTTGGTTGAAAGTTTAAAAGACAATTCTTTGATTTTTAAAGGCTTTCGTTTTGGAAATCTTTATTTGGTTGATTTTCATTCAAAAGATGCTTCTCTCTCAACATGTCTTGTCTCTCAAACCTCAAAAGGTTGGCTATGGCATAGACGACTTGCACATGTTGGAATGCATCAATTGAGAAAACTTTTAAAATGTGATTTGGTTGTTGGCTTAAAGGATGTGAATTTTGAAAAGGATAAACCTTGTAGCGCCTGTCAAGCTGGCAAGCAAGTAGCTACTTCACATCCGACTAAGCGCATTCTTTCTACTTGCAAACCTTTGGAACTTCTTCATATGGATTTATTTGGACCTTCTGAGTTCTAAAGTATCGGGGGTAGCAATTATGGCTTTGTGATTGTTGACGATTTTACTCGCTACACTTGGGTTTTCTTTATTTCTCAAAAATCTGAAACCCCCCGATGTTTTCAAAAGTTTGCAAAACGTGTTTCTACTGAATTCGAACTTTCCATCAAGAAAATCTGTAGTGATCATGGTGGAGAGTGTGTTAATTCAACTCTATTTGATTTTTGTGACTCTCTCGGAATTAAACACGAATTTTCGACATCCTACACTCCACAACAAAATGGAGTTGTAGAAAGGAAAATCGAACACTTATAGAAATGGCAAGGACTATGCTAAGTGAGTACAATACTCCTACTCCCTTCTGGGCTGAAGCAGTGCATACGGCTTGCTATTCTATAAATCGACTTTATTTGCATCCTCTTCTAAATTTGACTCCTTATGAACTTCTTATTGGGCGTAAGCCAAATATTTCTTATTTCAGAGTTTTTGGATGCAAATGCTATATTCTTAAGAAAAGAAATTTTGGTGGCAAGTTTTAAAGAAGAGTAGATGAAGGCTTTCTAGTCGGATACTCCACCACTAGCAAAGCTTATCGCATTTTTAACAAAAATACTGGTTGTATTGAAGAATCCTGTGATGTCGAATTTGATGAAACTAATGGCTCACAAAAGGAGCAAGTTTCTTGTGAAGTTTCAGGTGAAAATCTTCATGAAGCCATGAAGAACATAACCATTGGAGACATCAAGCCAAGAGAAGAAGATCAAGAAGATGATGTCAACATTGAAAATGTTGATCAAATTGTACCACCACCTCACATTGATCCTCCAGAACCAAGTCAAGAAGACGCCGCACAAGATGAAGCACCAAGACAGCATCAAACGATCACCAAGGATCACCCTCTAGACCAAATTTTGGGTGACGTTAGTAAGGGTGTTCAAACTCTCTCTCGTATTGCTGCATTTTGTGAACATCATTCATTTGTATCTTCTTTAGAACCTAAATATGTTAATGAAGCTTTAAATGATCCTGTTTGAGTAAATGCCATGCATGAGGAACTAAATAACTTTTCTAGAAATGAAGTTTGGACTTTAGTAGAGATACTCAAGGATCATAATGTAATTGGAACAAAATGGGTTTTTAGAAATAAGCAATATGAAAATGGTGTAGTAATTAGAAATAAAGCTCGTCTTGTTCCTCAAGGTTTCACTCAAGTCGAAGGTTTAGACTTTGGTGAAACTTTTGCACCGGTAGCAAGACTTGAAGCTATTCGTATTCTTCTTCCTTATGCATCTTGTTTCAATATCAAACTTTTTCAAATGGATGTTAAAAGTGCTTTCTTAAATGGTGAAATTTCTGAACTTGTTTTAATTTGTTGAACAACCTCCTGGATTTGAAGATTCAAAATTTCCAAACCATGTATTCAAGTTGTCTAAAGCTCTCTATGGTCTCAAGCAAGCTCCTAGAGCTGGGTATGAGCGACTTAGAGACTTTCTTCTATCAAAAGGTTTCAAAATTGGGAATGTTGATACAACTCTATTTACAAAGAAAATTGAAAAAGACTTGTTCATTTGTCAGATATATGTTGATGATATTATCTTTGGATCTACTAATGAACATTTCTGTCATGAGTTTGAAGAAATTATGTCTAGGGAATTCGAGATGTCTATGATCGGTGAGCTGAGCTTCTTCCTTGGACTCCAAATCAAGCAACTCAAGAACGGTACGTTCGGGAGTCAAACAAAGTACGTGAAGGACCTGCTCAAGCGCTTTGGGCTGGAAGACGCTAAGGCAATCAAAACTCCCATGGCGACAAATGGACATCTTGACATGGACAAAAGCGGCAAATCGGTCGACTCTAAACTTTATAGGTCTATGATTGGTAGTCTTTTGTATCTTACTGCATCTAGGCCTGATATCATGTTTAGTGTGTGCTTATGTGCTAGATTTCAATCAGACCCTAAGGAATGTCATTTAACTGCTCTTAAAAGAATCCTTAGGTATTTAAAATGCTATCCCAATTTAGGCCTTTGGTATCCAAAAGATGCAATTTTTGAATTAATTGGTTATTCGGATTCTGATTATGCTGGGTGCAAGATTGATCGTAAAAGCACATCTGGTAGCTGTCAGCTGTTGGGGAGATCATTAGTATCATGGTCATCTAGGAAACAAAATTCTATAGCTCTCTCCACAGCTGAAGCTGAATATGTGTCTGCAGGCAGTTGTTGTGCTCAATTATTATGGATGAAGCAGATATTTTTGGATTATGGAATCATATTTGATAAAGTGCCACTCTTGTGTGATAATGAAAGTGCCATTAAAATTGCAAATAATCCTGTTCAACACTCTAGAACCAAGCATATTGAAATACGACACCATTTTATTAGAGATCATGTGGCAAAAGGAGATATTGATGTAAATTATGCCAGAACAGATATGCAACTAGCAGATATTTTCACCAAACCCTTAGATGAATCAAGATTTTGCTTTTTAAGGGGTGAACTAAAGATTATTGATATATCAAATGCTAGTTGATGTGCTAAATGTGTTTAAAATGTATTATAATATTATTTTATTCCCTCTATGGTCTTAAACTGCTTCTGGTTGAAATTGACCAAACTGACAATCAGTTCATCTAACTGACAGTCAGGTAAGTACTTAGGAGTCTGTTCTTAGTCTCTGGTCGAAGTCGTTGACCAAACTGACAGTCAGTTTAACAAACTGACTGTCTGTTATGTACAATTGATTTTGGTCGTAGCTCCTGTTTGCTTTCAAGTCTCAAACTGACTGTCAGTCTCATACACTGACTGTCAGTTTCAAAACTCAGTTCTGTGAACTGACTGTCAGTGTGGTACACTGATTGTCAGTTCTAAGTTTCTGGTTTTGGAATTGACTGTCAGTTTATTAAACTGACTGTCAGTTCGGGTCCCGAGCTCTCAAAACCCTCGATCTGTTTTCTTTTGACTCTTCGGTTTTCTTTCTCGCCGCCGTTTCTCCTCCTTGCGCCTCCTCGCCGGTGTTCCTCTCACCGCCGGCGTCGCCTGCTCGCTGTGCACCGCCGCCGTCCTTGCTCGATTCAACCACATCGGCCACCATTCCTCTAATCGCTGGTTTTTCTCCTCAGCGCCACCTCTCCTCGTCGTGTGTAGTCATCGTGGTCCTCCTCGTCGTGCTGAGCATCTTCCCTGTGGTCACTTTGGTCATCTTCTTCGCATCGGCTTCATCGACCACTTCAGTTCAGTTTTGACCTTCTCTGTTCAGGTTGTTTCTTCTTCTCTCCTCTGTTTTTGACTTCCACCATGTCTGATCAGCCGGGTCCTTCTCGTCGTGTGGCCCGACGGAAGAACGCGGCAAACAGCCAGCGTTCATCGGGTCCGACGTCTGAGAACCCGCCTTCGCCTTCGCCTGAGCGTGTCCCCGTGGAGTACTCCCAGTGGCACGCTAGCCGCCTTCGCACGCTCTGCTCCACAAACCCTTACCTGCTGCCGCATCCCACTGGTCGCGACTCGTGCTATTTTGTTACGTGCTATAACAACTTGCACCTCGATCTGTTCAACAGTGTGTACAGCCGCGCACCCATTTTTGCTCACCACTCTCTGTCATGGGGTACGATCGCCTCTCGCACAGGCATCGCCACCCTCGCAGAACTCTTTGGCTCTGTAGGGATCCGCGACCTTGTCGCCGATTCCTCTCTCCACTGGGCTGAGGGGCCCATTCGCCTGTTTTATTCCACCGTCTTAATTTCCCCTCAGCGCGACTTCATGACCTTCATGACGGGCCTCCAGGTCTACACTGTCATGAAGGAGTAGCTCGAGTCAGTGCTTGGACTGGTGCGCCCTCCTTCTGGCCGCCAGCTCCATACCCTTCCAGACCTCGAGCGTCGGGAGGTGGCCATGCTTTATTCCGGCCCCTTTCAGCTCCGTCACATCGCTGGCTTGCGCCGCGATGTTGATCTGGCCCTACGGATCCTCCGGCTCACCTTGGTCCCCATGACCGAAGATAGGGCCAGAGTCACCTATCTGGCCCTCCACGTCCTGATATCTATCTTTCAGGAGGAGCTATTTGATGTTGCTGATCTCATCATCAGTGAGATTCAGAACGTCCTTCTATCTCCACGCCGTCAGTTGATATACGCTCCGTATATCATGGCGGTGCTCCTGCATATCCAGGCCGTCGACTCTAAGCTCCCGAGGCCCCATCATCCGCTTCTCTTCTACCCTCCTGGTCAGGCTGATCACCGACTCGGTGCTCACCCTGCTGCAGCTGCTGGCCCTGATTCTCCCGCATCTGATGATGATGCTACGGGGGAGATAGAGGACGGGGCTCCAGCTTAGGAGACGGCTCCATCTCCGGCTACAGGGACAGGCACCGGATTTGCCTCCTCTTCCGCCTCTCGACTCGATCAGGTGATCCAGGTGCAGCAGCAGATCCTCAGCACCTAAGCGGACCATCATCAGATGCTGCTCCATTTGATTGCTCAGCAGGAGGAGATACTGTGTCGCCTACCTGCTTCAGGTTCTCCGGCCCCTCGCAAGAGGGGCCGACCAGCTTCATCTTCTCCGAGTTCTGCATCAGCTCAAGTTGCTCCAGGACCGTCTGCTCCGACCTCTGCAGCACCAGCTCCTACTACAGCTGCTACTCCTCCGGCATCTCCAGCCATCGACCCGACTGCATCTCCAGCAAGCTCCGGTGATACAGCCATTCTAGGGATTTCCTTTGATGATGAGCATTAGGCTCTATTTTTATGTATTGCCTCCCTTTTTGTGCTTGATGCCAAAGGGGGAGAAGTATTTTGGATAGTATATGCTTTATGTCTATGCTTTATGTTTAGGAGACATGTTTGTATGGATATTGGATATTGGTTTATATATATGTCTCTTCTGGTTTATGTGTCTCTGTGATTCCTTTTGAGATTCTGGATATGGATATGGTGATTTCTGTTTTATGTAGCTCTGATACTTGATGATATTTTGTGATACTCTGATGTATATGTGTTAGTTTATGCTCTGATTTTTGCTTATACGATGAGATGCATATACTCAGGGGGAGTTAATTCATTTATATTTTTTTTAAAACACTTGTTGTCATCAATCATCAAAAAGGGGAAGATTGTTGCATCTAGGCCTTCATGCCTTACCCTAATTTTGATTATTAATGAAAACAAAGTGTTTTAGACTAACTGTGCTTCTGAGATTTTTGATACAGAGTTTGTTCGGGAAGAAATACGAGATTATCAAGATGAACCCAACATGAAATGGAGCAGGAGGTGAGCAAAGACAAGACGCAAACGTGAAGATGCAAAGGACCTAAGGTAATCTGTAATTTCATTTTCTTCTGATCTCGGAGTTTGCAGATAGATCGGTTTAGGAAAATTGCTTTTAGTTTTTAACCATACTATAAAAAGGGGTTGCAAAAGTCCTCTCTTCATCTCCAACATAAACCGAGAAACTTAGGTCATTGCATTGCATCTTTTTGGTTGGATTTGATTTGAATTTGGTTTGAAAGATTTGGATTTTCAGTTGAGTTTTTGACAGCAGAAGAGTTTTTCAAATTTCTAGAAAGATCTAGGCAGATCTGATTTTTCCTTCTGTTGACAAAAATGTAGCTCTTAAAATTATCTTTCAAACGAGCTATTAAACACATCTTATGGATTTCTGGATTTAAAGTCATCATTGTTTTTGTTCATGATGACTGTCAGTTTGCATAACTGATTGTCAATTTGAATGTCAATTTAATTAAACTGGCAATTGTCCAGAGAGGATGTATTTTGCGCCCAAAATTTTTGTACTAAACTGATTGTCAGTTTGTCCATACTAACTGTCAGTTGGAGATTCGACCATAGTTGTTTTCATGTGAATTTCTATTTGATTTGGTCGAGTTTTTGGTCGAACTGACTATCAGTTTGCATAGCTGACTGTCAGTTGTGGGTTTCAAGTTCCCTAAACGACCACAAACAGCTAGCAATTTTTTATCCGTAAATTTTGTCGGCCGTTGTATACGAAATTGACTGTCAGTTAGGCAAACTGACTGTCAGTTAGTGTTGCTGATTTTCAGCCCTAGCTCCAACGGTTCTTTTCATTCTTGAGGCTATAAATAGGGGTTTTGGGCATGAGTTTTAAACAACAAGCAGCATCATTCTCTTATACACTCTTGAGTTTTAGTTCTCTACACAAAATCTTGATCTGTTGATCAAGTCGAGTGTTTTCTGATCCACCGAGCGTTTCAGTTCATTGCATTTGCATACTCGTAGTTTCTCAGTGTGTGTTTGGAGGTCTAGAGAAGACCTCGCTGCCTATTACTCTTGGTGATCGCCCTCAGCTAGACCATTCGGAGGTTTGGCCGTTGACCTCTCCAGTTCGGAGATTGTCAGAGAGGCTCGGCCAAAGTGTACAAGGCATCGGTGCTCGCCTTTCCAGAGTGGACAAGGAGCAACCACTAGTTGATAATACCCTTTGTGGGTATTGAGGCAAAACACAAGTGACCTGAGTGCTTCAACGAGGATTAGTGGAGACTGGGCGAGTCTCCGATACCTCGGTAAAAATCACTGTGTTCGATCTCTTCTCTTCTTATTTGTTCTTGATTTGCAAATATTTGTTTTAAATTTTAAAGTTTTAAAAGCCTCCCATTCACCCCCCTCTAGTCGGCATCCTTGATCCTACAGTTGTGACTGAAAATGCCGTTAGAATAGTGCACTTCTTCTAACGGTTATTTACCGTTAGAAAGTGACCTGCCTTATTCTATCGTGTCTATCTCTAATGGTACAAAAACCGTTAGTAGAAATGTGCTGTTTACCGTTAGAAGAAAGCTTTTCTATACTAGTGGAAGTTCTTCCACAACAACATCATCACTCGATTTGGTGTTCCAAGTCGTCTCATTACCGGCAACGGTTCCCAATTCTTCAGTGGTCTTTTTTTGGACTATTGCAACGATATCAGAACCAAAGTGTGCTTTTCTTTTGTAGCTCATCCGCAGAGCAATGGCGCCGTTGAACGTGCCAATGGGTAGATATTACAAGGCATAAAGAATTGTGTTTTCAATCGCCTTAAGATGTGCTCGGGGGCATGGGTAGATGAGCTCTACTCTATTCTATGGGCACTACGCACTACTTGTAGTCGGGATACAGGTGAGACACCTTTTCAATTGGTATATGGCGCTGAGGTTGTATTACCCATGGAAATTCGTATTGGTTCTGTCCGGGTAGATTAATTCGATCAGATTGATCAACTTGAACAACGTGCTCAAATATAACCCTCCTTGAAGAAAAGCGTGATCGGGCGCTGATCAAATCAGAAGTATATTTCCAAGCTTTACGTAAATATCACAACAAAAGGGTGCGGCCGCGTAGTCTTCACGTGGGTGACCTGGTTTTGCGGAAAATACAAAACTAGTCTAACCACAACAAATTCTCTCCTCAGTGGGAAGGCCCCTATTCTGTAGTGTTAGTACCGCGGCCAGGATCGGCCCGATTAGCTATGGAGGATGGGAGGATCTTGAACAATACTTGGAATATAGATCAATTACGCAAGTTCTACGAGTAAGTTCCTCTTTCCTATTATCCTTTCCAATTAGCATGATTTGTTGAAAAATTGTGTGTATTTCTCTTCGAATTATGTTACGAGTCTTTTCTCTCTTGTCACGCCCATACCAAGCTATGCTTGGTATGGGCTGATCGCCGATGAACCATCTTTGTATGGTAACCTGATCGGATTCGCTGGCCGATCTCACGGTCGCATCTAGATAAGACATCCCAGAAATTAGCTGTTTCTCAATGCATACGGGACTTACTGGCATGTTTCTGATCATTTGAGTGGCTTCCCGTTTGTAATAAGATTTGGTGCCGTATTAAGATCAGTAATAGTGCGATTAGGCGATCATATCTAGGTCGAGACATTTCTTTGTAAACCATTTCTAAAGCGTATAAGAAACTCACTAGATATTGCCAATCATCAGAAACCCATATTTTTCCTGAGACTATAATACTGCGTCTTCAGTATGTATGATCTCAGGAGGGGGCTTTGAGAATATGGTCATAACATAAAATGAAGGTAAGTACATTTCTTTCAGTTAAAAACCTAAGGCAGGCATTTGCATAGTATAAACTGTATATGTGAAGCTACAATTAACCAAAAGGATCATTGTTCATTACAATGAATCATAATAAGCCCAGTTCTTTTAGCCGGCTACCAGTTGATCAATAGTCGCGAGGGGAGAATCTCTTCTCTCTCAAGCGCAATCAGGCTCTCCTCCGTGTGGTGGATGGATTGGCTCCAGGACGCCATTGTTGGTTAGGTTCATGAAAAGGCAACACCTTTGGAGACAATGAGGGCAAGGTGTGCAAAAGAGGGTTTTGTGCGGTGAGAATATCTAAGGCAGCAAAGGGTTTTTGGCTGTGAAACTTCTCCAGTAAGCTACCCCTTATATGCCCGAGACGACTCCTCGCCAGGCGCACTATTTTAATAATTTCCCAAAATGGGTGCCTTTCCTATTGAAGCCCGTTATCATTACCCTGTTATGAATCTAAAGAAAAATGTATCTTTTATTAAGGATCATTTTATTTCACATTCGGGGGCTATTATATGAGAAATTCTTAAAATTTGTTAAGAAATTACCTTGTGATTATAGGATAACCTCATAACTGCTGCACTGATCGCAATGCTAATCTGTGATCGCAATATAAGTAATGTGTGATCACAGTACTATGTATGATCGCAATGCTATCCTGTGGTCTCAGTACTATGTTTGATCGCAGTATTATTTTTTATTGTGCATGGTCTCAATGTTATTCTGAGACCTGAAAATCGTCTCGATTTGATCTCGGACAAAAGGCTAACTATTTGTCTACGTTTGGTCGCAGAAACGTCCTCTAGCAACCATTTTTCACATAGAGAATGTAAAGAGTTCTAATTTGGTGATTACAAGTTAGACATAATCATCTACAAAAGTCATGTATATAAGGAAAAAATTCTTTATTTCTTACAATCTTTACATACAAAAGGGATACAGGAGACCAGAGCATCGACTTGATTTGAGAGCAATTTGCAAAGTTCTCCAAGGGACATATTGGCATCAGTGGGATCAACACTGGCCACCCCAAGAGAACCAGCAATAGTTCTAAGCCTATCTACATCATACCGTAGCAAAGGAGTGCTACTGTTCCTTATTGTATCAGAGAGTTGTCTCTACTGTCGAGCGTAATCTCTCTCCGACCGGAACCTACGTGCCACTTCGCGGGAGCCATCATAACATTCTACCAGATGCAGAATAGCCGAAGACATCTCCTCAATGCACTTCTCAAGAGCCTCTTTTTCTTTTTGGAGGGTTCTGCACAAGGCTACTCTCTCACCAAAAATAGTCTGGACCTCAGCAAGTTGATCACTGAGGGACCTAGAAGCCCTTGCCTCCTACATTTATGTCTGCATGGGTTAGTTTCTGTCGGGGGAAATCTCCGCGGGACTAAGCCCAGGTAAGTTGCGTCACGATTGCCCGGGGACCTGGCCTCCGGCGCCATCCCGGGCGCCGCCATTTGGCCCCCGGGACGTGGACTCCAGCGCCGTCTCGGGCGCCGCCATTTAACCGGGGACGTGGCCTCCGGCCCCTCCCCGGGCGCCGCCATTTGGCCCCCGGGACCTGGCCTCCGGCGCCGTCCCGGGCGCCGCCATTTGCCCGGGGACGTGGCCTCCGGCCCCTCATTTGACCGGGGACGTGGCCTCCGGCCCCTCCCCGGGCGCCGCCATTTGGCCCCCGGGACCTGGCCTCCAGCGCTGTCCCGGGCGCCGCCATTTGCCCGGGGACGTGGCCTCCGGGGCCTCCCCGGGCGCCGCCATTTGGCCCCCGGGACCTGGCCTCCGGCGCCGTCCCGGGCACCACCATTTGCCCGGGGACATGGCCTCCGGCCCCTCTCGGAGCCTCATCGCCCTCCTAAAGGTACAGTCTCGAATTGTTTGTCACGTGCAGGTCACGCGAGGAGCGCCTCGGGAACTAGCGACCACCTGTCAAGCATCCAAGGCGTTTGACCGGAAGAAGGATGGTCCTACCCTTCAATCCGACAGTGGCTTCCGGGGTAGTTTAGGTTTTTTGCTTCTTTTTAGGGGCTATAAATAGCCCTTGTACCCCTCTGTTGTAAGGATCGGTTCTCTTTTATTGGAATAGCTAAACTCACAGACGTGCTCCGGAAGCCTCTCCCCCGGAGAGAGCCTCCCCCACCGACTCCGGTCGGGAGCGCGTCGACAGGACTAGGGCCCCCACCGGGACCCGAACCTGTATAAATCCGTGTGTCATTTGTTGTGCTTGTCCGGCGGGGGAGGACCGGTCATCCGGTCAACCCGCGCCGCGTAATCTTCGCTAGGATCATTCTCAAAACCTGCCGGGGTATTCGCAATACCACGACAGTTGGCGCCGACCGTGGGGACTCGTGACAAGACACCATGGCTCCCCCAAGAACAAGGGCTCGCACCCTTCCCGGTGACCCGGGTCTCGGAGACCCGGCGCCGTCCGCCCGGGACACTATTGTCCCGGCGGTCTCTTCCGGAGGCGACCTGGCCCAGGTACCGCCTCCCTCCTTTCCTCTTAACATAGGTGCTTCCACCTCTAGGTCGTTCCCGGTGACCGGGGGACCTCGGCCGGGACCAGTCTCCCCCCGACGGCTCCCCCGGCTCCCCGGGACGCCCTGCTTGAGGCTCTCGTGGAGGGCCAGCTCCGCGCCCAGCGCTCTATGGATGAGCTCCTTAGTGTGTTGGCGCGACCTCCGGCCCCCACATTTGCGTCACACCCATATCCAAGGAACATGCCCCCGTTTATGGGTTACCCGGCGGCACCTCCAGCCTCCGGGGGTTTTTCCGCCCCGTATGATCCTACCGGGGGGTTCCCTCCCCCTGCGGGATATACGTCCGGACCCCTCCCGGCCCCCGGGCCCGTCCCGGTGCCGGGGGGTTACTTCATGCCGGGGCCCTTCGTGGCACCAGGGGGGTACCCCGTCCCTGGCCTATTCCCGGGGCCGGGAGCCCACTTCATGCCAGGGGTTTACCCCACGCCGGGAGCCAGTCCCGCCCCCCGCGTCGCGTGTACCGCACCGGGGGCGGTTGACAGAGCAGCCCCCGTGCCGCAGCGGACTTCCCCCCGCATGGGCTCCCCGGTTCCGGACGTCGCCGCGGGGGCTCCCCCCTCGCTGGTTCCGGGTGTTACAGGGCCTGCCCCCTTCCCGGTTTCGGTTGCGGCCACCGGGGCACCCTCCACTTCGGTTCCAAGCGTCGCCGTGGGCGCCCCCTCCCCAGTTCCGGATAATACAGGGGCTTCCCCCTTTCTGGTCCCGGGGGTCGTCGCAGGGGCCTCCCCCCAACTGTCTCCGGAAGCCTCCGGGCCGGCAGCTACAGAGCATGAGCTCCCCCCCTCGGCGGGACAGGTCCGTTTCGCCCGGGGGGAGGTCGAGCGAATGCGTTCACCAGAGCGCGGGGAAGAACTTCCCCCTGGCCGCGGGCACGGGGAGCCTCGCTCTCGCACCGGCCGGGGGAAGAGACCCGCTGAAGAGCCAACCTCTCCGGCGGAGAGCCCGGACGTCCGGGAGCTCAGTCCCGGCCCGGAGGAAAAGCGTCGCCACCGCCATTCTGGCGGACCTCTTGGACCGCTTCTAGACTCAGACAACGAAGGTCCCGTGAAATAAGACAGCGACCGGGGCTCTCCCTGGGAAGTGCAGGGGGCTAACCAGCCCCTGTGCCGAAGACTTCGCAGCATCCGGTGGCCGCGGCCCTACCGCCCTCCGCACATCGAGCACTATAACGGTGAGGCAGACCCTTATGAGTTTGTGCAGGTCTACTCCACAGCTATCTCCGCGGCCGGGGGGGATGAGACGGTACAGTGCAACGTCTTCCCCCTCTACCTCTCCGGCATTGCCCGCTCCTGGCTCTACAACCTGAAGGCGGGCTCCATCAAGTCTTTCTCACAGCTCAAGCGGGAGTTCTGTGCCAACTTCCAAGGGAACTATGTGCGTCCCCTGGACTCCTTGCAGCTGTACACTGTCCGGCAGAGGACTGGGGAAACCATCAGAAGCTTCTTCAAGCGCTTTGCTCAGGTAAAGACCAAAGTGGCCCATGTCCCCGACTTTACGGTCATCGAAGCCTGCAAAAGCAGCATCCTCCCGGGGGAGCTCCACCGAAGGCTCTCCCGGAGCTGCCCCTCTTCCGCCGACGAGCTCTTCAACGTGCTCGAAAAGTACGCTCGGGCGGAGGAAGACGACATCTGGAAGAAGACCCAGGGGCCTCCCGCCCCCATCGACCGGGGGGCCAGGGATCCCCCCAAACGCCCCAGACAGGGGGGCCGTAGCGAGCCACGGCCTCGGGACACCTTTGTGCTCGAGGGCGGAGGCGGCTCGCATGACCCCCCGAGGGGCAACCGCCCCTTCCCCAAACCTAAGGGCCATGGGGGAGGACAGTCTTCGCGCGGCCGGGAAGGCCCCGCGGGGAGAAGGCGGGAAGGACCGTGGTGCAGCTTCCACAGGTCCAGTACCCACGCTACCCGAGATTGTAGCCAGCTGCTGCAGCACTTCGCGGACTTCCTCGACCAGCGAGGGCAGGGGGGGGGACTCTGGCCTCCTTGCCCCCTCGGCCAGCTGTTCCAGCCCTTCCCGCTCCCGCGGGGGGTCAGCAAACGCAGGAGGGGGAGCCTTCAGAAGCTCTCCCCTTTCAAACTTCGCAGCGGCACATCAACGTCATCGTGGGAGGATCCGCCTCTGGGCGGGACTCTAAGCGCCAGCGTAAGGAGTGCGCGTGCGAGGTCAAGGTTTTGGGGGTGCTACACACGTCCCCGCCACCAAAGTGGTCGGACGTCCCCCTCACCTTCACAGTAGAAGACGCGCGGGGGGTTCGCTTCCCCCACAACAACGCGCTTATTGTCTCCGCGACTATCTACAACTGCCATCTGGCCCGTATCCTGGTGGACGGCGGGAGCTCCGCCGATGTCCTATTCTTGAAGGCCTTCAAAGAGATGCAGGTGGATGAAAAGCTCCTGCAGCCCGCGGCAGGGCCCCTGCAAGGGTTTGTCCCGGGGAAGGCGATCCACCCCGTGGGCAAGGTAGATCTCCCAATGACCTTCGGCACACCGGAGAACTACCGGACCGAGCTGGTCCGCTTCGACGTGGTGGACCTCCCCTCCTCCTACAACGCGATCATGGGGAGGACGACAATCAACCGGCTGGGGGCTGCCACCCATCAAAACTATCTCTGCATGAAGATCCCCGGGCCGCATGGCGTGATCAATGTTCGGGGAGACCAAGACATGGCCCGTGCTCTATACGAGCGCGCTGTGGCCACAATCGGAAGCGTCAACCTCATAAAGACGCCCGGGGGGGAGGCTTCTCCCCCGGGACGAGACGCCGCAGCGGCACCGCCCGGGAGGCCCCTCCTCAAGCCGCGTCCGGAAGGGGGCCTCCAGAAGGTCCTGCTGTCCCCGGGTAACGAAAACAAAACCGTCCGGATCGGGGCGGAGCTCCCCGAGGAGCACGCAGCGCAACTTACGGCTTTTCTGCGCGAAAACTCCGATGTTTTTGCGTGGAAGCCTTCGGACATGCGGGGCGTCACCCGGGAGGTCATTGAGCACAAGCTCGCAGTGGCCCCCGGTCACCCCCCGGTCAAACAGAAGCTGCGGAAACTCTCCCTCGAGCGCCAAGAGGCAATCAAGGCGGAGATCACCCGGCTCCGAGAGGCGGGGTTCAGTCGGGAGGTCCTGCACCCCGAGTGGCTGGCGAACCTGAAAGGGATCTAGGATATCGACTAGAGGGGGGTGAATAGGTGATTTTAGCAAATTACAATAAATCAAGCAATTAGAAGTAAATGAGAGCGAATAAATAACACAATATGAATAAAGAACAATTCCAACACAAGGATATATCCCGTGGTCTCGGTGATTTGCCGATCACCCCTAATACACGTTGTGGCAAACTCAAATCTCTAACCGCTCCTCTATCTAGTCAACCTTCTCTCGAGAAGTGACCTAGATCTTGAGCCGGATTAGTGTGATGAGTTATCCAAACCTCGATTTCACTAAGGATGCACTTTACTGCTCCGGCAAGGCGTGCTCAAACCTTTCACAAGACGTTTTGAGGCTTCTTCACAATCTTCCTTGAAGAGCTCTTCAAAACCTTTCTCCTAGCCGTCTAGGAGCCAGCAAACTCCAAGAGTAACAAGCCGGTGATGATCACTTAGCCTTCTTCTAGTGCCATAAGATTGATTTAATGATCTAAATGCAATGCACTAGAAGATCTCAAATGCACACTCTCCCAAATTCGAGAATTTGAACCCTAGAGTGTATGAAACAAGCTTAGGCTCTCAAGGATGATGACAATGCTCAAGATTATGCCAAAAGTTATGAACAGGGCCGGGCAAGGGAGTATATATACCCGCCTCAATTAATATAGCCGTTACAGGCCGTTGGGAGAAAAAGATCACTTGGCGGTTAGACCGCAGGCACAAGCTCGGTCAGACAGCAGGCACAAGCTCGGTCAGACCGCCGCAATTGCAACGGCATTAAACAGGTGCAATAAATGCTCAACTGCCCTTGTCAGGCACACATACGGTCAGACCGGAGTATATTTCGGTCAGACCGTGAAACTGTCCAGAGTCGACATAGTTTCTGGACACCTTATACGGTCAGGCCGATATATACGGTCAGACCGGCCAAACGGTCAGACCATAGTACAAAAACACGGTCTGACCGATTTCGCGGTCAGACCGGTATAACAAACGGTCAGACCGTAATAGCTCAAAACACCAGAAGGGGTAAATCAAGAAGTTCCAGGAGACAGACCTTGGTCTCAAATACGAGCAGACCGGCCTTTAAAAAGAATGCACTATGCTTAGACTACATGTCGGTCAGTCCGAGATTTCAATCGGTCAGTCCGTGAATTCGGTCAGACCAGTCTAACAGACGGTCAGACCGACTGAGACAGTGCTGAGCAGAAATGAGCTGATACAAGCATTTTCAAAGGATGTGACCTTCTAGTATGCAATGCATGTTGATTTTATGATTTGTGGCACAAAGATGAAGTATATTGTGATACACCACATGCTCCTCTTAATAGTACGGCAACTATCCTAAAATCCGGTCAAAATTCTTCTCTAATCACCTTAGACCGGTAAGAAGGAAAAGACCCTATTCCGTACCTTTGCCTTTTTGATCAATGCGCCCTTTCTTCGCCTTTCATTAACCTGTCTTTTAAGAATCTTCTTGACACAACAAGACAGGTAACGTTAGTATAGCATTTGTAGTTGTCATTAATTATTAAAACATCCTATAGGGGCCTAGAAGCTACAGAACCCCGTCCTCGTCAAGAAGTCAACCGGCAGGTGGCGGATGTGCGTGGACTTCACCGACCTTAACCGCGCCTGCCCCAAAGACAACTTCCCGCTCCCGCGGATTGATCAGCTTGTCGACTCCACTGCGGGGTGCGAGCTCATAGGCTTCCTAGACGCCTACTCGGGCTACCATCAAGTCCGGATGGCGGAAGGGGACGAGGAAAAGACGAGTTTTATTACTCCCCTCGGAACCTTCTGCTACATCCATATGCCCTTCGGGCTCAAGAACGCGGGGGCAACCTTCCAGCGCCTCATGACGTTGGTTTTCAAAGAGCAAGTCGGCCGCAACGTGGAAGTCTACGTAGAAGACACGGTCGTCAAGAGTCCCAGCGCAGCCTCCCACATCGACGACCTGGCTGAAACCTTCCGCAACCTCCGCGCATTCGGGCTCAAACTCAACCCGGAGAAGTGCACCTTCGGGGTGCGCGGGGGGAAGCTCCTAGGTTTCCTCGTGTCCCAGCGGGGCATTGAGGCAAACCCCGAGAAGATCCGGGCCTTCCTAGACATGCCCCCGCCGTGCTCAGTCAAGGATGTCCAGCGGCTCTCCGGCCGCTTCGCCGCACTAAGCCGCTTCGTCTCCAGGTCGGGGGAGCGGGGCCTCCAGTTCTTCAAGATCCTCCGAGGGCTCGAGGGGTTCCGCTGGACCCCCGAGGCCCAGGAGGCGTTCAACGACCTCAAGAAGTACCTCACGAGCCCTCCAATGCTCGTGAGTCCGTCCCCAGAAGAGCCCCTGCTCCTCTACCTCGCCGCGACCCCCGTCGCCGTCAGCGCGGTCTTGGTGAAGGAACAAGGGGGGCAGCAGCGTCCCGTGTACTACGTGAGTGAGGCCCTCCAAGGGGCCAAAACTCGGTACACGGAGATGGAGAAAATCCGCTACGCCCTCCTCATGGCGTCCCGGAAGCTTCGGCATTACTTCCTGGGGCACCCCATCACCGTCCCGTCGTCCCTCCCCCTCGGGGAGGTACTGCGGAACAAGGAAGCCACCGGCCGGATCGGGAAGTGGGGGGCCGAGCTCGCCCCCTTCTCCCTATCCCTTACCGGCCGCTCCGCCATCAAGTCGTAGGTCCTCGCCGACTTCGTCGCAGAGTGGACTCCCGCCTCAGGGTCCAGGGACGATGATCTCCCTGTGCCGCCCCGACGCTGTGATCATTGGACTCTCATGTTTGATGGGTCGCTGTGTCTCGCCGGGGCTGGTGCGGGAGTAGTCCTCCGGAGCCCCGAGGGGAAGGAACTCGAGTACGCCGCGCGACTCGAGTTCCCCGCAACCAACAACGTCGCCGAATACGAGGCTTTACTCCTCGGGATGCGCCTCGCGCGCTCCCTGGGGATCCGGCGCCTCCTAGTCAAGGGAGATTCTCAGCTCGTAGTTTGCCAAATGGACAAGTTTTACCTGTGCCATGACGCAAACTTAAGTCTTTATTTGCAGGAAGTGCGAAAGATGGAGAGGCATTTCGATGGCCTCGAGGCCCGGCATATCCCACGGAGGGACAATGACTGGGACAACGCCTTGGCCCGGGCGGCAAGCGCCCGGGAATCGCTCCCCAAGGGGGCTTTCCTGGAGATCATCACGAAGCCCTCGGTGGCCTCCTCGGACACGGTCGATGAGCCTCATGTCCCGGAGGTCGCCGAGATCATCCGGACTCCGTCTTGGATGGACCCCCTCATCTCCTTCATCAAGGGGGAGGGGGACCCTCCTAGTGAGACCGAGGATAAACGCCTCCGGGCTAAGGCCCGGGCATATCTCCTGCTGGAGGGGAGGCTCTACAAGTGGGGGGCTTCCGCCCTCCTGCGCTGCCTCCCCCGGCCGGAGGGACTTCAACTTCTCAAAGACATCCACGCGGGGAGCTGTGGTTCCCACCTAGCCCCGCGTGCCATCGCAGCCAAGGCCCTCCGGCAGGGCTTCTACTGGCCCACGGTCATGCGCGACGCGCGAGACCTTGTCTCCGCGTGCGAGGCATGCCAGAAGATGGCCAAGGGCTCGTACCTCCCCCCTATAGCGCTGCAGACAATCTCCATCACTTGGCCCTTCGTGCGCTGGGGGATGGACCTCTAGGGCCCTTCCCCCCAGCGCCCGGGGGATACAAGTATGCGGTAGTTGCAGTCGACTATTTTACAAAATGGGTTGAGGCGGAGCCTTTGGCCAACATCACGTCCCGGGCCGTTTAGCGGTTTTTCTGGAAAAATGTCACATGTCGTTTTGGTGTCCCCCGGGAAATCACCGTGGACAACGGGACCCAATTCGACTCGGCTTATTTCCGGGAATTCTGCGAAGGCCTGGGGCTTGTCATCCACTTCGCCTCGGTGGCCCATCCCCGGAGCAATGGGGCTGTCGAGAGGGTCAACGGCGTGATCCTACAGGGGTTGCGCCAGAGACTCGAGCAAACCGCTTCTAAGCGGGGTGCATGGGCGGAGGAGCTCCCTAGCATCCTCTGCTCCATGCGCACGACCCCGTCCCGGGCGACAGGGCGTACTCCCTTCTCTCTGGTCTACGGGGCGGAGGCAGTCCTCCCCCCGGAGATCGGCTTCCGGTCACTGCGTGTCGAGCTCCTGGAGGGAGCCAAGCCCGCAGCATACCAGGCCAAAGAAGCCAATCAGCGCCTGGAGATCGACCTCGTGGAGGAGGAACGCAACCGAGCGCTCCTCCGCCACGCCATCTATGAGCAAGAGATGGCGCGCGCGTACAATCAGCGCGTGCGCGGGAGAGCTTTCCGCCTTGGGGACCTTGTCCTCAAACACATCACAGACCCTCAAGCCCAGGGTAAGCTCTCCCCCAAGTGGGAGGGCCCCTACAGGATCTCCGCGGTCCTGGGCTCGGGGGCCTACAAGCTCTCCAACCTTCAAGAGCAGGAGCTGAAGCACACGTGGAACTTGCGTTTACTTCGCAAGTTCTATGTTTAGCCTTACGGGCCTGTCCCCTCCCCCGGAGCCTTCGCGCCGGAGGGGGAGAAGGGACACTGTATTTTCCTCCCCTTTCGCGACTTCGCAGGGGGAGGCCCTGTACTTCATTTTATTAGCAATACATAGGTCTTGCTTTTCAAACTGTCTCATTGCAGGTCTTTCTCATTACCGCCCCTAGCGGCGATGCCCTCCCCGCGAGGATGCCCTCTCCCCGAGGAAGTGGGCCAGCCCCAGCAAGTCCCTCCTGTAGGGCGGCTTACGATCAGCCCTCGTGGACTAAGAGTGTAAGCGGCAACCCGGTCACAGTGGCCGCGGTAACGAGTCACTTTGCGAGACTAGTCCCCTGCCCAAACACTCAAGACCCGTCTTCGGGCACTTCCTCCTCCGGGAGTAGACGCTCTCCCCAGTGGGACGTCTAATGGCCTTTATGGATCTATCTTCCTCCTACGGGAGTCGACGTTATTCCCGGCTCCCCGTTTTCACGGCGACCGAATGATCGGCCCCTTGCGGCCTGATTGGATCTATCTTCCTCCTCCGGGAGTCGACGTTATTCCTGGCTCCCCGTTTTCACGGCGACCGGACAATTGGTCCCCGGCGACCTTATTCCCGTCTCCCCGTTCTCACGGCGACCGGATGAATGCCTCCCGGAGACCCTATTCCCGGCTCCCCGTTCTCACGGTGATCGGACGATTGTCTCCCGGAGAAGTCACGGATTTTTCGGGCATTTTCTTCCCCGAAGACCCTATTCCCGGCTCCCCGTTCTCACGGCGACCGGACGATTGTCTCCTCGGAAGCTCGCCTCCGGAAATCTCATCGGGTTTTCTTGGGCGTTTCTTCCATATGAGGCCTTATTCCCGGCTCCCCGTTCTCACGGAGATCGGACGATTGTCTCCCGGAAGGTCTTCTCCTTGAAAACCCCATTTTAAAAATTTTCTAACTTAGAAAATTTCCTATGCTACAGGTGACTTCCATCCCGGGGGCCTTGTTATCCCCATAGCGCACGGAGCTATTCTCCGGCCCGCTGTGGGCGGGGGGGATAAGGAACCCCCGGGTGTCGACCGTACAGCCCACGAACAAACTTAGCTCATCCTTGTTAAGATGAGTCGTCCGGACCATCCAGAGACAATGAAAGAAGAAGCAACAACAGCTTTATTGATTATCAAACCCGGAGGACATCTTCCCCCTCCGGTGGGCTTCGGAAACGATACAACCCGGGTTCTAACCCGGGGGATTCTCTACGCCCTAAGGCACCTACGCCTAATACTTCCGGAGGCTCTCCGCTAGCTCCCGGGTCAAGTCCCGGTACAATGCCCGTACGCGGCGCCGAGCGTCCCGGAGCACATCTTCGGGCCAAAACTCGTATCCCGCCGGTGGAAGTATCCGGAGGGGAGGTATCAACCGGAACCCCGGTCGCAGAGGGGACAATTCGGCACGATGATTATCAAAGTTGTCCAAGTGCCACTCCGGGCGCCACCTCAACCGGATCGGCTCCTGGATGATGAGACCATGTACATCATCGTTATGACCAAGACGACATCAACATGGTGGTCATCAAGATGTCATCGTCCGCCACCTTGGCCAGGACGCGAAAGCTGGCAGTACGTACATCGTCTGGATTTTGTGCTGTCGCCGCCACAAGTTCGGCCTCCACCTTGGCCACCTCCCCAAACACAAGACGTGCTCAAGAAAGGCGCCTCTACACCTCTAAGGTCGCACAAGCCACGTCGCTCCAAGGCCAGCCCACAAGTGAGCTCAATTCATCCGCGAGTCCGGTTCGGCCATCTACGCGTAGTCCAACTTCAAACGGACGTACAGGCCACATACGAAGTCCGTTTTCGACGTTCTTGGACTCTACGGACAAGAGAACGACGAGAGCTTTCCAACGGATCCAGTCCCATGTCCAAATTCCTTACGTATCAACAGGAATCATCAAAACAAGATTACGACCAGAATCTCACGTGCGCTGCGACGCTCCACTTTGGGCCCAAGGCCCATGTACCCCTAGGGTTTCCTCCTCCACCCCATGGCCGCCCCATACAGTATATATATGGCCGCCATGGCTGTCGTTTAGATTTGGGTTTTGCTTAGATCAATTCTGTCTTTGAACAGTATCGCCGTTCATCGGATTGTGAGACCCCAACTCGTGAGCTTCATCCTCAATTGCAAATTCAGTTGCATCTTTCTCGTTCTTGCTTGTGTTCTCGATTTGCATGCAGGGATAAGCCTTCTTGGCGAGGTCAATCGTGTTTGTGCATGGTTGATAACCAACGGAGCCGTGGTGTAGCGATTGCTGGGTTCGGATCGGTTCTGATCGGAAGCCGGATCGTCAACGTCGAGTCTCCACCAATCGACTTACCTCTACCTGTCGGAAGATCGGGCCACTGTGCGCATCACCGGACACTATCCCCGCCACGATTCCCGGAGACAAGGCTTAGCAATATCAAAGCCGCTTGGGCGTCCCCTGGGGAGCCCCTCCCGGACCTTCGCTCGGGAGTAACCTCCCGGGAACCCTGGTAACAGTAAATCCAATTCAAAGACTTAGAAAAAATTCTAACTTCATTGCATTTAAAAATGTTTCTGTACAAGTGTCCGGGGCTTCTTCTAAGAAGCTACCGGAATCAAAAGTCCTAACAAAACAAAAAAGGGCCCTAGCTAAGGCCCGGGGGGAGGATCATACATGTTCGTTGGCGTCCTCCCCCCGGGGGGCTTCATCCAAGGCCGGGGCTGGGACGTCCCCCGCCGGAGGCGCCGGAGCCGGGAATCTCGCCCGGATGAGCCGGTCGTAGAATCCTCCGGCGAGCTGCTCGATCTCCCGGCGCGACGGCTCGAAGGAGTCCGGGAAGCTTCGGGGGATGCAGCCCCCGATCGCCTGGGTGCCGACCCCCCGGTACTCGATGAGCCCCGCAGCAGCCGCGACAACGGGGATCGCCCGGCCGCGCGCCTGAACGTCGGCAGCCTCCGCGAGGGTCGCCGGCGGCACCTCCCTGCTCCCGGAGCCTAGGCTTACGCCAAGGCTCTCGAGGGCCGACCGGACGGAGCGGCCCGCGTCTGCCACCGCCCGGTCGCTCGAGCCCTCGAGCTCCTGGAGAGCCTCCTCCCTCGCCTTGGCCTCCTCCCGGAGGCGGCCGTTGACAGCCTCGGAGATATGGACCTGGGCCCGGACCCGGGTCAATTCGGTGAGGGCCTCATCGCGCTCCCGGAGGGCCTCCTCGCGCTGCCCTACGGAGGCCGCGGCCCGGCCCTCCCCTTCCTTCAGCAGCGGGGCGACCCGCTGCTCAAGGCCCCAGGTAACAGCTGCCACCTACAAAATATATAGAGTTAGAAAAATCTCAAAGTGCAGGAGTTGAATGAAGACGTCATCGACTCGGGTTACCTGGGCCCCGAGGGACTGAAGCCCCTCGAAACGCTCATGGAGCGTTCCCTCCGCGACGAAGGCCTGCACCCTCCAGGTGTGCAGGCCCTCCGTGTAGCGGGTGACTTCCCCCGCGGGAAGCAGGGGGGCCTCTCGCCCGGCGCCGGCGTCGCTGCCGGTGGGGGGTCCCCGGACCTGCAAGTCCGGCAACGCGGCCGGCATCACCGTCGTCTTCGTGGCCGAGGTCTCCTCCGAAGACGTGGCCGAGGAGCTTCGGGCGGGGGTCCCCGCCCGGGGGGGGATCATTAGACCCTTCCCCGCCCCGGGCCGAAAGGCCCTCGGGGCCTCCTCCTCCAGAGGAACCTCGTAGACCGAGGGGCTCCCCCCCTCGTCCACCGGCCAAACCCGCGTAGGTGAGGCCTCCGCGAATCTCACCTCCACCCTCTCCGGCTCCAAAGAAGCTGGAAGGGGCAGGAGGGGCTCCACCAAGAGTGGCGACGGGGCGTAGTTCGCCGAGTCGGACGCCGCCCCGCCCGCAGTCGCCTCCTTCCCCCGGGCCTCGACGGGGCCCTTCGGGGGAGGAGGTGTTGCTTCCTTCCGGGCCGGTGCCCGGGTACGCTCGCTCCCGGGAGACTCGTCCCAGGGCTTCGCCGGTGTCGCCGCCGGCGTCGTCGATGGGCCGAAGGTCTTTTGGACCTAGGCCTTGGGCTCCGAGCCCCCGGCCGCCTCCTTCCCCCGTTTGTGCGACCCGGGGGTGGGGAGAGGCTTCCTCTCCGGCAACTTTAGCCTGTAGGCCGCCGCTACCAAGTTCCGTGGAGGGCCCTCCCCCACGATGCGCACGACGCGCTCGTGCTCGTCGGCAAAGTACCTCCCCAGGAGGTTCTCCGCCTTCTCCCGCGCTGCCGGGTACGGCCGGACTGCAAGAGGTAAAGAGTTAGTTAAAATTTCAAAAATTCGTAAGTATAATGCAGCAGGTTCCCTGAAACTTACGTCGCGTCACCGGCTTCACCGGGGGCCGCTGTTCAGGGCCCATGCTGACTCCCCTCTTCCCGCGCGAGAAGGGGGAGATCCGGAGGAGAGCCATCTCCTCGGCAGCGTCCCGCATTGAGCGGGTCTTCTTGGAGAGGATCACCTTGCCGAGGAGCTCGAACTCCTCGTCCGTCCACACCGGAGGCTTTGGTGCGGACGACCGGCTGTAGGTGGGGGGCTCCGGGGCGTACACCACCGCCTCGTCCCGGACCCGGAGGTAAAACTACCTCCGGACCCAGTCGCCCCAGTGGTCCCGGGGGGCCGCCGCCGGGTAGTCGATCACCCGGGATGGCAGCATTTGTACCATCACCGAACCGAAGGGGGACTTGGGGCCCCCCTTCACCAGGTGGGAGGTCCGTGCCGCCGGTTCGTAGAAGTACTGGAAGGCGCGAAGGGTGGGCTCCCGCCCGATCGCTGTCTCGTAGAGCCAGATGAGGAGGCCCATCCGGACGAGCGCGTTCGGGGTGAGGTGGTTGAGTGCCACCCCGTACTCCTTCAAAAACTCCCAGAGCATGGGATGCACCGGGAGCCGGAGCCCCGCCTCCAGGAAGGCCTCGAAGGCCACGACCTCTCCGGGCCTGGGGCGGGGGGCTCCGTCCTTCTTCACGGGGACTCGGATGTCCCCGTCCGCGACGACGCATCTGTCGACCAAGGACTCGGCATCCTCGGCCGTGAACTCCGATGCCCAGAGGAAATCCGAAGGGATTTCCTCCGGGGGCACTTCCGTGGTCTTCGCTCGACCCTTGGGTGCCATGAGGTTAGTCTTCTTTTTTCTCGGTGGCTAAGCTTGCAGGAGGCTACTACTAAAATTTCCGGACGTCTGCTACTGGGAGCTAACTACCGGAAAGAGTTACTGGGAGAGCAAAAATCGCTAAGGCTGAAGGTTTGGAATGAGCTTCCGGGCCCCCCAAGGCCCTATTTATAGGGGCGGGACGTGGTCTAGATGCACGCCACATGGCACCCGCGGATCAATCTGGACCGTAGAAGTTCAAACCGTGCGCGGGAAACGACGGGACGGGCGCGTGAATCGAGGCACCGGTTCTAACCGCGCGCGCATTTATGGCGAAATGGCGCGGCCTTAAGCGCGGGGCACGGAAACCGAAGCGCCACAGTTCCGGTGACTTGGCCCGGAGATCTTCCCGGTGACGTGTGCCATACCCACCGGGGACTCGAGCATCATCCCCGGTGTGCATGGGGGGTTGCTGTCGGGGGAAATCTCCGCGGGACTAAGCCCAGGTAAGTTGCATCACGATTGCCCGGGGACCTGGCCTTCGGCGCCGTCCCGGGCGCCGCCATTTGGTCCCCGGGACGTGGCCTCCAGCGCCGTCCCGGGCGCCCCCATTTGCCCCTGCCCGGGCGCCGCCATTTGGCCCCCGGGACATGGCCTCCGGCGCCGTCCCGGGCGCCGCCATTTGGCCCTCGGAACCTGGCCCCCGGCACCGTCCCGGGCGCCCCCATTTGCCCGTGGACGTGGCCTCCGGCCCCTCCCCGGGCGCCGCCATTTGGCGCCCAGGACCTAGCCTCCAGCGCCGTCCCGGGTGCCGCCATTTGCCCGGGGAATTGGCCTCCGGCCCCTCCCCGGGCGCCGCCATTTGGCCCTCGGGACTGGCCTCCGGCGCCGTCCCGGGCGCCGCCATTTGGCCCTCGGGACCTAGCCTCCGGCGCCGTCCCGGGCGCCGCCATTTGCCCGGGGACGTGGCCTCCGGCCCCTCCCCGGGCGCCGCCATTTGGCCCCCGGGACCTGGCCTCCGGCGCCATCTCGGGCGCCGCCATTTGCCCGGGGACGTGGCCTCCGGGGCCTCCCCGGGCGCCGCCATTTGGCCCCCGGGACCTGGCCTCCGGCGCCATCTCGCTCGACCCTTGGGTGCCATGAGGTTAGTCTTCTTTTTTCTCGGTGGCTAAGCTTGCAGGAGGCTACTACTAAAATTTCCGGACGTCTGCTACTGGGAGCTAACTACCGGAAAGAGTTACTGGGAGAGCAAAAATCGCTAAGGCTGAAGGTTTGGAATGAGCTTCCGGGCCCCCCAAGGCCCTATTTATAGGGGCGGGACGTGGTCTAGATGCACGCCACATGGCACCCGCGGATCAATCTGGACCGTAGAAGTTCAAATCGTGCGCGGGAAACGACGGGACGGGCGCGTGAATCGAGGCACCGGTTCTAACCGCGCGCGCATTTATGGCGAAATGGCGCGGCCTTAAGCGCGGGGCACGGAAACCGAAGCGCCACAGTTCTGGTGACTTGGCCCGGAGATCTTCCCGGTGACGTGTGCCATACCCACCGGGGACTCGAGCATCGTCCCCGGTGTGCATGGGGGGTTGCTGTCGGGGGAAATCTCCGCGGGACTAAGCCCAGGTAAGTTGCGTCACGATTGCCCGGGGACCTGGCCTTCGGCGCCGTCCCGGGCGCCGCCATTTGGTCCCCGGGACGTGGCCTCCAGCGCCGTCCCGGGCGCCCCCATTTGCCCGGAGATGTGGCCTACGGCCCCTGCCCGGGCGCCGCCATTTGGCCCCCGGGACATGGCCTCCGGCGCCGTCCCGGGCGCCGCCATTTGGCCCTCGGAACCTGGCCCCCGGCACCGTCCCGGGCGCCCCCATTTGCCCGTGGACGTGGCCTCCGGCCCCTCCCCGGGCGCCGCCATTTGGCGCCCAGGACCTAGCCTCCAGCGCCGTCCCGGGTGCCGCCATTTGCCCGGGGAATTGGCCTCCGGCCCCTCCCCGGGCGCCGCCATTTGGCCCTCGGGACTGGCCTCCGGCGCCGTCCCGGGCGCCGCCTTTTGGCCCTCGGGACCTAGCCTCCGGCGCCGTCCCGGGCGCCGCCATTTGCCCGGGGACGTGGCCTCCGGCCCCTCCCCGGGCGCCGCCATTTGGCCCCCGGGACCTGGCCTCCGGCACCATCTCGGGCGCCGCCATTTGCCCGGGGACGTGGCCTCCGGGGCCTCCCCGGGCGCCGCCATTTGGCCCCCGGGACCTGGCCTCCGGCGCCGTCCTGGGCGCCGCCATTTGCCCGGGGACGTGGCCTCCTACCCCACCCGGAGCCTCATCGCCCTCCTAAAGGTAAAGTATCGAATTGTTTGTCACGTGCAGGTCACGCGAGGAGCGCCTCGGGAACTAGCGACCACCTGTCAAGCATCCAAGGCGTTTGACCGGAAGAAGGACGGTCCTACCCTTCAATCCGACGGTGGCTTCCGGGGTAGTTTAGGTTTTTTGCTTCTTTTTAGGGGCTATAAATAGCCCTTGTACCCCTCTGTTGTAAGGATCGGTTCTCTTTTATTGGAATAGCTAAACTCACAGACGTGCTCCGGAAGCCTCTCCCCCCGGAGAGAGCCTCCCCAGCCGACTCCGGTAGGGAGCGCGTCGACAGGACTAGGGCCCCCACCGGGACCCGAACCTGTATAAATCCGTGTGTCATTTGTTGTGCTTGTCCGGCGGGGGAGGACCGGTCATCCGGTCAACCCGCGCCACGTAATCTTCGCGAGGATCATTCTCAAAACCTACCGGAGTATTCGCAATACCACGACAGTTTCAATTAGAAAACATGACCGGCAGACAAAATGAAGGTCATTACCTGAGAAGCAGAGGAGAAAGCTGGCTTTGGGGTAGATTTAGGCGTGGAAGTGAGAGATTTCCACTAGAAAGATGATCACTCGATAAAAGCTGATGATCCAAAGAAGGTCTATCATCTGGTCGTGGTGATGTAAGACTTCCTCCAAGAGAGGGAAGGTTGGAAGGATTGTTGTGGATCCCCAAAGGTGGAGATGAAGTTGCTGGGGTCGAAGAGAAGGGTAATGTGACAGCCTAGGTCTCGGTCCCCTCTAGAGGTTTTGATGTAGTTCCACTGGAAGATCCTTCATCATTCTTCGCTTTCTTCTTTGGAGGAACTAGTTCCTCGAACACCTGTAAGTTCCAAAACGCATTGCTTGGAAAACGATCAGGATGTAAAAGAAGAACGGAACAGTGCTAGTTGAAAAACGCATTGCTTTGATCTAGCTTGATTATCACTTCTTTTTCTTCCTCATCACTCTGAATTTCAATAATGTTCTTGGAGCCTTGGTTCGCCATTGAGGTAAGAACAGAAGAGGGAGGGTGGAACAAGAGAAGAGGAATAACTTAGAAAGACTTAGCCACAAGATTGTGATTCTTAAGAACTGAGAGGCTCTGCTATTTATAGAATTAGAGGCGACGGTTCGCTTGCGCAGGTGCCTCAAGGTTTTAAAAGCGCATTACTGGCTCTCCAAGTCAATAAATTCATCATTACCTGTCAGGTTTTTCTCGGGAAATAAACCGCCACACAACGGAACAGTGCTATTTGAAAGAAGTTAAAATGTCGGGTTTCATAATTCGATAGAAATTAAATTTGAAGTAAATAAGTCCCTTCATTTTCTTCAAATTTGGGGGCTAGCTGACAAGGATTGTCACCCGAGTTAGTTAAATTAACACATGTCAGGTTCAAGTCAGATCGAATTCAATGTGTGTCTACGAGTTTGGGTCTTAGTAGCCGCTATGGTCGCTGAAGGACACAAAGTTATTCTATGATCGCAGCCTTTGCACGATCATGAGACCGCAGATAGTGCGCGGTCAGAGGGCGGCAAACAGTGCGCAGTCAGAGGGTAGCTGATTGTACATGACCAGGGTAATTCGGGGGTACTTGAGCCTTTACCGAGTACATTCCTAGGATTAAGATAACTTCTCCCACGTATGAAGATAACTGTTAGGAGGTTAGCATGTGTGGTTATCCACGATTTGCACGTGTCTAACCGGCGAGGGAGAAGAGTGCGGTTACACAAACTGCATTGGAATAACCGTCCAGAACCGCTTCGCGTTGTTGCCCTTTTATTCAGTATAAAAGGTGGATCAATGCACGATCTAATAGGGTGGTCAACAAGCAAGACAACAAGTTAGCAAAGCTTGAAGACTTAGACATAGATACATAGACAAAAATACAGAATAGATCATCGCCTGTGATAATCTCTTCTCCCTGTAAATACTTTTACCATATATAGTGAAATTACAACAGGACGTAGGGCTATTACTCCCACCATCGAGGGCTCAAACCTGTATAAATCTTCGCGTCCCTATCAACATTACTTATCCTATCTTCCCTAAGGAACACCCTGAAAGATCTCACAACTCACAAATCTGCCTAAGACCGACAGAGGACCCCGGCTCCAAATCGTCGACAAGTTCCTTTAAACATTTCCGGATTTGAGAGACATGGAACACATCATGCACTCCTGCTAATCCCAAAGGTAATTCTAATTTAAATGATACTTCCCCTTTTCTCTTAATTATCTTAAATGGTCCAATATACCTTGGAGATAGCTTTCCCTTCACTTGAAATCTCTGCAATCCCTTGAATGGCGTGAACTTGGGATAAACCAAATCTCCTGGTTCGAATGATAGTTCTCTCCCTCGATTGTCTGCATAACTCTTTTGTCTGGATTATGCTGTCCTCAACCTTTCTCTGATAAGTTTGACATGAGCTTCTGCCTCTTCTACTATCTCTGGTCCTATGACTCTTTGTTCTCCTGGCTCATTCCAATGCAATGGGGTTTTGCATTTTCGTCCATATAAAGCTTCAAATGGTGCCATCTATATACTAGATTGATAATTATTATTATATGTAAACTCTGCAAATGGTAAACATTTGTCCCATGATGTCCCATAATCTAGTATACAAGCTCTTAGGAGATCTTCCAAAATTTGATTTACTCTCTCCGTCTGTCCTCCTGTCTGTGGATGATATGCAGTGCTGAAGTTCAACTTAGTTCCTAGAGTTTCATGAAGTCTGTCCCAAAACATGGATGTAAACTGTGCTCCTCGATCTGAAACTATCATCTTGGGAATACCATGCAATGCCACTATTCTTTGCATGTATAACTCTGCCAACTTACTGCCGTTGTAGATCTTTTTGACTGCTATGAAGTGAGCTACTTTGGTAAGTCTATCCACAATAACCCATATGGAGTCATACCCTCCTTGAGTTTTAGGTAGTCCTGTAATAAAATCCATACTGATTTCATCCCATTTCCATAGTGGTATTGGCAAAGGCTGTAACTTTCCGTCTATCTTCTAGTGCTCTGCTTTAACTAGCTGGCATGTGTCACAATTTGCGATGTATTCTGCGATTTCTCTTTTCATACTATCCCACCAAAATCGATTTTTCAAGTATTGATACATCTTGGTGTTACCGGGGTGTATTGAGTATGGAGTTTTATGCGCTTCATGGAGAATTAATTCCTTAAGGACTGTGCCTTGAGGTACACAGATCCTTCCTCGATACCACACAATCCCTTGGTCGTCCTCAGTAAAACCCTGAGCCTTTCCTATTTTGAATCGGCTCTTGATCTTGCAAATCTCCTCATCTTCCTTCTAGGCATTCCCTATCTGTTCTTCAAGTTGGGGTTTTACTATTAGAGTAGCTATCGTCCCTTGTGGTACTACTTCCACTTTATGATTCTGCAACTCTTGTTGTAGGTAAGGGTTCCTCAATATGAGTGCTTTTTGTAGGTTATAGACCTTCCTGCTTAGGGCACTGGCTACTACATTAGTCTTCCCTGGATGGTACTGGATGCTGAGGTCATAATCTTTGATCAATTCTAACCATCGTCGTTGACACATATTGATCTCCGTCTGAGTGAATATATACTTGAGGCTCTTGCGGTCTGTATAAATCTCACACTTATTCCCAATGAGATAATGTCGCGCCATATCTTCAAGGCATGTACTACTGCTGCTAATTCCAAATCATGGGTTGGATAGTTTTCCTCATGTGGCCTCCATTGGCATGAGGCATAAGCTACTACTAGACCTTGCTGCATTAACACACAGCCTATTCCTTGCTTTGAAGCATCACAGTAGACTACAAAGTTTTCCTTGCCATCTGGCAATGTAAGGACTGGTGTTGTTGTCAACTTCTGCTTCATCTTCTGAAAACTTTCTTCGCACTTGGTGGTCCATTCAAATGCAACATCCTTCCTTAGCAGGTTAGTGAGAGGTTTGGCAATCTGGGAGAATCCTTCGATGAATCTCCTATAGTAGCCTGCTAATCCCAAGAAACTTCTAATTTCTGGAACTATAGTGGGCTGCTTCCACTCTTTGATTGCAATAATCTTAGCTGAATCCACCGAAATTCCTTCTGCTGTCAACACATGTCCAAGAAATGCGATTCTTGACGTCCAAAATCACATTTATCAAACTTAGCATAGAACTGCTTCTCTCATAGTCTTCTCAAGACTAAATGTAGATGCTGCTCATGTTCCTTGGGGCTCCTAGATTATATTACAATGTCATCTATGAATACTATGACAAACTTGTCAAGGAAATCCATAAATGTATTGTTCATGACATTCATGAAAGCTACTAGGGCATTGATCAAGCCAAATGGTACTACTGTAAACTCATACAGCCCGTATCTAGTAGTGAAGGCAGTCTTCGGTATATCTTCTTTCTTAATCTTCAGTTGGTGGTATCCAAACTTCAAGTCTATTTTGGAGAATACCTTGGCTCCTCGAAGTTCATCAAACAAGTCATCAATTCATGGCAATGGATACTTCTTCTTTATGGTGACTTCATTCAAAGCTCGATAATCTACTCACATTCGTAGAGTTCCATCCTTCTTCCTTATGAACAATATTGGGGCTCCCCATGGCGAAGCACTGGGTTTGATGAATCCTTTGCTTTCTAGATCTTCCAATTGATTCTTGAGTTCTTCCAAATCAGTAACTGGCATCCTGTAGGGGTGTTTTTCTATGGGCGCTGCTCCCGGTTTAAGTTCAATGGTGAACTCTATCTCCATGTCAGGCGGCATTCCCAGAAGTTCTTCTGGAAACACACCAGGATATAGATGCACTATGGGTACTTGTTCCAGGCATATCTTCTGTAGTGCTTGAGCAGATCCTTGCGGTCCCTTGGTTGACAATCTCTCCGCATAGAATAAAATTTTCTCCCGTTGGCTACTGACAAGACTTAAGGTTTTCTCTTCACAGTCTACTAGACCTTTATGTTGGGTCAACCAATCCATGCCTAATATAATGTCTAGACCTTGCAGCTCTAGAACTAGTAGATTTGCCGTGAATTCTGCCCCTTCTATACTGAAGGTTATATTCGGGTAGATTGAGTAGACAGATAATCTAGCCCCTGGAGTTTGTATAATCATGTAGTACTCTAAAGGTACTTGCTCTATATGCATTTCAACTTCAGATGCAAATGCTTTTGACATAAATGAATTCGTAGCACCAGGATCAAACAATATTAAGGCAGATGCAGACTGGATCAGAAATCTAACTAGAAGAATGTCTGTGGCACTTCTTGCTTCTTGGATCGAGGTGTAGTTTAGTCTTCCTCGTTGAACTGCAGTTGGTGCTTTACCTTTTCCTCTTCCTCGGTTGGCCATGCTTCCTCCTCTTCCTGGTGGAGTAGCTCTGAAATTCTGTGATGGTGATGATCTGGGTACTATTGGCCGTGTTCGTGCTTGTGACCTGGCGATGAAAATCAGGAGTTGAATCCATGGGCAGCAATCTCGGCGATGTCCATATGGTCCACAGTGAAAACATTGGATACGGGGATGAGGACAATCTTTCTGAAGATCGCATCCTTCGCTTCCGGCTCTCTTCTCCCATATTCTTCTCCTCCTCTACCTTCAAAGCTCTGTTCACTAACATTTGAAATTCTGTAAACTCATGGGAGGCAATTTGGTACTGCAAGTAGTGTTGAAGTCCTTCTGCGAAGCGCTCTATCTTCTTCTCTTCGGTATCGACGTCTCCAGTGCATATCGTGCTAAATGGGTGAATTGATGCAGATACTCAGTGACTGTCTTGTTTCCTTGAATCAAATTGTAGAATTCCCGGTGCTTAGCTGCCATGACATCGGTAGGTATATGAAATTTCCGAAATTGATCCTTAAACTCCCTCCAAGAGATGTTGCCTCTGTCCAGGTGAGCTTCTTGGTAATTCGTCCACCATGCAACTGCAGCTCCTGCTAACTGATGAGATCCAAACAAGACCTTTTCTCTGTTGCCACATCGAACTGTGTCTAGTTTCCTCTCTATGTCCCTTAACCATTCATCGGCAACCATGGGATCGGTCGCACTAGAGAAAGTTGGTGGACAGGTTTTCTGGAAGTCTGTTAATCTTGCTCCTACAGTAGTTCCTTCTGTGGTTCCAGTAGGCAACTTCTAAACTATCTGAGCTAGCAACTGTGTATGGGCCGTCTGGACTTCCAGTCGGTTCTTCTTCATTGACAGAAGAATTTCGTGCAAACTAGGTTGTTCATTCTGGGGAGGATTAGAACTTTGGGATCCTTGCTGAAATAAAGGTTCTCTTGCCATAGGATCTTCCTCTTGGGGAGTCTGATCTCTGTCCTCTCCGCTGCTTCGGGATCTTCTCCTTGTGTCGACCATGATGGTTTTGAAGAGAATCCAGGCAGATCTAACTAACTAAGGCCAACTAAGACAGCAGTGCAGAATTTAATACAGACTACATTAATGCATAAAATACTTAGGCTTCTAGCCATAATACACAAGTTAACCATTGTAAAAGCAACAGCGAAACACAAAGCTATCAAGGGAATTCACCAGCTCTATCTACACTATTCCCCAGCTAAACCCCTAAGACACTAATAAAAGCGCTCTTGCTACCTTACCGAATTTTTTGAAAAACCAAATAAGACTTTGAAATCAAAAATTTTTAGAAACTACAAAGCTCATTTTTACCAAAATAGGGTTTTCAAAGAAATAGTTTTTAAATAAATTACGCCTTCCTGGCGCAGCCAATTCCTAAAGGTGTCGTTCTACAGTCAAGTTCTCATGCTGCTCTGATACCAACTTTTCTGTCGCTCCCCCGTCTTGGGGACAACGACTACTCCCGTGGGGACCTAGCTCTCTATAGCTGATCCCATACTTGCATACCATTGACTTCCCAGGATAAGTCAAGCACAAGAGTATATTTACATCACAGCAGAGTAACTTATAAAATATTTAAGCAGTGTAGCATGCTGGCCCTAATACAACATAAAGAGATTACAATGCCTTCACGGCATACATGGTCTAGCAAAGTAATAACTTCACAGCAGAAGTTAGGTGAACCCCCACAGCAAGAAGTTGACGATAGAACAACACACATCAGGGCTCTGGCGGAACTGGCTCTCCTCTTTCTGGATCCACAAAGTTCTCCACGCCTTCATCTTGATCATAGAACGCTCCATCTATTGGATTGTAGGTTGCAAGGGTGAGTACTTACATACTCAGCAAGTCATAGGTAAGAGTAAATACATATAGTAGTGATGATATGAACCTACGCTAACAAAGAAGTGTGGATGGTTGTAAAATAATCTTTTCCTTTATATCTCATCTTATGGCAGTATTTTTCATAGCATATCATCACTATTCATGTTCCACTATTTATAGTATTACTGTGACACGTCGACACACGGCAGCCCACGGCAGCACCCCTTATCATGACAACACATGTCATTTGGGTAATCTTGACCTATCAAATTTTCTTTATAAAACATACTTGTGCCACACCCCGTGGATTTAATCCACCACAGCAGACTCCTATAAACCTGGGAGCTCGGAGTATTCAAATATGTTTTTAACTCTGCAGAGAGGTACCAATTTACCCGCAAGATATTCCACTTTCATGCCCATCCTATCAACATGATTAGACCATTCCTCACTGCACAGTGTGAGTGGCAAGGTGGAAATAACAAGAACTTTTGTTATGTTTCACTCACAATTCACCCCTGACCCTGTGGTTTCATGCAAACCACAGTTGTGGCGGGCTATACTCCCACCCCGACTGCATCTCCCCATTACTGGGTGAGCGTGGATCATCACATCCAGTGATATGTGTAGTAGCCGCACTCTGTACCAATCGTGCACAACTTTCCATCTCATGCAGGGGTTTCATGTGCCATCTGCATACTTACTTGTTCAGGCCTATCCCATACCAGGCTTGCGGTTAGCACATTTTTCATGCCACTAGACGCACAACACAAGGTTCTAGTCCTTATATGCCAGTGACCAGACCATCCACAGCCACGCACATCTAGTACCACCACCATTCCATACCAAATTCTGGTCATGGCTAGGGTTTTATTTCATGAATATACATAAATACACATATAATAGTTCATGGCTCAATACTTGATCATTTCACATTTCTGTCGCGCCCCGAACAGGGTACCACGACTACTCCCGTGGAGACCCAGCTCGCTGTGGCTGGCCTCATACATACATACCATTGACTTCCCAGGATAAATCAAGCACATGAGTTCATTGCAGCAGAGTAACTTACAAAATATCATTCATAAAAAGTATGGCCTGCTGGCCTGGTACAATAAAAGGGTGAAACAATGCCTTCACGGCACAAATGGTCTAAATAAAACAAAAAGACAACTACTCGGTGGAAGCTAGGCGAAACCCCCACAGTCGTAAGAAGTTGACAGCAGAACAACACACATCAAGGCTCTGGCAGAATTGGCTCTCCTCCTTCTGGATCCACAAAATCTTCCAAGCCTTCGTCTTGGTCATGAAGCACTCCATCTATTGTTGATAGGTTGCAAGGGTGAGCACTTACGTACTCAGCAAGTCATAGGTAGGAGTAGAGATACGTATAGTAGAGATGACATGCTCCTATGCTATTGAGGGAAAAGAGGTGAGAGGGTTTTCCAAAAATACTTTTCTTCCAAGCTTTTCAAATCTCATGCTTATGGCAGCATTTCATATACTTAGGGCACAATCCATGTGCCTCTTAGCTATTATATGATCACTAGATTATGGTACTACCGCGACACATCAACACATGGCAGCCCACGACAATACCCCTTATCATGACAACACATGTCATTTGGGTAATCTTGACTTAACAAATTTTAATTTATAAAACAATACTTGTGTCACACCCCGTGGATTTAATCCACCGCGGCATACTCCTAAAACTCAGGAGCACGAAGTATTCGAATACATTTTTAACTCTGCAGAGGGGTACCAATTTACCCGCAAGATATATCCACTTTCATGCCTTTCCTATCACAAGGATTGGACCCCTGACTCAGTTCATACTATGAGTGGCAAGGTGGAGATAACAAGAACTTTTGCCATATTTCACGCACAATTCACCCCAGACCCCATGGTTTTCTTCACGCAAACCACAATTGTGGCGGGGTTACACAACCCCCACTAATTGGCATCTTCCCACTCAGGGTCAGCGTGCATTATCACATCCTGTGATATGTGTTGGAGCGCACCTCGTGTAAATCGTGAATATGTCATATAGGGGTTCCATGTGTGATCCACATACTACTTGTTTAGGCCTGTCCCATACCAGGCTTGCGGTCGGCACGTTAATCATGCCACTAGATGCACAACACAAGGTTCTAGTCCTTATATGCCAGTGACCAGATCATACCACAATCCATGCACTTCCAGTGCTGGCACATCCTGTGCGACCAAGCACCTTCAGTGCTTTCACCATTCCATACCAAAATACTCGTCACGGCTAGGGTTTTATTTCATGAATATAGATTTATATACATATATTTATCAAATCATGGCTCACTACTAATCAATTCATTTTATCACAGGCAATCAGCCTGATGCTGCCATTTCATCTCTTTTCTCAACACATGCAATACTATTTTATAATCAAGGTATATTCTAGCAATTCATAAAATATAGGTTCAAGATGTTCAAGAATATGACTAGCCTTCCGCGTCGTAAGAAACAACAGTTGATGACGGGTCTGCAACAAAGTCTTCGAACTCGGACTCTTGCTCTGAACAAGGATCAAACAAGCAAACAGGCATTACAATCAATCCTACTCTTACTAATCCACTATATGCGATAATGCAAGGTGAAAGCGTCTCGGCGATACAAGATTTGGGGTTATGGGAAGCGATTAGGGTTAACTATGGAAACCAGGGTTAATATTAGTTGTCAAAGGTCTTCAAGGTTTCAAATGTCTCAAAATATCAGAATGATATCAAGGTTGCGACAGGTTCGCCTAAAAACAGCGAACGTCTTTAGGTCAACATTCGGTTAAAGGCATCGACATAGGGTCGATGGATGATAGAGGGCTCAACTCAAGTTGTGACAGTAGAAGAAAATGTATATCACAACATCAGGAGTCTAAGGGACAAGGTTATGTTCAAAATTCATGGCTGGAAGTAGGTGAAAAGGATCAATGCCACTGGCTGACATAGGCTGACAAGGGCTGACAATGCCCAAGAATGGCATTGGCATGGTTTGAATAGTTCCCAGTGGCCAAAATGGGTTTTGATTCAAGCATATGGTGCACAAAGTAGTGAGGCAACTATTTGACAAAGTAGTTTTTGTTTTGCATGACAAGAGGTGGGTGAACAGGGCTAATGCCACTGGCTGGCATAGTTTGGCATAGAGTTGACACAGTCAGGAACTAGCGTTTGCCATAAATTTTGATCTAGGGCTCCAAATGATGCATCACCTTTTCTGGTAGTTAGGCATTTGTATCAGGAACAAAGTACTCAACAGGATCTAGGGCAGGAGATGGCCGAAAAGTGATGAAAACCGGCGATGAAGTTGACTAGCCTAGAGCACCTGCAATATGAATAGTACAGCAACTAGGGCATAGCTATAACTTCTGTTCCAGGCCGAATCAGAAGTAGTGCTAGTAGACAAAAATTCTCAGAAGGGTGAGAAACATCTAGATGGCAAAGTAGCTGGAGCAGGATCGGTCGGAATCGACGGCCGGCGACCGGAGCAGGAGAAGAAGACATGGAAATTGGGGGTTTTCGATTTAGGGGAAATGAACTCGATTCCTTGCTTTTGGATGGTCTCTGGGACATAAAAAAGCTAGGTGTGAAGGTAGATTAACTGAAGATGAACCAGAGAAGCTTAAACAGCAAGTTCAGTTCATAAGCAAAGTTCCAATTTGGGGTTTTCTAGGTTTTAGTAAAATTGATGATTCTGGTTGCTTAGGGATGATAAGAAAGATCTATTGAGCATATTTGATCACTGGCTCGAGAGCTAAATTGGTCTGGGTGAGGATTAATTGCTCGCTGGAACTACTGGAGTAAAACTGAAATCGCTGGCGACTGAAGACATTTAAACTAAATTCCAAGCTTGAGAAGTATCGGGTGAAGAGATGAACTCACTGGAGTAGCTCGATGGAGAAGAGAAGCAGTGGAGAATCTTGGCACCGAAGCTCTCTTCTTGAGCTCATCGGAGAAGAAGAAAGCACAGTGATCTTGCTGGTTTTCTAGTGTTTTTGCTGTGTGGTGAAGTTGGCCAAGTCCCAGGGGGTATAAATAAGCAAAGCTGGAGGTTCTTCAACGGCTAGATGTGCACGGGGAGTTGCAGCCGGCCGGATGTGACTAGATGGCGACTTCACGGTGAGCTGGCATCGAGATGACTCGGTTCAGTGGCCGTGAGGGCTTTACAGCTGGTGCTGCTGCGATGCGAAGGTGAACTGATGGCTGGGCGCTGCGAGGTCTCCACGTGGCACAAAGTCCTTGCATCGACCGTTGATGGTGGCGTGCAAACAGGAGGAAATAGCTGGTCATGATTTGCGCCGGAGAAGATCCACAGTGGCAAATGGCGAGCACACACGCGGCATCGAGGCACTAGCGAAGATGGCGACCACGGGCTGGCTTCAATGACGACGAGGCTACTGCAGCAGTGCAGCAGGTCGTGGTCGTAGGTTCTGGTCGCGAGCTGAGGAGCTGCGATCGTGGTCGTGCACAGCTTTTGATCGATAGCGGCTGCGGTGGTCGATCTCAGCGACTCTGGTCGGTTACACAGGTTCTGGTCGATCCAGGGGTATAATTGTGAGAGTTTTTGATTAGCTTTTGGATTGAACTGTAAATATGGTCTTAGAGATGATTAATTTGAGATTTGATTGCATGGATGAGTATAATATTTCTATTTATACTCATTTAGCACAAATTTGGAGAAAGTTTGATAAGATTTGAGGGATTTCACCTATTTTTGAAAATAGGGTAGAATTAGGGTAAAATAGATCTGGATTTTGTCGATCTCGAATTCTGGTAAATCGAGTGAGATTTTGTAGTCTGATCAGAAGGGAAATCTGTATCAAATAGCATTTGGGAGGTGTTCCCTGAAGAAATTCTGACTTATTCGCAGTAAAATTTGGACTAATCTGCGAAAAGTGCTTAGATGAAACAATCTGGTTCCCAACTTTTTGGAGTAAGTTGGGGATGTATCTGGAAACATATTCCAAAAGATACTTGAGTCTGGATAGGGTTAGATCATGATAACTCAATTATCTGGAAACTGGGGTACTTAGGGTAAATCTGAATTTCCTGTTTTCGAAAACAGAAAGAGACTTAGATACTGGGAGTTAGGGTCAGAATTCGATTTGGCTCCTGAAGACTTTTATCTTCAGGGTAACTGGTAGGTCAAATCTGGATGGGCAGATTTTAATCTGGATCTAGAGAATAGATTTGGAGATTTTTAGGGTTTGAGAGAGATTAGGGTTCAGCTAATCTGGCCACAACTACAGAGATACATGCATGCAGGATTTTTATGCAAAAACTTTTCACCCCCAAAACCAGGGTGTTACAATTTCATAGGCATCCAGCCTAATACTGCCATTTCATATCATAATTCAATCATTCTTTCACACGCAATACTACTTATATTCAAGGTTATATTATAGCAACTCATAAAATATTGGTTCAATATGCCGAAGAATATGACTTGCCTACCGCGTCTTAAAAATCAGCAGTTGGTGTTGGGTCAACAGTGAAGTCCTCGAACTCAGCTTCTGGATCTGCTCGGCAACAAACAAACACACAATAATTACTAAATATATTAAAATGTTTTATGATCTATATGCAGATATGCTTTAAAAGAATAACTGAACTATACTGAAGATGATTGAGACTACAAGCTGAACTGAGTCGAGATTCTAGGGTTTCAAGGAATCAATCTGTGGTAAGATTGAGTACTGGAGGTTATTAGAGTTTCAAGATATCAAAACTGACATAGGGTTCACAGCTGGTTGGATCAAAAACGACGAACGTCAATAGGTCGACATTTGGGTCATAGCCTAAAATGGCTTTAGAAGGCTCTTCTCAAGATAGGGTAGTGGAAGAAAATGTAGAACATAGCTCCATAAGTTTAGTAGACAAGGTGGATTCCAATTTGCATAACTAGGACTGGTTGAACTGGCCCAATGCCATCGACTGACATGGGCTGACATAGGCTTGACATGAACAGAAACTAGGGCATAGCTATGAAATTGGTTCAAGGCTTCAATTGCTTCGCCAACTATGTCTAGGAGATAGGCAACGACAACAGGAATCCAATGGTGGTAGTTTCATTCACTGAGATGGCTGGACGGCAACAAACGGCAATGAGGAAACACGGTGGCGACACGGCAAGGCACAGGTATTGGACAAGACATTGGCACAGGGATAACTTATGATTTAGGGCAGAACTAGAGGTCGAGGTAGTGGAGAGATATGCTCAAGAGGCTAAGGCGAATCTACTGGACAAGGCGGCGAGGACGGCGATGGCCGACGGCGACCAGACGGCATGCGGGCAATGATTCCAGAAACGGCTCACGACGACAGAGCGATTTGGTGGTTTAATCTCCAAATTGATGGAACGGTCAGGCTCCTAGGTTGATCCAGATGGTGTGGTTAGGAGGGATTGGATTGGGGCGACGCCGGTGAAGAGCTTGACGACGCGGCCGGAGAAGAAGGGGATGGCTTTGGGCTTTTCTAACACAGAGCTTTGGAAATCGATTCTTCATGGTGATAGTAAGTGGGAGGTAAGGGAAATCTACTGGAATGGCCAATTTGGCCGGAGGAACGACAGTGCGGCCTGGCGACGTGAGCTGGTCGCTGGTGGTGCGCGAGCATTGGGGAATCTACAGTCCGAGCTCGAATTTGAAATCCAAATGCACAGGCTTGCTAAGAAGGTTCCACTCATCATTTAGTTCTACTAATAGAAGGGCTAATTCTAGCTAAATCAAATAGCATTGCCGGAACAGGGCAAATGCAATCTATGGCGATCACCGGCATTAAGGTCCGCCGGTGCTCAATCAGAAGCTACAACATGATGAGGTGAACGAGAGGTACTCATTGGTCGAAGCAATTTGATGATTGGTGCAGCAGATCGAGCTGGCACCATGCTCCTCCTTGGCGGCTCGCCAGCGAAGAAGAAGAAATGAGGAAGTTTGGGTCTTAACAAATTTTCTGGTTGAGTGAAGATAGCACAGGGCGAAGGGGTGTTTAAATAGGCCAAGGACGGAGCTTGCGAGGAGGGAACAGCCACAATCTTTGTGCCGGGGATGAGACTAGCTGGGCGCATAAGCAACAGCTCACATTGTCGGCTCATCGGGACTTGGCGCTAGCCGATACAAAGCGTGGGCAACAAAGCTGGCACGACGAGGCGACGTCGCGCGAAGCTCCTAACAAAGTGCTGCTGCGGTCGCTGCTAGTCGCACGTGCGGTTGATGCTGGTCACTGGTGCTGCCACGGCGATGATCTAGGTGCGGACACGTGCGCACATGCAAGTGCAAACGAACACATGCACAGACGAAGGCCGGTGGTGAAGATCACGACAAAGCTGGCACTGGTCGCTGGTCGTTGCTGTGGCCTGGGAGCTCTGGTCGAAATAGGGATTGGGCTTGAAAGCAATTTCTGAACTTTGGCTTTGGACTGATCTGTAAAATCTGGGATTTAGGTGGTTAAGGCTGATTTGAACTTCACAATTCTGGCAAACTTTGTTCAGCAAATAATTTGGCAAAGATAGAAGATAAGATTTGGAACATTTGAATAGTTTTTGAATGAGAATGACAATAGGGTAATTAGGGTAAGATTTTGATATCCTCACAAAAGAAGATTTTGTATTGAATAGCATTTGGGAGGTATTCCCTAAAACAGATTTGAATTTGGAGTTGATTTGTGACTTTTAGCCTTTTAAGAGTTATGGAAAGGACTGAACTGCGATACTTCTTGGACTGATTTGTAAAAAGAGTCTAGATGATAGAGTTTGATAGCCAACTTTTTGGATTAAGGTATTGGCATACCCTTGATCATAATCGAAGAATAATCTGATCTGGATTTTGTCTAGATGTGATTAAATCAGAGTTCAGAGTATTTAGGGTAATTAGGATATTTAATTAAATTCTGTTTTCGAAAACAAAAAGGTTTGACAAATCTGGAAATTAGAGATATAATGGAATTCGGCTTCTGAAGACTTTTATTCTTAGGATAAGTAGTAGATCAAACCTGGAAAGTCAGATCTTGATTTGGATTCACAGGGAAGATTTTGAGATTTTAGGGCTTAGGATAAAATAAATCTAGGCCGATTTGGCCGATCTTGGAGAGACATATGCATGCATGATTTTTTTTTATGAATAGAATTTTCACCCCTAATCCAGGGATTTACAGATCTACCCTCCTTACAGAAATCTCTCCCCGAGATTTACCTATGACGAGAAAAGATAAGGATAAGTTTGCTGAAGATCCTCTTCCTTCTCCCAAGTGGCTTCTTAGTCTGAATGATTTCCCCACTGAACCTTACACAACTTGATCTTCTTTCTTCTGAGCTAACGTTCATCAGTGGCTAGGATTCTGATTGGATGCTCAAGGTAAGTAATATTCTTCTGTAGTGATATCTCTTGTGCTTCTATTTGGTCAGTTGGTTCTGACGAGGATTGTCACACGAGCTAGTTAGATTATCACATGTCAGGTTCAAGTCATATCGAATTCAATGTGTGTCTAAGAGTTTGTGTTTTAGTAGCCGCTATGGTCGCCGAAGGACACAAAGTTATTCTATGATCACAGCCTTTGCGCGATCATGAGACCGCAGACAGTGCGCAGTCAGAAGGCCGCAGACAGTGCACGGTCAGAGGGTAGCTGATTGTACGTGACCAGGGTAATTCGGGGGTACTTGAGCTTTTACCGAGTACGTTCCCAGGAGTAAGATAACTTCTCCCACGTATGAAGACAACTGTCAGGAGGTTAGCATGTGTGGTTATCCACGATTTGCACGTGTCTAACCGGCGAGGGAGAATAGTGCGGTTACACAAAATGCATCGACATAACTGTCCAGAACTACTTCGCGTTGGCGCCCTTTTATTCAGTATAAAAGGTGGATCAATGCACGAATCTAAGAGGGTGGTTAACAAGCAAGACAACAAGAAGACTTAGACATAGATACATATATAAAAATACAGAAGAGATCATCTCCTGTGATAATCTCTTCTCCCTGTAAATACTTTTACCATATATTGTGAAATCACAACAGGGCGTAGGACTATTACTCCCACCATCGAGGGCTCGAACCTGTATAAATCTTCGCGTCCCTATCAACATTACTTATCCTATCTTCCCTGAGGAACACCCTGAAAGGTCTCACAACTCACAAATCTGTGTAAGATCGACAGAGGAACCCGAGTCCAAATCATCGACAGCTGGCGCCCACCGTGGGGCCTTTCTCAGGTGCTCTTTTTTCATCAGGAGATTCGGTAAGCCATGTCTGGGGCATACTATTCCGAGAACGATTTCGATCTCGATGATTATGCCCATGTACGTGTGCCTTCACCAAGTGATCCCGTTCTGATGGAAGAAGTAGATCACGAAGATGTTCCTGAGGAACATCATGAGGATGCGTCTTCTCCCACCCAGGTCATGTCCATCGGCCAGGAGACAGAGAAGATAGATCAGGAACTCCATCTGAGTCCTACCACTTTGGAGGCTGAGTCTATACCACAACACCTCGCTGTCGAGGACACGGACAATGGTGACCAAGGGCTCAGTGCTTTGAGGTTTGATCCGGACAACCTCCAATCTCTCTTTGATTTCGAATTCGATTTGGAAAAAATAGAGATGTTTTCTCCTTCTGCGACCTCTCTTCCCCGAGAGTTTACTACTTTATAGTAGGAGACTTCTGAGCAGCGAGTGGCTAGGGAGGAACAGGAAGGCAAGAAAAAGGAGGAACAGGAAATAAAGCGAAGGGAGGACGAAGAACGTAAGCGACAAGATAACGAACTCTGCAAGACTGCGCTGGAAGCTCTCTAGAATGCGCAGTCTCGTTATGATGCCGCTCCATGTTCCTCCAGTCGTCCACTTGGTCGTAGGTGCGACTAGACACCCTCCTTAGCCCCGGACTATCCGCAAGTGGACGAAGAAACAGTGACGCCTGGCGCGCCTTGGAGGAGTACGCATGGGCGACTTCGCTCTACTGCAGAAGTCCTACGCAACTTTCCCCCTAATGTTGAAGATGCGCAAAGACTGGCTTTTGCTATAATCCTGGCGGATAAGCTGGACGATGTTGCATCCGATGCAACCCTGACAGCTTCATCCCGGTCAAAGATTCGTTCCCATGGAAGGGAGTATTCTTACTCCAGTTAGGGCTGACGTAATCGATTACCAACAGGGTCACCTCGGCACGACAAAGCCAGGCGAGTCGGGAATTCTCGCGATCGTGACCGTGTTCCTATTCATTCTCGTTTGGGACCACGACGTTTATCACCATGACATGATGTCGCCCGTGATCATTTTGAAAGTCACAGAACTCTCCACAATTCCTATGTCGGCTGCAAGGCTTTCTCGCTAGCCTCTGTGCGGTGGTCTGGCCAGATAAGTTAAAGCCCAGAACGATTGAAAGATTTGATGGAACTTAGAATCCATCCGAATTCCTTCAGATCTACATCACGGCTATTCAAGCGGCAGGTGGGGATGATCACGTCATGGAAAATTACCTACCAACGGTCCTCGAAGGGCCGGCAAGAACTTGGTAGTTCAATCAGCCAAAGGGCTCAATTTATAACTGGGAGATGTTGTGCGATGGTATACTCAAAAACTTCCAGAACTGTTACCGAAAACCTGTCAAAGAGGACGACCTCCATCATCTCTGCTAGACTTCTACAGAGCGGTAAGGTTCCCTTATCCACCATCCTATTCCATTCCAAGGCCTCAGCCAGTTCTAAAAAACGACAAGAAGGAGGATTCAAGCACGAATCTAGAATCGTCATCAGGCGGGAAGTCCAAGAGGTCTAAGAAAAACCGATCTGGACAACACAAGGAGGTCGCAATTGCCGAGAAGCCGCCGCCGAGAAAAGGTAACAAACCTCCATTTAAGAATAAAACTTCTTCTGCCGGCCGCGATAGCGACCAATCGGGAAAATAGACTAATCCGTAGGGAGCCAAGAAGTGGTGTCAACTCCACAACTCTTCGGGACATGATCTCAAGAACTGCAGGAATTGGTTGAAACAATTAGACGATTTCTACCAAGGGGTTGGACCAATGCCGACTTTGCTGCCAAAAGATCAAGCTTGCGGGATTAGGGAAGCCGATGGAGACGAAGAGATGTCCTATCAGGTACCACAAAACCGTGTTAATGTTATTTTTGGAGGTTCCTCCTCTTTTGTTTCTAAGCGTCAGTTTAAGATGTTTTACCGCGAGGTAAATCAAGTAGAGGCTCCCCTTGGTTAGCCTCAGTATCCCTGTAGATCGGAAACTCCTTTGACCATTGATCGCACTGATTGTCCTATTGGGCTTACGCGGCCCATTGAGACTACCTTTGGTCATCACCCCAATCATTAGGAATGCTCGAGTTGAACGAGTTCTAATCGACGAAGGTAGTTCCTTGGACATTTTATTGGTCAAGGTGCTAGACGACATGTAGATCCCTCGTTCAAAAATCAAGCCCATAATTCATCCATTTTATGGGATAATTCTTGGTCCCTCAATGATGCCAATGGGACAGGTGGTACTCCCAGGAACACTAGGGGAGCCAGATAATTTCCGAACAGAATTGGTTACCTTCGATGTAATTGATTGTGATTCGACGTACAACGCTATTTTTGACAGGCCAACTCTTGCTAAATTCATGATGGCGACGCACTATGCTTATTAGCGTGGCAAGTTGCCAGGTCCCAAAGGCGTTATTTCGGTCCAAGGCAGCTAGAATGTGGCATTAACTTGTGATCGGTTGTCCCTGGAGTTAGGGGATCAGCTTCCCCTTCGGGACATCAAGATAGCAACCACGGAAGCATATACGATAAAAGTTGCCCCGTGACCAGATGAGAAGTTAAAACTAGTTCCATTGTTCCCAGATGATCCATCTAGAACAATTCAGATTGGATCAGGCCTCGATGACAAATAGGAACTCGAGCTTGTTACTTTCCTCCGGGGCAAATGCAGATGTGTTTGCGTGGAAACCATGCGACATGCCTGAAGTCCCAAGGGAGGTATGTGAGCACAGGTTAGCAATTCGACCTGGACAATGACCAATAAAGCAAAAGCTTGGACGCTTCACTGTTGATCGGCAAGAAGCCATCCGAGTGGAGTTTGGAGTTAGATAAGCTCCCAAAGGCAGGATTTATTTGCGAATCGATCATCTAGAGTGGCTTGCAAATCCGATCATGGTCCGAAAGTCAAATGGCAAGTGGCGTATGTGCGTCGATTACACTAGCACGAACAGTGCCTGTCCGAAGGACGATTTCCCCTTCCCCGCATCGATCAGTTGGTCGATTCTACTGCGGGTTACGAATTGATGAGCTTCCTGGGCGCTTACTCAGGGTACCATCAAATTAGGATGGCAGAAGAAGATGAAGAGAAAACTGCCTTCATCACAGCATTTGGCAATTACTGCTACATCAGAATGCCATTTGGTCTCAAGAACGCCGGTTCCATATAACAGCGCTTGATGTAAAAGACCTTCCTTTCCCAGATGGGGTGTAATCTTGAAGCTTATGTTGACGATTTGGTAGTAAAAAACTTGAAAAGCTCAAATCATTTAGATGATCTTGCTGAATCCTTTTGTAATCTAAACAAACATGGAATAAAGCTAAATCCGGAGAACTGTTCTTTTGGAGTTTCATCTGCAAAACTTTTAGGCTTTCTTGTTTGTTCCAGAGGAATTGAGGTCAATCCCAAAAAAATCAGCGCCACTGAGCAAATGCGGTCTCCTTCGACCATGAAGGATGTCTAGTGCGTAGCAGGTCGCATGCTGGCTTTAAGCCAATTTATATAGCGACTAGGCAAATGAGGACTACCTTTCTTCAAAGCTCTTAGAAAACACAATGGTTTTACCTAGTCAGACGAAGCCAAAAAAAGCATTTCAAGAGGTTAAAGCATATTTATCTAGCCCGCCAGTGTTGGTCTCACCGAACATAGGGGAACCACTACTTCTTTACCTGGTAGCCACCCCTCACGCGATTAGCGTAGTCCTGATCGTGGAAAGAGAGGGTGTGCAACAACCCATTTGTTACGTAAGAGAGGTACTTCATGGTCCAAAGGAGCGCTACCCTGAGGTCCAAAAAATACTTTACGCACTTCTGATGGTTCCTATAAGCTACGACATTACTTTCAAGTGCATAAAATCATTGTGCCCTCGTCCTTCCCTCTGGGAGATATAATCCTTAATCTAGAGAAATATGATCATATTGCGAAGTGGACAATGAAACTGGGAGCATTCGACATCAGTTTCACCCCTCGTACCACAAGTAAATATCAAATCCTTGTAGACTTTGTGGTCAAATGGACGAATCCTGACCCTCCTATGCAAAAATCCCAAGATTTACCATGCACCGACTATTGGACGATGTATTTTGATGGCTCTCATAGTTTTCAACACTCGGAGGCTGGAGTGGTGGTGGTGACACCTCAGGGCGATCAACTCAAGTATGTCATTCAATTACACTTTGTTGCAACTAACAACGCAGCAGAGTATGAAGGTCTCATTGCACGGCTCCGGGCAGCTAAGTTCCTCAGAGTCCGTCGATTAGTGTTGAGGGGAGACTCACAACTAGTTGTAAATCAGGTAAACAAGGGGTACAGCACCTCCGATGAGACAATAGCTCATTACCTGGGGGAAGTGAGGAAATTGGAAAAACACTTCAGTCATTTCGAAGTCCAATATATCCCGCAAAAGGACAATATTCTCGCAGACCAATTATCTAAAATTTGGTCCTCACGCACATCCGCTCCAGCGGGAGTGTTTGTTGAACACTTAGAACATCCTTCGATCATGACTATGGTCGAAGACGACCCGGTGATAGTTTGTGTCACCAACTTTGGACGTGAAGGGGTTTGGACTCATCCATTGAGGGTCTATCTCGAACATGTGACCTTGCCCAAGGATGAAACCGAAAGTGATTGGTTGGTTCAAAAAGCGCGCTTGTACAAACTCATAGAAAGGATTTTGTACAGGAAGGGTACTCAAGGAGTATTTATGCGCTGCATATCTCAAGAGGAAGGCAAGTCCCTCTCGAAAAAATTCATGACGGTGTATGTGGTGAACACGCATCATTTCGTACACTGGTCGGAAAAGCTTTCCAACAGGGTTTTTATTGGCCTTCAGCACTTGATGATGCCAAGCATCTTGTAAAAACATGCACACAGTGTCAGTTTCACGCAAGATAGGTTCATCAGCCCGCATATACCTTACAAACTATCCCTCTAACATGGCCTTTCACGGTCTTGGGGATAGATATTGTAGGTCCAATGCCCCAAGCGGTCAATGGGTACAAGTTCCTATTCGTAGCCATCGATACGTTTACAAAATGGATTGAGGCTGAACCAGTTTGCAACGTTACCGCTGCTGCGGCAAAGAACACTAGTATAGAAATGCAGTCTACTAACCCCTATCTTCTAACAGTTATTAGCGATTTAGAATAAAACCGTTAGAAAAGGTGCTTCGCAGTCGCAAAAGGCATACGGGAGGTAGTTTACTATCAGATTGTACGAAATTTACCATTTGAAGAAGCAGAATAATTTACTCTAGCGGTGATGAACATATTTACCATTAGAAGAGATGCAGCAGTACTGACGGTAGTTTTTTGCATACTGTTAGAACCGATTGACTTCTACAAATAGTTTTATTCTATCGATATTGTATGTTTATGCCGTTAGAATATATCATAAAATTCCTAACGGTAGGCTGTTGTGTACCGTTAGAACTGATCGACTTCTACATATTGATTTATTCTATCAGTACTATATGTTTATACCGTTAGAGTATATCACAAAATCCTAACGGTAGGCTGTTGTGTACCGTTAGAACCGTTTGACTTCTACAAATAGTTTTATTCTATCGGTACTGTATGTTTATACCGTTAGGAGAGATCTAAAATTACTAATGGTAGGCTGTGGTGTACCGTTAGAACTGTTCTAGTACTATAAATACCCGGGTATGTCTGTTTCGTTTGAACAGTTACTTGGGCGCACGTAGCCCTAACCTGTAAGCTCTATGCACAGCCGGCGCACCTCCACCAAAAACCGCTGCACCTCTGCACCTCCATTGACGCCCACTAGATTTCGGCATGGCAAGCAAGGCAAGTAAAATTTCGGCAATATTGTTAGATTATTGTAATCCGATGATGGTAATTATCCTGCAATTTTTGTATCCTTCATTTTGATGTGTCTTCTTTTCAATATGAGTATGTACGGTGTCTTGTGGGACAGATACTGTTCAATTGGATCAAATGAAGAAAATTATCAGGATATTTGCAAGACAAAACTAGCTAACAAAGTCAAATGCCAATAAGAGTATAAATGTAATATCTTCATCTCACAGTAGGTTGCTTAATGCCAACTTGGACTTAGTAACAATTGAAATTGAAAGATCATGAAATTCAAAATGAAATTGAAAGATCATGAAATTGAAATTGAAATTGAAAGATATTTGTAATTGAAATTGAAATTTACAGATCATGAAATTGAAATTGAAATTGAAATTGAAGTTAAAATTGAAAGATCTTGAAATTTAAATTGAAATATATATGTAGTTTACAAGTATCATGAGATACACAAATATCTCATGAAATTGAAAGATCATGAAATTGAAAGGTCATTAATATCATGAGATACACAAATAGCTTGATCTCTCTGTAGGTTGTTCAATGCCAATTACATAGTCAAATGCCAACTAGCTTGCTCAATGGTCAAGTGCATGTAAAAAGTTCTTCTGATGAAATAGAGTAGAAATGTAATATCTTGATCTCCAGTTGCAAGTTGATGTTACTATGACGAAGCACAACCTAACCTTCAGTTGGTAGTCCTTCTCAGATAGGGAGCCATTTTGGAAATAGTAAACAATCTTAATTTGCTCTAGAATGCCTATTTATGATCTGTGCAGGTCCTTGGACGATGCTCATGAGGGGCAACGTACATATTTCACGGTTACTCGTAGCAGTACGCTGCCTATGTTGGCTTGTTGGTGAAAGAAAGGGTGAAGATCACCGTCGAGAGATGGAAGGAGCTGAAGGGCGAGATATTAGTTGGCTCAATATAGAAGATCCTCAAGTCCGACGTGTTTCTCAAATCAGGACCTATAGAAAGCATCTTACATTTGTATCGGTGATTTCCTCTGGCTCACACTCATCTCAACTCAACTCAGTAATATAAGTGGTTTCCTCTTCCATTTTCTTGAAGGAATGGAGGCAAACCAACGCTCATCTTGGTTTGCCCCCATTCCTTCAAGAAAATGGAAGAGGAAACCACTTATATTACTGAGTTGAGTTGATTGAGTCTGAGTCCGAGGAAATCACCAATACAAATGTAACTCGACAGCAGTTCCAGCTCCTCGGGCGTCTTTGAACTGAACTCCTATGGTTAAGTCAAATGTGGTTCACACATTTGCTGTTTCGGATGAATTGATTTGTGATGTATCAGGTTTAACTTGTAGTCGGTAGTTACATTGTCGCAACTTGCAAAGGTTCTCCTTTATGTAAAATGTATGGGCCACTGGGTCCTCGTGACGATATGTTGTTAATTTCAGAGGTGAATTTTCTAATATACATTGAATGTGTGAATTGTTGTATTTGTATATTGTTGTATATTTTTGTATTTGTATTGCTATTTGGGACATGAACTTGAATGTGTACATGAGAGTATTTGTGTATTTAATTGTATTGGTAGGTAGGTGTGTATTTGTATTGCTGTTTCAGACATGCACGTGAATTTGTGAACTGGCATGTGTATATTTGTACCTAAATTGCTGTGTCATGCATGAATTAGCTTGCTTTTGTTTTAGCCATTAACTAGAATGAGTTTAAATAGTACTCATTTTTTATGTTTCCTATTCCATTTTCTTGAAGGAATGGAGGCAAACCAAGATCTCATGTAAGTAGAGATTTTTAATTTTTTTGGCAAGATGAAGTACCAAGTACCTAAGAAAAGTATTTTTGTGTCTTGTAGTTAATCTACAAATTAGTATCTCTTAAAATATTTATGTATCTTCTAGTTAAGATATGTTTGGAGTTACATTGTGTTTAGATATGATTATTTGAATGTGAGAACTGGTGTGCATGTGTGTACTTAGATTGCCGTGTCATGCATTACCCAGCTTGCTTTTGTTTCAGCAATGTACTAGTACCTAATCTAACGGTAAATATCGTTAGAACAAACACCTGTATTTGCATATGTGCTTCAGGAATGCATTTGAATGTGAGAACTGGTGTGCATGTGTGTACTTAGGTTGATGTGTCATGCATTACCCAGCTTGCTTTTGTTTCGGCAATGTACTAGTATCTGTTCTAATGGTAAATACACATATTTACCATTAGAACAAACACCTGTATTTGCATAAGTGCTTCAGGCATGCATTTGAATGTGAGAACTGGTGTGCATGTGTGTACCTAGATTGCTGTCTCATGCATTACCCAGCTTGCTTTTGTTTCAGCAATGTACCAGTACATGTTCTAATGGTAAATATTTACCGTTAGACCAAACACCTGTATTTCCATATGTGCTTCAGGCATGCACTTGACTGTGAGAACTGTTGTGCATGTATGTACTTAGATTGGTGTGTCATGCATGAACTAGCTTGCTTTTGCTTAAAGCAATGTACTTGTACCTGTTCTAATGGTAAATACACATATTTACAGTTAGAACAAACACCTGTATTTGCATATGTGCTTCAGGCATGCACTTGAATGTGTGAACTTGTATGCATGTGAGTACTTGGATTGCTATGTCATGCATTACCCAGCTTGCTTTTGTTTAAAGCAATGTACCAGTACTTGTTCTAACGGTAAATACACATATTTACCATTAGAATAAACACCTATATTTGCATATGTGCTTCAGGCATGCACTTGAATGTGTTAACTGGTGTGCCTGTGTATACTTGGATTGTTGTGTCATGCATGAACCAGATTGCTTTTGTTTCATCATGTACATGTTCTAACGGTAAATACACATATTTACCGTTAGAACAAACACCTATATTTGCATATGTGCTTCAGGCATACACTTGAATGTGAGAACTGGTGTGCATGTGTATACTTAGATTGCTGTGTCATGCATGAACCAGCTTGCTTTTGTTTCAGCCATGTACCATGTAACACCCCTATTTTTCCCAACCCTAGCCTGCCTTGACTATCTGCAATCAGGATGAGATCTTGGTAATGCCAGAGTGTTACTCTAAAAAGTTGGCAGCCAAACTCCCTCATTCAAGTCATTTTCGCATATCAGTCTAAAAGATTCACAAATCAGTCCTTTTCAGATATCTGAGGAACCCCAAAAAGGCTAAAAGTCACAGATCATTTCCAAATCCTGATTTGATTCAGTGAACATCTTCCCTTCACTTTTCTGGACATTTTTCCCTTCTGGAAGAATTTCCAAATCTCGCCCGAAACCCTAGTTTCAACCTTGTCAAATTTCTAAAATCAGATTACCCTAATTACCCTGTTTTTAGTTCATCTCAAAACTTGTCTAAATCTCCAAAATTTTGTCATCCCTAGCTGCTGATCAATATCTTAGACTTTGTTGATTGATTTAGCAAAGTCAAAACTCTTTCTACCTAAGCCAAATGCCAGATTTACAGATCAGTCCCTGGAATCAAAGTTCTGAAATTGCAAATCGGCCCTTCTTTTCGTTTCTGCTGTTTTCGACCAAGGCCTGGTCGTTGCTTTCGACCAGTGCTGCTTCGTCGGAGCTGCGCCGTGTTTCTCGCCGCGTTTGCTCGCCGCCAGCCACCGCCTCTTGCCGCCAGTGCTTGTAAACAATTGTGCCACCCCGCGCGCACGTGCCAGCAACCTTTGCCTCGTTGAAACCAGCGGTTAAATGCCCGCGCTCCAGAGCAATGTCTTTGCGCGCGGAACCGTTGCCGTGGCATTGCATGCAGTTACGTGTCGTTGCCGGAGCTGTGCTGTTGCCTTCGCATCTGCGCCATCACTGTTGAAGTTCCAATGCAACCGACAAAGCCAGCAAAGCTGCTACACCGCCAGTGCACAATCACATCGCCTTTCGCCGCTGTCGCGCCTGCACCCTGCCGGTCTCGTCCCTGGCACAAGTTCTTGCACCGTTTCCCCTCGCAAGCTCCGCCTCAACGCCTATTTAAACCCCCCCTCAGTGCTGTGAAGAAGCCACAACTCCAGGACTTAGCCAAATTCTCGGATTTTCACTGTTTCCCCTTCTTCCCCGACGAGCCGATTTTGAGGCCATCGTCGCCAGAGCAAACCACAGCCCCTCTCTCCAATCCAAGCTCACCAGTAAGATCCGCACACCCATCTTCCCGTGTCCAAGCAAGCAATTGCACTCTAGCGGTCTTCATCGCCGGTGATCGCCAGAAAACCAGAAGACCCCTGTTCCTAAAATTAAATTCACTCCAGTGCTTTTCACCACTCACTCCAGTAGGATCAAATGATCCCTAGCCCTTTCTTAGAAAGCCTATTCAGCCAGTTTTCAAATTGAAGCAGTGTCATGCGTTTTCCCAATTTTCGCGTGCCGTCGTGGACGTCTCACGTCGCCGGCGTGCCTCGCTGCTGCTCTCCCCAAACTAAAGCCTCCTACACCTTCCCAGTAACCCCTAGATGGTCTAGTCCAGAGCTCATAACCTGCATTGCTGTGTGGAGCCAGTTCGTCGTTCACCGTCTTCTCCAACTCCGGTGACAACGTCGACGAGCTCGCACACTTAACCACTGCCCAATTCCTCTCTCCAGAACAATCCACACAACCCCAGGAGTGTTTCCCCTCATCAATTTCAGGTTCAGTCCACTCCAGTTCTCTGTCACCGTGGCTCGTCCTTGTCTCAGGCGGCCGAAGGTTTCAACCTCGCCGTTCGTCGCCGGCAAGCCACCCCAGTCAAATTCCTTCCTCCAGCGACCTTGTCTTGATCCCGCCTACCTCCCTGACATAGTTGGCGATGCAATGCATGCATGGATGTCCCAGACGCATGTGCCCTAGTTCGCTGCTGTACAGTGGCATTCGATTTCCTGTGTCCTGAGCTTTGCTGTGATTTTCTGACAATCCAAGGGCTTTTCTGAAAAGTTCACTTTGTCATTTAGGTCCCTCACAGCATTTGGCACACAATGCCACCTCTTGCACCAATTTTGATCATCTAGAAGCCCCAAATCATTCTTGTTTCCTTTTCAGACATTGTCTATTCGTGAACCAAATGCCAACCCTTGGATTTCGTCGCAACCAAGTCTTGTCCAGTGAACCTAACCCTAGAATCCTTTTCTCCGCTGTTCTGTTTCTGCCCAAATCCCCTCGTCTACATACATGTTTATATTTTACATATATTTTTCTATAAAGCCTATTTTCTGGATGCTTATGTCTTGTATGTGTTGTGTGTGCTCTCGTGCGAATGCAGAGCAAGGAGCGGAAGATTTGGAAGGAGCATTTGAAGACCCAGCAGATTTCTTAGACCCAACTTGGCAGGGCAAGTCGTCACCCTTGATCATGTCTCACCCAGTATTTTGAAATAAAGTAGATTCACTGTTTTAAAGATATATGCATGTTGAATATTTGATAGAACTATGTTTAGAAATATGTGAATAGATATGACCCAACTTTCATGTGGAAACCCTTTTTGATATCGAATCATCATGCAACCTTGTCACCCTAGGATACCATGCTTAGGCTTTAATCTTATTTAAATGTACATGTTGGATGTGAAATGGCTAATTTGTGAGAAATGGATTTGAAATCCCTTTTGTGAAATGAAATGTGAAATAAGAATTAGTAGTGAGGATTGGTTTGGATGGTGAGGGTGCGGTGCGCACCAGGGAATGTGGATGGCTCCTCACTATTAATTCATAAGGACAAGAACCTTGTGTTGTGCCTCTATGCGGCATGAAAAACGTACCAACCACTTGCCTGGTATGGGACAGGCATGACTTAGTAGCTTTTTAGTATTAGCAGTTCCCTGAATGGTTTGTCCGTCTGGTTTCTCGCGTGGAGAAACTGGTTGGACGCATTTCGTCCGTGAGTGATGTGAGTTCAGAAAATGTATGAGAGGAAAAGGTGGAAAGAAGGAAGACGCCCTATGCCTCTGATTAAGCCGTGCGCGGTTGTAATCATGACGGTCAGATGTCTCGCGTGGGCAGACCAAGGCTATGTGTCCTGTGGGAGCATAGGCCAAAGGCTAGGAAATAAGGTAGTGGGGAGGACCCACAACGGTACTTGAGACTTAATTGTCTATTTACCGGGCGGGGATACTGTTAATACTAGACTGCAAAAGCATTATGTGATCTCGGCCTTGTCACATGCGTATAAGTCGCATGGAGTTGGCCCGACTTGAAAGTCGAGTGAAGAAGTGGATTTAAAAAGAGGTACACCTTTGCAAAGTGTAAGAAAAGTATCGGATACTCTGTACTCCCAGGTCATGGAGTATGTTCGCGGTGGATTTATCCATGTGGTTCAACACAAGTAATATTTGGAAAAAGTTTTTATAATATGGTTAATTCAAATGGTGGATCACGGAGGATCGCCATTCACAATGTTTTCTTAAAAGTCTATTAAAAGGTTTTCAAAAACCCCGCTGTTGAAAATAAAACCCTTATTTGAAAGATCAAAGGATTGAAATCTATACTATTTATGATTATAGGACTTATCCACTTTTCTTGATCACTCCTCATCTATATAATTGCATTTATAAATAAACGACTTGCTGAGCATTGTGTCAAAGCATGCTCACCCTTGCCTTTTCAAACAAATCAGAGGAGGGATTCGCCGATCCCGATTCATTTGGTTATGAAGATGAAGTAGAGGATGGGAACGCCCCAGATGATTCGGAGTTCTAGGAGGGTCTCACGCCGAGTTGAGTCCGATGTGGAGGAAGCCCTACCAGAACCGTTGCTACTAGAAGTGAAGATTTTCGTTGTTGTTGTCGGCTTTGTTTTGTGTGTTCGGTATCTTGATACCGACTCTTGTATGGATAAACCTGTTATTTTTGTAGCAACCCTAAGTAGCGTCATTCTGGGCGCTATGTTAATGTAATATTGGTCCCTGTGACCTCGTACCTGTTTAATTATGTTTTATGCAATTACTGCTTTCCGCTTGTTGTGAGCTTGTAATGAACCTATCTATGCGCAATCCACCTGGGCGGTTGCCACGGGATTCCTCAAATGAGGGTCCCATAGGAGATGGTATCAGGGCAAAGGCTCGACTATAGGCCGTGACCCTTAGATAGATATTGGCGTGCCTAGAGCAAAAATCATTAGTCTATTTGATTAAAAATTAATTTCGAAAACCTAATTTCTTTAAACAAATTATGCTAAATAATTTATCTTCTCACCTTGTCTCTTTGAAAAGGATTTGAAAATTATTTTAACTCCTAGAAGTTATGTGTTCTGTTCTTCAGATGGCTTTCAGCAAGAAGTTTGTGCACGGAGATGAGCTAGGATCATGGGCATTGCTTTTATGGATGATGCTGCAATTCTTGGGAGCTTTGGATAGCCAGCGGCCAGTGTACTATGTCTGACAGGAAGAAGTAGACAACCGACCCTACGGCTTTCGTGCCTTTGTGGTGGTCTATGAAATTCCAAGGCTTGGAAGAGGTCCCGTGAAACAAGAAGCCCGCAGAGCGGAAGAAGACGCAATTTTAGACGCTGCTCGTCGCGCTATAGGTACCATCAGACTGTTGTACGAGGATTTCCTTGTAGATTCCCCTTTCCGTTTTGTGCCTTGTCAGATCCCCAGGTCAAATCGCCGAATTGTTCACCCATCAAGTGACCAAAGAGATGCAATGCTAATGAAGACTAGGGATATTGTTCAAGCTCTGGAAGCCGGATATAACCGTTTGTTACGCGAGCATGAGAACGCTTGGGATGATCACCACTACCTCGAAGGAATGCTTGCAAGAGCTCGTGCGGATCTCCAAGAAAAAGAGAAGCAGATCCAAGAATTAGTCGGTCCAAGCAAAGATAGGAACCCCGGAACATCGGAGTCATTCAACAAGAGGAACCGTCCGAAGCTGAGGCTTACCGCTCGCAAGAGTGTGGGAAAGCTCAAGGATTACCTTGGCCAATTCACACCTGCGTCGCGTGGAATCGTCATCAATTCTCAAGACCCTGAATGCCTCAACACTGGAGGAAGAGGAGAAGCTCCTATCGGCAAAGGGAAAGAAGTTGTTGAAGACGACACCGACACTTTGTCTGATGAAGCAGAAGACGACGATATGGAGTTAGATCCAATGGATGCAGACGAAGACCCTGAAGAAGAAGATCCAGAAGGGGTGGAACCCTGTGGTTCTTCCGAAACCGATGAGTGATCTTAGACTTCCTTTTGGCTCGACCCTTTTTCTGTACCTGACCCCGGCAATCGCTAGATCTTTTGTTTGTCTGTGCCCTTGTTTGTAGTTGCTTTAGTTGTGTTGGTTGTATGCTGTACTTGTAAGCCGTGGAGGCTAAAAATTATGTATGTTATGAAAAACTAATTTATGGAAAACATCCTGCACTTTCCAATCCTTGTCTCATGGATTGATCTCAGCCTTCTGCTTGTGCCTTACCTGTGTCTCCCTCTGAACCCACAATTATTTGATCCCCAATCAGAACAGAATGGTTAACACCCGCGGAAGATCTCAAGGAAGGATGTCCGAAGGAAATGCTGAGAATGCAAGAGACGCACCTGGAAGCAGAGCTCGTACTGATCAGAACCAGCCAGGATCATCAGCTATGCCGCAGGGAAGTAATATCAACGAAGTACTGATATGGATGGAGCGGAACAGGCAACAATCCATGGTTGCACAGAACCAGATGTGGGAACAGATGATGCAACAATTCTCATCAGGACAGACCGGAGGATTGACAATCGGAGCTAAGTTGTTAGATTTTCAGAAGACACGCCCTCCGACCTTTTCATGTACCAAGGACCCCATTATGGCCGATGATTGGTTAAGGGATGTGGAAAGAAAATTGAACACAGTCAAATGTAGTAATGAAGAAAAACTTTTGTATGGACCACACCAACTATCTGGACCCGCCGCAGCTTGGTGGGAGAATTATCAGTCCGTACACCCAAGTCTAGACACAATCACATGGGATGAATTTAAGGAGCAATTCCGTAAATATCATGTCCCAAAAGGTGTCATGCAGGCAAAGCGTCAAGAGTTTAGGAATCTCAAGCAAGGGGATAAACCAATTAAACAATACCTGCATGAGTTTATCCAACTCGCAAGATATGCACCAGAGGATGTAGCAACTGAAGAGAAGAAGATCGATCAATTTTGTGAAGGCCTGCAGAACTTTTTACAGTATCAGATAGCTTCACAGGAATTTACAGATTTCCATGTCTTGTTTGACAGACTGATCAAGATGGAGGAAAAGCGAGGAATAATTGAGGAGGATCGGAAGAGAAAAGCTTCGTCTAGTCCGTATCAAGGCAATACCAGTCGAGGAAGACCAGCACCAAGTTTCAGACCAAATTTCAGACAGCCCCAGAGAGTTTCAAGACCGATGTCAACCTCAACACCACAATGCACCGGATGCAAGGGAAATCATCTTTACAAAGATTGCACTTTGAAGAATGTCGAATGCTATCACTGTGGGAGAAGAGGTCATCGCAAAGATACTTGCTCACTCCAACACTTGCCATTCAGTGTTGCTAGAGCTAGAGCAGCAGGATCCACTACCCCAGCTCAGAACCTTGGTAGAAGCATTCAACCGTCAAGAGGAGGAAGAACACAGAATAGCAGAGGAAGAGGAATGTCAACAACAGGCCGAGGCAAACTGAACTATGCAACCACAGTTGAAGCTGGAGAAGCCTCAGACGTCGTGCTCTGTAGGATTCAAGTCCACTCTAAACTTGCTGTTACTTTGTTTGATTCAGGAGCTACACATTCATTCGTGTCAAAATCTTTTGCTTTGGAAAGTGAACTGCCTGAGTCTGCACTAGAATCTTCCATTCTAATCCAATCCCCTGGAGCTAGAATGCCAGTGAAATCTATCTGTAGAGACATTGCCTTCTGTATCGGCAACCTAGGATTCCTAGCAGATTTGCTAGTTCTGAATCTTCAAGGGTTAGATATCATTCTCGGAATGGACTGGTTAGCCAAATACAAAGGTCAGATAGATTGTGAGAAGAAGACCGTCACCCTGACCAATGCCGAAGAAAGACAAGTTACTTTCAGTGCAAGTAGAACCCCATTGAGTGATCATATGGATTGCCTGAATAGTGCCGAAGAGGTCAAAGTAGATGATGTTCCAGTAGTTAATGAATTTCTAGAAGTTTTCCCTGAAGAACTCCCCGGAATGCCACCGGACCGGGATGTAGAGTTTTCCTTTGAGCTAAAGCCTAGATCAGCCCCATATGCAAGGAAACTTGCACGTATGACAAGCCAAGAGCAAGAAGAACTGAGAAAACAAGTAGAAGAATTGGAAGAGAAAGGATCCGTTAGAACAAGTTCTTCACCTTGGGGAGCCCCAGTGCTATTCGCCAAGAAGAAAGACGGTAGCCTAAGACTTTGTATTGATTACCGGAAGTTGAACGATATGACGATCAAAAACAAGTACCCTCTGCCAAGGATTGATGATCTTTTCGATCAACTTAGAGGAGCCCAAGTATTTTCAAGGATTGACTTGAGATCAGGCTATCATCAACTGAAGGTCCGAGAGAATGATATTCCGAAAACTGCGTTCATAACTAGATATAGACTGTACGAATTTACAGTGATGCCATTCGGACTAACGAATGCACCAGCTGTATTTATGAACCTGATAAATAAAGTCCTCATGGAATACTTGGACAAGTTCATTATTGTATTTGTGGATGACATACTCATTTTCTCCAAGACAGAGAAAGAACATGTTGAGCATCTCAGGCTAGTACTGAAGAAGCTAGCAGACCATCAACTGTATGCTAAATTTGATAAGTGCGCCTTCTGGTTGAAAGAGATTTCTTTCTTAGGCCACATCATTTCTGAAAAAGGGATATTCATGGACCCTTCAAAAATCCAAGCTGTGATGGAATGGAAACAACCGGAGACTGTGACAGAAGTAAGAAGCTTTCTAGGATTAGCTGGATACTACAGAAGAGTTGTTGAAGGATTCTCCAAAATCACTAGGCCACTGACCCAGCTGTTGAAGAAGAATGCCTCATTTACATGGACCGAGAAGTGTGAAGAGAGCTTCAAAGAGTTGAAGAAGGGGCTGACGACTGCACCTATCCTTATATTACCCGACGTCAAGAAGGATTTCCAAGTTTACTGTGACGCATCTAAGCAAGGATTAGGTTGTGTTCTGATGCAAGAAGGAAAAGTGGTAGCGTACGCGTCAAGACAGTTACGACCCCATGAGGAGAATTACCCAACGCATGATCTAGAGCTAGCTGCTGTCGTCCATGCATTAAAAATTTGGCGACACTACTTACTGGGTAATAAGTGTGACATCTACACAGATCATAAGAGCTTAAAGTACATCTTCACACAACAGGATCTGAACATGAGACAGCGAAGATGGTTGGAACTTATCAAGGATTATGACCTTGAGGTACATTACCATCCTGGAAAAGCAAATGTGGTGGCAGACGCTTTGAGTAGAAAGTCCTACTGTAGCCAAGCAAAGAATCTGGGTTTACCACACCAACTGCTCAAGGATTTCGAAAGACTACAGTTGGAATTGGTTGAGCAAGGAACTGTTGCTACCTTGAGGATGGAATGCGAGTTAAAAGATCAAATCAGAGAGGCTCAAGTAACAGATCCACATATCCAGGAGTTGAAAGAGGACATGAAGCACGGAGACGCAATCGATTTCAGAGAAGATGAACAAGGGATTCTATGGCACCATGATCGGATTTGCGTTCCGGATAATAAGGAAATCAAAGATGCAATTTTACATGAAGCTCACCATACCCCATACTCAATCCACCCGGGTAGTACAAAAATGTATCAAGATTTGAAGAGTCAATTTTGGTGGAGAAAGATGAAGAGAGAGATAGCTGAGTTCATAGCATCTTGCGACACCTGTCAAAGGGTGAAAGCAGAACACCTGAAGCCAGCAGGACCACTACAACTACTACCAATCCCAGAATGGAAATGGGACGAAATCGGAATGGACTTCGTAACAGGATTACCGAGGACCAGGAAAGGTTACGATTCCATATGGGTCATAGTAGATAGATTGACAAAAGTAGCACATTTTCTACCCGTGAGAACCCAGTACTCAACCAAGCAATTGGCAGAACTATACCTTTCCAGAATTGTTAGCTTGCATGGAGTACCAAAAGCAATAGTATCTGATAGAGGACCCCTGTTTGTATCAAAGTTCTGGGAGGAACTGCAAGAAATCTTGGGAACCAAGTTAAAGTTCAGTACAGCTTACCATCCACAAACTGGAGGACAAACTGAAAGAGTGAACCAAGTTTTAGAGGATATGCTAAGAGCTTGTACGTTGGAATATGGAGATTCTTGGGAATCATTCCTGCCATATGCTGAGTTCACATATAACAACAGCTACCAAGCAAGCATAAAGATGGCACCATACGAAGCACTCTACGGGAAGAGATGCCGTACTCCCTTATACTGGACCGAAGTGGGCCAAAAGCAATTTTTAGGGCCACAACTAGTGGAAGAGGCCACAGCTCATGTGAAGATCATTCAGGAAAGAATGAAAACGGCTCAGTCTCGACAGAAAAGCTACGCCGACCACAGAAGAAGAGAACTATCATTCGAAGAGGGTGATTACGTCTATCTCAAGGTAACACCTTACAAAGGAGTGGGTCGATTCCAAATGAAATGAAAATTGAGCCCGAGATATGTTGGACCTTATAAGATTCTGGAGAAGCAAGGAGAGGTAGCATACAAGTTAGAACTACCACCTGAACTAGCTGGAATACACGATGTCTTCCATGTGTCACAACTGAGGAAGTGTTTAAAGAAACCAACAGAACAGATATCTCCCAGAGAAATGGAAGTACAACCAGATTTGTCTTATCAAGAATACCCCATCAAGATACTCGAAGTCAGCGAAAGGAAACTGAAATCAAGGACCATCCGATTCTGCAGAGTCCAATGGAATAACCATTCAGAGGAAGAATCAACTTGGGAAAAGGAAGAAGAGCTACGCCGAGACTTCCCATACCTGTTCTCAGACCTACCAGAATCTCGAGGACGAGATTGTTTTTAAGGAGGTTAGGTTGTAACACCCCTATTTTTCCCAACCCAAGCCTGCCTTGACTATCTGTATATCAGGATGAGATCTTGGTAATGCCAGAGTGTTACTCTAAAAGGTTGGCAGCCAAACTCCTTCATTCAAGTCATTTTCGCAGATCAGTCCAAAAGATTCATAAATCAGTCCTTTTCAGATATCTGAGGAACCCCAAAAAGGCTAAAAGTCATAGATCATTTCCAAATCCTGATTTGATTCAGTGAACATCTTCCCTTCACTTTTCTGGACATTTTTCCCTTCTGGAAGAATTTCCAAATCTCGCCCGAAACCCTAGTTTCAGCCTTGTCAAATTTCTAAAATCAGATTACCCTAATTACCCTGTTTTTAGTTCATCTCAAAACTTGTCTAAATCTCCAAAATTTTGTCATCCCTAGCTGCTGATCAATATCTTAGACTTTGTTGATTGATTTAGCAAAGTCAAAACTCTTTCTACCTAAGCCAAATGCCAGATTTACAGATCAGTCCCTGGAATCAAAGTTCTGAAATTGCAAATCGGCCCTTCTTTTCGTTTCTGCTGTTTTCGACCAGGGCCTGGTCGTTGCTTTCGACCAGTGCTGCTTCGTCGGAGCTGCGCCGTGTTTCTCGCCGCGTTTGCTCGCCGCCAGCCACCGCCTCTTGCCGCCAGTGCTTGTAAACAATTGTGCCACCCCGCGCGCACGTGCCAGCAACCTTTGCCTCGTTGAAACCAGCGGTTAAATGCCCGCGCTCCAGAGCAATGTCTTTGCGCGCGGAACCGTTGCCGTGGCATTGCATGCAGTTACGTGTTGTTGCCAGAGCTGTGCTGTTGCCTCCGCATCTGCGCCATCACTGGTGAAGTTCCAATGCAACCGACAAAGCCAGCAAAGCTGCTACACCGCCAGTGCACAATCACATCGCCGTTCGCCACTGTCGCGCCTGCACCCGGTCGGTCTCGTCCCCGGCACAAGTTCTCATGCCGTTTCCCCTCGCAAGCTCCGCCTCAACGCCTATTTAAACCCCCCCCCCTCAGTGCTGTGAAGAAGCCACAACTCCAGGACTTAACCAAATTCTCAGATTTTCACTGTTTCCCATTCTTCCCCGACGAGCCGATTTAAAGGCCATCGTCACCAGAGCAAACCATAGCCCCTCTCTCCAATCCAAGCTCACCAGTAAGATCCCCACACCCATCTTCCCGTGTCCAAGCAAGCAATTGCATTCTAGCGGTCTTCATCGCCGGTGATCGCCGGAAAACCAGAGACCCCTGTAACTAAAATTAAATTCACTCCAGTGCTTTTCACCACTCACTCCAGTAGGATCAAATGATCCCTAGCCCTTTCTTAGCAAGCCTATTCAGCCAGTTTTCAAATTGAAGCAGTGTCGTGCGTTTTCCCAATTTTCGCGCGCCGCCGTGGACGTCTCACGTTGCCGGCGTGCCTTGCTGCTGCTGCCCCCAAACTAAATCCTCCTACACCTTCCCTGTAACCCCTAGATGGTGTAGTCTAGAGCTCATAACCTGCATTGCTGTGTGGAGCCAGTTCGTCGTTCACCGTCTTCTCCAACTCCGGTGACAATGTCGACGAGCTCGCACACTTAACCACTGCCCAATTCCTCTCTCCAGAACAATCCACACAACCCCAGGAGTGTTTCCCCTCATCAATTTCAGGTTCAGTCCACTCCAGTTCTCTGTCACCGTGGCTCGCCCTTGTCTCAGGCGGCCGAAGGTTTCAACCTCGCCGTTCGTCGCCGGCAAGCCACCCCAGTCATATTCCTTCCACCAGCGACCTTGTCTTGATCCCGCCTACCTCCCTGACATAGTTGGCGAAGCAATGCATGCATGGATCTCCCAGACGCATGTGCCCTAGTTCGCTGCTGTACAGTGGCATTCAATTTCCTGTGCCCTGAGCTTTGCTGTGATTTTCTGACAATCCAAGGGCTTTTCTGAAAAGTTCACTTTGTCATTTAGTTCCCTTACAGCATTTGGCACACAATGCCACCTCTTGCACCAATTTTGATCATCTAGAAGCCCCAAATCATTCTTGTGTCCTTTTCAGACATTGTCTGTTCGCGAACCAAATGCCAACCCTTGGCTTTCGTCGTAACCAAGTCTTGTCCAGTGAACCTAACCCTAGAATCCTTTTCTCCGCTGTTCTGTTTCTGCCCAAATCCCCTCGTCTGCATACATGTTTATATTTTACATATATTTTTCTATAAAGTCTATTTTCTGGATGCTTATGTCTTGTATGTGTTGTGTGTGCTCTCGTGCGAATGCCGAGCAAGGAGCGAAAGATTTGGAAGGAGCATTTGAAGACCCAGCAGATTTCTTAGACCCAACTTGGCAGGGCAAGTCGTCACCCTTGATCATGTCTCACCCAGTATTTTGAAATAAAGTAGATTCACTGTTTTAAGGATATATGCATGTTGAATATTTGATAGAACTATGTTTAGAAATATGTGAATAGATATGACCCAACTTTCATGTGGAAACCCTTTTTGATATCGAATCATCATGCAACCTTGTCACCCTAAGATACCATGCTTAGGCTTTAATCTTATTTAAATGTACATGTTGGATGTGAAATGGCTAATATGTGAGAAATGGATTTGAAATCCCTTTTGTGACATGAAATGTGAAATAAGAATTGGTAGTGAGGATTGGTTTGGATGGTGAGGGTGCGGTGTGCACCAGGGAATGTGGATGGCTCCTCACTATTAGTTCATAAGGACAAGAACCTTGTGTTGTGCCTCTATGCGGCATGAAAAACGTACCAACCACTTGCCTGATATGGGACAGGCACGACTTAGTAGCTTTTTAGTATTAGCAGTTCCCTGCATGGTTTGTCAGTCTGGTTTCTCGCGTGGAGAAACTGGTTGGACGCAGTTCGTCCGTGAGTGATGTGAGTTTAGAAAAAGTATGAGAGGAAAAGGTGGAAAGAAGGAAGACGCCCTATGCCTCTGATTAAGCCGTGCGCGGTTGTAATCATGATGGTCAGATGTCTCGCGTGGACAGACCAAGGCTATGTGTCCTGCGGGAGCATAGGCCAAAGGCTAGGAAGTAAGGTAGTGGGGAGGACCCACAACGGTACTTGAGACTTAATTTTCTATTTACCGAGCGGGGATACTGTTAATACTAGACTGCAAAAGCGTTGTGTGATCTCAGCCTTGTCACATGCGTATAAGTCGCATGGAGTTGGCCCGACTTGAAAGTCGAGTGAAGAAGTGGATTTAAAAAGAGGTACACCTTTGCAAAGTGTAAGAAAAGTATCGGATACTCTGTAGTCCCAGGTCATGGAGTATGTTCGCGGTGGATTTATCCATGTGGTTCAACACAAGTAATATTTGGAAAAAGTTTTCATAATATGGTTAATTCAAATGGTGGATCACGGAGGATCGCCATTCACAATGTTTTCTTAAAAGTCTATTAAAAGGTTTTCAAAAACCCCGCTGTTAAAAATAAAACCCTTATTTGAAAGATCAAAGGATTGAAATCTATACTATTTATGATTATAAGACTTAACCCCTTTTCTTGATCACTCCTCATCTATATAATTGCATTTGTAAATAAACGACTTGCTGAGCATTGTGTCAAAGCATGCTCACCCTTGCCTTTTCAAACAAATCAGAAGAGGGATTCGCCTATCCCGATTCGTTTGGTTATGAAGATGAAGTAGAGGATGGGAACGCCCCAGATGATTCAGAGTTCTAGGAGGGTCTCGCGCCGAGTTGAGTCTGATGTGGAGGGAGCCCTACCAGAAGCGCTGCTTCCAGAAGTGAAGATCTTCGTTGTTGCTGTCTGCTTTGTTTTGTGTGTTCGGTATCTTGATACCAACTCTTGTATGGATAAACCTGTTATTTTCGTAGCAACTCTAAGTAGCGTCATTCTGGGCGCTATGTTAATGTAATATTGGTCCATGTGACCTCGTACCTGTTTAATTATGTTTTATGCAATTACTGCTTTCCGCTTGTTGTGAGCTTGTAATGAACCTATCTGTGCGCAATCCACCTGGGCGGTTGCCACGGGATTCCTCAAATGAGGGTCCCATATACCAGTACCTATTCTAACGGTATATATGTGTTTTTACCGATAGAAGATGTACATACGAAATTGCACGCACATATTCTAACGGGGATTTCATGTATTTACCATTAGAAATGGGTCCAGTATAAGTAAAACCCCACTCGACCATTGCTGAGCTGCTGTTTTGTTCTGTTGCACTCTGTCTCACTCTGTTTGCGATGAGAGTTCCACGCTCGAAGCAACACTGGTAGAGTGATCAGGGCAAGCTAGAAGGAAGTTTATTGGACCCATGTAAGCTTAATTGTCATCACTCATCTCTCTCTCCCTCTAGATCTCCCTCCCTCTCTACTTGCAAGCTAGCTGTATTGTGTAATTCCAAGCTTGTAGCTCCAAGCTTGGGAGCTAGCTGGAAATGCCTCATGTTTGAGGAGCTCACTAGCTTGTATTGTGTCTTAGGTTAATTAGTGTTAATTTCGTCAGGCTATGGTTTAACACATCAGTTGTAAGAGGCTGTACATGGGCATATACAGAACTTAATTGGGCAGGTTTCATGCATGCCTGACTCATTAAATTTTGTTAATTGTAGATGAACAGGAAATATTGGATGTATGGAATAAAACGTACTTTTGAATATTTGGATGGTGTGAATTGGTTTATTAAATATGCTGAGCAACAAAAGGCAAGGAAGGAGGAGAAAGATATGTTTTGTCTTTGTACATATTGTATGAACTTGAAGAGGTTTAGTAACTCTGATCAAATTAAGAGTCATTTGATTCATCATGGTTTTAACGCGCGATACACCCGTTGGATATGGCAAGGCGAAGATCTTGAGGAAACAAGCACTGCTACCAATCAACAGGAACCGGATGTGGATTGCAATAATATCAATGATCATCCGAATTTTGATAATGTTCATTCCGATGTGCACGTAGATGATGATGACAATCTAGATGAGATGTTATGTGATGTAGAGGAATATTTGTAACACCCTAGTTTTGGGGGTGAAAAGTTTTGAATAAAAACCTTGCATGCATGTATCTCTGTAGTAGTAGCCAGATCAGCTAAACTCTAATCTCTCCCAAACCCTAAAAATCTCCAAATCTATCCTTTGGATTCAGACTAAGATCTGCCTATCCAGATCTAACCTACCAGTTACTCTGAAGATAAAAGTCTTCAGGAGCCAGATCAAATTCGGACCCTAACTCTCAGTATCTAAGCCTCCCTCTGTTTTCGAAAACAGGAAAATTCAGATTTACCCTAAGTACCTCAGTTTCCAGATAACTGAGTTATCTTGATTTAACCCTATCCAGACTCAAGTGTCTCTTGGATTATGTTTCCAGTTGTATCCTCAACTTACTCCAAAAAGTTGGGAACCAGATTAATTCAAGTAAACACTTTTCGCAGATTAGTCCAAATTTCACTGCGAATAAGTCCTTTCTATTTACCTGGAAGCCTGAAGAGGCTAAAATCTGCAAATCAACTCCAACTCTAGAATTTCTTCAGGGAGCACCTCCCAAATGCTATTTGATACAGATCACCCTTTTGATCAGACTTCAAAATCTCTCTCCAATCACCAGAATTCGAGATCGACAAAATCCAGATCTATTTTACCATAATTTTACCCTATTTTCTAAAATGGGTGAAATCCCTCAAATCTTATCAAACTTTCTCCAAATTTGAGCTAAATGAGTATTAATAGAAATATTATACTCAGCCATGGAATCAAATCTCAAATTAATCCTCTTTAAGACCATATTTACAATTTAGTCCAAAACCCATCCAAAAATCATCACCATCATGTCCCTGGTTCGACCACGGGCTACTGTTCACGACTAGACCACTTAGTTCGACTTCGACCACACCTCCTGTTCACGACCAGGCCGTTCAATCGACCATAGCTCCAGGTTTCGACCGCAGCAACTGTCTTCGACCGCGCTTGTTGAATCGATCACGAGCACTGTAGCATAGACCTGTGTACTGTTCACTTGACCAGCCGTTGCCGTTGCTTCGACCTCCAGCTACAGTACTTCATCCAATCGTTTGCCGCCACCTGTGTGCTCGATGATTGGCACTGTGGATCTTCTCGGGCTCACCTCACGGCCAGCTGATTCTCCCCGATTGTGCACGCTACCGGAAACGTTGCAAACGGAAAAACCCGGCCACGTGGAGTCCATGCCGAAGCCAAACATCTATTCACCTTCACCTCCACCAGAGCAGCAGGTTAAAGCCCCTAATGCAGCTACAGGCTGTCACTTCACCGGGATTCAGCCGAGTTGTCACATCCAGCCGCTTCGCTTCCCCGTGCATTTCCAGCCGTTGCAGCACGCCCCCCAAATCGCCAATAAATACCCCTCGACACTTAGCCAACTCTACCACACAGCAAAACACCAGAAATCGCCACCCTTTATCGTGTCTTCTTCTTCTCCGGTGAGTAGCAAGGAGGAGCTCCGGTGCCAAGCCTCTCCACTGCTTCCTTCTTCGATCCAGCACCCCCAGAGAGCTTCTCTCATCTCCCTCATACTTCTCAACCTTGGAATTAAGTTGAAATGCCTTCTGTCACCGGCAATCGCCGTGTTTCATCTAGAACTCCGGTGAGAAATTAATCCTCAACCAGAGCGATCCAACCTTCGAGCTAGTAATAAAATATGCTCACTAGACCTTGCTTAACATCCCTAAGCAATCAAAATCGACAGATTTGCTGAAATATGAAAAACCCCAAATTTCAACCTTGCATGTTCACTGTGTTTGCTGGTTTAGCTTATCTATTGAATGTTTATCTAATACAACTTCACCAGTATGTTTATAGTACCCTGAGGACCATACACGAGCAAGTAATTGAGTTCAATCACTTTAAATCAAAAATGCCCAAATCAGGTTTGAGTTCATCTTTTCTCCAGCCAGTATCTTCTAAATCCAGCCACTCCAGCTCAAACCACTTTGCCATTTAGATGTTTTGGACCATTTTGAGCAACTTTGTCTTCTACCACGGCTCCTAATTCGGCCTAGAACAGAAGTTATAGCTATGCCCTAGTTGCTGTACTATTTGTGTTGCAGATATTCCAGACCAGTCAACTTCTTCGCTGGTTTTCAGCACTTTCCAGCCATCTCCTGCCCTAGACCCTGTTGAGACATTTGTTCCTGTTACAAATGCCTAACTACCAGACAAAGTGGTGCATCATTTGGAGCCTTGAATCAAAAGATATGGCTAACCCTATTTTCTGGCCATGTCGACCCTATGCCAGGCTGTGTCAGCCAGTGGCATTAGCCCTGTTCACCCACCTCTGGTCATTTAAAACAGAAACTACCTTGTCAAAGAGCTGCCTCACTACCTTGTGCACCATATGCTTGAATCAAAACCTACTTTGGCCACAGGAAACTGTTCAAACCATGTCAATGCCATTCTTGGGCACTGTCAGCCTATGTCAGCCAGTGGCATTGAGCCTTTTCACCCACTTCCAACCATGAAATTTGGAAATAACTTTGTCCCTTAGACTCCTGACATTGTGATCTACACTTTTCCCTACTGTCACAACTTGAGTTGAGCCCTCTATCACCCATTGACCTTATGCCAATGCCTTGAACCGAATGCCAACCTAAAGACGTTCGCTGTTTTTGGGCGAACCAGTCACAACCTTGATATTACCCTGATATTTTGGAACCCTGTAAACCTTGACAACTAATCTTAACCCTGGTTTCCATAGTTTAACTCTAATCGCTTCCAAACCTTGTATCACCAGAGTGTTTCCATCTTGCATTATTGCATGTAGTGGATTAGTAAGAATAGGATTGATTGTAATGCCTGTTTGCTTGCTTGATCTTGTTCAGAGCAAGAGCCCGAGGTTGAAGATCTTTTCACTGAACCGTCATCAACTGCTGATACTTACGACGCGGAAGGCAAGTCATATTTTGATCATATTGAACCTATATTTTATGAATTGCTATGCTATTCCATGAGTAGATATCTCATTAATATTGCATGTGTTGAGATCAATGATATTATGGCAGTGATAGATTGAATACTTGAGGAATGTGAACTTGTTAAGATAGCAAGCCATGAACTAATAAAAGTATATAAATATACATCTATATTCATGAAATAGAACCCCTAGCCGTGACCAGTAATTTTGGTATGGAATGGTGGTAGCGCTTGAGGTGCTTGGCTGCACTGGATATGCAGGCACTGAAGGTGCATGGTCTGTGGTATGATCTGGTCACTAGCATATAAGGACTAGAACCTTGTGTTGTGCGTCTAGTGGCATGAAAGACGTACCAACCACTTACCTGGTATGGGACAGGCACAATCTAGTAGCTTTCTTAGTATTATCAGTTCCCTGCATGGCTTGTCGATCTGGTTTCTTGCGTGGAAACTGGTGGGACGCAGTTCGTCCAAGAGTGATGTGAGATCAGAAAAATTATGAGAGGATAAGGTGTAAAGAAGGAAGACGCCCTACGCCAGATTAAGTCGTGCGCGACTGTAATCAAGAAAGGCTATGTGTCCTGCGGGAACATAGCCCCAGGCTAGGAAATAAGGCTGTGGGGAGGACCCACAACGGTACTTGGGACTGCATTGTCCATTTACCGGGCGGGGATACTGTTAATACTAGACTGCGAAAACGTTGTGTGATCTCGGCCTTGTCACGTGCGTGTAAGTCGCATGAAGTTGGCCCGACTTGAAAGTCGAGTTAAAAAGTGGATTTAAAAAGAGGTACACCTCTGCAGAGTGTAAAAATGTATTCGAATACTTCGTACTCCAGAGTTTTAGGAGTATGCCGCGGTGGATTAAATCCACTGGTTGTGACACAAGTATCGTTTTATAAACTAAAATTTGTTTGTTGAAGATTACCCAAGTGGCATGTGTTGTCACTATAAGGGGCGTTGCCGTGGACTGTCATGTGTTGACGTGTCGCGGTAATACCATAATATAGAGATCATATGATAACTAAAAGGGCATGTGGATTTGCCCTAAGCATATAATAACTAAGAGGCATATGGATTGCCTTAAGCATATGATAATAGCTAAGAGGCATGTGGCTTATGCCCTAAAGTATATGAGATACTGCTATGAGTATAAGATTGAAAGGCTTGAATAAAAGAAATGTGATATGAGGATATATCGCCTTGGATATGGGATATATGTAATGCCATCAGTATGATTTATATACTGCCATGAGTATGATCAGAAGTTGAGTAAGAAATGAGAAAGAAATGTATTTTGGAAAAAACCCTTCACTCTTTCCCCAATAGCATAGGTTCATGTCATTTATACTATATGTATCTCTACCTTCCCTATGACTTGCTGAGTACGTAAGTACTCACCCTTGCAACAACTCATCAATAGATGGAGCGTTCTACGACCTTGGAGGATATCCTGAAGATGCTGCAGACCCAGGAGATGATGAGCAGTTTCCTCTGGAGCCCTGATGTGGTGCTGTCTTGCTGTCAACCTCAGTTTCCTGTGGATTGCTTTTGGGCCTAGCTTCTGTCAACTAGATGTTTTATTTTGTTGTACCCTTGTGCCTCGTAAGGCACTGTACCTTGTATTGTACTAAGGCCTGATGGCCATACAATTATGACTACTGTAATATTTTGCTGCTTCAATATATTCCTGTGTTTGACTCATCCTGGGAAGTCAAGTGGTTTATGGGACCAGCTGCACCGAGCTGGGCTCCTCACAGGTGATGTCACAGTCATGGCAAACATGACAAAAAAGTGGTATCAGAGCAGCACAGACCTTGACTGTAGGATTGTACCCTTTAGGGATTGGCTCGCCAGGAAGGCGTAATTTATTTTCTACAACCTTATTTTCGAAAAAGGGTGCCTTGTAGCTTCTAAAATTTTTGATTTCAAAGTCTTACTTGTCTTCTTCTAAAAATTCGGTAAGGTGTCGAGAGCGCGTTTTGTTTCAATAGATTGCCTCAGGAGTTGGGCTACGTTGCCACGGCACATAGCCTAGTTCCTTGGGAAGAACCCTGTTCGAGTAGTTAGTCGACCATCGTGGAGGATTAGCCGGGAAAGGGTAGTGTAGATAGAGCAGGTGGATGCTCTTGCTAGCTTCTGTGCCCCGCTGTTGCTTTCGCAATGGTTAACTTGTTTACTATGGCTAGAAGCCTAAGTGTTTGTGCATTAAAATAGTTGCATTAATTTCTGCATTAGTACCCTAGTTCTCTCTTAGTTAGTTAGACCTATCTGCTTCTCTCTTCAGAAGATCAGAATGGTTCACACAAGGAGAAGGACCCAAGATGACCAAGAGGGCCAAGACCCAGCTACACCACGAAGAGGATCCACATCTCATCCAGGAGCGCAGAGCTCGCTAACGTCACAAGAAGATTTACCAGACCTCCAGGAAATTCTTCTTTCAATGGAGAGGAGCCGCCAACAAGCCCAGGCTGCACATACCCAGTTGTTAGCTCAAGTCATTCAGAAAATGCCTGGGACTGCCGAAGGTACCGCCGTCGGAACTTGACTCTCGGACTTCCAAAAGACACGACCGCCAACCTTTGCAAGCGCGACCGACCCAATTATCGCAGACGGCTGGCCGCGGGACATCGAAAGGAAGCTGGATACTATTCGTTGCAATGATCGGGAGAAGGTGCTATTCGGATCACACCAACTCACTGGAGCAGCAGCTGCTTGGTGGATGAATTATCAAGAAGCACACTTGGATAAAGACAACATCACTTGGATGGAATTTAAGGATCAGTTCCGAAAATTCCATATCCCTACAGGCGTCATGGCAGCTAAACGCTGAGAATTCTGGAACTTGACTCAAGGGAACCGGACTGTCACTGAGTACCTGCACTAGTTCCACCATTTAGCTCGGTATGCGTCCGGCGACATCGACACGGAAGATAAGAAGATTGAACGCTTCACCGAGGGACTTCATCACTATTTGCAGTATCAGATTGCCTCCCATGAGTTCACAGAATTCCAGACCCTGGTGAATCGGGTATTGAAGATAGAGGAAAAATGAGGCATCGGAGAGGAAAGCCGGAAGAGGAAGATGATACAACAGTCGCGACTGCCTGCCAGCTCATCTAGGGGGAGAGCCCCGACGTCTCCAAACTTTCGTCCGACCTACCCGGCGCCAAGACCACCATTCACGCCGACATGCCCCAACTGCAGAGGAGCGCATTATCAAAGGGATTGCCCTCAGACAAGGACTCAATGCTATCATTGCGGACAAATTGGACACCGCAAAGAAAATTGCCCGTGGATTCAACTCCCTATGGCGATAGCAAGATCACAAGCTGGAACACAAACAATGGCACCCAGAACCACAGCTTCACTACCATTGCAGAGCCCCAGAGGAGGTTTGCCCAACAGAGGGGGAATTGTAGCAGGCCGAGGACGAGGGCGAGGAAGAAGACAAATGGCAGGCCGAGGAGGCCGATTAAACTTCACCTCCCTTCAAGAAGCGGACAACGCCACTGACATTCTCCTAGGTAGATTCTTGATCCAGTCTGCATCTGCTTTAATATTGTTTGATCCTGGAGCTACAAACTCATTCATATCAGAAGATTTTGCATTTAAATTGGGAATACCTATAGTACCTCTAAAGTACTCTATGGCTATACAGACCCCAGGAGCTAAGCTGACTGTATATTCAGCTTGTCATCATATAACCTTCAAAATAGATGGGGTAGATCTCTTGGCTAACCTATTAGTCCTAGAACTGCAAGGCCTAGACATTATAATAGGAATGGATTGGTTATCTCAGCATAAAGGTCTAGTGGATTGTGAGAAGAAAACTCTAAGCCTTGTTAGTAACCAAGGGAAGGAAGTCCTGTTCCATGCAGAAAGATCATCGGTCGAAAAACTACTAGGATCAGTCCATGCACTTCAGGAAGTATGCTTGGATCAAGTGGCCACAGTACAGGAATACCCGGACGTATTCCCAGAAGAACTCCCAGGGATGCCACCTAATAGGGAGATAGAGTTTACCATTGAGCTTAAACCAGGAGCGGCACCTATAGCTAAGAGACCATATAGGATGCCGGTAACAGACTTAGAAGAGTTGAAGAGTCAGTTAGAGGAACTGGAGGGTAAAGGATTTATCCGACCCAGTGCTTCACCTTGGGGAGCTCCGGTTTTGTTCGTGAAGAAGAAGGATGGAACCTTAAGGATGTGTGTGGATTACCGAGCATTGAATGAGGTAACCATTAAGAATAAGTACCCATTGCCGCGGATAGACGACTAATTCGACCAACTACGAGGAGCTCGAGTATTTTCCAAGATAGACCTAAAGTCTGGCTATCACCAGCTGAAGATTCGAGAAGGGGACATACCAAAAACCGCCTTTACCACGAGATATGGGCTATATGAATTCATTGTAGTGCCCTTTGGATTAACCAATGCTCCAGCAGCATTTATGAACGTCATGAACAATACCTTCATGGACTTCTTGGACAAGTTTGTCATCGTGTTCATTGATGACATCTTGATTTACTCGAAGAGCCCTAAGGAACATGAGCAACACCTACACTTAGTCCTCGGGAGACTAAGAGAACGTCAGTTCTACGCCAAATTCGATAAATGCGAATTTTGGATGACCAAGATTTCATTCCTTGGGCATGTGCTAACCAAAGAAGGAATTTCGGTGGATTCAGCTAAGATTGCAGCAATCAGAGAGTGGAAGCAGCCAACCACCGTACCAGAAATTAGGAGCTTTTTGGGATTGGCAAGCTATTACCGGAGATTTATTGAGGGATTCTCTCAGATAGCCAAACCTCTCACCAATTTGTTGAAAAAGGATGTTGTTTTCGAATGGACTTCCAAGTGCGAGGAAAGTTTCCAGACACTGAAGGAGAAATTGACCACAACACCAGTTCTTACACTACCAGACAGCAAGAAAGATTTCGTAGTATTTTGCGATGCTTCGAAGCAAGGATTAGGCTGTGTGTTAATGCAAGAGGGGCAAGTCATAGCTTATGCCTCGCGTCAACTTCGGCCACATGAAGAAAATTATCCCACGCATGATTTGGAATTAGCAGCAGTGGTGCATGCCCTGAAGATATGGAGACATTACTTGCTTGGGAATAAGTGTGAAATCTACACGGACCATAAAAGCCTCAAGTATATCTTCACACAGACTGAGCTCAATATGCGTCAGCGCCGATGGCTTGAGCTAATCAAAGACTACGACCTCAGCATACTCTACCATCTAGGGAAAGCCAACGTAGTGGCAGATGCCTAGAGCAGGAAGGCTTATACCCTACAGGGAGCTACACCCAAGAACCCGCGCTTGCGGCAGGAATTTTGGAATCTTGAAATAACCATAGTGCCATCTGGAATGTTAGCCACATTGAAGGTAGAGTGTCAACTCCAAAGGCAGATTGAAGATGCTCAGAAAGAAGATGGGGAGATTCACAAGATCAAGAGCCGCATCAGATCAGGGAAAACCCAGGAATTCACTGAAGACCATCAAGGAGTTGTATGGTATCAGGGAAGGATTTGTGTACCTCGAAACACAGACATTAAAGAGTTAATTCTTTTTGAAGCTCATAAAACCCCATATTCACTGCACCCTGGAAACACCAAGATGTACAAGGATTTGAAGACGTGATTCTGGTGGGATGGTATGAAGAAAGAAATCGCAGAATATGTTGCAAGATGTGACACTTGCCAGAGGATTAAGGCCGATCATCAGAAAATAGCCGAAAAACTGCAGCCCTTACCAGTGCCAACTTGGAAATGGGAAGAGATTGGTATGGACTTTATCATAGGACTTCCCAAAACACAAGGGGGATATGATTCCATATGGGTCATTGTGGACAGACTCACGAAAGTTGCTCATTTTATACCAGTCAAGAAAACTTATAATGGCAACAAATTAGCGGAGCTATACCTGCAGCGAATAGTGACACTGCATGGTATCCCAAAAAAGATCGTTTCAGATCGAGGAACACAATTCACATCCAAATTTTGGAACCGACTCCACGAAGCTTTGGAACCCAATTGCAGTTCAGCACTGCATATCATCCACAGACAGGAGGACAGACCGAACGTGTAAATCAAATCTTGGAAGACCTTCTCAGAGCATGCATCTTGGACTATGGAACCTCATGGGAAAAGTGCTTACCATTTGCGGAGTTCACTTATAATAACAGTTACCAAGTGTCGGGGGAAATCTCCGCGAGACTAAGTCCAGGTAAGATGTGTCACGATTGCCCGGGGACGTGGCCTCCGGGGCCTCCCCGGGCGCCGCCTTTTGGCTCCCGGGACGTGGCCTCCGGTGCCCTCCCGGGCGCCGCCATTTGCCCGGGGACGTGGCCTCCGGGGCCTCCCCGGGCGCCGCCTTCTGGCTCCCGGGACGTGGCCTCCGCGGCCTCCCCGGGCGCCGCCATTTGCCCGGGGACGTGGCCTCCGGGGCCTCCCCGGGCGCCGCCTTTTGGCTCCCGGGACGTGGCCTCCGGTGCCCTCCCGGGCGCCGCCATTTGCCCGGGGACGTGGCCTCCGGGGCCTCCCCGGGCGCCGCCTTTTGGCTCCCGGGACGTGGCCTCCAGTGCCCTCCCGGGACGCCACCTTTTGGCTCCCGGAACGTGGCCTCCGGCGCCGTCCCGGGCCTCATCACCCTCCTAAAGGTAAAGTATTGAACTGTTTATCACGTGTAGGTCACGCGAGGAGCACCTTGGGAACTAGCGACCACCTGTCAAGCATCCAAGGCGTTTGACCGGGAGAAGGACGGTCCTGCCCTTCAATCCGACGGTGGCTTCCGGGGTAGTTTAGGTTTTTTGCTGCTTTTTGGGGGCTATAAATAGCCCTCGTACCCCTCTGTTGTAAAGGATCGATTCATTTATTGGAATAGCTAAACTCACAGGCGTGCTCCGGAAGCCTCTCCCCCGGAGAGAGCCTCCCCAGCCGACTCTGGTCGGGAGCGCGTCGACAGGACTAGGGCCCCCATCGGGACCCGAACCTGTATAAACCCGTGTGTCATTCTTTGTGCTTGTCCGGCGGGGGAGGACCGGTCATCCGGTCAACCCGCGCCGCGTAATCTTCGCTAGGATCACTCTCAAAACCTGCCGGGGTATTCGCAATACCACGACACCAAGCTAGTCTGCAAATGGCACCCTTTGAAGCTTTGTATGGACGTAAGTGCAGAACTCCACTACATTGGGACGAGCTAGGAGAACGGCAAGTCATTGGACCCGAACTAATCGAAGAAGATGAAGCACATGTCAAGCTCATCAGAGAACGATTAAGGGCAGCACAGTCACGCCAAAAGAGCTATGCCGACAATCGAAGAAGGGAATTGTCATTTGCACCAGGCGAATCAGTTTATCTCAAGGTTACACTGTTAAAAGGATTGAGAAGATTCCATTAGAGAGGAAAACTGTCCCCAAGGTACATTGGACCATTCAAAGTCCTTAAGAGGAAAGGAGAGGTATCTTACAAATTGGATTTACCATCAGATCTTGGAGAAATTCATGACGTGTTTCATGTCTCGCAACTCTGTAAGTGCCTCAAGGAACCAACGGATCAGGTAGAACACCAGGGGATTCCGCTTCAGAAGAATCTCACTTACCTCGTGCAACCACTGCAAATCCTAGCTAGTGATGAGCGTCAACTCAGAAGAAAGAGAATCAAGCTTGCAAGGTTCAATGGGAAGATCACTCAGAGGAAGAAGCGACTTGGGAGAAAGAGGATGATCTACGGCAGGCTTATCCCTACCTCTTCCCTTCTCTAGGTAAATCTCGGGGCGAGATTTCTTTAAGGAGGGTAGGCTTGTAACACCCTAGTTTTGGGGGTGAAAAGTTTTGCATAAAAACCCTGCATGCATGTATCTCTGTAGTAGTAGCCAGATCAGCTAAACTCTAATCTCTCCCAAACCCTAAAAATCTCCAAATCTATCCTTTGGATTCAGACTAAGATCTGCCTATCCAGATCTAACCTACCAGTTACTCTGAAGATAAAAGTCTTCAGGAGCCAGATCAAATTCGGACCCTAACTCTCAGTATCTAAGCCTCCATCTGTTTTCGAAAACAGGAAAATTCAGATTTACCCTAAGTACCTCAATTTCCAGATAACTGAGTTATCTTGATTTAACCCTATCCAGACTCAAGTGTCTCTTGGATTATGTTTCCAGTTGTATCCTCAACTTACTCCAAAAAGTTGGGAACCAGATTAATTCATGTAAACACTTTTCGCAAATTAGTCCAAATTTCACTGCGAATAAGTCCTTTCTATTTACCTGGAAGCCCGAAGGGGCTAAAATCTGCAAATCAACTCCAACTCCAGAATTTCTTCAGGGAACACCTCCCAAATGCTATTTGATACAGATCTCCATTTTGATCAGACTTCAAAATCTCTCTCCAATCACCAGAATTCGAGATCGACAAAATCGAGATCTATTTTACCCTAATTTTACCTATTTTCGAAAATGGGTGAAATCCCTCAAATATTATCAAACTTTCTCCAAATTTGAGCTAAATGAGTATTAATAGAAATATTATACTCAGCCATGGAATCAAATCTCAAATTAATCCTCTTTAAGACCAGATTTACAATTTAGTCCAAAACCCATCCAAAAATCATCACCATCAGGTCCCTAGTTCGACCACGGGCTACTGTTCACGACTAGACCACTTAGTTCGACTTCGACCACACCTCCTGTTCACGACCAGGCCGTTCAATCGACCACAACTCCAGGTTTCGACCGCAGCAACTGTCTTCGACTGCGCCTGTTGAATCGATCACGAGCACTGTACAATAGACCTGTGTACTGTTCACTTGACCAGCTGTTTCCGTTGCTTCGACCTCCAGCTATAGTACTTCATCCAATCGTTTGCCACCACGTGTGTGCTCGATGATTGGCACTGTGGATCTTCTCGGGCTCACCTCACGGCCAGCTGATTCTCCCCGATTGTGCACGCTACCAGCAACGTTGCAAACAGAAAAACCCGGCCACGTGGAGTCCATGCCAGAGCCAAACATCTATTCACCTTCACCTCCACCAGAGCAGCAGGTGAAAGCCCCTAATCCAGCTGCAGGCCATCACTTCGCCGGGATTCAGCCGAGTTGTCACATCCAGCCGCTTCGCTTCCCCGTGCATTTCCAGCCGTTGCAGCACCCCCCCCAAATCGCCTATAAATACCCCTCGGCACTTAGCCAACTCCACCACACAGCAAAACACCAGAAATCGCCACCCTTTATCGTGTCTTCTTCTTCTCCGGTGAGCAGCAAGGAGGAGCTCCGGTGCCAAGCCTCTCCACTGCTTCCTTCTTCGAGCCAGCACCCCCAGTGAGCTTCTCTCATCTCCCTCATACTTCTCAAGCTTGGAATTAAGTTTAAATACCTTCTGTCACCGGCAATCGCCGTGTTTCATCTAGAACTCCGGTGAGAAATTAATCCTCAACCAGAGCGATCCAACCTTCGAGCTAGTAATAAAATATGCTCACTAGACCTTGCTTAACATCCCTAAGCAATCAAAATCGACAGATTTGCTGAAATATGAAAAACCCCAAATTTCAACCTTGCATGTTCACTGTGCTTGCTGGTTTAGCTTATCTATTGAATTTTTAGCTAATACAACTTCACCAGTATGTTTATAGTACCTTGAGGACCATACACGAGCAAGGAATTGAGTTCAATCACTTTAAATCAGAAATGCCCAAATCAGGTTTGAGTTCATCTTTTCTCCAGCCAGTATCTTCTAAATCCAGCCACTCCAGCTCAAACCACTTTCCCATTTAGATGTTTTGGACCATTTTGAGCAACTTTGTCTTCTACCACGACTCCTAATTCGGCCTAGAACAGAAGTTATAGCTATGCCCTAGTTGCTGCACTATTTGTGTTGCAGGTATTCCAGACCAGTCAACTTCTTCACTGGTTTTCATCACTTTCTAGCCATCTCCTGCCCTAGACCCTGTTGAGACATTTGTTCCTGTTACAAATGCCTAACTACCAGATAAAGTGGTGCATCATTTGGAGCCTTGAATCAAAAGATATGGCTAACCCTAGTTTCTGGCCATGTCGACCCTATGCCAGGCTGTGTTAGCCAGTGGCATTAGCCCTGTTCACCCACCTCTGGTCATTTAAAATAGAAACTACCTTGTCAAATAGCTACCTCACTACCTTGTGCACCATATGCTTGAATCAAAACCTACTTTGGCCACTGGAAACTGTTCAAACCATGTCAATGCCATTCTTGGGCACTGTCAGCCTATGTCAGCTAGTGGCATTGAGCCTTTTCACCCACTTCCAGCGATGAACTTTGGAAATAACTTTGTCCCTTAGACTCCTGACGTTGTGATCTACACTTTTCCCTACTGTCACAACTTGAGTTGAGCCCTCTATCACCCATTGACCTTATGCCAATGCCTTGAACCGAATGCCAACCTAAAGACGTTCGCTGTTTTTGGGCGAACCAGTCTCAACCTTGATATTACCCTGATATTTTGGAACCCTGTAAACCTTGACAACTAATCTTAACCCTGGTTTCCATAGTTTAACTCTAATCGCTTCCAAACCTTGTATCACCAGAGTGTTTCCATCTTGCATTATTGCATGTAGTGGATTAGTAAGAATAGGATTGATTGTAATGCCTGTTTGCTTGTTTGATCTTGTTCAGAGCAAGAGCCCGCGGTGAAGATCTTTTCACTGAACCGTCATCAACTGCTGATACTTTCGACGCGGAAGGCAAGTCATATTTTGATCATATTGAACCTATATTTTATGAATTGCTATGCTATTCCATGAGTAGATATCTCATTAATATTGCATGTGTTGAGATCAACGATATTATGGCAGTGATAGATTGAATACTTGAGGAATGTGAACTTGTTAAGATAGCAAGCCATGAACTAATAAAAGTATATAAATATACATCTATATTCATGAAATAGAACCCCTAGCCGTGACCAGTAATTTTGGTATGGAATGGTGGTAGCACTAGAGGTGCTTGGCTGCACTGGATGTGCAGGCACTGAAGGTGCATGGTTTGTGATATGATCTGGTCACTGGCATATAAGGACTAGAACCTTGGGTTGTGCGTCTAGTGACATGAAAAATGTACCAACCACTTACCTGGTATGGGACAGGCACAATCTAGTAGCTTTCTTAGCATTATCAGTTCCCTGCATGGCTTGTCGATCCGGTTTCTCGTGTGGAAATTGGTGGGACGCAGTTCGTCCATGAGTGATGTGAGATCAGAAAAATTATGACAGGATAAGGTGTAAAGAAGGAAGACACCCTACGCCAGATTAAGTCGTGCACGACTGTAATCAAGAAAGGCTATGTGTCCTGCGGGAACATAGGCCCAGGCTAGGAAGTAAGGCATTGGGGAGGACCCACAACGGTACTTGGGACTGGATTGTCCATTTACCGGGCAGGGATACTGTTAATACTAGACTGCAAAAACGTTGTGTGATCTCGGCCTTGTCACGTGTGTGTAAGTCTCATGAAGCTGGCCCGACTTGAAAGTCGAGTGAAAAAGTGGATTTAAAAAGAGGTACACCTCTGCAGAGTGTAAAAATGTATTCGAATACTTCATACTCCCGAGTTTTAGGAGTATGCCGCGGTGGATTAAATCCACGGGGTGTGACACAAGTATCGTTTTATAAACTAAAATTTGTTAGTTGAAGTGTAACAGCCGCAAAATTCCATTCTTAAACTCTCTACTTCTCAGATTTTCCTTCCGGTCTAAATCTTCCGAAATTCCGTTTAATTATCTTTTTATTCCGATCAGCAAAATTCTTTCACCTGTTCAATCCTAAATCATCCCCCCAACATTTTTCTCATGCATGCATATTTTTAAGTTCATGGCATCATGATTTTACGCATCAAACAAATCATTTTTCCACATGAAATAATGATTTTCCTATTTGGAAATTGCATAAAGGAATATATTTAATTTAAAGTAATGCATTAAAAATTCTGTGAAAATATTTAATATATTTTATTTGCACAAGTAACCAGGTTCCACAACTTCCCATGCACTGACATTTTGCATTTCAGCCCTCCTATTTTCAGAAATTTCCAAACAAGCCCCTAGAATTGACAAAAACAATATTTTATGCACAATTACCCTTCTACCCTCACCCATTCCACAGAAAACACAGTGTAAAGACCTGCATGACCCTGTTAGATGCATTACATGTCAGCATGCCACTGTTACACCTCGTTTCCACCTGAATGTCTTTCTTTATAAGCTTTGGCATGGCTGTAAAATAGCTCAAACCAGAATATTTTCACAAGTTCTTCTGTAGAGTGGTAGAGGAAACACTTAGACACGCAGAACATTCAAGATTTTTGCATTTGGTTGAAACATTTCGCATAAAATATCAAACGGGGTGATTTCTGCTCTTCAGCCGCTGGTTTGGCCGCGCTCCAGCGCCGGCCGCCATCACCTCGTCATCGTTCCCTCGCTGCAGACGTCTTTTGCTTGTCCGAGCTTGTCCATCAGGTGTGCCTCCTCACTCTCTTCCTTTTTATCTTCTGGGTCTCGGCGAAATGGTCGCCGGAGCTCCCTCCACCGGCGCTTCTTGTTTTTCCTGCCGCCGGCCATCTTGGGTTTCTCGTCGTTCGGGCCATTTTCTCTCCAATCAGGCCATACCATAATCCTCCCCTCATTTCCAGCAGCTCACCCACCAAATCCTAGCTCAAATCGTGCACCGCCGCCCGAGAACCGCCGCCGGCGAGCTCGTCTTCCTCGCGGCCGGCCGTGCGCCACCTTCTCCATTTCCGGCCGCCTCTTGCTGCCATTGTTGGCCCCCAGCATTCCCCCTTGTAGCCTCCATCACCTCCCAAACTCCCCGGCCTTCTCTCCTCTCCGGCGAGACCCACCGGAGCTCAAACCAGCCATGCTGAAATCCCGCTGCTACAGTACTCGGATTGCTACAGTACTCGTATGCTACAGTAATTTCAGCCTTTCTCATTAGTGATTCTTTTAACTGTTCAATGCTCTAGAGGTCTCCGATCGAAGATCCGTCTTCGCCATCAGATTCGTCTCAACTCAAATCTTCCAGATCTGAAAATTTTCTTCAGATCCGAGTCTCGGATCTTGTTTTCACCTTTTTCCAGATCCGATTTTACCCGGTTTATCCTAAAATTCTGCCAAAAGTGGTTTTTTTCCGTCCAACCTCCAAATCCAGATCCGTCTGAACCATCCTACCACAAATTGCTCCTGCCACATATTCTCCTTCAGGAACCACCTCAGATTCTAATCCTAAAACCTTGATCTGCCGTTTTCAGAAACTCCCGTTTTTAAGTCTTTTTCAGATCCAACTCCGAGGCTGTTTTGCCTAGACTTATTAGGTTTTAGATTTTGCATTTGTTAGTCTCATATTTGTGCATTTTGTTTGATCGGTGCTCTTTTCGTGTTTAGAAATCGCCCGTCCGGAAGCCGATGAGCAGCCGATCGAGGACGTCGCTGAAGATCTTATCGCGGGACTTCAAGGCAAGTCACCACCACCTTGATCATGTTGACCCTATGTTTTCCAGTTAGCTAAGTATTTTGTTATTTGAGTATTATGCATGCTAATTAAGTAAACTGTGTATGTTCAAATATACCTGTTTAGCTATTGTCCCACATTGAATAGCCATTCCTGATTCTCAAGTCATGTGTATAATATTCTTGATGCCCTAGGTTAATGCTAAAGCATACATTGGTAATATGGGTTATTCACATAAATGAGCAAAAATGGTTTTCAAAACTAAAAATGCCTTTTAAAATGTCTATCCTAGAGAGGAGAGGTGTGTCAGTCGAAACATGGAAAATACTGTGATGCTTATGATGATGATGTGATAACATGGTAATGTTGTAAATATGAAATGTTGTGAATTGTGAAAAATGTGAATAGGGAAACTCCTCTCTAGAATAGCTTAAGGACCCACCAATTTGTGCTAAACATCCAATAACATGTTAACGTACCTCCACAAGCCTGGTATGGGACGGGCACGACCAAGTATCCTTGCCGAACTATTGCCCTAGCTCTGCATAGAGTCTATAACCTAAATAATAATGTGCACTAATACTGTTCACTGGTCAGGGAGGGAAGATCCCTCTTGGCCCACTTACACTGACGGTTGGGACGAGCCCAATCGATTCGTCTGAGTGAAAGATCGTGCAACTGATGTGGTTCCAGGGCACGAGTGCTGGATGTGGTTTCCCAGCACAAACCCCTCGTGTGTCCGCTCACTATTGGTGGAGAGGGTCTCCCACAGCGGCCCAATACTGAGTGAGGGGTAGGGTGAAGGTATGAGAGGGAAGATCCCTACAATGCTTCACAACTGTATTAGGAACCCCACCCGGAGGTGGAATTCCTGGGCCACTGACCGGTGGTGAACCTTTTACGGGGCAGAGCTAGTATAATGGCAAGGTAGGGTGAAAAGCGTGTTATTCTCAACGCAGTGGCGCGCTTAAAGCAGCGTGATCGAACCTGGCATAGGAGACTCATATGCTTAAAGTAGCGTGATTGGGCAAAAGGCCTATGCTCGTGGTCAACAGTGGTAGTTGAGAAGTCTTGTGGGTAAAGCGGTACCCCTCTGCAGAGTTTAAAATGTATTTAAATACTCCGTGCTCCCGGATTTTGGAGTGTGTTATGGTCAATGGGTTTTATCCATGTTGTGAGGCACAAGTAGTTTTTATGAACTGTTTTATCAACTGCTTTAAATTCTGCACTCTTGAACTATTATATATATATAAGGTAAATTTTCAAAGAATGTTTTGAATGCTTTTCATGACTATCAACTGTTAGGTGACGAAAAAGGTTTGGAAAAGAACCTCAATCATTTCCTTGAATTCCTTATCATGTTATATATATTGCATTTGTTAAGTGGTGATTTGCTGAGTACTCTGTACTCACCCGTGACTGACTTTCTCCATCAGAAGTTGAAGAGCCAAGCGACTTGGGTTCACATGAGTGTGAGCCTGAGCCTTGTGAAGACTTCTTCGAGTATGATCCGAGCTTCTAGGCGTCGCGTACCCCGGTCGAGCGACTGTGGGCGAAGATTAGTGTTCCGCTCCTTCCGCGTTTTGTTGAAAAACTGAACCGTTATTTTGTACCTCGTTGTGTTACTATTGTAAGGCCCTAGTGCCGTCATCTGTGAACCCTGTAATATTTTGTGGATTATTTATGTATTGTGCTGGTTGTTATGATATTCATTTCTGGTTCGCAACTGACTCCTGGGAAGTTGCGACAGGGGAGTGCTGTTACGTACCGTGGTGTTCGGTACGGGGCGGGGTTCCCCACATGAAGATTACCCAAGTGACATGTGTTGTCACTATAAGGGGCGTTGCCGTGGACTGTCATGTGTTGACGTGTCGCAGTAATACCATAATATAGAGATCATATGATAACTAAAAGGGCATGTGGATTTGCCCTAAGCATATAATAACTAAGAGGCATATGGATTGCCTTAAGCATATGATAATAGCTAAGAGGCATGTGGCTTATGCCCTAAAGTATATGAGATACTGCTATGAGTATAAGATTGAAAGGCTTGAATAAAAGAAATGTGATATGAGGATATATCGCCTTGGATATGGGATATATGTAATGCCATCAGTATGATTTATATACTGCCATGAGTATGATCAGAAGTTGAGTAAGAAATGAGAAAGAAATGTATTTTGGAAAAAACCCTTCACTCTTTCCCCAATAGCATAGGTTCATGTCATTTATACTATATGTATCTCTACCTTCCCTATGACTTGCCGAGTACGTAAGTACTCACCCTTGCAACAACTCATCAATAGATGGAGCGTTCTACGACCTTGGAGGATATCCTGAAGATGCTGTAGACCCAGGAGATGATGAGCAGTTTCCTTCGGAGCCCTGATGTGGTGCTGTCTTGCTGTCAACCTCTGTTTCCTGTGGATTGCTTTTGGGCCTAGCTTCCGTCAACTAGATGTTTTATTTTGTTGTACCCTTGTGCCTCGTAAGGCACTGTACCTCGTATTGTACTAAGGCCTGATGGCCATACAATTATGACTACTGTAATATTTTGCTGCTTCAATATATTCCTGTGTTTGACTCATCCTGGGAAGTCAAGTAGTTTATGGGACCAGCTGCACCGAGCTAGGCTCCTCACAGGTGATGTCACAGTCATGGCAGACACGACAATATTACAATGAAAATGACTTTTGTGAATTTGAGAAACTGATTGCTGACTCTGAGAAGCCTCTGTTCCCTGGATGTGCAAAATTTACAAATCTGTCTTCTGTGCTGAGATTATATAACTTGAAGGCAGGCAACGGTTGGAGCGATAAGAGTTTCACGGTATTATTAGATCTTCTAGCGGACATGCTTCCAGAGGGAAATAAGTTGCCAAGATCTAATTACCCAGCCAAAAAACTGTTGTGTCCGTTGGGAATGGCAATCGAAAGAATACACGCATGCCCAAATGATTGTGTGTTGTACCGTAACGAGTACTCCAGTTTGCATGTTTTTCCAAGATGCGGCGCATCGAGGTATACACGTAGGGGCCGGATTGACATTGAACGTCTCGAGGTAAAGAAAGGACCTTCTGCGAAAATTGTGTGGTACTTGCCTGTGATATCTAGATTGAAGCGGCTGTTTGCAAATCTGAAAGTCGTGAAGTACTTGCGTTGGCATGCTGAAGGACGGAAACAAGACGGAAAACTGAGACATCTAGTTGATTCAATTCAATGGAGAAACATCAACAGAACATTTGATGAGTTCGGTGGTGAAGTTAGGAATATAAGGTTCAGGCTGAGTACAGATGGTATGAACCCACATGGTAATCTAAGCAGTCAGCATAGCACTTGGCCGGTTCTTTTATGCATCTACAATCTTCCTCCTTTGTTATACATGAAGCGCAAGTACATCATGATGTCGTTACTAATCTTAGGACTCAGACAACCCGGAAATGATATTGACGTGTTTCTAGTGCCTTTAATCGAGGACTTACAGAAATTGTGGAGCGAGGGGGTGCCGGTGTGGGATGCATACAAAAAAGAGAATTTCATCTTGCGGGCCTTGATATTTTGCACCATAAATGATTTCTCGGCCTACAGCAATTTCTCGGGGTATAGTACGAAAGGAACCAAGGCTAGCCCTATTTGCCTAAATGAAACTGAGAGCATGTGGTTGCGAAACTACCGGAAAACAGCGTACATGGGTCACCGCAGGTTTCTTCCGGTGCATCACTCCTACCATAAGAAGAGGAAATCATTTAACAGGAAGCCAGAGAAGGGATCAGCCCCAGTGTTTCTGACCGCTAAGGAGATTTACTCGCGCATGAAGGACATCAAAGCTGAGTTTGGTAAGTGTTGTAAACCTCGAGAAAAAAATGTTTGGAAGAAGAGATCGATTCTTTGGGATCTACCGTAATAGGTGCACTTACAAGTTCGACATTGCAATGACGTCATACATGTAGAGAAAAATGTTTGTGACAGTTTGATTGGTTTGTTGTTGAACATTCCGGGAAATACAAAAGATGGTGTGAAAGTTCGGCGTGACATGGTGGAAATGTGGATAAGGACTGAGCTTGCACCTTTGGAGAAGGGAAAGCGTACATACCTCCCACCGGCCTTCTATACATTGTCCAAAAGCCAAAAAAGAAAACTCTGTCGGTGCCTGCACGGTGTGAAAGTTCCATGTGGGTATTCCGCGAACTTGAAAAAACTTGTGTCCATGAGGGACCTAAAACTGGTTGGTACGAAGTCCCACGACTGTCATGTGCTGATGTCACAAATGCTTCCCATTACTATCAGAGGTATTCTCCCAGTTAAAGTCAGAGAGACAATCACAAAGCTATGTTATTTCTTCAACGTGATATCTTGCAAGGTAAGTACGTGCACTCATACTATAAGTTAATTAGCTCCATTTGTGGAGCTTAATTAGAAGATTTTTCTGATATGAATATTTGGCGCAACTGTGTCCTCCCTGGTAATTTATCCGGATGGATTGGACGCTTTGCAACGCGATGTGGTTACAACTCTTTGTCAGATCGAGATGTATTTCCCTCCATCCTTTTTTGATGTTATGGTCCATCTGATTATTCACCTTATCAGAGAAATTAAGTTTTGTGGATCTGTGTGCCTAAGCTATATGTATCCATTTGAGAGATTTATGGGTGTATTAAAGGGATACGTAAGGACTTGTCGTCGGCCCGAGGAGAGTATCATGGAAGGTTATGTCATCAAGGAGGTGATTGAATTTTGCACAGATTATATGGTCAGGGTTGACCTAATTGGCGTTCCTAACTCCCAACATGAGGGCAGGCTTCAGGGCATCAGAACGATTGGATTCAAAGCTATCGTCCCCGCCCGTGATGTGTACGCGAAATCACATTTTTGGGTTTTATAACACATGATGGAGGTCGAGCCATACATACACGAGCAGAAGGCAATGTTACGGTCACAGAATCCTTCGAAGCCAGAGATTTGGGTCACTAGAGAATATAATAAGAAATTTGCTGGGTGGATCAAAGAAAGAGTCACGCGAGCTGTCGAGGGCTCCATAAGTGAAATTGTGACATGGTTGGCTAGAGACTCAAGATTCACTATAGCTCAGGATGCCAATGGGTTTTCATTTTACACAAGAGCTCAGGACTCCAAGAGCAGTACGCAATGTAGCGGAGTGACACTGTTTTCTATTTCCGAGGATGCCAAGGCAGTAAGGGCGCTGAACTCATTTTACAGTGCTATTGACGAAATATGGGAGCTCGATTACAGATTATTTAAGATTCTCTTGTTTCGATGCCAATGGGTCGAAATCTCTCAAGGTGTTAAAGTTGACAGTTATGGGTTTACTCTCGTCAATCTCGATAGAGTCGGACACCAAGGCGATCCATTCATACTTGCAAAGCAAGCCACATAGGTATTCTACATCGTTCACCCGGCCAATCCAAAGTTGCACGTTGTCCTCCACAGCAAGAGATGTATTGTTGGGGTCGAAGACATTGTCGACGAAGAGGAGTATAACCAGTTCGACGAAATACCTCCATTTTTAGAGGACATTCAATCTATCCCTACTGAAGATATTGACGAAACAACGTATCTGCGAGATGATCACGAAGAAGGATTATGGGTTGAGAACCATGGATCACTATTTTCTATTTGAAGGAAAAATTCCAGGAAAATAGCCACAAGTTGTGCATCAAAGGGAGGAACTTATCATTAATACACCAGGCAATACATTTTTCTTTAGAACTTAATGATAAGCTAGTTCACAATATTAATATATCTCAATTTTCGTCCACAGCATGAGTTCTAACATGTACAGTACCTTTATACTGTAAGAACTTAATTCTTCCCTTCAAATTTTCTTGCCAAAATCCCATTGCAGCCTTTTGCTTCTTCTAGAGGCCTGAAACATCATTTTCCAATGCCCTGCCCACTTCAAAAATTAAGCTCTGGAAAAAATTTACTTGTTCTAACGGTATTTTGTGTTCATACCATTAGAAAAAGTTGGCCACTCTGACAGAATTTTCTCAAACTACCATGAGAAAAGTACACATACATGGTCTGACAGTATTATTTAGTTGTACCGTTAGAAGAAAACAATTACCCTCACTACATTATTAAACTTCGCCAGAGAGTTTCCCTCCAGTCGAACTGTTCCAACTTATAGCACTGTGTCTCTTCGAGCGCGAAAACCCCTACCCTCATCGGCGACCACTTCCTCACTACAGCACGACAATGGCCACCTGGATCACGGTTCGCCACTGCCGCCTGTCCTTATTTTCGTCCTTCGCTGGCTACCGCTAGAGCACGACACCGCGCACACTAAGCACTACATATCCAAGGCGCTGATGGCGCAGCTGGACAGGGTGTTCATTCTGGTGCCGTACCACTATAAGTTACACCTGAGATATACTTTGAGCTAGCAGTCCTCTTTAACGTACAATGTAGGGGCCACTGGATCCTCATTGTGATCTGTTCATGGAGGAACGAGGTGTACTACCTCGATTCGATGCGCGACAGATTATCGAACGAATATGTGGTCGAGGGGAATATGGAGGCGTAAGTAACATGTTTGATTTAAATTTTGACCTCACTAGCTAATGATAATACATCAACCGGCAATGCTAATTGAAATGCAGGGCTTTTGAGAAATATGTGTCCACTGGAGGGAGGCATGCCACACTGCAGGGCTCTCGAATAGCTTGGAAAGAATATGAGGTACTCACGAGACTTTTAGTTTCTGCTTAATTAGTGTATGGAAACAATAGCTAACATGTCTTCGCATATGTAATTATCTCAGTGCCATCAGCAGCCGCAATCATGGGAATGTGGGTTTGACGTACTGCGCTACATGTACGACCTAGTGCGGACAAACTTTGCCCAATTCCCCTAGGTAAGCATCGATAGCTAACTCAAATTTGAAAATTGGGTGTCACGTTCAAAATTAGGAAGTTAGTTACTCAATATTCACACATGCTTGCAGATCGCCATGTCCAAAGTCCAGTACGACAATGCAAATATTAGAGATCTTCGACAAATCTTGGCTCAATATGTTATGGAGGAAGTTGCACCCAACCAACCGCCATGACAAGCTTTTCGCTCACTTGTTGTCAATTTTCTCTTTTTCGTATACTTTGTGCATAGATTGTTTATATATAGTCTTATTGGTTAGTATTTGTCCATATTGGATTGCAATTTGTATTGGTTCATATATATGTGAATAAATTGTATATGTGAATGTACCCTTCTTTGCATCTGTACTGTATTGTGTATCCAATCTGTACTGTATTGCATCTGTACTGTATATGTGAATGTACTGTATTGTGAATGTACTCTTCTAACGGCTAAATAGCAAACAGAGTTAGAAAACAACAACATTTTCTAACGGTATTCTCCTCATTAACCGTCAGAAGAATGTAAGTTTTTCTGACGGTACACTACCATACAACCGTGAGAATTTTATTTTTTTCTAATGGTACACACTTAGTTAACCGTTAGAAGAGTGTAACTTTTCCTGCCGGTAAACTCGTACACAACCGTGAGAGTACTATCATTTTTTCTCACGGTACACTCTTAATTAACCGTTAGAAGAGTGTTAGTTTTTATGACGGTAAACTCGTACACAACCGTGAGAATACAATCTCTTGTTCTCACGGTACACTCTTAATTAACAGTTAGAAGTGTGTTAGTTTTCCTGCCAGTAAACTTGTACACAATCGTGAGAGTACTATCCTTTTTTTTCACAGTACACTCTTAATTAACCATTTGAAGAGTGTAAGTATTTCTGTCGGTAAACTCATTCACAACTGTGAGAATATTATTTTTTTCTAACGGTTCGGTACTCGTTACTGTTAGAAAATATTGACACGTTCTAACTAATATTGCTAGTTAACCGTTAGACTAGAACGGTTTTTCTACTAGTTGTCACCAAAAAATGCCGTTAGAATAGTGCACTTCTTCTAACGGTTATTTACTGTGAGAAAATGACCTGTCTTGTTGTATCGTGTCTATCTCTAATGGTACAAAAACCGTTAGTAGAAGTGTGTTTTTTATTGTTAGAAGAAAGCTTTTCTGTACTAGTGGAAGTTCTTCGACAAGAACATCGTCACTCGATTTGGTGTTCCAAGTCATCTCATTACCGACAATGATTCCCAATTCGTCAGTGGTCTTTTCCTGGACTATTGCGATGATATCGGAACCAAAGTGTGCTTTGCTTCTATAGCTCATCTACAAAGCAATGGCGCCGTTGAACGTGCCACCGGTAGATATTACAAGGCATAAAGAAATGTATTTTCGATCACCTTAAGATGCCCTTGGGGGCTTGGGTAGATGAGCTCTACTCTGTTCTATGGGTGTTGACGATTCAGATTCGGGGTCCTTAGTCGATCTTATGCAGATTTTGTGAGTTGTGAGACCTTTCAAAGTGTCTCTCCGGGAAGGGATGATGAGCAATGTCTGTTGGGGCACAAAGAGATTTATACAGGTTCGGGCCCTCGATGGTGGGAGTAACAGCCCTATGTCCTGTTGTGATTTCACTATATATGGAAAAATGCTTACAAAGTTGAAGAAAAGATCATCACAGGTGAAGATCTTTTCTGTGTTGTTGTCTAAAACTGACTAAACTAACTTATGAAAGCTTGTGCTTGATCTCCCCGCATCTTGTACATTTGCTCACCCTTTTATACCGGTCAAAAGGGCGCCAATGCAAAACGGCCATGGACGGTTGCTTGGGTGCAGTTTTGATAACCGCACTTAACCCCCAAGCAGACTTAACACGTGCAATTAAGGGATAACCGCACATGTTAACCTCCTGGCAATTGTCTTCATTCGTGGAGGAATCATCACGATCCTAAGGATATACCTGTTGCAGAATTAAGTAATCCCGAGTTACTCTGATCGAGGGTAGTCAACGACCTTCTGACCGCGCATCGTCCGTGACCTCCTGACCGTGTAACATCCGTGACCTCATGATCGTGCAAAGCCTGTGACCATAAATTACTCCTGTGTCCGTGCTTCTCAGGTCGTCTGAGACCATAACAGCGGACCTTTAGACACTTGTCTGGTTCGAATCCGTCTTGAACCAGATGTACATTATTCCGAACTAGCTCGGGTAACAATCCTTGTCAGCTAGCCCCCAATTTTGAAGAAAATGAAGAGACATATTTACTTCAAATTTTAACCCTGCATCGGATAAGTGACGCGACGCTTTAACTTCTACACTTAGTGGCGCACTGCGTGCGATGGTTTATTCCCCAAGACAGGTTCCGGGTGGTTCTTGACAGGTAATGATAGCGCTGCTGATTTGTTTTTTAACCAAAGATAAAACTGTAAATATTTTTTAAGAACTCGAGGCGTTCGCAAATACGAACCATCACCCCTGGGTGCTATAAATACCGAAGCCCCTTAGTCCTAAAACTTCACAAGTTTTTACTTGGCTAAGTCTTTTCCAGAGCTATCTCCTCTTCTCTTCTATTTTCATCTCAATGGAAGATCAAGACTCCAAGAACATCATTGAGATTGAAAGTGATGAGGAATCACTCGAACTTGAATTCGACCAGAAGGTATGTACCTTCAAAAGATCTATTTCCAGTTCTTGTCTTGGTCGTTCTCAAAGTAGTGTACTTTGGAACTCCTTCAGGTAAACGAGGAACCAATTCCCCCGAAGAAAAAAGCAAAAATTGAAAAGGATCCTCTAGTGGTGTTTCAGCTGTAGGTGCAAAGGTTAGGGATGCATCACTGCTCTCTCTTCCTTTGACCCCTATAGTTCTTCCTATGCATGCAACTCCACAGGTTCGAACATCATTTCTAGCTTTGGGGATCCATGATAATCCTGGAGGGATCCCTACATTATCGCGAGCGAACAATGCAACTGCTCTTGATCAGACTTCACAGGATGATTAGCTTTCTTGTGGGAGGGTTGCACTTTCGCGACCATGTGGTCCTCGACTTTCGTCGGGTTATTTGTGTTTTGGAGGAAGTTCTGCATCTCCCAGTTTGACTCAAATGTGAGAATTGGTAATTATCTCTATTCCCCCTATGAGCCGTTCCGTCTTCAAAGCTGACATGAGTGTATGTAGGAGACGAAAATTTCCAAAGCCCCCAGCGACCAACCTGCTAATGTTCAAGTTCTTGGTGAGGGTGCAGCCTTTGAGCGAAATCTCCAAGAAGAAAAATAGGTGTTGGAGAAGCATTCTAAGGAGATGTCCTCGGCCATCCTGCATCTGACAGAATGTTTTGACAACTCTCACAAAGAGGTACACCAACTTTGCCTGGAGAGAGACCATGCTCGGCAGCAGTGAGAACTCTCCGATATGATCAGGAGTTGTAGTGCTTCTTTGCTCAGGGATGATGTAGATAGGCTTTAGAGTAGTTGCTAGTTCTCGTGGGGTGGTCAGTGTAGATCCTACTGACGCCAATATGTCCATCGGAGAACTTTGTAAACTTCTCTCAGATCAGGTTGATGCCTTGGTCTCCTGTATCCCTTTTGTATGTAAAAATTGCCAGAAATAGAATTTTCTTTTCCTTATACACCTTGATTCCTCAAAAGGATTATGTAAGACTTATAACCCCGAATTAAAGCTCTTCACAATCTCTGTGCGAAAACATGGTCATAAAAAATGCCTTTGCGACCAAACATACACAGGTAAATCCCTATCCGAAGTATGGCTTCGCGACAAATTTTTCGATCAGAAGTGCATATACCATACCAGATCTAGTATTGCGATCAGAACTGAAACCGCAATCAGAACATAATACCTTGATCGAGTGGCAATCGTATGTGTTGCGATTACCCATTCGCAGTGATCATAGCATTGCGATCAACATGCAAATCTCGAGACGATCACAGAACTGCATTGTGACCAATACATAAAATTAGTTTACAAAGTCATGAGGGATTATTTTCTCAATAATCTTTTCAAATTTTTCATGTTTTTATGTGCACCTTTCGCGCCCCGAGACTGGGACTACGACTACTCCTGTAGAGACCTAGCTCGCTGCAGCTAGTCCCATTCTCACAAACCTTTGACTTCCCAGGATGAGTCAAACACAGGAGTATATTACATTGCAACAGAGTACTCACAAAATATTAAGCAGTGTGGCCTGCTGGCCTTAATATTACATAAAGAGGATTACAATGCCTACAAGGCATTCAGGGTTTAGCAAAATATTTAACTACACAGCAGAAGATAGGTGACCCTCCCACAAAAGAAGTTGACGGCAGAACAACACACTTCAGGGCTCTGGCGGAACTAATTCTCCTCCTTCTGGATCCACGAAGTACTCCGTGCCATCATCTTGATCAAGGTAGGTTCCATCTATTGAGTTGAATGTTGCAAGGGTGAGCACTTACGTACTCAGCAAGTCATAGGTAAGAATAGATACATATAGTAGTGATGATATGACCCTAGACTAGTCAAGAATTATGGATATTTGTAAAATAATCTTTTTCTTTCTCATCTCATCTTATTTCAGCTCATGGCAGCACTTTTCATAATATAACATCATCAATCATGTTCACTAGATTATAGCACTACCGCGACACGTCGACACACGACAGCCCACGACAGCACTCCTTATCATGACAACACATGTCATTTGGGTAATCTTGATTAAACATATTTTATTTAGAAAATAGTACTTGTGTCACACCCCGTGGATTTAATCCACCGCAGCAGACTCCTATAACCCGGGAGCTCGGAGTATTCGAATACGTTTTTAACTCTGCAGAGAGGTACCAATTTACTCGCAAGATATTCCACTTTCAAGCCCATCCTATCAAAATGATTAGACCCCTCCTCACAACCATGTGTGAGTGGCAAGGTGGAGATAACAAGAACTTTTGTTATGCATCACTTACAATTCACCCCCGACCCTGTGGCTCTCAGCGAGACACAGTTGTGGCAGGTTCAATCCAAACCTCGACCCCTTTGCTTATTCCCATTACTGGGTCAGCGTGCTTGATCACCTTCAGTGATATGTGTGGGAGCTGCGCTCCGTGTTTATCGTGCATCACTACACATCTCATGCAGGGGTTTCATGTGCGATCCACATAATTACTTGTTCAGGCCTGTCCCATACCAGGCTTGCGGTTAGCACGTTGTTCATGCCACTAGACGCACAACACAAGGTTCTAGTCCTTATATGCCAGTGACCAGAACATCCACAACCCTGCACCTTCAGTGCCTGCACATCCTTTGCAGTCTAGCACCTCCACTGCTACAGCCATTCCACACCATTTTTCTGGTCACGGCTAGGGGTTTTATTTCATGAATATAAATATATAAATACATATAATAGTTCATGGCTCAAAACTTGTTTATTTCACATTTCACAAATAATCAGTTTAGTACTGCAAATTCATAAATCAACCATTCTCAATCTTTCACATGCAATATTGCCTATATTCAAGGTTATATTATAGCAACATTTAAAATATAGGTTCAAGATGACCAAGGATATGACTTGCCTTTCGCGTCGTAAGATACAGCAGTTGATGACGGGTCAACAGCAAAATCTTCAAAGTCAACTTCTGAATCTGCTCGACGACAAACAAACACACAATAATTACTTATAATATTAAAATATTTTATGACTTATATGCAGAAATGCTCAACAAGAATGATTGAACTATACTGGAGATAATTTGAACTGCAAACTGAACTGAGTCGAGATTCTAGGGTTTCAAGGAATTTGGGCTAAGGATGGTGATTAGATAATCTTAGGGTTTCAGGATTACAATAGGGATAACAATTTTGTGGCTGGTTTAATCAAAACAGCGAATGTCAACAGATCGACATTCGGATCAAAGCTTGGACATAGCTTTAAGAAAAGCTAGAGTGCTTATCTCAAGCTGTGGTAGTAGAAGAAAATGTAGATCACAACTCTACAAATTCAATGGACAAAGTGGTTTTCAAGTTACACATACAGAAGTGGATAAACAAGGCCAATGCCACTGGCTGGCAAGCTCTGGCATATAGCTGACAATGCCAAAAACTAGGGCTTAGCATAACTTTTGATCTGGAGCTCCAAATGATGCACCACTTTGTCTGGGAGGTAGGCATTGATAACAGGAACAATTAAGTCAACAGGATCTAGGGCAGGAAATGGCTGGAAAGCAAGAAATTTGATGATGAACTGAGATGAACTGGCTGCACTGGAGCAGTTCTGGACAAAAACTTGGTAAAGCTATATCTTTTGATCTAGGCTGATTTAGGTGTCGGGCTAGAAGACAAAAGTGCTCAGGAGATCAAAGCACACACACTGGATAAGGTTTCGAGGGCTGAAATGGCTGGAACAAGCTTTCCGGTGATCGGCGCCGGAGAAGAAGCACTGGATTTGGGCATTTTCAACACAAGCCGATTGAACTCGATTCCTTGCTCTAGGAGTGATAGAAGGGTATGAGTAAGCTACTGGCGACGTCAATTTGGCCGGAGGATCGCCGGTGTGGCTTGGCGACGAGAGCCAGCAACTGATAAATTGCAAAATCGGGAAAAGCTTCAAATTGGGATCAATTGATTGTTCTAAGTTCACAGGCATGCTTGATTTAGCTTACTGATCAATTTTGTTTACAGAATCGAAGGCTAATTTGTACTGGATTGAGCCACATTACAGGAACAGGGCAATTGACAATTCCGGTGATCGCCGGCGTTAGGGGTCACCGGTGAGCAATTAAATAGTACTACACAAAGAGAATGAGTAGGGGAACTCACTGATGGCTTTAATTTGGCAGGAGATTAAGTGTAGAGCGCTGGCACCATGAGCCTCCTCGACGGCTCGCCGGAGAAGAAAACGAAAATAGGAATTCCAGGACTTGGCTGATTTCTGGTGAAGTGTGGAGAAGCTGCTGAACACAGTGGGGTTTAAATAGGCCAAGCGAAGCTTGCGAAGAGGGGACAATGAAGTGATTGGCTGCTGTGATGAGATTGTTTGCGTGCTGGACATCAGCGGCGAAGACACAGCAAGGAGCGGTGATGCGACGGCGACAAGCTTGCAGCTGATCACAGTGTCGCCTCATCGGGACCTGGGAAAGCTTGTAGCAAGCGGTGGCGACAACCACTGGCGCAGCAAAGCGACGTGGCGAGGGGTTGTTGACAAAAAGCCGTTGATCCCGCGCGGGAGCAGGCACTGGTCGTCGACGTAGCAGCGACCTTGCCACGGCACCAGCTGGAGCGAGGACACGTGCGCACCGGCATGCACGGTCACAAGCGCGGCGAAGCCTCACCGGCGACGAGCAACCACGGCGCACAAGCACAGCGGTTTCTGGTCGTGCGCACAGTGATTGGCCTGATCGAAAATGGACTGAACTGCAGTTTCAATTCTTTGAGTTTTGGACTGAACTGTAAATCTGGAATTCTGGGAGGTTTAAACTGAAATTGATTTCACTAATCTGGTAGATTATATTCAACAGGATATTTGGCAAAGGTAGTTGATAAGGTTTGGCACATTTGAATAGTTTTTGATACAAACTGAAAATAGGGTAATTTAGGGTAAAGTAAGATTTAAGTTTTGTCGATTTCAAATTCTGGCATTTAGGGTTCGATTTTGATATCTGCACAGAAGAGAGACTTGTGGCAATTAGCATTTTGAGAAGATTTGCTGAAGAAATTCTGAATTTGGAGTTAATCTGGAGATTTTAGCCTTTTTGGGTTTTCAGATCTCAGATAAGGACTAATTTGCGATAACTCTTGGACTGATTTGTGAAAAGAGTCTAGATGGTGAAATCTGGCTGTCAACTTTTTAGATTAAGGTATTGACATACCCATGATCATATTCCAGGAATAATCTGGTCTGAACTTGGTCAAGATTTTGATTAAATCTGGATTTCTGAAACTTAGGGTATTTGGGTAATATAGGATATTCTGTTTTCGAAAACAGAATGGAGTTGATAATTCTGGAAGTTAGAGATAGAATTGGATCTGGGTTCTGAAGACTTTTAGATTCAGGATAACTAATAGATCACCTCTGAACAATCTGATCTTGATTTGAGGTTACAGGATAGATTTTGGAGATTTTAGGGCTTAGGATAGATACTGATCTGGCTATTACTACAGATACATGCATGCATGCTATTGATGAAAAAGGAAATTTTCACGCCTAACTCAGGGTGTTACAGCACCCTAGCCCCCGAATTCGAAACAAAAATAATGAAAGCATATTTTGTTTCAGATTCACTGTTGGGAGTGCATAACGGGTTTCCAGAGAGAAGGCACCCATTATGGGAAATTAATAAAATATTCGGCTAAGGGTTGTCTCGAGAATATAAGAGGAGAAGGCAGCTTCTTGGGGAAGCTTCACAACCAAAAACCCTTCGTCTGCCTTAGAGTTTCTCGCCGCACAAAAACCCTCTTTTGCTCCCCTCTCCTTTGTCTTCCCAAAAACACCAACTTTTTCACATCCTCCTCTGAAATGGCATCCTGGAGCCAGTCCGTTTACCATGTCGAGGAGAAGTTGATAGCTTTGGAGAAGGAAGAGATACTCCCCCTGCGGATGTTGATTAACTGGCGGCCAGCAGGGAAAGATGAGGAAACCCCAACAGTTCGTGAAGGCAAACTGGTGATCTTTGAGGAGTATTTGCGCCGCAGGTTATGATTCCCAGAAAGCTTGTTTCTGAAAGAAATCCTCAACAACTATGGGTTAGAACTCATCAATCTCCATCCAAATGCTATGTTGATTCTTGCGATCTTTCAACATCTCTGTGAAGTATTTGTTGGAGTGTTACCAAGCGTGGATCTTTTCCGGTGCTTTTACTTCTTGGCATGGTCAAAGAGTACCAGTGCCGCTGGGTGCATCTATTTCCGCGTAAGGGAGAAGAAAGAGTATCCATCCCTCCCTCTGCAAGACTCAGTGCATGAATGGCACCAGAAGTGGTTCTACTGCTCTCCTCCATCAGAGAGCGAGCTCTGGTTTTCAAACATCCGACCAGAGAAAGATAGCGAGATGGACTCCCTCCCTGTTCTCAACGCGGAGTTGAAGAAATAGGCCAAGGTGATTCTTCACTTAGTCCAGCAGGGACTCACAACGCGTGATATCATCCGTGACTTTGTGAAGAACAGGATGAGTCCTTTGCACGAAAGGGCACACCTGGCCTGGGAGGTGGATTCAATGGCAGACAACACATTGGACTACAATACAGGTGTGTCGTCTTGTTCACAAACTGCGCATGCTTACTGACAAAAAACTGCCATGTCAAGTAATTTGGCTTGTATGTGACACAGTCCTTTCTTTGTCCGAGATTGAGAGGCAGACAAACTACCTTCTGCGGCCATACAACGCAGAATGGAGGGAGCTAAAGGATCCCTTCGACCCCAGAGCTTGATAAATGCCGGCGATGAACTTAAACAAGAGCGCCGAAAGGTATATTTTTCTCCCAACTAGACTTGGCATGAATTGTCTGTTTGGGATTATGTCATTCCAAGGCATATTATATAGCTGCTGGAAAGGACGATCGGAACAAAACGTCTGGGCGATGATGGATCTTCGGGGGAAGTCGCCAAGAAGAAGGCGAAAAGAACCCCCGCGAGGCCCAAGATGAAGGAACTCGCTCCCGGAAAACCCAAGAAGGTCTTGTGAGGGGCCTCGCAAAAGAAGCCCACAACTGCGAATAAAATGGTGTTAAGATATTCCGTACCCCCATTTTTCCAAGCACGAGTGGAAATTACTTCTTGGTTGTACAGGGTGAGGGGAGCGAAGTGGAGGAAGACGACGTCCCTCTTATCCGCCGCAAAAGGACTCCTGCCAGTCTTGGGGTGGCGAGTACTCCACTCCTGACGACAGGAGTGGGAACGACCGAACAAGGTCTCGCGACCACTACTGATCTCGTGGTCGTGGATGAAGTCCTAGTGCCTGCGGTTCATGAAGCTCCAGGACTGATGGCTTCATCCTTACCAACAGAAGAGGCCACTCCGGTAAGGACCCTTACAGTCTTGTTTTTCATCATTCCTCAGGTGTATTCTTATAGACTTGCATACACACAGGGAGAAAAGGATAATGTCCTGTTCAGGAAAAGAAAGACCAGGACAGATGACGACTGTCCTCTTTTTCCCGGGAGATCATCCTTGGAATCCCAAAAATGGACAGGGTTTCGAGTAAGGTAAAAATCTCTCCTGTAGTCATATCGAAGCGATCGACTGAAGACATTCTAACTGGTGATTCACTTGTTTGCTTATGCTAGGCGCAGAGATGCAGCACCAAGCGCCCTAGTGACCTCTATGAGTCTTGATGCTCCTCCTACTACGGAGGTCACATGCGAGCAAAGTCCCATCCCCACGGCCGATGAAGTTGTCCATGCCATTGTGGAGGGGATGGCCACACAGGTCCAATCGCAGAGATTGGAATTTGAAACCCTAGCTGTGGAGGAGGCTCAGCAGGAAAAATCATCTGTCATTCCAGCTGGGGATAAGGAGAGTCTAGAGACTCAGCCTTTGGCTGAATCTGAGAGCAGCTCATTCAGCGAATATATTGGGGTATGTAGAACACCTCTCGTTATTTTTAAGTTCGCACTTGCATAGGAATATCCAGGCTCTAAAACTGATCTCCTTCCACGTCACAGAACTTAACCCGTGTGGAGACCAAGTCAACAGCTGTTGCGAAGCATATCGAGGCTGCCCAACGGGAAATGAGTCGCCTGCAGTGGTAAGGAAGATGTTTCCTCATCTGCTTGAAATTTAGTCCCATTTTAACAATTGTCTCCTTTGTCATAGAGAAAATTCCTTTCTGATCAAGAGCCTCGCTGATCAGGAAAACCAGGAGATCATGGCAGTAGCCAAGATCTCCTTCCTGGAGAAGGAACTCCAGAAGCTGCGATTGCAGCTCTCCTATAAGTGTACTTCCGACCAGAAAGAATTAACTTGTTATGCAAACCGTTTGTGATGGTCTCTTACTACAGCGCAAGAGGACCAAAGAAGCCAACTCTCTCAAGAGAAGAAAGATGTCCAGGCGACCGTCGAGTGGCAAAACTCGAAAGTTGATTCTGTCTACAAGGAAAACGAGGGCTTGAACGCGACGCTCTCGACCTGTAGCAGTGTCCAACAAAATATCTTTGAGAAGCTGAAGATGGTGGCTAGTTTGCTAAAAGCCGATGTGGTCGAAACCCTGAAGGACGACCTTAGCTTTAGCGACTGGACCACACTAGTCGTGACCCAAGCTGAATCACTTCTCAAGTATCTTCCTGAAGATACAAGGCATCAAACAGAGGCGATGAGGACAAAAGTGCAATCCATAGCCTCCGCCATTCTCTGTAGACTTCGTTTTCACCACAGCACAGACCTTGATTTAAATCCAGTGGTGGGAAAAGCAGAGATCGAGAGTGCAGATCAACTTGTGGTTATAATGGAGGAAGTCAAGCCCCTAGTGGAAGACCTCTTGAAAGAACTTGGCTTATGGTAAATTTTGTACCTGTACAGATGTAACTATCCAATGCATATGTATGCCTTATTTTTTGAAAGAAGAGCACTTTTTTTTATTTCATGTTGCGAACATATTCCCCTAGCCCCCTCTTGAGATTATGTATACTGAAGACTTAGTATTATAAGAGCAAGAAAAATATGGGTGTAACGGTGACCAGGAATACCTAGGGAACACTGTGACTTAGGTATTATCATCCTATCAGACCGATAATCATTTTCAATACAACACCTGACCTTATTGTGAACCAGCAGCCACTCTAATGAACTCAAGGACATACCAGCAAGCCCCGTGTGCGTTGAGAAACGGCTTATTGAGGAGTGTCTTGTCTGGAAGTGATCACGAGATCGGCCAGTGAATCTGATCTAGGGATTATAGTGATACAATTATCGGTGACCAGCCCCCGAGCCAGACTTGTTACATATGAGCAAAAGGAATGATTATAACATGAAACAACTAAGAGTACCGATTTTTGTTAAATCATGCTAATTGAAAAGGAAAAGGGTTTTGAAAACTTACACATAGAACATGCATAGTTGGTCGATGTTCTAGGTATTGGATAAGATCCTACCGTCCTCCATTTCTAACCGAGCCGATCCTGGTCGCGGCACCGAGACAACAGTGTAAGGGCCTTCCCATTGAGGGGAGAATTTATTGCGATTTGATTTGTTTTGTATTTTTCGTAAAACCAGTTCACCCACGTGAAGGCTACATGGCCGCACCCTTTTGTTGTGGTATTTGCGCAAAGCTTGCAAATACACCGCGGATTTCACCAGAGCTCGATCACGTTTTTCTTCTAGGAGGATTAGATCTTGTAATCGTTGTCCATTCTGATCAACTTGTTCGAATTGATCTGTTCGGACAGAACCAATACTAATTTCCATGGGTAATACAGCCTCAGCTCTGTATACCAGATGGAAAGGTGTCTCACCAGTGGCTCGACTAGAAGTAGTACGTAGTGCCCATAGAACGGTATAAAGCTCATCTACACAAGCCCCCGAGCGTGTCTTAAGGCGATCAAAAACACGCTTTTTGATGCCCTGCAGTACTTGCCCGTTGGCACGTTCAACGGCACCATTGCTCTGCGGATGAGCTACAGACACAAAGCATACCTTGGTTCCAACACTGTCGCAATAGTCCAGAAAGAGACTGCTAGTGAATTGGGAACCATTATCAGTGATGAGATGATTTGGAACACCGAATCGAGTCACAATGTTCTTATGAAAGAACTTTTGTGCAGTGGCAGCAATGACATTGTGTACTGGCACGGCCTCAATCCACTTTGTAACGTGTCAATGGCTACGAACAAGAACTTGTATCCATTGACCGCTTGTGGCATAGGACTAACAATATCCATCCCCCAAACCGCGAAGGGCCACGATAGAGGGATAGTTTGTAGAGCATAGGCAGGTTGGTGGACCTGTCTCGCATGAAATTGACACTGAGGACATGTCTTGACTAGATTTTTGGCAACATCAAGTGCTGAAGGCCAATAAAATCCTTGCCGGAAAACCTTCCCGACCAGTGTACGGAATGACGCGTGTGCACCACATACACCGTCATGAATCTCTTTCAAGAGGGATTGACACACAGCGCACGAATACTCCTTGAGTACCTTTCCTATACAAAACTCCTTCTAGAAGTTTGTACAAGCACACTTTTCGAACTAACCGATCGCTCTCAGTTTTATCCCCGGGCAAGCTCCCATGTTCGAGATAGACCCTCAATGGATGGGTCCAATCTCGTTCATGTCCAAGGTTGGTAACGCAGACTGTTACCGGATCATCCTCGGTCGTAGTCATGATCGAAGGATGTTCCAAGTGTTCGACGAACACTACTGCTGGGGCGGATGTACGTGAGGACCCAATTTTGTATAATTGGTCTGCAAGAACGTTGTCCTTTCGCGGGATGTATTGGACTTCAAAATGACTGAAGTGTTTTTCCAATCTCCTCACTTGCCCCAGGTAATGAGCCATTGTCTCATCGGATGATCCGGGAGGATCTCCAAGTCCTGATCGCATGCGGCTTCGCGACCAAGTCCTGATCGCATACGGCTTCGCGACCTTAACCGTGTTTGGAAAGGATTTGCGACCTGGATGAGTCCACGACCATGGATTGGTTCGCGACCAAGAAAAGGAATTCGTTCCCTGTTCGCGACCAAGTCCTGATCGCATACGGCTTCGCGACCTTAACCGTGTTTGGAAAGGATTCGCGACCTGGATGAGTCCGCGACCATGGATTGGTTTGCGACCAGGAAAAGGAATTCGTTCCCTGTTCGGAATTGTAATCCGATCCGAATGTGTATGACTAAGCTTATCTGTTTAGGATTAGTTATATGAGTCTAATACGTTTAGGTCTCTAAGTCTGATACGTACTCATACGATTGGACTATAAATACCTTGTAATAGGTCTAGTTTACATCATGGAATTCAATCGAAGAGTCATAGAACTTATTTGAGTTTTAGACACTTATAATTCCTTCGACGTAGACAAGTGTGTCTAACGTTCGACGTGTAAGCCCTCTTTGAAATAAAGAGTTGTGCAATTACTTTGGGTTTCGGGTATAAGATCCGTTATTCCGCATATTAGAATCTGGGCGAGCCTAGTGCGAAAACCAAGGCTAGGTCTCAAACAGATCAAGTTGGTATCAGAGCAACTTTCCTATCCTGTGGATGGTAAAGACTCGCCAGGGTTACAAAACCTCCGGCGAAACTCCAGGCGATCAATTGACGGTTTCTACAGCCGCGTCTCCGACAATGTCTGGCGATACCTCCGTTCAAGCTAACCTAGCCGAACAAGTGGCTAAACTCTCCACCGACATGGAAACCGTGCTTGCTTGATTAAGCAGCAGGCCATGATTGTACCTCCTGAAGTAAGGAAGGGTATAGGTGCGAAGACTAGTGAAGACTTGCGCAGGGTAGACGAAGATGAAGACGAAGGCAACCACAAGACCGACGACCTCGCCAACACCCCCTTAGCTGTCGGATCTTTTAAGGTCGACGCTAAGATTGATATACCCATATATGATGGGGTGATCGATGCCGAGAAGCTGGATTCTTGGATCGATCAACTTGAGACCTACTTTGACCTGAAAGGGTTCAGTAGCGCTCAAAAGGTCAAATTTACACCTTTGAAGATGAAGGACCACGCCAAGACATGGTGGAAGGCCCTTGTCGCCAGTGGTGAAGCTGACGACCTTGCGTGGGGTCAATTCAAATGACTTCTGCGACAAGAATTCTATCCGATGGGTTACCTTGAGGAGAGATGGGAGCGTTGGCACAGATTGTACCAACGGCGCGACCAGACCGTCCAAGACTATACAACAGAGTTTCGGCGACAAGTAATGGTCATTGGCATCTCACTATCCGACCCTCAGGTATTTAGGAAGTACACATCTGGACTTTAGAAATCGATCAGTACTGAGCTAAGTCTGTTCGGCTTCCAAGACATCGCGACCGCAAGTACAACTGCTATGGCGATCGAGAAGAAGAACAAATCTCGCAGCGACAAAAGTACGAAGGAAAGTGCGACCTCGACAAAGAAAAAGCCGAGTCCGAAGAGGAATGCTTCCAAATCGGGCACGGGTGCTTTTTGCGAATATTGTCAAGTCGCGGGACATACCAAGGACAAATGCTACAAGCTTCGTCCTGAACTTCGACCAAAGAAAAATGGACCATGGAAAAGAACAGCCACGGCTACTGCGACTTCACCCGACGAAGAAGTTGTCCGAGTGAACTCGGTTAATGAGGCGGATACGACCTTGTCTCTGATGGCAATGCCGAAGGAGAAGGGTACAGATCCACCAAACGACCATCACCCAACAGAGGACTTGTTCACCATCAACATCCAGGTGAAGCACGAAGTGGTCGCAGCGATATTCGATCCAGGAAGTTAGAAGAATCTAGTCTCCGCTGGACTGGTTCGGTGACTTGGTTTGAAGACAACCACACACCCGCGACCATACCCACTGGGTTGGTTTACATCCGACGTGAACCAACAGATTACGAGTCAGTGTGTGTTGAAGTTTGCGATCTCTGCACGATATATCGATGAGGTGCAATGCGATGTTGTCCCTATCGATATCTGTCAGGTGATCTTTGGGAGTCCGTATCTATATGACCGAGACGCTCACTTCCATCGGCGAGCGCAAGAGTACGACCTCACCAAAGACGGATTTAAGTTCGTGATCAGTAGAGACCTCCACGTCAACACTTCGAACTTGATTACCGCAAATCAAGCCAAACGAATTGTTAATGCATGTCACAAGTATGTGCTTGTCATGATTCGACCCATTGGTCAAGGTGAGGGTACTCGACCAGCATTGTCGCTGGCGTGCTGAGAGGATTCTGGTCGTTTGTCGGGACTGCTGGAGAAATACAGTGATCTATTCGAGACTACCCAGGGTCGTCCGCCGAAACGTCCAGTCGAGCATGAAATTCAGCTTGTGTCCGATGCGACACTGCCCAATCTGAGTATGTATCGTAACTCAGTATTGGAGAATGAAGAGATCAAGAGACAACTTGGTGAGATGCTGAACGATGGTGTCATTCAACCAAGTAGTTCACCTTGTGGATCTCCTGTGGTGTTAGTACCAAAGAAAGATGGGACTTGGCGTATGTGCATCAACTATCGAGCACTGAACAAGATCACCATCAAGAACCGGTACCCCCTTCCTCGTATTGATGACCTGCTAGATCAATGGAAGCATGCTGTTGTCTTCTCCAAATTGGATCTTAAGTCAGGATATCATCAAGTCAGCATCCGAGAGGAGGATATGTGGAAGACCGCGTTCAAAACACGACAAGGTCTGTTCGAATGGCTGGTCATGCCATTTGGTCTCTGCAACGCCCCAGCAACCTTCATGCGCCTTATGAATGACGTATTGAGATAGTTCATCGACGACTTTGTGATCGTTTACCTCGACGACATACTAGTTTATAGTCGATCGTGGGATGAGCACCTCATTCATCTCGAAAAGGTGTTCGATCAGCTTCGGCAACATCGACTTCGCCTCAACCGTAAGAAGTGCGAGTTCGGCCAGCAAACTCTACTTTACCTTGGATTCCTGGTCGGCAACGGTACGTTGCAAATTGACCCAGACAAGGTAAAAGTGATTCGCGAATGGCCGCGACCGCGAACAGTTACAGATGTGCGTAGTTTTGTGGGAGCATGCCAATATCTTCGGAAGTTCATCCGACACTTCTCGATTGTGGCTTCTCCATTGCATGCATTAACCAGGATCGATCAGAAGTTCAAGTGGACAGGGAAACATGAGGACACGTTTCTCTTGCTGAAAAGGAAGATCAGCGAGGCGCCTGTGTTAGCTTTCCCGAATCTCCAGAAACCGTTCGAGCTAGAAACTGATGCCTCAGGTTATGCGATGGGCGCAGTGCTTATGCAAGAAGGTCGACCAGTGGCATATCACTCCGAGTTATTCCAGGGAGCTCAGAAGAACTATCCGACTTATGATAAGGAGTTATGCGCACTGCATCAGGCCGTGAAACATTGGCGGTGTTATCTTTTGGGTAAAGAGACGGTTGTCCACACCGACCATCAACCATTGCAATATTTGCAAACTCAGTCCAAGCTACAGCAAGCTCGGCACATGAAGTGGATGTCGTATCTGCAGCAGTTCAATCTGGTGATTAAGTACAAGAAGGGCGTACACAACAAATTGGCGGACATGTTGTCGCGACCACCAGTTACGGCCCTCTGTTTATCAGCATTCATGCAAATCGAGCCCTCATTTCATGATGACTATGCCACTATGTACAGTGAAGATCCTGTTTTTCAAACAGTACTGACTGAGCTCGAAACAGGGAAACCTACGGAGTTCGTTCGTCGAGAAGGACTCTTGTACAAAGGCAACTTACTTTGCATACCTCGTGGAGCACCTCGAATTCAATGGTTGCGAGAAGCGCATACATCGAAGGTAGCTGGTCACTTTGGGGTTACAAAGACATTGCAAAATCTTCACCGGCATGTGTTCTGGCCGCGTATGCAGCAAGATGTGGCTAGTTTCGTTCGAGGCTGTGATCTCTGCAGCATCTCGAAACCGGCAAACCGGAAATTAGGTTTGTACACTCCTTTGCCAGTTCGGTCGCGACCATGGGAGAGCATATCCATGGATTTCTTAGGAGGATTGCCTAAGACCCGACGTGGCAACGACTATCTATTCGTGGTCGTTGATCGGTTCTCTAAAATGATTGTTCTTATACCTTGTCGAAAGACTATCACGGGAGAAGAAGCAGCTCGGGTATTCTTTCAACACGTTTGGACACACTTCGGACTGCTGACTTCTATTGTGTCTGATCGTGATACCCGGTTCCTTAGTCACTTTTGGTGATCGCTCTGAACGATGATGGACACCAAGCTAAAGAGGAGTACTGCTTTTCATCCGCAAACTGATGGTCAAACCGAAGTGGTTAATCGCACAGTCGTTCATCTCTTGAGAGGATATAACTCGAAGCACCCGAAGACCTGGGATGAAAGCATACCGTACCTACAGTTTGCTTTTAATCGAGCAGTGCATGGTTCGACTGGAAAGTCGCCGTTTGAGGTCTGTTTAGGATTTCTACCACAGAGTCCATTTGACCTGGAATTTGTGATCCCTACCTCAGCACAGAACAGCAAGGAAGCATTTGATCAGGATCGAGCACAAAAGTTCCTGGAAGGTATTCAACGACTCCATCGTGAGGTTGAACAGAACTTGCTGAAAACTCAAACTCAAGTACAAGGCGCGACATGATCGGCACCGAGTTGATGCGCAATTTCAAGAAGGTGATATGGTATGGTTACATCTGAGTAAGGAGAGACTTAAAGGTGAAGGTGAGAAACTCCAACCCATTCGTTATGGTCCTTTTCGGATTTTGCGGAAAGTGGGTAATAATGCTTGTCAGCTCGAGTTACCTCTATACATGGATATCTACTCGGTTGTTAATGTTGAGCACCTCAAACTCTTTGAGCCTTCAATGCTGGATGATGAGGCAGATACCATAGTACCATCTGTTGAAGACTTGGTCTATCAACGAGGCGAACCTTTACGTGAAGATGTGATTCTGGAGAAGAAGGTGACTACCACCCGCAGTGGCACAAAGGAGACTTTTCGAATCGGTCGGAAAGATCAACGAGCACGTGCGGCAAAGTGGTACACCAAAGAAGATGGACAAGCCCAATTTCCACATCTCCAGTTTGATCGGGAGGTCGCAACAGGGGTTGGCTCCTTCTCAACAAGGGAGTCATGATCCGGGAGGATCTCCAAGTCCTGATCGCATGCGGCTTCGCGACCAAGTCTTGATCGCATACGGCTTTGCGACCTTAACCGTGTTTGGAAAGGATTCGCGACCTGGATGAGTCCGCGACCATGGATTGGTTCGCGACCAGGAAAAGGAATTCTTTCCCTGTTCGCGACCAAGTCTTGATCGCATACGGCTTCGCGACCTTAACCGTGTTTGGAAAGGATTCGCGACCTGGATGAGTCTGCGACCATGGATTGGTTCGCGACCAGGAAAAGGAATTCGTTCCCTGTTCGGAATTGTAATCCGATCCGAATGTGTATGACTAAGCTTATCTGTTTAGGATTAGTTATATGAGTCTAATACGTTTAGGTCTCTAAGTCTGATACGTACTCATACGATTGGACTATAAATACCTTGTAATAGGTCTAGTTTAGATCATGGAATTCAATCGAAGAGTCATAGAACTTATTTGAGTTTTAGACACTTATAATTCCTTCGATGTAGACAAGTGTGTCTAACGTTCAACGTGTAAGCCCTCTTTGAAATAAAGAGTTGTGCAATTACTTTGGGTTTCGGGTATAAGATCCGTTATTCCGCATATTAGAATCTGGGCGAGCCTAGTGCGAAAACCAAGGCTAGGTCTCAAACGGATCATCGGAGGTGCTGTACTCCTTGTTTACCTGGTTTACGACCAGCTGTGAGTCTCCCCTCACCACTAATCGACGGACTTCAAAGAATTTTGCTGCCTGGAGCCCTGCAATAAGACCTTCATACTCCACCTCGTTGTTGGTCGCAATAAAGTGTAGTTGAATGACATACTTGAGTTGGTCACCCTGAGGCGTGATTAAAACCACTCCAACCACCGAGTGTTGAAAACAACGAGAGCCATCAAAATACATCGTCCAGTGATCGCGGCATGCCAAATCTTCAGACTCCTGCACGGGTGGTTGAGGATTAGTCCATTCGACCACGAAGTCGGCCAAGATCTGAGACTTGACTGTGGTGCAAGGCGTGAAATGGATGTCGAATGCTCCGAGTTCCACAGCCCATTTCACAATCCAACCAGATTTCTCCGGATTCCGGACAATGTCCACCAAAGGAAAAGATGAGGGCACTATAATTTTATGTGCTTGGAAGTAATGTCGTAGCTTACGGGAAGCCATCAACAGTGCGTAAAGTATTTTCTGGACCTCAGGGTATCGCTCCTTAGGACCATGAAGTACTTCGCTTACGTAGTAGACGGGTTTGTGCACACCTTCTCTTTCTGCGATCAATATAGCGCTGACCGCGTAAGGTGTGGTCGCCAAGTAAAGGAGTAATGGTTCCTCTTTATCAGGAGAAACCAAGACCGGCGGATTGGACAAATATGCTTTGACCTCCCGAAATGCTTTCTCGGCCTCATCAGACCAAGTAAAATTATTATGTTTGCGCAGAACTTTGAAGAAAGGCGGTCCCTTTTCGCCTAGTCGCGATATGAATCGACTTAATGCCGCCATGTGACCTGCTAGGCGCTGAACATCCTTGATGGTCGAGGGAGACCTCATTTGTTCGATAGCCCTGATTTTCTCGGGATTAACCTCGATTCCTCTGGAACAAATGAGAAAACCTAGAAGTTTTCCAGATGAAACCCCGAAGGAACATTTCTCTGGGTTTAATTTTATTCCAAATCTATTCAAATTACAGAAGGTTTCAGCAAGATCGTCTAAATGAGATGAACTTTTTAAGCCGATTACAACCAAGTCGTCTACATAAGCTTCAAGATTACGCCCCATCTGGGAAAGAAAGGTCTTTTGCATCAAGCGCTGGTACGTGGAACCAGCATTCTTGAGACCAAACGGCATTCTGACGTAGCAGTAGGTGCCGAATGGCGTGATGAAGGCAGTCTTCTCTTCATCTTCTTCTGCCATGCTAATTTGATGATATCCTGAGTAAGCATCCAAGAAACTCATCAATTCACAACCCGCAGTAGAATCGACCAGCTGGTCGATGCGGGGAAGGGGAAAATCATCATTCGGACAGGAACTATTTAGGCTGGTGTAGTCGACGCACATGCGCCACTTGCCATTTGACTTATGGACCATGACCGGATTTGCAAGCCATTCCGAATGATCGACTTCGCGAATAAATCTGGCCTTTTGGAGCTTATCTAACTCCACTCGGATGGCTTCCTGTCGATCAACAGCAAAACGCCTGAGGTTTTGCTTTATTGGTAGCTATCTAGGTTGAATTGCTAACCTGTGCTCAATTACCTCCCTTGGGACACCGGGCATGTTGGATGGTTTCCACGCAAACACATCTGCATTAGCTCGGAGGAAAGTAAGGAGCTCAAATTCCTATTTGTCATCCTGGCCTGATCCAATCTAAATTGTCCTGGATGGATCATCTGGGTACAACAGAACCAATTTTAATGTTTCATCTGGTCGAGGAGCAGCTTTGATCGTATCGGTAGACATTGTGGCAATCTGGGCTTCTCGGAGGGGAAGCTGATCTACCATCTCCAGGGATAACCGATCACATGTCAATGCTACTGCCTCAAACTGAAATAACGCTCTTGGGGCCAGGCAACTTGCGGCACTGGTAAGCATAGTGCGTAGCCATCATGAATTTAGCGAGAGTTGGCCTGCCAAAGATTGCGTTACAAGCCGAATCACAATCAATTACATCAAAGGTAACCAATTCTGTTCGGAAGTTATCTGGTTCGCCCAGCCTGACCGGGAGCACCACCTGTCCCAATGGCATCATAGAGGGACCAGGAATTATCCCATAAAACAGACGAATTATGGGTTTGATTTTCGAATGAGGAATTTGCATCTCATCCAGTGCCTTGACCAGTAAAATGTCGTCCAGGGAACTAGCTCCGTCGATCAGGACTCTTTCGACTCTCGCATTACTGATAATTGGGGTAATGACCAAAGGTAGCCTCAATGGTCGAGTGAGCCCCACAAGGAAATCAGAGCGATCAAATGTCAAAGGAGTATCCGACCAACGGGGGTACTGAGGTTCACCAAGGGGGGTCTCCATTTGGTTCACATCTCGGTAAAAAGCTTTAAATTTTCATTTAGAAACAAAAGAGGAGGAACCTCCGAAAATGTTATTGACATGATTACGAGGTACCTGGTAGGACATCTCTTCGTCCCCGCTGGAGTCTCTTAGCCCGCAATTCTGTTCTTTTGGTGGCAAGGTCGGCATTGGTCCGATCCCCTGGTAGAAGTCATCCAGCTGCTTCAACCAACTCCAGCTATTCTTGAGGTCGTGGCTTGCAGAGTTGTGGAGTGGACACCACTTCTTGCCTTCCTGCAGGTTAGTCGACTTCTCCGATTGGTCGACACTGCAACCACCAGAAGTAGTTTTATTTTTAAACAAAGATTTGTTACCTTTGGTCGACGGAGGTTTCTCTGCGACCGCCACCTTTCGGTATTGTCTAGTTCGACTCCTTTTTGATTTCTTTGATTTCCCGCCTAATGATGATTCCGGCTTCTTGTTCGAATCCTCTTTCTTTACGTCCTTGAGACCTGGTTGAGGTGGTAAATTCCCTTTGTCCACCATCCGATTCCACTCAACGGCCTCAGCAGCGTCAGAGTATCGATCAACCATATCAAAAAGGTCGGCTACCGATCGAGGGGGTGGATGAGTAAATCCTCAGTAAACCTTCGATATCGAACGGCGTGTTTAAATGCCCTGATAACGGAATTGTCAGATATGTTTGAGATGGTATTTCTCACCCCGACGAACCTTTTGACAAACTGACAAAGAGTTTCCGTCGATGTTTGTCGCAGTCTATGGAGGTCGTCCTCTTTTCTCGACTTCTGATAATAATTCTGTCCGTCGATGTTTTGATTTGCTTCCACTCTTGAGGACCCCAGCCACTGCCTATATAAGCCCTCCCCCTCGCCCAGAGTTTCTTCACACCAACTCCAGTAGCCTCAAAGCTTCAGCGCTCGCGTTTCCCCTTCGTCTCTGGCGAGCAGTTCCTGGAGTTCACGGCGCCAGCTTCACCCGCTGCTTCCCTCTTCTGTCCGAACTCACCAGTAAGCTTCCCTTATCCCCCTCTTTGTATCTTATCGCTTAATTGGACCCCGGCGAACCCTAGCACCGGCGATCGCCGGAAATGGCAAAAGCCCCTGTTCCGGCAATGCCGTGTGTTTTAGGCCAAATTGGCCTTCATGATAGTAGGACAAAATGATCAGCACCTCACCCTTAGCAGGACTGTAAGCTTGGATTTCGAAATTAGCCTCAAATCAAAAGCTTCCCCTTTTTGTGCACCACCAGTGACTGGGCTCACGTCGCCAGGCCACACCGGCGACCCTCCGGTCAAATTGGCCATGTCCATAGCTTCCTCTTGTCCCCCTCTCACTCTCCAAGCAAGGAATCAAGTTCATTTGCGCTGTAGCCGAAACCCCCAAATCCAGAGCCTTCTTCCCCAGCGCCGGCCGCCGGAATTTGTCCCCGGCTGATCTAGCCAATGCCACTTTGTCACTTAGCTAGATCTCAGCCCCTTGAGCATTTCATTCCACTAGCCCGATCTCTGAATCGGCCCAGATCAAGAGTTATGCTCTTGCCAAGTTCTTGTCCAGAACTGTGCCTGTGCCGTGTCGCCGCCGTAGTTCATCGCCGCTGTTCCTTGTCGTCCGGCCGCCTCAACCCCTGAAACTACCTCCAATGTGTCCCTGGCATCCACGCCTACCTCCTAGACATAGTTGGTGAAGTGTTTGAAGCCCAGAACCAGATTTACCCCTCTGCCCTAGTTTTTGACAATGTCAATGCAGTGTCAGTGCATGTCAGCCACTGGCATTAGCCTTGTTTGACCCTTTCTATTTGAGCAATTGAAATGCCACTTTGTCCACTAAGTTTGTGGATCCATGTTCTACAATTTTCTCTACTGTCACATCTCCAGAAAACCCACCTAGAGCCAACCTAAGGCTATGCCTAGCCGTGAACCGAATGTCGACCCTTCGACGTTCAACCTCTTTGAACCTATCTCTTCGAGCAACGCTCGAGTAACCTTGTCCAAAGCATCTCCCCTGCGTGCATGTTATATTTTATCTATTATTTCCCATAAAAGCTATTTTCTGTATGTTTCCGTGGTGCGATGTGTTGAATTGCCTCGTTGTTGTGTGCGCGAGTAGAGCAAGGAGCAGAAGAGTCAACAGAAGACTTTGTATAATCGTCTGAGCAACTAGACCCCTCACTGCAAGGCAAGTCTCAATCCCTGATCATGTCTCGCCTATTATTTTGAAATAAAGTATGTTAGTTGTTTTCAAGAATATGCATGCCTTATATTCAAATGAGAATTATGTTCAAATAAAGTGATTAGATATTACCTAAATGATTGAGAAGCCCCTTTTGTCATTGAATATCCATGCACCCTTTTCACCCTAGAATATCATGCTTAGGCTATGCTTATACTCAAGATTATATGTTAAATGCTAAATGGTCACATATGAGAAAAGTATATTCAAAACCCCTTTTTGTGAAAGAAAATGTGATTGGAATCGATAGTGAGGATGGTTTGATTGGTTGGTGCTGTGTGCGCACTGGGAATGTGAAAGACTCCTCACTAAAGATTCATAAGGATGAGAACCTTGTGTTGTACTTCTATGCGGCATGAAAAAGTACCGACCACTTGCCCGGTATGGGACGGGCGCAACATAGTAGCTTTCTCAGTATTAGCTTTTCCCTGCAATGGTTGTCAGTCCAGTTTCTCGAGAGGAACTGGTGGGCCACAGAGGGCCATGAGTGATGTGAGATCAGAAAAATAAAGAGAGGATAAGATGTAAGAAGGAAGATGCCCTACGCCTGGATTAAGTTGTGCGCGACTGTAATCAAGAGAGGCTATGTGTCATGAGAGACAATAGACCAAGGCTAGGAAGAATTGGCTGTGGGGAGTACCCACAACGGTAATGAGGACTGGAATGTCTATTTACTGGGCAGGGAATTGTTAATGCTAGGATTGTAAACTGTTGTGTGATCTCGGCCTTGTCACATGCGTAAAAGTCGCATGGAGAGGAATCGACTTGAAAGCTGAGTGATCGGTGGATTAAGGTGGTACACCTTTTCAAAGTATAAAAAGTATCGGATACTCTGAGCTCCCAGGTCATGGAGTCTGCGCGCAGTGGATTCTATCCACGTCGATGCAGTACAAGTAGCTTTTGGGAAAGTTTTTCACAAAAATTGAGTAAAGTGGTGACTCATGGAAGACCGCTACACATATCATCTTCTGAAAATCTAGCTTAGGATTTTAAAGTCTCGCATTTGAGAACAAAAACCTTTTCTTCAAAATTAAGAGTGAAAATCTATTGTATGAGCCAAAGAGCCATCCTTTGAAAATCTCCCCCTCATCTATATATCTGCATTCTTATTTGGGACTTGTTGAGCACCATGTGGACAATGTGCTCACCCTTGCTTTTGCAAACAAAAATTTAGAAGAAGGATTCATTGATCCCAAGTCCTACGGTCTTGAACCTAACATGGCAGAAGAAGAAACTACTCCAGAAGATCGAGCTTGATAGAGGGTCACTTACCAAGTTGAGTCTAATGTGGAGGAAGCCCATGCAACGCCGCGATAGTTGATGATGAAGACCGTTGAAGTCCTTTTGCTTGTTGTTGTTGTTTTATTTTGTGCCGATCTTTGTGTCAAAGAAAACTCCTTAATTTTGTATCAACACTAAAGTGCGTCATTTTGGGCGCTATGTTATTGTAATGTTGGTCCTTGTGATCAGCACTTGTTTTAATTACTTGCATTTTTATATAATCCATCTTGTGGTTGTGAGCTTGCGTTCTGAGTGCAACCCACCTGGGCGGTTGCCACCGGATTCCTCAAATGAGGGTCCCACACTATACCCCCACCCCGACTGCATCTCCCCATTATTGGGTCAGCGTGCATCATCACATCCAGTGATATGTGTAGGGGCCGCACTCTGTGCCAATCATGCACAACTTTCCATCCCATGTAGGGGTTTCATGTGCGATCTGTATACTTATTTGTTCAGGCCTGTCCCATACCAGGCTTGCGGTTAGCACGTTTTTCATGCCACTAGATGCACAACACAAGGTTCTAGTCCTTATATGCCAGTGACCAGACCATCCAGAGCCACGCACATCCAGTGCGACCACCATTCCATACCAAATTCTGGTCATGGCTAGGGTTTTATTTCATGAATATACATAAATACACATATAATAGTTCATGGCTCAATACTTGATCATTTCACATTTCACACGCATCCAGCTTAATACTGCCATTTCATATCATAATTCAATCATCCTTACACATGCAATACTACTTATATTAAAGGTTATATTATAGCAACTCATAAAATATAGGTTCAATATGCCCAAGAATATGACTTGCCTTCTGCGTCGTAAAAATCGACAGTTGGTGTCGGGTCAATAGTGAAGTCCTCGAACTCAACTTCTGGATCTACTCGGCGACAAACAAACACACAATGATTACTAACTATATTAAAATGTTTTATGATCTATATGCAGATATGCTTGAAAAGAATAATTGAACTATGCTGAAGATGATTGAGACTACAAGCTGAACTGAGTCAAGATTCTAGGGTTTCAAGGAATCTGGGCTAAGATTGAGTACATGAGGTTACTAGAGTTTCAAGACATCAAAATTGACATAGGGTTCACGGCTGGTTTGATAAAAAATGATGAACGTCAATAGGTCGTGTTGGGGGAAATCTCCGCGGGATCAAGTCTAGGTAAGAGGCCGTCCATTTGCCCTGGGACAAGGCTTCGCCAGGGCACAAGACCCCCCGGTGGCTTGCCCCAGGCGCCGCCTTTTGCCCGGTGACAAGGCCCCCCGGTGGCTTGTCCCAGGCACCGCCTTTTGCTCGGGGACAAGGCCCTCCGATCCCCGGTCATGTGAGGATCACGCGAGAAGCGCCTCGGGAACCGGTGGACACCTGTCAAGCATCCAAGACTCCTGACCGGAAGAAGGACACTGGTGCCCCTCGATCCAACGGTGGCGAGCGGGGTAGTTTAGTCTTTTGGCATCTTTTGGGCCTATATAAGCCCTTGAAACCCCTCATGTGTGGGGGACAATTTCATTTTTACTCTAATAGACAATCAAACAGGCGTGCTTCAGAGCCATCTCTCTCCCGAGAGAGCTCCCCTAGCCAACTTCAGTTGGGAGCACGTCGACAGGACTAGGGCCTCCACTGAGGCCCGAACTTGTATAAACCTTTGTGTCATTCGCTGTGTTTTCCCGACGGGAGACGACCGGTCATGCGGTCAGCTCACGTCGTCTTTTCTTCAATAGGGACTTCAACAAAACCTGCCGGGGTATTCGCAATAACACGACAGTTGGCGCCGTCCGTGGGGACTCGTGACGAATCGCCATGGCTCCCCCAAGAACAAGGGCTCGCACCCTTCCCGATGACGCCGGTCCCATTGACCTGGCGCCACCCCTCCAAAGCGCGTCCATCCCAGCGCTACCGCCCAAACACGGCCAAACCCAGGTACCACCTTTAACTCTCCTGGTAATTTCCGGCGGACAGGGCTCCGGGTCCAACCCGACGACCGCGGACGCTCCCGGGGGCACTGGCTTTCCCCTGGTGGCTCCGCCAACTTCCCAGGATGCACTACTCCAAGCTCTGGTGGAGGGCCAGCTCCACGCCCAGCGCTCGATGGACGAGCTCCTCCGAGTTCTGGCGCGACCGCCGGCCCCCATCTACCCACAGTTCCCGTTCATGGGGGCAATGCCCCCGTTTATGGGACATCCGGTGGCCCCTCCGCTCCTCGGAGGTCAGGTCGCTCCCGGGGCTTGTGGTCCCAGTGGGGGTTACGCTCCGGCGGGCCCGTCATCCAGAGCCTTCCCGACCTCAGGGGCATTCCCGGGGCAGGGGACTTAGCCCATCCCCGGGGTCTTCCCCATGCCAACAGTTCACTCCGGGCCAGGGGCTTCCCGAGACTAGACGCCGGCCTCTTCCCGCCAGTTGTGCCCGTCGTTCTGGAGGTGGCCTGCTGGGTGAGTCCCGCGCCATCGCCAGACCTTCCCCGGCAGGGCCCCCGCTCTCTGGTTCCGGACGGTACTACCGAGAACCGCCCGGTGATGAATTCCACCCACGCCCCGGCTGCGCGTCCCGCACCCGTAGTCGACCCGCATGAGCTCCCTCCTCCCCCGGCGGATCAAGTCCGCTTCACCCGGGAGGACATTGAGCAAATGCGTACCACCAAGTCTGGGGAGGAGCGTCCCTCGGGTCGTGGACGCGGGGAGCCCCGCTCCCGCCCTGGCCGGGTAAGAGACCCGCCGAAGAACCAACCGACCCTGGAGGGTGCCCGGATGTCCTGGTAGTCAGCTCGACCAACCCGGAGGAGAAGCGGCGCTACCGCCACGACGGCGGACCTCTTGGGCCCCTACCTGACTCTCACAACGAGCACGCGTCCCCTGTCAAAGGGGACAGTGACCAGGACTCCCCCCAGGAGGTGGAAGGGGCTAACTAGCCGCTGTGCCGCAGACTCCGGTGCATTCGATGGCCGTGGCCTTACCGTCCGCTGCACATCGAACACTACAACGGTGAGGCCGACCCTTATGAATTTGTGCAGGTGTATTCCACAGCCATCTCAGCGGCTGGGGGTGATGAGACAGTTCAGTGCAACGTCTTCCCCCTCTACCTGACCGGGATCGCCGGCTCCATCAAGTCCTTCGCGCAGCTCAAACGCAAGTTCTGTGTGAACTTCCAGGGGAATTACGTGCGCCCCCTGGATTCCTTGCAGCTGTACACCGTCCGATACAGGACGAGGGAGACCATCCGCAGCTTCTTCAAGTGCTTTGGTCAGGTTGAGAGCAAAGTATCTCACATCCCTGACTCAACAGTTATTGAGGCGTGCAAGAGCGGGATCCTCCCCGGGGAGCTCCACCGGAGACTTTCCCAATGCTGCCCCTCCTCCAGCGACAAGCTCTTCACCGTACTCGAGAAGTACGCTCGGGCCGAGGAGGATGACCTTTGGAAGAAGAACCAGGGGGCCCCCGCCCCTGTCGATCAGGGGCCAGGGACCCCCTCAGACGTCCCAAGGGGGGCAATCATAACGAGCCATGGCCTCGGGACACCTTTGTCCTCGAGGGCGGAGGTGGCCCGCGCGATTTCTCCAAGGGCAACCGCCCCTACCCCAAGCCGAAAGGTCACGGGGGGGCTAGTCGTCCCGCGGCCATGAAGGCCCCGCGACAGGAGGCAGGGAAGGCCTGTGGTGTACCTTCCACAAGTCCAATAACCACGCCACCCGGCAATGCCACCAACTGCTCCAACACTTCGCCGCATTCCTTGACCAGCATGGGCAGGGGGGACTCCTGCCTCCTTGCCCCCTCAGCCGGCCTTATCAGCCCTTCCTGCCCCCGCGGGGGGACAGTAGGGACAAGCGCGGGAAGGGGAGCCGTCAGAGACTCTCCCCTTCCAAACCTCCCAAAGACGTGTCAACGTCATCGTGGGAGGAACCGCCTCCGAGCGGGACTCTAAGCGTCAGCGCAAGGAATATGCGCACGAAGTAAAGGTGGTGGGGAGCTACATATGCCCTGGCCACCCAAGTGGTCGGACGTCCCCCTCACTTTTACGGTAGAGGACGCGCGTGGGGTTCACTTCCCCCATGATGACGCGCTCATCGTCTCTGCTACCGTCTACAACTACCACCTGGCCCGCATCCTCGTGGATGGCGGGAGCTCCACCGACGTCCTGTACCTAAAGGCGTTCAGGGAGATGTAGGTGGACGAGAAGCTACTTCAACCCGCAGCAGGGCCCTTGCAGGGATTCGTCCCAGGGAAGACGATCCACCCCGTGGGGAAGGTGGATCTCCCCATGACCTTCATCACCCCGGACAACTAACGGACAGAGATGGTCCAGTTCGATGTGGTAGACCTCCCCTCTTCATACAACGCAATCATGGGGAGGACCACCATCAACCGCTTGGGGGCCGCAATCCACCAGAGCTTCCTCTGTGTGAAGATCCCTGTTGTGGTATTGTGAATAGCTCGGCAGGTTTTGTAGAAGATCCTAGCGAAGAAAAGACGACGCGAGCTGACCGGGCGACTGGTCCTCTCCCGTTGGGTAAACTCAGCAAGTGACATGAAGGTTTATACAGTTCGAGCCTCAATGGAGGCCCTAGTCCTGTCGGCATGCTCCCAACCGGAGTTGGCCAGGGGAGCTCTCTCAGGGGAGAGATGGCTCCGGAGCACACCTATTCTATTGTCTCTTAGAGTAAAAAATGAACTATCCCCCTTACATGAGGGGTTACAAGGGCTTATATAGGCCCAAAAGATGCAAAAAGACTAAACTACCCCGCTACCCACCATTGGATCGAGGGGCACTAGGGTCCTTCTTCTGGTCCGACACCTCAGATGCTTGACAGGTGTTCACCAATTCCCGAGGTGCTTCTCACGTGATCCCCACGTGACCTGGGACCGGAGACCCTTGTCTTCGGAAGGACAGCGATACCTGGGACAAGCCACCGGGGGGCCTTGTCTCGCGGCAAATGGAGGCGCCCGGGGCAAGCCACCGGGGGGCCTTGTCCCCCGGCAAATTGAATAGCCTCTTACCTGGACTTGATCCCATGGAGATTTCCTCAAACAGCAGCCCCCATGCCCTCCAGGGACGATGCTCGAGTCCCTAGAGGGGATGGTTCATGTTACTGGGAACATCTCTGGGACAAGCCACTAGAGCCGTGACGCTTCGATTCCCGCGCCAAGCGTTTATGGCCGCGCCGTCGTTCATTCAGGCTTTGTCTCGATGGGAGCGCGCCATTCGGCCGTAATGGTCGCTCTCGGTTCGAACCGGCGACGTCTCGTTTCGCGCTCTCATCTCTTCGTTGCCCGCGCGCTGTTTGAATTGAGCGGCATGGATGCATCACGAAGGGCCACGTGGCACCCATCGGGTCCGCATTTGGCCCCTATAAATAGGGCCTTGAGGGGCCCAGAGAAGCCACTCCAATGCGTCGAACCTCAAACTCCAATGCCCTTAGCTCTTCCGATCGTCCTTCTTTTGGACGCTCCATCCCAGAAGCTCAGCCACCGGAAACCAAAAGCCCTTTTCTGTAGAGCCTAAGCCACCGGAAGAATTAAATGGGACCCAAGGGCCGTGCCAAGGCCGCCGAACTGCCTCCGGAGGAAGTCACCGCGGACTTCCTCTGGACCTCAGAGTTCACGTCCAGGGACCTAGAGTCCCTTGTGGACGGGGGGGTGGTCGCGGACGGGGACGTCTGGATCCCCTCGAAGAAAGACGGAGCCCCCCGCCCTAGGCCCGGGGAAGTGGTGGTCTTCGAGGCTTTCCTCGAGGCCGGGCTTCGGCTTCCGGTGCACCCGTTGCCCCGGGAGCTTCTCATGGAGTACGGGGTGGCACTGAACCACCTGACGCCGAACGCCTTCGTTCGGATAGGCCTCTTCATTTGCTGTTTGAGACAGCCATCAGACGGGAGCCAACGCTCTGGCTGTTCCGGTACTTCTATGAGACAGCGGTGAGGAGCTCCCACCTGGTGAAGGGAGGGCCGAAGTCCCCATTCGGCTCGGTGATAATCCTGCTGCTGCCGTCCCGGGTAATGGAGTACCCAGTAGCGGCCTCCCGGGACCACTGGGTGGATTGGATCCGGAGGTGGTTTCTACCTCCGGGTCCGGGATGACAAGGTGGTGTACTCCCCGGAGCCCCCCTCTTACAGCCGGTTGTCCGCTCCCAAGCCCCTAGTGTGGACCGAGGAGGAGCTGGAGCTCCTCAGCAAGGTGGTGGGCTCCCGGGTGTCCGCTCTATGAGGGACACCGCCGAGGAGCTGACGCTGCTGAAGATCTCCCCCTCCTCGCACGGGAGGAGGGGGAACGGGATGTGTCCGGCCCAGCGGCCCCCGCAAAAGCTGGTGACCCGACGTAAGCTCCCGGTCACTTTACTCACTTTTTCGTTAATTTTTCTAACTCTTACCTTTTGCGCAAGGGACCTGGTGGCCGAGGCCTTTGGGTTGAGGATACCGACGAGAATGCCTCTCCCCACCCCCGGTTCCCACAAGAGGGGGAAGGAGGTCACCGGGGGCTCTGAGCCAAAGCGGGCCAAGGCTTAGAAAGCCCCCGGTCCATCAACGACACTGGGCTCCACGCCTGATACCACCTAAAACGGGGCCTCGCAAGCGGACGAGGTCACAGTAGAAGGCGAGTATGTCGTTCTCTCCCAAAGGACTAGATGAGAGCAAAATATGTCTAACTAAATCCAAATCAGAAAAATCAAACAAAACCGCCAAGAGGGATGTGGGTTGGTTCACCTCGACTCGTCTCACTGACTAGAATGCAACTATCAGAAATCAAATTCTGAACTCGTACTCTAGGCCAGCGGTGAATAAAATCCGTATGCCGAGTGAACACTACTGTGTGAAAGCAATTTAGGCGGAGAAGATCAACAGAAACAGATTCTCAAGAGACTACATACAGCAATCCAAACCTAACCGAACCAAGTTGTCAAGCAGCAAATTGGGTCCAGTTTTCTGTACATCATGTGACCAGAGGAAACAAAAACGTCTATACAATTGAAATGATCCAATTTAGTTTAATCAAGTCAATCCAGCTCCCAATCAGAGGTATAGTTCAACTTAAGTAGCAAGACAAATTCGAAACAGAACTCATACAAATCCAAACACAAGAACTCTAGCAAATTCAGTAAACTCCTGCAATCAATGCAAACAGTTCACACCTCATTTGATTCATCACAGTTCAGGTCTAGTTCCCTTTTCTGTACATGCATCACTGGAATAACAGATTAGGGGGAGAAGAGAATGAGGTTGAGAGAGGGGAATCGTTGCCAAGAGTTCGAAGTCGAAGAAGAAGCCGGGCGCAGAGGTCGCCGGAGCAGTGGAAGAAGATGGCCGGAGTCGATGAAGACGTGGCCGTCGTCGTCGAAGCCGCAGCAACTCGGGATGAAGAAGAGGATGCCGGCTCGGTGAAGCACAGCTGTGGCGGCACCGGCTCGGGACGGCGATGAAGCGAGATCGGCTGCTGGTGGAGTGAAGAGGGGCGCCCGAGGAAGATCCCAACGGCGGCTGTCGTGGAGCTGTGGGGCGGCGACGCTGAAGGCCGGCGCAGATCCGTGGTGCTGGAGCAGAGGCACCGCCGCTGTGGAAGCCCACGGCGCGGGATGGAGGCACACGACGGTGGGATGGCACCAGGTGGTGGATCGGCGCGGGAGACTGGCGGATCGGTGGCGTGGGGCGGCTGTGGTGCCTGCGCAGGGGATCTGTCAGTGGAGGCCACGAGGGGCGGCTGTGGGGGCTTTGAGCTCGCCGTGGAGAGGAAGGGCGCGGCGCCGTGGAGATCTGGTGGTGGCGGCGCGGTGGCGCGTGGATGGCGCGGGAGAGACGCAGTGGTGGCGTAGCTGGCTCGGTGACGTCTCGGGCTGCACGGTGCAGGATGAGAGCGGCGCGCGATCCGTGGGCGAGGACGAGCACCGCCGGTGTATGGCCCGACCACCGGCGGCGAGGTGGAGGGAGGTGTGGAAGAGTGATTTGGGGAAGAAGAAGAAAGGAGTAAAAAAAATAAATGCCGGGCTCCCTTCTCCACAGTGGCGGCCGGGCTGGATTAAGCCAATTTTTGGTCTTTTTGCGAAAAGGCCCCCGGGTTCTCTGGAAATAGCTGCTGGGTCCTCGGCAACCGGAATTGAGCGTTCCGGGCTCCCGGAGACTCCGATTCGAGCGCGGTCAGTTCCTACGCGTCCGTAGGAACGAGCGCTTTCATCTGGAATCGACCGAGGCTTGGATCCAACCAATGAAGCGCGTCCGTCAGCCGAAAAGACCGTCCAATCGTCGCCGACCTGCGATAAAAATTGCAAAACGAGTAATCCGCTCGATTTGGCGACAAATCTGGAATAATCTAGAAATATGACGTAATACAAGACTAAAATGTGCACAAGCCTGGGTAAAATATGCAGGAAAAAGCATGCAAATCAGATAAACATCAACGCCCGTGAAGGCCTGGGACGCAGCCCCTGGGTCCAGACGTGCGCGGGCACCTCCCCGGCATGAAGTGACGCCGCCTCTCCCGGAGAACTCTGGGGGGGTGTAGGCGCATGAGCCCGCGCACCCACCCGAGGCTTCCGGAGAGGCCCGAGTAAAGGAGCTGGCCGGCGACGAGGGGGCATCTGACTCGGCGGATTACCCCCCTCGCCACCTTCGACGGTAGCTCTCCCGGCTGCCCCGACTTTACCGGAGCCAGAGAGACCGAAGGTTCGATACGCGGAGGCCTCCCCTCCGTGTGTCGAGTGGCTGGTAGACGAGGGGGAAGCCCCTCGGTCTACGAGGTCCCCCTGGTGACGGAGGTCCTGGGGGCTTCGCGGCCCGGGAAGGGGAAAGGGCTCCTCATCCCCCTTCGGGGAGGTACTCCCTCGGAGACCTCATCGGCCTCCTCCTCGGAGACTTCTTCGGCGGCGAGGACGACAGCCACAGCTATTTTGGTTCTCATCACCCCTGTGTCTTTTGCAAGGGGCCCCGCCGCCGGTCCCGATGGGATCGGCGTCGTCGGGAGGGAGATCCCCCCTGCTGTCCACGGGGAAGGTCGACTGGTACGCGGAGACTCTACCGACCCGGAAGGTCCAGGACTACGTCTCGCAAGGGACGCTCTGCGAGCGCTGCGGGGAGCTTCAATCCCTCCAGATTCGGGTTCTTTCTCGAGCCGGTGGGTTGTTTCCTTCGGTACTCCCAACTCAGATTTTCACTAACTCTTGCGCTTGTAGGGGCAGCCATCACTTGGGGGATTGAAGCGCGCTTCAACCGGGAACTGTAGGACACAAAGGGAAGGGCACCGCCTATTTGGAGGAGCGGGATGGCACCCTCTGGGAGTTGGCCCTGGTCCGGGCCTAGCTCCACACCTCCGAGACCGCCAACAACCGGCTCCGGAGGGAGGCGAAGGCGAAGGAGGATTCCTTCCGGGAGCTCGAGGGCTCCAGTGTCCGCTCAGCTCTCAAGGGGCTTGGAGTGAGCCTAGGATTGGGAGGCAGCTCCGAGGCGGCGCCGGCGACTCTCACAGAGGTTATGCGTTTTCGCAACGCGTAAGTCTCCGAAATCCGGGAGGCCGCTGATGCCCGGGCGCGAGTGACGAGGATTGACACCTGAGTCAGTTCAAATAAATGCACTGTTGGTTCAAGACAGATTCGAGCCAGACATGTGCCCGGCGGTGTGAACTCAAGTCATTTTGAGAAGCATCAGCCCGAGGTCGCAGGCTTTGCGCGATCAGGTTGCAGGCTTTGTACAATCAGACTGCAGGCTTCGCGCGGTCAGAAGTTCGTATGCTATATGCGGACAGAATGTCAAGGATATCGCGCGGTCAGTCAATATCCGCGCGGTCAGCCAACATCCCGCGGTCAGAGTACTTTCAACCAGGGTACTTGGGGTTCATTTGTCCGGCTGCCCCTATGGCGAGAATATTCCAAGTATCCCGAAGATTCCTCCACGTGGAAGATCAACCGTCAGGAGGTTAATACGCGCAGTTATCCATGAATAACACGTGTTTAACCTGCGTGGAGGTTATGAGCGGTTCTCTAAAAAAAACCGCATTCAACCGTCCGAACAACTGTTTGATGCAGTTATGGTATGGCACCCCTTCGACCAGTATAAAGGAGTGGCAAGATGCATCAAACAAGGAGGGGGAGAAGGATCGAAAGATCGAACCATCTATTGAGAGGAGATCAACGTCTCTAATATAAGTGACATACAACCCATCTCAACCACTCAAATAGCTAAGTCTACGGCCCAGATTAGATAATATTTACAAGCCTCCTGGGGCTTCTTTTTGTACATTTGCATAGGAAAAACCTTCGCCTGTGAAGGTCTTCTCCTACCATCTTGTAAATCTTTACCACACATACTGAAATCCCAACAGGACGTAGGGCTATTACTCCCACCATCGAGGGCCCGAACCTGTATAAATTTCTCTGTGCTCCTGTTCTCCATTTTTCTACATACCTTCCCGGAGGGTCATCTAGAAAGGTCTCGCTAATACAAATTTTGCATAAGTTCGGCTGAGGACTCCTAGTCCGAATCGTCGACAGCTGGCGCCCACCGTGGGGCCTTTCTCAAGGCGTCCTAATTTTAATCTGGAGGTTCGCTGAAACATGGCTGGAGCATATGATTCCGAGAACGATTTCGATCTCGAGGATTATGCTCACATTCCAATGCCTTCTACAAGTGATCCTGTTCCAATGGAGGAGGTTGAAGGCCAGAATCTTCCAGAGGTGGAATCATCTCTCCAGGTCATGTCCATCGACCAGGGGGCGACTAGTGCAAGGTCAGAACCCACAGAGGTCCTTAATGCGCTAGAGGATGAATCCGGTCCGTCATATGACCCCGCTGAGGGGAAGGATGATGTCGATCTGGAAATCAGCCCGGGGAGATTCGACCCTGATAACCTTCACCGCCTCTTTGATTTCGAGTCTGACTCGGAACAAACTGAGATGTTTTCCCCATCGGCAACTTCTCTCCCTAGACAGTTCGCTGCTTTGTCGGAGGAAACTCCTGATCAGCAGGCTGCTAGGGAAGAACGGGATCGCAAACAGAAGGAGAATGAAGATCTCAAGCAACAAAACAATGAACTACACAGAACTGCCCTAGAGGCTCTTCAAGATGCGCAGGCTCGTTACGATGCCGCTCCGAGTTCTTCTCGACGGTCACGTGGTCGCAAACGTGACCAGACCCCTTCTTTGCCACCGGAGCGTTTCCCGGTGGACGAGGAAACAGTAACACCTGGTGCCCCTAGGAGAAGCACCCATGGTCGACTGCGATCTATCGCGGAAGTCATGCGTAACTCTCCTCCTACGGTCACGGATGCGTAGAAACCAGCCTTTTTCAGGATCCTGGCGGAAAGACTGGATGAGGTCGCGTCTGTGGCGACCCCAACGGCCTCCTCCCGCTCGGTAACACATTCCCGGGAACGAGAGTGTCCTCATTCTGGTTCTGGTCGACGAAGTTACCCACCGCCCGTACCGTCCCGACAGGACAAGTACCGGCGAACACAGGATTCTCGTAGTAGGGATCGAGTCTGTAACATCCTGAGTTTTGGGGTGAAAAGTTTCTTTCTTAAAAATCATGCATGCATATGTCTCTTCTAGATCAACCAAATCAGCCTCAGTTTTATTCTGTTCTAGCCCTAAAATCTCCAAATCTATCTTGTGACCCCAAGTCAAGATCTGACTTGCCAGATTTGATCTATCAGTTATCCTAAACCTAAAAGCCTTCAGAACCCAGATTCAATTCTATCCCTAACTTCCAGAATTATCAACTCTTTTCTGTTTTCGAAAACAGAATATCTGTTATTACCTTTTACCCTAAGTTTCAAAAATTCAGATTTAATCAAAATCTTAGCCAAGTTCAGACCAGATTATTCCTGGATTATGATCAAGGGTATGCCAATACCTTAATCCAAAAAGTTGGCAGCCAGATTTCACCATCTGAACCTTTTTTCGCAAATCAGTCCAAGAGTATCGCAGATCAGTCCTTTTTCCAGATTTTCCAAAAGCCAGAAAAGGCAAAATGTTGCAAATCATCTCCAAATTCAAATCTGACTCAGGGAACACCTCCCAAATGCTTTTCAATACAAATTCTTCTTTTATGAGTATCTCAAAATCAAACCCTAAATCCCAGAATTCGAGATCAATAAGTTTCAGACTTATTTTACCCTAATCTACTCTGTTTTCAGTTCATATCAAAAGTCATCCAAATGTCTCAAATTTTATCTTCAATCTGTGCCAAATCATTTGTGGAATTAAGTATACCAAAACAGCAGAATCAATTTCAGATCAAACCTTCCAAATCTTCAGATTTACAATTCAGTCCAAATCAAGAATTGGAAATTGCAAATCAGCCCTATTCGACCAGGACAGCAGCTGCTGTGCACGACCAGAGATCGCCGTGCAATTGCGCCGCGCTTGCTCGCCGCCGGTGAGGCTTCGCCGCACTCGTGACCGAGCATGCTTGTGTGTACGTGTCCTTGCTTCAGCCGTGCCGTGGCAACGCCATGGCAGCGCCGTTGAACAGCATGTGCTCCTGCGCGCGACCAGCAACAGGCTTTTGTCAACAACACTGCGCCACGTTACCAGCCCTTGTCGCCACTGCCTTGCACCGCCCAACAGCATTGCGTCCCGATGAAGCAATGGTTTGATCAGCAGTCACCTCACCAGTGCATAGTCGCGTCGCCGCTCGCCGTTGTTGCAGCTGCGCCCGGCAAATCTTGTTATCTGACACCAATTCAATGCTGTAAATCCTTGCAAGCTTCGCCCACTGCTCTATTTAAACCACCAGAGCCTTGTATCATCTTCTCTTCATCAGGACTTAGCCAATTTTGCAAAATCTCTCGCTGCAGTCGTCTTCTCCGGCGAGCCATCGAGGAGCTTCACGGTGACAGCCTCAACCGCAGCATCTCCTACCAAATTAACAGCACCAGTGAGTTCCTCTCATCTCACTCATCATGCTGTACCATTTAATTGCTCACCGGTGACCTCTAACGCCGGCGATCACCGGAATTACCGATTACCCTGTTCCTGCAATGTAGCTTAATTCAGCCCGAATTAGCTCTCGATTTTGTGGAAGAATATGATCAGTGACTCATTTCCAGCAAGCCTATGCATCAAGATCTCCCGATTGATCTTCAATCGAAGCTTTCCCCAATTTTGAGCTTCTCCAGAAACCGGCGATCGTCGCCAGGCTTCTCCGGCCATCCTCCGGCCAAATTGATCGTGCAGGTGGCTTCCTATTATCTCTCTTTCACTTCCCAAGCTTGGAATCGAGTTCATTCGACCTGTATCAAAAAGCCCCAAATGGCAGTGTTCTTCTCCGGCGTCGATCACCGGAAAACCTATTCCTGGCCGTTTCAGCTTCATCCACTTTGTCATTCAGGTGTGCTTCAACCTCCTGAACATTTTTGCCTTCTAGCTCGATCTCTGAAACTGCCCAGATTTCAAGTTATAGCCATGCCAAAATCTTGTCCAGAACTGATCCAGTGCAACTAGTTCACCTCAGTTCATCACTGAATTTCATCACCTTCTAGCCATCTTCTGCCCTAGATCCTGTTGAATGATTTGTTCCTGTTATCATTGCCTACCTCCCAGACAAAGTGGTGCATCATTTGGAACTCTAGATCAAAAGTTATGCCAAGCCCTAGTTTCTGGCCATGTCAAGATCAATGCCAGACTATGTCAGTCAGTAGCATTAGCCCTTTTCACTCCCTTCCAGATGTGCATTTTGGGCATAACTTTGTCCCTTAGACTCCTGAGGTTGTGATCAACATTTTCTTCTTCTATCACAACTTGATTTGAGCCCTTGAATTATAATTGTTGCTAAACCCTAGTTTTTGACACTATTTCAGTGCATGCCAGTCAATGGCATTGGCCTTGTTTACTCATTTCTGATTGTGCATTTTGAAAGCCACTTTGTCCACTGAATTTGTAGAGTTATGATCTACATTTTCTTCTACTGTCATAACTTGAGATAAGCTCTCTAGTTTTCCTTGAAGTTATGTCAGAATCTTGATCCGAATGTCAATCTGCTGACATTCGCTGTTCTTGATCAAACCAACCACAAAACTGATGTTCTTATTGTAACCTTGAGATCCTAAGAGCATCTAACACCCATCCTTAGCCAATTCCTTGAAACCCTAGATCTCAACTCAGTTCAGCTTGTAATCTCAATTATCTCCAGTATCGTTTAGTCACTCTTGTTAAGCATATCTGCATATAGATCCTAAATCATTTTAATATATAAGTAATATTTGTGTGTATTGTTTGGTTTGTCGTCGAGCAGATCTAGAAGCCGAGATCGAGGACTTCGCTGTTGACCCGTCATCAACTGCTGTTTCTTACGACGCGGAAGGCAAGTCATATCCTTGGTCATCTTGAACCTATATTTTAAATGTTGTTAAAACATAACCTTGAATATAGGCAATATTGCATGTGAACGATTGAGAATGGTTGATTTATGAATTGGCAGTACTAGACTGGTCATCTGTGAAAAGTGAAATAAACAAGTTTTGAGCCATGAACTATTATATGTACCTATATACTTATATTCATGAAATAAAACCCCTAGCCGTGACCAGAAAAATGGTATGGATGGCTGTAGCACTGGAGGTGCTAGACTGCAAAGGAATGCAGGCACTGAAGGTGCAGGGTTGTGGATGGTCTGGTCACTGGCATATAAGGACTAGAACCTTGTGTTGTGTGTCTAGTGGCATGAACAACGTGCTAACCGCAAGCCTGGTATGGGACAGGCCTGAACAAGTACTTATGTGGATCGTACATGAAACCCCTGCATGAGATGTGTTGTGATGATTGACTTGGAGGCTGACTCCTACTATCACTGAAGGTGATCTGATATTTGACCCAGTAATGGGAAAATGAGGTGGGGTGGAGGTTATGATACAGCCTGCCACAACTGTGTTTCGCTGAGAGCCACAGGGTCAGGGGTGAATTGTAAGTGATGCATAACAAAAGTTCTTGTTATCTCCACCTTGCCACTCACACATGGTTGTGAGGAGGGGTCTAATCATTTTGTTATGATAGGATGGGCTTGAAAGTGGAATATCTTGCGGGTAAATTGGTACCTCTCTGCAGAGTTAAAAACGTATTCGAATACTCCGAGCTCCCGGGTTTATAGGAGTCTGCTGCGGTGGATTAAATCCACGGGGTGTGACACAAGTACTATTTTCTAAATAATATATGTTTTAATCAAGATTACCCAAATGACATGTGTTGTCATGATAAGGAGTACTGCCGTGGGCTGTCGTGTGTCGACGTGTCGCGGTAGTGCTATAATCTAGTGAACATGAATGATGATGTTATATTATGAAAGATGCTGCCATGAGATGAGGTATGAAAGAAAAAGATTATTTTATAAACATCCATAATTCTTGACTAGTCTAGGTTCATGTCATCACTACTATAAGTATCTACTCTTACCTATGACTTGCTGAGTACGTAAGTGCTCACTCTTGCAACCTACAAATCAATAGACGGAGCGATCAACAATCAAGATGAAGGCGTGGAGAACTTATTGGATCCAGAAGGAGGAGCGTCAGTCCCGTCATTTCCCTGATGTGTGTTATTCTGCTGTCCACTTCTCTTTTGTGGGTGGGTCACCTATCTTCTGCTGTGTAGATGTTATTTTGCTAAACCATGGATGCCGTGAAGGCATTGTAATCTTCTTATGTAATATCAAGGCCAGCAGGCCACACTGCTTAACTATTTTGTAAGTTACTCTGTTGCAATGTGATATACTCCTGTGCTTGACTTATCCTGGGACGTCAAGGGTATGTGTATGCTATGCATATATGGGACTAGCTGCAGCTGTAACACCCCTGTTTTGCCAAACCCTAAAATAGCCAAAATCCACATCTTGACCCCAAACCCTAATCTGCTTCAGCCATTCCCTTCTAAATGTTGTTCAGAACATTTTTCCCTTCGGGATCATCTCCAAAATCCCATCCTAAAACTGAGTTTCGACCCTTGCCGTCTCAGAAACCTAATTACCCTATTTTACCCTAAACTGCTTTTCCCCAATTGTGTCAAAACCCTTCAGATCTTACCCGATCATACCAAATTTTGGCCAGATGAGTTCTAATAATTTTATGCAACTTATCTGCGAAATCAGATTTCAGATCAGCCCTCCAGATCTCCAGATTTGCAGATCAGTCCCTGGAAGCAAAGTTCTGGAAATTGCAAATCAGCCCCTCTAATCTTTTTGGCTGTTTTCGACCAGCGCCTGGTCGTTGGCTACGACCAGCGCGAGTCGCCGTTGCCGCGCCGTGGTTTTCGCCGCATTTGCTCGCCGCCGGCCACCGCTTCTTGTCGCCTGTGTTGTGAACAACCGAGCCACCCCGCACGCACGTGCCAGCACCATTGCGTCGCCTTGTCCAGCGGTTAAACGGCCGCGCTCCAGTAGCGTTTCGCGCGCGCGCTCCCGTTGCCGTGGCATTTGCATGGCGTTACGTGTCGTTGCCGGAGCTGTGCCGCTGCCTCCGCATCTGCGCCGTCCCAGGTGAAGTTCCAATGCACCCGACAAGGTCAGCAAGGCTGCAACACCGCCTGAAGCGCATCACATCGCCGGTCACCGCTGTCGCAGCTACACCCGGCCGGTCTCGTCCCCGGCACAAGTTTCGCGCCGTTTCCCCCTCGCAAGCTCCGCCCTTGGACCTATTTAAACCCTCCAGTGCTGTGCTTAAGCCTCACCTCAGGACTTAGCCATTTTTCCAGAGCTCTCGCCGTTTTCACCTTCTTCTCCGGCGAGCCAGTGAGTGAGCTCACGGTGCTAGCCCTTTCCACAGCCCCTCTCTTCGATCCAAGTTCACCAGTGAGTTCCTCCCTTTCCCCTCTCTGTGTCATAGCAGCCAATTGCACCAGATCGATCCCCATCGCCGGTGATCGCCGGATTCCCGATTTGCCCTATTTCCCCAATGCCGTTCGATTCACCCCAAATTAACCCTCGATTCTGTAGAAGGAATTGATCAGTAAGCTTAGTAGAGCAAGCCTGTAGAATCAAAATCTTCAATTGAGTTCAAATCGAAGAAATCCCAAACTGGAACCTCAGCCGTTCGCCGGACTTCGGCGCCAAGCTTCTCCGGCCATCTCCCAGCAAAATTGACCCCTCCAGTAGCCTTGTTGTGCCCTAGAGATCATTCCCAAGCCTGGAATTAAGCTCATTCGCCTTGTAGCGAAATCCCCTAGGCTCCAGTGTCATCTTCTCCAGCGCCGGTCGCCGGAATTCGTTCCCGGCCGATTCAGCCGACACCACTTTGTCCCTTAGTTTCGCCTCACCTCCCTGAGCATTTTATTCCACTAGCTCGACACCTGGATCTGCCTAGATTGTGAGTTATGCCTTTGTCAAGTTCTTGTCCAGATCAATGTCTGTGCCGTGTCGCCACCGCAGTTCATCGCCGGATTTGGCCACCCTCCGGCCACTTTCAGCTCTTGTTCCTGTTGAGTATTTTATTCCTGTTAGTAATGCCTACCTCCCAGACAAAGTGTTGCATCAATTGGAGCCCTGGATCAAAAGTTAAGCCATGCCCTAGTTTCTGGCCATGTCCAGCACTATGTCAGTGCATGTCAGCCACTGGCATTAGCCTTGTTTGACCCCTTCTGGTTGAGCAATGGAAATGTCACTTTGTCCCCTAGATTCCTGGAGTTGTGTTCTACATCTTTCCCTTCTATCACTTCTCCAGAAATCCCTCCTAAGATCAGTTTGAAGCTATGTCAAAGCCATGAACTGAATGTCGACCCTTCGACGTTCAATCCTTTTTAGCCGTTTCTTCGACCAGAGCCCTTGTGACCTTGCCCTAACCTTTTCCCCTGCATGCATGACTTATTTACTTAATAATTTCTATGGAAACTATTTTCTGTATGCTTATGGTATGTGTTTGTGTGTTGGTTGATTGCCGCAGAGTCAGAAGCGGAAGGAGCGGAAGAAATCTTTGAAGATCCGTCTGAGTATTTAGACCCAACATCGCAAGGCAAGCCTCATTCCTTTGATCATGTCTCACCCAATATTTTCATATGAAGTATATTCACTGTTTCTTACTATGCATGCTTATTTGAAATACAAGTTATGTTTGAATGACATGAGTAGATATTACCTAATGGATCTTGAAACCCCTTTTGTTGTTGAACCTTCATATATATGCTTTTGTCACCCTAGGACTCATATACTGAATATTCACATTAAACTTGAAATGGTCAAATACATGAGAAGTTATGATCAAAACCGTTTTGTCAAGAAAACTGATAAAATGGATCAGTAGTGAGGATTGGATTGTATGGAGAGGGTGCGGTGCGCACCAGGGAATGTGAATGTTCCTCACTATTGGTTCATAAGGACGAGAACCTTGTGCTGTGTCTCTATGCGAATTGTAAACGTACCAACCACTTGCCTGGTATGGGACAGGCACAACTTAGTAGCTTTTTGGTATTAGCAGTTCCCTGCATGGTTTGTCGATCTGGTTTCTCGCGTGGAAACTGGTAGGCCAAGGTTCGGCCATGAGTGATGTGAGTTCAGAAAAATAATGAGAGGAAAAAGGCGTAAAAGAAGGAAGGCGCCCTAGACCTGATTAAGCCGTGAGCGGTTGTAATCTTAAACGGTCGTATGTCTTGCGTAGACATAGACCAAGGCTATGTGTCCCACGGGAACATAGACCAGAAAGGCTAGGAAGTAAGGCAGTGGGGAAGACCCACAACGGTACTTGAGACTTAACTGTCTATTTACCGGGCGGGGATACTGTTAATACTGAACTGTAAAAACGTTGTGTGATCTCAGCCTTGTCACATGTGTATAAGTCACATGGAGCTGATCCGACTTGAAAGCCGAGTGAACCAGTGGATTTAAAAAGAGGTACACCTTTGCAAAGCGTAAAAGAAGTATCGGATACTCTGTACTCCCAGGTTCAGGAGTCTTTTCGTAGTGGATGTTATCCATGGGTTATAGCACAAGTAATGTTTTGGAATGTTTTCATAATGCGGTTAACAAAGTAGTGACTCATGGGAGACCACTACATCTAATGTTTTATTGAAAACCTGTTTAATGTTTAAAGTATCATTTTCATGACAAAAGTACTGTTTTACTGAACAAATGACTTGGAAATCTATATATCTCTATCCATATGAAACTAAACCCCCGAATCTTATGTTCCACCCTCATGTAAGTACAATTACATTAATCCCTGGAATGAGTGTTGCTGAGCACCAAGTGCTCACCCTTGCATTTATATCCAACTGTAGAAGAGGGATTCGAGGATCCCGATTCCTTCAGTTATGAGTTCCCAGCTGAAGATGGAAGTGCCCCGGACGAGCCCACGTTCTAGAAGGATTATACACCAAGTCAAGTCAGATGTGGGAGAAGCCCCTCCAACCCCGCTGCGGATGGAAGTCAAGCTGTTTGTCGTTGCTTTGTGCTTTATGTTGTGTGTTCGGTACTTGGATACCGATTCTGGTTCTGATAAACTAGTTATTTTCTTAGCAACTCTACTTAGCGCCATTTTCGGTGCTTTGGCTATGTAATATTGGCCATGTTGGCCTGATACTTGTTTAATTATATCACTATGCTTGTGTGGTTTGAGCTCATGTGACATCATGCTGTGTGTAACCTACCTGGGCGGTTACCAAGGTAATCCTCAAATGGGGGTCTCACAGCAGCGAGCTAGGTCTCTACAGGAGTAGTCGTAGTCCCAGTCTCGGGGCGCGACAGAGTCCCTGTCCACTCTCGTTTGGTACCACGAGTAACTTCACCGCTGCGTGAGGTCGCTCGAAACCCAGTCGAGAATCACAGGGCAATTCATGGTCCCTACGTCGGTTGTAAAGCTTTCTCGCTCGGCCTACGTGCGGTCGTTTGGCCTGATAAGTTTCGACTAGGGGCCATTGAGAGATTTGATGGAACTCAGAACCCATCCGAGTTCCTTCAAATCTATATTACTGCCATCCAAGCGGCGGGGGGCGATGACAAGGTCATGGCCAACTACCTGCCAACTGTCCTTGCAGGACTGGCTAGAACCTGGCTGTTTAACCAGCCCGAAGGTTCTATCTATAATTGGGAAATGCTGTGCAATGCTATCCTCAGCAATTTCCAAAACTGTTAGCAAAAGCCGGGTAAAGAGGACGATCTTCATCGGCTACGACAAACTTCAACCGAAACTCTTCGGCAGTTTGTCAAAAGGTTTGTCGGGGTGAGGAATACCATCCCGAACATATCCGATGGCTCCGTCATCAGGGCATTTAAACATGCTGTTTGATACCGGAGATTTACCGAAGACTTGCTTATCCACCCTCCTCGATCAGTGGCTGATCTGTTCGACATGGCCGATCGATACTCTGACGCAGCCGAAGCAGTCGAATGGAACTGGATGGTTGACAAGGGTGACCTACCACCACAACCAGGCTTCAAAGACTCCAGGAAAGAGGAGTCAACCAAGAAGCCGGAATCTTCGTCAGGTGGGAAGTCAAAAAAGTCGAAGAGGAACCGCTCTGGACAATACCGCGAGGTCGCAATCGCAGAGAAGCCGCCTTCGACCAAAGGTAACAAGCCTTCATTTAAAAATAAAACTGCCTCTGGTGGTCGGAGTGTCGACCAGCCAGAAAAGTCAACTAATCCGCAGGAAGGCAAGAAGTGGTGTCCACTCCACAACTCCGCAGGCCACGACCTCAAGAACTGCAGGAGTTGGTTGAAGCAACTGGATGACTTCTACCAGGGAGTTGGGCCAATGCCAACCTTACCACCTAAAGAACAGGCGTGCGGACTTAGGGATGCCGACGGAGACGAGGAAATGTCCTACCAGGTACATCAAAATCATATTAATGTTATTTTTGGAGGTTCTTCTTCTTTCGTTTCCAAAAGGCAGTTTAAGGACTTTTACCGAGAGGTTAACCAAACGGAGACATCCCTTGGTGAACCTCAATACCCCCGTTGGACGGATACACCTTTGACATTTGATCGCACTGATTGTCCGGCGGGGTTAACACGACCATTGAGGCTCCCTCTGGTCATTACCCCGATCATCAGTAACGCGAGAGTTGAAAGGGTCCTGATCGACGGAGGGAGCTCCCTTGACATTTTGTTGGTCAAGGCACTCGACGAGATGCAAATTCCTCGTTCGAAGATTAAGCCCATAATCCATCCGTTTTATGGGATAATCCCAGGCCATTCCATGATGCCGTTGGGACAAGTGGTCCTCCCGGTCACACTGGGAGAACCAGATAACTTCCGAATAGAATTTGTTACATTTGACGTAATCGATTGTGATTCGGCTTATAATGCAATCTTTGGCAGGCCAACTCTCACTAAATTCATGATGGCAACACACTATGCTTACCAGTGAGGAAAATTGCCTAGCCCCAAAGGTGTCATCTCGGTCCGAGGCAGTCGCAACGTGGCACTCACGTGCGACCGGCCATCTCTGGAGATGGTTGATCAACTTCCCCTCCGGGACGCCCAGGTCGCCACCGTCGCCACCGACGCGATCAAGGCTGCTCCTCGACCAGATGAGAAACTCAAACTAGTTCCTTTGTACCCAGATGATCCATCCAAGACAATTCGGGTCGGATCAGCTCTGGATGACAAATAGGAATTCGATCTCATTACTTTCCTCCAGGCTAATGCAGATGTGTTTGCGTGGAAACCGTCCGACATGCCCGGTGTCCCAAGGGAAGTAATCGAGCACAGGTTAGCGATTCGACCTGGACAACGACCAATAAAGCAAAAGCTCAGGCGTTTTGCTGTTGACCAACAGGAAGCCATCCGAGAGGAGTTGGACAAGCTCCTGCAGGCCGGGTTTATCCGTGAAGTTGATCACCCGGAATGGCTCGCCAATCCGGTCATGGTCCGCAAGTCAAATGGCAAGTGGCGCATGTGCGTCGACTACACTAGTCTCAACGCTGCCTGTCCAAAGGATGACTTTCCCCGTCCCCGCATTGACCAGCTGGTCGACTCAACTGCGGGTTGCGAACTGATGAGTTTTCTGGACGCTTACTCAGGATATCATCAAATTAGCATGGCAGAAGACGATGAAGAGAAAACTGCCTTCATCACCCCGTTCGGCACATACTGCTATGTCAGAATGCCGTTCGGTCTCAAGAACGCAGGTTCCACGTACCAGCGCTTGATGCAAAAGACCTTTCTTTCCCAGATAGGGCATAATCTCGAAGCATATGTAGACGACATGGTTGTAAAAAGTACCAAGAGATTGTCTCATTTGGACGATCTCACTGAAACCTTCTGTAATTTGAATCGCTGTGGAATAAAATTAAACCCGGAGAAATGTTCTTTTGGGGTTTCTTCAGGAAAACTTCTTGGTTTCCTTGTTTGTTCCAGGGGCATTGAAGTTAATCCTGAGAAAATCAGGGCCATTGAACAAATGAGATCGTCCTCGACCATGAAGGATGTTCAACGCCTGGCTGGTCACATGGCGGCTTTAAGTCGTTTCATATTGCGACTAGGTGAAAGGGGATTGCCTTTCTTCAAAGCCTTGCGGAAACATCACAATTTTACATGGTCGGATGAGGCTGAAAAAGCGTTTCAGGAGGTGAAGACAAATTTATCCAGTCCGCCAGTATTGGTGTCTCCCGACAAAGGAGAACCATTGCTCCTTTATCTGGCGGCCACACCGCACGCGGTCAGCGCCGTTCTGATCACGGATAGGGAAGGAATACACAGACCCGTCTACTATGTGAGCGAGGTATTTCATGGTCCAAAGGAGCGTTACCCTGAGGTCCAGAAGATACTTTACGCGCTACTGATGGCTTCCCGTAAGCTACGACACTACTTCCAAGCGCACAAGATCGCAGTACCCTCCTCTTTTCCTTTGGGGGATATTGTCCGAAACCCAGAGAAATCTGGTCGAATCGCCAAATGGGCGGTCGAACTCGGTGCCTTCGAGATCCTTTTCACGCCCTGCACGGCAGTTAAGTCTCAGGTTTTGGCCGACTTTGTGGTCGAATGGACCAACCCTGAGCCACCCGTGCAGGTGCCAGAGGAATTGGAGTGCTCCGATTACTAGACAATGTACTTTGACGGCTCCCGTAGTTTTCAACACTCGGGGGCTGGAGTGGTCTTAGTTACGCCTCAGGGCGAACAGCTTAAGTATGTCATCCAACTACACTTTGTTGCGACCAACAACGCAGCAGAGTATGAAGGTCTTCTTGCAGGGCTCCGGGCAGCAAAATTCCTTGGAGTCCGTCGATTAGTGGTGAGGGGAGACTCACAGCTGGTCGTAAACCAGGTAAACCAGGAGTACAGCACCTCCAATGAGACAATGGCTCATTACCTAGGGGAAGCGAGGAAATTGGAAAAACACTTCAGTCATTTCGAAGTCCAATATATCCCGCGAAAGGACAACATTCTCGCAGACCAATTATCCAAAATTGGGTCCTCACGTACATCCGCTCTGGCAGGAGTGTTCATTGAACACTTGGATCGTCCTTCGATCATGATTTTGGTCGAGGATGATCCGGTAATAGCCTCCATTACCAACCTCGGTCAGGAACAGGATTGGACTCATCCATTGAGAGTCTATCTTGAACACGGGACCCTACCCGAGGACGAAACCGAAAGCGATCGGTTAATTCGAAAAGCACGTCTGTACAAGCTCATAGATGGGGTTCTGTACAGAAAGGGTACTCAAGGAGTATTCATGCGTTGCATATCTCAGGAGGAAGGAAAATCCCTCTTGAAAGAAATACATGACGGTGTATGCGGTGCACACGCGTCATATCGGACACTGGTCGGAAAAGCTTTTCGACAAGGATTCTACTGGCCTTCGGCACTCGATGATGCCAAGCACATGGTCAAAAAGTGTCCTCAGTGTCAGTTCCACGCGAGACAGGTTCATCAACCTGCCTATGCATTACAAACCATTCCCCTCGCATGGCCTTTCGCGGTTTGGGGAATGGATATTGTCGGTCCTATGCCACAAGCTGTCAACGGGTACAAGTTTCTGTTCGTAGCCATTGACACGTTTACAAAGTGGATCGGGGCCGAACCGGTACGAAATATTACCGCATCAGCAGCACAAAAGTTCTTTCACAAGAACATTGTGGCTCGATTTGGTGTTCCAAACCGTCTTATCACCGATAATGGTTCTCAGTTCGCTAGTGGTCTTTTCCTAGACTATTGCGACCAGATTGGAACTAAAGTGTGCTTTGCTTCTGTGGCGCATCCACAAAGCAATGGTGCTGTAGAACGGGCCAATGGGCAGATACTACCGGGCATCAAGAAACGTGTTTTTGATCTCCTTAAGAGTCGCTCGGGGCTTGGGTAGACGAGCTTTATACCGTTCTATGGGCACTACGAACTACTTCTAGTCGGGCCACCGGTGAGACGCCCTTTCATCTGGTCTATGGGGCCGAGGCTGTATTGCCTACGGAAGTCAGTATTGGGTCTGTTCGGATAGAACAATTCGAACAGGTTGATCAGTCCGAACAGCGATCACAAGATCTCATCCTCTTAGAAGAAAGGTGTGATCGCGCTTTGATCAAGTCCGCGGCATACTTGCAAGCTTTGCGTAAGTATCACAGTAAAAGGGTGCGACCACATAGTCTTCAAGTGGGCGACCTGGTCTTATGAAAAATCCAATATCAGTCTAATCGCAATAAATTCTCCCCGAAGTGGGAAGGCCCTTACACTGTTGTCTCGGTACCGCGACCAGGATCCGCGCGGTTAGCTATGGAGGATGGTCGAATTTTGTCCAATACTTGGAACATCGATCAACTTCGCAAGTTCTACGTGTAAGTACTCAACCCCTTTTCCTGTTCAATTAGCATTTTTTCATATTATGTTTTGCTTTCATACGATGAATATTTTCCTTTATGCCCATCCACTACGAATTCGGCTCGGGGCTGGTTGCCCGCGGTTAGGTCATTACAATGTCCTAGTCGGATTCGCTGGCCGATCTCATAACCACTTTCAGATAAGTCACTCCTAAATAAGCTGTTTCTCAACGCACACGGGGCTTTCTGGCAAGTCCTTGGTTATCTGAGTGGCTGCTGGTTTGCAAACAAGGCTAGGCGTTATAGTGATCATAATTGTTGATTCAATCACTCAACCCTGGTCGTTATATTCACTTTTCTCCTGTGTTTGTAATACTAAGTCTTCAGTATCTACAATCACAGGCGGGGGCTAGGGGGATATGTTTATAATATGAAACGACATAAAACAAAAATATATTAATTCTCAAAAAATGAATTTCCATGTGCATTGCATTGTATACAACTGTTTCGGTAAAGGTATAGGGATCATTCGATCCCAAGCTCAGTCAGGAGCTTATCTACAAGGGGATTAATCTCCTCCATGACAGCCTCTAGTTGCTCTTCACTCTCGACCTCAACCGGTCCCACCAATGGATTCAGATCTGCATCCGGGCCATGGTGAAGACGAACCCGGCTGAGGACAGTGGAAGCGGCAGACCGAACTCTGATTCTGATCGCCTCTGCTCGTCACTATGTATCCTCAAGGAGATACTCGAGAAGTGACTCCGCTTGGGCCATGACTAGTGCAAACCAGTCATCTTGGCTGAGATTGTCTCTTGTGGTTTCGACCACGTCAGCCTTTAGAAGATGATCCACTGTCTTCAATTTTTTGAAGACTGAACGACTCAACTTTCCAATTGCCTTTTCGGAGGAATAAATAGAGTCCTGGAGGAGTTTATTGTCTTGACTAAGTTGTTTTCTTTGACCTGCTTGCGCTGCAACAAGAGAAAATATTACTCGCATGTTATGAAGACAAGTCTTCCTAATCAGGAATCGACTTACCAGCAAGTTGTGACCGCAGTTTGTTGTTTTCGATCTCTTGGTTCCTAACCACTGAGAGCGAATGAAGCTTGACTGTGGCCACTTCTTTGTCTAGCAATGCCACTTTTCTGTAGTAAAACAGAAGTGGTCATAACCAATTTGTATCTTTACAAGTTGAAGAGTAATGGTCCTTACCTGCGCAAGTTGTCTCGTTCTTTTTGTATGGCTTCCATGCTTGCCGCCGTAGCACGCGATTGGGCCATCATCCGGGATAGTTCCTGTAATGTAAAAAATGGGAGTTAAGGGTGTTCTATGTACAATTCAGGCACCCAGAGAGAGGTTCATCGTACCTTCATAAACTCCTATAAGGAGGCATCTTCCGGACCAACAGGAAAACTCGTTGAAGGCCCGGAGGCACCTACAGCAGGGGCAGTTGGTGGGAGTGCCTGCTGGGCACTGCTCCCAGCCGACATTGGTTGCGACTGGGTCCTCGCACCTGTTTCTCCCCTCACGACCCGGACGACTTCCTGGGCCAAGGGGGCGGAGCACTCCTTACTGGAGGCTCCTGCACCAGTAACGACTTCAACCCTTCCCGAAGTGGTTGAAGGGCTGGGTGCTGTTTCTTTTCGCCTGACAAAGGGAAAGAAGAACCAAATGATCACAATTCGAGATCATCATTTTTAATACAACCAGGATAAAGGTTCTTACCTTATTTGAAATCCCATTAGCATTTGAGATTTCAGGGAAGGTTCCCCATGAGAAAGGGGACGATTGTCATCTGTCCTGATCTTCCTCTTGGAGAACAAGGCATCTCCCCCCTGGGTATGTTCTTCTGTGAGCACATTTCTAGGGGAAGATGAAGATGAATGAGAAGAATCTTTACCTCGGCAATCGGTCCTGTTGGCAGGGTGGCATCCGAAGGCCTCGATGGCTCCGGGACTTCTGGGGCCAGCACCTCGTGTGCAACCGCCACAGGATCTTGTGCAACCACCTCCACTCCTGTCTGCGGAGGTGGAGGATTTTCCTCCCTGGGACTCACAGGAGTCGCAGGGGGAAGCTCTTCTCCCTGCATAAGCGTTAACTCATCAAACGCACAGAGGGAATTGGTGAAAACAAGACCGTGAGAGAATCTTACCACGGTCGTCCCTTCGACCAGGGAAGTAGAGGCAACTGGCTCTGAAGCTTCAGGAGCCAGGGGATCATCCGCGACCACAAGGCTTTCTATGGTCGCAGGGTCTGCTACAACCGCCTCTGTAGCGGTCGATGTTTCGGTGGAATGAGTTGGAGCATCACCGGATGGAAAGCCCGCAATCTTCCTCCTCTGGTGAACTAGAGGGACTTCATCGTCTTCCTCCTCCTTGCTCCCCTCTCCCTGAACAACGAAGAAGTAATTCCAGTTCACACCTAGAAGGTTTGGAAGGACATGATATCTTACCGCAGTTTTTCTGGCGGTAGGAGGAACTTTTCGTCCTAGGTCTCGAGGAGAGGGACTTCATCGTCTTCCTCCTCCTCGCTCCCCTTGCTTTCTTGGGGGCAGGATTCCTCGTCCTAGGTCTCGAGGAGACCTTCTTCACGTATTTTGTCGTTGGCTTCCCCAGGGAACCAACGTTCTCGCTGGGAAGCGTCGCCTCGGCGAACCTCCCTAGAAGCTATTCTCATTCCAATAGAATTAGTGTTGGACATACGTGAGACCTACAAAACAGAGGCCAAGTGGGAAATGTACCTTTCGGCGCTCCTGTTTGAGGTCGTCGCCGGCGTGGATCAAGCTTTGGGGACGAGGCGATCCCCTGGGGCCTTCTACCTCGGCGTTGTACGCCCGAAGAAGGTAGTTAGTCCGCCGCTCAATCTCAGCAGAGGATAGGACTCTTCCCAGACATGAATCAAATCAATGCATTTCAGAAATGACAAAAGGATTTCAGTGTCAGAAATGAATACCTTCATTATAGTCCAGGGTGCTGTCTGCCATGGACTTGATCTCCCAAGCCGGATGAGCCCTTTCACGCAGGGGGCTCACCCGGTTCTTCACAAAGTCTCGGATGACGTCCCGTGCTGTCAATCCTTCTCCGACTAAGTGAAGAATCACCTCGGCGTGCTTCATGAACTCCGAGTTCATCGCCGAGAGAGTGTCCAACTCGCTCGGCTTCTCCGGCCGCGAGTTTTCAAACCACAACCCGCTCTCGGTTGGCGGGGTGCAGTAAAACCATTTCTGGTGCCACCCGTGCACCGAGTCTCTCAAGGGTGGAAAGGGATACTCCTTTTTATCCCTTAGCTGGAAGTAAATACATCCGGCGGCGTTGGCGCTCTTCGACCACGCCGAAAAATAAAATCGCCGGAAGAGATCCACGTTGGGATACACTCCGACGAACGCCTCGCACAGGTGTTGACATACCGCCAGAATCAACACTGCGTTGGGGTGAAGGTTGATTAGCTCCAACCCATAGTGCTCGAGGACGTCCTTCAGGAACCGACTCTCGGGGAATTGGAACCCGCAGCGCAAATACTCTTCGAAAACCACCAATTCACCCTCTCGGACGGTCGGGGTTTCTTGATCTTTCTCCGCGGGCCGCCAGTTGATTAGCAACCGTTGAGGAAGGATCTCTTCCTTCTCCAATGCCAGTAAGCTCTCCTCGGAATGATGGATGGATCGGCTTCAAGACGCCATTTTTTGGTGGAGAGTTGAAGGAAAAGTTGGCGATTTTTGGGGAAGACAAAGAGGGATGAGGGTTTTGTGCGGCAGAAATGATGAGGGTTTTTGGCTGAGTGGCTTCTTCAGGAAGACACCTGCTCCTTTTATAGACCCGAGGAGACGCATTAATGTGTGTAACGTTCCATTCAAACGTTCTACTGAGTATTTTATTCATTAATTTCCCATAATGGATACTGTCTCTGGCGGACCCGTTAAAGTGTTCAGGCATCGGATCTGAAACAAAAAGACTTCTTTGTTTTAGAAACTAATAGTACAAAAGGCCTGAAAAGTTTTCAGTACTTTTCAGAGGACGTTTTTCCTGTATATGCTTTGGACATTTTTGGACGTATGGATGTATTTTGACCGGGTTGAGGTATGGTCGAGACCATACTTTTGATTAAGCTCCGATTCTAATCGAAGTAACGGTTTGACCAAGTCCCAATTTTGGTCGCAGTATGTTTCAGTTCTAACCGTGGTTTTAAATCTGATCGCGGTATCAGAGCTGGTCGCGGTACTTTATAAAAGTATTATTCTGATCGCAGAACTGAAATTTTCCTGTGTATGGATGGTCGCGAAGGCATTACTCATGACCATATATTCACACAGAAGATGTAAAGAATATTTATATCAAGAAAGAGATTTTATTTTTTGCATTCTTTACATACAAAAGGAATACCGACGACCAGAGCGTCGACCTGATCCGAAGGAAGTTTGCAGAGTTCTCCTAGGGACATATTGTTGTCAGTAGGATCTACACTAACAACCCCCAGAGAACTAGCAACTAACCTAAGCCTATCTATATCATCCCTAACGAGAGATACACTACTGTTCCTAATCAAATCGGAGAGTTCCCGCTGTTGCTGAGCGTGGTCCCTCTCTCGACGGAACTGGTGCGCCTCTTCACGGGATCGTTCAAAACATTCTGCCAGGTGCAGAATTGCTGAAGACATTTCTTCGGTCTTCTTCTCCAGGGCATTCTTCTCCTCCAGAAGATTATGTCCGGAAGGAAGAAACGGAGCAGCAGAAGGCTGATCACTGGGGCCTCCAATTTCCTACATTTGCAAAAGTTAGTAGTGCAAACTATAACTATCAGCAAAAGGGGCGGAGGATTATTACCTGTCCCTGTTCATGACACGTTGATGTAGCCATCCTGGGAAGATGATCATCCGATGAAACAGGATGATCACCAGATGGAGGAAGTACAACCTTCCCACCATAAGATGGCCTCCCCAACACAAGTTGAGGATTTTCTGGCCGAATAGTCACCGCTTGCTGGCCAGAAAATTGATCACCCAAACAAAAGCAAGGAGTGCTAAAGAAGAAAGCTGAAGGAAGAAAAGATGATTGCTCATATTCTACCTTTGCTCTGATGGAAGATCCTTCGTCAACCTTGGATTTCTTCCTTGAAGGAGATGGATCTTCAGGCATTTGGGGCTCCTGCTTGAGAACTTCCTCTTCATCACTTTCAATCTCAATGATGTTGTGATCTGCCATCGGGAAGTATATGAAGAGAAGGATGAAGGTGATTTTAGAAAGGATTTAACCGTGAGAAGAAATTGTGAAGCTTTACAAAACGAAAGACCCGGTATTTATAGCCGCCAAGGTGACGATTCACATTCTGAATCACCTCGGGTTCTTAAAAAGCATTTACAATTTCACCTCGGGTTGAAAAACATTTCAACAGTGCCATTATTGCTTGTCACATAATACCCAGAGCCCGTCTCGGGGAACCAACCGACCTACTTAGTGCGCCACTAAGTGGGGAATTTGAAGAGTCGGGTTAATAATCCGATGCATTTCTTTAAATTTAAAGTGAACACGTCCCTTCATTTTCTTTAAATTTGGGGGCTAGCTGACGAGGATTGACACCCGAGTCAGTTCAAATAAATGCACTGTTGGTTCAAGATAGATTCGAGCCAGACATGTGCCCGGCGGTGCGAACTCAAGTCATTTTGAGAAGCATCAGCCCGAGGTCGCAGGCTTTGCGCGATCAGGTTGCAGGCTTTGTACAATCATACGGTAGGCTTCGCGCAGTCAGAAGTTTGTATGCTATATGCGGACAGAATGTCAAGGATATCGCGCGGTCAGTCAATATCCGCGCGGTCAGCTAACATCCGCGCGGTCAGCCAACATCCCGCGGTCAGAGTACTTTCAACCAGGGTACTTGGGGTTCATTTGTCCGGCTGCCCCTATGGTGAGAATATTCCAAGTATCCCGAAGATTCCTCCACGTGGAAGATCAACCGTCAGGATGTTAATACGCGCAGTTATCCATGAATAACACGTGTTTAACCTGCATGGAGGTTATGAGCGGTTCTCTAAAAAAAATCGCATTCAACCGTCCGAACAACTGTTTGATGCAGTTATGGTATGGCACCCCTTCGACCAGTATAAAGGAGTGGCATGATGCATCAAACAAGGAGGGGGAGAAGGATCGAAAGATCAAACCATCTATTGAGAGGAGATCAACGTCTCTAATATAAGTGAGATACAACCCATCTCAACCACTCAAATAGCTAAGTCTACGGCCCAGATTAGATAATATTTACAAGCCTCCTGGGGCTTCTTTTTGTACATTTGCATAGGAAAAACCTTCGCCTGTGAAGGTCTTCTCCTGCCATCTTGTAAATCTTTACCACACATAGTGAAATCCCAACAGGACGTAGGGCTATTACTCCCAGTATCGAGGGCCCGAACCTGTATAAATTTCTCTGTGCTCCTGTTCTCCATTTTTCTACATACCTTCCCGGAGGGTCATCTTGAAAGGTCTCGCTAATACAAATTTTTCATAAGTTCGGCTGAGGACTCTGAGTCCGAATCATCGACAGCGAGGCCGGGCGATCCCGGTGGTGGTTGCCGCGGCCGGGCTCGTGGATCACCGAGGGGTAGGCACCCGGGTGATCGGGGGCCGAATCCCCCGGAGCTTCCCAGAGTTCTTTGAGCCATCGCGGAGAGAAGTGGAGCAGCTCGCTGGTGGCTTTTATGACCGGATCATTCGGGTGCGATTCCCGGCGCCGGCATCTCCGGGGGCAGATGTCGCGGCTCCGGCGGGAGCCTCCCATGGGGAGAACGCCAACAAACAAGTATGAGCCTCCCCTCGGGCCTTTAGATAGGACCCTTTTTTGTTTTTAGGTTTTTACTCCCGGTAGCTTCTTAGAGGAAGCCCCGGACACTTGTACAAAAACATTTTGATGCAATAGAAATTGGATTTTTTTGCTAAGTCTTCAAATCAAATTTACCAGGCTTCCCGGGAGGTTACTCCCGGGCGAAGGTCCTCGAGGTTGCGGGGAACCTCTCCGGAGGTGGGGCCTTCGAGCCCCGGCCGGTGTCATCTGGGGGATGCCCAGGCCGCCATTATCTTGTTAAGTCTCCTCTCCGGGAGACGTGGCAGGGGCGTCTCCCGGGAACCAATCGGGTTGTGGTGGCGTCCGGAGTGGCACCTGGACAATGTCGACAATCACCGCGCTGAACCATCCCCCCCACGACCGGGGTCCCAGAGGGTTCCCCCGCTTCGAATACTTCCACCAGCGGGCTACGAATATTGGCCCGAAGACTTGCTCCGAGAGGCCCAGTGTCGTATACGCAGCTTGTACCGGGACCTACCCCGGGAGATATTGAAGGGCCTCTGGGATTATTTGGCCTGTAGCTTAGTGTAATGATACCCACCAGAGGGGGAAGATGTCCGCCGGTTAAATGTTTTCAATAATCAATAAAGCTAAGTTTGCTTGTGTATCATATTTTCGATAGTCCCAAACAGGGTGTTTTCCGGGTGCTCCTTATCCCCCCTCCATAGCGGGCCGGAGGGTAGCTCTGCGCGCTGTGGGGGTGACAAAGCGCCTGGGGTAAGAACCCTTCACTTAAGAATTCTTCGTTTTCTCAAGGTTACGAAAATTTCCTGGAACAGTTTTTTGAAAGCCTCGGCGGAATCCTCCGATCGCCGTGAGAACGGGGAGCCGGGAATGAAGTCTCCGAGAAGGAACATTTAAGAAAATCCGAAATTCCAAGAAATTCTCTCCGGGATAAAAACCCTCTGATCGCCGTGAAAACGGGAAACCGAGGATGAGTTTTCTGGGAGAACTAATATTTCTGGGAATTTTCCCGGCAGGAAACCCTCCGGTCACCGTGAAAATGGGGAACCGAGAAGGGGCTTTCCGGGAGACCCAATATTTCTGGGAATTTCCCGGGAGAAAACCCTCCGGTCACCGTGAAAACAGGTAGCCAGAAATGAGATCTTCGGGGTAGAACATCCGAGAAAATCCAAGAAAGTGAAATTCCAGGGGACAATTTTTCCGGGAGACAACCCTCTGGTCACCGTGAAAAAGGGGAGCCGGGAACGAGATCTCCAAGAAAAATATCTGAGAATTCCGTCTCGCTAAGGAGAACTGACTCCCGGAGGAGGATGCGCCCGATGACGGGTCTGAGTGTTTGAGTACGGGACTAGTCTCTAAAATCGACTTGTTACCACGATCCTTGAGGACCGGGTTGCTGCTTACACCCTCAGTCCACGAGGGGTGATCGTAAGCTGCCCTGTGGGAGTGAGACTCCCGTAGTAGGGACTTGTTGGGTCGTGAGAGCCCACTTCCTCGGGGGGAGTGCATCCTCACGGGGAGGGCATCACCGTGAGAGACGGTAATGTAAAAACCTGCATTGAGCCAGAGCTGAAGAAAAAACCAGTTGTATTGATAATAAATTAAGGTACAACGCCTCCCCCTGCAAGATCGCGACAGGGGAGGGAATGGTGAGTACAA